>OY796852.1:3404043-4650397 GCA_963680765.1 Agrochola lychnidis
GGTAGTTAGCTCTGTCAGATGAGACCCCCGTCCTATTTTTTAAAATAGGTACCACAATAGTACGCATGAGCGGCTCTGGTAGGTATGAATGGGACATACAAAAATTAAAAAACATTGACAATACACGCGGTAAATGAACACCAGCAAATTTAAAATGTTCTATGCTGAGGCCGTCATGACCGGGCGATTTTCCACGTTGCATGTGGTTTATTATGTTTCTTGTGCCCTTAGCAGAAAATAACGTCTTACGCTCAGTCACGACGGCACTTACATCGTGAACATAACATGCTGACGATGACCCAGGACGACGGGATTGTGAACTGTTCCTTAAACATGTCAGCAATAGTTTTGTGATCGCTCACCGCCGTCGACACTCACCGGGAGGCTTGTTTTCACATTTGATCGGTTAACATTTTTCCAAAAGTCTTTAAAAAAATTTACCGAATGGTTAGAGGCAAGAATATTCATTTTTAATTGTTTTTGTCGTCTTGGCATGATTTCAACTTAGACTTAAATCTTTTTCGTGTGTTTAGCATTTCGTCATACAATATACCACTTGTGGGCTTACCGGCTAGTACCCACCTTTTAAATTTTGAGCGAGCGTCCCGATGCACGTCGGCGACGTAATCATTCCACCCAGTTACATGACAAGGCTTGGTTCTAATCTTTTTACAATGATATGTTTTCATTGCAGCCTCCGACAATACAGAAACAATTTCATTATACAACTCATTTATAATTACGTAATGATCTGGATTCCGGCATACGGAATCACAACATTGTCCTAATGCCAATGGGAAGTCCATTGCTCGAAGTTTAGAATTACATAATTCGTGATATTTATCAATTTGATTAGGCTGCCTTTCTCCCCAGTTTACCTGTCGCCTGTTATCGTCTTTATTTAAATTATATTCATATTTAATATTTAGTTTATACAAACAACATTCTATTATAAGCGGGAAGTGGTCAGACCAGTACACATCTTCTTGAACCCATACTTTATTAATGGTGGAAACTGCAGATTGTGTTGTAATGCAATGATCCAACCACCTCACAGATCCATGAGCTTCACTACGAAACGTATAGGTACCAGACTGCAACCCCAACATATGTACATCGGCACAACACCATGCGTTATCGTTACAAAAAGCAACTAATTCATTGAAGAATAATTCGTTCGGATGCGCATTAAAGTCTCCTAACACATAAAATGCCTCAGTTCCACATCTTTGTTCCATTTCAATCACAGACTGTATCGAACTAAGACATTCCGTAAATACGGGTAAATTATCACTACTGTTTGTTGGCATATAAACACTAAGAATGACTATGTTTCTATTACTCACGATTATCTTTATCCCTGTCACACGAACGTTATCACAATTAATCACAGACACTGAATGGAACACACTTTTTCGCCATAATATCGCGACACCACTGTACGGGCGACCCGTGAGTAAGCCCGCTGACGTGTCCACGGCAGAGGTCCCCGTCGCACTAAACTCCTCGTGGATAGTACTCAGCATAGGTAACTCGTGTGGCAGGAGCCACGTCTCCTGTAGTGCCACCACATCAGCAGTCTGGCATAGGGCTCTAACACCTTCCCAGGATCTCTTGACAGACTTACAATTATAACTAATAAGTTTACTGGAACATTGAGTTTCGTCTTTATCCATTTAAATCTTCATTTAAATTAGCCACACTTTCCGAAACTGTTTTCACATTCCTCCGTTCCCCAAAGTTGACAAAGCGCCTAAAAGAAATGCCTGATGGCCACAGCTTTTCTTCTAGAAATACATTCAATTTATGCTTCACAACATAGGCTTTGTAAGCATTATAGCTCTTTTGCTTTTTAATTTTTAGTTTCACTAGCGAAATAGTTTTTCCCGTTTTATTGCGAACATAGTCAATAATGTCCTTTTCACATACATCAGTATGGACGTTAGAAATAAACAACGGTACTTTAGTATCTGCCGCTCTAAATTTCACGTTGTCCTGTGACTCGACAACTGCATTTCCTTTCTTTGTAGTTAGCCTATTTCTTAATCGTGTCTTCTGAACCAAAATCCATTGATCATCCGCATCAGGTACCTTCCATTCAGTGCCATTACTAGCCATTTCAGCATATGATAATAAACGCCCCGTAGCCTCCGTTTCTTTGCATTTGTCTGGCGTATTAATGATATTGCTTGGTTGTGTTGACTGATGTCGTTGCGCTAGACTGCACGGTATCTCACTCGCACTCGTTGTCTTGCATGTTGGTTCACTACTCGGTAAGAGCGCCGGTGGCACTCGCGCTAATGTAATTGCCGTATCATGCTGTAGACGCAAACATTCACTACTACCATCAATGTCCTGCCCTAAAAACGAGTAATTATCCTCATAGTTGTGCACTGGGAGTGCCTCCGGTCCACTATCCATAACAGATATATTTTTCTTTTGCAAGTACCCACCACGTATCCGGTTAACATTGCGTTTTTCCTCAGAGGATGGCGACCTACGATAATCTACCATAAGTTCATTGATATCCTTCTTTGATACGTAATCTTCGCGAATTTTATCAATAGTCCCCTGCATCATGACGATCTTTTTAAGTAACGACGTCACATCGACATGGTCGAAAGTAACCGGAGGTAGTTTCTCAAGATTTCTCGCCACAAAAGTTGGTATATTTTCTGGGTCAGTCCCTTTTAAAAGCGATATAATGTCGTCAAGGTTTCGTTGAGTCCTGCCTTGTCGTTTTCGAATAGTAGCCGTTTTTTGCAAAGATTCAAAAAGTAACGACTTTGCAAGTTCTATATCCTCGACAATAAAAGCACTTTCACATATACGGACGAGACTTTCTTCATCCATCACGTCTATCTTGTTCTGTATGAACGCTAACACTTCACATATTACAATGTTACAATTTGCACACTTTAATCTCTTAGATTTCGACATATTCGTAGCGCACGGCAGTTGACGTACACTCGCGACCGCGGTCATCCGTGAACTGGATATTTAAGTTCTTTAATTTGTAATGTATCTAAAACTAAACCACGGTAGAAATTCACGAAAACGAAACGGACCTCTATAACACAGAGATTTATTTTTTTGTGAAATTTATTCAGTGTTGAATAAAAAAAATTATTTAAGTAAAAAAATAGAGTCTGAATTCTAAAATTAAAAATTTCAATACCGGGATCCCTGTATCCCGGTATTGGAAATATTCTATACGGTATTAATACCTACCGGTATTAATACCGTATAGAATATTTCCGATATAACCTATCCTGTTATTTTTGTAAAAAAAATAATAATTTACGTCTATAATAATAATATAAAACTTTGGGATACAGGGATCCCGGTATTGGAAATATTCTATACGGTATTAATACCGGTATTGTAAAAATCCGGTATTCGAAATCCCTAATCACAGGCTATATATAACACTAGCTTCTGCCCGCGACTTCGTTCGCATGGAAATCGTAAGACATCACAATATACTACAATAACAGCCACATTTTTATAAAACTTCTTCGGCTGCTGAGAATAAAACTACAAACGTAGTATACACTACGTTTGTAGTTTTATTCTCAGCAGCCAAAATATACAGAGAGTCAGGAATGGTGACTCGGGAGCAAGCGACGTAACAGTTGTCCGTGTGAGAAGCAGCTTATCCTGAGGTCGACACCCGCAGCCTTCAGCCTTTAGTGTCGGCCCCTGTGACTTGTTGATCGCAAAGCATACACTCCCAGAGAACTGCACGCGCTTTAACTGGTAATGGTGGGGAATTTGTACTTTATACGCGCTATAAACACTGTCTCACCATCGCCACAACCTGTTAGAATTTCCACCTCGATGACGTTTCTCTGCAAAGACATGACTTTGAGCTGGTTTCCGTTACACAGATATACAACCGGAAGTCCACTTGCCATTTAATGCTGAAATGAACCTTTTTGGCGCAGCCGTGAGGCACACACTATTGTTTTAAAAACACTATTTTTTATTTCCACTGTAATTTGTGTTTTGTGTTTCGCGAACTGTGTCCAAATAAATGTTTTTTCTATCTTTCTTTCTTTTCTTTCTATTTGTAAATTGAGAAATTCTACGGGGTGATATTTGGCATCATCTTCCTCCACATCACTATTAATGGAGGTGTATATCACTTCACTCCCTTCAATTTGTGAGAGAATACTGTGGTTGATCGCTGTAGCTTGATCATCTTCGGAGTTAAAACGGAAACACACCTAAGAATTCTCTTGGTACGGTATTTGACTGATATCCCCGTATATCAGACAAATAAGATCTTCTAAAGTGGGATCTACTCTACCAAGAGTCTCTGGTAGAGTGCTTTCACCAACTTTTAGAAGAACATCGGAGAATTCTTGAGCATTTGAATTACCGCCAAGCCGAGCTCGTATGATGATGGTCAAGCGCAGTTTATGAACTCTCGACCATAGAGTCGACCTTTTCAACGAAGTTTTCACTTTTTTTGTCAAAACTGTGACACCACCCATCATATCTTGGTTTCTGCGGATGTCCTGCAGGGTTCTGTTTACAGTTTCCACTGCTTTCCTTTTTGCCATAACGCATTCATCCCATACGACGAAGCGCAATCCCCGAAGCACACATCCCTTGTTACTGTTGCGTGACACCCCACAAACAGGTGTTTCGTTGCTCTCTAAATCGATGGGAATCTTAAACATGACGTGCGCTGTTTTGCCACCAGGAAGCAGTGTGGCAGCGATTCCAGAAGATCCACATACATATTATAAAATCGCTAGGACAAATCTGCTGTCAAAATCTGTAAAAAAACATTTTATTCCTACAGTCTTTTGCTCTAAAATGATCAGAATACAACCTTGAATGTTTTGTGACTGTAAAGTACTTGTAACTTAGTAGTTTCCCATAGCTTACGAAGTTTTCCATATTTGTGAATTAATACATTCTATGAACTATTACATACACAATCCAAAAAAAAATCGTTTTACAAAAAGAGTTTAAAAAAACAGATGTAAATCGAACTTACTACCCCGGGCGGCCTACCACCAGCTCATAAAGCAGTATTTTTTTAATGTTACTTCAGTGGGAGAAAGAGATGGAGCTATACATCCTGTAGAGCTTCATCTCTTTCCCACACTGAAGTAAACTAAAGTAATATTAAAATAATACTGCTTTTAAGCTGGTGGTAGGTCCTCAGGACTTCAAATCATTCGTCCAATCGCTTACTTATTCGCTTTGTTGAAAGTTAGCTAAAATAGCCGTTCCTATATAAAAGGTAGCGTGATGATAATCATTTAAAAAGTTAAATCGGTAACTACCTATCTACAATATCCCAACCTTTTGGCGCGTCCTTTTACAATTTGCAGAGAAAAATACGAACATGATGTAATATTGCTCATCCCCCATAGCAAATAGCGTGATAGTTTATGCCCTACGGTTGGTACAGACAAACATTCTAAAAACTTTATTTTCCGCATAAGAATCGATCCCAGACCTCTTAGCAATAACTTTCTTTAAAAAAAATTAACTTCGTTACGATTTTATTATATCTATAGATTATAGGTAGATTATCAAAAAAAAAAAAAATCGTATAACAAAATGTGAAAAAAAAGAAAAAAAAAACCGTAGGTGGGAATCGAACTTACAACCCCACGTTTACAAAGCAACCGCCCAACCGCTGAGCTAATTGCTTTGCTGAAACTAGTCTAAAATAGCCGTTCCTATATATTTTTTGATTGACTGCTTAGTTCCATAAAGGTATAGCGTGATGATAATCATTTAAAAAGTTAAATCGATAACCATCTACAATATCCTAAAATTTTGGCGCGTTTTTTCCCAAAAATACGAACATAATATAATATTGCTCGTCCCCCATAGTAAATAGCGTGATAGTTTATACCCTATAGTTTGACCAGACTTATAGGGAACACCTATGCAAAATTTTAACAAAATCTATCCGGTAGAATTTGCGTCATGCTAGAACATAAAAATACAACATAATGTAATATTGCTCGTCCCCCATAGTAAATAGCGTGATAGTTTATACCCTATAGTTTGACCAGACACACAGGGAATATCTATGCAAAATTTTAACAGAATCTGTCCGGTAGAATTTGCGTGATGCTGGAACATACATACAGACAAACAGACAAACAGACAAAAATTCTAAAAAAAATATTTTCGGCATTAGAATCGATCCTAGACCTCGTAGCAATTACTTTTTTTCAAAAATATTCAATGTACAGTTTTGACTTCGCTACGATTTTATTATATGTATAGATTAGCCCGGAGGGCGAGGCCGAAATTCGGCTTGGTTTATCAAGCCGAATTTTGGCCTCGCCCTCCGGGTCACGGTCACGGTCAACACCAAATAATAGAAGATGAGGATCGTGAGTATAAACAGAATCTTGTAAATATTTTTTTTCCACCCCTGTGGAGGTAAAAATAGGGGTCGAAACTCAGCGAACTCAGTGTTTTTCTCACAAATATATACATTTTTCTTTTTTTCTTTTCTTCTTTCGGTACTAACGTTTCGGGCAAAGTGCTAGTTACTTAAAACAAAAAGAAATTAGGTATGTGTTTCAGGGTTTTTCAAAATGCAACTCCTAACGGGGTGTAAAAGGATAATAAAGTTTAATTTAAGGGCTTGTTTTAAAAAGGTTCGGTACGCTTTTTTAAAACAAACCCTGTCGTGGTGTAAAGGGAGGACACAGTTTATTTGAAAAATCTTAAAAATCCTTTGATCTGTTAACTTAAAAATTGGCACGAATACTTGTTTATCTAAACAAATGTTAAAGATTGTAAATATTAATTTTCGAAAACTATCTTTCAAAGGGGACGGAGGGGGTGTTGAAGTTTTTAGAGGAAAGCACGAAATTCACGCGGACGAAGTCGCGGGCAAAGTGCTAGTTATTCTTAATTAGAAGAAAAATAAAAGAGAAAAAACGAAAAAAAGACAGAAAACGTTTATTTGGACACAGTTCGTGAAACACAAAATACAGACAAAATAAAAAAGAGAAAAAATCGTTTAACAATAATGTGTGAGAGATTGAAGACATGAGAAAATTTACATACCGTTTCGTCGAAGATAAGATTCTCACGGATATAAGGAACTTGGAGATAGTCGTACGCTGAGCATTCCTATGGCAAAGAAATAGAATATAATATCGAGAAAAAGAAGGAATACGTACCCAGACAACCAGTTTATAACGGAGTAATTAGTGACCAAACTGGGTAATCCGACTGGTTACGGTCAAGGAATAATAATATATTTAACGATAAATCCACAAGAATATACCACTGGAGGAAATGGCATCAATTGGCCTAAAAACTGACCATCTTTTCAATTGATTTTTCTGCAATGACGTGACTTGAAAAATTTCAACCCAACAGTTCTAAATTTCAAAAAATTCTGAGTAAAATCAATCGCTGTTCATCAAATAAAGCTTCAAACAGTACCCTAATTGCGTAACTCATTTTCGTAAACAATTTCGCGAAATTTGTTTCATTTTGACATTTCAACAACATTCATTGCGTTATTTACGTTGTTGAACAGAATTTTTTTCCAACTTATGAAGCAATGGATTAGAAATCTGTTTCAAATCGAAACAAATTGTGATTGTGTTGTATTACGCAATTAGGGTGCTGGTTGAATGAATAGGTTTTAAAAGAAAGAGGATTATTATTAAAAAATTATGCTGTACGTAGGGGTACAAATCAAAATGAAACTTGAAAATAATTTTAACTTCGTTTAATTAAAATATAAATAAAAAATAAACTTCATACGTATTTCTCTATCTTTCTCGTCTTATACTCTAACAAATGCTTCCAAATTTCGGGATAACTCCTGCTTTATGTTTTTTTAATACAGATTATACATACAGATAATATCACAGATACTGCTGTAGTCAGACTACATGCTACTTTATAAAAAAAAACAAATAAATATGAAACAAAAAGTTAGTTCTCAAAATAAATATTAAGGCTAAAGTAAACAGGCGCGACGCGACTGCACGACGTGACTATGGGCGAGGCCACAACACTGCGTTGCGGCGTCGCATCGTAAAAATCTACGACGCCGCACAACAAATTATACGCGCATTGTATTGCTGTGCGACGTCATTTTTGCAATACGACGCCGCAACGCAGTGTCGTGGCTACAATAAAACTATTTCTAAGAAAACTTTACGGTAGAACAATTACCGGTGTCGCATCGTGCGACTAGTCGCGCCAGTCCATACAAACCTTTATTTCAACACTCCGTTTACCCTAATAATTTACAAGTCTTGGTGACCGAAGCAACGAATCCTAATTAAAATGATATTTACAGAGAAGCTTTATATTATTATAAGCTTTATAACAATAATTTCATCTATTTATCGGACACGCAACAGTGGCAATTTAACTAAATACTAAAATTATCAATAACATAACATCTAAGTAGCCTACCCAAACTTAATTGAGAAAAGGCTAGGCAAATTGATTGATAACATTTAAGTATCATTATGGTAACATATTTCCAGTCTTGATTGATAACATTAATATATATTTTTGGCAGTGTCAGCGCCTGCGTCTCTTTACTTGTCACGGTGATGCCATAGAGTACCACAGACACTAAAGGCATAGACAACTGATGTTACGTCTAGTGCTGACACACGGATTACAATCATTTTATTAAAATACATATTTTATTTTTACATGTTATCTCACTTATCAATTTTTTTTTTCTGTCTCTATCCGTGATACCTATCACTGCGGGCCCTATCAGAATATTAGCATTGCGACACTTATGTTTAAATGCCGCAGCATCCTGCTGTGATAGGAGCCTTTTGGCCTCGTATGGGACTTTCTGCATTTATTTTCATTTTACTTTGTTTTTTATATAAGTTTAGTTAGTCGTATTTTATGAAAATTTGATTTGTAATCTCCTGTGCGAGTCCCAATAAATACTTTTTCTTTCTTTCATTAATTTAAGTACCTAATAACATTATGGTAACTTTTTCCAGTCTTGATTGATATCATTTCATTACCTAATAACATTATGGTAACATATTTCCAGTCTTGCCAAGGGTTATCTATCGTGCTACCCAGTTGCTGGGTTGTGCAGGTTGTTGTGTTGTTGTTGGTCCCGGCTGTCATTCGTGGATCTTTGACAGTCGTTACGGGTCGTCAGAAGCTCGAAAGTCTGACAACCAGTCTTACCAAGGGGTATCGTATTACCCAGTTACTGGGTTGTGGAGGTCAGACAGGCAGTCGCTCCATGTAAAATACTGATATCCAGTTGCATCCGGTTACAGTGGAAGCCGACTCCAATATGTTTGAAAAAGTGCTAGGTAGATTGACTGATTTTATGGTAACATATAAGTTTTAAATGCCGGCAGTAACCGAGTATTTGTATTCTTAAACACAAATCACCAAAAAATGGCATAAGAATAAAATGTTCTTTAATACAAAATGATATATGACAACTTAAAATACATCAACATCGCAAAAGGAATGACCAAGATGTTGCGAGAAATAATCAGGGGCCCTACCACAAGCTCACAAAGCAGTATTATTTTAATATTACTTCAGTGTGGGAAAGAGATGAAGCTCTACAGGACATATAGGTGGTAGGCCTCCTGATCGTCGACCGTCAGAGAGACGCCTCATACAATAGACGGTTCCTACGTTATAAATTGTACCCAAAATATGACGGAATTCTTTGGTTTTAACAACTAGCCTATTGTAACCTAACATTAATCTCACACGACCTGTCCGGTGGCATGTTGTAACTACTTGTTACTGTTGTCCGTTCGGGAGGTGACACGCCGGCCCTGGGGTAGAGCGAGAGGAGGGGTCGCTCTAGGCACAAGACTAAAAAAGGAACAGACTGCTAGCTTCATACTAACGCTTTGCGCGAGATCACTACTACACGCACAGCTTTGTGTGCGTGCAATGTCACAGACAAGGAGCGCGGGGGGTGCACCGGCGCCCGCTAGAGGCAAAACTGGTTTGAGCCGGCTCATTCGGAAGCCAACGTTCAGGGGTACGCCGCGCGCCGTGTGCCAGCGGTACGAGCGACGCGGACATTTAGGTTTAATAAAAATTGCAAATTGTTGTAAGTACTGTGTGTGTCAATAATAGTAGGAAAAGTAAGATTTTGTTTTATATCCAAAGAATTTTGTCAGGTAATTATCTATATCTACTCATACCTACTCATTTTTAATACTTATTGCAGAATGATTTAGTTACGAGGTAAGTAGTATCCTAAATAACAAAGATGGCAATTAGGTTTTCCCATAAGAATTATTATTTATTAATCTTATGGTTTACCGCCTATATTAGCGAGTTATTGTTCGTCTCCTATTTGTTTCGTATTTTTGTTTTAGTAGGTTTTTAGGTACCACTTACGTTCGTAAAATAGTAAACCAAGACAGCAAACTTTATAGTTTCGCCATGTCCGTCTGTCCGTCCGTCCATGAGCCACGGTAATTAAATAAGTAACCAACTTCAAAAAAGCAAGCAACGTATGCATCTATATATGTAGAACTAATTCACAGCATGAATAATTACTTACATAGATTTTACTATCGTGTTTTATTATCATATAAGCTTAATCAGCCTAGATATAATGTTCCCACTGCTGGGAAATAGGCCTCCTCTTTCTGTGAGAGGGAGTGGGCCGTAATCCACCACGCGGGCCCAGTGCAGGTTGGTGGATGTCACATGTTTTTGAATTCTAGGACATGCCGCATGCCGGTTTAATCACGATGTTTTCCTTTACCGTTTTGAGAGCAGTGGTGATGAAATAATTTACACAAAGTAAGGTGCCTGCTTGGGTTTGAACCCCAGACTCGGAAGTCGCGACCGTTACCACTGGGCCACCACTGCTCATTTCATTACCTGATTTCAAAAAAAGGGAGGGTCTCAGTTGAACAACTGTGTACGCGTGTGTGTATAAATAATGATTTCATAGTATGATTAATTAAATAGGTATTACTTAATTTTAAACAGACTGTTAAAATAATTACCAGTTCAGTACCGTAATTGGAAAACGGAAAACTCACGGGATCACCTCAGTCACAGTACGTGTCCGTCCGTCTGTCCGTCTATCCAGCTGTCTATCCGTCCATCCACCCGTCCGTCCGGCTGTGCTCATCGCCGAATCTCGACTCGTTTATTTTTAATAACCGAGTGACAGCCCTATGAAAGTAGGTAAGAATTTTGAACTCTGTTAGGAAGCTTGCCTTCTGCTCGTTTTTTATTCTTGTGCTCTAAGCGCCAGAGAGCAAGGGGCGCCAAAAAACCAAATGTGAAAACAATTTCCAGAGCAAAATAAAATTTTGATGGCGCCTTTTGAAAGGCGCGGGAGCAGTGTTGCCAGATCAAATCAGATATATCATGTTTTCCTGTAATTATTTATTGACTGATTGAAATTAACACCACATACTAATTTAATTAAGTATTTACCAGTAAGAGCTTTCTTAATGTTAAAGAAGCAGGAGAAAGATACTAATTAGAGTTAATTAATTTAAATTCAATGTGTTGATATTTGCAATAAAAGTTTTGAATTATAATTTATTTAGCATGAAACCGAAGTAGAATTTACGTGAACTGAAAGTGTCGATCAAAGGGCGCCGAAAGTCAATCTCGCTCTATCCTTATCAAATGCCAGGGCCTGCGCTGGGTGACACTAAGTAAGGCGTCGAATTGACGTTACTAGCGTTAAACTAAGCTCTAGAACTAAACCGGAGAGATATTTTTGTGGAACCGTGCGATGTGGAGCGGTGCGGGAGTGCGGCGGGTTCAAATAGCGAGGGCCACGGAGCGCTTGTCTCTGTTCTTGTTGCGGGTTAAGTTACGGGCCTTGCACGTTGCTCTGTTTTGAAGATGCTGGAATGGACAATCACAATATTAAGCTTTGTGGTATTCTATGCCGTCATTAACCAAGAACCCATTATTATTAGTCTCTATATAAAATTGATAGGTAAAGTGACAACTCTAGCGCAATATTGACCCAGATATTGTCCTCTCATTTTCGCCATCGGTGACGATCTTACTCTGCGTGCGTATCACATGGAGAAGAATAATGAAAAATTGTAATTCATACATTGTGTAGGCACATAACTTACCCGCTGCAGTTTATTAGGCTTCTCCTGTGGCGCCATCTCAATGGGCGGTATTTCGGCCAGCGCTAACGCAGCTCGTAGGTGCGGACAGTGCGGCGCCAACAGTTGCAGCGCTCCGCCGAGTGCCCCCGCCAGCGCCGCATACGCCGCGCCGCTCGACCATTGGGACCACACAGCGCTCTCCGAGCCGATGTGAGCTGATATGCAGGGCTCTTCACCCTCCTGGAAGATGAATCACGTTGGCGTTACATCAAATTGTAAAAGACACAAATTGTTTGAGCCGCTGTGTGAGTGTTATATGCAAAGTACCTCGAAATACTTCAGGATGTCCCTGAAAGTAGCTCGCTGTATCCTGCGGTCTCTCTTGGCGCAGAACTTGTGCGAGTCTCGCGCTAACTCGGTGAGTCGCGGCAGTAGTACGTCCACGTGCGCTGTGAGCGGGTTGTCTGAGTTGTCGTCGTCTGTCACCGTCTCGTACGCAATGGCGAGCGCGACACCTGCTGCCATGCGGACCTGGGGTACAGACACATATATTTATTGAAACATATAATTTTAATGATTGCTGTCTGGTGCACAATAAAAACTTAGGTAAGTTACCTCGAGTGACACAGCCTCCAACAACTCCCCAAGCCTGGCAAAGCTGGGCGCCTGGGTGTTTAACAGTGACAGCGCGTGGTTGGGCGACAACATCGGCAACAGCAGTGCCCAGCCGTCCAGTGCGGCGGCGTGCCACGCGCCCTCCTCCACGGCTGCGCACGACACCTTCACGCTGCCGTCATCCTGGGAGAAGAAATAAGAAACTTTATTTACATTGGGAACTCATCATCGTCATTCTCCTGACCTGTGATTGCGGTAATCTTGCTGAGTGGCTCATATTTTTACCGCGATATTATCAGCTGATGTTTACTCTCATAGTTTACCTTGGGATAGCTGCCGCTGAAGATGGTCTCGTACGTGCACATGATCTCTAAGATCTCAGTGATGTCATCCTCCATCAAGTAGCACAACACGGCCAGCGATGAGCAGCACTGAAACATACAGAACACATTATTATAGAAACCCGTTATTTCATCGGTTCCTGGAGACAAACATTTCCTTTGGTGAAAAGTGCCTAAGAGATTTGTATTATGTGTCTGTATGATGTTTACCTCAGTGCGTGTATCGAGTGAGGCAGACTTGTCAGTGGCGGTGGCAACGAGCGCAGGCCGCACCTCGCGCATGAACTCCTCCGAGCCTTCCTTGCCGATCTATGGGTAATATTAAATAGTATATTTATTAGGTATAAGCCGATAGTATACTACTTATTTATGCATCGTTGCCATAGCCAGACGGTAAACCACAGAGAAAACTGGCTCGATAATAAAGGCTCAAGTTAGACCGAAGTCTGGAAATCATTACTGTAAACCTAACAGTATGGTATTCCCCATTTCTGTCCAGGCAGATAATTATAATCACCTGTACAGCTAGAAGCGGCGCAACAGCAGCAGCTGCCTTCCTCTCTCCATCCTTGCCTCGTCGCAGTGAGCGCGACACATGGTCGGCGAGCGTGGCGCGGTGTGCGGTCAACAAGACATCAAGCGCTCGCCGCTGTAGAGCCGCGCGGAGCGAAACAAATGCGCTCGTACGCGCTGCATGCCCGTGAGCATTCAGCGCCTCGATTGATTCTAGGACCTTCTCTTTGAATTTCTCTTGAAGCACTTTTTCTAAGGAGAGGAGAAATATTATAAACATTACATATTTAACAAGTACTCGGGCGATACGATTAATACTGGATTAAGTCAGCGTGGGGCCTGTAGCAAATTCTACAAGGGGGCCCTTGGTAGAATTTGGTTTGTTTTCAGGTTCGCAAGTTCAGGAAACAAAATAAAACAGTACTTTTACAAAAAAGTTTTACTTGGTATAACTACCTAACACAAGCCAAATCGACGTTTCTAAACAAAGACGTTCTTTTCCTCATGTTCGTTATCACTCAAGTTATTGAACCAAATTACTTTCTTCCAACAATAGTAATTATAGAAGGTACTTTTGTAAAAACCTGCATAATTGATTTTTCGCATATCTAGAGATTGAATGGTAATTTCCTAAGAGAACTTTGGATATAGTTTGACCAAAACCGCTGTACCGCGCCTAAGGAAGGCGCCCGGCGAGATAGTAGAGCAAAGCTCTCGGCGCACGGCGTCCCGCCCGCCGGTCATTGGTCAACACTGGCCTCTCCGCGTATTCCTAAGGCGCGGTACAGCGGTATTGGTCAACCTATACAAGAGCGAGTGAAGCGAGCTCGTTAATTTAATCACCTCGGATAGGTTTGGGTTTCTTTTAACTATTCATATGTCGACATTTAGAAAAAGTGTAACAAATTTTTTTTTGCAGACCGCCTCTGTTGGATAAGATTTTTTTGACAATTTCATAAAGAAATTTCTCAAACAAAACTACTTAACCGTGCGCACACACTCAATAAATCTGGTCACTCAATTATCCTGTTGGCGACATTTCATTGAAACGGTATTAAAGTAAGGAAACCATTATTATATAAACTGACGTTGTTTTAGGAAACTAAACCGAGTTTCTCAAAAAATATGAGTTACATAAATACAATCGAACGTATTTGGAATGAAACCATATTATTTTGTATACTTTAGAACAAATTACTGTTATAGACCGACGATAAGATTGTGCAATAGGTACATAATATAATCACCACTCAAAACGATCTTCACTATCAATGCAACAAGCACTACGCGATAATGCGCAATGTTATTGACCTTGATATTGCACCATTTTTGACACCGGCTGTGTTTTGTTTTTTGTACAATTTTTACGCGGATTTTCCTTGACGACCGAGACGCCGCGCGATGTTACTAATCATCACAAATGAACCTAGTACTATTTTTAGCAATGACTATACGAGTATTTTAATAAATTTTGTGCTTGCAAAAAGATTAAAGTGCAATGTGCTAGATAGTTCTAAAAATATTGAGACTACATAATTTTGTATGTGTAGGTGTAGGTTTCATCTCAATAATTATCTCCAAGGGTTTTTTTATTCACGGGCTTCGTATGTTCGAAAATATCCATATATTTACTTCTATCAGGCTTCACTTCCTCTTCAACTGGCTCTTCATAATAACAGTAATTATATTAAGGTTCTTCTACAATAGGCTCCACAATTTTCTCTTTTTCATTAACTGGACGTGGTCCACTCCATTTAATCTCCCGTTGTCTCCCTGTAGAATATAATTGTTTATTATTGTCTTATCGATATTTTTTTACTTCACAGTAATGTGTATGATGCATTACATTTGATCTCCTGATGCTGCAATCCAGTATCTATAGACTCTGTCCTGATGATCCGGTTTTCTCCCGACTTCCTGCCCCATTGTGTGCCACTTAGCTTGCCTGCAGAACAATATGAATGTTGTCAGTTTAATTGCGTGTAAGTAAGATGGAAACGGGGTTGCCACGCAATAGCATATCATTAAGCTGACACAGTACAAATTATCGAGACCATTGAAAGCACACCATCAAAGTAACCGCGATGCGATTTTCCGGCAAGTCGAGCAAAACAAACACAAAGGCACAGCCTTACCATCTTTTCTCGAAGACATTCAGAACATTTTCAACCATAACTTCGTTGTGGATAAAGCTAGAAGCCTGAATTTTCAGTGACCAAAAGGGCTTAGTTGAACCAGCGGTTTAAGAACTATTGCAGGTTAAAGTTCCTTAATTTTGCCACTGACATACTGACTCACTCACTCGCCGATCATCAACATATTAAGGTACTTCTAGCAGACACACAAGCTTCAAATTTTGGACACAATTAGTGTTTACTGTTTAGCCTACAAAGCAAGGAAAAATTAAAATATACAGCAATTTCAGTCCCGTTTTCTAGATATACGAACTGCATAAGTAACTTTGTAATAGCATGTTATTTATTATAGGATTACAAAGTTACTTGCAGTTGTCAATTAAACTACATTAAAATTGAATAAAGAAGCAACAATAATTAGATATAACAACCTTTGGGACCTACCTGCCTACGATGCCGCAGATAGACACAAATCCACACGTTTTAGTATCAGTATCGAGGTATACAAAAATAAATGAGATCCCATCAAAAACATAACATGCAAAAAAATGCAAGTCTAGCAACGCAGTTTTTCTACTATCTAATGTTAAAATAAGTCTGTTAATTCATTCAGTACCTTTCTATTTGTCATCTTTATTTCTTTAATAAATAGAATGACTTGGCAATATCTTTTTAATGGTCCTTTTGACCCATCTCAAAAATGCCCAACGCGCCTAAAGAAGTTTTCACTTCAAAAATTATAATAATAAACCTAAATTCGCCGAACAACGCCGTATTTTCCACTTACTTGACTCTATCTTTTGCTCCTCTTCAGGTCCTCTTTTCTGTTCATGAATCCTCACCCATTCCTTAATTCTATCTGAACTCGGACACTTATCCTGCATGTGATCATGTCGCACACGGAACTTTGCACAGTACGCACGCCTGACAGTAGTAATTATACCATGGTTTGAATAATATAGCTCTACACAAAACTCGCGCTGTTCTTTCGACCAGCCATGGCGAGAGTTCTTACATCGATCCATGGCGACTGAACTTAATGAACTTCGAAACTAGACTGAGTGAAAAACAAGCTAGCGGCTATAGATAAACCAGAACGTGAGCCTCCTCCTCCCTTCCCCTGTTATACCATCGACCAGGCGGTGACGCATGAGTTCAAGCGCCAAATCGGAATATTAGATTGTACTGTTTATGTATATCGTGAAATTACAAGTGTATTGCACAATCGTATATTATTCACCCAGGGTTAAAAAGTTAAAATCACTAACTAGGCTATACATAGCCTGCAATATCCCACTGCTGGGCAAAGGCATCCCTTTCCCTTATCCACACTTCTGTCTACTAGGCTGCCATTGCGGTCCAGTCCTTCCGGTAGTCAATATTAATGAAGTTAATGAAGAAGAAAGAGCATTTCACGGGCGTAGCTTGTCGTAGTCGCTCGTAGGCTCTCGTGACTACGAGAGCTTACGCGTGACTACGCGTAAGCTCTTATAGGCGCGCGTTGCCTATCATAGCCGCACGTAGGCTCTCGTAGCCGCGCGTAGCTTATCATAGCCACGAGTAGGCTCTCGTAGCCGCAGTAAAATAGTATTCTTTTTCAAATTGTCAATTGAACGTTAGTTACAGTAGTTAATCTGACACATGAGCTTATTATACCAAGTTAGATAAAGGTCTATCGATTTATTCTATTATTATCAGATCAGCAATGAATAATATGTATGGGCCGCTTTCCTGATACACACATACCTAGAAAATGTGGTTCGAATATGACGGGGGACGATTTACAAGTCGGAGAATGAAGCTAGTCATGTTTTTATGTTGCAATTTTTTCAAACAAGACATTTTTTTATAAACAGTATTTTGATTTAAAAACAAGATGCCAGTTGTCGCTAGTCGGTTACAGATCTTAACTATGGAAGTGCAAAACCCACATCAAACGTGTCCTTATGAAAAAAACATATTAAGTTTTACAAAATGAACTACGATGAAAACAAGGATGTTTGGCAATAATTCCGTATAACATACATACATAAACTCATACCTTTTTCCCATGGGGGTAGGCAGAAACTACAGAACGCCACCTGCTACGATCCTTACATACTCCTTTTGCCTCGTCTACGTTCATACATCTGGTTATATAATTCAGAATTATTGCCAAACATCCTTGTAAACAACATAATTGCATAGTGTCTATTAACTGCTCCGAAATTACGAAGTTTACTTTTTACATACTTTGTAACGTTACGACTAGCCGGAGGGCCAATTGTAAGTCACAAATAAAAAATTAAAATAGATACAGAAAGGCTAAAAAAGTTTGAGGAGTAGGAGCTTCAGCTCGACTTCAGGTGGGTCTGCAGCTCGGACGCTCGGACTCCGGAACATAAAGCAGGATCAGCAGGCAGTGGTGGAGCAGGAACGAGGACGGAGCTGTAGCATCTTACGCTGAACAGGGGGCCTACCACCAACTCATAGAGCAGTATAATTTTAATATTACTTCATACCTAGCTTTTGACGTCTCATAAGTGCCCATGTAGGTTATGTTCAATAACATATTTTTATTGGCAATTTGAATGCGTTGGATTGATTTGTTCCGCTTTCGCCCCACGTCTTCGCACCACATTCCGAATAATTCCCTTTTGACGTGACAACGTCTTATAAATTGGTTTGCCGGGTGACACTTCAAGAAACTGCGTTACGCTCCGCTCACGTTATGCGCTCACAATGAGAGCGAGTGAGAGGCACGCGTCCCTTCCACTCGGGCATGGTTAGCCCGCCTAAGAGCGAGAGAGACAGACATAAAAAGTGAAAGGCACGCGTCCCTTCCACTCGAGCACAGTTAGCCCGCCTAAGAGCGAGAGAGACAGAGCGAGAGAGAGAGAGTGAGAGAGATAGGCTAGATAGATAGGATATCTTTGTATAAATTAATGTTTTAAATATAATTCTTTGTATAAATAAATGTTTTAAATTGTTACTATTATTTCATCCTTCTTCCTACTATACGAATGAATATTCACATTAAAATTATTTTACCACTCAAAGTCGTTGTCACGTAAAACTTTCGCCCGTATACCGACTTTACAGGCAACCAATTTTTTCTTTTATTTCTTGATTCTGTGTGCTTAGTGTTTTTTAAAACATTAGTGCCCAGAATAGTAAAAAGACCCTCTCCGCTTTATGACCGCCTAGAGCCACGTCCAAGATGTAAACGCTGTGACTAGCGCGGCACAGCCATGTTATAACAGTAA
The DNA here is from genome assembly GCA_963680765.1 of Agrochola lychnidis. Taxonomy (NCBI): domain Eukaryota; kingdom Metazoa; phylum Arthropoda; class Insecta; order Lepidoptera; family Noctuidae; genus Agrochola; species Agrochola lychnidis. Next base: position 3,422,970 of record OY796852.1, read on the forward strand.
TTACTAATTAGTGCTGCAGTGCTGCTAAGGAAGGGTTTTGCTGAAGCCTTTTTGTGCGTGGGTTTTCGATGATATTAATAACAGAGAGGAAGCATGGAAGATGTAATGAACAACAAATAAAAAATGTTAGTTTTCATGATAAATTATTATTTCACTATCAGTTTAACTTAAACAAAAATCAACAATTATTACCTATCTTACAAAAAACATTTCATTTAAAATTGCAACAATTAAGTTCTCAGTCCAAACCACCAAAAAATGTAGTAAAAATAAAATGTTCTTTGATACAAAACGATATGAAAACATCGATCGTAATAAAATCAATGTATAAATACATCAACATCGCAAAGGAATGACTGAACGAGAAATAATCAGAGCATCGACAATCACCGAGATGCCTCATTAATAATGGAAGGTTCCTACTTTTTATTATTTTATCCAAAATATGACGGATGTCTTTGATTTTAACAAATAGCCTATTGTAACCTAACACTATCCTCACACGACCTGTCCGGCGGCGTGCTGTAACAAGTTGTTACTGTTGTCCGCTCGGGAGGTGACACACTAAGAAGTAAGGCGTCGAATTGACGTTGCTAGCGTTAAACTAAGCTCTAGAACTAAACCGATAGAGATATTTGTGAGGAACCGTGCGATGTGGTGCGGTGCGGGAGTGCGGCGGGTTCAGATGGCGAGGACCGCGGAGCGCTTGTTTCTGTTCATGTTGCGGGTGAAGTTGCGGGCCTTGCACGTAGCTCTGTTTTGTAGATGCTGGAATAGACAATATTAATATTAAGTAACATCTTATTTCTGTGGTATTTTAAGTCCTAATGATTGCGTTCGTGTCACATGGAGACAGAATAATGATAAGTTGCAATTGATATATTGTGTACATACCCGCTGTAGCTTCTTAGGCTTCTCCTGTGGCGCCATCTCAGTGGGCGGCACGTCGGCCAGCTGTAGCGCAGCTCGCAGGCGCGGACAGCGCGGCGCCAACACTTGCAGCGCTCCGCCGAGTGCCCCCGCCAGCGCCGCGTACGCCGCGCCGCCCGACCAGTGCGACCACACAGCGCTCTCGGTACCGATGTGGGCTGGTATGCAGGGCTCTTCACCCTCCTGGAACATGAATCACGTTGGCGTTAAATCAGATTGTTTCTAACACACATCTCAGTAACATTAGAGAAGCCTCTCTCTAAATGCTTCCTGAAACACCCCCATGTATGTTCAGCGATTATTTACAGTTTGACTAGACGGTTTCAAATATTTTAGGTAAATATGTAAACGTACCTCGAAGTACTTGAGGATATCCCTGAAGGTGGCTCTCTGTATTTTGAGGTCTCTTTTGGCGCAGAACCTGTTCGAGTCTCGCGCTAACTCAGTAAGTCGCGGCAGTAGTACGTCCACGTGCGCTGTGAGCGATTTGTTTGAGTTGTCGTCGTCTTTCACCGTCTCGTACGCAATGGCGAGCGCGCCACCTGCTGCCATGCGGACCTGGGGTACAGACAAACATGTTTATTGAAACAATTCACTTCGATTATCGTTGTCCAGTGAACATTAAAAAGATAAGAAAGTTACCTCATGTGACTCAGCTTCCAACAACTCCCCAAGCCTGGCAAAGCTGGGTGCCTGGTTGTTGAGCAGTGACAGCGCATGGTTCGACGATAACAGCGGCAACAGCAGTGCCCAACCGTCCAGTGCGGCGGCGTGCCACGCGCCCTCCTCCACGACCGTGCTTGATAACTTCACGCTGCGGACATCCTGAAATTTTTGAAAATTTTCTTAAGACCTCGGTTCACGGGCCATCCTTCATGTAGAGAAGATTGTGTGGATAGCCATAATTTACCTTGAGGTAGCTGCCGCTGAAGATGGTCTCGTACGTGCGCATAATCTCTAAGATCTCAGTGATGTCATCCTCCATCAAATAGCACAACACGGCCAGCGATGAGCAGCACTGAAACATACAGAACATATATTTAATTGCCTCCTGGAGACAAACAGAACATTTTCACTGACGAAAAGTGCCCTAATATGTTTGTATTTTGTGTGTGTATTACGATGTTTACCTCAATGCGTGTGTCGATTGAGGCAGACTTTTCAGTGGCGGTAGCGACGAGCGCAGGCCGCACCTCGCGCACGAACTCCTCCGAGCCTTCCTCGCTGATCTATGGATTACAAATTACATAGGTTTAAGCCGATGGTTCACTACGTGATTAATAATCACTGCCATAGCCAGACGGCAGACCAAAAACTGGCCCGAAAGTTTGGGCTTAACTTAGACCGAAGTCTGGAAATCATTTGTATAAACCTAGCAGTAGAGTCATCCCTATTGCTGGCAGGATGACCGTTAATGATATTTAGTCAGCTTATGAAAATCACCTGTACAGCCAGCAGCGGCGCAATAGCAGCAGCTGCTTTCCTCTCTCCATCCTTGCCTCGTCGCAGTGCGCGCGACACATGGTCGGCCAGCGTAGCGCGGTGTGCGGACAACAAGCCATTAAGCGCTCGTCGCTGTAATTCCGTCCGGAGTGAAATGAATGCGCTTGCGCGTGCTGCGTGCCCGTGAGCGTCCAGCGACTCTACTAATTCTAGGACCTTCTCTTGGAATTTCTCTTGGAGGACTTGTTCTATGGAAAAGAGATACATTATTAGCATTATATAAATAAACACTCACGCGATAGTCGATACGTTACGATCACTCCAAAGATATTCTTATCTTAAACCAAACGACACACAGTCAATAAATCCAATGACATAATAATCCTGTTATTTCATTGATACAAAATAAAGAATCATGAGCTCAAGTGTTTCTTCTCAAGATGACGTCACTGATGCCCACACTATTCGTGACGTCAAGCCGCGGGTGAATATATTCGATTAGATGTCGGTCAATATACACATAATTATATAAGTCAGACGCGCGACGTTCGTTCTAGGTCAACGACATGCCTTCACAGTTTGTTTAAACAAGTTCAAAAAAAAATACCTAATGCGTACCAGCATTATCTAGCATTTACTTCTTAAACGTATAAAATATCAATCTTTTAGAGTAAAACAAAGGAAATCGTGATTATATAAAAGTCGTGGTTTTAGAAGCCTAGCTCACTAGACCAGTATATTGCGCATCATAATCACCACCGAAACGATCATCAATAATAAAAAAAACTTTTACAAAAAAAATCAACCGACTTCCAAAAAAACACTACAAAGCGAAAAATACTACCTGCTATGTAAATAACAGTAACAGGAACTTATGATAATCATCCACATACTAAGTGGGAAAAATACGTATTATTGAACCCATCTCAAAAACCATCCAAACAAAGTTAATAAAAATATGGGACCACACGGAAAGCACCAGCTTTCAAATGAAAGAATCATCAAAATCGGTTCATCCAGTCGAAATTTCTGAGGTAACAAATATTTTTTTAAAATACAGTCGAATTGAGAACCTCCTCCTTTTTTGAAGTCTGTTAAAAATTTACTATTATGTGATATTGCACAATATTATTGACCTTGATATTGCACCACATTTGACACACGCGAGGCGCAATATTTACGCGGAATAACCTTGGCAACATGACGTAGCACGATATATTTTGTTGTGTGTTGGATCGTGGAATGATTTATCATCACAGTGTATTTACTAACATTCTGACTTTATTTTTAACAACGATTTTAATAAATGCTTTGTGCTAGATAGTTTGGAAAGCAACACACGCTAAGAAGCATTGTTTTTTTTATACCTAAGGGCTGAAAATATACTTACTTTTATCAGGTTTCACTTCTTCTTTGACTGGCTCTTGATAATAATAGTAAGTATATTGAGGTTGTTCTACAACAGGCTCCACAATTTTCTCTTTTACATTAACTGGACGTGGTCCACTCCATTTAATGTCCCGTTGCTTCCCTGTAGAGTATAAACGTTTATTATTGTCACATCAATATTTTGTTAGTTCACTAGGAGTGTGTTTGATACATTACATTTGATCTCCTGATGCTGCAGACCAGTATCTATAGACTCTGTCCTGATGATCCGGTTTTCTCCCGTCTTCCTGCCCCATTGTGTGCCACTTAGCTTGCCTGCAGAACAATATCAATGTTGTCAGTTTAATTAAGGTGGGGTTGTCTGCAGCAGCCAGTTTCAGTATTTGTATTCAAACACCAAATTCTAGACATATGATAAAACAGTGGAATCCGTTCTCTGTCTGTTTTTTTGTTCGCGCATGTCTCCGGAACTACTGAACGGATTTTTATGTAGTTTTCACAGATGTGGCAAAAAAGTTATCGTCATACAAGACGATATTCTGTTCACGACACGTTGTGCACAATTTCTGAGAGTAACCTAACAGAAAGTACTAGGCTTGCATGAATTCAAGATAGTATTATCCCACTAATAGGATTTGGATGACATTTAGCACACAATAGTTTATTGCTAACAAAAACTACTAGGCTTGCATAAACTCACGTTTAGTTTACATAAAAAAAATGCTTTCTTTAAATAAAAATCTATTGCCGCATATATGAAAGATCATCACAACGATTAGGCAGTTTTTTTTTTTTGTTCTATTTGTCAAAAGATAACTTTGGAAAATCCAGCTGAAAAGTCGGAAATACACCTAGGCGACGCCAAGCACGAACAGCTGGATTGAAACACTATTTGAAAAATAATCTAAATGAAAAATGTATTTATAAACAATTAAATATCATGCGAAACATTTGTAAAGAGAAGCATTTTTGCTAAATAAATGTTTGTAAAACGAGTGTTTATAAATTTAAAAAAATGCGGAATAAGTTGTTTGTAAACTTAATAGTATGCGAAACGTTGGTTGTAAACTTAAAATTTGTCAATGGTGTTTTGGTGAAACATTAGTGAATCATTGAAAGCACACCACCAAAGTAACCGCTAAGCGATTTTAATTTACAGGATATTTGAAAAATTGTTATCCATAGTATTGAAGCGACTCCAAGAAGGCTTCAATTCCTGTTAATTGGATCTTGTATGAATGTTATTCAAAAATCAATTTCGAAATTATGGCCCTAGATTGCGCAATAATAACACATTCAGCCGAACGTAAAAAAAATCATAATAAAAAATGTAAATCCGCTGAAACACGCCGTATGTTCCACTTACTTGACTCTGTCTTTTGCTCCTGTACGGATCCTCTTTTCTTTTCATGAATCCTCACCCATTCCTTAATTCTATCTGAACTCGGACACGTATCCTGCATCTGATTATGTCGCACACGGAACTTTTCACAGTACAAGCGCCTAACAGCAGTGACTATACCACGGTTTAAATAATATTGCTCTACACAAAACTCGCGCTGTTCTTTCGACCAGCCATGGCGAGAGTTCTTACATCGATCCATGGCGATTGAACTTAATGAACTTCGAAACTAAACTGAGTGAGAAACAATCCAGCAGCTATAGATAAACCACAACGTGAGCCTCCTCCCCCCTTCCCCTGTTATACCCTCGACCAGGCGGTGACGCATGAGTTCAAGCGCCAAATCGGAAGATTAGATTGTACTGTTTATGTATACTGTGAAATTACAAGTATATTGCACAATCGTAGATTATTCACCCAGGGAATAAAACACTGCTGTACGTAACGGGCACCTGAGTGCAACGCGGGATTCAAGTTTGCCCGAAACGTGACTTCATTTTCCTTCTTCCCCAAGGCCCCGAAGAGAAATATTGTACTTTTCACATCTTCTTCGAGAGAATTTCTTTAGAGCTATGATCTTTCTATCTTGTTTTCTGTGGCTCTGACAAAATATTTTATCAAGTTAGTCTTACGCGGGCTATACCTACAAATAATATTGTGCAATATTTTTATCATACAAATCAACAAAATGAATGTTATCAAACATTTTTCAATAACATTGCACAATTTGTGATATTGCGTAATGTAATATAACTGTAATATAACTACTCTAGACAATAGCAATCTATTGTCTAGAGTCTAGACTTATACCTATAATAATACAGCTAAGGAAATATGTATTTAAATTAAATGTGGGAGTTCATTTTTGATCTGATGTGGAAAAAAAAGTTAAATTTAAGGCTCGGTCTCAGTATACCAGTATATCTCTTGGTACATTCAAATTCAAAATATTTTATTTCACATAAACCTAAATGGACACTTATGAAACGTCAGAAGCTAGGTGCACGGTTCCAATTGGTCATTTCCTATGGAGAAGAGCCGGCAAGAAACTCCGCGGTTACTCTTTTAAAAATAATTGGCTTTTACAATACTTTCAAATAACAGTGTTACTAGGTATGGGAGGACAGCGTAGGTCTTTCTATAAGTACCAGGAACTTAACAAAATAGAAAATGGTTAATAGATCTACAATCCACTAAGCCTATAGCGTTCTCACATTCACAAAATAGAAAAGAATCTACACAAAAGATAAATAAATTAATAAAAACCTATTTTAATAAAACGCCATTACATGATTGCTGTTACAACTGTAATAAATCTGAATAATAATCATGTCCACAAGTCACTAATAAAGAGTTGCAATTAAATCGTAGGTATATAATGTTAAATTATAGGATAACAATGTCAAAGACGAACGTAAAAAATAAAATTAAAGATAATAATAAAAATAAACATTGTAATTTGGGAGCAGTTAATAGACTCTTACATAATTATGGCGTTAATGATGTACCAGGAAAACCACATATGCAGAAGGAATTATTGCCAAACTTCCTTGTCTTCAACGCAGTCTTTAATTTTATAATATGCTTTCATTTAAATCATTTATTGGATAGTTAATTGATTCAGGCGTCACCTTGCGGAAATCCATTAGAAAATACAATAGGCGTGGATATATTTAGTAACCTGTTCCGCTTAGCTATTTCTAAAGAGCCATAAAAAACTCCTGAAAGAAATCGACACGTGTTTCACCTCTCAACGAAGCATCCTCAGGATGACGATGGATTTGTTGCGAACACGGCGTGTTGCTACACCAAGCGCTGAGTGCAGACTCAGCGCTCGGTGTGGCAACACTTTTTTAATGGCTCTTTAGAAATAGCTAAGCGAAACGGAACATGTTACTAAATATTTCCACGTCTATTGTATTTTTTAATTTATTGGATAATTCAACTTTTCTCATTGAAGCTCGGTCCAAAATACCCAAACTGCTGCCCAGAGATACAACCAATGATTTATACTATAATAATTGATGGATCATATCGTCAATAGCTACATTTAATGTGGCAACCAAAAAATCTGTCACGGCAAAAAATCTAAAAACTTGGAAAATAAAGCTGAAAAGAATAAAGTCACCTTATTTTAAGTTAACCTTGTTGAAAATTTACCGGGAAAATTGAAAAATTCGGTAAACTGAAAGTGCATTTTATATGGGAATTTTGCATGAATTATTGAAATTTGGACTGGATAACGTCTATGGTGTTAATTAGTCAATAATAAAGAAACGTCTTAATTTCCTGAGCTACGTGGTAAAAAATTTCATGGAAAAGACTTAAAATTATTGATTTTAGTATAGGTATTATTATTTTGTGTGGCTTCTGTAAAAAGGCGGAGCAAAGTTCTAAAATCAAAATTAAAAAGTTAAAATCACTAACTAGTTCTATCTACAGCAATATCCCACTGCTGGGCAAAGGCCTCCCTTTCCCTTTTCCACACTTCTGTCTACTGGGCTGCCATTGCGGATCAGTCCTTCCGGTAGTTATAATATTATAACTTCATTAATATAATATGAAGAAGAAAGAGCATTTCGCCACAAGTGATCATAGACGGGCGTAGCTTGTCGTAGTTGCTCATAGGCTCTCGTAGTCACACATAAGCTCCCAAAGCCGCGCGTTGTCACTCGTAGCCGTACGTAGGCTCTCTTAGCCGTGCGTAGGCTCTCGTCGCCGCACGTAGGCTCTCGTAGCCGCGCGTAGAGTCTCGTAGCCGCGCGTACACTCTAGTAGCCGTAGTAAAATAGTATTATTTTTCAAATTGTCATTTGAACGTAAGCTACAGTAGTTAATCTGACATATGAGCTTTATTATACCGAGTTAGATAAGGGTCTATCGATTTGTTCTATTATTATCGATCAGCAATGAATAATAATATGTATGGGCTGCTTTCCTGTTATACACATACCTAGAAAATGTGATTAAAATATGACTGGAACGATTTACAGGTCGGAGAATACAGATAGTCATGTTTTTATGGTGCTATTTAATTTTATTAACACCCGACGCAAAAAGATGGGTGTTAGATAAGTTTGACCGCTATATTTGTGTGTCTGTCTATGGCACCGTAGCTCTTAAACGGGTTAATCGATTTGAATGCGGTTTTTGTTTATTTAAAAGCTGGTTTTCTAACTATGGTTCTTAGAAATATTTTATCAAAGTCGGTTCAGCCGTTTGAAGATCGTTCGAGCTCTTTTCTAGTTGATGAATGGATGTGAATATCTTCCACAGGTCTGATCGATTTTAAATTTGGTATTCTGTTACTTCAATGATATTAGAAGAACATGGTTACCTTGAACTGATGCTGCAGCATCACCTGGAATTGGCAGAATACCCAACTCCCTTACCAACTTACAACACAGGTTACAGATATCGTGTTTGGGCTCATTGGAATGATTTCAATGAATAGGTTATATGTAGATAGATGGTGGACAGGGTCTGGTGATAGAGTAGGAAAGAGAAATGAGGAAATGTTTTTGTCAGGGTTTTTTTAAATTTTAACTGTTTAATTTGTACTTCTTATCGAATAATTAATACAAACAAATCATTTTTATAACAGTATTATGATTTAATAACACATTGTCAAAGTTGCTCGTCGGTTACAGAACTTAACTATGGAAGTGCAAGACCCACATCAAACGTGTCCTTATGAAAAAAAGCATATTATTACAAAATTAAGGACTACGATGAAGACAAGGATGTTTGGCAATAAACCGTCCGCACATGTGGCTTACCTGGTAGCAACATATCTATTCACTGCTCCCAAATTACGAAGTTTATTTTTACATACTTTATAACGTTACGACTAACCGGAGGGCCAATTGTATGTCACAAATAAAATAAAAAAATAGATACAGAAAGAGTAAAAAGGTTTGAGGAGTAGGAGCTTCAGGTCGGCTTCAGGTGGGTCTGCAGCTCAGACGGTCAGAGTCAGGAACGTGAAGTAAGATCAGCAGGCAGTAGCAGAGCAGAAACGAGGACAGGCTTATAGCCTCTTACGCCGATCAGGCGCCATACCTAGCGTCTGACGTTTCATAAGTGCCATATAGGTTTATACTTTATGTACAATATCATATTTTTATTGGAATTTGAATGCGTTGGATTGATTTGTTCCGCTTTCACCCTACGACTTCACACCACATTCTGAATAATTCCCTTTTTAGGGTTCCGTACCTCAAAAGGTAAAAAACGGAACCCTTATAAGATCAGTCTCTTGTCCGTCTGTCCGTGTGTCACCACCGATTTTTTCAGGAACGGGTGGACCTAGCAAGTTGAAATTTATACCAGTAGTACTATTCTGTAAAAATCTCACCGTGATTACTTAGGTGAAGTGAGCTGTCAATAGTGTCAATCCTTAGCAACTGACAGCTCACTCCACGCTCACTTCACCTAAGATAACACGGTGAGATGGTTACAGAATAGCACTACAGATACTGAAGTCTATAGTCCCTGTTAGGTGTATAAAAATTAAGGTCCTGAGTCAATATGATAAAAAGATATGGGCAAATTTAGATTTTCGCGAAAACTTTTAAATACCATTTTCAACCTTTTTTATTTTTCGGAATTTTCCCTTTACTTGGGCTGTAAGACCTTGCTTTTAATCAAAAATGACTATTCTATCACAAAATTTGGCAAAAAGCAAAAAAAGTTTTACAGCAGAAGGGGAAATTCCGAAAAATAAGCATTAGTGGCCAGAATAGTAAAAAGAGCTTCTCCATTTTATGACCGCCCAGAGCCACGTCCAAGATGAAAACGCTGTGACTAGCGCGGCACAGCCATGTTGTAACAATAATTAGTGCTGCAGTGCTGCTAAGGAAGGGTTTTGCTGCAGCCTTTTTGTGTCAAAACCTTGGCGTGGGTTTTCGATGATATTAATAACAGAGAGGAATCATGGAAGATGTTATGAACAACAAATAAACAAAAAGTTGGTTTTCATAATAAATTATTATTTCACTATCAGTTTAACTAAAACAAAAATCAACAATTATTATCTATTATTTACAATTAAATATTTCACTTAAAATTGTAACAGTAAGTTCTCAGACCAAATCACCAAGAAATGGAGTAAAAATTAAATTTTCTTTAATACAGTCGATATGAAAACTCGATCGCCATAAAATCAATTTATAATACATCAACATCGCAAAGAAATGACTGAACGAGAAATAATCAGAGCGTCGATAATCAGCGAAATGCCTCATTAATAATGGAAGGTTCCTATTTTTAACCGACTTCCAAAAGGAGGAGGTTCTCAATTCGACTGTATGTTTTTTTTTTTTTTTTGTATGTTTGTTACGCGATTACTCCGTCAATTATGAATTGATTTTGATGGTTCTTTTTTTGTTTGGTAGATCATACTTCAGAGGTGGTCCCATATAAATTTTATTAACTTTGCTTGGATAGTTTTGAGTTAGCTTCAATAATACGTATTTTTTCCTCACTTAGTATGTGGATGATATTATGATAACTTCCTGTCACTGTTATTTACATAGCAGGTAGTGCTATTCGAATTTATGTGGGGTAGGTATCACAACTAAAAAGTGAAAAATAAAAACTTTTTACAAAAAAAAAAACAACCGACTTCACAAAAAACACTACAAAGTGAAAAATAACTTTCATTTCAGAAGTCGGTGACAAAGAACGAAAATTAAAAACCAAAGACGTTGTAGCGTTTTTTGTGAAGTCGGTTTTTTTTTTTTTATTATTTTATCCAAAATATGACGGATGTCTTTGGTTTTAACAACTAGCCTATTGTAACCTAACACTATCCTCACACGACCTGTCCGGCGGCGTGCTGTAACAAGTTGTGACTGTTGTCCGCTCGGGAGGTGACACACTAAGAAGTAAGGCGTCGAATTGACGTTGCTAGCGTTAAACTAAGCTCTAGAACTAAACCGATAGAGATATTTGTGAGGAACCGTGCGATGTGGTGCGGTGCGGGAGTGCGGCGGGTTCAGATGGCGAGGACCGCGGAGCGCTTGTTTCTGTTCATGTTGCGGGTGAAGTTGCGGGCCTTGCACGTAGCTCTGTTTTGTAGATGCTGGAATAGACAATATTAATATTAAGTAACATCTAATTTCTGTGGTATTTTAAGTCCTAATGATTGCGTTCGTGTCGTATGGAGACAGAATAATGATAAATTGCAATTGATATATTGTGTACATACCCGCTGTAGCTTCTTAGGCTTCTCCTGTGGCGCCATCTCAGTGGGCGGCACGTCGGCCAGCTGTAGCGCAGCTCGCAGGCGCGGACAGCGCGGCGCCAACACTTGCAGCGCTCCGCCGAGTGCCCCCGCCAGCGCCACGTACGCCGCGCCGCCCGACCAGTGCGACCACACAGCGCTCTCCGAGCCGATGTGAGCTGATATGCAAGGCTCTTCACCCTCCTGGAAGATGAATCACGTTGGCGTTAAATCAGATTGTTTCTAACACACATCTCAGTAACATTAGAGAAGCCTCTCTCTAAATGCTTCCCCAGACACCCCCATGTATATTCAGCGATTATTTACGGTTTGACTAGACGGTTTCAAATATTTTAGGTAAATATGTAAACGTACTTCGAAGTACTTGAGGATGTCCCTGAAGGTGGCTCTCTGTATTTTGAGGTCTCTTTTGGCGCGGAACCTGTTCGAGTCTCGCGCTAACTCGGTGAGTCGCGGCAGTAGTACGTCCACGTGCGCTGTGAGCGGGTTGTCTGAGTTGTCGCCGTCTGTCACCGTCTCGTACGCGATGGCGAGCGCACCGCCGGCTGCCATGCGGACCTGGAGTACAGACAAATATGTTTATTGAAACAATTCACTTCGATTATCGTTGTCTAGTGTGCAATAAAAAGATAAGAAAGGTACCTCATGTGACTCAGCTTCCAACAACTCCCCAAGCCTGGCAAAGCTGGGCGCCTGGTTGTTGAGCAGCGACAGCGCATGGTTCGGCGATAATAGCGGCAACAGCAGTGCCCAGCCGTCCAGTGCGGCGGCGTGCCACGCGCCCTCCTCCACGACCGTGCTTGATACCTTCACGCTGCCATCATCCTGAAATTTTTGAAAATTTTCTTAAGACCTCGGTTCACGGGCCATCCTGTATACTTCATGTAAAGAAGATTGTGTGGATAGTCATAATTTACCTTGAGGTAGCTGCCGCTGAAGATGGTCTCGTACGTGCGCATGATCTCTAAGATCTCAGTGATGTCATCCTCCATCAAGTAGCACAACACGGCAAGGGATGAGCAGCACTGAAACATACAGAACATATATTTAATTGCCTCCTGGAGACAAACAGAACATTTTCATTGATAAAAGTGCCCTAATATGTTTGTATTTTGTGTGTGTATTACGATGTTTACCTCAATGCGTGTGTCGATTGAGGCAGACTTGTCAGTGGCGGTAGCGACGAGCGCAGGCCGCACCTCGCGCACGAACTCCTCCGAGCCTTCCTCGCTGATCTATGGATTACAAATTACATAGGTTTAAGCCGATGGTTCACTACGTGATTAATGATCACTGCTATAGCCAGACGGCAGACCAAACGGAAAACTAGCCAGAAAGTTTGGGCTTAACTTAGACCGAAGTCTGGAAATCATTTGTATAAACCTAGCAGTAGAGTCATCCCTATTGCTGGCAGGATGACCGTTAATGATATTTAGTCAGCTTATGAAAATCACCTGTACAGCCAGCAGCGGCGCAATAGCAGCAGCTGCTTTCCTCTCTCCATCCTTGCCTCGTCGCAGTGCGCGCGACACATGGTCGGCCAGCGTAGCGCGGTGTGCGGACAACAAGCCATTAAGCGCTCGTCGCTGTAATTCCGTCCGGAGTGAAATGAATGCGCTTGCACGTGCTGCGTGCCCGTGAGCGTCCAGTGACTCTACTAATTCTAGGACCTTCTCTTGGAATTTCTCTTGGAGGACTTGTTCTATGGAAAAGAGATACATTATTAGCATTATATAAATAAACACTCACGCGATAGTCGATACGTTACGATCACTCCAAAGATATTCTTATCTTAAACCAAACGACACACAGTCAATAAATCCAATGACATAATAATCCTGTTATTTCATTGATACAAAATAAAGAATCATGAGCTCAAGGTTTTCTTTTCAAGATGACGTCACTGATGCCCACACTATTCGTGACGTCAATCCGCGGGTGAATGGACTCGATTCGGTCGGTCGGTCAATATACACATAACATAATTATGTGAGTCAGATGCGCGACGTTCGTTCTAGGTCAACGACATGCCTTCACAATTTGTATGAACAAGTTCAAAGAAAAATACCTAATACGTACAAGCATCGCTAGACCAGTAAGATTGCGCAACATAATCACCACCAAAATGGTTATCAGTACTAACTAACCCTTAACGAACAATAAAATTGACCATTTGTGATATTGCACAATATTATTGACCTTGATATTGCACCATATTTGACACACGCGAAGCGAAATATTTACGCGGAATAACCTTGGCAATATGACGTAGCACGATATATTTTGTTGTGTGTTGGATCGTGGAATGACTTATTATCACAGTTTATTTACTAACATTCTGACTTTATTTTCACTAATTTCAACAATTATTTTAATAAATACTTTGTGCTAGATAGTTTGGAAAGCAACACACACTAAGAAGCATTGTTTTTTTAAACCTAAGGGCTTGCTCAAATAAAATATATTTACTTTTATCAGGTTTCACTTCCTCTTTGACCGGCTCTTGATAATAATAGTAATTATATTTAGGTTTTTCTACAATAGGCGCCACAATTTTCTCTTTTTCATTAACTGGACGTGGTCCACTCCATTTAATCTCTCGTTGCTTCCCTGTAGAATATAATTGTTTATTATTGTCTTATCGATATTTAAATATCTAACTAGTAACGTGAATGATGCCTTACATTTGATCTCCTGATGCTGCAATCCAATATCTATAGACTCTGTCCTGATGATCCGGTTTTCTCCTGTCTTCCTGCCCCATTGTGTGCCAATTAGCTTGTCTGCAGAAAGATATGGATGTTGTTAGTTTAAGCCGAGGTGCGATTGCCTACAGCAACCAGCTCCTCCATTTGTATTCGAACACCAAATAATAAATGGCATGTCTTTGAACTGAGCTATGCTACAGTACAATACCAAGGCAATTGATAGCATATCAGAGTGACAGCGAAGCGACTTTAATATATAGATATTTTGTAACATAAACGGTATCAAGGTTATTGAAGCAACTTAACATTATCCAGGCAAACGTTTTGAGTAGGTTTCAATTCTTGTACTAATTGGATCCTGTTTGAATGTAATTGTAAATCCAATTTCAAATTATGGCACTAGATTGTGCAATGTTAAATACGGCATTCAACCGAACGTCTGCGCATTGAATGATGTTTGACATTAAGCCGAACAGAAGCTTGCTGTAACTTCTTCTTCTTGCTGTACGTTCTCCTTACCTGACTCTGGCTTCTGCGGCTCTTCGGGTTGCGGTTGCATCAAAGCACTTGCTCTTTTCTTCTCTTCCTGCACTACCCAATCCCTAAGTTGATCTGAACTCGGACACTTTTCCTTATTTCTTAAATTTCGCTCACCGAACTTTTCAAAGTAACAGCGCTTAACAGCAGCGAGACTCTTACGATTTAAATAATATTGCTCTACACAAAACTCGCGTTCTTCCTTCGACCAATCGCGTCTGGCTATTGATTTCGATTTCGGTCGAAGCATCGTGACTGTGCTTAGTGAACTTCCGATAGTGACTGAGCGAGAAACAATCTAGCGGCTAAACATACCCAGCAAAGTCCCCCCCCCCCGCGCATTCCTCCCGACGCTGACGCATGCGTCATTACTTTGCGCGGGAACTTGGAAGATAAGGTAATAATTTAATGTTGTGAAATTTCAGTACAATATTGTATTGCACAATTAATATTTATAACAGTGAAATTAAAGACTTGTTAAGTAATAACAGCCGCACGGGTTGATCGGTCAGGTTAAGCTACGCTTGCCGCGGTTGGTCCTTGGATGGGTGACCATTTTTACATACCTAGACTGCTTCGTGCCTCCAAAGCACGTTAAGGTGATATATTAAAAAAACGGGCTTTTTCTTTATTGTGTACCTTTTTAACCGACTTCCAAAAAGGAGGAGGTTATAAGTTCGTCGCGTATGTTTTTTTTTTTTTTTTATGTATGTCCACCGATTTCTCCGTCAATTGTGGACCGATTTTGAAAATTATTTTTTTGTTTGAAAGGGTGTGCTCTCGAATTGGTCCCACATAAATTTTATTAACTTTGCTTTGATAGTTTTTGAGTTAGCTACAAAATACGTATTTTTTTCCCACTTGCTATGTAGATGATATGATAAGTTTCTGTCACTGGTAGCAGGTAGTGGTATTCGAATTATTCGAATGTGTGTGGGGTAGGTACCACAACTAAAAAGTGAAAAATAAAAACTTTTTCCAAAAAAAACAACCGACCTCCAAAAAAAACACTACAAAGTGAAAAATAACTTTAATTTCGGAAGTCGGTGGCAAAAAACGAAAATACAAAACACAAGACACCGACTTCCGAAATTAAAGTTATTTTTCACTTTGTAGTGTTTTTTTTGGAGGTCGGTTGTTTTTTTTTGGAAAAAGTTTTTTTAAGTATATGGAATGGGGATTTAACATTTTGGTGTATGTTTTTTGACTATATGATCTAGTATCCTGAAAAAGGAATATACGATACAATGAAATTTTCTCGATATAAAAAAATTACAGCTTTCTAGTACTAAGCGTCTCTGAGCCAAGCCGCGGACAGACAGACAGACAGACGGACATGGCGAAACTATAAGGGTTCCTTGTTGACTACGAAACCCTAAAAATAAACAAATTCATGACCTTGCTTGGTTTTTCCGTGATATTAGGTTTTTTTGCAAAATTAGTTTTACTAGAGCATACAATACAAAAAGGATTACTCCTTTTTAGGGTTCCGTAGTAAACAAGGAACTCTTATAGTTTCGTCATGTCCGTCTGTCTGTCTGTCTGTCCGTCTGTCTGTCCGTCTGACTGTCTGTCTGTCTGTCCGCGGCTTGGCTCAGAGACGCTTAGTACTAGAAAGCTGTAATTTGGCATGGGTATACATATTAATCACGCCGACAAAGTGGTAAGCAAAAATCATTAAAAATATTTTTTCTTCAGGTACAGAGGCCAGCACATCAAGCTACTACAATCTGTCAAATTTATTTAATAGATTTTCAACTTTATCGCTGATGTCTAAGGTTCAAAGTTGATTGGGAAAATTTGACAGTTTCGGGTAGCTTGATGTGCTGGCGTCTGTACCTCCCCTAGACGTAAAGTGAGGATGATTTTTTTTCTCTTAATAATCCCATAGTGTGAAGTGTCGTTGGATTTTTGGATTCAGGGATCCATTTTCGAAATATTAAGCTTTAAATTGCAAATTTTGTTAGAGTCAAATGTCCCCCCCTGCAAGTTTAATGGTTGGTTTTGGGTATGTGAAAAAATTCACGGCAGTAGCATATATAACGAAATTAAAAGGAAAACTATCACAGCTAAGTAGGCTTTACAAGTTAACGAGTAATAATCGACCAAATTACATTTGCGGTTGCAAAAACATGTTCTCCCATACAGAATGTATGGGCGAACATGTTTTTCAACTACAAAGTTAAGTTTGTTCTTGAGATAAATTCATCCCAACTACGGAACCCTTCATTATGCGTGGTCCGACACGCACTTGGCCGGTTTTTGTTTGTTAACAAGGAAACTCCCTTTCACTGAAACTGTTCCTAGCTGTGTTGGAAATGATCTTCATGAACCTTGAATTGGAAAAGCTGGGACTGAATATTGAGCGCCGTACACTAACACACTTAAAACATTGTGCTGTTAATAAGAACTCCTGAAGACTTAAACAGGATGACAAATTAAATCTTTATATATATAATTCTTCTGTGAGTGTGTATGTCACTGAACTTCTCTCAAAAGACTGGACCGATTTTGATGAAATTTTTTGTGTGTGTTCAAGGGGATCTGGGAATGGTTTAGATTCACAATCGGACCCGATAGGTGGCGGTATTCGGTCAGGACAACGTCTGTCAGGTCCGCTAGTATAGACATAAAGTGATAAGACAGGACTAAAACTGAATCTTGATAAAACAAAAATAATGACCAACGGAATAACACCAATAATTTATGTGGAATAATACATTTATCTGAGACAGCTGATAGCACCAAAAGACACCGTAAATAAAGACATTGTGAGAAGATTAGCAAACAGCTGCTAGGGATTACTGGGGCTTAAGAGAAGTGATGAAAGACAAAACCAAGTAAACTGTTTAACTCCTGCATAGAAGTACTACGGTACTAATGTATGGAAGTCAAACATGGGCTCTAAGAAAAAACTCAACAAATAAACTTGCTAAATACCAACACGCAATGGAGAGAAGCATGCTAGGAGCCATGAAACCTGACAGAATAAAGAACAAAACCATCATGCACAAGACCAAGGATCAGGACATAACCCTAAAAATCAGAAAACGAAAGTGGAAATGGTCTGGATACATGATAAGAGAGAAGGACAAATGGAGCAAAATAGTTGCCAAGTGGTACGCAAGAAATGGCCAAAGAAAGAGAGGCAGATCACAGAAAAGGATGGATGATGTCACCACACAGGGAGCTGGAACAACATGGGATAGAGTGGCCACAGAAAGACAGGAATGGAGAAGGTCGGAGAAAGCCTTTGCTGGCGAGGAAACGGACATACAAAACATAAACAATCCCTAAATGCGAGACTGACGACTACACTCTACGTATGTCCTACTAAAAGACTAACAGTAATCAATAATAACCCCACCACAGTATCTCTACGTTGACGTCGTAGTGGGGCTTACGGGCTCCTGAACTCTAGGTCTGTGCCGATAAAGTTTACTTAGCCGAAAGAAGTCTAGGGTGAGGAGTCAGACCAATAGAGATACACACGAGTATGGCACTCGTGGGTTGCAGCTTAAAATCAGAGTCAAGTAGCACTTTGTGTTGTTATATGACAATATGCTGAGCTGAGGCCCTTTTGGCATTATAATCATTGTTTTCTGTTTCTTATAGTTATGTGTATTTTTCTGCTGTAATGCCAATAAACACATTTTTGTTCTTTCTTTAGATATTGTTGTGGAATACCTCTCCACTCCTCATAAGCACCTGAGGACACGTTGCCCCCTTGTCGCTACAACACTATGCGCTGGCGACCGTTTTCGGGGCCCATTATTGAGTGAGCAAGTCAACCCCTGCCAATTTATCTGTGTATTATAAATAAAACATTGGTAGATAAGAGTCTATCGATTTTTTTTATTATTAGATGAGCAACGAAGATTAGATAAAATTTAAAGCAAACTAATAAATTAACCGGGGGACGATTGTGTGTCGTCGATAAATAAAGTAAGTGATGTATTTATATTTGTGTTTTATTTACTACCCTAATTTACACACAGATTAAGAAAATAAACGCAGATCTTAGAAGTACTTTTTGTCAGTTTTTTTTTTATCTGTGTCCCAAGAACTTCTTGTAATATTCGTACCCAGAATAGTTACAAGACCCTCTCCATAATATTATGACAACCTTACACTTTTACGTAGATTTGTGAAAACCCGGGACATAAAGGTTTATAAAAACCACTTACCTACTACAATGAGAAATAAAAATTTACCACCATGTAATAACAGTGGGCCAGTTGGTGCTACGAAAGGGTGAGTGCTATAGAAGTCCCTTAACGATGATGTGGATTCTCGTTTTGTATTATCTAATAATGGAGAGGAAACAGGAGATGTCATAAAAATATACAAAACGTTGGTTTTCATAATAAATATTATTTCACTAATAGTTTATTAACACACAAGTACAACAAAACTCAACAACAACTTTAATTATAATTATTCACAATACAATATTTCACAAAAAAAATTGCAACAACAAAGTTAAAAAAAATTATATGAAAATTTCGATCGCAATAATATCAATTTAAAATACATCAACTTGGCAAAAAGAATGACCGAACGAGTCCCAGATCTGAAACATGTTGCGTGAAATAATCAGAGCGTCGACAGTCAGCGAGACGCCTCATACAATAAACGGTTCCAACGTTTTTATTTTATGCAAAATATGACGTATTTCTTTGGTTTTAACAACTAGCCTATTGTAACCTAACACTATCCTCACACGACCTGTCCGGCGGCGTGCTGTAACAAGTTGTTACTGTTGTCCGCTCGGGAGGTGACACACTAAGAAGTAAGGCGTCGAATTGACGATGCTAGCGTTAAACTAAGCTCTAGAACTAAACCGAGAGAGATATTTGAGTGGATCCGTGCGATGTGGTTCGTTCAGATCGCGAGGGCCGCGAAGCGCTTGTCTCTGTTCTTGTTGCGGGTGAAATTGCGGGCTTTGCACGCTGCCCTGTTTTGTAGATGCTGGAATGGATAAACTTATTATTAACACGTTTTTTCTGTGGTTATTCTAAGTCCTAATTAACCAAAAATGAAGTCCTAACTAACCAAAAGTTAACCCATTGTTATTAGTATCAAATAAAACAGATAAGTAAAGTCACTACTCTATCATACTGCTGGGTAAATATCTCCCTCTGTCCATCGGTGACGATCTTAATAATGGAAAGTTGTAATTGATATATTGTATATACCCGCTGCAGTTTATTAAGCTTCTCCTGTGGCGCCATCTCAGTGGGCGGCACGTCGGCCAGCTGTAGCGCAGCTCGCAGGCGCGGACAGCGCGGCGCCAACACTTGCAGCGCTCCGCCGAGTGCCCCCGCCAGCGCCGCGTACGCCGCGCCGCCCGACCAGTGGGACCACACAGCGCTCTCCGAGCCGATATGGGCTGATATGCATGGCTCTTCACCCTCCTGTAAGATGATTTATGTTGGCATTACAAATCTATCATGTGTAAGCACTCAAACACTCAGACAAGTCTAAATAATATATATTGTGTAACGTACCTCGAAGTACTTGAGAATGTCCCTGAAGGTGGCTCGCTGTATCTTACGGTCTCTCTTCGCGCGGAATTTGTGCGAGTCTCGCGCTAACTCGGTGAGTCGCGGCAGTAATACGTCCACGTGCGCTGTGAGCGAGTTGTCTGCGTTGTCGTCGTCTGCCACCGTCTCGTACGCGATGGCGAGCGCACCGCCAGCTGCCATGCGGACCTAGGATACAGACAAATGTATTTAAGTGTTAAAACCATTCACTTCATTTCCGTTGACTTGAGTTGAATAAAAACTTAGGCTAGTTACCTCAAGTGATACAGCCTCCAACAAGTCTCCAAGTCTGGGAAAGCTGGGCGCCTGGTTGTTTAACAGCGACAGCGCGTGGTTGGGCGACAACATCGGCAACAGCAGTGCCCAGCCGTCCAGTGCGGCGGCGTGCCACGCGCCCTCCTCCACGGCTGCGCCCGACACCTTCACGCTGCCGTCATCCTGGGAGAAGAAATAAGAATCTTTATTACATGGGGAACTCATCATCGTCATTCTCCTGACCTGTGATTGCGGTAATCTTGTTGAGTGGCTAATATTTTTACCGCGATATTATCAGCTGATGTTTACTCTCATAGTTTACCTTGGGATAGCTGCCGCTGAAGATGGTTTCGTACATGCGCATGACCTCTAAAATCTCAGAGAGGTCATCCTCCATCAAGTAGCACAACACGGCTAGCGATGAGCAGCACTGAAACATATACAAAACATTATTATAGAAACACGTTATTTCATTGGTTCCTGAAGAAAGACATGAAACATTTTCTTTGATGGAAACTTTCGTAAGACATTTGTATTGTGTGTCTATATTGCGATGTTTACCTCAGTGCGTGTGTCGAGTGAGGCAGACCTCTCAGTGGCAGTGGCGGCGAGCGCGGGCCGCACCTCGCGCACAAACTCCTCCCAGCCTTCCTCGCCGATCTGTGGATAACATACTTATTCAGTTCTCTGCGTGTTTATGGATCGCTGCCATAGCCTGACGGTAAACCCCAGAGAAAACTGGCTCGATAGTAAAGGCTCAAGTTAGACCGAAGTCTGGAAATCATTAGTGTAAACCTAGCAGTATGTTATTCCCCATTGCTGTCCAGTCAGATAATTATAATCACCTGTACAGCTAGAAGCGGCGCAACAGCAGCAGCTGCCTTCTTCTCTTCATCCTTGCCTCGTCGCAGTGCGCGCGACACATGGTCGGCCAGCGTGGCACGGTGTGCGGTCAACAATCCATCAAGCGCTCGCCGCTGTAATTCCGCGCGGAGCGAAACAAATGCACTCGCGCGTGCTGCATGCCCGCGAGCGTTCAGCGACTCTATTAATTCTAGGACCTTCTCTTCGAATTTCTCTTGGAGCACTTGTTCTGGGGAAAGGAGAAATATTATTAGTGTCTCATACAAAAATTCATGCCTTTTTTTTCAATGTGTTTCTCAGTCCCAGCACGGTTGGTATGTATTTCAATCACAAATTGTTTGAAGTATATCTCGATCAAAACTGAACAAACCAATGAAACGTTCTATTATTGCACACAATTTTTTTTCGCGGAATGAGTCACTGATTAGGTGATACCCACGCTATTCGTGTAATCGTGTGACGTCACTATTGATCTATTATGTACCTAATACCAACTAGGTACCTATTTCTCTATGATGAAGGATATTGCACACCTCTAAAATAATAAAGAAATAAAATTAATTTAATTTTGGCAAAACCCATACTACATTTAAAAAATAAAACACAATACTGCCATTTAAGACAGGTTGCACTTACAATTCAATAGATTCATAGCTCAAAATTGCGCAATGTTAAGACCGTCTAGAATCCACCTTATTGTGTTGCACCATTATTGACACACGCGGTGTTTATAATTATACAAAAATCCTTGATCGGATTTTTTTGAACACCAATAAAGCGAGGTATTCTTAGCTCTATCTATCGTTCAACGATGAATGATAAGAAACTGATTACTAACAAACGCTCAGACTTAATTATTATTAGATATTTCGCAACGATTTTGATCAATATTTTGCTCACAAAAATATGAAAATGCAATATGTATGCTGGTTAGTTTGGAAAGCAGCGGAAATAGACAGAAGAACCGGTTCTTTTTGTCCCACGGGTGTTTTAAGTTCGAAAATATGCATATATTTACTTTTATCAGGCTTCACTTCCTCTTCGACCGGCTCTTCATAATAACAGTAATTATAATAAGGGTCTTCTACAATAGGCTCCACAATTTTCTCTTTTACATTAACTGGACGTGGTCCACTCCATTTAATGTCCCGTTGCTTCCCTGTAGAGTATAAACGTTTATTATTGTTACATCAATATTTTGTTACTTCACTAGGAGTGTGTTTGATACATTACATTTGATCTCCTGATGCTGCAGACCAGTATCTATGGACTCTGTCCTGATGATCCGGTTTTCTCCCGACTTCCTGCCCCATTGTGTACCACTTAGCTTGCCTGCAGAACAATATGAATGTTGTCAGTTTAAGCCGAAGTGCGATTGCCTACAGTAGCTAGCTCCTACATTTTTATTCAAACACTAAATACAATAATAATAAATAGCATGTCGTTGAACTGAGCAATACAGTACAATACCAAGGCCATTGACAGCATATCAAAGTGACAGCGAAGCGACGTTAATTTATCTAATACCTTTAAACGAGCAATTATTTAAAATGTATATATAAATAATCTGAATCTCAGAAACGGCTCCAACGATTTTCATGAAATTTAGTATGCAGGTGGTTTCGGGGGCGATAAATCGATCTAGCTATGTATAATTTTTAGAAAACTAGCAAAAAAAATCCAGATATTAGATGTTTTAAAAAAAATGGTTTAGGGTTATTGAAGCAACTTAACATTATTTCTGCAAACGTTTTGAGTAGGTTTCAATTCCGACCAATTGGCTTGTATAAATGTTATGTATGTTCAGCTTACTTGATTCTGCTTTCTGCTCCTCTTTGATCATCTGTTCATGATTCTTCACCCATTGCCTAATTTGATCATAAGTCGGCCAATTCCCCGAATACTCTCTGCAGTAAGCCCGCTTAACAGCAAGGAGCCTCCCACGCTTTAAATAATATTGCTCTACACAAAACTCGCGTTGTTCCTTTGACCATCCGAGGTCCGTGTTCGATTTCGATCGAGTCATAGTGACTGAACTTTATCAACTACCGAGCGAGACTGAGTGAGAAACACGAAACACAAACAAGCTAGCGGCTATTCATACCAAGCAAACCCCCTCCTCCCCCCCCCCCCCCGCGTACTTGACGCTGACGCATGACTTTGCGCGGGAACTTGGTAGATACGATAATAATAATGTTGTGAAATAATCACAAAATTGTAGTACAAGTGTTGCACAATATTAAGATTCACATTACATATTGACATAACATTACACCACGCCCTTATTCCGCGAAGGGTAAGGCAGAGGTGTACCTACAATACAAGCACATTCTGCTTGTTATGTTTAAGTCCCATGTAATAGGGGGCGAGCCTATTGCCATCAACCGGGCATAAATCCAGACCCCAGGCTGCTACTGAGAAAGTCTTGATAGAAAAAAAACGAGTGTGAACACCCTTGAAAACCATGAAAACGATACCCATGATGAAAAATTTGAAAATTTTCAGAGCCGCCATCTTGGATTTACATTTTGACCTCACTATCGACTTTTGCACCCTTGAAAACCATGAAAACGATACCTATGACGAAAAATTTGAAAATTTTCAGAGCCGCAATCTTGGATTTTAATTTTGACCAAATTCACACTTTCTTTCGCTCTCCCGGCATGCAGTGTACTCGGTCCGATGTGTACAATTTTATCCCACGACACTGTAATCACTTTACTCTTTTCTTTTGTTTTTTTCTGCCGGCGTTCTCTCTCTCTCTTTCTTTCTCTTTGAATTAGAAGAAGACAGTCGTATTAACACTTTTTAGCGTGAGGATTTCTGAAAGTTTACAAGCCGCGTTAAAGAACTTCGTTCCAAAAACCCATTACCAGTTTGCCCGACCTAGGAATCAAACCCAGAACCTCGTGCTCAGCAGTAGCGCTTGCGACCACTAGACCTACGAGGATTCCAAGCAGTGAAATTATTGAGTAAATTAATCAGTACCTAATCGAATTTCATCTTTTGGAACATGATTTGAAATTTTTATAGTAATTATTACACTTCTTTGTAAATCTGACTAAGATTAATCACCTATGTCCTATAACTGTGCCGATCTCGTAGTCGCGCGTAGGCTGTAGTAATCGCGCGTAAGCTGTCGAAGTCGTGCGTAGGCACTCGTAGTCTCGCGTAGACAATCGTAGTCGTTCGAAGGCTCTCGTAGTAGCGCGTAGGCTCTCGTAGTCGCGCGTATGAACTCCTAGTCTCGCATAGACAAT
Organism: Agrochola lychnidis; assembly: GCA_963680765.1. Lineage (NCBI taxonomy): Eukaryota > Metazoa > Arthropoda > Insecta > Lepidoptera > Noctuidae > Agrochola > Agrochola lychnidis. The sequence continues at coordinate 3,447,551 of OY796852.1, forward strand.
CGTAGTCGTGCGTAGGCTCTCATAGTCGCGCGTAGGATCTCGTAGTCGCGCGTAGGATCTCGTAGTCTCGCGTAGACAATCGTAGTCGTGCGAAGGCTCTCGTAGTAGCGCGTAGGCTCTCGTAGTCGCGCGTATACACTCGTAGTCGCGCGTAGGGTCTCGTAGTCGCGCGTAGGATCTCGTAGTCTCGCGTAGACAATCGTAGTCGTGCGTAGGCTCTCGTAGTAGCGCGTAGGCTCTCGTAGTGGCGTGTAGGCTGTCATAGTCGCGCGCAGGCTGTCGTAGTCGCGCGTAAGTAGAAAAGAAAAACAAGAAATCGGCTTAAGCAATCATCAATTTATTATCTTTGTCAAGAAAAGTATTCACACAAAATGCTTGAAGTAATTTTACAGATCTATTATGACAATATATATATTCGTTTTTAATTCAAACGAGCAATGTGAACTGGTGACCCTAAACTACTTACATAAGTAACGCAGACTTGTTTTGCTCTAAGTTTAGTTTACAAACAAGCTTGCCAATAGATACCATGGTTTAGCATTAAGTACTTGAGAAATGGTACTTTGTAGATGATGCGAGTTACTATTTTCTTCCGAAAGCTTTATACCTACTAAGTATAGTACAGACGCCAGCACATCAAGCTACCCGAAACTGACAAATTTTCCCAATCAACTTTGAACCTTAGACTTCAGCGATAAAGTTGAAAATCTATTAAATAAATTTGACAGATTGTAGTGGCTTGATGTGCTGGCGTCTGTACAAAACAAAGTCGCTTTTCGTGTGTCTGTATGACCGCTTATTTCTTCTAAACTGCACAATGGAATGGAAGAATTATGTGTACCTGTAATCAGGTACACATAATTCTTTCATTCCGAAAAATCTGAATCTATGAATCTTATTCATATTTTACATTTTATAACACCGAAATCTCGATGTTATGCATGTCGCTATATTAGTACCTACAATGCACGTGTGATGCAGCGGTGGGTCGCATTTTTTTTTTTTTATCACACTAGGATTTTTTCCTGTATTGTGGGTGCGTTTACAAACATTTAAACTCACATACACAAACAGCCAGACCCGGAACAACTACTTGTAGGTCATACAAATATTTTTTCCGTACGGGAATCGAACCCGCGACACGCAAGCGCAGCAGCCAATCGCTTAACCACTGCGCCAACAGTGCAGTCAAAACGATGACTATTTATTGAGTGATGATGATGATTTATTGAGTGACACTTGAAATTCTCGAATCACTTCTAAATTGAGGAGCTAGTGGCAGTCATGGCTAAGTAATAACAGCCACACAGGTCGATCCATCAGGTTAAGCTACGCTTGCCGGGGTTGGTCCGTGGATGGGTAGCACGTGAAGCCGTTAGTCCCGGCTGTCATTCGTGGATCTTTGACAGTCGTTACGGATCGTCAGAAGCCCAAAAGTCTGACAAGTCTTTCCAAGGGGTATCGTATTACCCAGTTACTAGGTTGTGGAGATCAGATAGGCAGTCGCTCCATGTAAAATACTGGTATTCAGTTGCATCCGGTTAGTCTGGAAGCCGACCTCAACATAGTTGGGAAATGGCTAGGCAGATTGATTGAATGAGTGACACTTGAAATTCACCTAGCAACATCTCGACGTATTCTGTCTGTAGTAACTACATTGTAGTATGTTATGAAGCTTGAATGCAACATAGAAGTCCTATCCCATTCATACAAACGAAGCTGTCTTATCTTACGTACGTCTAAAGCTAAAGACAAACTGATCCCACGTTCGCAACGTATAACGCATTATCATATCTAGACTCTTGATTTTATAGAAATAAGTATGCAATAGAAACACACATCGTATGCAACGCAATCACACGTCTCACTCGCAACGTCGACCTGCAATGTCCAGATCGGCATGTAAGGGTGGAGGGGATGTTCCTACGCTATCCCACGCGTGTGACTAGTGTGTTTCTAGAAACGCTTGCACGTCATAAACAAATAGACCTTTGGGGGACGCGTTTTGTTGTCAAAATGGGAGATCAACAGCTGATGCCATTACATTGATGATGAGATTACAACAGCGTCAGATACCAAATTACGTTGCATACACGGGACAAGTGTGCACACCGTTTCTCCCACGTTGCATCACATACGTTACGTACGTTGGACGTTTGTCTCTCGCTTTATCGTACGTGTCGACGTATGCAGAAAAGCAGTTTTTTTTTTCTTAATGTCCCTCGGCAAACTTCGTGTTTCGTCAGTCGTCGGATTTCTATCCAGATGACCTTTGCACTTGGCGCAGACCAGACGCTCTTAATCGACTTGGAAGTATATAGAGTTGTTAAAACTCTTTTAACTTAATGTAATTTATTTTAAAAATAGGAGGAAAGCTGCAAAAGTCGCAGGCACGACAGATAGGAAAATAGTTTTACGGCTCTATACAGTTCCCACGGAAATCAAAACAAAACAACAATAAAGTACTAAGTTCTGAATTCAAATTATTATACACGTTAATCTAATAATTGATGGACATAGAAATTAGCATTTGTTTGTATTCGTAAATGCGATGATTCCCGAGGGACATTACGAAAATAATATAAAAAGAAAAAATATGAATACTGTACCTATTAAGATTCATCATGAAAGGTTTTGAGTCTTGAGAACTAGGTGCCCGAATTCTCGAGTTTGCGTCGCTCGTAATTATCAGACCTTTATTGTTGTTTATTCACCCCTAGTACTTTTTTAGATTATTTCTTGACTTTGTGCGCCTAATTCTTTTTGTAACATTAGTACAAAGACAAATCGTTCAAATAAAATAAGCGCATTTATGGCACTTTTGAACGTCAAAATTTTCTAGAAAATAGAATTGATTTATAGTTGACCCTTCCAAAAAATAGTTTCGTATAGAGAAGAAAGGGCAAAAATCTCCACCAATATATATTGTATACATTAATTGCTTTACCACAATAGGTAAAAATAATTAAAAATCAAGCAATGGCAGATAAATTAATTATGTGATAGATACAAGATGCTCACATATTAACGTTGTAAAAGTAGACGATTTTCCTAACCCAGAATAGTTAGAAGATCCTCTCGATTTTATGACAGCCTAACTGAAACTTTTATGTTCAGGGTTTTCATTAAGAAAACCCTGAACATAAAAGTTTCAGAGTGTATAACAACTACTTACTAAAGAATGAGAAATAAAAAATACCCCCATGTTAGTTTGTTGTTGATCCAACTATTGAGGTGACCAGTTACTGCTAAGGAAGGGTGTGTGAGAGTGCTATGGAAGTGCTAAAACCTAAGTATGGGTTCTCGATTGTAATAATAATTGAAAGGAAAGATGGGAGATGTTATACAAAAATTACAAAGACTTGGTTCTCATTATTAATATTATTTATATCACAGTCAACTTACATAATATAAAAGAAATATCAATAATATTTTACACAAGAATAAATTATAGTAAATATTTCACTAATAAAAATAGCATCTGTTAAGTTCCAAGTGCCGGCAGTAACAGAGTAAATTCGGAATGAATATAAACCATGAGTCCAAAGCACCAAGAAATGAGTACCACAAATACAAAATGATATGAAATCATCGATCGCAACAATATCAATTTAATATACATTAACATCGCAAAAGGAATGACCGAACGAGTCCCAAATCTAAAACATGTTGGAGAAATAATCAGAGGGTCGACAGTCAGCGATACGCCTCATACAATAGACGGTTCCAATGTTTATATTTATTCAAAAAATTACAAAATGAAAATGATGTTTTAACAACTAGCTTATTGTAACTTAACACTATCCTTCCACGACCTGTCCGGCGGCGTGCTGTAACAAGTTGTTACTGTTGTCCGCTCGGGAGGTGACACACTAAGAAGTAAGGCGTCGAATTGACGTTGCTAGCGTTATACTAAGCTCTAGAACTAAACCGAGAGAGAAATACAATGGAACCGTGCGATGTGGTGTGGTGCGGGAGTGCGGCGGGTTCAGATAGCGAGGGCCACGGAGCGCTTGTCTCTGTTCATGTTACGAATGAAGTTGCGGGCTTTGCACGCCGCTCTGTTTTGTAGATGCTGGAATAGACAAACATGATATTAATATGTTATTTCTGTGGTATTCTAAAACCTAGATGATTAAAAACTCATTGCTTTTAGTCTTTAATATGAATGATCGATGAAGTCACCAGAATAAAAAAAAGGTTTTTAAATACACTATCGCCATCAGTACAATATTAGCCTATACTGTCCCACTTTTGGGTAAAGATCTCCCTCTCATTTTTGCCATTGGTCTCGATTCTGCGCTCGTGTCACATGGAGAAAGAGTAGCAATAGTTGCAATTGATATATTGTGTATATACCCGCTGTAGCTTCTTAGGCTTCTCCTGTGGCGCCATCTCAGTGGGCGGCACGTCGGCCAGCTGTAGCGCAGCTCGCAGGCGCGGACAGCGCGGCGCCAACACTTGCAGCGCTCCGCCGAGTGCCCCCGCCAGCGCCGCGTACGCCGCGCCGCCCGACCAGTGCGACCACACAGCGCTCTCCGAGCCGATGTGGGCTGATATGCATGGCTCTTCACCCTCCTGGAAGAAGAATTATGTTGGCGTTACAAATCTTTCATGTGTAAGCACTCGGACAAGTCTAGGTAATTTTGGCCAGCAGTTGTCCAAGTGGTTTTGGTCTGCCAGTGTCTCGCACGCGATGGCTAGTGTACATGTTTCATATGCAACGCACCTCGAAGTACTTCAGGATGTCCCTGAAGGTAGCTCGCTGTATCTTGAGGTCTCTTTTGGCGCGGAACCTGTTCGAGTCTCGCGCTAACTCGGTGAGTCGCGGCAGTAGTAAGTCCACGTGCGCTGTGAGCGGGTTGTCTGCGTTGTCGTCGTCTGTCACCGTCTCGTACGCGATGGCGAGCGCGCCGCCTGCCGCCATGCGGACCTAGGATACAGACAAATGTATTTTAGTATTAAAACCATTCACTTCATTACCGTTGACTTGAGTTGAATAAAAACTTAGGCTAGTTACCTCAAGTGATACAGCCTCCAACAAGTCTCCAAGTCTGGGAAAGCTGGGCGCCTGGTTGTTTAACAGCGACAGCGCGTGGTTGGGTGACAACATCGGCAACAGCAGTGCCCAGCCGTCCAGTGCGGCGGCGTGCCACGCGCCCTCCTCCACGGCTGCGCCCGACACCTTCACGCTGCCGTCATCCTGGGAGAAGAAATAAGAAACTTTATTACATGGGGAACTCATCATCGTCATTCTCCTGACCTGTGATTGCGGTAATCTTGTTGAGTGGCTCATATTTTTACCGCGATATTATCAGCCGATGTTTACTCTCATAGTTTACCTTGGGATAGCTGCCGCTGAAGATGGTTTCGTACATGCGCATGACCTCTAAAATCTCAGAGAGGTCGTCCTCCAACAAGTAGCACAACACGGCTAGCGACGAGCAGCACTAAAACATATACAAAACATTATTATAGAAACACGTTATTTCATTGGTTCCTGAAGAAAGACATGGAACATTTTCTTTGATGAAAACTTTCCTAAGACATTTGTATTGTGTGTCTATATTGCGATGTTTACCTCAGTGCGTGTGTCGAGTGAGGCAGACCTCTCAGTGGCAGTGGCGGCGAGCGCAGGTCGCACCTCGCGCACGAACTCCTCCCAGCCTTCTTCGCCAATCTGTGGGTAACATGCTTATTTAGTTCACCGCGTGTTTATGGTTCGCTGCCATAGCCTGACGGTAAACTCCAGAGAAAACTGGCTCGATAGTAAAGGCTTAAGTTAGACCGAAGTCTGGAAATCATTAGTGTAAACCTAACAATATGGTATTCCCCATTGCTGTCCAGTCAGATAATTATAATCACCTGTACAGCTAGAAGCGGCGCAACAGCAGCAGCTGCCTTCCTCTCTCCATCCTTGCCTCGTCGCAGTGCGCGCGACACATGGTCGGCCAGCGTGGCGCGGTGTGCAGTCAACAAGCCATCAAGCGCTCGCCGCTGTAATTCCGCGCGGAGCGAAACAAATGCGCTAGCGCGCGCTGCGTGCCCGCGAGCGTTCAGCGACTCAATTAATTCTAGGACCTTCTCTTCGAATTTCTCTTGGAGCACTTGTTCTATGGAAAGGAAAAATATTATTAGTGTCTCATACAAAAATTCATGGCTTTTTTTTTTCAATGTGTTTCTCAGTCCCAGCACGGTTGGTATGTATTTCAATCACAAATTGTTTGAAGTATATCTCGATCAAAACTGAACAAACCAATGAAACGTTCTATTAATGCACACAATTTTTTTTCGCGGAATGAGTCACTGATTAGGTGATACCCACGCTATTCGTGTAATCGTGTGACGTCACTATTGATCTTTTATGTACCTACTACCAACTAGGTACCTATTTCTCTATGATGAAGGATATTGCACACCTCTAAAATAATAAAGAAATAAAATTAATTTAATTTTGGCAAAACCGATACTACATAAAATAAAATCTCACAGTACTGCCATTTAAGACACTTGACACTTGGTTGCACTTACAATTCAATAGATTCATACTTAAAATTGCGCAATCTTAAGACACACGCGGTGTTTATATACAAACATCCTTAATCGGATTTTTTTGAACGCCAATAAAGCGAGGTATTTTCAGCTCTATCTTTCGTTCGATGATAAATGATAAGAAACTGAGTACTAACAAATGCTCAGACTTATTATCATTAGGTATTTCGCCACGATTTTGATCAATATGTTGAGCAACATTTTTGTAAGCACAAAAATATGAAAATGCAATAAGTATGCTGGTTAGTTTGGAAACTGCGGAAATAGACAGATGACCCGGTTCTTTTTGTCCCACGTGTCTTTTAAGTTCGAAAATATGCATATATTTACTTTTATCAGGCTTCACTTCCTCTTCGACCGGCTCTTCATAATAACAGTAATTATAATAAGGGTCTTCTTTAATAGGCTCCACAATTTTCTCTTTTACATTAACTGACCGTGGTCCACTCCATTTAATGTCCCGTTGCTTCCCTGTAGAGTATAAACGTTTATTATTGTCACATCAATATTTTGTTACTTCACTAGGAGTGTGTTTAATACATTACATTTGATCTCCTGATGCTGCAGACCAGTATCTATAGACTCTGTCCTGATGATCCGGTTTTCTCCCGTCTTCCTGCCCCATTGTGTGCCACTTAGCTTGCCTGCAGAACATTATGAATGTTGTCAGTTTAAGGCAAGGTGCGATTGCCTACAGTAGCTGGCTCCTACATTTTTATTCAAACAGTAAATACAATAATAATAAATAGCAAGTCTTTGAACTGTGCAATGTCACAGTACAATACCAAGGCCATTGATAGCATATCAAAGTGACAGCGAAGCGACGTAAATTTATCTAATACCTTTAAACGAGCAATTATTTTAAATGTATAAATATAAATAATCTGAATCTCAGAAACGGCTCCAACGATTTTCATGAAATTTAGTATGCAGGGGATTTCGGGGGCGATAAATCGATCTAGCTATGTATAATTTTTAGAAAACTACCAAAAAAAAACTCAGCTATGCTCGGTCATCTATAAATTAGATGTTTAAAAAAAAATGGTTTAGGGTTATTGAAGCAACTTAACATTATTTCTGCAAACGTTTTGAGTAGGTTTCAATTCCGACCAATTGGATTGTATGAATATTATGTATGTTCTGCTTACTTGATTCTGCTTTCTGCTCCTCTTTGATCTGTTCATGATTCTTCACCCATTGCCTAATTTGATCATAAGTCGGACAATTCCCCGGATTGTGCATATTTGGCTGAAAGAACTTTCTGCCGTAGGCCCGCTTAACAGCAAGGAGCCTCCCACGCTTTAAATAATATTGCTCTACACAAAACTCGCGTTGTTCCTTTGACCATCCGAGGTCCGTGTTCGATTTCGATCGAGTCATAGTGACTGAACTTTATCAACTACCGAGCGAGACTGAGTGAGAAACACGAAACACAAACAAGCTAGCGGCTATTCATACCTAGCAAACCCCCTCCTCCCCCCGAGTACTTGACGCTGACGCATGACTTTTCGCGGGAACTTGGTAGATACGATAATAATAATGTTGTGAAATAATCACAAAATTGTTGTACAAGTGTTGCACAATATTAAGATTCACATTACATATTGACATAACATTACATCACGCCCTTATTCCGCGAAGGGTAAGGCAGAGGTGTACCATCGAAGAAACCCATACCTATACACCGTAAGGACTATTTCTGCTTGCAGCGCTCGGCCGATGTAGTAACGGTTACCAACGAAAAAAAAGGGTCGTGTGCACGGGATTTTGTTTTCGATTTGCTTAGGTATGGGTTTCTTCGATGGTACCTACAGTACAAGCACATTCTGCCAGTTGTGTTTAAGTCCCATGTAATAGGAGCGAGCCTATTGCCATCAACCGGGCATAAATCCAGACCCCAGGCTGCTACTGAGAAAGTCTTTATTGAAAAAAACGTGTGTGGTCGGGGGACCCCAGTTAGAAACAAAGTTCTTTCTCACGTATGATTTAAAACAAAAACAAAATTTTTGCAGCCGCCACCTTGTATTTACTTTTTGACCTCATATGGGATGTAACACCCTCAAAAACCATGAAAACGATACCCATGATGAAAAATTATAAGAATCGCCATCTTGGATTTACATTTCGACCCCACTATCGGCTTTAATACCCTCGAAAACCATGAAAACGATACCCATGAAGAAAAATTTGAAAATTTTCAAAGCCATCATCTTGGATTTATAGTTTGACCTCAATATCGGCTTTTGCACCCTTGAAAACCATGAAAACGACACCCATGATGAAAAATTTGAAAATTTTCGGAGGCGCCGTTTTGGATTTACATTTTGACCAAATTCACACTTTCTTTCTCTCTTCCGGCATGCAGTGTACTCGGTCCGATGTGTACAATTTTATCCCACGACACTGTAATCACTTTACTCTTTTCTTTTGTTTTTTTCTGCCGGCGTTCTCTCTCTCTCTCTTTCTTTCACTTTGAATTAGAAGAAGACAGTCGTATTAACACTTTTTAGCGTGATGATTTCTGTAAGTTTACAAGCCGCGTTAAAGAACTTCGTTCCAAAACCCCATTACAAGTTTGCCCGACCTAGGAATCAAACCCAGAACCTCGTGCTCAGCAGTAACGCTTGCGACCACTAGACCTACGAGGATTCCAAACAGTGAAATTATTGAGTAAATTAATCAGTACCTAATCGAATTTCATCTTTTGGAACATGATTTGAAATTTTTATAGTAATTATTACACTTCTTTGTAAATCTGCCTAAGATTAATTACCTATATCCAATAACTGTGCCTAAGATCTCGTAGTCGCGCGTAGGCTGTAGTAATCGCGCGTAAGCTTTCGTAGTCGTGCGTAGGCACTCGTAGTCGCACGTAGGATCCCGTAGTCGCGCGTAGGATCTCGTAGTCTCGCGTAGACAATCGTAGTCGTGCGAAGGCTCTCGTAGTAACGCGTAGGCTCTGGTAGTCGCGCGTATGCACTCGTAGTCGCTCGTAGGCTCTCGTAGTCGCGTGTAGGATCTCGTAGTCTCGCGTAGACAATCGGAGTCGTGCGGAGGCTCTCGTAGTAGCGCGTAGGCTCTCGTAGTCGCGCGTAGGCTGTCGTAGTCGCGCGCAGGCTGTCGTAGTCGCGCATAAGTAGAAAAGAAAAAACAAGAAATCGGCTTAAACAATCATCAATTTATTATCTTTGTCAAGAAAAGTATTCACACAAAATGCTTGAAGTAATTTTACAGGTCTATTATGACAATATATATATTCGTTTTTAATTCAAACGAGCAATGTGAACTGGTGACCCTAAACTACTTAAGTAACACAGACTTGTTTTGCTCTATGTTTAGTTTACAAACAAGCTTGCCAATAGATACCATGGTAGTAGCATTAAGTACTTGAGAAATGGTACTTTGTAGACGATGCGAGTTACTATTTTCTTCAGAAAGCTTTATACCTTCTAAGTATAGTACAAAACAAAGTCGCTTTTCGTGTGTCTGTATGACCGCTTATTTCTTCTAAACTCCACAATGGAATGGAAGAATTATGTGTACCTGTAATCAGGTACACATAATTCTTTCATTCCGAAAAATCTGAATATATGAATCTTATTCATATTTTACATTTTATAACACCGAAATCTCGATGTTATGCATGTCGCTATATTAGTACCTACAATGCACGTGTGATGCAGCGGCGGGTCGCATTTTTAGGGTTCCGTAGTAAACAAGGAACCCTTATAGTTTCGTCATGTCCGTCTGTCTGTCTGTCTGTCCGCGGTCTAGCTCCGAGACTCTTAGTACTAGAAAGTTGCAATTTGGCATATATATACATATTAATTACGCCGACAAAGTGGTAAAACAAAATTATGAAAAACATTTTTTTTTAGGGTACCTCTCATACACGTAAAGTGGTAATGTTTATTTTTTTATTTGTTTACCCCATGGTAAGGGGTATCATTGGAAAGGTCCTTCAAATATATTGTGAGTTTGTGAAAACCATTTTTGGATTCAGGGATTCGTTTGCGAAATATTAAGCTTTAAAGTGCTCATTTTTGTTAGAGTCAAGTGTCCCCCCCCCCTGCCGGCTAAATGGTTGGTTTTGGGTGTGTGAAAAAAATCACAACAGTAGCTGATATAACAAAATTAAAAGGAAAACTATCACAGCTAAGTAGGCTCTACAGATTAACGAGTGATAATCGACCAACTTAACTTTGAAGTTGCAAAACATATGTTCTCCCATACGGAATGTATGGGAGAACATATTTTTCAACTACAAAGTTAAGTTTGTTTTTGGGATAAATTCATCCCAACTACGGAACCCTTCATTGTGCGTGGTCCGACACGCACTTGGCCGGTTTTTTTTTAAACCTTACCCCACACTAGGATTTTTTCCTGTATTGTGGGTGCGTTTACAAACATTTAAACTCACATACACAAACAGCCAGACCCGGAACAACTACTTGTAGGTCATACAAATATTTTTTCAGTACGGGAATCGAACCCGCGACACGCAAGCGATGACTATTTATTGAGTGATGATGATGATTTATTGAGTGACACTTGAAATTCTCGAATCACTTCTAAATTGAGGAGCTAGTGGCAGTCATGGCTAAGTAATAACAGCCGCACAGGTCGATCCATCAGGTTAAGCTACGCTTGCCGGGGTTGGTCCCAAGGGGTATCGTATTACCCAGTTACTAGGTTGTGGCGATCAATATAGGCAGTCGCTCCATGTAAAATACTGGTATTCAGTTGCATCCGGTTAGACTGGAAGCCGACCTCAACATAGTTGGGAAATGGCTAGGCAGATTGATTGAATGAGTGACACTTGAAATTCACCTAGCAACATCTCGACGTATTCTGTCTGTAGTAACTACATTGTAGTATGTTATGAAGCTTGAATGCAACATAGAAGTCCTATCCCATTCATACAAACGAAGCTGTCTTATCTTACGTACGTCTAAAGCTAAAGACAAACTGATCCCACGTTCGCAACGTATAACGCATTATCATATCTAGACTCTTGATTTTATAGAAATAAGTATGCAATAGAAACACACATCGTATGCAACGCAATCACACGTCTCACTCGCAACGTCGACCTGCAATGTCCAGATCGGCATGGAAGGGTGGAGGGGATGTTCCTACGCTATCCCACGCGTGTGACTAGTGTGTTTCTAGAAACGCTTGCACGTCATAAACAAATAGACCTTTGGTGGACGCTTTTTGTTGTCAAAATGGGAGATGAACAGCTGATGCCATTACATTGATGATGAGATTATAACAGCGTCAGATGCCAAATTACGTTGCATACACGGGACAAGTGTGCACACCGTTTCTCCCACGTTGCATCACATACGTTACGTACGTTGGACCAGTTTGTCTCTCGCTTTATCGTACGTGTCGACGTATGCAGAAAAGCAGTTTTTTTCTTTTCTTAATGTCCCTCGGCAAACTTCGTGTTTCGTCAGTCGTCAGATTTCTATCCAGATGACCTTTGCACTTGGCGCAGACCAGACGCTCTCAATCGACTTGGAAGTATATAGAGTTGTTAATACTCTTTTAACTTAATGTAATTTATTTTAAAAATAGGAGGAAAGCTGCTAAAGTCGCAGGCACGACAGATAGGAAAATAGTTTTACAGCTCTATACAGTTCCCACGGAAAACAAACTAAAACAACAATAAAGTACTAAGTTCTGAATTCAAATTATTATACACGTTAATCTAATAATTGATGGACATAGAAATTAGCATTTGTTTGTATTCGTAAATGCGATGATTCCCGAGGGACATTACGAAAATAATATAAAAAGAAAAAATATGAATACTGTACCCATTAAGATTCATCATGAAAGGTTTGAGTCTTGGCCTTAACCCGTTGAACCTAATGTCGGTACTACGAACTAGGTGCCCGAATTCTCGAGTTTGCGTCGCTCGTAATTATCAGACCTTTATTGTTGTTTATTCACCCCTAGTACTTTTTTTAGATTATTTCTTGACTTTGTGCGCCTAATTCTTTTTGTAACATTAGTACAAAGACAAATCGTTCAAATAAAATAGGCGCATTTATGGCACTTTTGAACGTCAACATTTTCTAGAAAATTGAATTGATTTATAGTTGACCCTTCCAAAAAATCAAAGTCAAAGTCAAAAACGTTTATTGCGAACTAAGTGTACAATGTAGGTGTTAATGTATGTTAGTACTTATGACTTAGCAGCCTTTTACAAGCATTGCAATTTTCATTCGCCTGCTCTCAATAGTTTCGTACAAAGAAAAATGGGCAAAAATATCGACCGTTACTCTTTTCTTAAAATGTATAACAATATTTTGCATACATTAATTACTTTACCACAATAGGTAAAAATAATTAAAAATCAAGCAATGGCAGATAAATTAATTATGTGATAGATACAAGATGCTCACATATTAACATTGTAAAAGTATACGATTTTCCTAACCCAGAATAGTTAGAAGATCCTCTCGATTTTATGACAGCCTAACCTTAATGAAAACCCTGAACATAAAAGTTTCAGAGATCATAACAACTACTTACTAAAGAATGAGAAATAAAAAATACCCCCATGTTAGTTTGTTGTTAATCCAACTATTGAGTGGACCAGTTACTGCCAAGGAAGGGTGTGTGAGAGTGCTATGGAAGTGCTAAAACCTAAGTATGGGTTCTCGATTGTAATAATAATGAAAAGGAAAGATGGGAGATGTTACACAAAAATTACAAAAACTTGGTTCTCATAATGAATATTATTTATATCACAGTCAACTTAGACATAAAAAAAATTCAATAATATTTTACACAATAATAAATTATAGTAAATATTTCACTAATAAAAATAGCATCTGTTAAGTTCCAAGTGCCGGCAGTAACAGAGTAAATTCGGAATGAATATAAACCGTAAGTCCAAAGCACCAAGAAATGAGTACCACAAATACAAAATGATATGAAATCATCGATCGCAACAATATCAATTTAATATACATCAACATCGCAAAAGGAATGACTGAACGAGTCCCAAATCTAAAACATGTTGGAGAAATAATCAGAGGGTCGACAGTCAGCGATACGCCTCATATAATAGACGGTTCCAATGTTTTTATTTATTCAAAAAATTACAAAATGAAAATGTTTTAACAACTAGCCTATTGTAACCTAACACTATCCTCACACGACCTGTCCGGCGACGTGCTGTAACAAGTTGTTACTGTTGTCCGCTCGGGAGGTGACACACTAAGAAGTAAGGCGTCGAATTGACGTTGCTAGCGTTAAACTAAGCTCTAGAACTAAACTGAGAGAGAAATACAATGGAACCGTGCGATGTGGTGCGGTGCGGGAGTGCGGGGTTCAGATAGCGAGGGCCACGGAGCGCTTGTCTCTGTTCATGTTACGAATGAAGTTGCGGGCTTTGCACGCCGCTCTATTTTGTAGATGCTGGAATAGACAAACATGATATTAATATGTTATTTCTGTGGTATTCTAAAACCTAGATGATTAAGAACTCATTGCTTTTAGTCTTTAATATGAATGATTGGTGAACTCGCCGGAATAAAAAAAAGGTTTTTAAATACACTATTGCCATCAGTACAATATTAGCCTATACTGTCCCACAGTTGGATAAAGATCTCCCTCTCATTCTTGCCATTGGTCTCGATTCTGCGCTCGTGTCACATGGAGAAATAGTAGCAATAGTTGCAATTGATATATTGTATACATACCCGCTGTAGCTTCTTAGGCTTCTCCTGTGACGCCATCTCAGTGGGCGGCACGTCGGCCAGCTGTAGCGCAGCTCGCAGGCGCGGACAGCGCGGCGCCAACACTTGCAGCGCTCCGCCGAGTGCCCCCGCCAGCGCCGCGTACGCCGCGCCGCCCGACCAGTGCGACCACACAGCGCTCTCGGTGCCGATGTGGGCTGATATGCATGGCTCTTCATCCTCCTGGAAGAAGAATTATGTTGGCGTTACAAATCTTTCATGTGTAAGCACTCGAACAAGTCTAGGTAATTTTGGCCAGCAGTTTTCCGAGTGGTCTTGGTCTGCCAGTGTCTCGCACGCGATGGCTAGTGTACATGTTTCATATGCAACGCACCTCGAAATACTTCAGGATGTCCCTGAAGGTAGCTCGCTGTATCTTGAGGTCTCTTTTGGCGCGGAACCTGTTCGAGTCTCGCGCTAACTCGGTGAGTCGCGGCAGTAGTACATCCACGTGCGCTGTGAGCGGGTTGTCTGCGTTGTCGTCGTCTGCCACCGTCTCGTACGCGATGGCGAGCGCGCCGCCAGCTGCCATGCGGACCTGGAGTACAGACAAATGTATTTATTAAAACCGTTCATTTGATTACCGTTGACCTGAGTTGAAGAATAAAAACGTAGGCTAGTTACCTCAAGTGATACAGCCTCCAACAAGTCTCCAAGTCTGGCAAAGCTGGGCGCCTGGTTGTTTAACAGCGACAGCGCGTGATTGGGTGACAACATCGGCAACAGCAGTGCCCAGCCGTCCAGTGCGGCGGCGTGCCACGCGCCCTCCTCCACGGCTGCGCACGACACCTTCACGCTGCCGTCATCCTGGGAGAAGAAATAAGAAACTTTATTTACATTGGGAACTCATCATCGTCATTCTCCTGACCTGTGATTGCGGTAATCTTGCTGAGTGGCTCATATTTTTACCGCGATATTATCAGCTGATGTTTACTCTCATAGTTTACCTTGGGATAACTGCCGCTGAAGATGGTCTCGTACATGCGCATAACCTCTAAAATCTCAGAGAGGTCATCCTCCATCAAGTAGCACAACACGGCTAGCGATGAGCAGCACTGAAACATATACAAAATATTATTATAAAAACACGTTATTTCATTGGTTCCTGAAGAAAGACATGGAACATTTTCTTTGATGAAAACTTTCCTAAGACATTTGTATTGTGTGTCTATATTGCGATGTTTACCTCAGTGCGTGTGTCGAGTGAGGCAGACCTCTCAGTGGCAGTGGCGGCGAGCGCGGGTCGCACCTCGCGCACGAACTCCTCCCAGCCTTCCTCGCCGATCTGTGGGTAACATACTTATTCAGTTCACTGCGTTTTTATGGATCGCTGCCATAGCCTGACGGTAAACCCCAGAGAAAACTGGATCGATAGTAAAGGCTCAAGTTAAACCGAAAACTGGAAATCATTAGTGTAGCAGTATAGTATTCCCCATTGCTCTCCAGTCAGATAATTGTAATCACCTGAACAGCTAGAAGCGGCGCAACAGCAGCAGCTGCCTTCCTCTCTCCATCCTTGCCTCGTCGCAGTGCGCGCGACACATGGTCGGCCAGCGTGGCGCGGTGTGAGGTCAACAATCCATCAAGCGCTCGCCGCTGCAATTCCGCGCGGAGCGAAACAAATGCGCTCGCGCGTGCTGCATGCCCGCGAGCGTTCAGTGACTCTATTAATTCTAGGACCTTTTCTTCGAATTTCTCTTGGAGCACTTGTTCTAGGGAAAGGAGAAATATTATTAGTGTCTCATACAAAAATTCATGCCTTTTTTTTCAATGTGTTTCTCAGTCCCAGTACGGTTGGTATGTATTTCAATCACAAATTGTTTGAAATATATATCGATCAAAACTAAACAAACTAATGAAACGTTCTATTATTGCACACAATTTTTTTTTCGCGGAATGAGTCACTGATTAGGTGATGCCCACGCTATTCGTGTAATCGTGTGACGTCACTATTGATCTATTATGTACCTACTACCA
This sequence comes from Agrochola lychnidis, assembly GCA_963680765.1. Taxonomy (NCBI): domain Eukaryota; kingdom Metazoa; phylum Arthropoda; class Insecta; order Lepidoptera; family Noctuidae; genus Agrochola; species Agrochola lychnidis. The sequence continues at coordinate 3,463,837 of OY796852.1, forward strand.
ACTAGGTACCTATTTCTTTTATTTTTCTATGATGAAGGAAGGATATTGCACACCTCTAAAATAATAAAGAAATAAAATTAATTTAATTTTGGCAAAACCCATACTACATAAAATAAAATCTCACAGCCATTTAAGACACTTGACACTTGGTTGCACATACAATTCAATAGATTCATACTCAAATTGCGCAGTATTAAGACACACGCGGTGTTTATATGTATACAAACATCCTTAATCGGATTTTTTTGAACACCAATAAAGCGAGGTATTTTTAGCTCTATCATTTGTTCGATAATAAATGATAAGAAACTGATTACTAACAAATGCTCAGACTATCATTAAGTATTTCGCAACGATTTTGATCAATATGTTGAGCAACATTTTTGTGAGCACAAAAATATGAAAATGCAATAAGTATGCTGGTTAGTTTGGAAAGCTGCGGAAATAGACAGATGACCCGGTTCTTTTTGTCCCACGTGTCTTTTAAGTTCGAAAATATGCATATATATTTACTTTTATCAGGCTTCACTTCCTCTTCGACCGGCTCTTCATAATAACAGTAATTATAATAAGGGTCTTCTTTAATAGGCTCCACAATTTTCTCTTTTACATTAACTGACCGTGGTCCACTCCATTTAATGTCCCGTTGCTTCCCTGTAGAGTATAAACGTTTATTATTGTCACATCAGTATTTTGTTACTTCACTAGGAGTGTGTTTGATACATTACATTTGATCTCCTGATGCTGCAGACCAGTATCTATAGACTCTGTCCTGATGATCCGGTTTTCTCCCGTCTTCCTGCCCCATTGTGTGCCACTTAACTTGCCTGCAGAAAAATATGAATGTTGTCAGTTTAAGCCGAGGTGCGATTGCCTACAGCAGCAAAGTTCCGGCATTTGTATTCGAACACCAAATAATAAATGGCATGTCGTTGAACTGCAATGCTACAGTACAATACCAAGGCCAATTGATAGCATATCAAAGTAACAGCGAAGCGACTTAAATTTATAGATATTTTGAAAAATAAATGGTTCAAGGTTATTGAAGCAACTCAAGATTATTTCTGCAAACGTTTTGGGGTTTCAATTCCGACCAATTCGCTTGTATGAATGTTATGTATGTTGCTGTATGTTCTGCTTACTTGATTCTGCTTTCTGCTCCTGTTCAGCTTCTTTCAAACTACGCGCTGCAGCTGTTTTGTTCTGTTCATGAATTTTCACCCATTCCGTAACTTGATCATAAGTCGGACACTTCTCCGGATTGCTGTGCCTATTTCGCTCCAGGAACTTTTCCCAGTAGGCCCGCTTAACAAGATGGAACCTCGCACGATTTAAATAATATTGCTCTACACAAAAGTCGCGTTCTTCCTTCGACCACCCGCGGTCCGTATTCGATTTCGATCGAGTCATAGTGACTAAACTTTATCAACTACCGAGCGAGACTGAGTGAGAAACACGAAACACAAACAAGCCAGCGGCTATTCATACCTAGCAAACCCCCTCCCCCCCCCCCCGCGTACTTGACGCTGACGCATGACTTTGCGCGGGAACTTGGTAGATACGATAATAATAATGTTGTGAAATAATCACAAAATTGTAGTACAAGTGTTGATTCACATTATATACTGACCTAACATTACCGCGAAGGGTAAGGCAGAGGTGTACCTAGAATACAATCACATTCTGCCAGTGATGTTAAGGTCCCATAGTTTATTGATTCAGGCGTGACCTTGCGGAAATCCACTATAAAATACAATAGACATGGATATATTTAGTAACCAGACTCCGGGCTGCTACCGAGAAATTTCAGATAGAAAAACCCAATAACACACACACACATGGGAAATGGGACTTAAACTTAACTGGCGAAATGTGGGTGTATCTGCTACAAGGACACCTCTGCCCAATTCTTCAGGGAAACGAGGCGTGATGTTATGTTATATTTAGTAATCTGTTCCGCTTAGCTATTTCTAAAGAGCCATAAAAAACTCCTGAAATAATTCCCCTGGTTTTATGGCTCTTTAGAAATAACTAAACGGCACTAGTTACTAAATATATCCACGTCTATTGTATTTTGTTAGGTCCCATTGTAATAGGGGGCGAGCCTATTGCCATCAACCGGGCACAAATCCAGACCCGGGCTGCTACTGAGAAAGTCCTGATAGAAAAAACCCATTAACAAGGTTCCCTGGAAGAAATCGCGGAAAGCGATAAGGCCGCTCATTGTATATTTTGTAGTGTTTGATTTATTTTTTGTTATGTATTTTTGTGGTGTACAATAAAGTATATATAAAGAAATAAATAAATAAACAGTTTGCCCGACCTAGGAATCAAACCCAGAACTTCGTGCTCAGCAGTAACACTTGCGACCACTAGACCAACGAGGATTCCAAACAGTTAATTTATTGAGTAAATTAATCAGTACCTAATCGAATTTCATGTTTTAGAACATGATTTGAAATTTTATAGTAATTGTTGGTGTTCTTTGTAAGGCTGTGCAAGATTAATTACCTATCGCCGCGCCTAGGGTCTCATAGTCGCGCGTAGACTATCGTAGTCACGCGTAGACTATCGTAGTCGCGCGTAGACTATCGTAGTCGCACGTAGGCTCTCGTAGTAGCGCCTAGGCTCTCGTAGTCGCGCGTAGGCTGTCGTAGTCGCGCGTAGGCTCTCGTAGTCGCGCGTAGGCTCTCGTAGTCTCACGTAGGCTGTCGTAGTCGCGCGTAGGCTGTCGTAGTCGCGCGTAGGCTCTCGTAGTTGCGCATAGGCTGTCGTAGTCGCGCGTAAGTAGAAAACAAAAACAAAAAGTCGGTTTAAGCAACCATCAATTTATTATTTTTGTCAAGAGAAGCATTCACACAAAATTCTTAAAGTAATAAGAGCGTTTACGCCATCCGTGCGCTGTTTAGCTCAAAAACAGTACTTTTCGATCCAGTTAATATCCATCAAACATTATTTTAAAAACATATTAATTACTAATGATTTTAGGAAATATTGTTGTCTAAACACTTAGTTAGGAAAATTTTTAGATTATTAGAGTATTTGTGAATTATATCAAGATAACTGAACAGAGGTTTTGTTAATTTTACTTCGAGCATCAACTTTGACGCTTAAAATATCTTAAATCACTGATCACCCTAACAAACAATATTTTTTATCTAACTGCAAAGATTCTTAGGAAAAAAGTTAGTTAAAAGAAATTTTCAGTTTAGGTTCCCTACATGAGAAATAAAAATCCAAACAATGCGAAATTATAATGAAATTTTGGTGAATAAAATGTTTTTTTTTACCAATATATCTTCCTTAATTTAATATAATAAAGGGTTACTGTAATAGAAAAACATCTTTTTAACAATTTGCAATCAAAATTTTTAACTATATGAGTTTGGTTATTTTTCTAGAATTTTTTTAAAACTACTCTAAAATTACTATAAAACTACACGCGCAAACCGTTTCAAATTAGTCCGCCGTGAGGCCTTTCAGAGAGTGGATGTGTCGCTCGGCGCTCTGCCTGACCGCTGTTGACCTTTGTCGTGCGTACAACGATAATGCACGAATATAGCATGATCGCCACGTCTTAGTACTTTAGTAAGTAAAATATTTTATTGAAGTGAAAACTAATTTAGGGTGCTAAAGTCGATATCGGTGCCGATTCTCTTGTTACAAATGCCTTCTGTTGTCACAAATGACTAGACAAAAAAATCACCATTTAGTTTGGGTAGTAATAAAAGCTCCGAAAAAAGTTAAAATATGAGCATACTTAAAATTTGAAATTTACTGCTATAAATGCTAATTTTCCGACAACTTATATGCGAATACAAATAAAGAAAGGACCGAATAAAATACTGAAAATTCCGACAAATCAATACAGCATTTGCTGACGTAATATTTTTCAAACAAACAAACAAGCATACACCAAAGTATTAACTCAGTGCCATCTTAGTGCAAGATGACACTGATTTAATACTTTAGTGAAAATGGCAATTTTGCTATTCTGAATTTGACGTTTTTCACGAAAAATTTTGTTTGCCTAACTAAATCTGACTACTTTTAATCGCCATTAAAAAAGTGTGGAATTAAATTAGTTGTCATGAACTAAAATTCATACCCACACCTCGACTTCAGCTGCAAAAATAGTACTGTATCTTTTTTTCTTTTCTTTTGCTTATATTTCGAAAATGGTGTGATCTATCGCAAAAGTAATGAAAATTTCGACCCCCTTTGTAATGCCCATAAAACCCATAAAACTCAACATATAGGTAATAATTTTTCATGGTCTCCATACAAAAAGTGAAAAATTCTATATAAAACACGGCTGCTTAAGGAGGTTCCTGTTTAGGATAAGGCGGGAGGAAACACCCGGGTGTCACCATTGTGTGGATCGGCCTGAGGACACGGCAGAGCATACGGTGGAGGTCTACCCGGCTTGGGCGGAGCAACACCGTGTCTTCGTTGAGGTGATCGGTGGCGGTGATCTTTCGCATCCGGCCCTGGTTCAGGCCATGGTACGGAGCGAGAGGAAATGGCAGGCCGTCACCTCCTTTTGCGAAGCGGTAATGCTCGGGAAGGAGGAGGCGGAACGCGTGAGGGAGAGGCAAATTTCGCGCCTTCACGCCCCTAACCGCCGCCGGAGGAGACACCCGCGGCGGGAATTGCGAACCAATTCCAGCAATGGGTAGCTCGCCGTCCGATAAGGACCAAGCCCGGGTCGACGGCGCGTTGTGTTCCACGCGCGCCTCATAGAGATGTCAGCAGAATTGACGGGGTCCGCTTGGGCCAATGCCTGCCGGGGGTTCGAAGAAAACCGATAGGGAAATCGTGGCCCCCGGCAACAGGGCAACCGAAGGAACACGGGTGGGTTTTACTCAGTAAGAGTCTGACACGCCCTCCCACTCCGCCCAGAGCGGGAGAATTCATCATGGGTGTCGTTTTCATATACCCCGTTTACATTCAGCTCACTTCCACAGCAATGAGCAGGAAAGTGGGCAGGATGAGTATGTAAACACGATACTTCTCATACTGCTGCCACTGCTACTCGCGTTGCCCTACGCTCCCCAAATGAGCGGTTTTTTTATGCGGAAGTCAAAGAACGAGCAGCACGAGTGGCAGGGCAGCACGTGTTTACGTTCAGCTCCGCAGCTCACTTCTTACCGAGCGCCTGGACGAATCGGACGTGCGTGCCGCCTATTTATACGATCTGTGAAAATGCCCTTCGAGTGGAATAATAAAAACACTATAACATTTTTGGAACTATTGGAATCCAAAAAAAGTATGTAGGATTTAAATGACAAAAACCACAAATTAAAACTAAGTTCACGACGTCTGGACACGTAGCATGACCACAATAGAAACGGGTTTTGTCGACGGAAGAATAGACAAAATGTCAGATTGTGATTGTTTATCTGTCATTTTGTCTATTGTTCTATTATCTATGGTGGTCATGCTACGCGTGCTGGAAGAGAATTAGTGAAGTTTTAGAAGATACTCCTTCCTATTGACGAATTGAAATCAAAGAACTCACTGATGGTCACGTTTAGGCCTCTTTTGAAAATATAAATTCATCTAGCCGATCTGTACCCCAATAATTGCGTAATAGAAAAGAGGTCCACGCTCGAGGTTTGCCAGAGAGCTATGGAACGGAGTACTCTTGGTATTAAACTTGTGGACCGGGTTAAGAATACAACAATCCGTTCCATCACTAAAATATCTGATGTCACTCGGAAAGCTGCCTCACTTAAATGGAATTGGGCTGGACACATCTGCCGCATGTCAAACGATCAATGGGCCAAACTTACGACCCAGTGGGTCCCGCTTAATGGCAAACGACATCGCGGCAGGCCCAGACGGAGATGGCGGGATGAGCTGGACTCCTTTAAGAAAGATTGGTTCTTGGAATCTCTAGACAGAGAGAGGTGGAAAGAGGGTAGGGAGGCCTTTGCCCAGCAGTGGGACAATAACGGCTAAGAAAAAAAAAAATTGCGTAATGCACTATCAATCACAATTGTTTCGATTTGAAACAGATTGCTAATCCATTGCTTCATAAGTTGGAAAAAAAATCTGCTCAATAACGTAAATAATGCAATGAATGTTGTTGAACTGTCAAAATGAAATAAATTTGCTATAATCGTTTATAAAAATAAGTTACGCAATTAGGGTACCTACTGGAGCAGATGCATACGATATATTTCATCCGATATGGTTTGTATTCGATGTTATGGAGAGGATCCACCATCTTCTACGAAGATAATATTTCTTTTTTTTAATTTGATTTTTTTTTTTAATAAAGAACATAATTATGTATTGTGTTTTGTACACAGCGATGCTGTAATTATTTCAACGTCTACCATTGTTGAAAGTCGAAAGCGATATGAGTGGTAGGGCAGTTCTTTCGATTCTGTTACGGCAGTATTTAGAGAATAATGGCTGGCAGCGCGAACAGTAGCGGCAGGGGCAGAATGTAAATGAGGCATTAGTTTTTGAGGGTACTAAAGTCGATAGTGAGGTCAAAATGTAAATCCAAGATGGCGGCTGCGAAAATTTTGTTTTTGTTTTAAATGATACGTGAGAAGGAACTTTATTCCTGAGCGGGTTCTCACAAACGCACACGTTTTTTTTCAGGTGAAAGCTTCTTTAGGCGCGATGAGCGATTATTGGTATAGGAAAATCTTATGGGTTCGCGACACCGACATGCTAATATTAACAGTACCCATAATGTAACTATGAGTATGACATGTTGCGCTTGTTGTTACTCGGAGTGATAATAAGATAAGATGTTTAAAATAAATAAATATGATTCATCAAATTGTTATGCCTAATATAAAATAAACACGAGAAGAAGCGCATAAATATGTAAACTGTTAAAATAAAATATTGTAAAATTATTTATTTAATTCGTTTTTTTAATAATATTAATCATAGGTGTAACAATAAATTGAAGTTGGATTTAAATTCCAATTAAATATTTACTAGAACAATTATTGCTCTAAATCGAACGGATCAACGTGTGTTAGTCTGACTATAAAGATAGCGAACGCGCCAACTCTACGCACACATGTACGCGCGCTTCTGTGTGAGTGAATTTTGCGAAGAATTTACCTAAACTTGACTTCCCGCGCTAGACGTAAACGCTCTTCATATTTTAATTCAAACGAACAATATGAACTGGTGACCCTAAACTACTTTGAGTAACGCAGACTTGTTATGCTCTACGTTTAGTCAGAAGCTTGCCAATAGATGGCGTTGGCAGTAGCATTAAGGACCTTCGTGACAGAGAAATGGTACTTTGTAGACGATGCGAATTACTATTTTCTTCCAAAAGCTTTTAAATACTAAATAAATAGTACAAAACAAAGTCGCTTTTCGTGTATATACAGATACACGAAAAGCCACTTTGTTCTTCTAAACTGCACAATGGATTTTGACGCGTTTTCATGGTTTTCACCATCATTTTAAAGATCTTTCCGGAAGGATAATGTGTTAATAGCTCCATGTAAAATACTGGTATTCAGTTGCATCTGGTTAGACTGGAAGCCGACCCCAATATAGTTGGGAAAAGGCTAGGCAGATTCATTGAATGAGTGACACTTGAAATTCACCTAGCAACATCTCGACGTAGTCTGTCTGTAGTAACTACATTGTAGTATGTTATGAAGCTTGAATGCAACAGAGAAGTCCTATCCTATAACATTTTATTTTCTTCTAGAAGGGATAAAGCATGCCATTAAATGGCCTTAAATTCTTACTGCCATGTTGAAGTAACGATTGTATACTTTTTACTTTCACGCAGAATTCTGAGGGGACGGCGCGTACGCAGTCCCCACTATCAAAAATTACGCATCCGAGTTATCCACATTAGGGATAATCGCAGGGGTCAACCTAACCGCAGTGCAATGGGAAGGCCTCGCCCTGGGGGAACCGCCTTCTTGATCACGGTATCCCCTATGCCAGGTAAGTATGAATTTTTCCCAGAATTTAGCGAGGGTCATACAACAGCGGAGAGTCTTAACACCGCGATTCAGAAACGTGACGTAAATGTTCAGCGCCATCTATTGAGGAGATTGAAAACTAGATGGCGTAGCTGTCTGTTACAAGTTATAAGCCATAATTCTTCTCCCAGCTTAACACAAATAGCTGTTTTAATAGCTAAGTAAATACAGTAAAGTTATAATACTCATTATTCCGCATTGCTATAATAAATTGTATTATGCCTTTACCAGGCGGTACTTCTGCCATAGCAGTAGTTTTATTAGTATAGATACCACGTTTCTTACTGTGCCTTAGTAACGACCACCTACACAAAATGTTCCTACATAATTTAGATTTAATATTTATATTATTCAGAAAGCTTACCTACAGTCTTATATCTGGGTAAATATAAATAACTAGCTGCGACCCGCATAAATCTCGATCCTGTGGGAATATCGCGATAAGAAGTATCCTATGTGTTAATCCAGGAAATAAACTAGCTGTTTGCAAAATTTCATCCAATACGTTCAGTAGTTTTTGCGTGAAAGAGTATCAAACATTCATCCTCACAAACTTTCACATTTATAATATTATAGTATAGTAAGTAATTATAGTATGGTATAATATTTAGTATACTATAATATACTAAGAGTAAGATAAGATGTACATAACATTAGCGCCTACAGTTGCCATTTACAAGCTTTCACAAAATTAAATTAAAAACTACACTAAACCTACCTAAAGTAAAAAAACTAAATTTTCTTTATCTACAGTTCGTCTTTCTTTTCTTTATAGGCCTCCAAACAATATCAGTAATTCACTTTACTTAAGAGGCCGGCGACACGGCTCGCAATTACAAATCGAGATGTTTGCAAAATTCAATTCCAAGCACGTTGCGCTAGTGTGAGTGCCTGTCGGAGCGATATACAACTACAGTGAGCAATACTACCACGCACACATTGACAATAATTGCTTGACGCGATAGTACTACTAGCTTTCTAAAATTTATGATAAATTTAGATGTGTTCCGTAATACAAAAAATTATGAATGAAAACTTAATGTATTTCCATTTTTTTTTTCGATAATTTGTAACTTGATAACATAAACTATGCTTCTACGGAAATAATATTACAAATATTGTTGTTTATAATACAGAAAAAACAATATGAAAACATGTCATTTACGCTGTAAAAATGTATGAAATGCAATTCGCTTACACTTCATTTAAAGGTAAGTTTTTGGAAATTAAAAGACGTAGGAGCCTAGATAAATACTGTCTCAATACGAATATCAACATATTATGGTGAAATATGCTCAAATTTCAAATGATTTATGTACTACGTTTGTATGGACAATTCATGCGTCGCCGCATTCTTAAGTGTAATGTCATTACTACTGACAGTGCGGTGATCGGAATGATGATGTGATCATAATATTTTCATAGTTTTACGTCAATATTGGAAAGAATGACAGTAATATTAATGTCATTATTACTGATAGTGTCTGGAACCCTAATACCTAATCATCATCATCATCAGCCTATAAATGTCCCCACTGCTGGGACACAGGCCTCCTCTCTGTGGAATACCTAATAGTTAGTCTTAATATGCTTGGGCTGATTCTGAATAGATCGACATTTAAGTGAGAGGGAAGATTATTGAAGCTCGATATAAACGGACTTAAAAACATCACCCTCCCTTAAAGGGCATTCGAGTAAAAATTATACTGAAGTAGCGTGTCAAATCAAATCAAATAAAGCGACTGATAATTATTATAATTAAAGCATCCCGCATAATATCCGAGATAAAACGAATAATGAGTTAATTAAATATAGCCATTTGTAATCTGTCCCCTGCATTGTAGATGACCTACTGTTTGTTAATGACAGGATGAGTCTATCAAGGTGAAGATGAAGCCAAGTGTGCGTCTACAACTCCACAACCGATGCATTTGTCACGTGTTTTAATAAATAAAACTCAAAGCATTTATTTCAATTAAACCATTTACAGGCACTTTTGAATTGTCAAAGAATCGGTCAGTTAGTCAGAAAGTCGAAGCTAGTCGCCCATTCCAAAACGTAGTAGATCTCTATGGAGAAGAACGGGCAAGAAACTCCAAGGACACTCTTTTAAATATAGATATTACAAAATCCTGGGTACATTATTCTTGTTGCTTCTATATGTGAGAACAATGTACAAAAAATTATCAAAGCAATTGAAAATATAAGATTAAAAATAAAAATAAGCCCTGGCAGATAAGAGATGACCAGTCTCAACAGACGGCGCCCGTTCACGAACATACTAAGTATATTATGATTGACATAATAACAAGTCTAGAATTTGTAAACTGGTTGTATATTATAATTTACTCAAAAATGCATGTAATGTGGTCATTATTTTGACAACCTTATTTGAGCAAAGTCGACCTTGCCGTTCTGTTTCAAGGAGCGGCCAGTAAAGTTTTGCTGGTCGCTCTAACAGGCCGGCAAAACATTGCCGGCCGCTATTTTGACGTTTCAACGTTTTAAAAAATCAAATGCAAAAAGATTTTATTTAAAACACAGCTGTTTGTATTTATAGAGATAGGTACAAAAAGATTTTATTCCATATTTGGCTGTATAGTTCCAACTACCATTGTTAAAAAAAAAAAAACAAAGAAGTAACAAAAGCGCGGTTCAGCGAAAATTTTATTTTTATTTAGTGACTTTTTTGCTTAAAATGAGCTCTCAAAGCGAAAATTCTTCCGATTCAATGTGTTTAACACCGCCAGACATTAAAGATGAAGCTAAATTAGTGGTTGAAAATTTAATATCGCGAAACTCAAAGGAAAAATATAAGCTTGCATATGAAAAATTTGTGCAGTGGAAAATCAATAGGAAATCTAAATCTTTATCCGAACATGTTTTTCTTGCGTATTTCAATGATCTTTCCAACAAAATAAAGCCTTCGTCTCTCTAGAATACCTATTCAATGTTAAAATGCATGGTTCTGATAAAGCACATTTTGAACATTCTAGTTAATTAATATATATTTTATTGAAATTACTTGCTGGTTTTATTTAGATTAGGTACTTGCATTTTTGAGTAAAGCACTATACAAGCCTTGGCCCACTATGACTGCTTCGCTGGTCACGCTATGATTGCCTCGAGCTAGCCTAGCTACGCTCTAGGCCTTCCAGCTTGGCCATCATTGCAGCCCTTGCTGTCCTCGCTGTAAAGGCCTCGACCTACGGCCTCGGCCTTTATCTCAGCTCGTCCATCAAGTGCTGCACCGTGCTGTGTCGGCCTGGAGCTACGCTACGCTGCGCTGTCGGCTATCATCAGCGCGACCAGCAAAGTAGTCATTATAGACCGCGGCAGTAATGTACTATTATAAAACCTTCGTCATCATCGTTGCAATTTGCATCTATCAAATGTCTATAGGATTATTAGATTTAAATTTCAAGGCAGGCTGGTTACTTCTAAACTTTCGACCCAACCTCATATTATGTAAAGTCAAATTCAAAGTCTTTAGGGTTCCGTAGTAAACAAGGAACTCTTATAGTTTCGTCATGTCCGTCTGTCTGTCTGTTTGTCTGTCCGCGGTCTACTAGAAAGCTGTAATTTGGCATAGGTAGGTATACATATTAATGACGCCGACAAAGTGGTAAAAACATTTTTTTTTGGGTACCTTACATACACGTAAAGTGGTGATGTTTCTTTTAATTTTTTTTATCCCATGATGTGGGGTATCAAAACCAACCACCATTTTTGGTTTCAGGGATCCGTTTGCGAAATATTAAGCTTTAAAGTGCTAATTTTTGTTAGAGTCAAGTGTGTGTGTCCCCTGCCAGCGCTGCGCTGTGGGTCCCCCATAGCACTGCATCATGCTGAGTGGAAGCCTTCTTGTCACAGTCATGTCGTGCAGCTGCCGCCTAAGTAATTTCTGTTCTATGCTCGTGATTTGTTATGTACTTTGTCTTGTTCTCTGATTACTCTTGTCTTTTATGTATGCACGTGTTTCTGTGACAAATAAACCTATTTTTCTTTCTTTTTTCTTTCTAATAAAAAAAAACAACCGGTTTTGATGTGTGAAAAAAAATCAAAGCAGTAGTTTATATAACGAAATTAAAAGGAAAACTATCACAGCTAAGTAGGCTCTACAAGTTAACGAGTAATAATCAACCAACTTAACTTTGCAGTTGCAAAAACATGTTTTCCCATACATTCCGTATGGGAGAACATGTTTATAAACTACAAAGTTAAGTTTGTTTTTGGAATAAATTCATCCCAACTACGGAACCCTTCATTGTGCGTGGTCCGACACGCACTTGGCTGGTTTTTTATTTGTTAAACATAGCTGTAAAAATAGGTGTTATAAATAAAATAGGTACAGAGATCTTTATGTTTTGATCTTTAAGTTCTTGATCGAAGCATATTATATATACCCTACGTTTTTGATAGATTTACAAACAGGTTAGAAAATGGTCTCTCACTGCATTGCTCCATCTAAAATTCTGAATCAACAACTGCCTAGCCTTTTCCCAACTATGTTGAGGTTGGTTTCCAGTCTTACCGGATGCAGCTGAATTTTTATTTTACATGAAGCGACTGGTTGTCAGACTTTCGGGCTTCTGACGACCCGTAACGCCTGTCAAAGATCCACAGCTGGGACCAACGAATTAAATTAATGTCCTTTCCGAAGGACGAAGGGTATAAAGTATGTACCTAAAGATGGTCACCAATCCACGGACAGACCGCGTCAAACGTAGCTTAACCTGATGGAACAACCCGTGCGTCTGTTATTTAGTCACAAGCATTGCTCTATCTGAATGTGTCACAGAATTAAGAGACAATTATTATACTATTATATTATTTAACAGCCTCTGTGGTTTAGTGGTTAGACGACCTGTCTCAGACCCAGAAGTCCCGGGTTCGTTTCCCAGTGAGGGCAAAATTTTCTGCTCGATTTGGTTAGTGGTAGAGCTTGTTCTAAGTCCAATCTAAGTCTGTCGCCATAATAACAATGTTGACAGCATTGTTGTGTTTCGGCAGTTAGAGATAGGATAGCCAGTTCCTCTGTGGTTATGGATTTACGAATTTATACTTTATTTGTTCCTAATCGTGGCCAACTGAGAGAGAGATGTCAGGAAGGCGCAACTCCGTCCGCCGAGAATTCTCTCAACGGCCCGGAGTTGCGCGTTCGGAGTTGCGGAGTTTAAAGTCTTGCTCTGTAATTTGTTACTAGGATAGTAACAGCAGTCAGTATCAGGACCCCTTATATAATACAATAACAATACCAAACCGATCCTCAAGGGGTTACTATTAAAATGTATCGTTAAAAACAATTTGCTTGAAGGGGCTCTCGTCGTGCACACTCTTAGTTATTACATCCGGCAATTTGATCAAGATGATACATGTAATACTGGTCAGTTTGTCTGTATGATACTAAAATATAATAAAAACGTGACCTAACAACTAGCTAATTAGGGAAAGCCCGACAAGTCTGATTACCTAATATATTTACCAGTTTACCAATCTTTAGACATTCTATTCTATTCTATTTTTAATAAATGGCAAGCAAAGCCGATGTCGACCATTCTGCCTATGTCGAAAGTGAGTTGGAAGAAGCAAGTGTGCAACATAAAAAAAAAAAAAACAAATAAAATTCTTCGATTGATACAGTTGAACTCAATTTAATATTGGCGGTTACTGAAAGTTAATAGCTGTCTGTCACTGTCATTTATTGGGACACGTCATAGGTTTAAAATTTTAAGATGATCTTACGAGGATTCATAATTAGTTTTGCTGCTTATTTAATTCTAACTTCACAGCTCATTGTAGTTTAGGAACCGGTACCCTAAATGCCACGGATATCGCTAATTGCGTAACTTTCTTCGTAAACAATTATGCCTAATTTGTTTCATTTTGACAGTTCAACATCATTCATTGCGTTATTACATTGGCAGAATAGTCGACGGCTTTGCTTGCCATTTAATAAAAATAGAATAAAATACGTTGTTGAGCAGATTTTTTTCTCCAACTTATGAAGCAATGGATTAGCAACTCTTTCATTACTCAAAATTCAAAACTCAAAGTTTCGATTGCCATACAAGTAAAATGAAAAAGATATTAGATACAACTTTTTCATTATAGGCAAACTTAGGACGCCAGGCGAAGTTAGGGCAGTTAACCGGTATTTAGAATTAAGTCATTTTATCCATTTTCCCGCAATAATCCAATCTTAGTCAGTCACTTATTATCTTCTTGACCGAAGTTCTATTTGTCATTCAGAAGATAGGTATAAAATATAGCTTATCTAATCGAATATTAAAAAGCATAAAAACATATTTAGATATGCTTTTAAGGTCAGCAACACTAGCCCGGCGCTCTATCACTGAAAAGATTAAGCTATCTGGACGTGAAAATCCACCACTTATGATTAAACCTGTGGCAAGTTCAATGTGAAAGCCGTAGATTTGTGTTACTCATTTAAGGTCGTAAAGATTTAAAGATAGTTCTCATGTTTATATTCGGTCGCCAAAGTGATATACCGTATCTTAATATGATTATATCACTTGGTTTCATAAATGCACACAAATGTTTCGTCGGAAATATCTCAAATAGGGGCTGACGAAGATATACAAGAGACACTCAAATGGGTTGTACCTACTGCAGATGGCAAGTCTCAAAAGATCATTATCTGTGTACTTCCGGTATTACGGAAACTTACGGTAGTTACAACTCATTTATCTGAATTGCAGTAGACCTTGTGCAAAATGTCAAGATAGCTCCATTGTTAGGTACTTACTGAGAGAACTGTTGCCAAAATTTGTCCAGCCACTTAAATCTTAGGCTCATTTTAATTGATCGATCTTATTGGCCGCTTCGATAATTGTTCTGAGATTGGATTACTAATTACATGTTGCATATTGTAGGACAAGTCGTTCTTGATTGTCAACTTTAAAAATGCAGCTGTCAAATAATCGGTTAAAACTCACTGTCGTTTTAGGGTTCCGTACCTCAAATGGGAAAACGGAACCCTTATAGGATCAATCGTGTGTCTGTCTGTCTCTCTGTCCGTTTGTCACAGCCAATTTGCTCCGAATCTAATGGACCGATTAAGTTAAAATTTGGTACACATATGTATTTCTGTGACCCAAACACGGACGTGTAACGTTAATAAATGAATTTTGAAAATGGGGGTCACTTTAAAGGGACAAATAAGAAAAATTTAAAAAAAAGTTTTGCAAACTATACCGTGTGACATATCAAATGAAAGGGCTTATTGCGAGGATCTCAAATATATTTTATTTATAATTTTAAAATAAATACATTTAAAAATATTTAAGAAAATTTATGAATATTGACCATTCCCCCCTTATCTCCGAAACTACTAAGCCTAAAATTTTTATAAAAATACAGAGAATGGTTCTTTACCCATAAATTACAGGAAAACTTATAAGAAGTCTATAATAATCTTAAAATAACGTGGTAAATCTCTCAATATTGTGCGTACTGTGCGTACAATACAAACTTACATTTGCAGTTGGAATGTATGGGAGAACAAGTATTTCGACAACAATGTTAAGTTTGTATTTGGGATAAATTCATCCCAACTACGAAACACTTCATTGTGCGTGGTTCGACACGCACTTGGCCGGTTTTTTCTACCGTTCTTCACACTATGTCTGATCGTGATCAACGTCAAAACCGCCAATGTTTTAGCTCAGAAAAATTCCAACCAAAACAATCTAGATAGCGTTGTTTAGCAAAACAGAGCCGGCAGCGGTCACTATGCCGATGCATTATTCAATTAGACTGATAACACTTAAGATGGTTACTGGTAATAAAATTGTAATGTCTTGTTTCCGAGATGCGCGCGTGGGTATACGGACGCGGCTTGGTGTGACCCCACAGGGGAAAGGTTTTTGACTTTTATTAGGCATTGGCTTGTGCACTGACGGAATAATAAATCTGGGACAGTTCGAAAAGCTCCTTGAACATCTGTGCGTCTGAAATGCGATGCTTTTTCTAGGTTCTTGTGTCATTACTCATGACCACGGACCACCGACGATGCCCGGTGATGGTCATCTTGGTCAAACTCAATAGTCAATACGGTCCTGTCATTCTTGTAGTCTGCTATACTTCAGCTGAAAGGTATGAGTAACTGTGACTGAAATCGAAGCAAATGGAAAGATAATTAAGGCCTCGATAACCGACTTTTAATGATTTTATACTGAAGATGACGTCTAAACGAGTAGGAAAAAAATATATGTTATATTAAAGCATTTTTTAATATTTTAATATAGGCATGTTTTGGATTGTGTTTAAATTACATAGTGAAATAAATTTGTAAAGTTATGTCTAACGTAGATAAAAAACTGAGAATGACGCAAAATCTGTCAAGCGTATTTTTCTGAAACCTCCACCATTTTAAAGATAATTTAATTGTTGATCTTTTAGTATACGTGATTTATTAAAATACCTTTTGTTTTACGTATAATAAATTAATAATGCGTCTAATTTGGGACAGCGCTCCTTGATGGGCGAGTCCTATTACTAGCTGGACGTACGACGCGTTGCGTGAGCTCAGTACAGAACACGCAAGCTAACTACTCAAGGTCACTGTCATATATCTGCGTCTTAATGAGTCATTGTTCTTTACAATACAGCTAGACGAAACTAAGCGTCACTTGAATCACAGGTCGTAGGTCATTATTGAAAATCAAGAGAGAAACTGTGTTTTCAAAATGTCCAAATTAAAATATTTCTTGAGACTCAATTAAAGAGCACCATCAAAGCCAATAAAATTAACAATTCTGCCAGGTCTATTCCAAGAAAATCTCAGTGCGACGGATATCACTTTATTTGTTCATAAGTCTCGTTTGGTAAAATTGGATGACACACTCTGTGCGTAATTCGCTAAGAGTTGGGAGGTGCCTCTAACCCGTCAGTGCCAGAGTCTAAACTTGTTTCTTCCAGTGGCCCAATAGACCTAGCTACAATTTTGTTTCGTAATATTTAGTTACAGTACCTATTTAAATATTGGCAGGATTATTCATTAATATAATATATTTTGATGTGATAAGACAGCGGTGTGATTTAAAAGAAGATGTAGTGACAAAAATTGAAAAGGGTATGCTGAGATGGTTTGGGCATGTTGAGAGAATGAATGAAAGACGACTAACAAAATGTATTTACAAGGCTGATGTAAAGGGAAAGGCCGGGCGGGGTCGCCCTAGGAGGACATATACTGACCTTATTGGTGATGTTCTTCAGAAAGGCCAGGTGCGTAGTACTCGCAACCGGCGTGCGTGTATGACCAGATGTATGAACGTAAACGAGGCAAAAGGACTATGTAAGGATCGTAGCAGGTGGCGTTCTGTAGTTTCTGCCTACCCCCATGGGAAGAAGGCGTGAGTTTATGTATGCATGTATGTATAATATATTTTATTACATTGTGTAATACAAGGAAAACACCTGGGAAATGCTGGGAATAGGAATATTTTCATGCAATAATTGCAAAATATGTTTTTATATTATTTTTGTTTACCTACCCACTTGCAGAAGGTTATCTTGGACATCTATGACGTCTGTTTTACTTACAAAGGACATCTAGATATTCATGTTCCAGACCAAAGTAGATGAATAACAAGTTATGGATATCATTGAACATGCGTCCTATTTACCATTTGTTTTGTTTTACTTTAACATGTAAAACATAGATTCGGCACGTTCATAACAAATTGAAATTACTTTTACAATAAAAAACCTACCCCATTTAAATTAATAGAAAGTAGAAGGGACCCGTTAAAATAATTGCCTATGGCGTTAATTCAGCCACCCCCAGCAAAACCAATTTGTCTATCAATTAAATTACGTGAAAAAAATACTCTTGTCAATGAGGGATCCGTATAACTGTCCAACGGTTAAGTGTCGGAGTTTAATAAACTGTTTAATTAAGAGCGCGTTAGCGGCGCTGGGTTAGGTTAGGGCGCAGACGCAGTGCGAGTTGCGCGCGCGTCCTGGCATCATGCTGGTGTTAGCGATGCTCCTCGCCGCGTGCGTCGGCGCCCGAGCCAGAACCTTCAACATCACGTACCTCTACGTGCCCCACATCGTGGCACCCGGCCAGCAGGAAGTCGAGATCGAGTGCCGATATGACGCCAATTTCACGCTACTCAGCTGGTTCAAAGGCGCCAACGAATTCTTCAGATATCGACCTGGTGCAGCACCCAGCACTCGCTCCTTCCCCATCCTTGGAGTTGGGACAGTGGAGATGCTAACGTGCGGACCTGTAGCCTGCCAGCTGAAACTAGGAGCCCTGACTGAGGAAGCCACCGGACTGTACCGGTGTGACATCGAGAGAGATGTGCCGCCATACAAGTTTGCAACCATGACAGCGCACATGGAAGTCCACGGCCACCATCACCGGAGGCCATTGCTCGAAGGATTAGCCGAAGAATATAAAGAAGGAGACATGATTCAAGCGTACTGTCGAGGTGCTCCGGACTCAGAACTCCGCTGGTACATCAACGGTGCAGAGTTGGAAGAATTTAGAGGTTCAACGAATTTGAAGAAGAAAAGCAGTCGATACCTTTACATGGGTGTACCACTCACGATGTTAGTGCAGTGTGCAGAGTTTCGTTACGGGAAGATTTACGGTTCGAGAGAGCAGAAGGTGAGGTGGAACGATGTAGGTCAATTGCGAAAAAAAAAGGAGAATGATGTGAAAAACGGATCGATTGTCATCACGGGACGCTTGTGTTTGCTCAGCATTTTGTGTTTGTTAGATAAAGTATTTTATGTTTAATGTTTGTCAATTATGTTCCTTCTATGTTTATAGTTAATTCCAGTGCAAATATTATTATTTTTTATCCATGCATGAGTGTTCGCCAATGTAATAATGTGCAATTTTGGTGTAGATAATAAAAATAATGTTATTTAATTTCGCTTTCTCTTTTATTACCTAAACCCCTGTGTTAGAAGTTGAAAGTGACTATGACAATACCTAGTGATTTCTTTACCCTGGCCTGATCAAAATCGGAATTGCTACATACACAGCCATCGCGTAAGTACCTATCTTGACAAAATCCCGAAGTAGACTTTTATATTACCCAGAACAGAACCAAGAGAAAGAAATATGGTGGCCTATTTTTGTATGCACGTTAGCATTTAATTATCAAAACGTAAATAAGTAGGTATTCTATGACTGGGAGCACTATTGAGCTCCATCACAAAAAAAACTTCTGTGACAGATGGTTCAAAAAGTGGTCTCAAAGACAGGCATTCCATCATAATACCTACTCTAATCGAATTCATTGATTCTGAACGTCTCCAACGAGGTAGATAGGCAGGCTTATCTATAAAAATACCCTGTTCAATACGAAAGGGGCTCATGGGTACTACAATATCTAAAAGTAATAAAAAAAAAAATTATTACAGATTTTTTTTATTGCTATTTTAAAAATCACATTTTTAGTACCAAAATTACCCCAAAATTTTCAACAGGGGTCATAAGTTACCATGACTTATAGACACCCGCTAAACGACGGCTACCCGCTCGGCCGCGCCCTAAGTTATAGCCCGGTAAAGTTCCCAATTTAATATAATAAAAATGAGATGATTTTTTTCGACTTTCATGAAAATTACCACATAATAGACTCTCGGTACGATACCTGACACCCTCACGGATCGGACAGGGTTTTTTTTACATGTTGTAGGTCAGATGTATGGTTACTCCAATATAGTTACTACTGGTCCCACGCAAAAAAAAAATTCCTACTTACACAACAAAACCCGAATATATGTACGAATCCTTGGGCTACGCACAAAATTGTATTTCTTAACCCAGTAGGTAAACCATGCTACGCTCACTGCATCAAAATTTTAATTAACTACCGCATCGCACCCCTCACCGTTACTTATCCGTTATTAGGGCAAAGAAATTGAGACCAAATTAATATTGAAGCAGGCATCATTTTTGTTTGCCAGGTAATAAGTACCTCCCGTACCTCCAAACTTTTTATGAGCTCCTTGTTTCTAAAGGTATAGATATAACGCTACAGGGTTATTTTGGTGCGTGGCCAAAATCTGAACTAACGCCGCTATCTTGTTTGGCAATACAATAAATTTCTGTTTCACAAAACAAATGTTTACCAACAGCGCCCCCCTGTCAATGTCATTCAGTTCAGGCGCCAAAATATCCTTGTTGTACCTTGCTACCTTGTAGCACTTTATTTTCAACTATTCCATTTACACATTCCATGAACTATAATGTTGATTATAATTTACACAACTTATCAAATACATCTAGCAATAAGTTTCACAACATTTCCACAAAGACCTAAGTGGATTTTATTGACGCTGACGCATCCATTTTTTTCTTGGAAAAGTGCTTTGAAATGACGCGCGCGCGCTAAAAAGCTTACCACTATAATTAATTTATGAGTAACTACGGGTATATTTTAGACGAACTTTAAATAAATAAAAATAACAATTCTTTATATTTAAGGTATAAAACAATCAAAGGTAAATTTATCTTGTTTAATTTTGTAAAGAGACAAATTTTTCTCACTTTTTAATGAAATAATTATACACATTTTAAATAATATGGTAATGCAGTTTTTACGCAATGGCAACACTAAAATTAAAGATGGCGTAATTTTCTCCCACCTCACAAAAGTGACAGCGCATTGCGCAAACCCACGGAGTACTTTAGAGTGTGCATGTTACACGGTTAAACATGTTAAAAAGTTTTTCTGAAATTTTAGTTTTATGTTACATTCAGTGCCCAAATCGTTCCACAAGAACTGATATATTGAACTTTTCTCCGTCTTGATTAAGTGAGATACTTAGTTCAAATAAATAGTGAATATAAATTAACGGATATCGCAAGTTACATTCGTTGGAAAAAGACATCATCCACAATGCCTAAAGGAAAGAAGAAAGGAAAATACGGTGAGTTTTATTGCACTCTATTGTGAAAAACATATTTAGTTTGGTTATGTGGTGCGTGGAGCTCGGATTCCGCCAATAATGAGATCACGCGGCGACCTTGTGACGGCGGACTTTCCGCGGGACGTGTGACGTTTACGTATATTTGTTCACGGTCGCTTTATAGATGCCAACAACTTGAGGGCTGCTTTGCACCATATGTTTGGCAAATCCTAGTGATAGACTTAGTTATGTGTATTAATCACGGGTTTCGCAAGCCCCGTCTCGTTTCTCAGCACAACCTTTACTTTCACGTTTCTTAATGTTACCGTTCCCACATGTCACATTTCAATGTGGTCATGCTTTGTCTACAAAATATACAGACAAACGTGACTTGACCTGACTTTTGTACTGTTTATCTCACTGATACTGAATGGTCTTGCAAGCATCATTTAGATAAGATTAGTAGGTACATTACATAATTTTACATAACAATTTAGTTCCTGGACTGGATAACAAACATGTTTGTTTCGCTTTGTCATTAAATTATAGGGAATGGGAATATGTTAACTGTTGCAATGATGCTTGGCTCACAATAATGATGAGTTATCATTCAGTGTATGCTTGGTTTTGTCTCAATTTTATCAATATTTTGTTCTTAGTTGATCATATAGGAGCTCAACATTACTTGATTACTATGTGGGTTGCATGATAATCATCATAATGTATAAATAAACGAGTTATATCTCTGAATATAAACTACTTAATATTATTTTTAAATCAAGCTATCACATTTTATGTAATTTACATAATAATATTCAACTGGAACTATCTCAAGGACAACAAGATAATATTTATCTGATATATCTGGTTAAACTTGGCTCTATTAATAATGAAAAAAATATTCAATTAATAGACAAGTTAATGCTTATTATCTGCAGGGGACACATTTATTTATTATACAAAATTAACAAGAACAACTAATTATGTCTTAAAAAAACTCATCAGCAAACTGACTGCCAACAATTTATCATTTTTATCAGCTAATATTATGTAAACATAGTTTGGCCCCTTGTGATACTTTTCAATGTCAAACTCAATATTATGTCATAGCAGCTCAGCCTGAAACTATTTGTGTATAATTTTACATTATAAAACAAATGTTTTATGTAATATATATCTGCATATTGAGTACCTATCAATACAAAAATACCGTAATATAGTTGTGTTGCATTCGTAACAGTGCCTCAAAAATGAGTATTTGCTTATAAAAATGTAACTTTTTCAAATGAAAGAATATGTACCACCAAAGGAAAAAAGTTACATAAACATACGGAATGACTAATGAGTAATAATAAAATATGTAATTACTTTAATTATTTAACCTGCAAGCCGTGACCATTAAAATGCATAATTACGAAGGTATTTTTTAATTAGATCATTTACAAGCACTTATAATAGTTAAGAAGTTCCTCGTTCTAAAGTAGAAAAGACCAGGTAACAACATTACCCTGTATCTTCAAGGAAAACCCAAACTTAGGAATAATTTTTCCTAAACATTGTTTTCAGCAACTTTAAATTTTGAAGCAACAATGCATTGTCAAAAACATAATTATACTAAAGAAGGTGTAGTCCTGATTAATATATTATTCTAATCAGTCATGAGAAGTAGAATCCCACTCCTGGGCAAAGGTCTCCTCCTTTACCCACCCATGCAACAGTATGGTAGGTTAATATGTATAAATACTAGTCTATTACTGTCCCACTGCAGGGCAACAGTCTCTTCTCATACAGAGAAGGTGGTTTTGGGGATTTCAGACTTATGTTAACTACTAGCTGCGCCCCGCGGTTTCACCCGCATAAGTCTCGATCCCGTGGGAATATCGGGATAAAAAGTATCCTATATCCTTCTCCAGGTCAGGTTTCCTCACGACGTTTTCCTTCCCCAATGTTACTAATGTCCAAGATAAACGGAAGTACATATCAATTGAAAACGACATATTGGTACTTCCCCGGATTTAAACCCACAACCTCGTTCATGGGAGATGAGTGACCCACTGGGCCATCACAACATTTATGGTGAGCTTCAGCCGAGCAGCAAGCATTTCAATGCTTAATAATAAATAATCATGCATTGATATAATTCTCAATCCCAACCACCAAACTAACAAGTTCCTATAACTTTATTCACACATTCTATTTTAGAGGTGAGGTTGAATGTTATGTAAGTAATGACAGATAGTGAAATGTGAATGGTGCCCCACTGACACAGTTCTCTGTTGCAGCTAGGAATGTTAATATTATGTGTGGATTTTTAATACGAAATTCAGTACGAACTTAGTACATTTTGATTTTCAAGCAATCCTAAGATACTCGGAAAAATCCTTGATGGATAAGAAAATTTCCATACTTGCCATTGATTGTAAACTATAACTCCATTTGAAATAAGATTAGACATTTAAACAAACCTTTTTTACAGTCCATTCAACCGATTTTGACTTCTATTGCATTGGTGGCATGACAAATGGCAGCTGCAGTAAACAGTTGGTATTGTAACCACTTTTTTGCTTTTAATGCCAACCTTATGCCTCTACAGTATAGAAGTCAAAATCAGTTAAAGGGACTGTAAAAAAGGTTTGTTTAAATGTCTAATCTTATTTCAAATGGAGTATAGGTAGGTAGTAGGTACTACATTCAATATTAATAGGCATTAGTCACTTAATATGAAATTAATCAGCAAACATCTTTTATTCAATTTATTCCTTTCAATAAATATTATGTGTATGTTTATAAGCTCAATTTCTTTGCCTGTATCATATAAAATCCCCACCTATTTTGCAAAATTACCTCTGACCATTCTAAAATGGCCCTTGGCATACCCATATCCAGCAGTAGACATTTTCTCCCAGATAAAAATAACGCACAACTATGCAACGGTTTAATTGTCGGGGAAGAGCCTCCATTTTGCTGCAGTATTATAAACTCAAGGACCCCCCTAACAAGGTCAAAGCAAGGCCTTTTAAGCCGACATTCGCACAGACTTAATAAAATCGCGGCGATTTATTTTTCGATCTCTGGATTTTCAACGCTCAGCTTAGCGCTGAGAGTCAAAAATCCAACAGTGTGTTTTTTCAACGCGTTGGGACGAGAGTGCGTCCCAGCTAGTTGGATTCTCAACCCTCGGCTTAACACCGAGAATTGAAAATCCAGTGCGCGATGAAATCCCGCCGCGATTTTATTACGTCCGTGCAAACGTCGGCAGTTTCAGAGCAACGACATACAGCTGTAACTTTGTAAAAGTGAGGGAACGCGAATTGGACCTTGTAATGCGGTTATCTTCAGTCCGATCGAACACACGCATTGTTATGAATACTTGTGGAAAGTGTTTTTAATGGGATCTTATTTAGGTCACATTGATTAAGATTGAGAAGAGTTTCGACGTAATTCAAACTACCTATTTTGCATTCGGTTTTCAAAGACGCATTTTGACCATCGACACACCGATCTGGTTATATATAGGTACCCTTCGCAAAATCAGGTCCGCAATACTTTCTACTCGTTACGATCTTTACCCTATTACACAATTCATAAAACACCACGTGCCACTCAAGTTTCCCGGTATATGCCGCCTCTATTTCTTAGTAATGCCGTCGCACTGACGAATGACGTCACTATGAACACAGCGGTAACCTTGAGTAGGTGTAAAACGTGACGTCACGCCGGTATTCCCGGGGGTGGGGGTGGGCGTACCGTATTACTCCTACACTACCCTGATGACTGTATTAAAACTTTATTAAAAGGAGCGTTTCAAAATTTATTGCCCACATTCCAGACTCCAGGGAAATTCTGACGGGAATACTTAAACAAATTTTGTTCCGGCCAAAAAATTTAAAGCCGGCCTTTGGTGCTTCCATCTAAATCCATAAAAAGAACGATCTCATAACCATAATAACAATTTGACAACCCATTATTTAATAGCATCATCAAATTAAAGATACAATTGACGTTTTCAGAGCACAGAAGAACAGAGCAGGCTTATTCCTCGGACGAGGATGCCGGCATCGATATGACCATCGACAACTGTTCGGAGATTTCGGGCCAGTCAGACCTCAAGAGCAACCATGATGACGCAGGTATTTATGGAAGCATGTAGGATCTATCTACACATTTCAAGGATAAAGCTTTCCAGAATTAGCATCTCTTCAGGGTTGGGAAAATATTGATTGCATACATTTCGCATAATGTGCGGGTTTTCTGAAAGGGACTGTGTGGATAGAACTTTATGCTGCTTTTGTATTATGTAAGTTATAGTACAGCAATTTGTCGACGTGCAAGCATCTTGTGACACCGACCGCCTTAGCCATCATGCCCTACGATATTTACTGGAGTATTATTTCGGACAAAGCCTTCCAGAAGAGGAGAATCTATTTTTTGTGGTGCAGCTTGAGGGGGCCTATGTCCTACTTATTATTAGGGTTAATCATAAAATGATGGAGGTACAGCACATTCCAAACACACGCTAACACTAATCGATGTTATAGAAAGTTACGCTACTCAAGCAGGTAAGGTTGGTTCTATAACATTTACCCGTTATAAAATGGAGGCTCATAAAAAAAATAGCACAGTTACACCCAAGAATGTCATAAAAGCTAACTTAAGAATGTTAAAAAGAAAACCAGTTAGATAGGTACCATATTAACATATTGGATTATTGCAAAGCTTTAACAACTCACGAACAGTGGTTATTTCATCACGATTGTTTAGTGTGCTTGAGAAGATCTCATATAAAATGGTATCCTTGTCTTGAAAAACGTCAGCTATATGGCAAGGCCAAAGCGCCAATTGTAATATTCTAGAAGAGTATATTATACAGGCTGTTTGGCAGAACGTTGAACATACGAAAATGGTGGATAGGTGGGGTCATCTGCTACTTACTCAGCCCTAATTTATTTGGCCCTGGCGCCCTGGATAAAAAAAAAATTTTTTGTGCTTTCTTCTAGTTTCACAACTTTCTTAACTTTAAAGTGTAATTTTTATTTAAAAAATGGGTAAAACAGGCATTTTTTTTTAATCTTTAATATTGGCAGATTCTTATAACAGAAAGATGTAAAAAATACTTAAATCCTAATTTCAACCTGCATTAAAAAAAAATATCCAGGGGCCAGGGCCAAATAAATTAGGTTTCATATGTTTAACGTTCTGCCAAACATCCTGTATACTCACGTCTGTCAACAATAAAAATAACCAATCATCGTATCTTCAGCTAACATCTAGATTGTATTGTATGTAAATGAATCGTGTCCTGTGCTGATTGCGCAGATGAAAAGCGACGTATGTTTCGTCTATTCCAATTTATTGCTCGTCATATTGCTTCTGTTTTGTCTCCTGAACGGATTTTTATGTTGTGCTTTAATTATCAGCTTTGTATAATACTTGGTATCCTTGACATTTATCATAATGTTACAGTAATAGGTACAACGTTATCATCATATCATGCTGTCTTACAGGCCTATGAATTTATAATTCGCATAAGATTCATTAGAATAAGTTGGGTTATAGAATAAAAACAAGTAATGTGTTTTTGCAGTTAATTATTGTAAAACCGTGTCACGCTGTGCATGTCTTGTGTGGTATTCGGCTACTGCCGACTGATACCGATCAACTTAACAAAGAAAACATTAAAAATAAAATAGCACGCACGTCGACACGTGAATTCCTCAATTTACGATTAGACATTCTGCCGAAAGTATTTATAATTAAGATTCATTCCTGATAATTTGTTATTGCAGTCCTAATAAGGGACTAATTTAATTACCGGTGTAGTTTTTAAGTGAATGTGTGGATTACGACTCATCTCAGTTATCATGAACAAAGGCTTCTATTTATGTCATAATTATACTTCCTCGACTTTTCGCATATAGTTCGCAAAAGCAGGAAACAACGTACCGTACTCAAATTAATTGTCGCTGGAAAAATCGACTCTTTACGCTTGCTGGTCAGACCACATCCGCAGCCCGCTGAACAACGCCTCGCTTCTGAAGACTTGCATATTGCTAATAGTAGGAACTGATGGAGGAACATTATTCAAGAGAAAGTTATAAAACCATGACGTGGTCACGACAGCATTCGAGAAACAATGCAAGAAGGAAGGATAAAATATATATTTCTTTTCCATATCAAACGCTGACTGGATAAGTTACAAACGTTTAGATAATGAATGTGGTAATTTCACAATATAAAGTAATCGTATCTTCGGAATTCCCGCGCAAACTCATGCGTCACCGGTCGGGGGACATGGAGGGGAAAGTGTTTATGTTTATGGTTTAGCCTGTTTCTCACTCAGTCTCGCTCGGAAGTTCACTAAGTCCAGTCGCCATGGATCGACCGAAATCACCAAATACAGTCGTCAGGAAACGACGGGAATGGGACAATCGTGGGTGGTCGAAGGAACAACGCGAGTTTTGTGTTTCGCAATATTACATCAATCATGGTTCGACCCTTATTGTTCAAGCCTTGTATTTCGAGAAAATGCAAGAGGAAGCCTCGCCACTGGGGGACAAGTGTCCCAATACAAGTAGGATCAAGCGATGGGTGAAGGATCATGAAACTAGAATCGAAGAGCAGCGGATGTCAGAAGCAAGTAAGGACAATGTACAGCAAGTATATATTTGAATTGTATCAATGCGTAATGCTGTATTTTACATTGCGCAACCTAGTGCCATATTTTGAAATTGGAGTCGCTTCTCTGTCACTTCGATGGTGTGTTTTTAATGGCCTTGGTATTTTGCTCTAGCATTACTCAGCTGAAAAGCTGCTGTAATCGCACCTTGGCTTAAACTGACAACATCCATATTGTTCTGCAGACAAGCGAAGTGGTCCACAATGGGGCAGGAAGACGGGAGAAAACCGGATCATCAGGACAGAGTCCATAGATATTGGACTTCAGCATCAGGCGATCAAATGTAATGCATCAAACACGTTACTAGTAGAGTTACAAATTATCGATATAACAATAATAGTATAAATTGACCTATGGGACCTAAGTCCCAAAGCAAAGACTAAGGACTAAGAAGCAGCAAAATTTTTCAATACACTAGTGCAACAGAAAGGTTTATTCATTGAAGAGTTATTTGCACAAATGGTCATGAAAAGTTGAACTAATGAACAGAACCATGACGTCACTTCTGAAATTGAAACAGTTGTTTATGAAGTGGCGTTTCATACATGTGCCTTGATTTTTAATAATTTTAAAGATTTTTTACCTTAAAGCGTCAAACTAAATTGAAGAGCAAACCTGAGATAAGGGCTGCCTATCCAATTATATTTTAAACATCGGATAGTCAAGACTTGAGTCGAATTCTGGTAATATGTGGGGTTATATCGACAATTATTCTAATGGTAAAATAGTAGCAGCAACATTTGAAAAATATTCTCAACGTTTATATTCTACAGGGAAGCAACGGGACATTAAATGGAGTGGACCACGTCCAGTTAATGAAAAGCAAGAAGTTGTGGAGCCTATTGTAGAAGAACCTTATTATAATTACTGTCATTATAAAGAGCCGGTCGAAGAGGAAGTGAAGCCTGATAAAAGTAAATATATTTTCGAGTATAAGAAGCCCGTCGTTCAAAAAAAAGCTTTGTAAAAATTGAGATGAGTCGTAATACACGCAATGATGATTCGTCATCGAAATCGATATTGTCGTTCAATATGCTGTGTTTTGACAATCAATAAGATCTGCTTACAGATTTACTCGTCGTTATTTTAGTATGTTGATCGTCTATTGCTTGCACGGAAGCATTTACTTACTCGATTTTGTTTGATCACACGTGTCGATCGTCAACAATAGCGCAAATCTGTAGGCACTTTAACAATACCTCGCTTCGTCATTAATGTTAAGGAAAATCCGCAAAAATACTGTACGTGTATATGTACAATATTTACTCTGATTGCAATGTGTCAAAAAAAAGTGCAATAATATATCATTATATGTATATGGTCATGACGAGGTGGATTTTAAACGAACAATAATATTGTGCAATATCATGTAGGTACTCGTTCTATTTAACTTTTATCTGTTCTGTGGTATTTAATATCATTTTGGTGGTTATTGCACAATCTCCAGTCACCTAACAGCGGATTGTGCTAAAGTCAACAATAGTGCTAGCCTTCTAACAAATTGGTGTACTATCAACTTTCGGTCAATCGTCATTTGAAGTGAGTTGCCTCTCTATATTTATGAAATAGAATAGCTCGAATCTAGTGATGCAACGAATACTACTTTTACGAATACGAATATCAAACCTACTATTCGGCGAATACGAATACGAATATCTCGCCATGGTAATAAAAGACTAATAGTCTAGTACTACATAGACACAGCTATTACTAACGTTCGTCTAAGTTACTTAGGACTTACTATCATCGATCACTAATAAAGAACTAGATACACAATGCCAAGCAAAAGTTCTCTTAAAACTGTCATCAAATTGTGTTTAGGTAATTCTAGTTGAAATAAATATACATTCATGTAAATTCAACCTTAAACGCAAACTTTAAAGTTGTTTTCACAAAGCTATGTACAAAAAGCAATAAATTTTTACGACCTACTCACTGGTCAACATACATCAAATCAAATTCAACCTTACACGCATGTTTTAAAGTTATAATTACAAAGTGCCAAAAAAAGGAATAAAGTTTTACGACCCAGGCTCGCCACTAGGACAAGAAATGAGTGGAGTCGAATTGTCCAATATTTTTTGTTTATACTGTAATTATAAATGATCTTTTTTTTAATTTCTTTAAGTTTAGTGTATAAAAAAACATGTGTGCAATTCACACGTGGTAGAAGTGAAACCTTCAAAAATGTTGACTTTCAGATAATCAAAATTTCAGGAAGAGGATAATTGTAGGTTTTAGTAATGATCATAGTGATACAAAGTTTGATAATTAATTTATATTTTATTCGTGTATATTACACAGATTTATTCAGACTCAGAGCTTACATTTTCGATACACATCTACTGCGCGCGCATTTATGATGACTTGATCATTATTTTACTGCGATGTTATTTTAAAACTGCGATATCTCCTAAGATATTCATTGAAATCGAATGATGGAAAGAGAAATTTTGTTTTAAATTAAATACTTCTGATGAGTAATGTATTTATTTGGATAAGGATTAATATCGTGTTTATAAAAACACCTTCGCAAATAAATTTTAGAACAAATTTGGTTAGCATAAAAAAGGTTATAGTGAGCCAACCTTAAAAGATAGACATATGCTGTCGCGGACTTTTTTTTAGAACTTTTAAAGGGGAACAATTCTGTCGTACTTTAACCGTTTACGCAGCGCACGCAGCGGAAGCTCTCAAAAGGAAAAATAAAACCCCCCGATTTTGAAACATTCTTCATTGGTGCTCCGCTCCTATTTGGTCTTAGCGTGATGATATATAGCCTATAGCCTTCCTCAATAAATGGGCTATCTAACACTGTAAGAGTTTTTCAAATCAAACCAGTAGTTCCTGAGATTTGCGCGTTTAAGCAAACAAACAAACTCTTCAGCTTCAGAGAACTACGAACATAAGAAACACTGTATAATGCTTTCTATCTCATTTTCTCCCACGTTAAATCTTCTGAGTTTGTGTCTGTCTCTTTTTACTGTCGCTTTTTCGTTTCATCGACTTTCAAATCACAACGATGCTAAAGAAGTTTTCTCTTTAAAATTGTGAAAGCATATTTTATTCTATTCCATGGTGTATACAGGGCGGCAGGGACATTGTCTCACACACAACATCTTTGACGTGCTATAATTGATATTCATTTTCCATACCTCACTGGATCTCGAGGAAAGCTAAAAAAAATGTGAGTGAGTATGTGAGTTTATCTCACATCTTTAATTTGATTACATGTACTTAGTCAAAATTAAATGTATAAAATCATACTATAATATTTATAGAAACAGCAAAGAAGGCTCATTAAACTAAAAAAAACACTGGTACTCTGAGAGTACCGATAGAAGTGAAAACTTGAACAATTTTACTGTGCAGGAAATACTTTTAATGAGGTGTTGGTAACGCTGTCGCGAGTTCAATTGTTTTTTCGCATCTCAAAAATGTCCAACGCGCCTAAAGAATTTTTCACTTCAAAAAAACAATCCTCCTTTAATAATAAAAAATAAAAAAACAATAGCGTCTCCACAAATGGAACAGAGTCAACGCACATAACCTGAACAATTTAAGTGAGCATGCGATAATATGATTAATAGGTTTAGTAAGAGTTTTTACAATTGAGATGCTTTTTAACTCCTGCTGTTTAATAAGACTTAATTTTAAAAAAGTTTTTACGATGATTTCTTGCCAAAATATCAGCATTTACGGTACAGTGATAACAATTATATAATAATAATATTAATACTTATCGAAAATATGAAACTCCATCTTTTTTTAGCGTCCTAGATGTGTGATTTTTACAATGTTTTACGAGTTGTTTACAGTCGGAGCGTCCGAATGCTACTAAATGAAAAAAGCACCTAAATGTTCAATTGGGTGCTCATTCGGTGAGGACATTTTTTGGCGCTGATTGTGTATCTAGTTCTTTATTAGTGATCGATGCTTACTATCCTACCTTTTGTTCATACAAAAGAAATACAGACCATATAACTACTTATTTGGTAATTTATCGAAGTGTTTCCATATGTCACTTTGATCTCGTTTACGAGAAGACATTTTCTATTCAACTTCAACTCCTTTCACTTCGCAGCAACCTCAGAAAATAAATAAAACAATACTCTCTTGCTTGACTTGTGCTTTCGACTGACAAATGAAATGAAAGGAATGAATGAATCAATCAGTCCATGTTCGTAATGATAGGAAAACTCCCGGGCCACGGCACTGTATAAACTATGGCCGGGGAGTCCCCCGTCGCGTCGTCGTTGCGGTTAAGGCCCTTGCACACGTCGTATTTTTACGTGCCGACGACGCGCGTTTTCCAAGTCTGCCAGTAATTAGATTTGCGTACAAACATATTAATTTTTAAATATTCGTATTAGTATTCGCCGAATACGAATATTCGGTAAATGTCTACTATTCGGCGAATACGAATATTCGTATTCGTATTCGTTGCATCACTACTCGAATCACATCAACTCAGATGTTTTGGTAGGAGTACAAAACGTTTGGTTTTAAAGATTAAATTAGTCGAAGCAATGATACTCGAATCTTTTGAGTTTGAAACTTAAAAAAAACTATCTGGATGACCGAGCTTTGCTCGTTTTTTTTTTAACGACGTTTTCTAAATATGAAACCTAGCTAGATCGATTTACGAAACCCCTCTGCATACAAAATTTCTTGAAAATCGTTGGAGCCCTTTCCGAGATTCAAGAATTGCTCGTTTAAAGGTATTTACATTTAAAAGTGGCCTAATACTGCTGGGAAGCAATATTGCGATCTCCAAGCTTAATTAGGTTATTATAACCCAATCGATAACTTTGCTTCAAGAGTCTCAAATGTTACATAAAAACCTGACAGGCGCGTAGGCGTACGGAAGGTAGAGCGTGGCCTGCGATAGTTTGAGCGATGCTGATATAAACAGTGACAAATAAATAACAAAAATAAACATTGGCACATATTATTTTCTTAGTCGGGCTACACTCTTGCATCGAAGGTTTCTTTACAGAAGATTCTGGTGTCCGATTTCTAACATTCTACATGTAAGAAATGCAATACTTAATTATGTTTTATTCTAGTTCTAGAAATCAAATGGACTAGATCTATAGCTCCCTAAATAAACTGACTTTTACATATTAACCGTTTTCATAAATGAATTTAAACAGAATACCTACCTATAATTATATTATTGTTCTATTCTCTACAATATTTTAGCGCATTAGGTTTTTTGTTTGAACTTATTTGCACAAATAAGAAGGCCGTATCATGTCGTTGACCTTAGAAAGAACATGGCACGTTTGGTTCATACATGACGATTGTTCGAAATCTAATCACATACATTTACATAGTATAGTGTTGTCTTCTACATAACATTGATGTTGCCGCCGCTAATGGCTTATTGATGGAACGTTTATGATGTTGCTTTTGTAATAGAAATTAAGTAGGTATACGATTTCTAATGAAGTATCCATCGTACCTATACTTCAACAGTACTACCACTAAATAGTAATCAGTACATTGGTATTAGTAGCTTGACATAAAAATTGGAAAATAGACACTTAATAGTATTAGATACCAAGTTCTATCCAAAATTCTTAAGTAATAAAAAGTACTAGCTAAAATTAGCCATTTTTGAAGTGAAAACTTCTTTAGGCGCGTTGGGCATTTTTGAGTTGGGAAAAAACAATTGAACTCGCGACACCGTTACCGACACCTTATTTTTGTAAACGCGATTGTGCTCTTTATTTATATTACGTCACATGTTGATGCAAGATTTTTACTTTAAAGTTTTTGGAAGTATTTTTTTTTATTGTAAACGCGATTGTGTGCTTTATTTAGATAAGGTTACGGACCAATGTTCTATACAAGTATTTTTCTTCCACCAAGGCGATCATGTTCAAGTTTTCAGTTCTGTCGGCACACCCGGAGTGCCACAATTTTTTTTTAAGCTAAGCGGTTTTCCACATTGATATAGGTACAAAAAATTTACTAAAGGTCCTACAATATAGTAAAAATGCACTGCGGATGTAGCAAATCACCTTAGATCGATAAGAAATTAACTGAACGTGGAAACAGCAAAACTCACAATAGTTTTTAACTACGGCAGTATGACGTACGATGTCGGATTGAAATTCCCTTCCAACACGTGTAACTTGTAACCGAAGACCGTTTGTAAAGAAAACAGCGCAAATAAGTAACTAAAAAACCGGCCAAGTGCATGTCGGACCACGCACAATGTAGGGTTCCGTAGTTGGGATGAATTTATTCGAAGAACAAACTTAACTTTGTAGTTGAAAAAAAAAAAACTTGATACAGAATGTATGGGAGAAAATGTTTTTACAACCGCAAATCTAAGTTGGTCGACTATTACTCGTTAACTTGTACAGCCTACATAGCTGTGATAGTTTTCCTTTTAAATTCGTTATATAAGCTACTGCCGTGAATTTTTTCACATGTCTAAAACCAACCATTTAGCCGGCAGGGGGGGGGGACACTTGACTCTAACAAAAATTAGCACTTTAAAGCTTAATATTTCGCAAACGGATCCCTGAATCTAAAAATGGTTTTCACAAACTCACAATGTTTTTAAAGGACCTTTCCAATGATACCCCTCACTATGGGTTAAAAAAAGAAAAAAAATTACATCACCGCTTTACGTGTATGAGAGGTACCCTAAAAAAAATGTTTTTCATAATTTTGTTTTACCACTTTATCGGCGTAATTAATATGTATGTATACCTATGCCAAATTACAGCTTTCTAGTACTAAGGGTCTTGGAGCTAGACCGCGGACAGACAGACAGACGGACATGACGAAACTATAAGGGTTCCTTGTTTACTACGGAACCCTAAAAATGGCAACTCTTTTTATTTTCACCATGTTTGAAAAGTACGAGGTAAATCAATGATATTATAAGTAAACCCATCTACAATCATTTCATAAATTTTCAGTAGGCTATCAAATCAATGTAAAGTTTATAAGTCCAGTGTTATCGCGATCCCATTACGTTTGCGTCGTCACACCACTTGCATAGAGCAACATCCTCTTATAGAGAAAATAGGTCAAGTAGGTGACATAAAATATCGATGTCGTTTACTTACTAGTGACGTCACACAAATATCGTGGGCTTTCATGACGCCATTACATGGAGAAAAATTGTACGCAATAGATAAACAATCTATGTGACGTCTACGGATCTCTGGTTTGATTCAATGCAATGATGTATTCCGTTAGTAGATTTATCGATAGTACGCGCTTAGTTTGTTTGAGAGATACTTCAATGAGTCAAGAATGATGTGATAAGCAGTGATCGGATAATCGGATGCATATTTACCTAAAGTGTAGGTGTTGGCTATTATGGAATGCACTTTTGTATCGAAAAAATCGCGGGATTCCCGGATCGACTTTAAGAGTTGTGATTATAGAATCGAATGTATTATTATATTTACTAACGTTCAGGTGTTGGCTAATATGGAATGCACTTTGTATCGATCGCAAAAATCTCGCGACTCTGGAATTGATAAATTTAGTACGTTTTATCTATAGAAATGTTAGCTAATGGTGTAAAGTAGGTTGCCAAATTGGCATAGCACATAGCGACAAACAAATCGGTGTCTTGAGTTTCGTAAAAAAGATGTTTAGTGGGTATATAATTTTTTATGTTAACACCGCAAAAGTAACCTTCATAAGAGGGCTGATAAGTCATTTCCATAACATTGTATCTGATTAGTTGTGCATTCCCGGATGTTATGGAATTCCGTGATTTATGTTATTTTTTTTATTTCTTAAGAAGCCACTTCCATAATTTTTTAGCCAAATATTAACTTTAGGTAAATATGCATCCGAATATCCGATCTCTAGTGATAAGGCAACCGTGAGGTTTAAATGAAGATGTAGTGATAAAAATTGGAAAGAGTATGCTTAGATGGGTTGGTCATGTTGAGAGGACCAATGAAAGGCGGCTAACAAAAGGAATTTATAAGACATGTGAGTGGAAACGCCGGGAGGGGGACACCCTAGAAGGACATATTATAGTGACCTTATTGGTGATGTTCTTCAAAAGGGTCAAGTGTGTAGTACTCGCAACCAGACAATAACTTTATTAATTAATTATCTCTTTTAAATTCGATGTATAAAACGTAAACGAAGCGAATGGAGTAGGGTAAGGATCGTAGCAGGTGGTGTTCTATAGTTTCTGTCTTCCCCCCATGGGGAGAAGGCTTCAGGTTATGCATGTATAAGTACTTCAATGAGGTTGTTAAAATAACCCAACTATGAATAGTTATTATGGTCATTGGACCTGCCGATAACGAGTTGGTTTAATTTCCTCAGCTTTCCAGAACAGAGCACTAGATTTTTGTGTTAAGCGTATTTAATATTTTTCCTGGGAAAATATTTTATTTGAACATAAGGTGACGATATTGACAATACATCGTTAATTAAAAGTTATCGTCAATTCACGAGGATGAATTGCAAAATAAAGCTGTTGTAGGAAAAAATCTTACTGTGCGTTCGCACTGGCGAAACATTTACAACGAAACATGTTGGAATCTCTATTTTCTGTCAATTTTCCATACAAAGTTTGACAGGCACTAGAGATTTCAACATGTTTTGTTGTGATGTTTCGCCAGTGCGAACGCATAGTTAGATAACATTGTGTTATTTACCGCAAAATTTTAAATATAGTACGTACACTAATGCTTTGCTTTGCAATTACATTAAAAAAAAATTGTAAAGGCAATCTAGAAGTAGATGATGACAACTGAGATGATTACTGATCCGATTACAACAATTCTTTAACTGATAGAAAGTTATATCATCGACGATTGTCATGGGAAAAATTATGTTAAAATAATATAAACACGGGTGAAATTGCGGATAGTTATTATTAAATTAATTACTACTTGTAATTTAATCACTAAATAAATTGCGAATTAAAAGAGTACAAAGGAATATGTTATTTTTACAGAAGCTCTGATAAGATCTGCAACCTAATTGCGTAAAAGTATTTACGTTTTCAAGTTTTATTTCTATAAGATGTTTTTTTTACGTGACGAATTTTGCCCTTGTTTACGCTGCCCGATTTGGCCGCCATGTTTATTCACCGAGATGTATCTGGTAGTCCTAACCAAGTAATTTAGGAATTTACTCCGAGGAGGCTTGTAAAATGTTGTGAGCATTTTTAGTGTTTACTTTGCTAAACGATAATCCTGGATCCGCCACTGGTACCCCACCTATTTCGTTTTATTTCACATCATTTTATATTTCTTTCTTACCAACTTGTATGCTTTGGCAAGTTTCAATGTCCAAATGTCACACTGCATTCAATGTATTTGTGACACGTGCATAACATTTCGTCACACTTAGTAGAATTCGATGTAGCCTAGCATAAATCACCATGCGGTGAGTGAGACCAATATATTGCAGTTTTCTTTTATACCAAGTCTAATCTTTCCGACTTAATTGTCGCCAGTTTAGGGGTTAAACGATAAGTCAGGTGGAATTTAGCTGACACATCTGGGAAGTTTAATAAGCTTAATCATCATTAATGAGTTGGGGCTTGTAGCTAAGTAACAACAGAAGGGGCTTGTGGCTAAGTAACAACAGCTGCAAGGGTCGATCGATCAGGTTAAGCTACGCTTGCCGCGGTTGGTCTGTGGATGGGTGACCATCTTTACATACCAAGACCCCTTCGTGCCTCGGAAAACACGTTAAACCGTTGTCATTTGTAGATCTTTGACAGTCGTTACGGGTAGTTAGAAGCCCAAAAAAGTCTGACAACCAGTCTTACCAAGGGGTATCGTGTTACCTAGTAACAAGGTTGTGGAGGTCAGATAGGCAGTCGTTCCATGTAAAATACTGGTATTCAGCTGCATCCGGTTAGACTGGAAGCTGACCCCAACATAGTTGGGAAAAGGCTAGGCAGATGTAATCATCATTAATGAGTTGAGTTCCAAAGTCTTTGACTTTCGTTTAAATAGATGTATTGCCTGAACCACCATTACAATTTGCTAGTTTGTAATGACGGATATACACGAGCAACGCATTCAAGCAGGCATGTCATGCTCGTGTGACAAAAACATTAAAACTATTGGCAAAAATTCAACTCAAATTATAGCTGCTAATATCGAATCTTACCGTGATGCATAACAAACACGTGACTAGACTCGATATACCACGTGCTAGATATTTTAAATTCAGTTTCTAGGCATAACATTCATATCCAACTCATTCATTCATATTCAATAAATGCCAAAGTAACTTGGTCTGTTTGTCTGTAACCTTTTACACCTGAACGCCTGAACGAATTTCGATGAAATTTGGCACACATGACTTGCGTTAATTTATCCTGCTAGTACGTTTGTGAGATAATTTCCGACGTCCACCCAGGCGAATCGCGCAAAAAAGTGTAACCTAAGTAATATTTTATCTTCACACAAAATAATGTTAATTATAAACTCACGTGCCAAGTTTTACAACTATCGAGATTGGGTGTTTTCAAGGTTATCAACTAATGTTAGGTCTGGCGCAGGCCGCGGTTACGACTGACCTTGGGACTAGCGGTTACCTATTTTGAATAATGATTTGGCGTATAAAATGTTCTGTGGAATATTTTGCAGTACTGTTTACTGTTTTTGTTTTACGATTTTTAACAAGTGTATCATAATAAGTGGTTAGTGTCTTACTTTTATGGTTATGACAAACTGAGTGTCCGACAGGATTGCCCATCCGTAAAAATGACAAAATTTCACAAAAACCTTAGTTTAGTTTATCTTTATTGCAATCCATAATGTACACATACAGGTGGTAGGGAAAAATAAATTGAAACAATTATGGACCCTGTCGGGCACAGCAAAATTATAAATAAGTAGGAGAGAGGAAGCTTATTACTAAATATTTAAATTATGTCCTATTTGTCTATTATTATTTTGTTTTTTTTTTTTTTGCAGCAACAGTAGTAGTTATTATATTTATTTATGTTTAGTATTTTATTATTAATTTTTAGTTATTATATTTATTTATGTTTAGTTATTTATATTTATTTGTGTTTGCCTTTATGAGTAGTAGGCATATCTCATATTCTATGAAAAGGTTCCAGTAAAAATAACTGGCAGAAAATTTCAATCAAATGTTATGTTTCGATTTTCAGTTCATCTGCTAGATAGTTTATATCTGAAATTCTGGATACTGTGAAATAGTCTCTTAATAATCTTGCTCATCATAAGTATAAAATAATAACGATATAAATCCTTTCTGCTCTTTATCTTAAGCAACAGGTGTTTTGGCCACTACAGAATAACATAATAGATAAGGAATTTTCAATATGTAACAGATGTAACGTACTATATCCGTAGACGTCAGCAGCTGGTTAAAGTCCTTCCTTATACAAAGTAAACCTTATTAGGAATTAACTCCGCCCCGCGATTTCACCCGCATAAGTTTCGATCTCGTGGAAATATCGGGATAAGAAGTATCCTATGTCCTAACCCAGGTCATGGTCTACCCATGTGCCAAATTTCATTCAAATCCATTCAGCCGGTTCAGCGTGAACGCGTAACAAACAAACTCACTTTCAAATTTATAATATTAGTTAGTATAATGTGATGATGACCACTCTTTGTGATTGTAGTGTGATGTTGCAAATAATCAGAATCTTAAACATTACCTATTAAAACTGAAATGCCATATAGTACATAGAATAAAAACATTCCACAATTGCTAAATAGGCTGCAAAACTGAACCGATACATCTTTCATGAGTTTTTTTCTTCACAGTGCTTGCTGTACCTTCTGCCTAGGGAAATAACGTAATTTTACCAATCTAATGATAATCTATAATAGAAATAATACCAGCCTGTAACTGTCCCTCTGCAGGGCAAAGACCTCTCCTCATACAGAGAAGGCACGAGCATTAATCACCACGCTAAATTGCCAATCTATAATAATCTAATTATATTCCCTTAGAAAACGAGATCCAGGAGAAATTCGAAGAGAAGGTCCTAGAACTAATCGAGTCGTTAAACGCACGTGCGAACGCAGCACGCGCGGGCGCATTTGTTTCACTCCGCGCAGCTCTACAGCGGCGAGCGCTTGATGGCTTGTTGTCCGCACATCGTGCCACGCTGGCCGACCATGTGTCGCGCGCACTGCGACGAGGCAAGGATGGAGAGAGGAAGGCAGCTGCTGCCATTGCACCGTTGTTAGCTTTACAGGTGATTCATACATCTTTCGGTTATACTGTCATTCTGTGACATTACTCTACTGCCAGGTAATCTTCTATGAGAGCTTTTGGTCTAAAGAATGAATTCTGGTGCTGGAAAATATTATTTTAGATCTGCCTTGCAGGTTGCAGCCGATCAAATTTTTTCCAATACTTCTAGAAAATGTAATGAGCTGAACAGTTCTCATTAGTCTACAGCAATATTTAGGCTGTCTGATTAATTGGTTTGATGTAACTTCTCTAATTTGTAAACACCAATTAATTATCAGCTTACATACCCACAGATCGGCGACGAAGGCGAGGAGGAGTTTGTGCGCGAGGTGCGACCCGCGCTCGCCGCCACCGCCACTGATAAGTCTGCCTCACTCGACGCACGCACTGAGGTAAACATCGCAATACAGACACAAAATACAAATGTCTTTGGGCCTTTGACCAAACAAAATGGTCTATACAACTAACGTGTACATCTTTGTCAAAGGAAAATAAGCCACAATGTTTGATAAACTTGCCCCATCTGTCAATTATGTCAATGGTAGGATATCTTCAAATGAGCTGCATATTTTGTCTCAACATTTTTATCAACAATAGGCTCACATTTGACCACTATTATTGGTCCAATCAAAATGACCATTAAACAAAATAGAAAACGTAAGAAGCTGATCGCACCTAACAGAAATAATGTATTTCTATACCTATTAATGTGTTGTGTATGTTTCAGTGCTGCTCATCGCTTGCCGTGTTGTGCTACTTGATGGAGGATGACCTCTCCGAGATCTTAGAGGTCATGCGCATGTACGAGACCATCTTCAGCGGCAGCTATCTCAAGGTAAATATTCAGACCAATCAACAAAACATATATTGCCAGTTTTAACTTGATATAAAATAATATTTAGATGGACCTTAAACTTTTCTGCATGGGTTTAGAAATGGCCAAAATTCGAGAAGCCATGAGTTAAATAAATCATTGTGTCATCAGAAGTGAATATGTGCTCCCAAAATGAGAACTCTTCACTTTGCTCTCATCCGAAGCTTGAGCTGATGAAATCTATGCTTTTAGCGGCTTTGAATAATTCAAATTAATCTGTCCCCAGGGTGACGGCAGCGTGAAGGTGTCGGGCGCAGCCGTGGAGGAGGGCGCGTGGCACGCCGCCGCACTGGACGGCTGGGCACTGCTGTTGCCGCTATTATCGCCGAACCATGCGCTGTCGCTGCTCAACAACCAGGCGCCCAGCTTTGCCAGGCTTGGGGAGTTGTTGGAGGCTGTGTCACTCGAGGTAACTTATCTAAGTTTTTATTGTACACCAGAAAATGATAATGGAAGTGAATTGTTTCAATGAACATATTTGTCTGTACTCCAGGTCCGCATGGCAGCTGGCGGCGCGCTCGCCATCGCGTACGAGACGGTGACAGACGACGACAACTCAGAAAACCCGCTCACAGCGCACGTGGACGTATTACTGCCGCGACTCACCGAGTTAGCGCGAGACTCGCACAAGTTCCGCGCCAAGAGAGACCGCAAGATACAGCGAGCTACCTTCAGGGACATCTTGAAGTACTTCGAGGTGAGTTGCAAATGATATACTAGCAACCCGCTTCTGCTTCGCATGAGTTATGGCGATATAAATGTGAAATATCGAGATTTCTGTGCTATATTTAAGTAAAATATTAATGTAGTTTATACAAAAACTTTCCAGAATAAATGTTCTAATTGATGATGAAAGAGGTAGAAGATCTAAGCAGGCACACAGACAGACATGGAAAACGATTTTAATTTGTAATATGCATAGATACAGCTTTTTAAAGAAAAGTATGCGCTTCGG
Organism: Agrochola lychnidis; assembly: GCA_963680765.1. Taxonomy (NCBI): domain Eukaryota; kingdom Metazoa; phylum Arthropoda; class Insecta; order Lepidoptera; family Noctuidae; genus Agrochola; species Agrochola lychnidis. The sequence goes on from OY796852.1 coordinate 3,505,428, forward strand.
AAATGGGAATTATAAGATAGACATCTTCGAAAATACGAACGTGCTATGATGTGATCTTATAGCCGTGGAAGAGCTGTTACAGTATGTTTAAATAAGTCTGTAAATTAAAAAAAAAACTTGAGTGACAAATGTCGATCTGGGATCAAACATGCAATGATAGGTCGTAATCGTTTATAAAAGAGACAGAACTACAATAGATGCACTACTACAAAGCGTGGTAGTACTGTAAGCACTAGCTTGGCTGCGGTACCTGGGACAGTGTGTAATCAAAGAACTTTTGTTTGAAGAGTTTTATATTGAATTCTTTAGTATAACATTATAAAGATACACACGCGAGCCGCGGCTGGGGCTAAACTCTTATTTTTTCATCGACAAGCGAAAACGATTACAAATCCTAATTTTTATGTATCCTGTCAGATTGTTCGGATGACGTACAGCATTCTTGCCAGCCTGTACAGCATGAGGTTGTATCTTATGATAAAACTTCACAGTACACACGGCTACACATCAAGTTATATATATCCAGTTTATGCTGATCTCGCATTGTATAGGATTTCCGTACTATGCTAGGTCAGCTTATATTGGGAATTTATAACTTGATGTGTAGCCGTGTGTACAAGTAGTAAAATTGTATGTATACTAGCCGTCGTGTACAAGCCAGTGGCAGACTCATCGAGCTATCCTATGACAGAAGGATCTAACGCTAGCATCGTTATTGTTCCAGGAGGGCGAGGTGTCGTCCATGTCGGTGCGCGTGGGCACCGAGAGCGCTGTGTGGTCGCACTGGTCGGGCGGCGCGGCGTACGCGGCGCTGGCGGGGGCACTCGGCGGAGCGCTGCAAGTGTTGGCGCCGCGCTGTCCGCGCCTGCGAGCTGCGCTACAGCTGGCCGACGTGCCGCCCGTGGACTGCGGCCCGCAGAAGAAGCTCAACAAGCTGCAGCGGGTATGTAGCTGTTCCGCTACCTGACTTAATGACCTCTGAAGGGTCAGCTGACCCCAACATAGTAGGAAAAGGCTAGGCAAATTGATTAGGCAAGATTGATTGATTGGTTGATCTATCAAAAATACCTCTAATTTACCTAATTTTTTACATATGTTTGACATTTGACAGATCACTTGTAATTACGGGAATCGAGCCTTTTTCCGAAACCACCATGGTGGTCCATGGAAACCATGATGGTCGTGAATTCCGGTCGAATATGGGCGTTTCAATTCTTAGACTAATTTTCCGAAATTAAAACTAACCAAGCAACTTCTGATAAAATGTAGTATGAATTTAAACTTTTTAAACATCTACACAATTTATTATCTCGCCCACTTCACACACCAGTAACCTAAAGACCGACAGAACACTAAAAACTGCCAAGGTCAAACGCAATAACGTTAGTATTATGATGGCAAACAGCCATCTTTTGCTTAGCGGCGAATAAGCTTAAATCTACCGGAATAATGTGCTGAATCACTTCCACGTGTATTCGTATTTCATAATAAATTAATGTTTACATTATTAACCTTTTCACCGCCACGCCATATCGGTATTCCTATGCCCTGTACGCCAAGCCCGAAAATCTTAATTAAATACCTACAAAAAAATAGGGATTTCAACATTATATCGATACCCATTATTATTATTTTTTTTATCAATACTTGCCAGATAAATGGTCGATCATTAATACAGTGTGAGTCTTCATAATGTGCACATATCGAAATGAGGGAATCTATGCTTAATTATAACGACAGAAAAAATATTTAAAAAACTCTATATATTTTTTTAATACTTTTTATGGAAGTAAAAAAAAATTGTAACAAAACTGTGTAACTTTTAAACTGAATCATCTATCGCGATGAAACAAACTCCATAATGATTGGAAGTAAGTAGGCGTCCACATAAAATTAAAATTGAGAAAAAACTACCCTCAATTGAAAATGAACATGTTTTTTTTAGTAAAAATCTTTTTTTTTCATCAATTTTTACAATAATTATAAAATTTATAAATAAGATGCCCAAGAGAATAAAAAAAAATATTAAAAAAAATTGATACAAAAAAATTAAAAAAAACAAAAAAAAAAAATTTTTCTGTCGATAAAATTAAGCATAGATTCCCTGATTTCGATATGTGCACATTATGAAGACTCACACTGTATGTTAAAAAGAACATTCCAATATTAAATATTTTACAACGTTCCACTCAAGTAGTTCCGAAGTTGTTAATAACATAAAAACATTAACATAAAAATATTAAAAAAAATTGATACAAAAAAATTAAAAAAAACAAAAAAAAAAATTTTTCTGTCGATAAAATTAAGCATAGATTCCCTGATTTCGATATGTGCACATTATGAAGACTCACACTGTATGTTAAAAAGAACATTCCAATATTAAATATTTTACAACGTTCCACTCAAGTAGTTCCGAAGTTGTTAATAACATAAAAACAATGATTAAGACACACAACAGTTAAAATGAAAATAACTCTAGGTACAGCACTATTCTCAGTACTGATGTACCTCACTGTCGGGAATAGCCGACATTGGCGCCGTCGACGAGTCTTTTATAAGACATCGTTGCATGTACATTAGAGTTGTACCATAGTGTCATACAGTTTATCGATGTTAGTATCTAATTAAATTCAAAGGCCACAGTAGTTTGTTTTTATTATTCTTGAAATTTACACTTATTGCAACAATTTGGGTTGTTAATGGATTGAATGCAAATAAAACTATTTATTTACCAATCATTTAGTTTAATTATTGAGTTATATTATTAATAATTACTTTGAGATCATATTACTTACATGTCACTTATGAATAATATTATCACGTGATATTATTACATAGCAACAATTTTTATAACAGGAACTTTCTAATATTCTCACTAATCAGATTAATTATATGTATAAAATAAATCAAAATTTTAGTTGTAGTTCAAAATTTTAGTTAATTTTAATTGTAGGTAATATTGTAAGTCAACATAAAATATTATTATTAGGTATGCTCATTTTGTAAAAGTTTGTTAAATTAAATAAATTGTAGACATCTATGGTGTTTCATTTCATTTGTTAGTAACTACAAATGCATATTTATGTAAACTATTCATAATTGTTTCTGATTTATGAAACACGGTAGATTCACACCGAAGTGGCAGCGCAGCGGCCGGCACTTTTACTGTTAAACGATTTTAAGCTTTATCTCGACTAGGAAATGCGCAGTATCGCTTGAAAATTCAAAAAGGCATGCGGCTCCGCGAGACCTTGAGAGTTCACAGGCGATACTGCGCATTTTGCAGTTGAGGTAAAGCTTAAAATCGTTTGCTAGTAACAGTGCCGGCCGTTTGGTTTGAATTGTGCCATAAGCTAATTTTAATTTGTGGGTAAAAATTGATTGTGGGTAAAAATTGTTTTCGTAATTTCTCAAGCTCAGTTGAATATGATTATATAGGTACCCTTACAAAATGTAAGCGAGTAGGCGAAATAAGAGAGCACTCTTTAGAATATAATAACCAATTAAGTATGTACATACTTACATGTAAAGCAAAACATAACTTTAAATTAAAATTAACTTACCTCTAAATCATCTTCATCTAAAGATTCAGAAAACTCATCGTCTTCAGTACCTTCCAAGATACGTAATAATTGTTCAGTGGTAAATACTTCTTGTTGTTCCATATTTCTCGCACTAAAATTCACTTTATACGCTTACGACGTCACGAGTCAGTCGACTTCTGCCGACAATGGCGCAGAGGGGACTGCTTATCGAGAGCTTGCTAGGGATGCGCATGATTGGCGATAAGGGAATATCGAAAATGTATTTACGCAACTATGTTTCAGTTTTTAATATAGTAAAACTACTTTTTTCTCAGTGCTTACAATCGTTTATATTTTGTTAGAACAATAAAAACTATAATGACAAATATTACAATACCTTAAGTTACCTAAATTAATTTAAGAATATAATATACGTCAACATGATACTACATCACTAGCAGTCGGCTCTGCACGACATTGGCGTCATGGGACTTACTTTTTTAACCATAAATTATTTTACTTTTTATCATCAAATATTTAAATGAGGAATATGCATTTTTGTTTACTGTATGCAACTAAATAATGTTTAGACATTCAGCTTTCAAGGTGTATCAATAAAATACATAAAAGTAATGATTTAATAGGTTTATTTTGTATTTTTCTGCGACCTGTTTTTTGTCGAGTATAGCCGTCGTTGGCGCGCAGGGCACGCTTGCTCATGTCGGCTATAGCCGACATTGGCGTTCAAAAGGTTAAGAGGGTGCCCAATGATCCACTAGTGCCACTCCTTTAATTAATAGAGACATTAGGGTAAATTGATAACCCACTAGGGTAAACGACAGACAGTCAGACACACACACGGACGAATAGACATTAGTCTAAGTTGCAAAATAATTGAAGCCTAACATCGGTGTTCAAAACATTGTGAGGAAACCGACATGTCCTAGAACCAAAAATTAGAAGATGTGACATCTACCAACCCGCACTGGACCCGCTAGTAGATTACAGCCCATTCCTTCTCGATTAGAGGAGGCCTGTGTCCCAGCAGTGGGAACATTATAGTCTGATTATGCTGTGTTTATATTAACCGTAATTCCACATAGCTCATTGGTACTAGTGAAATAATCTGTTTGTATTTTAATTGCACATCAATACGAAACCTTTACGATGACTTTCTATACAGTCAACAGTAGTCGGCTATCAAATAACAATTAACAGAACTGATATTTTTTACTGAACTGGTAGCAAGATAATTTGCACTAGTGTAACTTTAAAAAAAATATAGAATAAAGAAAAATATTTTATTTGGGACATGCACAGGAAATATAAAACTGTAATAAAAAAATTAAAATTAACAAATATAAAAAGGAGCATTTTAAACTAACAAACAAAAATAATAACGACCTGTGCGAGGCCAAGAAGTTGATTGGATTGTTTTTATCTACATTATAGTGTTGATCTGTCATAGTTAAGCCCCATTTTCATTAGGAAACATATTAATTGAGCTACATGTTTCGTGTCAACACGATCAACGTCTGATGTTTCGTATTCTTGGTAAATAAAAGCGCAACATTTGACGACGAAAATAATGCTGTGCAACTGTTTCCATTTAATAGATTCTCTGCGATTCTTTTCCTTTTATGATGGTACAAAAAGAAATATGTTGATAATTTTATGTTTGTTTGTTCCAGCATCTACAAAACAACGCCGCATGCAAGGCCCGCACCGTCGCCCGCAACAAGAACAGAGACAAGCGCTCCGCGGCCCTCGCGATCTGAACCCGCCGCACTCCCGCACCGCTCCACATCGCACGGTTCCACACAAATATCTCTCTCGGTTTAGTTCTAGAGCTTAGTTTAACGCTAGCAACGTCAATTCGACGCCTTACTTCTTAGTGTGTCACCTCCCGAGCGGACAACAGTAACAACTTGTTACAGCACGCCGCCGGACAGGTCGTGTGAGGATAGTGTTAGGTTACAATAGGCTAGTTGTTAAAACCAAAGAAATTCGTCATATTTTGGATAAAATAAAAACGTTGGAACCGTCTATTGTATGAGGCGTCTCGCTGACTGTCGACGCTCTGATTATTTCTCGCAACATGTTTCAGATCTGGGACTCGTTCGGTCATTCCTTTTGCCATGTTGATGTATTTTAAGTTGATATTATTGCGATCGATGTTTTCATATCATTTTGTATTATAGAACATTATTCTTACTCCATTTCTTGGTGATTTGGGCTCACGCTTATTCATTCCGAATGTACTCTGTTACTGCCGGCACTTAGAACTTAACTGTTGCTATTTTTAGTAAAAATATTTTACTATAATTATACTGTTATATTATTGATATTTTTTTTATTTAAATGACAGTTTTGTGTGTTAATAGATTACATTATTTGTTAGATTTACTTCGCCATTGCAATGTTAGTTTTACTTTCCATGGATTACGTACGGTAAAGTCAAGTTGTGAAGTAAGGGCGTTTAGTTAAAGGTTGATAAATTGAATATTCTCTATGACTTGTACTGTTCATATATCTTATGTATATGTGATTCGTATGTGTGTCCTAGTGAGGATGAGTGCATAACAGTGCAATTCATACGTTTATAATATAAAGCTTCTCTGTAAATATTATTTTAATTAGGATTCGTTGCTTCGGTCACCAAGACTTGTAAATTATTAGGGTAAACGGAGTGTTGAAATAATATTTATTATGAGAAAACAAACATTTTGTTTCATTTTTTATAACACCATTCCAGTCCATGTTTCCTCTCCATAAAACCACGTAAGGTCTTGTTGAAGACCATCTGGACACTTTTACTAGGCTCCGTGAAAACCGTAAAGCCCTGAATATATTCCCGGCGCGTATTTCCATTTCCATTTTCCCGGTTGCGTGATAGCACGGTACATGCCCACGAACACCGGAATCTTCGGAAATCTATATAATTTGTCGCACAGTATGGATGTAGTCTATGGGTACTGTATCCGGCCTACTCTGGTGGCAAAAATTTAGTTTTCGCGCTAGACGATTCGTGACGACTTGAAAACAACCTTTGCCTTTTTATTAGTGATGCAACGAATACGAATATTCGTATTCGCCGAATAGTAGACATTTACCGAATATTCGTATTCGGCGAATACTAATACGAATACTAATACGAATATTTAAAAATTTAATATGTTTGTACGCAAATCTAATTACTGGCAGACTTGGAAAACGCGCGTCGTCGGCACGTAAAAATACGACGTGTGCAAGGGCCTTAACCGCAACGACGACGCGACGGGGGACTCCCCGGCCATAGTTTATACAGTGCCGCGGCCCGGGAGTTTTCCTATTATTACGAACCATGGACTGATTGATTCATTCATTCCTTTCATTTCATTTGTCAGTCGAAAGCACAAGTCAAGCAAGAGAGTATTGTTTTATTTATTTTCTGAGGTTGCTGCGAAGTGAAAGGAGTTGAAGTTGAATAGAAAATGTCTTCTCGTAAACGAGATCAAAGTGACATATGGAAACACTTCGGTAAATTACCAAATAAGTAGTTATATGGTCTGTATTTCTTTTGTATGAACAAAAGGTAGGATAGTAAGTCCTAAGTAACTTAGACGAACGTTAGTAATAGCTGCGTCTATGTAGTACTAGACTATTAGTCTTTTATTACCATGGCAAGATATTCGTATTCGCCGAATAGTAGGTTTGATATTCGTATTCGTATTCGTAAAAGTAGTATTCGTTGCATCACTACTTTTTATTGTGGAAAGTGATAAACTTATTGATTCATCTTCGCTTATTCACTAGAGTTAATTTAGCCCTTATTTTCTTATTTTTTTTGTAAATTAGAATAGTAAATAAAACAGCAATATAAACACATGACTAGCTTTATTCTCAGACACATAATCGTTCCCCGGTTTATACAAACGTCAGAGTCCCTCGCTACAGTCATAATAATTATTATTACAACAATTAAATATTCATGTTCTTACCTAACACATCGCTCCTTGGGTAGTGGGGTGCACTCCTGCGCAACGATCACTAGAAATTATTGACGACATCAAACTATTTGAAGATTTTTTTAGAACACAAGTTTTTAAGTGTCTCGTTTCAATATCAAACAATTTTGAATATAATTTATTTGCTTCGACTTACGTTATCCAAGCATCCGTATAACAGGAATGCAGCCCATAGTATTCGTTGCTCAATTTTAAACATCTGATAATAGAACAAATCGATAGACCCTTATCTAACTCGGTATAAAATGTTAAGCTCATGTGTCAGACTAACTACTGTAGCTAAACATTTTAACTTTCAATTGACAATTTTGAAAAAGAATACTATCTTATATTGTCATGTTATAGTCTTTGCAGATTCGCTCTGACGAAAATGTACCTCATCTTTACATTCATAATTAATCAATTCAGAATGCGAACATTACTATCCCTAAACTCTCCATTTGAACGTCCATGTAAAAGTTAACTAACAATAGATATGTGGGTATTTGTATGGGAATGCTATTCAATGGAGTTATTTAAGAAGTATTTTAGCTACAGTCCGCCTGTATAATCAAGACACTCATTACAGATATCTTACACATCTAATCGATTACATTTAGTAATGGTCTTCATTAAGTACAAACATTTATTTGTGAACATTACTCGAGCTGTTCGCGCCAATACAGTGCTTGCTCGAGTAATCTTCACAGTGACATTTTACATTGACTTATTTTAAAGTGCAATTCCGCGATATACGTAATGCAAAAATATGAATAAACATTTTTGATAATAAAAGACTAAAATAACTTTAAAGATTTGTGTGTGAATACTTTACTAACCGACAAAGGCAATTTGATGATTGTTTATGTCTACTTTATATTTTTTTAAATAAACTATTTTTTTTTTTTAATTTTAAGATACTCAGGCACTGGAATGCCGCCCGGGGTTTACTACAGATATTTGTACCCGGACGGCGCAGTACTATTGTCACTCAATCGTTATAAATACTCCTCTCAGCTAAGATACACTTCGAATGGACAGTTACACAAAGTTACTCGCTAAACCGAAACGAATCACAACATCACGTTATATTTATTTGCTGTGCAACACAACCTATTAGCGCGTATACCAAATAACGTAGCAATCGGAGGTTTGTATCGTAAGGCAACGAAGGCAGTCAACTGCATTGAACATTGATGCTCCTAAAATTGTAAAAAAAAAAAAAATAGAAACTAGGTACCATTGTAATGTAAGTAAAGCCGGAAATGCTTAATAAAAAATTAAATTGTCTTCTATTGATATTACGAGACGCCGTGGCCCGACATTATAATGAGCTTATCCGCAAACGGAAGGGACTATAGGCAGATTTATACCCAGTAATATGACAGTAAAGTAAGTCAATCCAGCTGCCAGCACGATGACACGAGTGCGATTCTTGTAACCTCCGTAGTGAGTTTTATCATGTCGCTTGTATTTTCCATAAATACGTACAACTGCGACAACTACAACTCAAGTTGAAACGACCTATATAAGTATACAGGGTGGCAGGGACATCGACACGCAACCTGTTCCATGGATACAGTAAGTACATGATTTTGGATCCCCCTTTTTTTTGGTTGGGAAATTATCAAATAACTTCTCCCGCTCTGGGCGGAGCGGGAGGGCGTGTCAGACTCTTACTGACTAAAACCCACCCGTGTTCCTTCGGTTGCCCTGTTGCCGGGGGCCACGATTTCCCTATCGGTTTTCTTCGAACCCCCGGCAGGCATCGGCCCTAGCGGACCCCGTCAATTCTGCTTACATCTCTTTGAGGCGCGCGTGGAACACAACGCGCTGTCGACCCGGGCTTGGTCCTTATCGGACGGCGAGCTACCCATTGCTCACCGTCCGCAAGTTTTGGATACCCCTGCGTTGAAATTCATCGTCGGTATTTATTTTTATTAGCTGTTCCATACATTATGACTGCGTAGGTATTGCATTTTTGTAGGAAACGGCAGATTTAAAAAAAAATCCGACGATAAATTGCACCCAATTGTCACCCTGTATATTCTGAAATTGCAACGTACTTTGGTAATACCGAAACATAGTGACAATAATTCGTATACTACTTAACTATTCTTATATTTAAACAACATTCTCTAACGTAAACTTACTGACTTAGGCCATAGAAAGGTAACATTTATACAATTTAACTAAAATTTTGCTTTATATAGGAATAGTTTACTAATTGAATGATGAAGTCTTTCACAAATATTTTAAAGGTAAAGGGACCGAATATAGTGGAATTCGACAGATATTCACACCTAAATAAACAATAGAGGTAGAAATATTATTAAGTTGTCAACTGGTACACATCAAGCTATGCATTTCCAGCATAAGCTGATCTCGCATTGTATAGGATTTCTGTTCAATGTGAGGTCAGCTTAAACTAGAAATTAGTAGCCGTGTGAACAAATACAAACATTTTTATCAAGATTATTCAATATAAATGTATAGATAAATGCAAGTAATTTTGACCAATTCCAAAAAAGCCCTGCTTTGCGTAAATAGCTATCATAAACAATGTATAAGCAATGATAAGAATACAATTCTTTGGTATACTTAATTAAACATATCTTATTTTTCAACTTAAAACGCTTCTAAATATTCATTATATACAGTATCCTTTGATAGTAGTTGTTTATTTACTCTGGCAATGTAAAAGCTTTGGTTCTGTATTTTGACCAAACATCTTAATAGTAATTTTTAAATAATAATTACATTTAACTATTTATATTACAAGTCTCCATAAAAGGAACTAAGTATGAGAAAATACATGTAACAATCATTGAAATGATGTACTTTGAATAAATATCAAGAGTTAGCCGCAAATCGTAATGTGAGCAGCACACAAAAAAATAATTAGAAATATTGGATTCTAAACTGAGAAATAATGCTAAAATATGATTTTAAAACATGAAAATTTTAAATATCAAGAGAAAGAGGGGACATCTTTACAATACCTATTTTGTAATCATCGATTCTAAATTACTCTTGATATAATACTGCCATAAATAGGCGCCCACTACGCTATAGTACACAAGTTTGAAAGTTACATTCTCTTTATTTTTATTTACTTTTTTTTTTTTAATGTCAGTATTTATATAGACACTTTATCGACACAGAATATTATTACAAGCATAAAAAAATATTCACATCACTGATTTGTTTTTTTGTTACTAAATATATGCTCAAGGTGGCCAAAGCGGTAGTCCAAATAGGCCATTTTTTACTCTGTGGAGGTTTTATTATCACCAAATCGCAGGAAAAAACATGCTATGTCGATAAAATGATACCTTATTTATAATAAGTTCTGAATACACTTCACACAATATATGGGACGTGCATTAGAAGACTAAGTTTGTGCTTCGACATTATCATACAATGGGAAACAATATTTACAACGATAAATACTTCCAACGTCTATATTACACATTATGACCAGAAAATCTATTTATAATCAGAACATAACTGTCACATCCTTGAAATCCAATGGCAAAGAAGAAATCTCATTTGCCATTATTTACAAATGCCATACCGTTCATATCATAAGTCTATCACTACATACTGGACACAGGTCCAAAACAAAACATCTAGTGAGTCCTATTTACCAAAGATTTAAATCGTTAGATTCGCCTGACCGCTTCAAAAGATAATCACGTTTCTGTTTCATTTATATTTGAATAGTATTGTCTCGCTCACTCATACTGATAATCGTATCTGACGTTCCATGCGGGATGTGTGAGCTCTGTGGACACTTTTTCGCACGACCTCAGTTTGGTGAGGGCAAATGTAACGATTTAAATCTTTGTTATTTACCACATTTCCAGTCCAGAGTTTCCTACCAGTCCTGATTTTTTAATAAAGTGAATAAAAATCGTACCCTCATTTTCTGGAACCCTTGATCAACTCTTGACAAGTAGCTGTCAAATCTCATGAAAATATTATTTTCAATGATTGGTTGTCATGAGATATAAAGGCCTGATGTAGATGTGGGCCGCACCGCACTTTTTTTAGTATTGAAATGCGATGCACTGCGGCCCGACGCGGCCGTAATGTGCGCTTAGCTTTACGAGCCAAATTATGAACCGGACTATCCAAAACTTTGGGTAAATTTTATAACATATCTTGTGTATTTTGAAATATTGTTAACATTATAACTACAAGAACTATGGTTTTGCTATTTATTGTTACTTGATACTTATAAATATAATGTAATTGCACTGAAAAGGCAATAGTGGTAATTTTTGAGTCTTTTATCATTTTCGATGATAATTTTAAGTATCAACAGACGTCCTTATTTCATAACTAAGTTGGTAGCAGGTTATTTTTTCTTCTCTCTACTAGATAGATTATTCTGACTTCGGGACGCCTTTAAGGGCACTTTTAAAATTATCACGTTTGTATATTATTTTATGTCCTGAAAAAGTTTCAATTCAATTCTCAGCAATTTAAACAAATTCACTCACAATTTTTAATGGTAGATGCAACGGTGTTGCGTGTATTGATTTTATTCATTTGTTGGTTATATTACTTAGCTATGCCTAACACGGCAAATGCTTTTAGCATTTTTAATGTCATCGTCCATAGAAATATTCACAACGCCCGAATATTGCACTAAGACATAAAATAACGTCTGTAATACCTAATGTACCTTTAGTGAAATACATTTAGCCCATAACATTTAAGGGCTGCTACACATACGTTCGGATGTGCAGATGATTCGGCACACCCGGGCGGCAAATATACATTCCGTTTTGCCGCCCGGCCGGTGCAGTCGCACGCCCATCTCTACAAATTTTCCAGTTTGGGTTAATAATAATTTTGAATCTACGCAATTTTCAACTCTATTTGAAGAATGTTTGTAGACTTAAGCCGGATACTGACTCGCAGTCGCTAATGGATGAGCAATACGAGGAACAAATATTTTCCAGGCTTATCTAGATGCAATCGAATATCAGCATCATAAGTGACGCACTGACTCATCCAAGATGATTTTTATATGAGGAGTTATTTCTATATTCAAGTACATAGTAGTACTAAAAAAACTAATATTTAGAAATCGTAACAATGCCATGTGAGCGTATTTGAGTTTCAAATACGCAACGGTTATCTTGAAACATGTCTGGGAAAAACTAGTGACGTACATGTTACTATGTCGTTACCTCATCCATAAAGTACAATCAACAAAAAAGATAAGTAATCGGCCATAAATTGAATAAATAAATAATATTTTTTTATATCCACGCGATCACTGTCCATTCCAAGGTTGCCTGGAAGAGAGCGCAGAAAGCGATAAGGCCACCCATTGTATGTCTATAGCGTTTTTTTTTTTTGGTGCTTTGTATTTTCTGGTGTAAAATAAACTTGGTATAAACCGTGGTTTCTTACCTCTTTTGTTGACAGTACAGCCGCATTCAAAAACACTTTAGCCCAATTTACAGGATGCAAATTTCTGCCTGTGCCATACCATACAATTGACTACAAATAACTTGCACGCACCTGGCAATTAAATAGCACTGTGGAAATCTGGATCGAAATTCAAAAACAATTTTCTCGTAGATTTTCGATGTATTTGTTCAAATATGAAACAACTCAATATAAGACGCACATTATTATTTTAATCAATATTTTAGGAGAAAATCGTTGTTGAATTTCATCAAGGGTTTTCTCCTTATGCACGTGACTCCTCGTTCTACGCCAGAGAACTCCAGATGGTTCCTAAGGTCATACATCATAGTGTTACCGCTCCTACTCGGCAGCTATCTTGTGCTTCTTACACTCTGGCTCGTCTTCCTCTTCCTCGTCATCGTCCCACTCCCACTCTTGTTCGTCATCGTCCGGCTCGCGAGGTGGCTCCTCGGGAATCTCTTCTTCATCTTGTTCCTATAAAGAATCATGAGCATGATTGAATTTTACAATCAGTCGGGTGCGTAGTACTCGCGACCGGCGTGCATGTATGACCAGATGTATGAACGTAGACGAGATGAGGAAAATCAGTACGTAAGGATCGTAGTAGGTGGCGTTTATCAATATAATATACGAGATCACCTCAAGACCACAATGGTATTCTATGGTGTCCGCACTGTGCATGCACTTTCACAGCCAAGACAGGTTACATTAGCCACATTAGAGCACACGCCCGTAACCTATAGCACAGTATAAATAAGTAACAGTATTACGTCTTCATGGAAAACGGCCGAAACGACGCGCTTTAAAATCTTAGTGTATATCAGAACGCAACAGTCTCGAGTGCGCAGCAGTTATGCACAGATGCGGAAGGTTTATCTACCGAGCGGCCGCAGGTCAGGCTTTTCGAGGTCACTGCCGAGGCGTAATACTGTTACTTCATTAAACTGTGCCTATACCCTGTGTCGTTAGACACAAAATCAGTCACCGGTAGCCGATATCGGCATGGGATGTATTTACTAGCGATCCGCCTATGCTTTGCACGGGTGCAATCTACTTTCCGCGCAACTTTCTTAATTTTTTCTTTCATAAGACAATAACAAATACGAAAAACAGAATTAACGAAATCGGCCTAGCCGTTCACGCGTGATGCCGTGTCCAAGGGAAATTGGGATTAATTTTTAAATATATAGATTCCAGTATACGTACGAGCGCCCTCTGCATGACGGAGATGGGCGGCGCGTCGTGGTGCGCGGCCACGCGGCGCTCGATGAGGTACGACACGTACTCGTCGTACAGCAGGCGGATCAGGTGGAACGAGCCGAACGACGCCGCGGACCTGAGGACGTACTGGCTTTACTCGAGTCTGCACAGGCTATGTTTAGGGACCTGCGTAAGTTATACAGGGTGACTGGATCTGGACCCGCCATAGCAAATTCACATATAGAGGAGGTCATTTACTAATTATTGAACCATACTTTCCCTAGCTAAAGCTTTATAGTTTGGGATATATGTCAATTTTTATACTTTACTAGCTGACCCAGCAAACTTCGTTCCGCCTAACAGACAATGAATGTGCATGTTTAGGATTTTAAAATTTCTACCCATCCTACCCTACCTAGATATCAAAAAAGCCGATCCACACAAAATGTATGAGAACGTGAATTTTCTTCATATTTTTTTTTCGTGAGTTTTTCCACATTTTCTCACCGTTTAAACCTTCCCTGGACTACGAAAAACATTTCAAAACCAAAATCAGCTAAATCGGCCCAGCCGTTCTCGAGTTTTAGCGAGCCTAACGAACAGCAATTGATTTTTATATATAAAGATAGATTGAGATCATTCTAAAAATATTTTTTTCATTATTTTAGTAGCTTTTTTATTATTTGTTGGTAGTCATAAACATTGATGATTAAAATACCTCGGAACTTCCCTCAAACTAGGGTTAAAAAATAAGATAGTAAGCAATCAAGGGTCAAGGGAAAGTAAGGTCTAATAATTAGCAAATGACCTCCACTATATGCGAATTTGCTATGGCGGGTCCAGATCCAGTCACCCTGTATACATAGTGCAAACTAATTACAGGTCAGGGCACGAGACGTGAGCACAGCTCGCGCATGTTACAATTTCGACCAATGACAGTAGCCGAAAGACGCGAGAGGTCCAATAGGCGACGAGCATCGACTGACGGACCAATCGCGTGCAGCTCGGCGCCCCTCGGCTTCTTCATTCCGCCAAACAGAACGAAAAATTAACTACTGCGCACTGTCACAACTCATGCCTTCTATTTTAATAAAATTGTGAGCATCCTAGCCAAAATGCCTAGTAGATACGAGTTTATATAATAAAAAGTATTTTATTGAAGGATATTTTTATAGTGTCTAGTGGTTAGATCACCTGTCTCAGACCCAGAGGTCCTGGGTACGATTCCCATTGGAGGCAAAATTTTCTGCTCGGTTTTTTTTTTGGTGGTAAGGCTTGTTCTAAGTCCGTCTGGCTAGTACCATTATCTTATCTAAGTCTGTCGCCATAACATCATTGTTGTGTTTCGGCACTTAGAGGTAAGATAGCCAGTTCCTCTGTGATTGAGGGTTCCGGGTGTAGCTCGCTTCCACCTACGGCCTGATCATCACTTTCTATCAGGTGAGATGCAGGTCACAAGTTTCCAAGATGTGATAAAAAAAACACAAAGTTGCCTGAATAGCTCATTCGCGCTCAGCGTCATTAAATTTTTCCTAGGAACCGTAATTTAATTTTTCGTATAATAATACGGTATAATACCTGAGAGTAAGTTCCCGGATGACGAGCGAGGAGTAGAAGGACCAGTCGAGCAGCAGGCGGCGCGCGCGCGCCGTGTAGTCGGGCCGGCGCTCGTGCGGAGCTAGGGCGGTATAATACCTGAGGGTAAGTTCCCGGATGACGAGCGAGGAGTAGAAGGACCAGTCGAGCAGCAGGCGGCGCGCGCGCGCCGTGTAGTCGGGCCGGCGCTCGTGCGGAGCTAGGGCGGTATAATACCTGAGGGTAAGTTCCCGGATGACGAGCGAGGAGTAGAAGGACCAGTCGAGCAGCAGGCGGCGCGCGCGCGCCGTGTAGTCGGGCCGGCGCTCGTGCGGAGCTAGGGCGGTATAATACCTGAGGGTAAGTTCCCGGATGACGAGCGAGGAGTAGAAGGACCAGTCGAGCAGCAGGCGGCGCGCGCGCGCCGTGTAGTCGGGCCGGCGCTCGTGCGGAGCTAGGGCGGTATAATACCTGAGGGTAAGTTCCCGGATGACGAGCGAGGAGTAGAAGGACCAGTCGAGCAGCAGGCGGCGCGCGCGCGCCGTGTAGTCGGGCCGGCGCTCGTGCGGGGCCAGCGCGGTCCGCACGCAGCCCTCCAGCCAGCCCGCCCACTGCTCCAGGGACGCGCCGCGACCTAGGGTGGCCTGCAGAGACAAGTGAGGATGTGAATTTTAGCAATGCAATGGATTATAAAATATTAGATTATTCACCGAGGGGATAAAGAAGTGTCTTATGTCACGGGACGCCATATTAAATCAAACTCGCCCAAGACGGACACACCTTTATATCCGAAGAGAATACTGTACTTCACACACCTTCTTTGGGTTTGCATGGTATATAATTTAACATTATCGAGTTGGTGATGTGAAAAAAATATAGGTGTACCTTGAAGTCCGCTTCCAGTTTGTGCGCAGTGGCCGCACTGGCACAGGAACACGCCCACGCCGCCTGCTCGCGCACCACGCGGAAGTCCACGCGGTTCAAGTCCGCTAGCATCTGGACGACATCATCATAATATTTGTAATTTTGACAGTAAGTTGAAAACGAAATTCGTTTTGACGTTTTTGACTTCACTTTATGATGTCGTCTATATTTTTTTATGAGTACACAATGACAATAAAATAAAATAAATTTGTAAATAGATGGGCTTAATGTATTAATGTTATGTCTAATAATAGGGGAAATAATAAAGCTTCCGAAGAAAAATTAACCTCCGAAAATCTGTGGTTCACTGTAATACTTAATTTCCAAAAAAATAACACAAAACAAAACAAAAGTTAGTGACCGAAACGAATTGCTGCAAAACCAACTTCACGTAGTCTTGTCTGTCCTACCCCTAGAGTGTAATTTAAGCCTGCGTAGGCATGGAAGGGCGAGGCGGCCCGCGAGCTGAGGAGCAGGTGGTGGTGAGCGTTAAAACCATCTGCGACGATAAGCTCGCGTGGGACCGCCGGAGCCTCGCAGCGCCGGTGCCGTGACAGAAACCATGCCTGCTGCATATTACATGCTCGCTTGCATGCTGCATGTATGGTGTATGCTTGTTTGAAAAATATTACGTCAGCAAATTCTGTATTGATTTTTCGGAATTTTCAGTATTTTATTCTGTCGTTTCAGTATTTTATTCGGTCGTTCCTTTATTTGTATTCGCATATAAGTTGTCGGAAAATTAGTATTTATAGCAGTAAATTTCATATTTTGAGTATACACATATTTTGATTTTTTTTCGGTGCTTTTATTATTACCTTAATAATAGTTTATTCTTAAGGCGGAGACTGACATGTAACGTTTGTTTGTAATGTATCGAGTTTTTGAAACGCGTTACAGTAGTTAATGCAGCGAGCTGAGTCACTTGATGCGAGGATTGCGAGTGTATGTCAAACTTTACGTCTGCCATTCTGAATAAAAATGGAGCACGCTTCAGTAAGTGTTTGAAGTGACTGTTCGCCACGTTTAGTGTAACATCGTTTTGTAACAAGAAATGGAGTGCGTTTGAGTAATGTGTTTGAAGCGAGCGTTTGCCTCGTCTTGTTTATTGCTGTTTCGTAAACAAGCTCGTTTCGAATGGTACATTACAAATAAATGTTGAAAGTCTTCACTTTTAGGTATTTTTTATTTCGAACGTTTGGTGTTCACAAAAACAATATTAGTGGTTACTATTGAAGGTTGTAAACCAAACACCAATTTCACTATATTGTTTGTGTTAGTTGTCATAGATATACTTGTTAAGTTACTAGTACATATTGAGTGAGCGTGTTCGGCTAACGGGCAAATACATGCAAAATTAAATGGCAAATCACGCAAAAAGGCCTAGTATACATTGACTGAGCGACGGTTTCGCCTAACCTGTACTGGGGGCTTTATATCTGGGGGGCTTATTAAAATGTTAGAGTAAAAAAAAAAGTTGTATTTGCTCTAAGACAATCTGTTCTCATTTTTAAGTTGTCCTTCATTTCAGTTACCTGGTGTATCTGCAGGTGGTTGTTGAGCACGGCGCGCGCGGCCTGCGCGAGATGGTTGAGCGACGTGTACCGGCGCAGCGCGGCCGCTAACGCCGCGGCCGCTGAGGCCTGCGCGCGCACGGCGGCGGCCGGCGCGCCGCCCGCGCCCGCCGCCAGCTATCGGTTACCTGGTGTATCTGCAGGTGGTTGTTGAGCACGGCGCGCGCGGCCTGCGCGAGATGGTTGAGCGACGTGTACCGGCGCAGCGCGGCCGCTAACGCCGCGGCCGCTGAGGCCTGCGCGCGCACGGCGGCGGCCGGCGCGCCGCCCGCGCCCGCCGCCAGCTATCGGTTACCTGGTGTATCTGCAGGTGGTTGTTGAGCACGGCGCGCGCGGCCTGCGCGAGATGGTTGAGCGACGTGTACCGGCGCAGCGCGGCCGCTAACGCCGCGGCCGCTGAGGCCTGCGCGCGCACGGCGGCGGCCGGCGCGCCGCCCGCGCCCGCCGCCAGCTATCGGTTACCTGGTGTATCTGCAGGTGGTTGTTGAGCACGGCGCGCGCGGCCTGCGCGAGATGGTTGAGCGACGTGTACCGGCGCAGCGCGGCCGCTAACGCCGCGGCCGCTGAGGCCTGCGCGCGCACGGCGGCGGCCGGCGCGCCGCCCGCGCCCGCCGCCAGCTATCGGTTACCTGGTGTATCTGCAGGTGGTTGTTGAGCACGGCGCGCGCGGCCTGCGCGAGATGGTTGAGCGACGTGTACCGGCGCAGCGCGGCCGCTAACGCCGCGGCCGCTGAGGCCTGCGCGCGCACGGCGGCGGCCGGCGCGCCGCCCGCGCCCGCCGCCAGCTATCGGTTACCTGGTGTATCTGCAGGTGGTTGTTGAGCACGGCGCGCGCGGCCTGCGCGAGATGGTTGAGCGACGTGTACCGGCGCAGCGCGGCCGCTAACGCCGCGGCCGCTGAGGCCTGCGCGCGCACGGCGGCGGCCGGCGCGCCGCCCGCGCCCGCCGCCAGCTATCGGTTACCTGGTGTATCTGCAGGTGGTTGTTGAGCACGGCGCGCGCGGCCTGCGCGAGATGGTTGAGCGACGTGTACCGGCGCAGCGCGGCCGCTAACGCCGCGGCCGCTGAGGCCTGCGCGCGCACGGCGGCGGCCGGCGCGCCGCCCGCGCCCGCCGCCAGCTATCGGTTACCTGGTGTATCTGCAGGTGGTTGTTGAGCACGGCGCGCGCGGCCTGCGCGAGATGGTTGAGCGACGTGTACCGGCGCAGCGCGGCCGCTAACGCCGCGGCCGCTGAGGCCTGCGCGCGCACGGCGGCGGCCGGCGCGCCGCCCGCGCCCGCCGCCAGCTATCGGTTACCTGGTGTATCTGCAGGTGGTTGTTGAGCACGGCGCGCGCGGCCTGCGCGAGATGGTTGAGCGACGTGTACCGGCGCAGCGCGGCCGCTAACGCCGCGGCCGCTGAGGCCTGCGCGCGCACGGCGGCGGCCGGCGCGCCGCCCGCGCCCGCCGCCAGCTATCGGTTACCTGGTGTATCTGCAGGTGGTTGTTGAGCACGGCGCGCGCGGCCTGCGCGAGATGGTTGAGCGACGTGTACCGGCGCAGCGCGGCCGCTAACGCCGCGGCCGCTGAGGCCTGCGCGCGCACGGCGGCGGCCGGCGCGCCGCCCGCGCCCGCCGCCAGCTATCGGTTACCTGGTGTATCTGCAGGTGGTTGTTGAGCACGGCGCGCGCGGCCTGCGCGAGATGGTTGAGCGACGTGTACCGGCGCAGCGCGGCCGCTAACGCCGCGGCCGCTGAGGCCTGCGCGCGCACGGCGGCGGCCGGCGCGCCGCCCGCGCCCGCCGCCAGCTATCGGTTACCTGGTGTATCTGCAGGTGGTTGTTGAGCACGGCGCGCGCGGCCTGCGCGAGATGGTTGAGCGACGTGTACCGGCGCAGCGCGGCCGCTAACGCCGCGGCCGCTGAGGCCTGCGCGCGCACGGCGGCGGCCGGCGCGCCGCCCGCGCCCGCCGCCAGCTATCGGTTACCTGGTGTATCTGCAGGTGGTTGTTGAGCACGGCGCGCGCGGCCTGCGCGAGATGGTTGAGCGACGTGTACCGGCGCAGCGCGGCCGCTAACGCCGCGGCCGCTGAGGCCTGCGCGCGCACGGCGGCGGCCGGCGCGCCGCCCGCGCCCGCCGCCAGCTATCGGTTACCTGGTGTATCTGCAGGTGGTTGTTGAGCACGGCGCGCGCGGCCTGCGCGAGATGGTTGAGCGACGTGTACCGGCGCAGCGCGGCCGCTAACGCCGCGGCCGCTGAGGCCTGCGCGCGCACGGCGGCGGCCGGCGCGCCGCCCGCGCCCGCCGCCAGCTATCGGTTACCTGGTGTATCTGCAGGTGG
Source organism: Agrochola lychnidis (assembly GCA_963680765.1). Taxonomy (NCBI): domain Eukaryota; kingdom Metazoa; phylum Arthropoda; class Insecta; order Lepidoptera; family Noctuidae; genus Agrochola; species Agrochola lychnidis. The sequence goes on from OY796852.1 coordinate 3,525,980, forward strand.
TTGTTGAGCACGGCGCGCGCGGCCTGCGCGAGATGGTTGAGCGACGTGTACCGGCGCAGCGCGGCCGCTAACGCCGCGGCCGCTGAGGCCTGCGCGCGCACGGCGGCGGCCGGCGCGCCGCCCGCGCCCGCCGCCAGCTATCGGTTACCTGGTGTATCTGCAGGTGGTTGTTGAGCACGGCGCGCGCGGCCTGCGCGAGATGGTTGAGCGACGTGTACCGGCGCAGCGCGGCCGCTAACGCCGCGGCCGCTGAGGCCTGCGCGCGCACGGCGGCGGCCGGCGCGCCGCCCGCGCCCGCCGCCAGCTATCGGTTACCTGGTGTATCTGCAGGTGGTTGTTGAGCACGGCGCGCGCGGCCTGCGCGAGATGGTTGAGCGACGTGTACCGGCGCAGCGCGGCCGCTAACGCCGCGGCCGCTGAGGCCTGCGCGCGCACGGCGGCGGCCGGCGCGCCGCCCGCGCCCGCCGCCAGCTATCGGTTACCTGGTGTATCTGCAGGTGGTTGTTGAGCACGGCGCGCGCGGCCTGCGCGAGATGGTTGAGCGACGTGTACCGGCGCAGCGCGGCCGCTAACGCCGCGGCCGCTGAGGCCTGCGCGCGCACGGCGGCGGCCGGCGCGCCGCCCGCGCCCGCCGCCAGCTATCGGTTACCTGGTGTATCTGCAGGTGGTTGTTGAGCACGGCGCGCGCGGCCTGCGCGAGATGGTTGAGCGACGTGTACCGGCGCAGCGCGGCCGCTAACGCCGCGGCCGCTGAGGCCTGCGCGCGCACGGCGGCGGCCGGCGCGCCGCCCGCGCCCGCCGCCAGCTATCGGTTACCTGGTGTATCTGCAGGTGGTTGTTGAGCACGGCGCGCGCGGCCTGCGCGAGATGGTTGAGCGACGTGTACCGGCGCAGCGCGGCCGCTAACGCCGCGGCCGCTGAGGCCTGCGCGCGCACGGCGGCGGCCGGCGCGCCGCCCGCGCCCGCCGCCAGCTATCGGTTACCTGGTGTATCTGCAGGTGGTTGTTGAGCACGGCGCGCGCGGCCTGCGCGAGATGGTTGAGCGACGTGTACCGGCGCAGCGCGGCCGCTAACGCCGCGGCCGCTGAGGCCTGCGCGCGCACGGCGGCGGCCGGCGCGCCGCCCGCGCCCGCCGCCAGCTATCGGTTACCTGGTGTATCTGCAGGTGGTTGTTGAGCACGGCGCGCGCGGCCTGCGCGAGATGGTTGAGCGACGTGTACCGGCGCAGCGCGGCCGCTAACGCCGCGGCCGCTGAGGCCTGCGCGCGCACGGCGGCGGCCGGCGCGCCGCCCGCGCCCGCCGCCAGCTATCGGTTACCTGGTGTATCTGCAGGTGGTTGTTGAGCACGGCGCGCGCGGCCTGCGCGAGATGGTTGAGCGACGTGTACCGGCGCAGCGCGGCCGCTAACGCCGCGGCCGCTGAGGCCTGCGCGCGCACGGCGGCGGCCGGCGCGCCGCCCGCGCCCGCCGCCAGCTATCGGTTACCTGGTGTATCTGCAGGTGGTTGTTGAGCACGGCGCGCGCGGCCTGCGCGAGATGGTTGAGCGACGTGTACCGGCGCAGCGCGGCCGCTAACGCCGCGGCCGCTGAGGCCTGCGCGCGCACGGCGGCGGCCGGCGCGCCGCCCGCGCCCGCCGCCAGCTATCGGTTACCTGGTGTATCTGCAGGTGGTTGTTGAGCACGGCGCGCGCGGCCTGCGCGAGATGGTTGAGCGACGTGTACCGGCGCAGCGCGGCCGCTAACGCCGCGGCCGCTGAGGCCTGCGCGCGCACGGCGGCGGCCGGCGCGCCGCCCGCGCCCGCCGCCAGCTATCGGTTACCTGGTGTATCTGCAGGTGGTTGTTGAGCACGGCGCGCGCGGCCTGCGCGAGATGGTTGAGCGACGTGTACCGGCGCAGCGCGGCCGCTAACGCCGCGGCCGCTGAGGCCTGCGCGCGCACGGCGGCGGCCGGCGCGCCGCCCGCGCCCGCCGCCAGCTATCGGTTACCTGGTGTATCTGCAGGTGGTTGTTGAGCACGGCGCGCGCGGCCTGCGCGAGATGGTTGAGCGACGTGTACCGGCGCAGCGCGGCCGCTAACGCCGCGGCCGCTGAGGCCTGCGCGCGCACGGCGGCGGCCGGCGCGCCGCCCGCGCCCGCCGCCAGCTATCGGTTACCTGGTGTATCTGCAGGTGGTTGTTGAGCACGGCGCGCGCGGCCTGCGCGAGATGGTTGAGCGACGTGTACCGGCGCAGCGCGGCCGCTAACGCCGCGGCCGCTGAGGCCTGCGCGCGCACGGCGGCGGCCGGCGCGCCGCCCGCGCCCGCCGCCAGCTATCGGTTACCTGGTGTATCTGCAGGTGGTTGTTGAGCACGGCGCGCGCGGCCTGCGCGAGATGGTTGAGCGACGTGTACCGGCGCAGCGCGGCCGCTAACGCCGCGGCCGCTGAGGCCTGCGCGCGCACGGCGGCGGCCGGCGCGCCGCCCGCGCCCGCCGCCAGCTATCGGTTACCTGGTGTATCTGCAGGTGGTTGTTGAGCACGGCGCGCGCGGCCTGCGCGAGATGGTTGAGCGACGTGTACCGGCGCAGCGCGGCCGCTAACGCCGCGGCCGCTGAGGCCTGCGCGCGCACGGCGGCGGCCGGCGCGCCGCCCGCGCCCGCCGCCAGCTATCGGTTACCTGGTGTATCTGCAGGTGGTTGTTGAGCACGGCGCGCGCGGCCTGCGCGAGATGGTTGAGCGACGTGTACCGGCGCAGCGCGGCCGCTAACGCCGCGGCCGCTGAGGCCTGCGCGCGCACGGCGGCGGCCGGCGCGCCGCCCGCGCCCGCCGCCAGCTATCGGTTACCTGGTGTATCTGCAGGTGGTTGTTGAGCACGGCGCGCGCGGCCTGCGCGAGATGGTTGAGCGACGTGTACCGGCGCAGCGCGGCCGCTAACGCCGCGGCCGCTGAGGCCTGCGCGCGCACGGCGGCGGCCGGCGCGCCGCCCGCGCCCGCCGCCAGCTATCGGTTACCTGGTGTATCTGCAGGTGGTTGTTGAGCACGGCGCGCGCGGCCTGCGCGAGATGGTTGAGCGACGTGTACCGGCGCAGCGCGGCCGCTAACGCCGCGGCCGCTGAGGCCTGCGCGCGCACGGCGGCGGCCGGCGCGCCGCCCGCGCCCGCCGCCAGCTATCGGTTACCTGGTGTATCTGCAGGTGGTTGTTGAGCACGGCGCGCGCGGCCTGCGCGAGATGGTTGAGCGACGTGTACCGGCGCAGCGCGGCCGCTAACGCCGCGGCCGCTGAGGCCTGCGCGCGCACGGCGGCGGCCGGCGCGCCGCCCGCGCCCGCCGCCAGCTATCGGTTACCTGGTGTATCTGCAGGTGGTTGTTGAGCACGGCGCGCGCGGCCTGCGCGAGATGGTTGAGCGACGTGTACCGGCGCAGCGCGGCCGCTAACGCCGCGGCCGCTGAGGCCTGCGCGCGCACGGCGGCGGCCGGCGCGCCGCCCGCGCCCGCCGCCAGCTATCGGTTACCTGGTGTATCTGCAGGTGGTTGTTGAGCACGGCGCGCGCGGCCTGCGCGAGATGGTTGAGCGACGTGTACCGGCGCAGCGCGGCCGCTAACGCCGCGGCCGCTGAGGCCTGCGCGCGCACGGCGGCGGCCGGCGCGCCGCCCGCGCCCGCCGCCAGCTATCGGTTACCTGGTGTATCTGCAGGTGGTTGTTGAGCACGGCGCGCGCGGCCTGCGCGAGATGGTTGAGCGACGTGTACCGGCGCAGCGCGGCCGCTAACGCCGCGGCCGCTGAGGCCTGCGCGCGCACGGCGGCGGCCGGCGCGCCGCCCGCGCCCGCCGCCAGCTATCGGTTACCTGGTGTATCTGCAGGTGGTTGTTGAGCACGGCGCGCGCGGCCTGCGCGAGATGGTTGAGCGACGTGTACCGGCGCAGCGCGGCCGCTAACGCCGCGGCCGCTGAGGCCTGCGCGCGCACGGCGGCGGCCGGCGCGCCGCCCGCGCCCGCCGCCAGCTATCGGTTACCTGGTGTATCTGCAGGTGGTTGTTGAGCACGGCGCGCGCGGCCTGCGCGAGATGGTTGAGCGACGTGTACCGGCGCAGCGCGGCCGCTAACGCCGCGGCCGCTGAGGCCTGCGCGCGCACGGCGGCGGCCGGCGCGCCGCCCGCGCCCGCCGCCAGCTATCGGTTACCTGGTGTATCTGCAGGTGGTTGTTGAGCACGGCGCGCGCGGCCTGCGCGAGATGGTTGAGCGACGTGTACCGGCGCAGCGCGGCCGCTAACGCCGCGGCCGCTGAGGCCTGCGCGCGCACGGCGGCGGCCGGCGCGCCGCCCGCGCCCGCCGCCAGCGCGCCCTCCAGGCTCTTCGCGAAGTTGCGGATCGCCTGCCACGGGACATACGAGGTTAAACCGATATCAAACTCTTCACTTTTTTTCAATCGACATCTTTCACTCGAAGTGAAACGTCAAAACACAAAATGAATCTAAAGTGTAAAATGAACCAATCTAACAACATTGAATTTCAATACTCGACAACTCTGAGGCCCATTGTACACATACGACTCTCTTGCCGTGAAAAACTACAGCTGGTTCACCGTATGTAAGTAAAATCGTCAATGTAGTATGAACCACTATGGAAACTTGTTGACAGACACAACAGCACTACAGGACAACGCCACTGCCATATACATTATCCAGTAATTTGCCGTATCATATACAAGCACACAATTAATATAAGTAAAAAAAAAAAACCGTGTACAACAGATACAAAATAAGTATCAATGTAGTGACCTCATCTAATTTCATGATAATCCAATAAACATGAAACCTTAAAACAAAGATCTACCTAAATAAATATGCAACACACTTAATTCCGTGACAATATAATTAAAAATAACAATTTAATTTTCTTTATGCTTTTTACCATTAGTATTTAACTGGGTAATATCATAGTTACACCTATGTTACATTTACCTTGATTAAGTCCGTTAGATAGGTCCGGTAGATACTCACATTCAAGTTTTGAAATCTTTAACAAGGGAATTATCTTAAAACTGCACAACAAAACTAAAAACTTACTTCGTTTTGGCGTAATCTACTACTCTTTCTATAAAATTGGATAATAAAGAAGCATCAAAGTGACCATACTATAAACAAAACTGCGAGTCTAATGATATAAGTGCAAATTATTACTATCTTCCTTGCTGTCAGAATAGGAAGCTTATTGCCTCCTCACAAGGTTTATTTTAAAAGTGTTGTATCTTCTCAGTATTAGATTCGAAACATGTTGTCACGGAATTAGGTCTATCACTTAATTTAAAATTACGCTAAGTGTCGTTGCAATACTTTCGTAATGTAGAATGTAATGTCCCATCAGCTATATTATTTGACCTGTGTGAGCTGCGGCGGGATGGGCCGCAGCACGTCGGGCAGCAGCAGCTCGACTGCGCGCTGGTACAGCTGCATCTCTGCGGCGCGCAGCCAGGCGGCCACGTCTCGCCGGGCCGCGAGCCGGCACAGCACGCGGCGGCACAGCGAGGGCGGCGGGCGGCGCCAGAACGAGCGCCGCGCGCGCTCCACCGCGCCCGTGTCCAGCGCCGCCACGGCCGACAGGAACTCCGCGCCGTGCTCCCTACGCAACACGAAACAAATCAACTACCCATGATGCGGAGAGCTACGCAAGTCAACACGGACCTACGAAAGTCTACGCGGACCTACGAAAGTCTACGCGGACCTTCAAGTCTACGCGGGCCTACGAGAGCGTACACGGACCTACGCGAGCCTATGCGAAGCTACGACAGTCTACGCAGACCTACGAGAGCCTACGCGGAGCTTCTAGAGTCTACGCGGACCTACGAGAGCCTACGCGGAGCTACCAGAACCTACGTGGGCCTACGAGAACCTAAGCGCGTCTACGATATACGAAACAAATGGTTTTATTAAATTTAAATGATATTAATTTCCGTAAAAAACACTTTTACACACGACAATTAACAATAGCCAACCTCAATCAATGAAAAAGATTTTTTGGGGTATGGTATAGTTTTAATTTTTGGATTTTAAATTAAGAAGCTAACCACTTTAATTTATGTAGAATATAAACACAACAGAATAACTAATAATAAAGAGTGGGAAATAACACAAGATCGCAGAGTTAACACCGAAAATACAAAAGAAAAATGACAATATTTTGTTAACTTTTGCTTTTCATTCTATTTACGTCAGAACCGGTTTTTTAAGTAAAATCATGATTCCATTAATAAATTGACTTTATTAACTCCTTACTACTAATCAGTAACATCAAATTCTGCTAATGGCTTATCTTTTCAAATAATTATCATGAGTTTATAAAGTTGAAATTGTCTGAGATTTGATTATGATTTAGAAATAAAACGACTAAGATTTAAAAAGAACATTTATCTAAGAACTTAAAATTACGAATGCGTTCTGATAAGCAAAAGTTCTATTTTTGAAGACTATCATCTATTATTTCCCCTGCTTTTAAAAGTAATCATAAAATTAACAATGTACTTCATTTTGGTAAGTCTCAGTCCGAAACAAATCCTTTTTCCTAGTCCAAAATGGCCATTGCCTCTAATTATCGTAATGCCGAATAAGTGTATACGCACCTGTGATGTCTCCTCAACGCATTGAGCGCTTCGGGCGGCACGTCGTCGGGTAGTGGATGTATGGCGAGGGGCGGCGGCTCGGGCGGCGACACAGAGCCCAGGTACTGGCGGTGCGCGTGGTTCGGACTGCTCGCAGAGTCGCGGGAACGCTCGCGGGATCTACCGTCCTGTAGAGAAAACACATCCTAATTTACAAATACAATCGGCGCTGAATGTGTTCTTCCATATCTATAACTCATCACCTCAGTAGTCACCCCCTTTCTAGCCATATCATGTATCAGAGCTTTCGAGCCATCTTTCAATTTTTTTTTTAAAGTGAAAGCTTCTTTAGGCGCGTTGGGCTTTTTTGAGATGGGACTAAACCATTGATTTCGCGATACTGTAACAACACCTCATTTTTGTAAACGCGATTGTGCTCTTTATTTATATTACGTTACGGATCAATTCTATGCAAGTATTTTTACTTTAAGGGTTTTGTAAACGCGATTGTGCTCTTTACTTATATTACATTACGGATCAATGTTCTATGCAAGTATTTTACTTTAATGGTTTTGTAAACGCGGTTGTGCTCTTTATTTAGATAAGGTTACGGACCAATATTCTATACAAATATTTTTCTTCCACTAAGGCGATCTCGTTCAAGTTTTCACTTTTGTCGGTACTCCCGGAGTGCCTCACAATAGAATTCTTTTTTTTATGGATGGCATCTCGCAGGTCAACCTAGGAGGTTGTCGGCTGCTTAACCGGACTTTCCTTTGGGTGCCTCAATTAATTAAGGCCTCCAACAAAGGCATAAAAGTTGTAATCCAAGCGACTACACACTAAGGGCACCCCCTGTGGGGTACGGACCTCGGCTTAAGGCGTCGCTGGAGGAGAACAGCAAGTAAGGGACACGCTGGATCGTATTTAGCCATTTTTCTAGACAAACCTTATCAGAAATAGGGAAAAAAATAATACGATGGAAACCAAAATTTTATGCAGGAAGTAAAGAAATTCAGAATTAAGTATAGCGAGAAAATCAACGATGATGCATAGAGTATGAAGTTGACACACCTACACAGAATACGTGACGGACACTCTACAGTGTGAGTCTTCATAATGTGCACATATCGAAATGAGGGAATCTATGCTTAATTTTATCGACGGAAAAAATGATCAAAAATTTTTTTTTGTTTTTTTTTTTTGTGTCAAATCTTTATTTTTATTCTCTTGGGCATCTTATTTATAAATTTACAATTATTGTAAAAACTGATGAAAAAAATACAGATTTTTACTTAAAAAAATATGTTTATTTTCAATTGAGGGTAGTTTTTTTTCTTAATTTTAATTTTATGTGGACGCCTACTTACTTCCAATTATTATTATTATTTGTTTCGTATTATTATCGCGATAGCTGATTCAGTTTAGAAGTTACACAGTTTTGTTACAGTTTTTTTTTAATTCCATAAAAAGTATAAAAAATATCGATTAAAAAAAAAAAAAAAAATATTTTGATCCATGAAAAAGAAAAAGCTCATTTTAGTACCTAATTTCAAGTTAATAACATATCGAGATTGCTGAAACTAGAATAACAAATTGTCTTCCAACTTTCTACTTCTAGAGCCGTAAAATTCATATAAATGGAAAACGGTTACAACATCAACTCACCTGATGGTCCAGTACATCGGTCTTATCATCCAAATTATCCTGCTGATCATTCAAATCACTCTCACTATGGTCATGTTCCACGCCGGGCTTCGCCCTTATCCCGTAGTAATGATACTTGGAGTTGCCCCTAGTCCCCAGTCTTCGAGTGCGAAGGCCTATGAAGACGGAGCGGATAAGTTTGCCGAAGGAGGCCGCGTTGACTGGTTCCAAACGATGGGTCGCACAATGGCGGAGGTAGTGCGCGTAGAGTGTTGAACGTGGAAGGGAAACGCCTGGAGAACATATTTTAGGTTACATAGACGACCTGAGACCTTGATTCAAAGCATTTATTTCAATTAAACCATTTACAGGCACTTTTGAATTGTCAAAGGAGGCACTCAGTCAGAAAGATGAAGCTAGTTGCCCATTCCAATGCGTAGTAGGTACCTATGGAGAAGAATGCTGTCCCCGATAGAAAAAAAGACGCATCTAAATTTTTTTCCAGATTTGAGTTATATACATTGCCGGAATCAGAAAAAAATGCGCATCTGCCTGATATATAACTCAAATCTGGAAAAAAATTTAGATGCCTCTTTTTTTCTATCGGGGGCAGAAGGAGCAAGAAACTCCATGAACACTCTTTAAATTATATTGTTACAAAGTATTATTAATATCATTAATGTTTAATTTGAATATTTTATTTATTAATTTGAACGAAAACTCCTCCTAAACAAAAGTAAACAGAAAAGCCGGGTTTACTGCGATCATTTCTATTCCGGCCTATTTCCGACAAGGAAATAGGCCACATTTTTTATTTATTTTTAGAAAACACCAATCAACGCCTGTGTCAGCTTGCGGGAGAGTACCTAATAGGTATGATTATTCCATCGTCGATCTCGAACATTACAAACATTGTTTTCTTACATTTTTGGCACAACAAATCAGACTTAAGACTATCCAAACCTTCAATTATAAAAAAACATTTTAAATATTATAGTACCGTCGGTGGCCCCAAAATAACTATCCACCTCACCAAGTGAACGGCTAGGTAGGGTGGATATTTATCTCGGGTCACCAATCGTACCTTCAACCGTTCACGTTTTCTTCCTTAGACCTTTGTGATGGTTTCTTAAATCTACTGCTTATAAAAAATAATATCCTACCGACCGAATTTCGATGGAAATTATATATAGTGCAGAAGTGTGTGCACAAACACAAGACTTCCTTCAGTCTCATAGTCCTCAAGAACGGCAATCCATTCGCGTAGAGAAATTAAACGCAGGACCAACATTGCCATGTGCGCACCGAGGCACGCAGGTGTCACACCATCAACTTCCAAACTTCGAGCTGCTATTGAGAAATCCTGACTTCTCCTCCATGAAAAACCCAATAACACTGCTCGATCTGGGAAATCGAACCCAGGAGCCCATGCTCAGCAATCTCGTTTGCAACCACGAGACTTGTCCCACCGCCAGCGAGAAAGGAGTAGAGTTAGCAACTAAAAACGAATTGGCGAGCAACGAGTGCGCGACGGCGGCGAGCGATTACTCGCTGGTGTGCATGTACCAAGCGTGAGTCTCTCAGCGAGTGTTCTGCCCGCCAAGAGAGCCTCGTTCAGCGAATACTCTCTTTGAAAGCTCTTTTCTTTTACTGACATGGGACCAAATTTTTTAAGTGAAAGCTTCTTTAGTCGCGTTGGGCATTTTTGAGATGGGATTAAACCATTGATTTCGCGACACTGTTACGACACCAACTTTTGACCATTAAAAAGACATCAACGCGTTAAATTTCGCGGTGCGTGGAGTCAAAGACATCAACGCGTTGATTACCGCGGTGCCGAGATTTTTTTTTTAAGTTTTCACATCTGTGCCGCCCGGAGTGCCTCTGTTTTTTTTTAAACGTTTTTTAGCGAGAAAATTATTGATAGCTAGTCGCTTCCTCGTCGGCGGTGAGACAGTCCCCCTTCGTCCATTCCTTATCTAGTAATAATGATAAGATAGTTCCTCACTTGACTCACCCTCAGCGGTCTCGTAGTGGTCGAGCAGCCACTGCACGGTGGCGGGCGGCATGCGCGGCGGCGCGGGCGCGCCGGCCGGCGTGGCCGGGGACGCCGGCGCCGACGCCTCGTCGCCTGCCACCTAACCAAATAACACGTATAAAAACACAATCAAGGAACGCAAGCGCTAAATTCTCTTAAGTTTTTTTGCAATTTGCTTGTCAGTATCAAGTTATAAGTTGATCAAAGTATGATTCGCGACTGTAACAAATATCTATTTACAGAATTACTAGCTGACCCCGGCAAACGTTGTTTTGCCAATTATTTGTTTGGGGTGGACAACCCTTATCACTTAGGGGTATGAAAAATAGATAGTAGCCGATTCTCAGACCTACTGAATATGTATATAAAATTTGGTAAAAATCAGTAAAACCGTTTCGGAGGAGTAAGGTAACCAACATTGTGACACGAGAATTTTATATATAAGATAATCATTAAAATCATCAATACAACTCTCTAAGCTCACTTTTCCCAATAGAATGATTATCTGCAGAAATCATGTAATTTTCGGCCTTTACCCTACAGTAGAACAACATGGGAAGAAAACTGCCGCAGCAAAAATTCGAAAGGAAATTGAAAAGAGTGTAAACAATATGTCTGCTTAAATACAATAGACGTGGATATATTTAGTAAGCTGTTCCGCTTAGCTATTTCTAAAGAACCATGAAAAAACTCCTGAGAGAAATCGACACGTGTTCACCTCTCAACGAGGCGTCCTCAGGATGACGATTGACTTGTCGCGAACCCGAACACGGCGTGTTGCCACACCGAGCGCTGAACGCAGAGTGCCAGTCAATAAGGGGCGAGCTTATTGCTATCAACTGGGCATAAATCCAGACTCCGGGCTGCTACTGAGAGATTCCAGATGGAAAAATCCCAATAATACTTTGCCTGACCCGGGAAACCAACCCAGGAGCTCATGTTCAACGAGACAGACAGAAATAATTTATTTACTGATAGATAGATAAAGCACTTATTAACATATTTTCCTGTTAACTATAGATCGTGTTTCTTTCACAGGATATGTTATGGCGAAAAACCTTTTCCGATAATCAGTAAGTTAAAGATAGATTATTTATTTATATTTTGTTGTATCTACAAGGAACAAGGAAAAAAGTGCGAATCGGATTCGCGCACAAACTACCACCAAATAGTAGATTGTTTGCCAAGGGAGCAAACAACTATTTTACTGGCGAAAATGTTTCTTTGAATCCCGAGCACAGCGAGGGATTCTAAAGTAGAATCCTGACCGCAGCGAGGGACTCAAAGTATGTCACTCGAGCTTAAAATAGTGTTGCTCCCGAGGTGAACACTCTACTTTTTATCACCCTCTATGAGAAAATGATTAAGTACATTAGTGCAACTTATGAATAAGAATAGTACGTTTCATTCTCACTACTTGAGGAAAACAATTTTTTTATAAAACTAAGTAGAATCTGAATTTGAGTAAACAAATTTGATAAAACAAAAAATACGAACGAAGGCGGAATGCATTTCGCGCGTTATATTTTCTCACAAACCTTCTTTTTTAGGGTTCCGTAGTAAACAAGGAACCCTTATAGTTTCGTCATGTCCGTCTGTCTGTCTGTCTGTCTGTCTGTCCGCGGTCTAGCTCCGAGACCCTTAGTACTAGAAAGCTGTTATTTGGCATAGGTATACATATTAATTACGCCGACAAAGTGGTAAAACAAAATTATGAAAAACATTTTTTTTTAGGGTACCTACCTCTCATACACGTAAAGTGGTAATGTTTATTTTTTAATTTTTTACGCCATGGTGAGGGGTATCATTGGAAAGGTCCTTCAAAAATATTGTGAGTTTGTGTAACCATTTTTGGATTCAAGGATTCGTTTGCGAAATATTAAGCTTTATAGTGCTAGTTTATATAACGAAATTAAAAGGAAAACTATCGCAGCTAAGTAGGCTCTACAGGTTAACGAGTAATAATCGACCAACTTAACTTTGCAGTTGCAAAAACATGTTTTCCCATACATTCCGTATGGGAGAACATATTTTTCAACTACAAAGTTAAGTTTGTTTTTGGGATAAATTCATCCCAACTACGGAACCCTACATTGTGCGTGGTCCGATACGCACTTGGCCGGTTTTAAACAATATCCACATTCCAAATTCAAATCACTTTTAGTCCCTAGGGATTAAAGAGCTTTTTTCCCTGTTTACGAAGAACAAACTAGCACTTTTTGAATAGATGTGATTAAAAGTATAATAACTTTCTTTTTAACCGACTTCCAAAAAGGAGGAGGTTATATGTTCGTCGCGTATGTTTGCTTTTTTTTTTATGTATGTCCACCGATTTCTCCGTCAATTGTGGACCGATTTTAAAAAATATTTTTTTGTTTAAAAGGGTATGCTCTCGAGGTGGTCCCATATAAATTTTATTAACTTTTCTTCTATGGTTTTTGAGTTAGCTTCAATAATACGGATTTTTTCCCACTTAGTATGTGGATGATATGTTAAGTTCCTCTCACTGTTATTTACATAGCAGGTAGTGGTAATCGAATTTATGTGGGGTAAATACTACAACTAAAAAGTGAAAAATAAACATGGCAAAAAACGAAAATTCAAAACCAAAGACACCGACTTCTGAAATTAAAGTTATTTATCACTTTGTAGTGTTTTTTTTTGGAAGTCGGTTGTTTTTTTTTTTTGTAAGTTTTTATTATTTGCCATGAAAACGGCCATAGTTACACGTATTAAAAAAAAATCAGCACGCTCATAATATGTATTACGGATCTAGAAGGATACAGAAAACGGTTGCCTCCTTTTCACACGTCCTGGCTGCTTGAACTGGTAACCGGCCGTGAATGTATGGGTAAACAGCGTGAATATGATAAATACTTAGGTGTCCGAGAAGTTGTCCGAGCCGGTTTCCGTCGAAGGCTCAGTAAAAGAATAATATTAATGTATTCCTCAAATTTTGTAATAGCACCAACCACTGTATCTACGAGCTGCGTCACCCAAAGGTTGACCGGTAAAAATGTCTATAACATTAAGTCCACCTCTGTTCATTTGTGTGCTTGTAGTAAATAATAGTGGTGCCTCTATTCTATATGAACTCGGCATGTCACCCGCGCCGTGTCGGTGCCTCTGGAGCTTTACTGAGAAAGTTAAGAAACGGCCACGGTCGATTCACGTCCCGGACATGACACGGATGTATCACAAGACACAAAGGGCTATAAAATACAATAGACGTAGATATATAATAAACTAGCGGACCTGACAGACGTTGTCCTGACCGAATACCGCCACCTATCGGGTCCGATTGTGAATCTAAACCATTCCCAGATCCCCTTGAACACACACAAAAAATTTCATCAAAATCGGTCCAGTCGTTTGAGAGAAGTTCAGTGACATACACACTCACAGAAGAATTATATATATAAGATATATAAACCTCATGCTTCCTTCACTATCTTACTAGTACAATAAATGCAAAATTGTTTATACAGGGTGGCAGGGATATCGACGCACACACTGTTACCATAAATTAAAAATATTATTTTTCGGAAGTTTATCATACAAAAATGCAATACTTACACAGTCAAAATATTTGAAACAGCAGTTTTTTTTTAAAATAACCGTCTTTTTGATTTTTATTTTATAGGTTTAGAATCATATGCTGATTCATTTTCAGCCGAAAGACGTCCACTGCTGGACATGGCCCCCCCCAAGCACCGCCACTTCGACCGGTTCTGTGCTTCCCGCATCCAGCGGATTCCTGCTGCCTTCACAAGGTCATCGGTCGTCATTATTGTGCTGATTTATAAGTTTAGAATCATGTGCTAAATTCATGGGAACAGTTTGAGCGTCGATATTGATGTCACCATGTATAAACAACTTTGCATTTATTACACTAGTAAGATAGTGAAGGAAGCACCCTGTAACTATGTCCTTCTTTCATGCAACAACGGAGCAACTGATCTTGACTGTGTTTGTGATGATAAGAGAATAATAAAGAATTATGATTTATGTCATTTTTTGCATACCGGTAGTTTATGGGCCGGTTAATGATATAGGTTAGACTTTTTACCGGAAAAATACGCGGTTTCTGCGGGATAGAGCACGGAAGCGAAGTCGCTGGTATCTATACTTATTATAAACTAGCTGTTACCCGCGACTTCGTCCGCGTGGAATTTTATACATCAATTTTATTTATTTGTATAGTTTCCTATAATAAAAGTAGCCTAAGTTACTCCTTATAACATCAGCTATCTGCCAGTGAAAGTCCCATTAAAATCGGTCCAGCCATTACGGAGATTAGCCGGAACAAACAGATAAGACAGACAAAAAAAAATTAAATTTGTGTTTTCGTGGTATGTATCGTATATACTTTCATATGCATTTAGTAAAAAGCTGTTAAGCCGGGTCTCCTGCGCGTGTTTTTACACAAAAACATCACAACAAAGAGGCGTGGCCATACACATTTGTGTAAGCAAACACGATGATTTGTATAAAAACAAATGTTTATGTGTAAGGTTTTTTGTGTAATGTTTCGAAAAAACACGCGCAGGAGACCGGCTTAATATAGACATTACAAACAGACACTTCAATTTTATTTATTTGTATATAGAGATAAAAGTCGCTTTTCGTGTGTCTGTGTGACCGCGTTGTTCTTCTAAAGAGTTTGATGCGGTTTTCGCTATCATTTAGAGAATTTATTCCGGAACGTTTATGTATATAATACATTAATATTAAATTTACATATAATAAAGAAATCTTTATGCTTTGTCAAGTCGTAAACACCGTCGCAAGTACAATATAAGTTTTACTCACCACGACGCCATAAGCGGTGTATTCTGCGGAAGAGGCTCCGCCCCAGCCGTTGTCTCCAGATGTGCCTTCCGCGCTCGTTCCATTGCCAACGGTCGTCACTCCGTACACTGGGTAGGAGCGCAAGGTATCCCTGTGAAATAATATGGAATTTTATCTAATCTCTAAAAACTTAAGCCTCAGGATCGTGGAAAGAAATCCCAGAAATAATTAGAAAAATATCATTTACCGTCCACTTTTTTTAGTTTATCTTATTTAAAAAAAAATGGAAACTAATCGACTCTATAGCCTGTTTTCCGGCTACAGATGGCATTTAGATACAATTTTGCAGAGGTAAAATATATCCGGGTTTGCACTACAAATGATTGCTTAGCAACAAGGAAAGCTTGGCTGGCAACAAGCATTCACAACTTGAAATTATCAATGTCTTGCATCAGTGTGGTTTCATTTAACATTTCTTAGAAAATTGGGAGCTGGATTAATTAATAGAGTTTATTTTTGTGGAGCACCATAAATTATTCGGATACTAAATAGGTAGTAGTAAGTAAGCTAGTTTGTTTTTTGAAAAACACTTTTAAAATATTGTAAGTAAATCTATTTAAATAAAAATCAAATGCTGTTTTTTGGTAAGAGCATCATTTGAGAACGGCTGAACCGATTGAGCATTTTTTTTTCTTTAATGTTCGTAATAGTCTGAATTCGATTTAAACGGAAAGAAAAACTGGAAAAGTTGCACGGAAAATTGGAAAATTCAGTCAGCTAGTTAATAATAAAATGCAGGTTCGCTCACATATGCGTCGGGTGACCTTGTGTGTAGATCTCTTGCGGCTCCGTAACATATTGCACGTGATAGTTGACACCGTTGCCGCCCTCGCCTGCAGGAAATAACAATATTTATTAACAAAGAAAACTTCAAGGCTCTGACTTCAGTTTTAAAAGAAGCTTTCAGTAATTTTTTTTATTCTCCCTTTCACAGCATTTTTATGCAATTAGACAGAAAAATCACAAAATAGACCCGTGATAAAATCAAAACAAAGAACTAAGTTAAACCGGATGCAAGTATGAACAACAAAGAAAGCTTTCCCAACTGAAAACAATTTCCCGACACTGAATTCCCAAAATTTAACCTCCGTCTGGAAGGACCGTCTCACTCGAATTTAAGCACACAAAGACCAGAGGAAAGGCCGAAGGAAAGAGGGCCAAGTGTCACTCACAGGGGTAATAAGACCGATATCGAGGCACCTCCATGCTCTCAGAGATCTCCCAGGCAACTCTCCGCTGGACCTACACTTCCCAGCAAAACATCCCGATTACCAATCTCTCGTTTCCCTTCTCTTTCTAACATATAGTTTCATCTCTTTCCCACCCCACCCCACCTGTTATAAACGCTGTAATATAGACGTAAGCGATATAATTGTGATTTCCCTTTTTGTTATGTGTTTGTACTTATATTAGTTTGCAGGTTCAGGATAGTGTGTGGGCGTTGAAGATAGAGTTCAAAGCTGTTGGTTATTATTAACTATCAGCCTACTTGTCTGTCCTTCCAATTTATTTGGTGTTGACGGAGCACGGAGAGTTCAAGAAAACATAAGAATGATAAAACCTTTTTGTACTCCTACATTATTATTACTTAATTACATAAGCCTTCATAATTACTATACGCCGAATGTAAGAAAATGTACCGAAAGATAATTTTATTCTAAATGTACGATAAGAAATAAATATTACAAGACATACCTACACAGACTAATGAATTCGCGGAGGAAAATAGTAAAAAGTCCTTGGAATAGAATGTTTATAAAATAAGTTATTGATATACAAGTAATTCATCAAACACAAGTCAATCTCGTAATGAGTTCCTAGAACTGGGATATTTTCACAGTGTTTCCATTCACAAAGTGAAACCTTTTGTACAAATAAGTATTCTATTTTAATGATGTTGACATAGCAACCGAGGTTATAATGACTTGTTAGAAGCATCAAAAAAACGATTGAAAACATCTTTATAAAATTTTCTCCCTTCCAAATTGATATTCCAAAATCACAAACATCTTCAACACGAAATAGACTGAAAAGCTTTCCAATAAGAAGCAATAAAACACAATAAAATCGTGTATGAGCTCTCTTGGAGCTATCCAAGCAGACATGGATATATCGGTATAAAAATTATATAAAAGTGAAGCACCCAATGTACGGGAGGGGCGGCGGCGCGTGGCCGGCGGCACGTCAGAGGTAACCAGCACAGGTGGACAATGAACGAGATCATCCCCTTGATGTATGCACCCATTGATAGAGATCAGTCAGGTAGATAATCCGTAGGGGCACTCACAATTACGCTTTGTTTGCACTCTGCAGGGTATCATGTGCAAATTGGACGAAAAATTTAATATTGAAACTGCATGTAACTTGATCTGATTTGATTGCACGCGCCTCTTGTACTAATTGGAAAATATTTCAAAGGTAAAATCGGACTACGATTGCGACGTAAGCAAAATAAGCAACTTTATAGATTTGTTTAAACTAGTTTCTAGAATTTTATTCTATTATATTATAGTTTTTCTATTCTTTCAGTGAGGCTATTACGCGTCTATCTGCGCAAGCGCCATATGATAAAAATATTTTCACATACAATTTGTTGCAGCGTTTGCAGCATCGTATACAAACTCTTGTATCTTGCATGTTTATGAAATAGATGATAATGTTCAATTTGACCCTAAATTATTAAAAATAATATTTTCGGTGCGTAACAGAGATTATAATAAAAATAATCGCTTCTTTAAAATATCAAAACATGTCTGTCCGCACCTGCAACCGGTTCATACTCTTCAAATTAATTCGGAAACCTGTATTTCGCTAATTCCTCTTTATTATATTTTGTACTCACTTATTTCAAAGAAATAAAGTTCAATTTACAATGAGAAATTAAATAACAAATAGGGTACATTTAATCCGGCATCAATCCTGACAGGTGGGAGATAATCAGTCATTATGATGTCAGAGGGTGAAAGTAGTTTGTTTGTTGTCCATCAAAGGCTTCTCACAAAGAGCATGTTGTGAGTTGTGACCAACTTTGACAAGTGAAGTAGAAACTCAAAGGGAACAATATTGAGGATTTATTGGAGATATGATGATTCATAAGGATCTCCTAGCAACAATCTCCGAGGCACAAGTGAACAGCCTTTTCTTTTCCCATCCTGCCGTGCCATGTTTGGATCCATTAAGACATCAGACTCGTCATCACAAGCCATCATAGTTTAGTCAACCTCATCGCTTTACTTGGAATACTCAAAATTTCCAATTTCAAATTTAATTTTCATTTAGACTGAAACTCTGTCTCTTAGGGTGAATTTCACAAATTAAACTGAACGCGTTCAGCACATCTAAACCCCGTTCAAGAGCTGTCAGCGTCAATTTTTTTATAGAAAATTGACACTAGAATAGAATAATCTTTATTCAAGTATCATATGACTCACAAATGATTAATAAGACTTTATTAGTAAGAACTGGCTTAAATAGTAGTTACCAAAGTGACAAATAGTAGTGAGTTGACCCACGAAAACAGTCTAGGCAACTTGAAATCATGCTTAGGATACTGTTGGAGCTGCTCCACACCCTACGCACCATGGAACCGCACCTTTTGCACATGGATCTACATGTGCATCGCAAACATCCCCGACGCACTACAGAAGCGGGGCAGCCCCACCAGCATCCTAAATTTTGACAGTGACAACTATTGAACGTGGTTTAAAAGTGGTGATCGCGTTCAGTTTCATTGGTGAAATCTGTCTTTAGACAAATAGACTTTATTGTTTTATGACGCGAAGTGAAATTAATCTTAAGGTGGTAAAGCAATCATGAGGTCGATTTTACCTAAATCTTCCCAGTACTTGTAAAATCCTGATGGGTAACATTTTGTTGGGAAGAAATCTTGACCATGATTTGTTTCGAACTTTGGAACTCAATCATGTTGACTCGCTAAGTGCGGATTTCACCAATGAAATTGAACGCGTTCAGCACCACACGTTCAAGAGCTATCAGTGTACAATATTCCATAACAATTTTGACAGCACTTGAATGCATTTTAAAAATGCTGATCGCGTTCAGTTTCATTGGTGAAATCAGCCGTAAGTCATTCATCGAAGATACGGGCCCGTCCGAAAGTAATTCGTTACTCCGAAGTGAACCCTACTCCCGATTAATTATCTTTTTAGGTCGAACAAAAACAAATCGGAAGCAAGGACAACTATCAATCGTGTTGTCATTCATTCTTAGTTCGCCCCAAACTAATCGTATGACCGTAGATGATACGGAGTAGGAAACGCTCGCCACTTAGGCCGAAACTATGGATTTCGTGCTTAGGGAGTAGATCTCTTGAATCGGTTGCAGCTATCGGAAGGAATGGGTAAGGTAGTTGGTTACGGACCTTAGCCATCTTCATTTGTAAGTTAATTCCTAATTGTACCATGCCCAGATTATGTACTAAAGTTCTAAATGAAAATTGGCTACTAAGTTAGCATAATGATTTTGTTATTGTCCATGAGTAAATGTTATTTAATACCTAAATGATTTTTATGCCATTAAAATTATTATGAATAGTTACAGTGATTTGTAAAGTTTTTTTAAAATAATGGATGAGTATTCTAAATCAGAATACCTCAAACTTACTTATTAGAAATTGAACCGCACAAGCAATGGCCAAATTCTAAAGTAATTAGTCCAAGCATAACAAACCTCATACCGATGTCAACACTTTCCGGGACACTGAACGAGACACAATAGAACTTTTATTTTTATGGCGTCTATGGGCGTTTAGTGTCCTGGAAAGTGTCAATAGCGAAGGTGAAGTCCCCATGGTCATTAGCCATGCTGTTAAACCATAAACAACTAAGTACATCTAAACCGCGTTCAAGAGCTGTCAGTGTCAATATTCCACAACAATGATGACACTGACAGTTCTTGATCGCGGTTAAGTTGTGCTGATCACGTTCAGTTTCATTGGTGAAAGTCGCCCTAAGATGAAAAGCATAAACAAAAATAAAATAAAAACTTGCTTTCTTGGTCACTTTGCTCCTCAATCTTCACGTGGGATCCTGGCTGAGCCCATGCGCCTTGCACTGCACGATCCACACGACATAAATACATAAATAAAAATGTGCTTCAAAATAAAATGGTGCAACAAAAAATATTTCATGCAATATTTATGTAAAAACTTCTACAAAACAAAGTGCATAAAAAATAAATATATTTCTAAAAAAAAATTGCTATCTGTACAAACTACAAAACGAATATTGAATTTCAGTAAATGAGAATTCTAAAAAGAAAAACTTTCGAAGGCAGGACACAAGCGGTCACGCAGATGAAGTAACATTTCTAGATATTGCAGCCAAGTTCTGAGCATTCTGCTGGGTTTTGTTTTTTTTTTATATTAGTGGATGGCCAACAAGTATGAAACCTCAAAGTATAGCTTCTTTCTTATTTATCAAGTCAAACTATGAGCAAGCCGTCCACCGCCAGCTAAACTAAGTTTAGTTGACGGTGGACGCGGACGGCTCGCCTTTAGAGTGACCACGGCTATAGTCAACAACAGTGACTTTGACACAACAGACACTGGGTCCATTGTCTGATACGGTTTGGGTCAAGTTTATAATACACAAAATATTTGATTGACCACCTAATAAAACATTGGCTACATTCGTCCGACTGAACCAATCAAAACGGTGAAACGGTGCATACTTCACAAAATGACAACTACACGGACGTCATTCCAACAAATGTAGTGGTACTCACACTCACTCGCCACAGTGATGTAAGTGTGCTGGCCCTCCGCTGTGGGGCTGGAGTGACCGGAACTGTCGCCATTCACTTTCACCACCGTACTCGATACCTGAGGACAGGCGGCAATGTTGCTGAGATGGGGATAATCTAGATATTAATAACTGGAGGGAGAGGGCTTAATTCAGCTGTTTTCAGACCAGTACCCTAATTACGTAATACAACACAATCACAATCTGTTTCGATTTGAAACAGATTGCTAATTCATTGCTTCATAAGTTGGAAAACAAAATCTGCTCACCAACGTAAATAACGCAATGAATGTTGTTGAACTGTCAAAATGAAACAAATTAAGCAAAATTGTTTACGAAAATAAGTTACGCAATTAGGGTACAGTTCAGCCATCGCTGGAGGCTTCTCCAGTTATTTAATAGATTCGACAAAACAAATGCTTCGACGAAACTTAAATCTTCGAAGGATTTTCATTAGTCACAGACTGATGACCGCACATAAATTCAAACGTAACGGAATTGTTATTTGAAGAATTGAACTGAGAGTTGTATGGTTCGAATGTTTAAAGTTAGTTTATCCAAGTAAGTCCTGTAGGCATCATGGTTCAGGTCATCCGATTACTTTAACTAGTAACTAGATATTTTCTTTTTGTTAAGATGAAGAAAGTCGTGCACTTTTCACGAGGCTTGAGCTTATGTCAAAATCGCTATTGGATCTCCCATTGCCCTTGATTTTTTATTTTGTCGTATTTAAGATACTGTTAATACACACATTGGTACTGGTAATCCCCCTCAATGTATTTACGACTGAGTAAAAATATAAGTATCTAACAGATGGAGCATGTTCTGGAAAGAAACGACTGCGTTTCTTTACGTTTAGTAATACAACTAATAAAACTATGTGAAATTTCGATTTCTGCGACATTTCGGAGATTTATTTTTAACCTTTCCGCTGACATTAGAACTTGCATACCATATTTACCTGTTGCATAGCGTGCTGCAAATTTATGGAGTTGGGTATTTCCGGTATTACGATGAGCTCACGCATAGCGTTCGGCGAGGCACCGCCGCCCGCGCCACCCTATGTACAAGAACAATTATATAGGGGAAGAAATACATGGAGATGATTAATATGCAGGATGGATGGAACTGTCTTTCTGAGTGTCGATAGAGGACCAGAATCTAATAAAAATAACAGCTTTGCGATCAGAAAACCGAAAGTTGTGATAATCAGTCTTAATGTATGCCTATCTTATCTAGCCGAACTCATCTAGCTTATTTTTAATATTATGTGTAAAAGTGATTCCGATATCCTGTTTACAGAATAAACAATTTCATTTTATTTCTTATAAACTAACTTACCTACTAACTTAGGGCTGTGGAGGTCAACAGATCTGTACCCTAATTGCGTAACTTATTTTCTTAAACAACTTTGCCTAATTTGTTTCATTTTGACAGTTCAACAACATTCATTGCGTTATTTACGTTGTTGAGCAGATTTTTTTTCCAACTTATGAAGCAATGGATTAGCAATCTGTTTCATATGGAAACAAATTGTGATTGTGTTGCATTACGCAATTAGGGTACTGGTCCTCTCAGTAAGTAGGTTAGGTATCTATTTTAGGCACTGAGAGCCTGTATTTTAGATAATTTGAAAAAAGACTGATATTTAGACCCCAAACTGGTATTTGAACCCAACATAGTAAGGAAACGGCACACAGACAAAGAGAGAAAGTATAAAATGAACGATAATTATTTATCGTAATTCGTACCCCCACCTAATAGGCAGGTAATCGCTTTATAAGTGTGACTGACTCATTATCACTTTGTGTAGTAGGTACTTCGATTGCAAGTTATGAAATTATGTAGGTACAAACTACGATACGTATTCAGTGTTATTACGACCCGTGACCTTGCGTCGACTCATGATTACTCAGCACAAAATGCTAGGTATTCTCATATTCTTGGTTTCTATAATCTAGGCAATTATTTTTATTTCTTGTAGGTATGATGAAATTACTGTAGTGTATAATATCAACGCGATATTTTAGAAATTGATACGACTGATATGATTATGATATTAGCTTACACCGCGGCGGAAAGATTAGTCAGTCAAAAAGGTTGGTAGCAGGACTCTGTGGCTTAGAATAAGCCGGCTATACTAGCGTGAATATCATAGGTAATACTGGTATTCAGCTGCACCTTTATCTAAACATTAGAAACTGTATCCAACAGTGTCTTATGCATGGTTGCGAGTCGCCTGGACTGTGAATACGTGGGTCACTGTTGTGCCCTCTCTCATGATGAGGATGTCGCCAAGGGCGGATCCAGGGGGGGGGGGGGTCATGGGGGTCATGATCCCCCCCCTGGGCTGAGTCTAGGTCAACCACTAATATTTTTTCTAATCTCATTGATAAATTAAATCAAATAAATACTTTGTATGATGTATGTGTTTGGCACACGTGCACGAACGACACGCATACACGATTGGAGCCTGTCCTGACTGGACCCCGACTATGTAACCCCCCCTGACTCGAAGGCTGGATCCGCCCTTGGATGTCGCAGCGGTAACCAACTGTTATTTCGACTGTAGTAATAAAGGTCTTATCTTTAAAGCACAAATTAAAAAATCACAAAAATGTAGATCCGACAATGTACAGTTAACGGTAGACAGCGAACCGTGAGCACGCATACGCTCGACGCTCCGTATCGACAGTCTCTTAAGTTTTTTTTTTTAACAATTCTCGGAATTACTTTATTAATTATAATACAATGTTCAAGTGCAAGAGGTGCGACAGTCAAGTCAATGACGGGGTCAAATGTACTGCCTGTCAGGGTCAGTTTGATTTTCCGTGCGCTGGTATCACTGAAACTGGATGGAGAAAGCTCGGTGATCGGAAATTAACATGGAGGTGCAATTCCTGTAAAGCTCTGGCTATGAGTCCCCGGGTCGGGTCAGCTACAACCTCAGCGACAGATATGGAGAGTGTGCTATCCGAGCTGAGGAGATTGACGGTGCAGATGGAGTCACTACCGGCGTTGATGGAGGACTTAAAGCTTATCAACAAGGAATTGGCGGAACTGAAATCCATGAGAGGGGAATTCTCTGATGTCACTAGCTCCATTGCTGGAATGAAGGAGTCTCTTGAATATGTACACAGCTCAGTAAAAGATCTGGCAGGTAAAGTTTCGGGATTGGAACAGGAAATAGATAGTTTAAAGAAGACCAAAGACGACATCACCACCTTGCAGGAGCGCTGTAGAAATCTTGAACTTCAGTGTCGTGACAACGAGCAGAGGTCCAGGATGAATAACATTGAGATCAAGGGTGTGCCTGAATCTAACTCTGAGAATTTGTTCAACATCATTGCTAAAATAGGGGATACAATCAATTGCCCTATCCCTAAGGAACGGATTAATTACATAGCAAGGATTCCCATGCGAAATGACAGCCATAATAAAACAATAATTTGCTCGGTACACAATTGTTATTTAAAAAATGATTTTGTTGCTGCAGCTAGAAAACATAAAATCTTGAGAGCCGTCGACGTGGGACTCCAGGGTGATCATAAAATTTACGTCAACGACCATCTGACGCTGGATAACAAAGCCTTATTAAACAAAACCAAGATTTTAGCAAAGGAAAAAGGATACGAGTATGTTTGGGTAACAGGCTGCAAAATCTTTATTCGAAAAAATCATCCATCACCGAAACATCACATCCGGACTGAACAGGACTTGAAAAAGTTTTTTTAGGCAATATCGCTAGTCGATCTGCTGACACACTATTGTTGATCGACGAGTCGTTATGCATAATATTTAGAAACGCTCATAACCTTTTTTTGCACGCATTCCATTCTCGCCTGTCTTTTGTTCTCTTATCGCTCGGTGTCACCTATTCATATAACTCATTAAGCTTTGGTTTTTGCTATTTTAAACTGTATGTATGTGCTAATGAGAGCGGGATCTGCTTATACTTGAATAATGTTTTTTATGTTTACTACATTTACAAAGCCAACTATTTCTTGACCTTGAACACAAGTTGTTACGCATGTTTGGTCAAATCTGTTTTATTAAATACAACTACCGCCTTATTTTGCTTACACCAACCATACATGTTATTTACGCCGACTTTTATTTACTATAATGTTTACTTGGGACATTTTGAATGTGCCTTATATTTTTACGATTATTATTCTAGTGTTACATTTGACTTATAATGGCACCTATTAGCTTGTTTTACCAAAACGTTCGTGGGCTACGGACAAAAACATCTATTTTTTATAGGAATGTTTGTATCAATTCGTTTGATGTCGTTTGTCTTACAGAGACATGGCTTATAGATAGTATATCTGATAGTGAATTATTTGATGACAGATATTTTGTATGCAGACGTGATCGAAATTACTCCCTCACTAACCAAACTATGGGGGGAGGGGTCTTAATAGCTATACGTCGAGAACTTGTTGCGGACGTCCGGAACGAATGGTGCTCGTCTGCAGAGGATCTGTGGGTCACCTTAACTTTACAGCAATCGAAACCTAAGGTAACCTATAAAATGCATATTTGTGTGGTTTATATATGTAATCAGCAGTCTGGCAACTCATTGATGGTACAACTACACAACTTTGCTAATAATTTAGCTGACATTGTTCTTAAAAATCCAGCAGATAGGTTCTTGATTCTTGGTGATCTTAATCAGCCGAATATTGACTGGCTTGCGGCGAATGATGGTGATTATCTATGCCCCAGTAATTTGCACGGACCTGTCCAGACCTCCTTTTGTGATACTCTTACCTCTTGCAATTTGTTACAGTACAATTCTCATCGTAATAGGAATGACAGGATTCTTGACCTCGTATTATCAAATAACGAAGTTACTGTCTCTTGCTGCCTGGATCCTTTAGTTGAGGAGGACTTACACCACAAGGCACTCTGTATCACTGCTGACTTCGTTCAACTACATCAGCTGCATTCTCGGCCAAGAGTCAAGTTCTTGTATGCTCTTGCGAATTATGACGCCATAATTGAAGAAATGGTGGCTAGAGACTGGTCATTTGAGCTAAACTGTAGGACTCTTGAAGAAGCTATCAATTTCTTTTATGACACTATTAACTTGCTTCATAATAAGTATATACCTACTAAAATTATAGCACCTCGGGGCAAGTACCCTCCTTGGTATAAAAGCCCTCTTATTAAAATAGTTAGGGAAAAGGCGAAATTTCACTCAAGGTTTAAAAAGTATGGAAATCTATCTGATCATCATTCTTTTGTAACTTTACGTCAGCGGGCTAAAGATCTTGAGAAGGAAATGTTCGATAATTATATTGCAGATATCGAATCAACCATTTCTAAAAATCCAAGGACTTTCTGGCGATATGTAAAGTCTAAACAACAAACCAACTGTTATCCGTCTGTTTTTAACTTTGGTCAAATTTCATCTGGCATTGGGGAGGAAATTTGTGATATGTTCGGAAACTATTTCTTTTCTAATTTCCAAGAACGAAGTGATCACGATCTGCACACTGTGGTAATGGATGAACCGGGTAGTCTGACTGCTGATTGCGTATCAGACATAAGCTCTATTGATGTACGGGAGGAGGAAGTATTTCGGTTGCTTAAACAAGTGGACCTAAACAAAACCGCGGGTCCTGATAACATTTCGCCAATTTTTATTTCTAAATGTGCCAGGTGCCTATCCCTTCCGTTATCATTATTATTTAAGCGGTCATTTGAATTAGGTGTAGTGCCTAGCATCTGGAAGTCAGCGTATATAACGCCGATTCATAAAAAAGGAGTTAAGGCCAATATAGACAACTATAGGCCAATTTCCAAACTTTGTGTGTTCGCCAAAATTATGGAGAAAATTGTGCACAGACAACTTTCCTCTGCACTTAAATTAAGTTTCTGTGAACATCAACATGGGTTTCTAAAAGGTCGCTCGACCACATCCAATCTCGTGGTCTGTAGTGACTATCTTACAGAGCACATGTCTAGACGGTCTCAGGTCGACGTTATATACACTGACTACAGCAAGTGTTTTGATCGAATTGATCATGCGCTTCTTATGCGTAAACTCTTGTTGGTTGGTGTGAGGGGTAACTTGTTCAGATGGTTCTCGTCATACGTGGAGAATAGGTGCCAGACGGTGGTTCTCAACGGGTATACGTCGAGAGCGATGTACATTCCGTCGGGAGTTCCCCAAGGATCCTTGTTGGGACCTCTCTTATTTAATATTTTTATAAATGACGTCACCTCTTGTTTCCTTAACTCTAAGGTCTTATTGTATGCGGATGATATGAAGATTTTGGGTCAAGTGTTAACTGTTGAGGACGCACGCCTATTACAGGATGATCTTGACAGGTTCCATAAATACTGCGCTAGAAATAGGTTGGATTTAAATGTATCCAAATGCTATGTATGTACATTTACGCGTAAGCCAAGCCCTGTTATATTCGATAATAGGCTTTCGAATGCCTTGGTAGCCAGAGTGAGTGTCATCAGGGATCTTGGAGTTACCTTTGACTCTAAGCTTCTGTTTGATGCACATATTAATAATATAGTCAACCAGGCTTCTAAAGCCTTGGGTTTTATTTTTAGAGTCTCTTCAGATTTTAAGAATGTTAAAACAATGAAAATTCTTTATTGTGCGTTTGTCCGTAGCCACCTCGAATATGCTTCTCAGGTTTGGAATCCAAATTATAATGTGTACATTAATCGGCTTGAAGGTATACAAAGGCGATTTTTGAGGTACATTCAATATCGCTCAAATACCTATCTCCCGAATTATATAAGTCGGTGTAAAAAATTTCACATTCTGCCTCTACACGAGCGAAGGAAAATTGCAGATCTTGCTTTCTTGTTTAGCGTTATGAACGGATCTACTGACGTCCCTGAGTTGGTGGGCAGGATTGGGCTTCGTGTACCAAATGCATTTCTTCGGAGACCACGTCTTCTCCATGTGCCTCAAGTCAGAACTAATTACAGACAGAACTCGTATGTGATAAGAGCTTGTCGTACTTTTAATGTGGTGTGTCAGAATGTCGAGTTAGATTTATTTAGTACTAGCGTTAAGGAAGTAAAGAAAAGTTTGAACAATTGCTTTTTCAATGTATAACCATTTTTTTATTATTGATTTTTTTTCTCTTTTATTTATAATTGTCATTTTCGAGCGTGAGATAATTCATTTGCGTATCTCTTACGTCGCTCTTTTCGCGTATTTGTTAATGTTACTCACTTTAACCGTTAGTGGAAGCTTGTAATTGGCCATCGTTTACACATTGTGCTTGATATTAAAATGTATTAGCTGTAAGTTTTCCTAAAATTAATAAAATAAAATAAAATAAAATGTTAATTGCTACAGGCGATTTATTGTATTGTTTTCCTTGTTTTTGTTTAGTGTCTGTGCTTACTAACATAGTCGTAAGTTTTACTAACAATCATGTTTCAGTCTTGGTTACTCCAATAAAGAAAAATTCTATTCTATTCTAAACAGGCTAGGAAAATACGAAAGATGACAATCAATAAATCTGCCTAGCCTTTTCCCAACTATGTTGGGGTCGGCTTCCAGTCTAACCAGATGCAGCTGAATACCAGTATTTTACATGGAGCGACTGCCTATCTGCCCTCCACAATCCAGTAACTGGTTAATACGATACCCCTTAGTAAGACTGGTTGTCATAGGTACTTTCGGGCTTCTGACGACCCGTAACGACTGTCAAAGATCCACGAATGACAGCCGGGACCAACGGCTTAACGTGCTTTCCGAGGCACGGAGGAGTCTCGGTATGTAAAGATGGTCACCCATGGTAGCTTAACTCGATGGATCGACCCGTGCGGCTGTTATTACTTAGCCACGAGCTCCTCATAAGAAAGATAACAATGAAGAGTATTTTTTTAAGAATGATAACGGCGACTGTAGCCATAACTACTGCTACTACAATGATAGCCGCTATTAACTCTCCTGTTACTTTCAGCTATAAGCAGATACATACGAAACTCTCAGAGACTTATACAGGGTGTTTGGCAGAACGTTGAACATACGAAAATGGTGGATAGGTGGGGTCATCTGCTACTTACTCAACCCTAATTTATTCGGCCCTGGCTACCTGGATATTTAAAAAAAAAATAATTTGCTTTCTTCTAGTTTCACCACTTTCTTAACTTTAAAGTGTAATTTTTATTTAAAATGGGTAAAATAGGCAATATTTTTGTTTTTTTTATCTTTAATGTTGGCAGATTCTTATAAAATTATTGCTTTATTCAGATGTTAGCTAGAAAAAAAGTTATTAGTCCTCAAACTCACAGAAAGATGTAAAAAATACTTAAATCATAATTTCAACTTGCCAAACATCCTGTATACCTACCTAAATATTCAGAAGTATGTGGATATTAGGTACCTGTGCAGGAGCCGCGAGCTGCGCTGCCATGTCCGGTGATGCAGGCGGCGACGACTCCACCAGTACCTCGTCGCCGGCGCACTCAAAGTCTGAAGAAAACGGCGTCGGGACTGGTTTTAATAAAATTTATCAAAGGAAAGTAGCATTAGTATCGATTATATAATACCGAAGACATTTACTAGAACTAGAAATTCTAGGTACTTATAGCTAAACTAGGCTTCATGGCGACCTTGATTTAACTTCGCAAAAAAATTATAGGTAATTTGCCAAGGCTATATTTTCTTCTACTTGATTTTGATTATTTCCCTTAGGTTCTAAAGGGATTTACAAATAAAAATTGTATACCTACCCACATTATATAAAAAGGGATTTATTTAATTTCCTTATCCCTAACAAATTAATTAAACTTTCCAGTTTTACAATACCTTGTAAAATAGACCATTTATTAAATGTTCAAAACTAACTTACCTAAGTCTTAACTTTAAGAGTAGCTTTAATTCCCTAATTATAGTGAAAGTCAAACCTGCTGCTAATTGGCAACATTTCAAAGTAGGGTAACTCACCCCTTTGAAAGTAGTTTGCAATTAATTGTAATGCAGGCAGGTAGATCATTGTACATTTAAAAAAAAAAATCCTTTCGCCTATTGGCCAAAAAAAAGTTAACATAACAGATTGTTATCTAATTATTCTCCATACCTAAATGTTAGTAAAATACTCATGATAATTATTGCGAATACTTAGTATTCAAAGTAATCAGTTATCATTTATTTGGTACCTATATGCATTGCTGTAGTCACACATTTACTGTATAGCAACAAAAATATCAACATAAAATGATTAAGAATAATTCTCATAAGTCAAAAAGAAATCTTAAATTCTTCCATATGCACTAAGATCATTGCCTCATATTGTTTTACAATAAACAAATAAAATTAATCATCTGGATTGTTGCATAACACCATCCCAGGTGATAGAGATGTTATTGATCTGCTGGGAGCAAGGGCGGAGAGTATCCGTGGAGCGTAACCTGGCAACACCTCATCCGTCCCTCCGCACCGTCACTCTTAACAAAACAACTATATAAAAACACTCACTCTCTAAATAGAACACATTCTCAAAGCCCATCTCAGACATTTTGGATTGAAAATTAATATTTGCAACAAAATATCACTAGAACACAACAGTAACACATTATTGTGACTTTACACTGGTTTGTATGACATCAAGTATTGATCAAACAACGGTCTCTATGTGCTTGGTTGGTTCACTGTCATGTTTGGTACTGTTTCTGTGAGAATTTTGTTTTTAATGTTTAGTTGTGTGGGCTTGCTAGAGGTGGTGTGTGTAATTTAGTGATAGGGACAGTGGGGTGACTGCAGGTGCTTTGTCATGGTTCAGTGACACCACCTGCCATGTACCACCATAGGTAACGCATGACTGGATATTTTGTTTTGTTTATATTATTATTATTGTATTGTTGGTGTTAGTGACATTTTTATAATAAGTATCACATGCAATGATCTGATAAATAGTGTGTTAATGTCTTGTTGAATAATTAATAAGATTACATTTACTAATTTAATAATTAGTCAAGTAGTTTTATAATAGTTTTAGTAATAGTAGTAAGTACTAGTTTATAAATTATTATAATTTTCCTTTGTTTCCTTGATGTGCATTTTTCTGTGAGCATAATTTATGTCCAAGCAACATAGTTATTTAGAAAGAAGTATTCATACTGATTTTTTTTTTTTGTTATCAATTCCACAATATGAACTTACTATGATTATAAACCATTTCTAGGAGCTTGATATTTGTTAGCTGCGCAGATTGTCGGTTCCCCCTATGTATTGCGTGGTACATAAGTCCCAAAAGTTAATTCCGCAGGTGAATAGTCATAGCGGGTCGTGCGCCGTACCAGGCACCGCCGCCGTATCCCTTCTGCCCGATAACATTGATAAAATTGATACGCGCCTGGGAGCAAGGGGGAGCTCATTTAGGACGCTCCCCGATCCGGGAAGCACGCATATCATTCCTAACGCGCTTGACAACCAATATTAACGTTATCAAACCCATTTTTCAGGTTATTAGCGAATTAATTTATCGAGAATATATTAAACCCACCTGCCATCCATACCTCGAACTGTCAAAATCATCTTAGTTTAATTAATTGTTTTAATCACGAATAAGTTAATATTACTAATATTTAGTCTATGTACAGCTAGTTTTGCCAATTTTTATGTAACACGATAAGAAATGACTTATCAATGTTGTTGTCTTGTAGCTACACCCGTTTCCTAGGCTACGGACACCCCGGCCAAATTTCAAGCTAGTGATTTCAATATTTACTATTAGTATTTAGTAAGATATTCCTTTTTTGTTTATTTTAAAGATTATTTAAATAAATAAATACTTACTTTCAGTTTCTAATATGAATAAGATAAAGATTCTTCTAATGTCAACCATGATAAGTTAAAGAGTAAGGTAAGGTCTACACAAAACTACAAAATGGTCGTTATTGAATGAGCTCCAACATTTCCAAAATTATTATAGTTGAATCAATTTCAACTCTTGATTTGTGGCTTTTATGGAAGAGTCACCAACTCACCACAATTTACCCATAACTTTTATTTAATGATAGATCGTCAAGAATTAGAAAAAAATTACACAGTTTTTCCCGCTTTTTCCAATAAGAGTAGATTCAGTCAGATAAAAAACTACGTGTCAAAATACAAAACACAATTTTTGAAGTTGGAACCTACCACTAAAAAAAAAACTATGCCTTGGTATCCTATGAAAATATAGAGGCTACGGGGCTACCCATATGTATAATACGTCCATGGGCTACCAAAAGTTTTAAAAGAACGTGCAGAGATGTATGGAAGCGAAATGTTGCGCCGACCCCAATAAATTGTGCACGAAAATAATGACACTAAGTACTTGGATTTCGACGAACCAAATTTTCATTACTCGTTGATGACTATTGATGAGTTACTTACCACCTGAACGTACCCTACTTTCACAGAGTACTTTTTAATAGGTATGTACCCACTTTTTTTAAATTAATGTGATGGTACCTGCCTGCCCAACCAGTGCTGTCAACAAGTCTGTCCGTGCCCTATGCCGTAAGTTTCAA
This sequence comes from Agrochola lychnidis, assembly GCA_963680765.1. Classification (NCBI taxonomy): domain Eukaryota; kingdom Metazoa; phylum Arthropoda; class Insecta; order Lepidoptera; family Noctuidae; genus Agrochola; species Agrochola lychnidis. The sequence goes on from OY796852.1 coordinate 3,558,360, forward strand.
GAAGGCAAAAAACTTACATAATGTAGTTTTAAACTTTGAATTCGTTTTCATAATTACCTTCTAGACAGTCAGCTTCAAAAATTAATACCACATTATTCCGATAATTCTCAACTATTTCAACCGCTTTTTTTGTATTCATATTTAAATCGAAGATGGATTATTTTATTATTTGTCGAATCGGAACTTCGTGTTTCTCGACTTCTCATCCAAAGTAGCTTAAATCACCTTGGTAATTATTTATTTACGAAACTTGAAGCTTGAAGATCAAAACCAGTTGACATTTGCATGACATACTATTTTACTAACTCTAATGGTATTACAGGAATTTTGAAATCTAGACGGCTATTCTCTATTTCGTTTCTTACACAATAGAACCTGTTTACAAATATGTTTTTATTTTTTTATTGGTAGTCAGCCAGCTGGGTGTATGAAATACAAAGGGCCACAGAAAATATCTGATGTGACCGCACATACCAGTGAAAACAAGGTATTTGGTACCATGTTTTCAGTGCAGGGATATAGCAGTACGTGAAACAAAGAGATGTTGATGAGTGTCAGTGGAACTGGAAACCATTGATATAATTACGAGGGTTGGTCACATTGATACATTTATCAATAATACTGGCAACACTAAAATTATCGTCAAGCTCGGGGGCGCGTTCCGTTAGTTCGCTTGCTACTGCGGTTTCATTTGGGCGGTGGCTGCACATAAAGGCTGCAGTGACGGGAATCGATAGATTCGCCCTACCGTGTCAAAAGATAGTCGCGTTTCTGTTTCGTTCTGATACACAATGACGCAGTGACTACACTTGTTTGTCATCGAAACGCGATAAAATAATGTGTGAGCGGACTCTTCTCAGTATAGACACTTTTTCTTGTGACTGAGTACAGTGAGGGCAAATCTAGCAATTTAAATCTTTGGGGAGCTGTCACTTACGAGACACAATATAATTTTTCATTGTTATGGCCTTCTAAAGGCCAATCGACAGATGATCGGCAAATTTTAAAATTCTTTTTCCTATTGAAAGATTTATTATCAGCGCAGCATGCAACATGTGCTATAATTTCATTGACTTCCACGCGAACGAATTCGCGGATTAAACTAGATTTTTTTTCTTCTTTGGCAACTGAGCCGATGTCGACTATTCTGCCAGCGTCTAGATTTAAATAATAAAACTCACAAATTATGAGATCTTCGGAACACATCCTCACCTTTACCCTAATTGTGTAATACAATACAATCACAATCTGTTTCGATTTAAAACAGATTCCTAATCCATTGCTTCATAAGTTGGAAAAAAAATCTGCTCAACGACGTAAATAACGCAATAAATATTGCTGAACTGTCAAAATGAAACCAGTTAGGCAAAATTGTTTACGAATATTATGTTACGCAGTTAGGGTTTTTGTCAGTGTCAAGATCAGTCAAGATCATCAAGCATCAGGCGTAGTGATGTTAAATTCCCGGGAATATTTTCCTAGCGAGAAAGTTCTCGAGAATATTCTTTTGGTAGGGAATTTACGAAAAAAAAAACTCTATTGTATCCATCTCTTTTTACCCTACTGCGTGACAGCAAAGAGGGTACTATATATCATTGTACGTGGGATTCTGTACACCCACTAAGCGCCCTAACGTTTAGGTGGATATGAATAAATAAGGTGTCTATCAAGTTGAAAGACACCTTATTTGTAACCATCGCGCTACCTAGACGAGTTGATAGCATCAACTCGTCTAAGTGGCGCGGTGGTTAATATAGTTTAAAATCAAAATTGCGGAGTTTAATCATGTAAAAAACTTTTTACAAAAAAAAAAAACAACCGACCTCCAAAAAAAAACACTACAAAGTGAAAAATAACTTTAATTTCGGAAGTCGGTGTCTTGGGTTTTGTATTTTCGTTTTTTGCCACCGACTTCCGAAATTAAAGTTATTTTTCACTTTGTAGTGTTTTTTTTTGGAGGTCGGTTGTTTTTTTTTTTGTAAAAAGTTTTTATTTTTCACTTTTTAATTGTGGTACCTACCCCACACACATTCGAATACCACTACCTGCTACCAGTGACAGAAACTTATCATATCATCTACATACTAAGTGGGAAAAAAAAACGTATTTTGTAGCTAACTCAAAAACTATCCAAGCAAAGTTAATAAAATTTATATGGGACCAATTCCAGAGCACACCCTTTCAAACAAAAAAAGAATTTTCAAAATCGGTCCACAATTGACGGAGAAATCGGTGGACATACATAAAAAAAAAAAAAACAAACATACGCGACGAACATATAACCTCCTCCTTTTTGGAAGTCGGTTAATGACTTAAAAACCATTTTTTGTACCATATTGAGTATAAAATTGGGCTTGAGGAAACGATTCCAAAAATGTAACACACTCAACCAAAAAAAGCAATCAAAAATTTCAAAACAAGCTCACTTTTCAAGCAGTCTGATGCACACTGTTGGTGGCACACTTTTTGGTAATTATGTCTTGGTATTGGCAGTTACATTTATTGCCTGGTGCCCATCATTAAAATTGAAATAATTTAAAAGTACAGACGCCAGCACATCAAGCTACCCGAAACTGTCAAATTTTCCCAATCAACTTTGAACCTTACGCTTCAGTGATAAAGTTGAAAATCTATTAAATAAATTTGACAGATTGTAGTAGCCTGATGTGCTGGCATCTGTACAAGATAATTACTTTTTTTTTTCTTATTCATTATTGTCCCACTGCTGGGCAAAGGCCTCCCTACCCTCTTTCCACCTCTCTCTGTCCAGAGCTTCCAAGGACCAATCTTTCTTGGAAGGAAAGAAAGAATTACTTGTATTTTTTAATTATTACAATTTTAAATTCTCCGTCTTAATCAACCTATAATGTTCCCACTGCTGAAACACAGGCCTCTCTCCGAGAGGGAATGGGCTATAATCTACCACGCAGGCCCAGTGCGGGTTGGTAGATAACACATGTCTTCGAATTTTTAGTTCTAGGACATGCCGGTTTCCTCATGCTCGGGCCACACCAACGGGAAACGCAGTTAATTATCACGATGATGGACCTTAATCCGTCGGAATAAAGTCTATCATCGCGATAATTAACGGCGTTTCCCGTTGGTGTGGCCCCAGCATAACGATGTTTTCCTTCACCGTTTTGAGAGCAGTAGTGATGAAATTATTTACACAAACTCAAGCGCCTGCTTGAGTAACTCACGACCTACAACTCGTAAGTCGGGGCTGTTACCACTGGGCCACCCCACCACTGCTCTCTCAGAAAAAATTCTCTCGACCCATCACTAGTCAGGTATCTACTCTAATGCGTCAACTATCATTGTCAAATGTCAAACGTGTCAGATCAGGCGCGTTGAGATTGAGACGCGTTGCAGCACTGTCTGTAGTTGGAAAGAGAGAAAGATTTGTAAATCCATTAGAGTAAAAGAAATATCGTTACGACACCTATGTTTAAGATCTTGGAAAGTATGAGTCAACGTCACAGCATGCATGACAGCTTTTTTAGTTGTTTTTGTCTGTCATTGATATCATGCTGCTGAATTAATATTTTTGTAATTTACACGCAGTGTTTCGTGAAAACTAGATCTATATTGATACTATCCAAAATGAAAATAATCGTTAAAAAGTTACAAGGCGGTGAATGTTGCTTGGAAGTAAGTATATTAGCTGGAACTGAAATCGTACATTCTGTTGATTCTGTCCTCATAAATATTATATTTATGCATTGTTTTAGGTACTTCCAACCACGCAAATATCCGAAATGAAACGACAAATTGCCGAACATTTAAAGATTCCAGTAGAGGAGCAGAAATTGCTGTTACTAGGCAGGACACTAGTGGATGAACAAACAGTTGAAGCATATCCCACCATAAAGGATGGTACTAAATTAAACCTAGTTGTTAAAAAGCCTGATACCCTTCTGGAGGCTTCTGTGAAGTATTTCAAGAAAATGTATGGCATGACAGAAGCAGAAGCAACAACTGCAGCTAACCGGCTTATCAAAATTGTGCAAGAAAAATTCAGTAAATTATCATGGGATGATCTTGATAGGCTATCATTAGACTGCATGTTGGACGAAAATGGTCAAAGCCGAAGCCCACCAATGGAGATTGAGCCCGAGTGTGATGATGTTTACAGTTTATAATTCCGGACATTAATAAATATTTTTAATGTTTTATTTGTATTTTACAATTAATTAAGGGTGATGTAAGTTGTTACACAGCTAGGTAGCTTCAGCTAAGTACATAACTTGGTAAGAATTCTGTATTGGTAGTGTTGCTATATGTATATTGTGTAAATTAGTGGAAATATGGACTTGTTTACTCACTAGTGTTGCTGCATTCATTGTTTCATGTATCAAAGCATAATATTATTATGTGATCACCAATTGAGGATATAACAGCTTAACATTTGTTAACTATTATCACTCTACACTCACTCAATTTACTTCTTTTTTTGAGATTTCTAATCTTATCTGTTGCTCTTTTATCTTCAGCACTAGATCTTGAATCAATACTGTAGAATTAACTATTACACTTGACCAAACTGCATTTGTTTGTATTGGCTGGTTTGATTGATATGTAAAGGATGAATTCATTTGACAAAATAAGGAATTTAGTAGATTGAGGATTTTTGTACATAATACAATCACACTTCAAATATTTATTGCAAGTTGTAAATATATTATTTTTTAATTAATTTACCTCATTCATTTCCTGAGAATTTTCACAAGTGTTTGGTGGGTATAAACTTATCTAAATATTTTTCTCAATTTGCAGACTGGCCCAAACCTGTAAATTGTACAAAAAGGCATAAATAAAACAACAGTTTAATTATTTATGTTATTATTACATCATGCATTGTTGTATACCTATCTATAGTATAATACAATTTGATGGCAAGTGACACTGTCAGTGCCTCTGTCGACAGGTAAAAAATAAAATTAAATGCAATCATCTCACTTACTACTGTAAGCTGATTAATACAACCTATCTTCAAAGTTCAGACGTATTTGAGATAAGACGATCGAAAATAATGTGGAACAACCATTTTTATATTGCTTAGTTTTATTTCAGAATGCCTCTGACTTGGAGCGGTAGATATACACTAGTGTTTATCTTTCGATTCCTAAGACTAGACCTCACAACTGCTCACCAATTAGTGAGATAAATATATTACACATTCAATTTCGAATGGCCTATGCAATAATTTTTCTAAACTCCGTTTCGCGCTTTTGATTGCTTTTTGAACCTTTTATTCCCACTTTTGGCACTATATTCTATACTTGAATAATTTATTACTTGCCAGAATGACAAATGCGAAAACCTATTGCTTGGTCTTAGGTTTCCGCAACTTCGGGATATTACTGTATAGGACATTCTCTTATTATATTCATACTCAGACATAAAGATTATCGCCATCAATATAATTGGCAAAGGATGAAATCAACCATTTAGTTTAGACTACTGGTCAATTTAATACAGCTCAACAATATGTCTAAGATTCTATACACTGGTACACATTGCCCTCATATTTGTTCCAAAATTACGTAGTATGTACACCCTCCACAGTTCATAGCAGTTTGTAGTAGTTATTGTGAGATCAAATGTCTTCACTATTAAAAAAATATTTACATTATTCAAAATGAAGCCAAATAGTTCTGTAAAATAATAAAATGCCTGCTTTGAACACAAACAAAAGGAAACGGTGGATTATGTTAAAATTCCCGGAAAAAATAAATACAAAATTAGAAGAAGTGTAATAAATTGGAGGGTAATTTATAAAGTCTCAGAGGCACTTCTCTTAACAAACCTACGTTCAAACAATCACAACCTTATTATGAGCCGAGGTTCATATTTAGGACTGAATTCCAGCACATTTGAATATCTCTAACTAAATTACTTCTAATAATTTAGAAGTAAATAGTTGTTGCCCATATTTTTATCTTATTGCCATCACCATCATACATAATTCAGATGTGCTAGAATCCGTTTTTAGTGGTCATTCGTTGAATACATTTACACATTAATATCATTGATGATTATCGTAATATATTAATCACTAACTTTATACATATGTATATAAATGCAGTAGGAAGTAGTACATAGACATCAACATGCATCAGATTTATATTGGTAGAGGTATTGTGAAATAAAGACTAGAGTTTTGAAACGGCAATGCTTTACTTGGTGGAAAGCCTGATGACCTTCCTGATCATTAAACTGCTATCAAACCTCGTTGTAATTGGTTGACTTAAATAAAAAGGTGTGTGCTTATGACCACACTATAGAAGTGAAAACATACGACTGGAGCCTGTAGTTTGACCGAGACCGCCGTTTCTCGCCTTAGGTATGTGCGCGGCGAGACGGGGGCAGTGCAGGCCGCTCATTCGTCAACGCTCACGGTGCGCGGCGTTCCACCCACATATTCGTCAACGCTGTCCCTCCGCCTCGCTGCACATTCCTAAAGCGAGGAACAGCGATCCTGATCAAACTATAGTATACGCGATTCAGCGTCGCCGACCGACTGGAGCCGAGTATACCCGATTTAGCGCCACCGACCAGAGCGTGACGGTTCAGTTTCGTTCACTGTTCAGAAAGTGCGCAAAGAGGGACCAAAAAAGTTTTCCATTTAAAAAAAAACCCGGCTCTCCGGGAGTGCCGTCAGAAGTGAAAACTAGAAAAAAAAAATCGGCTTCGCGGTAATCAACGCGTTGATGTCTTTTACTCCACGGGGTTGGTGACAGGTCGCGAAATCAATGGTTTAGTCCCATCTCAAAAATGCCCAACGCGCCTAAAGAAGTTTTCACTTCAAAAACAACCAATTCATGAGATTTGCAAAGAGATGAGCCATCCAATACATCGCCATAGAATATGACTAAATTACGGAACGATAACTGTGAGTTTTGTGTAACGATAGCATTTCACATGTTTATAAGGGATCTCGCGCACTAGACGGCCACGACCACGACCAGTGGTCGCAGCGACCACGTAAACTATAGAAACCGATATGAATCGCGCACTTGGTCGCAACGGCCAACTAGCCGCAGACCATACAAAACCACTAGACGGCCACGACTGGCCGGAGTCGAGATCCCTATTACTTGATGATTCGTTCTGTCACATCTATCAAAACCCAAGCCTTTTAAGGCCCTATAGTCAAACAAGGAAACCCTCTTGATAGTTATCGATATAATGCCAGCTCTAAACTAGCTCGATAACACGATATAGACACCAAACTCGGACACAAATACTCTCAAAATAATACTACAACCAATTTCATAAATTAATTCATACATTCACGTTAAAGTCTATAATTATATACAGTTTTATTAAAATATCATGCAGCAGTTATTGGCCAGTTGAGTATATGCAACAATTTTCGTTAGGAATTATTCCTCGTAGATACATTTTTGAAAAATTCTCGCTTCTATTCCTTATAGACAGTTCGTTTAGTACAGCAAAACAGAAAAGAGTTTATGTAGATTTAATTTAAATTAAGAAGAACTCATCATAAATAGGTAGGTGATGGGACCATAGACAAAAGACAATTTTTTTTATTTTTTTTATTAATGATGTAAAAAAAAAAGAAAATATTTTTATTTGCGGTAATTAAGACGCAAAGAAAGAACGCGGGTTAATCATGAAAAAGCCGATAGTGAAGTCAAAATGAAACGCCAAGATGGCGGCTGCGAAAATTTTCAAATTTTTCGTCTTGGGTGTATAATAATTTATCAGTGTATCTATGTTTAAAATCATCCATCATCAACATAATTATTTAGTGCATAACTGTACCTAAAAGTGTATCTCTGTTCAGGATTTTAAAAAGTGTACCTATCTATAAGGAAAACAAGCGAATAATTTTCAAAAGTGTATCTACGAGGAATAATTCTTCGTTAGATACTGTTCTAAGGACTGAGCCAGACCTAGAGATTGCTTGTCCCGCTCTAGTGGAGAATGTTTCTGAGCGTGAGACAGCGTTAAAGTTACAGGAAAATGGGTATCCGAGCGGATAGATCTGATGGGTAATTACCTAACACACAATAACAATGGCTTTCATATTGACAGTTCAACAACATTCATTGCGTTATTTACGTTGTTGAGCAGTCAAATTTTTCGAATGGATATCAATGGATTAGCAATGGTGCCGAATCCGTTGTTCACAAACTAAACTAAATTTAAGTTCAGTGCATCTTTTTCTTTCTATTTCATTAAGAAAAGGACAGAAGATAAATTTTTGTTTAGTCCTGTCAAATTAATCAGCGCCTGTCACTACTCCATACAAGTTTAGACGTGATTAAAAACTTGCCCACTAAAATCACGTCAATTTACGTCAAGCTCTGATTAATTTGACAGGTCTAAACTAAAATTTATCTTCTGTCCCTTTCTTAATGAAAAAGATGCACTGAACTTAAATTTAGTTTAGTTTGTGAACAAGGGAATCGGCACAAATATCCTTCAAAATTATTCAGATTTTGATTTGATAGTGTGCTACGCAATTAGGGCGCTGCTTCAGCTCTAAGGGTGCGTATACATGCATCCCAAACGTGAAGATTTTTAAAAGCAAGCGAATATTTCACGGATCTCTAGATATACGCAATGTGTACGCACCCTAACACTTTACTTTTTGGAGCATTCGTATTGTAAGTCGTAAAGTATGCAATACAACGCGTGACACTCACAATTGAAGCGACCATATGTTTTATTAATTTATATACAGACAGATCTATTAATACCAATTTATATGCAACTACTAATAAATTTTCATTACCCCATATTAGAATTTGAACAACGATAATATCTTAACAAGAAGTTTTCGATTACGGTATTTAGACGTAAAGATTGAAGTAAAATTTCATACGAAAATATCAAAAATTATTCTTTTGTTAATATGTGTAAGACTGATTTCATATTATTAAATAATTTCATTCGATTGAAATATTTCTAATGTTAATATTGCGAACATTTTATTTACAAAAGTATTCCAGTTGATTTATTAGAAATTTCTTTTCTATATATCAACGGGTATAGTTTAAAATGGAGAGGGTATTTAATAGTAAACATGTGTGAAAAAAAGATCCAAAGAAACTGCACATTACTACGAGATTGACTTTAGTTTGGTCTATTTTTGATCATCAAAGATGATTTTTGGATACCAAAAACTTTTTACTTTGTATAGCTTTGATATCCCCGCAGTAATCGAGCGTTTGGTGTTAAAAGATGACTATAAAAGAGGAAGACAAAAAGATTTGAGAAAGGTACTAGAAGTTAAGAAACACGTTATGGAATACACTAAGGCTAAGCGCGCACTACGAATTTGAATCGCCAATCTGTGAACAATACCAATATACTAGAGTCCACGCACTGCGAAAAGAAATCGTTTGCGATTGCGCATAGGAATTATTTTCGTTTGCAATTTTACGATGAAAATTCGCAGTGCGCGCTTAGCCTAAAACAATCTATTTCTAAGAACCTGTCTTGATCACTCCTAAGGAGACAAATATTTATACAATAAGCGCTTGAAACACTTCCCTTCGTTGTTCTCTTTTTGTGACAAATACACGGAGTAAGAAAACAATGGAGTGCTAAGCGCGCAGAGCAGGAACCCAGTTTACCAACGACAGTCGGCTGTAAGCACTCAAATACGCAAATTCAATTTGTGTGATTTAATCACATCATACTGGGAGGTACAAACCGTTATCTTCAACGCATTTACTGTACGTATATACTGTACAGTAGCACCCGCTTAACACGATCACGCTTAAAACGATTTCTCGCATAATACGTCAATCCCTACAACTTGAGACATGTTCTCATACATTTCTTAACGCTTAATACGATTTCGTCATACCGTTTAATACGCCTACTCAGCGGCGTTGATCATTTGTTTGATAAAAAATGTCTATCTACAATTAAGCGAAAGGCATTGTCACTTCAAGAAAAAATTTACATATAGAAAGTTTTTTGATGAAAAATCACAAACCAAAAATCGAACACAGTTAATATACGAAATTAGATCATACTATATATGTGTATTACGTTTTATTTTTCACTATCCCCTCACCCCCTATCCCCTATAAGAGGCTTTCTCGCTAAAGACGCGTTTTTAGTTGGGTCCCTGTGAAATCGTCTTAAACGGGTTCTACTGTAGTTCCTTGAATAAAGACTATTGCGACATTATGACAATGTATGTGTGTTAATACGAAATGAAAAATACGTCCGTCACGTTAGCACTCCATGTAGATACTTCTCTGTGTCTCATAACAGACTTTTCCATAATACTTCAACCTCATAAATTCTCACCAAAGAGGTAAACATTAAGCATTATAGATGCTTCTAGAATATAAATATCAGTCGTAGTCGCTGTCTTCCTCCGCTGATGACTCTGATTCCGAGCTGTCTGGGTGATTCTTTGTGATTTCGATGCAGTTGTCCACATCTGTCAGTCTTTTTAGCGATCGACCTGGGAGGAAAATAGACGTGTGTATGATTATCCCGAGATATTGAAAAGGGGACTATTGATACGACTGGTAAACTTTCATGGCAGATTTTCCTTAATTTAAGGAATATTGTGCGCACAGCCAAAGAAGGCAGTTCTCAGAGATTTAGTATAAAAATTAAGTTTCGAGAACAAGAAAAGTTAGAAATTGCAACTTTTCCTTTTTAGCGTTCCGTACCCGAAAGGTTTTCTTTAGCGAGTTTTTGAATATTACCTGTCAATGTAGTAAGCAATCTATTTTCATTGCCTGGCGGCATGTTGATCGGCCCCAACTTCTTAGCTAACTCCCGAGCTCTGTCCGCACCTGGAACTACACACCACATGAACATTAAAATGATTATTTGATAAATGATAATGATAAATGATTTTATTTCTGTAAATAGGTTTATACAAACACTTTTACACGTCAATCATATTTAAAAAAGCTAGATGAGGTCGGCGTTTGCTATCTGACTACTCTGAGAAGAAAGGCCGAAACAAACTCAAAGGTCGCAGTCTCTTTTAGTCCAGACATAATCTTGGTCAGATCTTGTGAAGATCGACACGATAACGATAAACATAAAAACACCGGGCCTTTTTTCCCCGAAGGATTACGCAAAGGTGTGATGACCTAACACGACGGCTCTAAACAATTCGATTCCTACCGGCTTCCCTTCGGAAATTCGGAACACAACCACTCTATCGTCATTGAACACGTACTATCAAAGAATTTCATATCTATACACCGTAATAGACCAGTACCCTAATTGCGTAATACAACACAATCTGTTTCGATTTGAAACAGATTGCTAATCCATTGCTTCAGAAGTTGGAAAAAATCTGCTCAACAACGTAAATAACGCAATGAATGTTGTTGAACTGTCAAAATGAAACAAATTAGGCATAATTGTTTACGAAAATAATTTACGCAATTAGGGTACTGGGTCGATAATTTTTTAAAACAAAAAAAAAATATGGTAGGATGAAACCCATTGGAAAAGGAAGAGAATATAACAAAAATGAAAGGAAAAATAATTTACGGGCGATCTGAGGTCGGGAAGTGGTTGGGGGGGCAAAACTACAAGTCCTATGCAAAAAAGTTAAATGGCAAAGTTGTAGGACTATTTCTGTTCTATGTGGTCATCGTGTGCACGGGATTTTGTTTTCAAACTGGTTAGATATGAGTTTCTTTGATAGTACATCCACATTTCGCCAGTTACGTTTATATTCTTTGATAAGTTGATTATTATTCGAGGTTTTGAATAGGACATAAGGAAAAGCATTGAGAAAGGTCAAATTGTTCATAAAAGTAACTTAACATTGATACTGGTACAGACCTTGTATTTTTATTCTGTAAAACCTATTCTTAGCGTTTAGAGTCCGGTCGTCGAGAGAATGCATTCTTGACATCTGTCAGTTTCATAACGAATATATGTGTTTTACGAATTTGATGCCTAAAGTTACTAGAAATTGTCCAACTGACAGGTGCCAGGAATGCACTCTCTCTACGGCTGGACTGTAGTTTACATTTTAGCTTACTAACATGTATTTTAAACATAATAAAAATGGTGCGATGATCTTTTTACCCGACTATGGCGAAGCAAAAAGGACGGTTATGATTTTGACCGGTATGTATGTATGTTCATCTGTTACCTCATAACTTCTAAACTACCGATCATAATTTGACAAATGAGGTATCATTGCAAGCGTCCTGATTGTCCGTTGGTTATTGGCTATATGACGTCACATTAAATGCATAATGGCACCCTCTAGGAGGACAAAAAGTCATGAACTTAAACTGAGTTGTACCATATTGGGTATCAAATGAAAGGGCTTGACAAGCACATTACAAATATGTACGAGTATACAGGGTGACTGGTAATTTGACGTATTCCTTCCAGGACGTGATAGTGACCCATTTGTAACAATTAAGCACCCCATAAAGCTTAGGCTAAAATTCATGGGATTCGAGAAAACCCAATTTTTATGTTATTTTGAAAAATTTCCAGAATTCGTCACTAAATATCACTTTTCTCTAAACTCTCAAATTGAATGGCCTTCATTGATTTTCATGGGATACCTAATACTTTAATAAACCTTTCCATTTAACCAAATTTTCTGAAACATCAAACAGGTAAAAGTTAAAGGAAGAAGTTCACTAACAATTTTCAAAAATCATTTAAGTACATGAACTTTGACACCAGTAATCTCGAAATTTTATTATGGCATTAAGCGTACAAATTACGGCGAAGACATCTTAATTTAATCAGCTACCTAACGAGGTACAATGTTAAAAAAAAATATTTAGAGGTGCAGATGAAACAATCGATAGTGCTGGCTAAGGTCGAATTTGCTCATTGTAGAAATGCTTAAAAATTGTGAGATAATCGAATTAATTAACTTATTTATGCCATCCCACTACTTCCTAACCTCTATATATGTAAATTGTTAAAATAAGCAAAAGTGAGACAGTGCTACGTACGGCGCGGCTGTAAAATTAATACTTATTATACAACAAAACCCAAACAAAAAAAAACTAGCTGCTCTGCAAATATTTTATCACGAAATTATAATCCCAAAATAATTTTAATAAAAAGTAAGTTCAAAAAATAAAACCCGACTACTGAAAAATCACGCTCTAAAAAGTATGAAACAAGAAAATATTTCAGACAGAAATCAAGACATAGGTACAAAAATGGTCAAAGTAAAGCCGTGGTCGCATGCCTGTATACCTTCAAAATTAAATGGCATGCGACCATGGCTTTACTTCGACCATTTTCGGGTTTTAGTTTTTGAACTTACTTTTTATTGTGCTCTCAAAATAAAAAAGACCAACCTGGGGCCTACCACAAGTTCATAAAGCAGTATTATTTTAATATTACTTCAGTGTGGGAAAGAGATGAAGCTCTACAGGACGTATAGTTCCATCTCTTTCTCCCACTGAAGTAATATTAAAATAATACTGCTTTTGAGCTGGTAAATTAAATACGAGTGTTTATTACCTCTACTGCCTTCTTGACTGGAGTCTTCTGTCATGGAAACTCTCTCAGTTCTGTAAACACCGCTCACGAGGTCCCACACAAATAAGCACTGTGGACAAACGCAAGCTTGTTAGTTACAATACTGACCAGCTTTACTAACACATTATATATTAAAGGGAACCGCTTTATAGTTAACCACAGGGATCATACCATCAGGCGATAATTATAAAGAAGATATTTAAAAAATACCAAGGTAAAAGGGACCTAGGTTCTCGCTACATGTCAAACATATTTAATATGAAATCTACCGCAAAGAATTCCGCATCCTTAAATCATCATCTGCCTTTTCCCAACTATGTTGGGGTCGGCTTCCAGTCTAACTGGATGCCAGTATTTTACATGGAGCGACTGCCTATCTGACCTCCACAACCTAGTTACTAGGTAACACGATACCCCTTGGTAAGACTGGTTGTCAGACTCTTGGGCTTCTAACTACCTGGAACGACTGTCAAAGATCTACAAATGACAGCCGGGACCAACGGCTTAGCGTGCTTTCCGAGGCACGGAGGGGTCGAGACCCCTCCGTGCCTCGGAAAGCACGTTAAGCCGTTGGATGCCGTCCGTGGATGGGTGACCATCTTTATATACCGAGGTATGTAAAGATAGTCACCCATCCACGGACCAACCGCGGCAAGCGTAGCTTAACCTGATCGATCGACCCGTGCGGCTGTTATTACTTAGCCACAAGTCCTTTAAATACATTAGTTTTTTCTATTTGTCACGCTTCTGTTTCTGCTTTAGCAATTGCAAATTGAGGGGCTATCAGGCCTAATCAGGCTATATTTTCAAGTACTAAATCCATAATTGTTACGTTGCAATAAAGAAATGGTGTTATTCGTCTTGTATAGCTCCATCTCGTTCTCGCACAGGATCAAAGAAGGCTCTAATATCATAATACGGTCCTAGGTCAAGACTTGCTTTCTCAAGGTAAAAAGAATTTCGTAAAAAAATCTTCCAGTAGACCTGCGCCAGGAGTTGGATGAGAGACGTAAACACACCGTGTAAAAGATAATACAGGAAAACTAAAATTGGACTATAGTAACCTAAACATACGCAATTATACCGTCCATAATTTATTTATAATTTTATTTATTTATCCTCCCACTGGAATGCCAATACACTGCAATTACACCAATAGACCAAAAAATTACTTCATGTGCTGCATTCCATCCATCCTGAGCGCGGTGACATCGAACGGGCGGCGATGGATCTCGCTGTTACGCAGCGTCAAGACAAAAGTATTATACAGGGTGTTTGGCAGAACGTTGAACATACGAAAATGGTGGATAGGTAGGGTCATCTGCTACTTACTCAGCCCTAATTTATTTGGCCCTGGCTCCTGGTTTTTTTTTAAATGCAAGTTGAAATTAAGATTTAAGTATTTTTTACATCTTTCTGTAAGTTTGAGGACTCATAACTTTTTTCTAGCTAACATCTGAATAAAGCAATAATTTTATAAGAATCTGCCAACATTAAAGATTTAAAAAAAAAAATCAAAGATCAAAAATATTGCCTGTTTTACCCATTTTTAATAAAAATTACACTTTAAAGTTAAGAAAGTGGTGAAACTAGATGAAAGCAAAAAAATTTTTTTTTTTAAATTTCCAGTGGGCCAGGTCCAAATAAATTAGGGCCGAGTAAGTAGCAGATGACCCCACCTATCCACCATTTTCATATGTTCAACGTTCTGCCAAACACCCTGTATATACGTTAAGGTGTAGAGTTATGTAATTACCTCAGCGGCATACTGCTGCCGGTGTACGAGACAGCCCGCGCTGATGTCTTTACAAGGTTGGCACTCCGCTGTGGAGGTGTTGTTGTCGCTCGCCCACATCCACATTGCACACAACTGCAAAAGAAATAGTGTTATGTATATTATGTAAGATATTTGGTTATACGCACATTTAGTAAGGAAGTCCAAAATGGAATCAAGATCACTTTAGCAGGCGAAAAATATGATTTATTTGCACTTTATCAAAAATATTTAAATATGCATGGAAGCAACCCTGCTAGAACGGATAACAAAATATTAGGCGTCGTTTTTAAATATTTGTGCTGTCTTCTTTTCTTAACTTTGAAAGATTCCACTAAAAACAGACTACCCCCAAACAGGGGAAAAAAATATAGAGATGTAACTCACCCCAGACAAACATCCACTGGACTGACAAACATCAATAACGTGACAACCCCAATCGAAGCAATAAATAAACTTCTTCCCATTAATATTGCAGAGTCGTTCACAGACTTCATTACAGAGTAGCTCTGTGTCTAAAGACCGTTGATGCGCGCGCAGTGTGAGGGGGGGCAAGGGCGGGGCTGCACTACAGAGGCGCTCCCACGCACCGGAGCCCACGCCCTGAAGTCCTGCGTAGCCAGCGCCCTGTGCTGACAGGGGGAGCGCTACGTGGTAGCCCGAGATGCAGTCGTCTAAGGAGAAAATTACATATTTTAGTTACATAACGTTGTATTAGGTATGTTTGTAATTTAATAAAACCTATTTTACTTTTTTATTACCGAACATGTTTAAATGGGGAACCTTTTATATTGGTGTTCAAGATACTGGTTTGTCTAGTTTGGGGCCAATGTGAAACAATAGGTTTTTTTAGGTAATCTATTGTTTTCAGCATCGGTGGATGGTGTTATATGATAAACAGTGAGATGAATTCTGTATCAATCTATTATTATAGGTTTTTAATAAGAAGACAAATGTGTCTATGAATTGCGCAAGAGTCAATAGTAAAATGAGGTGGATGTTTCACCTATTCTTTGTTCAAAATCTACGTTGTTTTAAAGCTTTAAAAAGTGAGATTGAAAATGATGGAAATATAATATTTTCATAATATGAAAACAACAGAAATTTTAAACAGGCCACGCGATAACTGAGCGTACTATCAAAATACATCAACTCGACAAATATGTACATAGATAAAATTATCTCTAAAAATATAATTACGGAAAAGTTACTCACCCTCCGAATCCGTGACGATCGAAGTTATCTCATCATCACTCTCCACAAAGTATCGAGTGAAGAATTTACTGCATTTAGAGTTTTCCGAGTGTACCAAGTAAGGGTCTTGCGCGTTCACGGGGCAGTCGGAAAGAGTTTTTGAGGTATTATCGTGCACAGCTATAGTTTTAAGAGAGCCATCGTCTAGCATTTCTGTTATTCTGTATTCTGATTCGCTGTTGTGATCAGACTCTAAGGTCGAAAGCCCAGGGTTCTTTAGATCCGAACTAGTGGTCGGAGACGGCGGTCTACTGATTTGATTGTGAGCCCTTAACACCACACTCTCACCAGGAGACTTAGCACGCTTCCCCTGATTCTTACTAGTCGAACCAATGAAGTATTTCCTATTACTCCTCAGCACCCTAAACGGGACGATATTTTCGTTGTTGTCTTCAGAAAATTCGTACTTCTTATCGGCCAATCTTCGTTTCCTAAACATGCTGAGTTTCTCGCATTTCGTCTCGGCTTCTTCGACGAATTCGTACGCTTTTTCGGCTATTATCCTGTGAGTTTCGTTGAAACGCGACATGCTTTCCGCTGGGCGTCGCCTTGGGGATCGCAAAGGCGGGCTGATTAACGTCCTGATGGACGGCGATGGTCCCTCCCATTCTTCTACCAAATTATGGGAGATAGAAGATGCTTGAATACACAGTTCTTGCCCCATAACATCAGGCACGCGGACAGGCTTAGACATTTGATACGGCTCCATTTCTAAGTCTGAGAAATCTGCTAAAATGTTCTGGACGACGTTGTTCTGATATTTAGGTGATTGAAAGGCTGCCGAAACGTCTGAAGCCGGGGTACTAGGGTTCGTATCTATAGAATTAACTTCCTCCCTATCTAAATAATTCTTGGTATCTTCTGCCTCTCTCTCAGTTTTCTCTTGGTCTGGTTTCACGAAGTCGATATCGAGTATGTGAATAAAGTCTGTGTATATAATGATTTGGTTGGAGTAGGCGAGCTGGACCACTGGCTCGTACATGCTAGAGTCGGATGTGCAGAAGAACTTTGTGTGTATCGCGAAGTTGTGTTCGAGACATCTTTTGCCCCAATTTAGATCTTCTGAAAAGGGAATTTTGAATGTAACTTTTGGGAGTAAGGACACAATTTCAGGTTTTTAGACCATAAATATGGCATATACGAGTTCTAAAAAAAAAACGGTTTTGTAGTTACTCATGCCTGTGTGATGGTCTCTTTCTAACCCTCGATGTACCTATATTTACGCCCGGGTACTGTTGACATTTGGCAAACTTGTGGTGCCTCTGTCACAAAAGCCACTAATGAAGAGTTGAGGTTGAATGGCATGTTCTTACCTTCATCCCGAGGGAAAGCTGCGCATTTTCTACATCCTAAACGAGGAACTCCAATTACACTGAGGTGGGAGCGTTCCGAACAGGAATCTCTGCGAACAATGTGTACAGTAAGAGTTATGTACGTAATGTTTGTAAATAAAGGAGTGTGCCGTTTTGCTACAATTTGCCGTTAGACTCGACTCGATGTTTTGTTTAGAAAATATTGGGATGAAGAACAATAACCCTTTATTATTCTAGTAACTGAGTGAACGTAATACGATCTATTTCGTAAGCAATTCACAGTACTGCCAAGTTAGCATGAACACCACAAAAATATGTATTTAACTTCGTCCTTACATATAGGTATCGTAGTTTTCCCATTAAATTATACCTCGTTAGATGCAATAGCATCTTCAGTTGTGTTTCATCAAATTACAGTCCATAGTAATGTGATTGTGATGTATGTATGGTTTCATTTAAGACGCAGATATATGCCAGTAACCTTGAGTGGTTAGCTTGCGTGTTCTTTACTGAGCTCACGCAACGCGTCGTACGTCCAGCCAGTAATAGGACTCGTCCATCAAGGACCGCTGTCCCAAATTAGACGCATTATTAATTTATTATGCATGAAACAAAAGGAATTTTAATAAAAACACGTATACTAAAAGATCAATAATTAAATTATCTTTAAAATGGTGAAAGTTTCAGAAAAATACACTTGATAGATTTTGCGTCATTCTCAGTTTTTTATCCGCGTTAGACATTACTTTACAAATTAATTTCACTATGTAATATAAACATAATCTAAAATATTGATATATTAAGTTATTAAGAAAATGCTCTAATTTAACATATATTTCTTCTAAATCATTAACACTACTCGTTTAGACGTGATCTTCAGTATAAAATCATTAAAAGTCGGTTATCGGCGCCTTAAGCCTCGACTCCACGCCAACACGAAAGAAAATGAGGTTGAATAAATGAGTTTAATTGAATACTTACGCAATACCATAGACGACTAAGACGGCGGGGTTGTGTTTCCACTGTGCCATAGATATTGTGACCTTGCTATCAACGCAGTCGTCGCCAAATAGGGGCACGCTGTGCACCGGACGCACGATGCGGCCAGGCACCCACGACAGAAAGTGCAAGCTGCAAGAGAATAGGACCTTTAGTTTACAAACAATAAGGAGTACAAAAAATTTTACTCTTCTGGTAGAACTTGGATAAGACTGGCATAGGAAAACTCGAAACCGAAACCGTAACCAAACCTCCTAAATCGCTTTCGTACATTTTGTATGAAGCATCGCACACTGTGGAGGTGATCGGTGGCGGTGATCTCTCGCGTCCGGCTCTGGTCCAGGCCATGGTACGGAGCGAGAGGGCATGGGCCGTCACCTCCTTCTGCGAAGCAGTAATGCTCGCAAAGGAGACGGAACGCGTGAGGTAGAGGCAAATTTCGCGCTCTCACGCCCCTAGCCGCCGCAGGAGACTCCCAGGCCGATTCCCGGCCACCGTAGGCACGGGCTTGCGGACGGTGAGCAATGGGTAACTAGCTGTCCGATAAGGACCAGGGCCCGGGTCGACGGCGCGTTGTGTTCCAGACATGTCAGCACAACTGACAGGGTCCGTTAGGGCCGATGCCTGCCGGAGTCGCGGTAAAGTCCGGAAGGGATACTGTGGCCCCTGGCAACATACAGGCAACTGAAGGAACACGGGTGGGTTTTAGTCAGTAAGAGTCTGACACGCCCTCCCGGTCCGTCCAAAGCGGGAGAAGTTATTTGAAAATTTCCCACACAAAAAAAAATCGCACCCTACAGGCGGGCTGCACCGCGCTTTTTGTATTAAAATGCGATGCGCTGCGGCCCGATGCGGCTGTAATTTGAGCTTAGCTTAATATAGCTGTATTTTTTTCTGTAAAAGGAGAAAAGGACAAAGGACACAGGTTGCTGGCAAAAGGAGTATGTAAGGATCGTAGCAGGTGGCGTTCTGTGTCTTCTGTCTACCGTCATGGAAGGTCATGAGTTTATGTATGTATATTTTTCTTGTATATACTAAATTCGTATAACAGCCCAGGTTGTCTGGCAGAAATCCCTGATTGCCATGCCTTTGCTTTATATTAATATTTGTTTTCTTTTCCATTATATTTTGGTGTCCAAAAAAGAGTATGATTAATCTATCTATCTAAATAAATGCTGTTAAGGTATATAACAAATTACCGGACTCATTTAAAGATTTACCTTTGACCATGTTTAATAAAAAGGTAACACAATGTTTAAAAGAAAAGTGCTTTTACAATCTCAATTAATACATGTCAGATTGCGGAGAAGGAAACTGAAATAAATATGGGTATATACCTTATTTTTATTAATTAATGTTAAAATTTTAGTGAATCAATTTACAACATTAACATTTTATTAGTTATGACATTATCAATTACCATTTACAATAATATTTACATCAATTACAATAATATTTATTTAGTCTTAATCTGACATTATACTTTATCTCTGGAACTGACATAGTATATAGCTTTGACTTCATTAACTAATTATTATTTTTTCCATGAAAGTCCTAATCATCATCATCATCAGCCTATAAATGTTCCCACTGCTGGGACACAGGCCTCCTCTCGGTGAGAGGGAGCGGGCCGTAATCCACCACGCGGGCCCAGTGCGTGTTGGTAGATGCGCGTGCGTGTTGCGGTGCGTGTTGAAAGTCCTAATGCATGCATCTTATTTGTTGTTGCTGTATTTTTTATTTAATTAACATGGTGTAGGACAAAATTAAATAGTTTTAAGATCATACATTGTAAACCTACATTCTCGCAAATAAATGAATTTACATACCTACTTACATACATACTTTTATCACTTGAACAGATTGCTGTAGGCACCTGTTAGTCCTAATCAGATTATTAATTGCTTCATATCTAAACGCAAATCATTGGTAATGTTTTCAAGGTTCATTAGTTAATACAGTATTCCATATTTGCATGCAGCGTTTTGATGGATGTATATTGATGGATACCTACTTAGGATGGCGCAAGTAATTACGTTAATTGGACATAATTCATTCTAATTCCCTAATTATAATTTTATGATGACCAAAACTTCGCAGTGGCTTCAAAATATAAAATTGTATGAAGGGAAAAGCATACTTTAGACAAACATGAATTAGCAACTGCAAAAGATACTTACGTGAATTTAGAACTGTCTCTGAAGTACAGCTGCGTGTTACAGCTGTACGTGAAACTGAGCAGGAACTGCCCGCACTGAGAGAAGCCCATGAACACATGCTCTGTGAGGTAGCGGACTGGCACAATGTCCATGAGGCAGAAACGGAGCCGTGGTGGGATCCGCTCAAACACTTTACGGCTCCTGTCATTGGGTTTTCTGGATGTGCCTCCAAAAGTCTAGAATGAAAATGGTTTAAATTTTACATTTATTTATTCAGTAAGGACAACAATATGGTCCAATTTATTAGTAAAATACCTTATCACTAGTGTTAGTAGAACAGAAAACAAGGATAAGAATAGCAGGTGACTGCGGCAAGACGTGCAGAGAACGATTAAGCAAGGAATATGCTACCTGACCATTCTCTCCACATAGTGCCTCAGAAAAGGGGAGTAAGGGTTCTTCACCACTATTTTCAAGATGCTATTGTCACTAACCCACATACTACCCATCAGTGATGCGACTTTAACTATTTATGCACACACATATCAATTTTATAAATGATTTGTTTATTTTACCATGTTATTTGATAGAAGTATATAATTACTTGTATCTAATAATTTATATAAGTTGTAAGTATAGCTGGTAGATGCATCCGCCATTATACTAATAATATACTGCAATAACTACTCTGCATGAGTGATTATGGCAATTTTCCACTTCAGAAATTGAATATGATAATGTATACTTCCTGGGACATTATTTACTATTAATATTTGGAATATCAAATCCATGCCAACTATATTACAAGCAAATATAACTTTGCTGGAAGGGATAACAGGAATATAAGGGCTGATGCACACTGCTTAAAAATGTAAGCCTACAGAGATCATGATAATAATTACTTTGCATCCCCACTATTATATGGAATTAAGTTTTTCTAACTGAACGGACAGCTGTGCTACTGGGGAGTTTGTTGCCCCACTTCTTCTTCCCAGCGAAAGCAGTAGTGAATGGTGGGGACTGTGTTATATGTACGTTTGAAAAGTGCTGATTCTTAGCTATTATGTTCAATAAAACACGAATTAGGTAATTCACTGTTTTATTTCGGGGATAGCATAAGCACTAGGTAGCCTTACACTAATGTGATATTATTCAACATGTGGGGTACTTGTACAAATCTTATTATTCAAGAAGATTTCAAAGTACCTACATTAAAGATACACAACATACCTTTCCCCCAAGTATGCATAAACAAAGTAAAAACATAATTGAAATATAAACAAAACATAAACATAAAGCATCATAAACTTCTCAATTCAACTAATATAACAATTAAGTAAACAGGAACAAACCAATCTAAAACACATAACATTACACCAAATAGTTACTGTGGCTAGGCCTGGCATATGGTGACTTTGCATAAGAAGAAACTTTGTTCTTCAGTTTTCCACCTGGATAAGTGGTCTCTGCCCCACTAGGTATCCCAAGCATCTCGGCCCATTCCTCCGAGCTAGGAATTTGAATTATTTGTTCATCAACTTGACTTGAGTCTTCCACCTGCTCCTGTATACTTTCTTCCTTTTCCTCTTCCGGTTCCATATCCTTCTTCTCCTCCTCTCCTGTTGTTAAGCTTGATGGCTTCTTCTGAATCAGTTGGTCAATATGTCTGCTTACAACATTTCCATTGTCTGATGTCACCTGATAGCTAGACGGGCCATCCTTACTTGTTATAGTGCCTGGTAACCAACGTGGCCCTCTTCCATAATTTCTGTACATCACGCATTGACCAATGTCCGTTTCTCTGTGTTTCCTTTGTGCATTTTTGGTAATTTGTTGCTCGACTCTCATGTGCTGTTTATTGACTGGATGAATACTGTCCAATAAAGTCCTTAACCGTCTGTTCATTAACAGTTCTGAAGGGCTCTTGCCTGTTCCTGAACATGGCGTTACCCGCAGTCCCAGTAGCATGTTAGGTACCTTCACATCCCATGACACATCATCCATTTTGCGTAACTTATCCTTAACCGTCTGCACCATTCGTTCAGCCAATCCATTTGTAGCAGGATGGTATGGTGCTGTCGTGATATGCTTAATTTTATTAGACTCCAGAAATTGTTTCATTTCAGCTGAAACAAATGCTGTTCCATTGTCTGAAACCAATGTCTCACATAATCCGTGTGTAGCAAATAGCATTCTTAGATGCCGAACCACAGTTTCTGTAGTCATGCTACTTACTACAAATACTTCAGGCCATCGTGAATATGAGTCCACAATTATCAAAAAGACTTTATTTTGGTATGGACCAGCAAAATCAATATTTATGCGAGACCAAGGTCTTGTAGGTACTACCCACTCGCAACTTGTCTTAGGAGGCATGTGCCTATTTTCGAGACACTTGGTGCAATTGTTCACCAATGCCTCAATGTCGTTATTTAATTCCGGCCACCACACATAGCTTCTGGCCAAAGCTTTTGTTTGAACTATACCACTGTGTGCCCTATGTAAAGTACGTAAAATATCCTTCCGTAGCGGTGGTGGTACCACCACGCGACAACCCAGCAAGATACAACCATCATGTAAGGAAAGTTCAGTACGATGTAACCAATAACTGTGCAAAGCTTCCTCTGTGACTTTAGCTGGCCAACCAGATAACACGTAATGCATGACTCGTGATAAAGTCTTATCTGTTTTTGTAAGCAGCTCGATCTGATTAACATCAACTGGAAAGTCTTCGGGAGCCTCGGCCATCAATAAAATATCACAAAGCTGCTGTTCAGGTTCCTCTGGCACCGGTTGTGGCCAGCGACTGAGACCATCTGCATTTCCTATTTGTTTACCAGGCTTATACGTTATATCATAACTGTGTGAAGTCAAAACAATTGCGATTCTAGTTAATCGGGGCGATATAATATTGGGTATTGGCTTCTTAGGATCAAAAATACTGACCAGTGGCTTGTGATCCGTTACTATTGTAAAAGTTCTTCCCATAAGATAGTTATGAAATTTTTGAATTCCGAACATGATTGCTGTAGCTTCTTTATCAAGCTGAGAGTATTTACGCTCGTGTGAATGTAATGTCCTAGAACTCATAGCGATCGGTCGTTCTTGCCCATCCTGCATCACATGTGACAATACTGCACCTACACCATACTCAGAGCTATCGCATGTGAGTACTAAGGGTTTATTTAAATCATAATGGACTAAAGTAATGTCTGACGATAGTAACCGTTTCGCTGCGTCGAAACTTTCTCGTTCACGTTCTGTCCACTGCCACTTGCGAGACTTATCAAGCAACCTATGGAGCGGTTCGAGGACAGTAGCTTTATGAGGTACGAACCTCTCATAAAAATTGTACAACCCTAAAAAAGCCTGTAACTGCTGAACACTCTGTGGTTCTGGAGTTTTGACAATCGATTCCACTTTGCTAGGAGACGGATGAATCCCGTCGGTGTCAATAACAAAGCCCAGAAATTCTACACATTCTTTAGCAACCTTGCACTTACCTGCATTCAGTCGCAGGCCCGCTTTTTGTATGCGTTCTAGTACAGCATCCAGTCGTTGAGTCATATCTGTCAAGGTATGCCCACTTATAATAATGTCATCAATTAGTACTGCGACGCCTGAAATACCTGCCAGTAAAGATGTCATCAACCTTTGAAAAATGCCTGGACATGCCTTTACTCCAAACGCCAGCCTGTGAACAGTGTAAAGACCTTTACATGTATTTAATGTTAGCAGTTTAGCCGTGTCTTCATCCACAACGACTTGTGTATATGCACGCTCTAAATCTAAAGTAGTGAAATACCTTCCTCCAGCAATTGTAGCAAATACCTCATTAGCAGTTGGCATAGGGTAAGTATCTGACTCGGTAGCCTGATTCACCGTGCTGCGATAGTCTCCACACAGGCGAATCTCGCCTGTTTTCTTAACAATGGGCACCACTGGTGTTGCCCACTGTGAGTAAGAAACAGGGCGTAGTACCCCCTCAGCCATCAATCGATCTATTTCCTTTTCGACTCTGTGCTTAATTGCAAAAGGAACTGGGCGAGCTTTAAGAAACCTAGGAGTAGCGTCCGGTTTTACATGTATGGTCACCGGTTCGCCTCGGTAAGTACCAAGACCCTCTTTGAAAACTTCAGAGTGTTTTTGTAACATTTCATTAGTCATTGATATGCCAGTACTAGACACAGAATTAATACAAACTTTTATATTAAGAGCTGAAAACCAATCACGACCAATTAAATTGGGGCCTGAGCCTCTAGCTACAATAACCGGTAAAACACACTTAATGTCTCTAAAGTTTACGTGCACTACTGTCTGACCGAGCACATTAACCGGAGTCGCCGTCCAGGTACGTAGATTGTTGTGTACGGCCCGCAGTTCGGGGCGCGTCTTTGCGTTGCGTAGGCCTCTCCACGTGCGCTCGTTCACGAGCGAGAAACCAGCACCGGAGTCCACCTGCATAGTCACTGACATCCCATTCAGATGAACCTTAACATCATACGCTGGCACCCGCAATTGACTACTATCGAAGTTGTATATACCATTCAACTGAATGTGTGACTCATCCTCTTCTGTGAAATTGACTTTACTGTTCGAGGCTTTCTTCTTTGCAATGCAAACCTTTTCTATATGTCCTACCTTCTTGCAGTATCGACAAGTAACCTTAGCAAAACGACATTCTCCAGCATGGCGATCACCACAGCGGTAGCAATGTTTCATGGTTGTTTGCACTGCATTTATGTCCATGGGCTCAGGAGCTGCCGGCATGGTCGTCGATGTACTCGCCGTCGAATCGAATCCGCTTGCAACATTGCTGGTGCTCCCATTTACCTTTTGTATCATGCGAATATCTCTTATAGCGCTTTCGGAAGACAACATAGCCTCAACCACATTGTCATAACTAAGTTTATCTCTTTTCAATAAATCATATTGCAGTCTGTGATCTTTCATTCCACACACGAGTCTGTCACGTAACATACGCTCTAAATCCGAAAAATTACAATCCGAACTAATCTTCCTCAGTTGAGCGATATATTCCGATGCTGATTCGCTTTGTTGTTGGTCACGTTTATAGAACTTATATGACACTGATATTTCGTTAGGTTTAGGGCTATAATGTTTCGTTAAAACGTTCACGATTTCCGTAAATGAGATATCACTAGCTTTTTTAGGTGTAATTAAAGCAAGAAGCGTATCAAACACTTTTGATCCACACACTGTGTAAAAGTTTGCTCTTTTACTTATGTCCAACACAACACCATTTGCTTCAAAGCAAAATGTTAGCCTGTCTATGTAATTGTTCCAATTGTCTGTTTGAGAATCAAATTCCGAAAACTTCACTGCCCTACACTCCATTCTTAAAAGTTTATTCCTCGTCGCCACTATTATGTTCAATAAAACACGAATTAGGTAATTCACTGTTTTATTTCGGGGATAGCATAAGCACTAGGTAGCCTTACACTAATGTGATATTATTCAACATGTGGGGTACTTGTACAAATCTTATTATTCAAGAAGATTTCAAAGTACCTACATTAAAGATACACAACATTAGCCTAATTTGATTATAATGACTTTTGATTTTGAACCTGCTGTATAAAGTTTAGGCCCTAAGATATTCTTTCAATATCTTTCTATTTTCAAGTTTTCTTATACAAAGGTAGATGGAAGTATAATTATCTGGTAACGGTTTATAGGCTGACATGATGAAAAAATAAATTCTTTTAATTATTATAATTAATTCTTTGACCTATTGCTGAGGCCTGGTTTGCATTCATAACATGTTATTTTATTCTTCAAAGTGGAAAAGAGCAAAACTTGTTATTTATTTTTAATACATTATTTTTGTCATCTGTTTCTGTATCACAACAAAACTGTACTGACTGAGCACCCTCTGACCTTTGGAGAGCTAACATGGTTTAACAGTATGTTGTGAGTGGTGTACCTACCAGTACATAAATACCCATGAAAATATAATATCATGATAGAGGAATAAGTAGCACGATTAGCCTTCTACTTAGTCAGTCAGGATGCCCCATACTTATAGGTAATAAATTATACTTTATCCGATTTTTTAAGCAGTTCATTCACCTCTGGTGGTCAAGTCTTGATGCCCATTTCTAATGGTTTTGGGTGGACTTGTGCTGACCACTACTGCATAGAACAAGCCACAAGATTTAAAAAAAAGTTAAAATAATACAGCTGGCAACTTTCATTAAAAGTGGCTTCTAATGAAATTTAGGGGCAAAAACCTTTCTAAGGTCATCTCATTTATAACCCAAAACTAAAATGCCTACACTACAGATGATTTATTATGAAACGGTCGGATGTAAATGCTGTTTACACTAAAAAAATATACTTATCAAAAGTCATCGAGATAGCATTCTGTCCAATATTATTGAATTTTGTCGCGAGTAATTATAGCATTCATGCAAATTTGTATTTATATCTTAATTAGAAGAAATCACAATTTAACACAGTATGATCATAGTTCAAAGATAAAAAGTTATCTCCTGTGAAATGATTGTATCCGTTCAATCAGCGATTCATCTAATAGACTAGAAACATTATCGAGAAAAAAAATAAAGCATAAGCACAGGACCAAGCTTCCGAACTTTACTGTTATTTTAGAGTTTTAACTTACCTCTCTATTAAATAACTTATGAACAATATTACTACTATTAGCTGACATGTTTCTGGGAGTATTTGATATTACTTTATCGAATGCATAACTACTAAACGCATTAAACTTCTCAGGCTTTGCAGCCAAAGAATCCATGTTCGTTTGTTTGACTGAAATGTATTTTGACAACAGACAAATATCAATCAATGTTGCCAATTAATTATAGCGAATTTATTGAGTGCTTCGTTCAAGAACAGCTTAAAAATGTTCACTGAATTGTAAAGTCAACCGAGAATATCTTCGGTGTATATTGTGGTGTTAACCCTTCAACGTAGACGCTTTTTCAAAAAATTGCTGGACTTTTGATTTTACTTTGTATTTTCAATAACCGTAAACGTCACTCTGCGATTTTGTTTTTTACTGTCAATTGCTGTCAATGCTGTCAACCAACAGAAAGAAAGCGTGTCAGCCGTTAAAAAAAAGTGATAAATAAAATTACCAACGGCTATTTAGTTCGAAATAAGTGATAAGATATATTATAGTGCACAAATATAAGCATAAAATGGAGCCAATGACTTTGGGCAGTCCGACACACTCTCCTTCTAACAGCCCGAACGTGGGATATTTGCCGCCTTTCCTTCTGGGTGAAATAAATCCTCCAACGACTCCCCGTACAAACAGCCTGTCTCCTACAAAAGGCAGAAGTCTTGCTTTCGGTAAGTTATAATTTATAGGATCTTTATATATGAGTAGAAATATATCATTTACTAGGGCTACTTACAAGAACCTTGTTTTCTCCTTCTACTACTGTCCAATTTGTCAAATTTTCTCCAGAACTTCACCTTTGTACCCCTGGAAAATCCCAATGTTTTTTATGCTCTTTGCCCAGAGGTCTTGAGCTAAATAGTTTTATTTGTAAATAATAAACTTCATCGTAACCTGTAAAACATAAAACAGCCTTGCTACTACCCTCGATATAATCATGGCTTGTCATTCAAATAGGACTTTTTCTTTCCAAACACTATGTTTTATTCAGATTTTTACATGTATATAATACCTTGCAAGTCATCCACCCAAATTATTATTATGTAAATTAAAATAAATATCTATCTAAATAATATCTTTCATACAGGTTCCCCAACAAGTCCCAGTCAAACATCCACACCGGATCAGAAGGCCTACCGCCAGAACTTATCCATGCACCAGCAGGCGCTATACAACCAGCAGAACATGTACCCGAACATGCCTACATCCCCAAACATCTACCCTAACATGCCAACCACCCCAAACATGTCCTACACTAAACCTAGTGGACCACCCATAGAAGACTTGTTTGACACTATAAAAAGCAATGAGCCATCTATTAATAAATCCTTTTTCCATGATAGTTTTTATGGCAATAATAATTCAATGATGCAGAATGGTTATGGGAATAATATGAATAATTCAGTAAATAGTCACTCGTTGGCAACACCATGGCAAGACGGTTGCCAAGAACATGATGAGTACTGGGTGACTGTGTTTGGATTTCCACCAAATGCTGCTAATACAGTTTTGGCTAGGTTCAGCAACTGTGGTGCTATTTTAGGTAAGATTTATGTTTTGTTTCTGGCAATTCTGTTCATGTTTAGCTTATGCTTGTGTTATTTGGTTTCCACCAAAAGTAGTATAAAAAAGGGTAGAGTCAAAGAGACTTTTTTTATGCTAAAAGTCTTCATTTATATTCACAAACAAACATTATGCTCACTTTGTAACTGTTCTGCATAGGAAACCCCTGCATTCTAGCAGAGCTCATCTCTTAAGCACTTCATAATAAGTCATTTAAATGGAGATGGACAGGCCACATGCTCAGAGAGCCACAAATCAAAAATTTGCCTAAGTTTTTCCCATCTATGTTGGGGTCAGCTTCCAGTCTAACCAGATGCAGCTGAATACTAGTATTTTACATGAATTGACTGCCTATCAGCCCTCTACAACCCAGTTACTGGGTAACACGATACGCCTTGGTAAGGGCTGGCGCATATTTGGCGAGGCGCAGCGCAGCGCGGTGGTCAACTTCAAACAAATATCAACATTGCATGCCTTAAAATAAAGTCGAAAATAAATAACCTGAGACGCGCACCTTTGTCCGCTTAGATACGCTCTTGAGCTAATGAAGTTTATTTATTCTCAACTTTGTTTCAACTTTAGCAAGGTCGATATTTGTTTGACAATGACAACCATGCTGTGCCTCGCCAAGTGAGCGCAGGCCCTAAGACTAGTTGTCAGACTTTTTGGGCTTCTAACTACCTGTGACAACTAGAGCCTAACGAGAGCAAATAATAAAACAGTCAAAAAAAAGGACAGAGTGAACTCCCCAATTCAATACTAAGAGGAAGAGAGTTAAGAGAAATTAGGCGGTGATCATTGAGTCTTGCTAAAAAAATAAAAAATAATGCTAGTGCATTAATTAATTATTTTTGATTGTCATTTTTTTTTAGTGAATAAAGGATTTGAAATAAGCAATTTGTTCATGCCTGTTTCCAGACAAACAATACCCGACTCAAGGCAACTGGGCTCACGTACGGTACGCGACTCGGGCTGAGAAAGAGCGAGCGATGTCGCTCAGCGGTCGGCAAGTACTGCCCGGAGTGATGGTCGGCGTCGTTGAATGCAAGGAGCCACCGAGGATTGGTGTAACTAGTCCAGGCATCTCGTCGCCTGAGAGGTAAATAGATTTTCGTTTTATATTTTACATCGTCCGCGACGATTTCGTAACTGGTACAACCACCGTTTATAGGGTAGTTTCGGAACATTAATCATTACGATCTTTATTACCAAAAAATTTTTATGCCATCTTTCAAGTTATTAAACCGAAGGAATAAGATCTTGTACAATCTAAATTCCTCCTTTTCACCCAGTTAGGTTTATTGTCAAAAAATCCAAATATACGTAATTCGTATTTTTTTATGAAGACTATTAGTGCTGTGTTTCAAAACCATGGGACCGCGCGTTAAGATTCTTCTATACAAACTTTAACACCCCCTAAACCTCTATTTGGGGGTAGTTTTGAAAAACTAATAATGTCTAACTTTTTTTTTGGGGAATCGATTTTCGCAAAATCTTTTCTTAGTACGGTACACACCCCTTCGTTTCAAACTACAACTACTGTCCAAAATTCAAGTTTTGGTTTTTCTCGGGCGGTTTGGGCTGTGCGATTCTTACGAATGTACCGTTCTTTTATTTAAATAGATTAGACTATTTTATTACAGAAATTGCTTTGGATTGATTTTAAAGCCAAGCTAAGGTTCTTGCAATATCTGGAGCCTATTATGGAAAGTTGTAACATAAACAAGTCCAAATATGGGGTTTAAATGATACACAACAAAACATGTATAAAAATATTTTCTTAGGGTGGGTAGTGTTTTAGAATACGCCACCAGAGTTATATTTTTGCAAACACCCTGTGAAGGAATCTTATGAATCATATAGCTGATGATGGTCGATGATATTTATTTCGTTAAAATTGTTTTATCAAACACTTTACTTTTAACTTGATGTGTATGTGTTTCTTATCTGACTACTCAACAACACCGAAAATCAGAGGTCAGTGTCTTTCAAAGTACATTACATTGATACATTAATTTTGTTCCTTTCTCTTTTCAGACAAACAGGAGTTCGCTCACTCTGCCCTACGCCAATCGCGAACGCACCCGTCCCACAGCGGTCGACCGGCCTCATCTCCAAAGCGTTGGACTACGTACTGGGTTGGTGACATTCACACAACGCTTTGGTGCGCAGCATCAAGCCTATCTACCGAAGACTCAAGCAGGCACCCGACGCCCTCGCCCGCGTCCCATACGTAGCACGGTTACGGAATAGGAACAGAGACTTTTTTACAATGCTTGATGAGATGAATCAATCACAAATGTATTTACATAATCATTCTGAGTTATTTCATTGTAACAAAATGTAGACTGAATATTACTTCTATAATAATTGTGCAGTCAGCGACATTTAGTTTGGTAGTTTCTGATAAATATTTTTTTTATATAAGTAATGTGTATGATATGATTAATCCAATAGACATTGTGAGTGATGCCACTAAGTAATTATTTTTCTTTATACTGATGTGAATTCAAGAGCCGAACAAGTACCGTAGGAGTAAACGTCGCGTTGACGCGGCGCTTGCGCTGGATGCTAAGGGTGCCTAAGGCCTAAATAAAGTATGCAAACAATGAATATTAAAATTATAATATTTTAATATTTACATACGATATTCAAAAAATTCAAACTGATATGGACTTTTCGTTCTTAAATTTTGATGAAAACTCCTTTCAGGATTGAAACTTTTGACATCACCAACCTTATAGGACTTAAACTATGCTGCTATATCCCTTATATTAAAAGAAATACCTTTATAACTATAGACTTGTAAGATTTCTGTATTGTCGTTGACTGTGCACATAATATAAAAAGAATGAAATTCTTATTTAAACTATAATAAAATTGTGAGCAAATTATTTTAATTAAGGTTGTTGTTTTATGTAATGAAATAAAATAACTTTGATATTTCTTAATAATTAATATTTTTATTTCTAAATATTACATATAAAATACTTAAATTACAGAGATTTTTTTTGCTGGTAATTCATTTTGTCCAATGTTAAAACTTTTACAATAGCAAAGTTGAAAGTGGAGGTAACCGCGCGATACTGTGAAACAATGGTTAAAACCGACAACTGTATGAAGAACGTGGTATAGTGTGCTGGTAGATTGTTCGGAAACACGCAAGTGATACGTAATAAAAACTATAAAATATCTATACTCATCCTACTGAGTTAAAATACAATTTTACGTCTAACCTAACATCATAAATATTAGTTTTATTTTCGTCTGACCCGTAAAACAAGATGTCTATCAAAATCTTACAATTGATAAAATGCTAGTTGTGTAGTAATGTCTTACAGTTTGATTGTCCTGTCTTATTCTGTTGCAGTCATCGGCGGTGGAAGCAGCAGATCACAGTCTCCGGCCATGCCTAAAATTGTCCAATATCTACAATACATTAATTCTTTCTGGATAATTGTTAATTTAAATAAATTCAATCTTAATTATTTCTCCAAACTTTGTACATATGACTCGTGCTTATTCTGTGTCATTAAATCCATTTTTATTGACTGCCTAGAAACAGCAGGATACTATATTTAAATCAATTGATTAAAATTATTCATCACAGAATCTATGACTAAGTATATTCGATTTCATTTAAGTCTGATATTTTAAATCTTCTTAAATGTGATGAAGATATAAATAGGAGATTCTCTCCAAAATGTTTCAGTTACACCTTACTAATCTAGATCAAAATTGAATACAACTACTAGTAACACAGATAAATTAAAAACGTCTTAAATATTATTGATAACTAAACATTTATAAAACAAACTTAATACAACACTGATTGCCTACGATATGAATGGATTGAAAGACACCATAAGCGTAAGGAGGTGATATAATAACAATTTGGATCTACACATTACTTTGGCTTTTCTATAGTGGCGTTGGCGAGGTCTGTCATCTTGGGGTACTTGATGTTGTGTTTGTCGAGCTCGCTCTGTGACCACAGGATCATGCGGAGGAGGCTGCATAGCTTCGGGTTTGTGTACTCTTGGTTCTCCATCTTTAGTATCGCGGCGTTGAGTTCACTTGCGATCTGTTTGGGAGAATGAGCATTGTAACAGCAGATTACAGTAAATCGTCTTGTTATTATTACAGAAGTATCAATAGGGGAAATACACCTGTAATTTAATGTCAGCGCACATCTGCCAAAACGAGGTTTTCACTGCCAATAAAATATCAACGTTTTACACGTTGATATAAAGTCGAAAGTAATTTTTTTGGCAGCGAAACTCGCGTTTCATGATGGTCAGGTACACGGCGCTTTTACAGAACCTTACTCAAGACGTAAGCTTTACTTAAAACTAGTTTCAACCAATCAAATGGCATTTGGAAGTGACGTATTGGGGAGTAATTCGACAAATAGTATATCAGCTAGTACTGGTGTCGGGCAGGGCAAACCCCACCCTGCAATGTCTCGCGCGCAGATTCTGTTTTCTATACACATTGATATCTGCCGCCCCGCGCTCGCAATGGAGCGCGGTGCAGTGTTAATCGCCTTACTGGTCGACATGATCAAGTTTCGTATTGTTACCCATCTTTCCTGCTTACCTACTACTCCAGGTTTCCTTACAATACTATCTATTGAAAGTATGAAACAGCAAAGTAATCCAAAAACTCTCACCTTTTGACTATGCGACGGCAATAATAAATCGGCGAAGGGCGACGCATGAGGATCTGGGAAGGCCAATAGGGCCAGCGACCGCTCCAACTCGGTCAGGGCATTGGGATCGTTAGCACCAGCTTCGGCAAGCGTCGCGCTGGCGAACGCCAGAGCTTCCTCCGCTCGACCGCCGCGAATCAGCTCCAGGAGCTGTAGTTGCTGTTGGAAAATGTAATTTAGATGTAAGGACTGCTGCATTGATAAAAGGTCAAGAAATACCCCTTTATCTTTTCGAGTTTCCTATTTTATTAAGTGCTCAACTCAAATATAGCTATTTTCTCATCTACAACGTTAGTTTTTGTTTATACTAAACCTCTTAAGGGTCATTGTACTCATCATTATGAACAACTTTCACTATGGGACCAATGCTGAAATCGCGAAAATAAATCAGCTGTTCCCTACATTTTGACGAGTTATGCGAACTTAAATGTATGGAACAGCAGATTTTTTTTTCGCGATTTCAGCGTTGGTCCCATTGTGAAAGTTGTTCATAATGATGAGTACAATGACCCCTTAAGAGGTTTAGTATAAACAAAAACTAAGCTTGTATGTGTATCTGTAGTTTTAAAGTAATTGGTTTTTAATACTTAATAAATAGCTGAGTGTTTTCACAAAAACAACCTACTTCCAAAAAAAAAAACACTCCAAAGTGAAAAATAACTTTAATTTCGGAAGTCAGTGGTAAAAAACGAAAATTCAAAACCAAAGCCACCAACTTCTGAATAAAGTTATTTTTCACTTTGGAGTATGTTTTTTTTTTTTGGAAGTAAGTAGAAGTCGGTTCTTTTTTTTTTGTAAAAAGTTTTTATTTTCACTTTTTAGTCTGTTGTGGTACGTACCCCACGCAAATTCGAATACCACTACCTGCTATGTAAATAACAGTGACAGAAACTTAACATCCACATACTAAGTGGGGCAAAAATACGTATTATTGAAGCTAACTGAGAAACTATCCAAGGAAAGTTAATAAAATTTATATGGGACCACCTCGACAGCATACCCTTTCAAACAAAGAATTTTTAAAATCGGTCTACAATTGACGGAGAAATCGGTGGACATACATATACACTACGAACATAGAACTTTCTCCTTTTTGGAAGTCAGTTAAAAAAGTTATGAATACCTAGTTGAATGAAACAGCAGGTTTTACCCTTTTCTTTCATGAGTGAATAAGAATAGAATCTAGGATGAATAAAAAAACAGTTTTCAAAGGTACCTTATTTCATAAAATTACCTGTAAATGGAAATACAAATATCTGTCATTGTCCAACAATTCTGGATGCAATGCATTGACCATGGCAATAGCATCTGGGATGCGTCCTGTCTGCACAGCCTCACGGATCATGATTCTCTCGTCAAGTGAGCTGCAAAGTGCAGGCTCCTGTAATCCCGCCTCTTGCTGGAACTTAATTGCAGCTTCTTTGAACCCCTCTGAAATATGTTGGTAACGTTCAGGTTTGATTGCCTACCTAAACATAGGGATGTAAACATAAAGGTCATTGGTTGGTTTGGTACACCAATGTAATTAAAATCATTTATCAATGGTGAACCTGCGGCTGGAACCAATAATCCATCTAGTGGTATATTATATTGCTAATATTCTTGTTAAACATTGCCAAGCATTACCTCAGTTTTCTAGTAATATTGTCACCTAATCAGCATGCTTGGGTGTTATTGTTGTTGTGGTCAGGTTCTTACAACCGGGGTGCAGTGCATGTATGACCAGAGGATTTAATATTACTTCAGTGGTAGAAAGAGATGGAGCTATACGTCCTGTAGAGCTTCATCTCTTTCCCACACTGAAGTAATATTAAAATAATACTGCTTTATGAGCTGGTGGTAGGCCCCCTATACCCTAATTGTGTAACTTATTTTCGTAAACAATTATGCCTAATTTGTTTCATTTTGGCAGTTCAACAACATTCATTGCGTTATTTACGTTGTTGAGTAGGTTTTTTTCCAACTTGTGAAGCAATGGATTAGCAATCTGTTTCAAATCGAAACAGATTGTGATTGTGTTGTATTACACAATTAAGGTACAAATACATGAACATAAAAGAAGCAAAAGGAGTATGTAAGGATTGTAGCAGGTGACATTCAGTAGCCTGCCTGTTAACTCATTGAGATTGATAACAATTAAAATTCTATTGTGTCTCATTAATGACTGTTGAAAGGTAGTATGATATTGTTTAATAGTTATAGCATAGAATTCTGCTGTTTATGTTATTTTTAATATCCTAACAGCTTCATTATGTATTAGATTTATAAATATAAATTAATATGACAATCAGTTCAAGTAGTAGGTAATAACAGTTTTTTTTAAGATAAGAATGCCATCTGAGGAGAACAAAGTTTATCATTTGTACCAGTATCACCCAATATACTAGTTTATTGATAAGCAGAATGTGCACTCAATTTTTTTCATTAAATTTACTGACAGATATCAGGATAAATGATATTAATGTTATTTATTAAGCAGCTAATTTGTTATGTTCATTTTGTGGCCAGACAATCATATTGAAATAAGGTGCTGCAAATAGGGCAGATCGAATAGAAGAGTGAACATTTTGTTGACTTGTATTTTAATTTCAAACAATTGTGTACCTAGCATTTCTCCTCATAGTTACTAAGTGCTGTGAAAAGAAACTTAAAAACCACATCAAGTATCGATCACGATTCTTTTTTGTAGTTTATTTACTAAACGGACGTGTCGTGGTTTTTTTTCTTTGTTGCGAAAGATCCACCTTGGAATCGATTCTGATTAAACGCACACACCTTTCACGTTATGTTCCAGGATTATTGAAGAAACGGTTACACATACACGTAAATCAATCTAATATTGTGTTTTTATTTGTTACCTGTTACCAAATAATTCATTATCAACATATTCATATCAGTTCTGGATATTTGTAAGTCGTCCCCTTTATTGCGATCGTAATATTTTCGGTCCTCCTTTTCTTGGCCACTGTTAGCGTAGTCGAAACTCATTTTATCTGCTTTACTAGAACGCACACAGCAGAAATTAGAGAATTACAAAAATATTTTTTTATAACACCTTTGGAATACAAATGACAATGACAAAATAAATCGTTCATAGAATGAATGTTATGAATGACATATGGAGAATGGAATATGGAACGAATGGTGAAATTAAATATTAATTATTTTTTAATTGGCAACTATACAAAACTAAGCATAGACTCTATCTGTGTGCTCCTCAGGCAAATAATATTCTCGGTCAAGGCAAGAATAATGGGCTGTTCAATTGTATCATGGCTCGTTTGGAGGTCCGGAACCCGTAAAGCCAGCTCCACATGCTTGGTACTTCCCACTAACAACAAATCTCAAATGCACAAACGTGTGACGCACGAACGCATTTATCAACTCACATACATGTCAAGCGTGTGAATCCAGCATTAGGCCCTTTCCTGGAACTGTCTGGGGTGAGGGTGTGGCTAGTGATCACAAAATACTATTACTCCTAGCGGAGCTATCGATTCAAAATAGTGTTCTATTTAGTAGGAGAAATCAAACGATAGTAATCGACTAAATCTGTAATAGGCAGGAGATTTCTGTTCTGCCACAGATGAATACGGAAAGGACACTCCGCATTTTAGGTATGAAGCTACAAGTATGTACGCGGCGGGCTCGACTTGTCGAATTCAGTGGGCGTAACGTAGTCAGAAGATATGTTACAAGATAGAAACTTATACTGTAGGGGTTCGAAGAAAACCGATAGGGAAATCGTGGCCCCCTGGCAACACGGCAACTGAAGGAACACGGGTGGGTTTTAGTCAGTAAGAGTCTGACACGCCCTCCCGCTCCGCCCAGAGCGGGAGAAGTTATTTGATGATTTCCCACCCAAAAAAAAAAAAAAAAGGTCAACGACCATGTTGGTAATTTGCGCTGTGCGGCCTGAATTTCACCTGAGTGTCCCATCTGTACTAATATTGGGTTGGATATGAAGAAAAAAATCCGATAATGGGTGTTTAGCTAATTTATTTTCAGTTCTTAATCGCCAATAACCTACAATAAAGAGCTGATAATACAATTTAAAAAAAGTCCTATCCTATTTTTTTATTGAATAATGCTTGGTAACAAATATCGTTTTTTTTTGTATTCAATAAAAAGTTACTAACTAAACAATTATTGTAAAACAAACCCAATAATGTTTCGTCGAGTGCTTGTCTCGGTTACAGTGTTCGTCGACAGCGACGCAGTATCAAATACATTATTGAGAAAAAAAAATAACTTAACAATTTAAATAAAGCTAATTAATCATTCTCTAAAAGCCATGTATCAGTGAGTTAATTTCGAGGAAATAAGTTCAGTAGTAGTTAAATATTGGCTAGAGATTGCCGTTATAGATATGAATACATTTTATATAGAGTACTAAAGGTATCCCGAACTGTCTGATACAAGAGGCCGTCTCTCATAAGAGCTAGGGGCGGGCCTACACCGCGCCCTATACATACAATCATATTAAATATAATTTACGAACTATAACTATAATTCGACAACACTATAAAGAAAAGTACAGTAAAAATTATCATCAATCAAAAATAATTATGGCTAACTAATTCGCACTTTCGAGGACAATGATTAAGAGGCACTCTGCGTGAATGTATTACTCTTGTAGATTATAACTTACTACAGGTTCCGTAATGTTACTTTAGAAAATATACAAAATACAAGTGTATAGTTTACTTGCCTTCTGTATCTGTTTTATCGACATAATTTTGTTAACAAACCCGTTTATTAATACGAACACTCGGCCAGAGCTACATGGTGTCGTATCTGGCTGTAAGTGGTTCGACTCGGCGTCATCAATCCTCAGTCTATGAACACAATTATCCAGCGTACCTTACCTAAAGCATTAAAAGCTAATTATGTGTATGTGGCATGAACTAAACTGTGGAATCTCACGCGGGCAATATTACGACCTCTGTGGTTATTGGACTTTAAACTGAAAACTAAACAAATGTGGTGGGCAACTGCAATTTATAGATGTACTATCGAAGACACGCAATATCTGTACACTGCAAGGACTATTCTTGCTTGCAGCGCTCGGCCGATATAGTAACGCTTACTTACGAAAAAAAAGGTTCGTGTGCACGGGATTTTGTTTTCAAAGTGGTTAGATATGCATTACCCCGATGGTACAATAATACTGTACTGTAGAGTGAAAATGGTTCGTAATATTAGCCAGTGTCAAATTCCACTAGCAATCACATTGTCTTGATTCATTAGGATACTTTACTCCCGCATATAATATTCACATATACCAAAATATGTTTGTCTTGATATAGTTGCAGTATTATACCGCATTGCCGACTCCGTTGTATTAGGACAGATCTGAAAATAGATAAACATATCGTTAGAATCGAATAAATTGTTGCCACATATGCTTTTATCAACTGTGTCAACATGAACAAGCAATTTCACACCATACTAACGAGTTTACGTAAATAACCTAGAAGTTGAGTTTACTTTTTGAGCGAATAATGTAACACATTTCCTTCGTCCAACTTTTTTCTTTGTTTTTATGGACACCCAGCGTATAAAAAAGTGTGTGTGTATAAGTCGAGTTCACTTTTACGCTTTTCCTTCGTCGAACTTTTTTTTCTTCTTTTTGTTGACAGTCATAGTATAAAAAGGTGCACGTGTGTACTCACAGCTGGGGACGAGGTCCTGATGCATGTGGTGCTCAGCGTCCATGCCGAGAGACATGCAGGTCGCGGGAGGGGGTCGGCGCTGCACCTGTTACACAAATGTTACATGTTCAAATGTATTCTGATTTACATGAATAATAGTTGTAGAAGTACACAAAATAAACTTAATGTAAAATAATTATTGAAATCTCTCACTCTTCTTGTTTCTTTAAAAATACAACACGATATTGAGTGTCGGACAACACTAAAGCACAAGCCATGATTCTTTTAAATTGCGCCACGTAGCGAAATATCAAAATGACAGAATTACATGAATCGTCCAAAAGTTATTTCTTAATAGTTTTCAAACAAGTTCTAAACCCTGCGGTCTATTTAAATCGATAAGGAGAGTGTGTGAAAGTAGCTGGATGTTATCGTCAATCAGCATCCGTTGCAGATATCGTTTCAAATAACCAACGTTACAAACATGTGATAAAATATAATCTTTAGTGATTAGTTTATTTTGTTTTCTAGTTTAGCAAGGTTCCGAGTTATGTAATAAAAATATATTTCGAGTGTTTGTTCAATCAGCTACAGTAT
Source organism: Agrochola lychnidis (assembly GCA_963680765.1). Classification (NCBI taxonomy): domain Eukaryota; kingdom Metazoa; phylum Arthropoda; class Insecta; order Lepidoptera; family Noctuidae; genus Agrochola; species Agrochola lychnidis. Next base: position 3,598,548 of record OY796852.1, read on the forward strand.
GTGGCCATTGATAAGGCACATGTAAGGTTTTATCAGCAGTCTATAAAGTCTAAGTTTTTCTAAAACTGCGTGCCATATCAACGGTACCAACAAATACGGCCGATATAATTTGGCAGTTCCGAACTTTGCGCAGACGGCTGCGTAGTAACATTTTTGGAACCAAATGGTGACATGAGGCGAGTGTGAGTGAGAGAGAACATGCGGGAAAGTTCGTAGTGCCTATGTTCAGACCGGCCAAGTTACATCGGCCGTATTGTACTGTACTTACACATAATCACACGTAAACGCGCGACTTGGCCCTTTTCTATGCATAACGCTCACTCATTTACAAATCATTCCCTCTTTCATTTTTGTATAATTTTAAGTTATCCATTTATTTTATTTTTCTGCATGTTTACATTGTCTACATTCAATTGCATCAGATAATGATAAGTGGAAGCGCGGAGTCTCCTAACCAGGGATGTTAAAGGAGCTCCGTAACTGAAACTATCGGATATCCGAAATGAAAATCTATCCGTAACCGAATCCGTTATAAACGTTTCGGATAATTTTGGATTGGGGCTATCTAAATGAGACACATTATGACAGGTTTTTCTGCCCGGACAAGCCGATACAATAGCCGCGCGCGTCACTTGCATGTTTATTTATTATTGCTATTATTTAGTAATTACTAGTCAGTCATTGCAGGATAATATTATAACATTACAATTTCTTAAAAATCTAATAATCCGTAACCGAAACTAACGGATAATCCGAAATAATCTCATATCCGTAACTGTATCTGAAACCGGTATAAATCATTTCTATATCCGTATCTGTATCCAGATCCGAAATTTCATATCCATAACATCTCTGCTCGTAACAAGCAATTCCTTGCTTATATGATGATCTCCATAAATGCCTTTTGTAATAATTGAAATAAACATTTTTATTATTATTTTACTTATTTTCGGTTGATTGAAAGGTAGCGAAAGTCACGCATGGATTTTCTTCTCATCAACAACCGCCATTTTATTAGTAAAATAGTGTTGTCATCGTTTTGGTCTCCTATTGTGAGTAGATACAACTTTATCGAGGCAAAGTTTTTAGTGTAGTTAACATCCATACGATATTTGTTTTTTTGTTGAGTAGGTTGCTAATAAATATAAAGTGATGATGTTTTTGTTGTTTTCTTTTTTACAAACCTTGGCGTTTTTTCGTTTAGAAGGTGGTTGTTGATATTAATTAATGATGTGTTTATTCGTTTTTTGGTGTCTGCTCAACACATCTAAACATCACATGGAAACAGATTGCCTAAACATATTCGTTGATAATGCTTGAATAGCACAAACAAGGCCCGGAATTTAAGTGGGGCTTGCATTTAGCTAGCTGATTAGGTTCAATATATATGTCGGCGCGAGACGATGGTGTCAGCTCACACCTCGTCCAGTTCTTATCAGCGTGAGACGAAGATGTCATTCACACCTCGTCTAACTCTCAAGACCATGGTGGTCTTTGTTAGCGCTTAGAGCTTATTGATATTAAATAATGAATAATTGTTCCGATATGAAAGGCGACGACGTAAATCTGATTGCGTCGAACGTGGCCGGGGGTCGGCTTGCATTTTCTCGTGAGAACGTTTTAAGACGATAAGAGTTTAGCATCAGAGGAGCCTGGAGCAGGCAGTCAGTTCCATTGAGACCGCGAGATCGACTGAGCGCGACCCGCGGGCTCGTTACGCCCTTCTAATTCATTTAAGAAAAGCGTTGATGATAAGTTATTTGTAGCCTTTTCTAGTTAGACTGATTACTTCACGCGTTTCCTTTGCCCACGAAGTAGACAGACAGTTAAATAATGAATAATATAATTGATAATTACCCTTCTGACGATGATTGTGAGCTCGGCGCTCCGACATATATAATAACTTATTGTAAGTATTTTGTTATTTGGCTGTTTGAACTGAACATGAAAGATAGTATTTATTCTCTTTGTTTCCTTGAAGACTGCTGTAACGAACTTGCGAGCCATAATCAGGATGCATAACAGTTTGATAATTAGTGTTTTGTCCTTGCATACAATTCTCATTCGTGACTTTGAAGAAAACAATCTATACTAAATTATTAATATTATAAATGCGAAAGTTACTCAAGTCTGTGTTACTTTTTCACGCCATAACGGCTGAACGGATTTCTATAAAATTTGACCTGACCTGGGTTAGGAAATGGGATACTTTTTATCGTGGTATTACGTTCCCGCGGGATGGTTTCCGACCTTCACACGGGCGAAGCCGCGGGCAAAATCTATTTATACATATATATATTTTAAAAAAAACTACCTGGTCGAGATTGAAGCGAACAAACGCCTCGTACTGTTCGGCAAGCTTGGTGCTGAGCGCAGACTCGTACTCGGAGCGAAGAGCTACCTCCTGCTCGCGCAGCATCCGCTCGCAGATCATGCGCACCTGGGGACGTCATACAATAGCAGTCTTTAATAAATGTAAGCATGAGTAACAGATATAAATATAGAAATAATTATGTAAATGCGAGTGCTTGTATTAAATATGTATGTTTGTGTTGCATTATGCACCTAGTCATGATTTACTTTTATTGTGCTGTACTAAACCCATGATATATGAGATATGGATTGTGTGAGGAATGTTTTAAAAGAAAAGGGGAGTGTATGATAGTGTGACCCTTGACAGACAAGTATCATGGGACAAGGGCAGGAAGATGTTGGTCTACTACACCCTTCAAGGATCCAAAAGTCAATAAAATGATTTATTAACAAAACAACTACATGTCTATTAGTATAACTTTGAAGACAAGAAGTTTTGGGCTCAGGTCAAGGTTTTACAGATAACGATTTTATTTATCAAAAGTGTTTCAATAAAAACCGTTGGGCTGCTTTGGGATATGGCTATACCATGAGTACTTATAGATGTGACGAGAGACTACGTCATTCAATGATTTTAGGTAAGTCGAAGTCTACAAGAAAATTCATTACCCACACGTTGATGGGTTGTTATGTTGCAAAGTACTAGAAATACTAGAAAATATCAACACTTATACACAATGTGCATTGTAAATGAAAATTGCTTTTATATACGGCACTGCATACGGCAAGACACTGTATACGGCCGGCGACACGCGTTTATAGGAGACTACGCTTTATGGCTCCTGCAGACAGGCGCGACAGGACTCTGGTAGAACAATTTCCATTACTTTTTCATAGAAATTGCTCTACTAGAGTCGCGTAAAACCTTTACTAAGTAATTGCAACGTAACTCTTATCTCGGGAAAGTAAGGTATACATTAGAATGACAATGGTGCCGATTCTGAAGACTGGTTGTCAGACTTTTTGGGCTTCTAACTACCTGTGACAACTAGAGCCTAACGAGAGCAAAGAATAAAGCGGTCAAAAAAAGGAACAGATTGAACTCCCCAATTTAATACTAAGAGGAAGAGAGTTAAGAGAAATTAGGAGGTGGTCATTGGTGCCGATTCCCTTGTTCACAAACTAAACTAAATTTAAGTTCAGTGCATCTTTTTCTTTCTGTTTCATTAAGAAAAGGACAGAAGATAAATTTTAGTTTAGTCCTGTCAAATTAATCAGCGCTTGACGTAAATTGACGTAATTTTAGTAGGCAAGTTTTAAATTACGTCTAAACTTGTATGGAGTAGTGATAGGCGCTGACTAATTTGACAGGACTAAACTAAAATTTATCTTCTGTCCTTTTCTTAATGAAATAGAAAGAAAAAGATGCACTGAACTTAAATTTAGTTTGTGAACAAGAGAATCGGCATCATTAACTTATACTTAAGTACTTTATTACAGTATAGGTACACTTCTGCCAATCCCTTTGGGGAATACAGGAGTAATGTTGTTACAATGAGATAAAGATACAATGGTGCCGATTAGAATATTGCAGTTTTAGGTCATCGCCACCTCTTGACCGATAGTGGAACTAATTTAATTTTTGTTGATGACTTCTGAAATAGTGTGCTATTTAGAGACATTGTTTTATTAGAATGGTATTTGTGACAGATGGATAGACAGACTGAGTCGCACCATAAGGGTTCCTTTTTACATTTTGGAACAGAACCCTAATAAACTGTATGAACTTACCTGTTTGAAAGTGAAGAGGGCACGGTTGTGAACCTTCTGGCTGCTGCTGTGTGAAGAGCGATGTGGCGGTGAGCAGTCGCCTTCCGAGCCACTTGATGAGGAACAGGACGCCGCAGCGTTGGTCAGCCGGAGTTGGCGACGACGGTGTAGGCGCTTGATCTCGTCACATATCTCCTGGGCCATGCGCTCTGAAGATTGAAGGCAGTTTCAGAAATTAGGTGTGGAATTGCTAGATACCGTAGTTCAATTCCGAGCCCCAGCCCCCAAGATACAGAGTATACAAACTGTCTAGTTTAGGGCCCACTGGCAAATAATACTTTTGCGTCTCATCTCATTCAATAAAAGATGGGTGCGTTGTCTAGGGAGAGTTCATTGTATCTAGAAAATGTATCAAACAACATATTAACCACTCATCTACATTAATATTATGAAGAGATAATATTTGTATTTTTTTGTAATGTATAAACTCAAAAACTACTGGACCGATTTTAAAAATTCTTTCACCAGTAGAATGCTAAATTATTACCACTTATTAACATAGGCTATAATTTATAAAAATACTACACAGGCGAAGCCCCTGGCAAAAGCAAGTCATCTTATAAATTATAATCTCAGAACTGTGGGAGCAGGAAACAATTAACAAAGACCTCAAAATATGCAGTAACAATATATTATTATTGTGTTTTGTTGCCAAAATGGTTGTCATAATGAAAAGAACTATGCAATGAATGTGATTGTAGCTAAACTCGGATGTGTCAACTAATCAGTGTCAAAATTAATGACCTCTTGTACCTGCAGAATGACTGCATGTGTTCAGAAATAGTTTGAATGCTATTCTGAAAGAAAAACAACAATAGAGTTAAGAATAGGTAATAGGTAACAGACTTACATGTGTAAAGGTAAGTTGTGTGTGCTTATGATAAAATTTTGATACATGGGGCTTTTCCTCAATCAAATTTTACTGTAGAATTCCTTTCAAGAAAATTGCGAAAATTAAAGTGATGCTACTTTTAAAGTTTAATAAAAAGACTGAAAATCTATGGTCCATGTCAAAGAATAGTTAAAAAGACATAAGTAGTTAAAATCAATTCAAGTATACATTCCACAGAAAAAAATAAATCTATAATTATTTTTTATGAAAGCTAAATAACTATGAAATATAACAATGAATAAAATTATGATGGCACAGAACAGAAAGGAATTGTTAGTGTTCATTGACATTAAAACAACAAGGGCACAACAAAAAATTAAAAAAATTACCTATTCGAATTTTACTGAAAAACTATCCCAGTAAATTATTCTAGGAACCAACTTGTGGTAATGAAATAAAATAATGGCTTGGGCACTAAGTGAAATACTCATGAACAAAATATTACTGAAAATCATGAAAATGTAATAAATTACAATTTATAGTAGCAGCTTATTCATGACCAATAATTCAGAACTATGAAGGTTCAGGATCAGGTAGAAAATAATCAATACAGCTTGTCATTGCAAAAAAAAAAAGCTTAAGGGTATAGAGAACTGAAGAGAACAAAAAACTCAAGTTTGTTTATGATTAAAGTTTTTTTTATATCTTGATACAAATTGAATGTTGAATATATGAGCATAATAATTTTGTTTATGAATTAAATAACCTTATTAATTGAATGCAAGCTTACTTTTGTTAAGGTGATTAATTTACCATACAAAATGGTTAATCACAATATATGTTTTATATAAAATATAATTTTGTTAATCTGTTCACTAGTATGGTGAAGGACCTTGCATATTGATTCTTTTTGTTTAAATTTGCATACCACTTTATCTGAATTGCAGTAGTTAGATTTTAACACTTTAGACTAAAAGTATGTAAGGACAACTTCAACTAAATAAACAATTTTCCTATTAACATTTTATCCACAATTTCAAATATAAAATGATAAATAACCAGCTGTATAATTTTTATTCACATTCTGTCATTATTTACTTATTTCATTATTCTTACCTTCACTAGATAACCTTCATACTGAATTCTGTGTTCAAGATTAGTATCATACACCTAGAGTGATTAATAAGAGCTTATATTATGTATTGAAAGGAATACACAATAATTATTGTCAACTTATGAATAAAATAAAGCACATAAGCATTTAATTGCTTTGTTTGAATCTGTCCAGTCATCCAGTTAATTAGTAATTTGCTGAAACGTAGAAAGAGCAGACTGCGCTGCGTGTACTGTCCATATTTCGGCTGATTAAGCACAATCTGAGTCAGAGAAACTGCATGAAACATACAAAAAGCTCGGGTTTCAGTAAAAACCGACCCACAATTGATCACCACAAAGACTGGAGCTGGCAATTCAACACAAAAACCAACAAAAGGACATGAAAAAATCCACGCAATGGTCTTCATGCATCACTCATCTCGCTCTAACGCGATAAAAATATTCATGATGCAGTGGAAACAATGGCGTTAGATAACACAGCTGATTAAATATACAAATAATTTAATGTTGCGCATTATTTATAGAAACTATAAAACTAGCAAACCTTCATTGCATTCCTGAAGCCATAATAAAAAAATAAACAAACCTGGGGTCAGTTTCACAGGTGCACTAACGGATTCTCCAAATGACGATGGTTTACTTTCAGAAATTTTTATTCCAGGACTTGTGCTAGAACTGGCTGCAAATGGTGAACACCTTCGCCTTTTAGCAGGCATTTGCGCCATGGACTCCCAGTCCAAATTTCTTTTGAGAGTAGCACACGCCATTTTCTTTTTACGCCCAACGAATGTCCTCTACCTATCCGATACTATGTTTGGAATTTCTGCTTTTGTCACGAATCAAGGAAAAAAACTAAAATAATATTAAAACTTTAACAGCAGAAGCACTACAATTATCAAACAGTTGTTTCTAAATTATTTTCTTGCAGGATTTCTATAAATATTAAAGATTATTTGACGCTGTCCGATTCTCTCACTTCCAAATAAAATCCAGGAGCGAACACTTTTCACTCTATTCAATTTTATTTTGACATTTTGTTGTTATAATCAGGTATACCAACATTATCAACTTTAAAAAATCTAAACCATAAACAATTCTTGAATTTCCTTGGCGAACTATATGAGAATATCAGCCTTCAGCTGTTGAAAAATGTACTGTTTGCTTGTATTTGTAGATAAATTATCCTATTCGATAAAAAACTACAAAATGGTGAACATACGTTCTGTTGGTAAATTTTACCTGCACCTTGAAAATTAATAATGGACAACAATAATCGTTAAAACATCATATTTTTTTCAGTAACAACACTCACTACTTTGACAGCACGTAAAGATAAGCAAAAATTGTTTACGGCTGATTGTGAGTCATCGTCTAAATAATTAATTTTGCAACCTTAGTTTGCAACTCCTTAGTCATTTTATAATTAATAAAGGCTGTGCCTAGCCTAGTGCTAATCTGATAGGTCCACGAGCCTATTGTTTTGTGTTAAAAGTTTTTTATAAGCCGTCAAACTGGGGAACGAAATGTCGTCATCCGCTATGGAAAGTATCCTTTTTTAAATCATGAGTTTTTCTCACTGCGCTATTTAGTATTTTCAACACTACAGGATTAAAATTTATTTGTTAAATATTCAGCATAAAATTTATTTCAAACCGAATAGACCTAAATCGTCATTCACAATCCATGGATAATTTTTTAGGTATTCTCCAATTTGTCACTGGCCTTGTAATACCTAAATGTAGTTTTAGAGGCTCATCTTGTTCTTTGGTGTAGTTCGTAATCGATGTATCATCCATAACAAAGCTCACAACTTGAAAGATACCGTACAAAATAGTAAAGAGACATAATTCTAGTATCAATAACCCTAAGTCTGAACTATAAACAATCATAAGTAAGAATATGAGTCACAATAATGTAAAATAAATTTTTGTACCACTTAAACCAAGAGCTCTGCTTGGGTGAAAATAGAGACATAAATTTTACCTGTGACCTTGCTAGATACATTTTTCGCCCCTATAAACCCCTATATTGCAACTTTCATCGAAATAGTTAGAGCCGTTTTCGAGAATGTGTTTACAAATATTGCTCAGCATTAACAGATTTCTAAAATTAACATTTTGGTTCTATAGGATAACAGTATGTTTATTAGGTTTTATTTGCAGCATATTTTTTTATAAAAATAGTATCTTTGTATATTAACACTTTGAGGGACACTATGCGCACATAGGCGTCATAACAATAAAACTTCTATTGTGTCTCGTGTACTGTCCTTCAAAGTGTTAATAACCCAACCTAAAAATAAAATCCTTAACTGACTTTTACCAGAACACCTATTTAATTTAAAATTTGCTGTAAAAGAGTTAGAACGAAACTCAAAAAAATGCGAAAAAGAAGAAAAGCTTGAGAAGGAAAAAGCTAAGAAGGCGATACAGAAGGGTAACTTAGAAGGAGCAAGAATACATGCAGAAAATGCCATAAGACAGAAGAATCAGGCCCTCAATTATCTTAGAATGTCAGCACGAGTTGATGCAGTATCAAGCAGAGTGCAGACGGCACTTACAACTAGGAAGGTGAGTTCTCCAGTTATCTTTGGATATTTTCAGGGATAGTTTAGAAAGAATTTAAATATGTCTAAAGAAGTTTGTGTAATTCAAGGTAGAGTTGTTAATTAAGAACCAAATCACAAGAAAGACAAATACTATGTTGTGATCTAGCAATATATGCTACTACATTTATTTGAATACTCTTAAAACTTGAAGATAGAGCAATGACAGAATTGATTTTATGACTTTCAAAAATAGTATATTTAATTATGTATTCAATGATATATGATTCATTACTTATCACTATCAGTTAACATACTAATCTTAAAGAAAAACACCAGATTTATTAAGTTTTATGTAGCGTAGAAATAATGCCTTCTCCAACTCTTCCAATGCTTCTCTATCTTTTACAAAGTACAGGAACACAGGAAACAGGCTTTTAACAACATTATTATTTTTCTTTTACATTTCTTGGGACCTTGGGGTCCCGGACCTTTGGAAGGCGTACGAGGGGCGAAGTTAACTCGCAGAGGCCCATTAGGCGTTTTAATGAAATGAGGCGTTATCCCTGTATGCACTATCCAAGTGCACCCAAGGACAACCTTCAATTGGTGTAGGACTATTGCAAGATAATATATGAAAACAAAGATAATATTGGACTATGGGTTTGGGTGGCTAAGTGGACTGGTTACCTAAAACTATGGAAAGACTATTGCCCCTGCCTGATTAATGTTTTATTATGTACACGGATAAAATGGCAGGGGGTGACTTGCACACTTAATAATGGCCCCTGAAAACTGTTGGTAGCACATAGTGACAAGGACATGTTGCCCACATGTCCTGAGGTGCTTGAGGAGTGGAGAGGTATTCCACGGCTTTCAGAACAATCCCAGAGCCTGGAAGATGGTCAAGATCCCTACAAGCACTTACTGGAATACTTCCTTCCACCGAGCACGTTTGCTCTTGCGAATCTCCACTCAAGCTGGCCAATTAAGAAAAGAATGAGGTGGGATCTCCGTTCCTTGTCAGTGTTCACTCCAGCCGGCCAATAAAGGCAAGCCAGAGGTGAGGAACAAGACTTCTCCCGGGAGATAGGGTCCATGGGGTCGAACCTGCTCAACAGCTCGCCACATGCTGCCCTACGGGTTTCTCTTGGTCTGGCTCCTAGACCTGTTCTGGAGGTCACAAAGTAAACTCTACTGGCACAGATCTAGAGTTTGTAGCGCGCAATCCCCACCACGACTTTAACGTAGATACGGCGGTGGAGATATTATTATTATGAGCCTATACTGTTCCACTGCAGGGCTAAGTCCCCCTTCCTCCTTCCACTTTTCCCGGTCTTCTGCAACATTGGGCCAGTCTTTTAAGAAGTCCAGCTCATCGTCATTTAACATGAGCAGAGCTAATTCATCTATAAAATGATTCCAGGTCACAAACTCCATGGCGGGTGTAGTAAAGGCGATGGACGCAGCAATGAAATCAATGAATCTGGAAAAGATATCCACACTCATGGACAAGTTCGAGAGTCAGTTTGAAGACTTGGACGTGCAGTCTTCATACATGGAGAATGCTATGTCACAGACTACCACCACCACAGTGCCTCAGGGAGACGTTGATAACCTGTTGCAACAAGTTGCGGATGAAGCTGGGTATGTATTGTTCTTATTTTGTAGGCACTTTTATTTTCGATTACTGTTGCTTGACTGACCATGTTCCACTTAACTAGTTGAGCTAAGGGTATCTTGCTTTTTATGGAATGTGTATTATATGGGAAGGTGATCTCCAAATTAGATGTTTGCCTGTATCTTAGGGATAAGAGTAGCACATTTTAATTGCAAGTTTACATTTGCATGCATTTTGATATTTTCTGAGCAATGCAACCCAGCATACAGGCCTTTTTTTACAGTTCACATAAATGATTTACTAGTAATGTGAATAAAACTAAGTTGGCACTAGCATTCAAAGTTCTAAGTACTTACTTGTGTACTACCTACCTATATCTAACTTTCCACATTTCTTTTTCAGTTTGGAACTCAACATGGAGTTGCCTTCAGGAGTTCCGAGCACATCAGTGGGCGCCGCGACCGTCGTGTCTCAGGAACAAGACGAACTCACGCAGAGGCTTGCGAGATTACGACAAGCAGAATAGCTAGCGTTGTACATATTATATGTTACATATTAATATCGAATGCACACGATTCTGAAGTAAGATCTAAATGAGGCATATTGTTAAAGTGTATTTTTCTTTATTTTACTTATTTGGTAAACAAATGTGGTGTTGGTACTGTGATTTTGATTTAAAAAAGTTGTTAATTCTGTATAGGTTTCAATGTAATTTATACCGTATGTGTTTCTTACTAAGATTAAGACGTTTATACCTAAAATAAAGTATGAAAATGATGCAAAATCTCCTGATTTTCATACCATGTTTGTTTACTAAATAGTACACTTAAGGAAAAACTGAAGACGTTTTGCGCAGTTCATGCTTTTGTGTAAGTACAAGATAAGTTTTTCAGAATATCCTACTTTACGTTTTCTAACAAAGGGTTAGGCAGAGATATTCCTATAGTACACCCACATTTCGCCAGCATCAAACAAGAATAATGTTATATTAATTTCTTCTAACAATTTAAGTACAAAATTGCTGGTCAAGTGACATGTCAGTCGAATGTCCAGGTTATCGGGAACTGATGATGTCATCCTAAGACACGTCATTGTATGAGTTTATAAGGACAATATTCTTGGCCTAATTGGTCATAATATATCTCAATATTAAAATACTCTTAAGTTAAATTTTCTCAATTTATTATAGATTCTGTTAGACATGGGCTAAACTAAATAATTATGTTGTTATCTTTTACTTGCAAATGATACCAGGGATGACGTTAATAAGAGATTACAGAAGCTCACTGAAAACTCGAGCATTACCATAGATGAATACAAATAGTTCACTTCGTAAAATAATTTAAATAAAAACCGACTCTTGCTACGACACAAAGTGCAATTCAAGTCGCACAGCGCTAATTACGTACAGTTAGTTATATTCAGCTAGAAGTTGCCTCTCTTTCTATTTGTTAACTTTTATATCTTCTGACTACGTTACGCTCACTGAATTGGCCTAACAAGTCGAGCCCGCCGCGTACTTGTATATTCATCTGTGGCATTACCTAAAACTATGTAGTTACTATAAACTTGTTTTATTAAATACTCGAGTCTTGAGCGAGGTTCTGTAATTATCATCATCATTTCAGTCGAAAGACATCCACTGCAGGACATAGCCCTTCCCCAAGCCACTTCGACCGGTTCAGTGCTTCCGGCATCCAGCGTTTGAGGTTCTGTAATACGTGTCTAAAACTACCCAACAGGTTTTGCGAGACTTCTAAGGTCAGGGCCACGACATAGGGCGGGGCGGTGCTCGAATGTTCCCGCGTCGCCCTCCTCTCAGCTCATGGCACGCTCTGAATAACTTCTAACATTTATTCTCGTCGCGGTCGTCGCAGACGCAAGACGCAGGATGTCGTGACTAAGGGGTAAATGTTGTTATGCTGCCTATAACACGTTAAAATTCAACAATATGCTTCCAGTCTTCAGAGAAATAAAGAAAACAGCGTAACTTCAATAGCTTCTGGCATAAACTGCGCAATACACGTTAGTAAATGAAATATGCAGCTTTCAGTAAATTTTGACAATAAAATTACTATTTCTGTTGCAAGTTACAAACAGCTTATTTAGGTCCATAGAACAATATTACAGATAAAAAATGTATTTTAATGTTATTTAATTTCGCGTCATTTCCACTTATGCTAATATTGTACTGTGATCACAAAATATATAGAAACAGGCATATAAATAAGTATCTAAGGTAAAATATAAATGTCTTGTAATTTTTTGTAAATGTTCTTTATAAAGTTATGAACTTATGAATGCTGAAATTTTCATTTTGTGTTTGATTAACATTGATGTTTGACTAATATTACCCTCATAGGAACCGTTTGAAATCTAGGTAAACTAGAAAACTATAGAAGTTTATACATGCCTAACTTATTTTGAAATGTCATAAAATAATTTCACTACTGCAGAACGTAGAAGTGTAGCGATAGCACAGCTTCTTTTTATTTTTTTCGGTATTGCAGTTAAGGTCTGGAAGTAACAGGCACCTTACACTTGTATAGTAAGTTATAGTTCGCTCACTTTTAAGTAGTTAGAGTTAGTTTAGGTGAGTTGACGGTAACCACGGATTCTAGAAACACTCGAAAGTTTATTAAGTAGCCAGAGTTACAAGTAAAGATTGGATGCTAATCCGCAGTGCTCGCGATAGTAGTAATTTGTCAACTAACTTAAACTTTAAAGATATGTGTAACGCTATTATAAATGAATAAAGTAAGTAGGTTGCTGCGTATGTAGTTTAATAAATTGTACGTGAACCGTACAAGTACATATTTGTAAATAGTCAAAGGACTGAAGTTATAATATAAACGCAAAACTTTTGTCAAAATATTTTTATTATCCATAAAACAATTAAAGGAACAAGCATGTATCAATACAAATAACAGTAAACTTTCAACTAATACTAATAATACGGAAAAATCTGTAGTGTGACTACATTTCTTACAACCTACCGTATAAGCTACCCCAACACCGCATGGTGTGCCAACTCCGCACAACTTACCTACGGAGCTGCTAAAACGTATATCACATCTAACACTCAGGAAAACATTTGTTTTAATAATACAAAATAACTCCTTAACCTTTTGAACGCCAGAGTATAAACGTAACGCCGTACCCCTGACGCCAGGCCACTTTTTCTGTCGTGTATTTTGTCATATATTTGTGACGTTGGCGTTCAGGGTAAGATTTCGTTTGTCACATATATGTGACAATGGCGTTCAAAAGGTTAACAAAGTGGTCGGCAATTTCTTTCATAGAAATCGTCTGCTGTATCCGCATTAGGGCACAAATGGCGACACATGTTTTAAAAATTGTGTCGGGAAGATGTTTCTGAAACATTTTTGTTTTATTCGAGATAGTTGGCACGGCGAGTTTGCACCAAGATTTTGTACCATAAATGTGCCCTAGCCCGGGTATAGTGTTATACTTATTATGTTTGGTGTTTAAACCTAGAAATATGGCATTAATATGACTTAGTAAAAATGTGAATACTGTGTTATCTTTGGTGTAGTGTTAAGCGTCCCCATTGTCGGTGGTTTCGAAGGCTATATGGTAGAAGTACCAGTCTTCGAGGAAGGACGGCACGAAGGCTTTGCTCTTCGTGTACCTGACCGGCGGCTTCAACTTGGCGAGCTCTTGTTCGTAGAGCTCCAGAGATTCGGGGGAAGTAGCTCCATTGCCCTGGAACAGAAAAGTCAATGATGTGAGATGGTGATGCGCGATCTTCCTTCCCCACAATTTAGGCTACTTTTTTTTTTTTTTTTGGGTGGGAAATCATCAAATAACTTCTCCCGCTCTGGGCGGAGCGGGAGGGCGTGTCAGACTCTTACTGACTAAAACCCACCCGTGTTCCTTCAGTTGCCGTGTTGCCAGGGGGCCACGATGTCCCTATCGGTTTTCTTCGAACCCCCGGCAGGCATTGGCCCTAGCGGACCCCGTCAATTCTGCTGACATCTCTTTGAGGCGCGCGTGGAACACAACGCGCCGTCGACCCGGGCTTGGTCCTTGTCGGACGGCGAGCTACCCATTGCTCACCGTCCGCAAGCCCGCGCCTACGGTGGCCGGAAATCTTCACGTGATAATTTAGGCTACTTAAGAACGCGGCGACGCATGAATTGTCTATACAAACGTAATACCTAAATCATCTGCAATTTGGGCATATTTCCATCATGTTATGTTGTTATTCGGATTTAGACTGTTTATCTAGGCTCCTACATCTTTTTTTTACCAAAAAACTTTTCTAAAATGAAGTTTAAACGAATTTAATTTCGCACATTTTTACAGCGTAAATGACATGTCTTCATATTGTTTCTGCAGAAGCATAGCTTATATTATCAAGTTACAAATTATCGAAAAAAAAAACATTGGAAAATATTAAGTTTTCATTCATCATTTTTGGTATTACGGAACACATCCAAATTTATCGTAAATTTTCGAAAGCTAGATGTGTGCGTGGTAGTATTGCTCACTGTAGGTGTATATCGCTCCGACAGGCACTCACACTAGCGCAACGTGCTTGAAATTGAATGTTGCAAACATCTCGATTTGTAGTTGCGAGCCGTGTTCGCAGGCCTCTTAACAGATCTCTGTTAGAAATTAGCCCATATGGCGCTTACAATAAGTTCTATGAAATGACGTATCATTTGATTACCCTTGGTAAACCATTGAATTGGTGCGTTTTCACACTGACGATTTGCCATAGTGTTTCCAGCGAAGCGATTTGTGAACGTGCTTTCAGCGGGTGCGACATGTTCGCTGCATTTTCACAATATTGTACATTCGCATGTCTCACTCTCTCTCTTGTGGAAATCCTCATGGATGTCCTCCGTCCTGGGGCGGACGGAGGCGTCTGTGACTTCTACTGACTAAAACCACCCCGTGTTATCGCACACTTGCACCGGGAGCTACGGGGGCACTCAAGCACTCTTCAACGCAGCCCCCGACTGGTGCCGCCTCTGCGGGCTCCGTCAACCTGGTCCAAGGTAAGGAGTACTTGGTAATATCCCACTTGTTACTAAAAATAAGGCAGTTGCTAACATTTGGAAAAATACTAGACGTTGACGCTGCAACAAAGATACTGCGCGTATGGACGAAAATTTCACGCCGCGATAAGGACAGATGCTTCTGTGCCAGCAAGCATTTGTTTTCGTATTTTATTGTATGTTGGTAAAGTAAATAACAAGAAGCAAACTATACGTTTCATTCGATAAACCCATAAAAAACCCAACACCAGAAAAGATAAAAAGTACATACATGAGTCATAAACTTCCCATTAGGCTTGAGAATCTTGAACGAGGAGTTCAGTATGGTGATCATGAACTCCCACAGTTCCCCGCACGCAGACTCCGAGATGGGAATGTCCGTTAGATCTCCAAAGATATAGTCCACCTTCTTTCCTTCAGTGATGAACTTGTTCACCGTCAACATGCAATCTTCTACGATTACCTGGAACATAGTTAATTTGAGGGTTAGGTCGATATGTTGATCACAGCAAACAACTATTTTGTAATCGGAAGTTTCTAGGATGGGGCCTGGCGAGACGTAACTCAGTGTAAATATCAGGATGATTGTTTTCTTTTTTTTTAACGTTTTCTAAAAATGAAACCTAGCTAGATCGATTTATCGCTCCCGAAACCCCTGCATATTAATTTCATGAAAATCGTTGGAGTCGTTTCCGAGATTCAGATTACATAATATATAAAGAAAAGAGTTTAAAGGTACCTATTCGATTTATGGCGCTCAAAATCAATCTACGAATTTATGCAAATAATTTTTAGCGAAACCGAATGTAGCATAATTCTGATTCTGCATCCGTACGGCGAACCACCATATTATAACTAACGAAAAGGTAAATCGGACTTGCATTTTTTCATTGTAAAGTAGTGAAAATTAGGTTTTGCGAGTTTCAAAATACTTATGTGACTCATAACTAACCGTATCTTATGATTACGTTGTCTAGAAGCTTTAATTTTAACCCGTGTAATCCCACGCAGACTTTAGTATTTTGTATTCATTTAAACTTGATATCTGTACCACTTTCTAAGAAAAAGGGGCCTTGACAGACACAACAAAGTGATCCTTTATGAGTTAAAAATGAAACTCCTATACATAAAAATGGATCACTGAGGTCCAGTCTTAAATCTCTAAAAACATAATACATCCTACTTTTTCGTGATCGCCAAACTCTTGTAATGCGCTCTCTATTTTATTTTTTTTATTTTATTCAAAATCCGTTTTACGTCAAATGCAGTTCACATTACCTAAATATAATATGAGTTGGCACTACTGGCTATAAATAGTGAAGTTTATTTACAAAATTGTCTCGCCAGTAGTGACAGTAATTTGGCCCATCCCGACCATCGCATGCAATACTGAAATGACTCACAATCTTGATATAGTAACTAGGTGAATTTACATTTCCTCACGTGAAAATTTTAGTAACTCTAGTACTTGACTATTTTATGTAAAAACATATTATTTTGAACTGTAATAAAATTTACCTAAGCAATTTTTATGGTTCAAAATCTAAAACATATTTTTATGGTTTCACAACTAGTATATATGTATCTATAGTATTGAGACTTACATAAAGGCTGATAGAGTTAGTTGTATGGAAGGAAAAAACTCTGCAACTACCCCAAATAAATTGATAAGGGTAGGGGACGGTGAGGACATGCAACCAAGCATAGTATCCATAATTTTAGCTTCTCGATTAATTAAAAATATATATTAGATACTGCTTCCAGCATGCCATGCATACCATGTTTTAAAACAAGCATATTTTGGTTACCCGGGTTTGAAAATTCGCCAGAATCCTCGCCTCTAACAGTTTGAGATGAATTTGCAGAGTTTATTCACCAAAAAAAATAGTTACTGATTCTGTTAGCTTGCAACCCGTAAATAGTACAAATAGCAAAGAGTAGGTTAAATCAACCAACTATTTGGTATACAGACAGCTAACTTGCAACTACTTTTAAACAATGTTGCTAGTTTGCAGAGTAGTGAATTCTTTTGACATCACTCTCTGAAATATGCCAGAAGCGTAAAAAGTTGAACCAAAGGTTGACTGGTAAAGAATACCTTGTAGCAATAAGTCTGTCTATGTACCACTACTGTACAAAAAGTTTATGTAATTAAATACTTTATTAGCAATGTAGTGGAAAGATGAATAATCTGCCTGTATACCAAATAGCTAGGTCGACTGTACATAACATGATTTACTTCATAATTAGGCCCCTTTCTTCTCTCCAGCACATCCCCGCATATGGGCCGCAGGTACTTATTACAGGCGGACATGACGACCTCGTCAATCTCCAACATCCAAACGTACTTAGGTTTCTCCTTTAAGAGCTCGTATAACAGAGCGCCGTCGCCGCCACCTTAAAATAATTAGTCCCCTGTTAGATTGTAAGCGGTGACCGCATGCATGGGGTTAAAGTATAGTCAACCAAGTAATTACCATCTTATTCTTAAGGTTGAATGTCATTTGCACTTCAATCTACTTAATGAGAATCTAAAATTCATTTATTAATTCACTGACAGACAATGCACAGGCTAAACAACTGGGTCTAGAAGAATGAAATTTTGCACAAGAGTACCTTTTATAACGAAGGTGAGCAACTATGGAAGAATTTTTGAAAATTCTTTTCCTATAGGGATTAAATGGATGCTTGTACGTCCTCTATACAATCATAATAATAAACCTACGACTATTTGTCTCTGAATCACCAAGAGGTTGACTGGTAGAAAATGTCTCTGTCATTATTTAATCCGAATCTGTACATTTGTGTGCTTGAAAAATATAAATAAATAGTACGTCATGGTTTATTTTTGCTTTCGGAACAATAAGATACTTTCAACTTTGAAGTTTCAATTTACCAAGAGTTTTTGACAAAACTGGTAAAGCAATTAAGAGGTTGACTATACCAATGTCTGAATCTGTATGGCCGAAGAGTTAGGACTCTTCTAAAATAGTATGACCGCAGTTAATGCGAGTGAAACTGCTGGCAAGAATGCCTTATTACTTATTATACTTTGCTACTGTTTAAAGCGACCTTGGTAGTATTTCCCTTTTTGAATATAAATAAATACGAGGGGACTATGTATAAGTGCCGGCTTCTATGGCGTGAACGCAATAATCATATGTATTAGGCGACCACTTAATAAAAGGAATGGGTTGAAAAGAAACAGGTTCAATAATAAAATAAAACACGTCTAGCGATCTCTTTAAATTGAGATGTTAACGGATCTTTAGGTCCTGATAAACTTGAGCATTAACTTGTCATGAACATTCTAAGGAATGTTACATTACAGAAAAATAAACGGGAACGTTTTAGCGAGTATTCTAACGAAAGGACAGTAAATTTGCTTCGAGCTTTTTGTCGAGGCGAGCCATTCTGACATCTTTGTGAAGAATATTTTTTTTGACGAGCATTGACTAGAACATTCGCTAGAATGATCGTGAAAATGTTCGTAGCGATGTTTGACTCTATGCTTGGCTGTGTTCATTGTTCAGTTCCACAAAAAAAACGGCGAATGCTAGACGTTCTGTTACAATTGAATGCTCAAGTTTATGAGTACCTTTTAGGAAAGGAACAAAGTGGTCAAGATGTTAATAGAACTTCATACAATTTTGAAAGAGATCCCCTGCATGGCTAATGCAGCTGAATGCATACGAATTTTCGCAGAGGAAAGAGAATTATAGTATGATTATTTTGTTGCAACTACACAACGTAGACAGGTCGGTGTCCGTTATCAAGAAACATGTAAGTACTCATAACTCTTATTATAAAATATATTTACGACGACGCCGAGTAATTGAATATTGCATCAACGACGAATAAAATGGAATAATAAAATTCAAAAACCTTGTTACACCTGTGAGATTAGCTCAAGTGTAGTAGGTATTTACCTACAGTCCTTCTAACACCCACATTTCGCCAATTATGTTTTTATGTCCCATTTAACAAGGGGCAAGAAATAATAACAGGTAATACAAATGAATAAAAAACATAACTGAACATCATTCCTGTTCCCCGAAGGGTTAGGCAGAGGAGCACCTTTAGTAGGTACACCCACATTTCGGCAATTATGTTTAACTCCCTTATAATAGGGGGTGAGTATAATGGGGAGTGTTATTGGGTTTTTCTATCTGGAATTTCTCAGTAGCAGCTCGGAGTCTGGATTTGTGCCCGGTTGATGGCAATAGGCTCGCCCCCTAATACATGGGGGACTTAAACATAACTGGCGAAATGTGGGTGTACCTGCTACAGGGACACCTCTGCCCAACCCTTCAGGGAAACAAGGCGTGATGTTATGTTATGACGGGAAGGGTGGGCGTTTTGGGGGACTGTCTTATGTAATTTTGATGTTCGAAAAGTGCTGATTCTCAGCCTAATTTGAATAAATGACTTGAATTTGAATTTTATGCAATACGGGGTGAGCCTATTGCTTTCGACCGGGCACAAATCCAGACTACTAATAACACTTTACCCGATCTGGGAATCGAAACCCGAACCTTATGCTTAGCAGTAGCGCGTGACTACTAGACCATCGAGGCAGTCACATAAATAAAAATCTAGCACGAAAAAGCAACATCACCCTCATCAAATAACTATAAATATGTCAATAAAGAGAACTCTCTTGATGCTTGCCGTTTCAAATAATAACTGATTGGCGTCTCAGTGACGATTTGGTGCGTAACAAGACGGTCATAAGGTTAACTGGACAATTTACGCATGCATTACCAATGCAATCATGTCCCATTATCCAATGTTTTGGTTAGCAACCACCCCAATATAGCAGAATAGGAATTGGACCATAAGACTAAGTTCATATGACCTCGTGGTACCGCGCGGTACAAGATCAAACTAGTGTTTATCGTCTACATTAACACGCGCTACTGCGCGGCACAGCGCGGCGAGCCAAGATCTTGCACCAAGCGGTTAGTAGTTCCGTGCGGTACCGCGTGGTCATGTGAACTTAGCCTAATTTGTTATTACCCTCCAAAAGCAGTAATTTGGCATAAATAGAGGTGAATAATTCGCGTGCAAAAAGTACTTAACCATTTAGCTGTGACATTTTATGAGGTAGTTAAAATTAGGCAGAGGTTGGGTAAGCTTATAAGAGATTTTTACCTAAAATCACGATTTCTTTCCCTTCATAGCTCTCTTTGCCCCTTTGCATCAAAGTTTCAGTATAAATGAGATCAGCCTCTGAGATATCTGAAAGCAAACAAAATAGGTTTTATATCTTATCTGTTGGTACAAGTATTTGAACAAGAATTCGCGTTTATTTGTTAAATGAACTTTACGCATATTGAAATAGGGTTTATTTTGTATTGACCAAATGACACGAATATTTGAACAAATACGCCACGTGTAATCAACTTAAATGTTTGTTCAGCAAACTTACTTTGTAAATCATCTAGCACCAACATATTGCCAAGGGTTTTGGAATGAACAATCTGAACTCTTTGGAAAGGCGATTGCTCGTCGAATATGACCGCATCGATGTCGTACTCTAGTAAGCGTTCGTCTGCGAATTTCAATGTTACCCTTTAAGATGTTTTAAGAAGATACACAAAACAGACAATTTGCTTAAATAATGATGAAGATAGTGTGTAAAAATTTTGTATTAAAATGCGTTGTAGAACTGGATAGGGAGAAAGGTTTGTAGTTAGCATAAACATGACTATTTATATCAAGTATAGAGACAAATTTCTGTCAAATGTAGGGGCAAAATCCTGATTTCACTAAGGCCGCATTCCAACTTACGCTAAAAGTGATAATATCGCGAATCCAACCAAATTTAATAGTCACAAAATATAAGGGTTATCACTATCTGTCCCTATATCCCTATGTATGCTTAAATCTTTAAAACTACGCAACGGATTTTGATGCGGTTTTTTTTAATAGATAGAGTGATTGAAGAGGAAGGTTTATATGTATAATAACCCGGTTTATACCCGTGCGAAGCCGGGGCGGGTCGCTAGTTAAGTAATAATTGTGACTTTGGACTTTGGTCGGATTCGCGATATAATCACTTTTGGCGTAACTCGGAATGCGGCCTATGTTTCATTATGGAGCTTCTTAGCAGATGGGACATTTGATTCAACTTTCAAATCAAGTCTGCAATTTATAGATTACTTATTTACATTATTTTAAAATGACTACTTTATGTACTTAATGATCTAAATAAAGTGCACTTGAAATGTTAATAAAATAATTATACCACTGACCTGAGGTTGGGTAATACCTGCCGAAGAGGCATCGCTTTAGCGGCGCGTAAGCTTGAGATTTTATAATATTGATGTATTTTTTCACTTGACTTTCCAATACTCTCGCCGACTATTGAAAAAATAAATCATAAAGAAGGAATAACAAAAAATGAATGCAGGTAGTCTAACATGCATAGTTTTATAAATTTTAGGCCAAAAAATGTTAGGTTGAGCGTCTCCTAGGGTACTGGAAGATTCGTTAGTTTGCTACTAGTTGGGTCTAATAAGAAAATTTGGAAAACATGCACTGAATTGTTAAGATGTGGAAATTGGGTGGGTGTACACACGGCTACACATCAAGCTATACAATTCAAGTTTATGCTGATCTCGCATTGTATAGGATTTCCTTACAATGCGAGGTCAGCTTATACTGGAAATGTATAGCTTGATTTGTAGCCGTGTGTACAAAGCATAGTCTTATTCTATGATTGTAAAAATATTTTAGCATTTGTGCATTTTTTTTATGATTAGTTATGAAAAGTGTGAGTGAGGGAAAAGTTGGAAGAAACTTAGTTAACAATTTAAGTAGTGTGTGAAGCTTTTATATTTGATTAGCTGTGCAGTATCTGCAAATGTGTTGTATGAGTGTTTCCTTTCAATTAAGTCCTGGATTAAGCAGTCAATAAACTGATTTATGGTCATCTGCAGACCGGGAATAGGGGTGTTACAAATGCAATTGCAATTTACAAATCAGATTTAAATAACAAACATTATCATTCATCAAATAGCAGTAAAACAATTTTTTTCTTGATTATTCTCCTTACACAAGTTACACAGGTCTTTGAATATACTGAATATTTTAAATACATATTTCATCAAGAAGAAAAAGATTTATGGCTATGAAAACGAAATTAAATCCTGTAAATCAAAATAGAATAGATGCTACAAGACTGATTAGTGATAATGCTTATGTAAATTAATAAGATAGACACATAATATATAGTATAACGTGCTTTGTGCTCCTATTTTAAATTTAAATAAACATGATAGGGTGTAGAATTTTAAAGCTGAACTTGTAATAAAAGTACAAAATAAAGTATAGCTAACAGCAAAAATAAAATTGTATGTAAGGGTAATGTCATCAAACTAAGTTAAATAAAGGGGTAATAATTAATAAATAGAACAGGTACAGTGGCTAACCTGAACTAGTGAGATAAACATCAAATTTATAACCCCGTTTGATTGCTGGGAATAATTTTACCCTTTCGCAGTCCAATGACATTCTTACCGAACTTTCCAGTAGTTTAGAGCACTAGAAAATAAATTTATACGCTCAACCTTCACATATCTATGATCTTTATTTATTATTATTTTAATAATTATGTCATCAACCCTTTGAAGGCTAATAAATGTGAAGCTTCTGATATTAAACCAAATTCAAATTCAGAAGGGCCAATGCATAGCAACAATAAATCAAAATCTGATTTTCTGAACCAATGTTCAACAGTTTATAACTCAGTACTTTTAGTGAAAAATATTTATCACTTATTTGTGCATACTTTTAAACTACTGCTATGAACCGCATGATCTATGAAATATTAATATTATTCAGTAAGTGCAGCGTAGTAATCAGTTGTTTGCATTAACGAACCAAGTTGCATTTTGTCAGACCTATTAGCATTCATAGGGAGAAAATTAAATACTTGTTAAAATAAATAATCAAATAAGTACTTCTTGTATATCCTAAGTTTGAATAAATTAATACAATCATCGAAAATTATCAATAATTTTGTTTTAATATTTTTGTTTACATTATTTGTTATACAAATTATAGCTGCTGGTCATAATACTATAGTTATAGTTACAATGGGAACTACTTAGTCAGAAATATTAGTAAACAAAAATCAATCGATTCAGGAAGCTCAGAATATTCCACTTACAACCCTATTTGATGTTAGGATGAAAGATCGCTCAGCGTCGTACGTAATTGAAATAGACCAGTCCTGTGTGAATACTTGGTTCGATAAAGTGCTATACTATCACATATTTCGCTAATGTAACATCACACGGCGCGCTTACCTTGAGGTTAATTAATGGTTCCTCGTTCTCTTCCTTGTAATATTCAATGTTTACAGTGACAAGGCCACGGTCGAACAGTCTGACGGACACCGTAGTGCCCTTTTTGCCAGTCAACAGTTTCAGCGAACCCCCTTCCAGTTTTAACTCGGTGGCTAAAATAAGATTCGGTATGTATTCTTTCAACACGGTTTCCAATTGCCCGAATACCGTTTTTTGGCCGTTTTCGTCTCCCAGGCGGGCGGGGTCGACCGAGAAGTCTAGTAGAAGCGTTTGCACAGACATTTTCAATTATTCAACGTTAATTGCACTGTTTATTGAGAATATCTAGTTGGACGGGACCGGTAAATCCAAAAGTAGGATATGAACAACGCCGCTCGCTGTCTTGAAATTGAAGGAAATGGCAAATTGATTTGAAGGATCTATTTTGAAATTACGGCAGTGTTGCCAATATGAACTATTTGTATCGATTAAAATGAAAAATGCTCATCCAATGGATTCCTCCATATGAGCATTTTAACCATTCAACTATAATATCAATGCGATTGGTTGATTTTCTTGGGTTGGGCTTTAGCTGTTTGTTTGCACTGGTGAAACAATTACATACTTAGGCCGCATTCCGAGTTACGCTAAAAGTGAAAATATCGCGAATCCGACCAAAGTCCAAAGTCACAATTATTGCTCAATAACCCTTATATTTTGTGACTATTAAATTCGGTCGGATTCGCGATATCATCACTTTTAGCGTAACTCGGAATGCGGCCTTACAAACATGTTAAAATCTTAATTTTCTGTCAGTCAATGTTCGGTACAATGTTTGACTAGAGATTTCAACATGTTTTGTTGTGAATGTTTCGTCAGTCGCCAGTGCAAACGCACACTTACGAAATTTTCCTTTCTGACATAACTGACAGACAATTGACCCTTGATTATAATGTAATAGCCCCACAAATCAAAATTTTAGAAAAAAGTTCACTTCAGCTCCTAGGTTCCCCAATTTTAGAAGACAGTTTTCTCCTTTCATCGACGAAAAAATCAATAACTTTAACGACGTTTCGGAAAGACTCTCCAAAATTAATTCACATTCGGCATTCACCTTGATTAGATACTGTTGTTTTGGTCCAAATTTTATATATTGTCTACTCTCTTCCCCCTTATGGAAGCAGTCACACCTCTTGGACAAAATTTACCAAATTATTCGCAGCACATTAACATCCATTTTAAACGTGGCCCTGGATGACCGAGCGTGGCTGCAAGCTACACTACCCATCCGTTTTGGTGGCCTCGGCGTCCGCAAATTTACCAGTATTAGCTTACCCGCGTTCCTGTCCTCTGTCCACAGCACTGAAAAGTTGACTGGGAAAATTTTAGCCCCCTGCCTGGTTAACTCTGAAGTGTCGTGCTTGACCGTTGCGGAGAACGCCTGGAAAGCGACTTGCCCGAATACAGATCGGCCCGTGAACCCATCTTCCCAGAGGCAGTGGGATGAGCCGCTCTGCAGGTTGGTACGGAACATCTTATTAATACGTCCACCAATACTGCTGAGCGTGCCCGCCTGCTGGCTGTGGGTGAGTGGGAGTCGGGCTTTTGGCTTCAGGCGCTACCGTCACCCAACATAGGCACTATGCTGGGTGATACCACCTTCCGGCTCGCTACTTGTCTGCGTCTGGGTGCTCCTTGTGTAGCTCCGCATCGCTGCCAGTGCGGTGAAGGTGTCGACTGTCTCGGACACCATGGCCTATCCTGCAGTAAGAAAGAAAGAAAAAGAGAAAGAAAATAAATTTATTTGACACAGGTTAAGGCATATAGTTTTCAAAGACAAAAAAAAACAGGAAAAAGCAAAGAAAGCTAATTAAGAGCGCAGGCCGGATAGCACGGCACGCCAGCATCAATGACATCATCCGTCGTGCTCTTGTCACCGCCGGAGTGCCAGCTGTTTTAGAACCCAATGGCTTGGCACGCGACGATGGGAAGAGACCAGACGGAATGACCATAATGCCTTGGAAGGTAGGTAGGCCTTTGGTGTGGGATGCAACGTGTGTCGACACCCTTGCGCCATCTCATCTTCCTAGCTCGGCGAGCTGTGCTGGGGCTGCTGCTGCAGGTGCGGAAAACCTCAAACGGCGCAAATACTCCAATCTTATTAGGACTTATATGTTTGAGCCGTTTGGGGTTGAAACACTAAGGCCATGGGGTCGGAGTGCCCACCTTGTTTTTCAAGACATCGCCAAGCGGCTGGTCGACTCTACACATGACCAGAGGGCTGGCCTATTCTTTGGTCAAAGAATCAGCTTTGCCATACAACGTGGCAATGCTGCCAGCCTTTTGGGCACTTTTCCTACTGACAGCGATGCGGACGAATATTTTGATGCCCTATGATTATTTCCCCCCCCTTTTATATACTTGTACAGACGCCAGCACATCAAGCTACTACAATCTGTCAAAGGAGATGTTTCATTTTCGGCCATAAAGTGTACGTTAATGTAAAAAAAGGAAAAAATTCCACGAATTGAGGAAAAATATTCTTTCCTGTTTATTCCCCTGATTACTTCGGCACAAAAAATAATAGTTTAACAAATTATTGCCATATTCTATTCATCATGGCGTCGTTTTACTTGCATACTGCTTTCGTCTAGAAATCATGTTACATTTTAACATAATAATATCACGTAGACGACATTTAAATAAATATGAAAGGCATGTATTTCTGTACTATATTAAGATAGCTATCTTATACAACTTTTTTGATTAATTAGAAAGTGTGATTCATCATAAAAATAAAAAACTGCTTTTGTGGATTGTAGATTTGTAGGTACTTCTGGACGAAAATGGCTAGCTGTCGATGGTCGTATTTCTCTTGACAAACGTCAAACATTTTCGGTTTTTATTTTGTGCCCAAAAAGTATTAGATATTATGGAAAAAAACAGTCTTTATTGCATTTAGGGGTTCGTTTCCCAGGTTTTCTGAAGTGTACATGTTATGGCCGGAGTCCCATACAAAAATGAAACGTCTCCTTTCTTTAATAGATTTTCAACTTTATCGCTAAAGTATAAGGTTTAAAGTTGATTGGGAAAATTTGACAGTTTCGGGTAGCTTGATGTGCTGGCGTCTGTACGTATTAATTATTATTTTAAGTATGATAGTTTTTAAATAATGTAAATACGTGTGTGTAAATAATAAAACCAATCGCATAGATATTATAGATTAAATTGTTGGCAAAGTAATATTTTGAAGGAATTGAGATTTTGAGATTGAAGAATATTATCTTTTCATCGTTAACTTAGCGATTCGAATGTATGTACAGACGCCAGCACATCAAGCTACTACAATCTGTCAAATTTATTTAATAGATTTTCAACTTTATAGCTGAAGGTTAAGGTTCAAAGTTGATTGGGAAAATTTGACAGTTTTGGGTAGTTTCATGTGCTGGCGTTTGTACAAAAATAACGATAAAGTTTTTTCCTCTGGCATCCTTGTCATTCATGGCTGACTGTCATTTTTTTATTTTCGGGTTGCAATATGTAAATATTGGAAACGATTTTTATTTTTTTGACAGTCGACTTGTGGGTTTTCAGGTACACCTGTTTTACCACCATTATTCTAGTTACTTTTATTAATAATAATGCAACATTCATTATAATAACGATCCTAAAAACGCAAAAAAAAAAACATGAGCAATGCTGGCTTCCAATAATTGGCCTTGTCAAAACGCCATAAAATAGAAAAAAACATAAGCCTGCAGGCTTGCAACATTTTATCCGTCTGTCTTTCTTTTTTGTAAAAAAAATTGCATCGTGAGATTCTTGTGAGTTGTGACATGGCTGGAAATACTACAGAAGAAGTAGAGGTGGGTAGTAATAATTAATTGTGATGTAAATTGCAGCGTCCACCCGTATTAGGCATTATTTATATTATACTTCCTTTACTTTTTACGGAAGATGCTGATGTGGCTGTACTAACTTTCACTGTTGCATTTGTTTCGCGTTTGCAGTGTTTCTAGCTAGTTTACTAGTTTTACATAACCATAAAGTGGTTATACAATCTTAATTATACTCAAAAACAAATATTATTCATATTTATCAGGTTTTCTGATAAGTTTTTTTTAGGTTAGGATTAGAGTATAGTATAATGACTTGTGTGTTCAAGGGGTCTGCGACGACAGAGACCAAAGGTACCACTAATGCTGAGGTCCCGCCGGAGTTCCTGATCAAGCACCCTTTGCAGAACACTTGGAGTCTTTGGTTTTACGACAACGACAGGAACAAGACATGGGAGGAGAACCTAATTGAATTAACCACTTTCGATACGGTGGAAGATTTCTGGAGGTAAGTTGCTAAAAATGAGGTACAGTAATCTGTGCAGAAGTTTCTTATCTATGTGTTTTATATTTATATTGATAACATGTTATTTGCTGATACTAATGATGACACTGTTATTTGCCATAAGGACTGTTTTTGACTCGATTTGCAAGCAACACATAAACAACAAACTTACATCAGATTTGTTATTTTTATAAACCATTGTAGTTCAAAAGCTAAATAAGGGGTATTTACAACATTCAATTATGAAAAAATCAACAACAAAACATTCTTTAATTTATAAATTATTGTTAGATAGATAGATAGATTCATTTATTTGCCTGAAATATGGTATTTTACAGATTTTATAACAAATACACAATAGTTCTACATATTCCGCCAACTAAATTCGGCATGCAAATTTTGTGACAATAACAATGATTCTAATTTAACAAAATAATTAAATTCCAATGTCAGAAAAAATAAGTACTAAATCAAGAATTGTCTAAATTATCAAATTACAAATGTCAAATAATTCAATTACAAATTTTCTAAAAATCGAATTACAAAAATAAAAAATAAAAATTAAATTGAAGTAAGATATTTTGGTGTCAGAAACATAGTAATCACCATCGGACATGACATATTTTCTACAGGTGGCAGGTACACAAACTTGGGGCTAACGGCATGGGTGGCAAAAACGCATATAACATAATCACACCCTTAGTAATATAAAGGCACAATTCGATATTGAGGTTTTGAGTTTTTGTGTAAGATGGGCTCAATATCAATATCATAATCATAATCATAATCATCATTTATTGCATTCATGTAGTTTAAAAGTTATTACAAGTTTAAATTGGTTTCATACATGAATCAACTGTACCATGGAGAGGGTGGTGTACAATTACAGTATTCGCTTTAATATTGTCTTTTTTCTCTTTCTGTGAAAGCCAAGTGGTAGAACAGTTGATATTAAGCCCACCTAACACAAAAACTCAAAACCTCAATATTTCGAGTTATGCCCTAAGGGTGCGATATGTCAACTAACATGATAATATAGTTGGGACCTCCACACATAAGCAAATCCCACATCACCCGTAAACTTTATTTGCCATTTTTAGTTGAACTGTTAATAATACTAATAGATCTCTTATCTCGAATGGATACTTTTACAGAAACTTACATGGGTCAAGACCACCAGCCACCAATCCATCACCATCAATTGACATGTCGTGGCTGCTACTGGTCTAGATGCAACCCTGAGAAATAAAATGTAATAAAATAATCATTTTGCCAAAACAAAGGCAGTGCTGAACATAGGCCTCTTCAAGCATAACACACAATGACTGATACCAGGATAATGTAGTACAGAAAATAATTCATTCAATAACTTTATTTCCAGACTGTATCACCACATCAAGCTACCGTCCGAGCTGCGCCAAGGCCACGATTATGCCGTCTTCAAGCAAGGCATCCGCCCCATGTGGGAGGATGATGCCAACAAAATGGGAGGCAGGTGGCTTATCAGTCTCGAGAAGAAGCAGCGCAACTCAGATTTGGACCGCTTTTGGTTAGATGTGGTATGTGTTCTAACTTATATGATTTACGGTATTTTTTTTTTAATAATCGTTTTAAGCATAGCCCAACCTGAAATAATGTCGTGCTGGATGAGGGGCGAAATTCGCTCGCACCGATTGATGGTGTGGTGGTGGTGTTCAAACTGGTGCGAAACGTCGCATGACTTCCTTGTCCTAAAAAAACTTTCTATGCGCACAGAGCTTTAACTGGACTGCAAGTGAGGATGTTCTGTGGTCATGATCACTGAATTGCTAAAATAAAAGGTTATTAAGTAAAAAGGTTAAAAGGTAAGTAATAACAGCTGCACGGGTCGATTCATCCGGTTAAGCTACGCTTGCCGGGGTTGGTCTGTGGATGGGTAATCATCTTTACATACCGAGACTCCTCCGTGCTTCGGAAAGCATGTTAAGCCTTTGGTCCCGGCTGTCATTCGTGGATCTTTGACAGTCGTTACGGGTCGTCAGAAGCCTGAGAGTCTGACAACCAGTCTTACCAAGGGGTATCGTATTACCCAGTTACTGGGTTGTGGAGGTCAGATAGGCGGTCGCTCCATGTAAAATACTGGTATTCAGCTGCATCCGGTTAGACTGGAAGCCGACCTCAACATAGTTGGGAAAAGGCTAGGCAGATTGATTTTGTATTAACCATAATTATGTATTTTTTTTATTAAATCGATTACTAATTATTACCGAAACTTTAGCTTTAGAACAATTAATAGTAGTGCTCTCACCTAATTTGATTTGTTTGTTTTTGCAAATTTGACCCTGACCCAGTCAGGCAGCAGTAAAGGTTGAATCAGAATCAATTTTAATTATGGAGCTGGGAAAGAAATTTTATTCAACAAAAAAGTATTTTGTTCAAAATCAAAATATTTTATTTCACATAAATCTACATGGGCACTTATGAAACGTCAGAAATGAAGATTTAAATAAATATGGTAATTTGGGAGCAGTTAATAGACTCTTACTTATTTATGCCGTTAATGAGGTACCAGGGAAGCCACATGTGCAGAAGGAATTATTGCCAAACTTCCTTATCTTCAACATGTTATGAACAAAATGTTATTTCATCCCTTGTCTGCAGCTTTATTGTAGTCATCTGTATAATTAAATATTTGAGTTAATTAGGCAATTCAACTGTTCACAGGTTCTTCTCCTTATCGGCGAAAACTTCGATCACTCGGAAGAAATTTGCGGCGCCGTCGTTAACGTTAGAGCGAAACTCGATAAAATTGGTGAGTACTTCTTGTTAAGGTACTTTGTGAAGTATTACTGCCTTTTGTAATGTTGAAGCTGATATGGCTTGAATATATTGCATGGAAATTAACTGCATGCAATATACCAATTTATTTTTTTAAACACAGTTTAATGTGATTTTTTTCTACTATTGGGATTTTATGAGTAAATTATAATGTTAAGAAAACAGCTATGTAGGCCATTCATCATCCATTATCTTTATATATATATATCGACACCGGAAATTTCAAATGTCGTAAAGGACAGGGAATACAATGTCCTTTACGACAATTGAAATTTCCGGTATCGATATAATTCTTCTGTACGTGTGTTTGTCACCTAACTCCTAAACGGCTGGACCGATTTGGATGAAATTTTGTGTATATAATTGAGTGAGTGGGTGGATGGTTTGGAAATACAATTTGACCCGGTAGGTGGCGCTGTTCGGACAAGACAACGTCTATCAGGTCCTCTAGTATATATATTATATTTGGTGTACAAATATTCATGCATAAAACATGCATCAAATATTCCAGTCAAAGATACTAAGAATAATAACGAATGCACCTTGGTATGTCTCAAACATTAGACTCCATGACAACCTCTGCTTCAAAAGTATTATAGAAGAAATCTCGGAAAGGACAAAAGCGTACAAGAAGCGAATCACTAATCATCCAAATATGCTGGCAGTCGAACACCCAAACAGTTGCTCGTAGACTAAAAAGAAAGATTTCTTAAGACCTTCTTCTCTGAGATGCACAAGAATAAACGGAGCAGTCACTGGACGGCTTTCGTGCAAGCCCTTTAATTATATACAATCTTACACATATTGCTGAATATCTGCAAGATTGATAGATTGCAATAAATAAATAAATAAAAAAAATATTCTGTTATCGAAGAATTTTGATATAAATCTAGTTTAAAAAATCTAATGTGAACATTTTTCGCCTTTCAGGAGTTTGGACAGCTGACACTTCGAAGCAGCACGCTAACATCGAAATCGGCAGGAAAATTAAAGAGCAATTGGGTATCCACGGGAAAATAGGCTTCCAAGTCCATCGTGACACCATGGTCAAACATAGTTCTGCAACTAAGAACCTATACACTGTTTAGTTGCTACTTAACGTTCGTGCACTCGATACAAACAGCGGTATGGGGTGGCTAGGTAAAATGTCTTTAGAATGTTGTTTATGACAGGCAAGTGCTCCACGACTGACAAATCGACTCAAACAATTGATTGTACCATTGAATTTAGTCGATTTGTCATCCGTCATTGAGCACTCTTGAGTTGTCCTCCTTTTCAGTTAATTCGATTTTCTGAATTCGAGAAAAGGAATAGTGATTAAAAACAATATTTGTGAGTAAGATGAGATGTTTTGGCAATATAGTGAGCTGTCTCGTACATTGTTGTTGTTGTTTTCTAACCATTGATTGCTACCAGGAGTTGATATTTAGGTTCGATGTTAAGGAGTTTTCTCACATAATTTATCTTAATATAACGTGCATGTTACGTCTGTGGCTAGAAAACGTTAAATTTTAAGTCTGACTTTTGTACTAAAGTGTGCATTAGTTGTAATCTATAGATGTAATTGTGTTGAAATGAGCTAGCTTGTTGGTTGCAGGATATAAATTATTAGTATTATAATAACATATTTTTACATTTAGCACCTTTAACTATGTTATTCTATACACTTGGCTTGATTTAACACTGCCTACTGTCAGTCATATTGTAACAGCATTTCAACGATGCAAGTATACCATAAAACATTAAATACCATTTTATATGAAAATCTTAATACCTGTGTTTTTTTTTTCCTTTTCCAGTTTTACATGGTTGGTACTGGTTTTAAACTACGTTCTAGATTCTGCAAACGGCAAAAAATTGCTAAAACATACGTGCCACGAAAGAAGGCCCTTTGATGCGGCGCTAGTATCTATTCCATTGCATTAAAAAAAATAGTTTCACAATTTTCCGCGGGCCTTCTTTCGTGGCGTGCACCCACTACCTACACTCCAAGTCTACCACACTTCCACCACACAACCACACACCACATGGTAACAATGTGACATTGACCACGCTCTATGAAACAAAATCTCGATAGGAGACATTTTGCTAGGACGATTCAAACTAATGCAACCGTGAACCGCATTGGGCCCATGTACGATTAATGCACTCCCGACATTCCGACCTCGCTGCCGAGGTCCCTTGCGATCGCGACCGCGTCTCCTAGTAAATGATACTCTCCCCGACCCAGTGTTGCCAACGGTTAAACCAGCTCTCCACCAGATTCAACTTCTAAAACTTCTCCACCAGAAAACCACTAACAAAAATCAGCCCTACTCTAAAAATCGCTAAAATGTCCAACTAATTTTTAGTTTTTACAAAAGAAAACAGTAAGTACTTATATTGGTAAAAAAATATTTATTATTACGTAATAAAATATTAAAAATCAGTAAACCAACATACAATATCATGAAAATTATTCAATAACAACAACTGTAAAAATTTAACTGATGTTCTAAAGTTCACCTTGTTCAGATGAATTTTTGTCTGCACTATCATCGTCGGTTTCACATTTATATGATTCTTTGGTAAATTAATAAATAATTTAATTATTGTTAAAATTTAAATTAACATATTTAAATTAAAATATGTAATATATATTACATATATTTAAATTTATTATTATTTAAATAGTTTTTAGTTGGTAGAATTATTAGTAGAATAATTAAATAGTTAGTTATGTTAAAAACTGTAAAGTTATGTTAAGAATGATTGAAAACAAATAAATAAAACGTTTATTAAATTATGTGAAGTAAAAATAATATATTTCCTAACGTTTTAGTGGCTTAGTGGTTGAGCATCAGTAATTTAAATTGAATTTTACTAAACCACTAGAAAAACCACCAGCCACTAAAAGTAATATTTCGCCACTAAAAGGGTTTCGAAACCACCAGTTTTAGTGGAAAATCCACTAAGTTGGTAACACTGCCTCGACCCTTGCTCGATAACGAGTTGCCAGCAGTTGTTGCAGCTAACCACGTAGCTTTAAATTCCCCGACTAATAATCATGATCAAAACTTTAATCTCCCGTCCCGTCCTTATTATTATTATTATTTTATTTTATTTATCAAACAAAGTTTATAAAAAATCTTAACTTAAAAACAATGCCCCGCAAAACCGTTTTCACGGTTTGTCTGTGGGAACAGAACAAATAAAATTATAAATAAGGTTTATTAGTGCGGACACTTAATTTCCACTTACTGCATGCACATCTATAGTAACAAACGAATATATCCTTACATCAAATGACTTATAACACAAAAATTAAATAAACTACCAAATCACTCATCTGCTCTCCCCAACAATCTGCAAACCACTTTCCTAAGAACATTGCTTACAAACTCCTGAGAAAGAACCGCTTAAGTGACTTGGCAAATTTACCCTTCACTTCCTGATTTCTTATATCAGCAGGCAGTTGGTTGAGAAGGTATGGTACTCTTTTATCAAGCGTTCGGTCGCCAAAATAATTCCTTATTCTAGGTACATCAAATTTACCTGCTGATACCATCCTAGTTGCGTGGCTATGGGTAACTAGCGAATGACGCTCCCAGCTGCCATGACTGTTAACCAGAAGTAGGTATTTATGTTTTAAGCTGATAGGAAGAATTTTACAAATTTTAAATAACTGATTATAATCATCTTTACATTTATTTTTAGTCTTCTTACTTACTAATAGTTTTAAAAATCTAATTTGCTGTGCTTCTAATTTTTCTAAGTTGCTTTTGAATGTGAGTCCATAGCAGTCTAGGGCGTAACTTAATATAGGGTCAACCAATTGCAGATAAAGGCACTTAAGGGTATTCCCTGGCACTTTAAAGCTTAGATGGTAGAATTTACCAAGCAATATCCTAAGTTTATTACACAAGTGCTCAATGTGGTTAGACCACGAAAAGTTCTCGTCAACCTTTACTCCGAGATAAGTTACACATGTATCGCGTATAATTGGTTTACACTTACAGTTAAGATAGTTTCTATGAATGCACGCAAACTCATGTGTGTACATCGGAGGTGGTTCGCCAGGTGGTTGTAAATATGGCGAGCGTATCATAACTATCTTAGTTTTATCCGCGTTTAGGATTAACCCGTTGTCGTGTGACCATTCAACTACTCGGTCTACGTCATGCTGCACGAGTCGACAAGTTTCGGCGAGGTCGGCGCCGGCGCGCAGCACGCACAGGTCATCCGCGAACATGTATGCTGAGCAGTTGCGTAAAACGCCGCACAAGCTGTTGACGTGCATTAGGTAGCATACAGGCCCGCATCCCGCGCCCTGCGGCACCCCGCACCTCACCTCCCTCGCGTCACTGTACGACTCGTCTACCTTTACACGGTAATGTCTCTTCGCGAGATAGTCTCTAAACCAGTTGTTAAGCGGTTCCGCCACCCCACACTCCTCCATTGCATTTAATAATGTATTTGTTTCCTAGGTATCAATTGCTCTTTTAAAATCAAAAAATATTACTACTACAAATTGCTTTTTATTTAAATTATTATTAATTTCGTCACAAAACTTAGATAACAAGGTGGTTGTACTTTTACTCTTTTGAAATCCATGTTGGCATGCACTAATAACGCTATTTTTTTGATATTTTTTTGATGTCCTCCCTCCGGTTGACGACTTAAGCCGAGGTTCGTACACCACGGGGGGTGCCCTTAGCGAGCGTTCATCTAGTTTTAATTAGCATAGTTGAAAAACCCCGGGCTGGAGGTTTTAAGTGTAGTAGCTTAAGGCACTCACAGGAAAGCCCGGTTAAGTAGTCATGATCTCAGAGGTCAAATACGAGATGCCCTACCTAAAAAAATACGATTAATGCACGCGGCGCGGCCATATTTGCGTCAGCCTTTACTGTTACGACATAAAGCGAGGTTGTATTAAGCGGTTGCCTTATGGGGCTGTTATCGTAGTTCGAAAAGTTACTTACGTCTGTAACTCTGTACCAAGAAATAAATACCACTAAACTTTTATTATTATCTACCACATTAATTATTTTTCTTCGCTGGCAACTCTCACTACACAGATTCGGGGCTTCTGAATGCATCGTGATTCATACAATGGGTCGTAGTCTATGCAATGGGTACTTGAAGAAGTAAATGAATACTTATATATTGTGTCCATTTGAATATCACGTTATTGTGAGTGAAGCAACACATACGGATACAGTTATATCGGTAAGTGCATAAATCAGTAAATAATTATATCTTAAATACCTCTATTTATCTAACTTGCTCTGTGCGTTTGTAGAAGTTTAGCGTATAAAGAGACGCAACAGGGCAGTAGATTATTCAAAAACTCTTAGCGATACGATTGCATAATCTATTATAATAGAAAGGTAATGTTATTTACGTAGACTATCATTCGGTGCAAGTAGGGTAACCATTTCGAAATTTGAAAAGTCCGGAAAAAAACCCTGACATTTGCAAAAAAGTCCGGATATTCTAACTTTTTAATATTATTCTTTTAGTACTTAATAATTTTTATTTTTTAAAGATGTTATGTCGCCCTTAAATCGAAAAATCCGGACAAATGAGAAGGCCGGACATAGTCCGGACGGGGGGCCAAAAAGCCGGATATGTCCGGACAAATCCGGACGGATGGTAACTCTAGGTGCAAGGGTGTATGGGTTTACATTCGTCAATTATGT
Source organism: Agrochola lychnidis (assembly GCA_963680765.1). Taxonomy (NCBI): domain Eukaryota; kingdom Metazoa; phylum Arthropoda; class Insecta; order Lepidoptera; family Noctuidae; genus Agrochola; species Agrochola lychnidis. The sequence continues at coordinate 3,634,965 of OY796852.1, forward strand.
GAAAATACTTACATAAAACTTTTCATAAACAAAGAGAAGTTACCTATTCAAAATAATTTTAGGAAGGCTCGAATAGCGCAAGGGCTGAGTGGATAAACCGCTGACCCGCTGTAGGTATTACGGGTCGTATTCCTATATGGATTTCTTTTATAGTGTAATTATCGTGTTGTGATAAGTGATGTGCCGGATATCCGCGGATATCCGCGGATATCCGAGGGAGAAAAAGATCTGTATCCGTTACTTTTTAGCGGATCTTGAACGGATCTTTTATATTAATACATATACAGCACGCGTAGCATGACCACCGTTGAAACGAGTTTTGTCGACGAAAGAATAGACAAAATGACAGATTATGATTGTTTATCTGTCATTTTGTCTATTCTTCCGTCGACAAAACTCGTTTCTGCGGTGGTCATGCTACGCGTGCTGATACAGGATACAGATCTTATTTCTCCCTCGGAGATCCGCGGATATCCGCGAATCTCGGATATCCGGCACATCACTAGTTGTGATATATAGGTAGTATGTGGCTGACTGTTCAAGGTTAAACTTAGCGGAATTTAAAGTTTCGCCACATGTTTACGCTCTTTAATTATTAGATACATTGTCGCACTGTTAATATTACAGCGTCCTGTTTATTAGAATGTTCAGACCGAGATCGTGGTTTGGCATGTTCTCGTCTCTATCATGCAATCGTAGCTTGACAATTGTGCGACAGTGACAGGAATAACGTTTAGACCAAGTATGTGTGCAATGTTTATAAATCTCGGCCTTAGTGCGCGAGTCTGACTTGCTTTTGGCCTCTTAAATAGAGCTCTCCAATTGCATTACCTACGTTATTTTAGAGCCACAACAGCTTCCGACAAAATGTTGATCGCAGCTGACAACGTAAAGCATCCTCTTCAGAACGAGTGGAGTTTCTGGATGTTTACGAATCGCGAAAAGAATTGGGAAGCTAATTTAGTGGAGCTGACCTCGTTTGACACAGTTGAAGACTATTGGTGGTAAGTCTGAATTGATATCGACAAAATTCATGTTAATTCTCTTGTCCTTATCCCAAAAAAAAAATAAGGCAGCCTCAGCATGTCTTTTTCATCCATCAAATTGTAGTTTTTGCAAATTTAATTTACCCGCATGACGCGATAAGGGAGGTGTTATAAGTTTCAAGCCTATGTCTGTCTGTGGCGTCGTAGCTCCCGAATGGATAAACCGATTTCAATTGCAGTTTGATTAGTTGAAGATTGATGACTTTTTACGCCTACTGTGGTATTTTGTTCCAACAGTTTGTACCACCATATGAAGGTACCTTCGGAGCTGAAGCTAGGGCAGGACTACTTGGTGTTTAAGAAGGGAATTCGGCCTATGTGGGAGGACGAAGCGAACAAGAACGGCGGTCGGTTGTTACTCATGCTAGATGGCGTTAAGGGTGTGCATATAGATTCGATCTGGTCAGACGTGGTAAGTAAACGGGGGATATCCTTTTATCACAGTAATACAGGTCGGGGCACGAGTCGTGAGTACAGCTCGCGCATGTTACAATTTCGGCCAATGACAGTAGCCGAATGACACGCGAGAGGTCCAATAGGCGACGAGCATCGACTGACGAACCAATCGCGTGCAGTTCGGCGCCCCCCGGCTTCTTCATTCCGCCAAACAGACCGAAAAATTAACTACTGCGCAGTGTCAGTTTATGCTCACGACTCATGAGTTCATGACTCATGCCTTGTGTATTAATGGTTATATTATCTGTGCTAATGGTATGTAGGTACACATTTTAGTGCTGGTTCATATTAAGTAGGTACGTCTGCCTCGTTGGTGTAATGGTCGCAAGCGCTACTGCTGAGCTTGAGGTCCTGGGTTCGATTCCCGGGGCGGGCAAAGTGTTATTAGGTTTTTCTATTTCCGATTTCTCGGTAGCAGCCCGGAGTCTGGCTTTGTGCCCGGTTGATGGCAATAGGCTCGCCCCCTATTACATGGGACTTAAACAACCGGCGAAATGTGGGTGTACTATAATATAGGTAGATACCTACACCTTTGCCGAACTCTTCGGGGTAAACATATGTGATGTTTATCAGTAGCGGATCCAGGATCCCTGCAGGGCTCCGCTGAGGGCACACGACATTTTACAAGGCTCCTCGGATTACTTTTCACAAATTTCTCAATGACTTTGGGTTGTGGACTACCAGAGATATCTCGGTGAATATACATGGCATTTGAGTTATTTTTTTCCTCCATTTTCGTAATTGCACCTACCACAGTTTGTCTCTGCATCACCCAAAGGTTGACTGGTAGAAAATGCCTGTGGCATTAAGTCCGCCTCTGTACATTTCTGTGCTTGAAGAATTAAATAAATAAATAAATAAATAAACCTGGCAGCGTGAGTGGCAGAATGAATTGCGCGCGGATTCAAAATTCGTCACGTAAACAAAACATCTTATAGAAAAAAAATAGTGGCACAACTTGGCAAAACTTGAAAAAAATCGGCACCGCGGTAATCAACGCGTTGATGTCTTTTACTCCACGGTGTCGGTAAACTCGGTAACAGGTCGCAAAATCAATGGTTTAGTCCCATCTCAAAAATGCCCAACGCGCCTACAGAAGTTTTCACTTCAAAAATTGAAAACAAATTATTTATTAAGATACGGATAATTTTATTGATGACAATTGTAAAAAGTTTAATTAGAATAATATCAAGTTCAGTTTCAGATTTGTCACGGAAGAACTCAGACGGTTTTCGGGGGGGCTTGAGCCCGTTAGCCCCCACCCTGTATCCGCTACTGATTTTTATGTTATGTTATGTCTAGGTATATTACTAACAACCTTAGTTATGTTATTGCATAAATAAATAGGAACTGAGACTGTTTCAGCCTCTACTTGTGCAAATGCGAACTGAGTGCTACTCTTATAACTGTGTTGATAACGAAATCATTGTGTTAACTACCTACTTCATTTAGTTGACGTCACCGCAGACAGAGAGTTATTATGATAAATTCATGAGCCATAGCTTATGAGTATAAGTATGAATAACTAATGTAGAGTTTATTATATATATATGTCGTGGCCAGATCTTAGAATTGATCTTTACATGAAATGATCGACCATTTCATGAAATGGTTATGTTTCATGAAATGGTCAGCTAAAATTGACCATATCGTTTAAACGTCAACGTTTAATGATATGTCAGTCGACGTTTGGTCATATCATTAAGTAGGTTATTCATGCAAGTATTAATAGCATTCATTAACTTTTAGTAATCTGGGTCAATGAATAAATAATTTTAAATAGCTTTCATTCCAGAAGAAAAATAATTTTAAGAAAAATGATTGAACAGTTAAATACTAATCGGTGAAATACTTTCCAAACTCAATGGTTTTTTAACGTTGCGGTCGTTTTTCGAATGACTTTCATAAAAGTCACGTAGCTTCATGGGCGTACCCAGCTTTTGGCCCAGGGGGGGCAAATCAGAAATTTCTTAAGCCGGGTTCCCTGCTCATGTTTTACCCTACACACTACACGAAATTTGAAGTAGGTGTATGTAGTGTGTAGGTACAGTAAATCCTGCTTTATAGGTAGGTAGTCAAATAAATAAACTGTGTCCTTGCTTGCTACGTTCGCATATTTTGCATAATACATGAACGGCAGCTTAGCGCGGTTTTTTCAAATATTTATGCAAAATATATTTTAATTGTAAGTAAAGTAAGTCTTACTTAATGCGAGTCTTACATAACTTTTATCGACAACTGTCGGTACTTAGGCATACAAAATCCAGGGGGGCAGCTGCCCTCCCCTGCCCCCCCCCCTGGGTACGCCCATGCGTAGCTTGGTATAATAACGATACTTCACTGCACTTTTATCTTCAATTTGCATATTTATAATTGCTTTTCCAATCGAATTATCGTCCGCCGCCATGATGCACAACAAAAACAAAGCGACATATCAACGCTTCTACCCGGTGGATAATCTATTTTACGATATGATCACTAATGTTTGGCCATATTATGAAGTAGTCGTGCATTTAACTGTGCATATCGTCAAACGTTGAGTATTCAATGATCTGGCCAGACCACATCATGATGTGGCCAGCGGTCGATGTTCTATTTCATGAAATGCAACCATTTCATGAAACGGTCGATCATTTCATGAAATGATCAATTCTAAGATCTGGCCACGACATATATATTTTATTTTATTGTGGATCAAACATAAAAGCACACACAGTTTTTTTTTTTTTGTTGGGCATCTCGTAGTTGACCTCTGAGATCATGACTACTTATATAACCAGGCTTTCCTGTGGGTGCTTAAGCTACTACACTTAAAACCTCCAGCCAGGGGTTATTCAACTATGCTAATTAAAACTAGGTGAACGCTCGCTAAGGGCACCCCCTGTGGGGTACGATTGTACGAACCTCGCCTTAGGGCGTCAACCGGAGGGAGGACATCAAGGATGGGACGGGCTGGGATAAAAGCAGTACAATCCATTTATAGTATTAGACTTAAAAACTATGTTAGTAAAACTTACAAAAGAACCTAACAACAACTATTAACTACGTGGCTCAACTAGGGTTACCATTTACCTACGTAAAAATGCCAAATTATTCAGAAAAATTCAATAAAATGGTTTTTTTTTTCTTCAAAATTTCTTCAAAATGAAAAGTATGAACAGTTTACGACCAGGAAACTAATTTATAGTACCTACTTACGAACTTACTGCAGTGAGTGATATTTTTCCGAAGACATAATTATTTCAAAGTTTAAAAAAATTAATATAAATAGGCATAAAAATCTTCACACGAAACGTTTTAAAAGTTTTCTTGGGTTACTATAAGTATCGCTTTTACCGACTCTATTGTGAGGCACTCCGGGAGTGCCGACAGAAGTGAAAACTTGAACAAGATCGCCTTGGTGGAAGAAAAATACTTGTATAGAACATTGGTCCGTAATCTTAGCTAAATAAAGAGCACAACCGCGGTTACAAAAAAAAAAAAAAAAACTTTCAAAACCTTTACGGTAAAAATACTTGCATAGAACATTGATCCATAATGTCATATGAATAAAGAGCACAATGGCATTTACAGAGGTGTCGGTATTTTTATGGTGTACATAATAAAGAATAATCTATTTATCTATTTATCTAACGGTGTCGCGAGTTCAATTCTTTTTCCCAAAAAATGCCCAACGAACCTAAAGAAGTTTTCACTTCAAAAACCTTGTAGAGTTGTTCTATTCTAGGTTCTGTAAATAAGCTCAAATTACAGGTGTTGCTATTGATAGGAGAGAACTTCGACCACTCGGACGAGATAACAGGAGTTGTCGTCAACGTTAGAGGCAAGAGCAAAATTTGTGAGTTCCAACATTTACATACCTACATTGTTTAAATTTGATTTTGACATTACACTAGCACAGAATAATAAAGTAACAGTATTATGTCTCGGCAGTGACCTTGAAATAATTACGTATGGCCTCTCGATAAATGAAATTTCCGTGTCCGTGCGTAACTGCCACGCACTCGAGACTGTTGGTACTGGGGGCCTACCACAAGCTCATAAAGCAGTATTATTATAATATTACTTCAGTGGAAGAAAGAGATGGAGTTATACGTCCTGTAGAGCTTCATCTCTTTCCCACACTGAAGTAATATTAAAATAATACTGCTTTATGAGCTTGTGGTAGGCCCCCTGATATAGGTACACTGAGATTTTGAAGCGCGTTATTTCGGCCGTTTTCTATGAAGACATAATACTGTTACATATTTATACTGTGACTAAGGGTAGTCAGTGTAGTCAGCCTCGCTACGACTCTGCTAATGGGTACATATTTTAACTAAGGCATGAGCTATTCTTACCATAGTTCCTGGCAATACGGGGCAAGACCAAAAATCAAGAGGTACTTTTCATGAACACATCTGCTTTTATCTCTTCTATGAAATACTTATCTTTTTCAGCTATTTGGATGCGCAGTACCAGCCGAAAAGCAATCTTGGAGATCGGCAAGAAGTTGAGAATACAGTTCCGAATATCTTGCAGGATTCACTTTTATAAACACAACTCTTCTTCATCTATGTTCTCTTTTTAGGTTTTTATTACGAATATATAGGTACCTGTGTAGTAAGTATATAATGGATAGTTGTATTGGTAGTTAGTCGGCAACAAAAGGCGATAAACACTTTAGTTTTTAAAATTAAAATCGGAACAAGTTAAATATTCAAGGCAAATGGCACGTAAAATTTTATCGGAGAGGCAATCGGATGGCGAGTGGTAATCTGGGTCTTGAAGTGAAAGCGAACCCCCCCCCCCCCGTACCGTCCGAATGGACCCCAAATGGACGGGGGCGGAGATATGGGGGATGGGGGCCTAACATTTTTTTTTGACATGGCATTCAGTTTTGTTGGTAAGGAATTTATGTGGATCAATGCTCTCTGGTTTAGATAAAATTAACCAATTAATTAAATTAACTAATTAACATTTTCGGTGATAAATCATCGGTAAGAAGTTTCAAGAATTATATAATTATGTCACCGTAGATAAACTTCGTTAGTTTATAATCGATCAGTATTATTTCCGTTAGATTATAAGCGACAAATCATTTACGATTTAACGCATTATTTTTCGATAGTTTATAATGTATCTATGGAAAACGAGCGTAGTGAGCTCTGCCGTTGCCGCGGTAGCGCTCACTACGCTCGCTCGGCTCACGCGCGCTTGGTCACAGTTCTAACCTAACCTAACCCATTACACCCAGTTCACAATTTTTTGACAGTTTATAATCTAACGACAATAATACTTACCGATAGATTATAAACTTATGGTTCTCACAATCTTACGGTGACATATAGGTACATTATATCAATTACTAGCGACCCGCCCCAGCTTCGCACGGGTATAAACCGGGTTATTATACAAATAAACCTTCCTCTTCAATCACTCTATCTATTAAAAAAAACCGCATCAAAATCCGTTGCGTAGTTTTAAAGATTTAAGCATACATAGGGATATAGGGACAGAGAAAGCGACTTTGTTTTATACTATGTAGTGATAACGATGTTAGGGGGTGGCAACTGGATGGCATTGATACACACAAATTCCTTGCACATAATAGAGCTTCAATTTTGAATGCCATGTCAAACAAAACAATGTTTTGCCCCCATCCCCCATATTTCCGCCCCCGTCCATTTGGGGTCAGTTCGGACGGTACTAGGGGGTTCGGTATCACTTCAATACCCAGATTACCACTCGCCATCCGTTTGCTTCTCCGACAAAATTTTACGTGCCATTGCTTTAACTAAAAAAAATTTTATGAAATGCTGAAATACAACGTATTTAATAATTTCGTGTCAATTAAAATTACGTCTTTTGTCGTTAACCATAAGTACCACTATATGCTAATTATGAAGCAGATATTATTACCTAACATAGATATATCTGATCTAAATAATACATCGTGATATTCGAGAGTATGTTATATGTGCCATAAAGTATGTACAAAGTCTAGTTTATAAACATTTATTTTATATATCTCAAGTTGTTTTCTTTTTTTGTTATTCCGAACCAGCGAGGTAATTGCGTAACACATTAACAGTAGCAATTATGGCTTTCATTTTGACAGTTCAACAACATTCATTGCGTTATTTACGTTGTTGAGCAGACAAATTTTCGAACTTATGAAGCAATGAATTAGCAATATCTTTCAAAATCATTCATGCACCAAAAACAGCCACTGATATTGCCACTTTGCCAGTTACTGGGCAAAACTCCAGATATTCTTAGCTGATGGCAAAACCTAAAAACACTGACTGATCTGGATTGAACTCGGGACTAGTGATGCAACGAATACGAATACGAATATTCGTATTTGCCGAATAGTAGACATTTACCGAATATTCGTATTCGGCGAATACTAATACGAATACTAATACGAATATTTAAAAATTAATATGTTTGTACGCAAATCTAATTACTGGTAGACTTGGAAAACGCGCGTCGTCGGCACGTAAAAATACGACGTGTGCAAGGGCCTTAACCGCAACGACGACGCAACGGGGGACTCCCCGGCCATAGTTTATACAGTGCCGCGGCCCAGGAGTTTTCCTATCATTACGAACCATGGATTGATTGATTCATTCATTCCTTTCATTTCATTTGTCAGTCGAAAGCACAAGTCAAACAAGAGAGTATTGTTTTATTTATTTTCTGAGGTTGCTGCGAAGTGAAAGAAGTTGAAGTTGAATAGAAAATGTCTTCTCGTAAACGAGATCAAAGTGACATATGGAAACACTTCGATAAATTACCAAGTAAGTAGTTATATGGTCTGTATTTCTTTTGTATGAACAAAAGGTAGGATAGTAAGTCCTAAGTAACTTAGACGAACGTTAGTAATGGCTGCGTCTATGTAGTACTAGACTATTAGTCTTTTATTACCATGGCGAGATATTCGTATTCGTATTCGTAAAAGTAGTATTCGTTGCATCACTACTCGGGATCTTATGTTTAGTAGTAGGTACTTCACACTTCCGACCACTAGATCAGGGGGCCATCCATAAATTACGGCACACATTAAGGGGAAGAAGGGCGGCAACAAAGTATGACATCGTGTGATAAGGGGGGAGCGAGTCATATGCTTCGTGACGTCACATATGTAAATCTAAAGTATTAATAAAAACGTTAAACTTGAACTCTTTGATCCCGGTAGTACGTTTTTCCGACCTCCACGCGAGCGAAGCCGCGGGAAAAGCTAGTAGAGTAATATTTTTGCCATTTTAAATTAAACTTTAAAATGACTTAACAAGGTTTAATTTAAAATGGCAAAATATATGATGTCAGATTAGGGGAGAGACACACAAATATGACTACTTGTGATAAAGAGGGGTGAAAAATTCGTGTGACGTAATTTATGGTCAGTCAGGATAATAAATAGAGTGAAATAATAGCAATAATAAAAACGTTTATTGTTAAGCTAAACATAGGAGAAGACAAAACATTTATAATATCGTGCACGTTCTGGAGCTGGTCTGGTTTCTGATCTCCGTCTCCACGGTCTCTTCCACCTTGTGGATACTGTCCTCCGCTGTGTCGAGGCCTTTGTGGACGTTTTCTGAAAATAATTGGTTTTACTGTTATAACTGCTTTCTAAATAAACTAAAAGACTGTGAAGGGTGGAATAGATTATATCTATGACACCATACAGTGCCATTTAATAAATGGATAACCTTGAAATGGCTTGTATAAAAATTAATGGCCACACAATTTTTTTGTAATAACTACTCGTAAGTCGTAGTTACCTACAGCCTAACTAGTCATAATTCGTTATCCGATTCACATAGCCGCGGTGTACAAGAACAGTCCTAAGCCTAACTAATATTATAAATTTTTGTTTGTTTCGTTGTTCGAAAGTGAGTTTGTTTGTTTCGCTTCATGCTAAAAGTGCTGAAAGGATTTGGATCTGTTAGCCGAACTTTTTGCTTCCACCGAATGTTCAGCCGAAGTTCGTATTCGATTCAATCCACGTTCGGCCCATCCCTACTATTTATGAATAGAATAATATCTAGTAACAGCTGTAAACAACGTAAAGTAAACAAATCCAAAGGTAAAAACTTACCAACAACTTTTTCTTCAATGACTTTCCCTTTCCCCATACAAGAATGTTCTTTATCTCTGATGGTCTGAAACATTCGCGCGAAGCGTCCTTTCTCTGGAGTTTTGTGAACTACAACGTCACTTTCCTCGTTATGCTCTGCGTCTTCGGGAACGTCAATGTGATCTTCACTCCGGACAATAGGCATCACAGCTTGCGTCTTAGTTTTACCTGCATGCGGACTAGACTTATCCGATCCACAGGGTATAGTCTCATTCTCAGATTGTCCTGCTTCACTTTTTTGATCGTCACTATGTTTACTGAGAACTGGACTTATCTGACTTAAGTCGGGAATGTGAAGCAGTTCTGGTAATATCGGTGTTTTCGGTGGAGGTGAGTTCGCTATTTCTATCATTTTATTCGGTATGTCAAGAACTTTCTTCGCTTCATCATGCACTATGGGAGGAACCACAGCAGCTTTCTTCACGAACTCCTCAACAATTTCCACTTTCTCATTCACTTTGTTAGTAGTAGTTGTAACGACTTCTTCCACTTTCTCATTCACTTTGTTAGTAGTAGTTGTAACGACTGCTTCCACTTTCTCATTCACTTTGTTAGTAGAAGTCGTAATAACTTCTTCCACTTTGCTTTCAGCCTTATCGGCCATCGTGTCCATACTCTCGATGACCTCAGAAACTTTTGTTTCTCCATTAGAGTCAAGCGTATCAATCGCGTCTATGTTTATATCGGGCGAGTCATGCGTGCTTCCATTTTCGTTCTCAAGGTCGTTTATGTTTACTATGTGGGAGCCGCTGACGTTGGCCTCTAATGAATCTATCGATCCGGACTCTTCGTTCGCATTTCCATTCACGTTATCGGTGTTGTGCACGTCAACGTTAGAGTTCGTGATGTCCTCGATTACATGCGAGTGTTCTTCGGATTTGTTCATTGTTGGTACTTTCTGTAGCGGCGGCAGTTCGGTTAGGGAGATCTGTCTAGTTTGTTCGTCGACTACGTTGAAGTCGTTGTTGGTGAAGTCCGCGTTGGAGCCCTTGGTGGCGGTGAGTAAAGTGTGACACCCTCCGCAGGCCACATTGTCTACGATGTGCCCATTCATAGCGGTGACCCGCTTAGGTGTGTATTGATTGGGGACCGCTTCGTTCGCGTTGTCGGCATCGTCGATTTCCTCCAAACAAAGTTTATTGTGCCGGGACTCGCCGCAGGCGTAAAGCAATCCGTTGTCTGTAACGTAAAATGAAGTTTTATACGACCAGCGACGACAAATGGTAATCGAATACTGATCATACCGCCCCGCCGAGGGCAATTTAGATACTATTTATGTTGACGTGACAATGAAAATGAGCCAATTACATTAGGTACCTAATGTGTGCCAGTAATAAATATCAGCTTTTGATGAGCTGGAATGGGGCTTTTAAAGAAATGAAATGTGTGTCATTTCCTTAATATTCAGTGAAAGCAAAGTGTCTTAATAAATATTAGTCACGTACGTACGTAGTTGTGTTTACGAAAAGGTCTCAGGTCAAACTGTAACTGTCGAACTTGTATTTGTTTACTGTTCACTCGATGTTTGGAGTATTTTGTCAAAACACACGATAAAAAGGGAGGGTAATCCATTTTTAATTTCTATCACTAATACTAACACATAATGGGACGTTGATCTACGTTTGAATAGCATATAAGAAAGGCTTGCCGCTCACAGCGTGTCTTACGACTACTAACAGTGAACGGCTTGCGAAAACTTTTCTACATAAAAATCAATATTACCTGTCACAAACGCAGTATGCATCGCTCCACACGCGACCAGTTTCAGCTGATATCCATCGAACATCTTCTCCATATCAATCTCGGTAGGTTCTGTCACATGTTCGACCTCCTTCGGAAGTCCGAGCTGTCCTTTATCGTTGGACCCGAAAGTCAGGATCTTGGACTCGTCCATGGAGAGGAGGAAGGTGTGGGCCGCGCCACAGCATGCGCTTTTGATCGGGATGCTTAGTGGTAAGACTGTTGGGACGTACACTGTAGTGGGTTTGTCTGGTACACCCAGTTTCTGGTTCTCATTGTCTCCGGTGACGAAGACTGCGCCTATTGCTGTTGAGATATAGTTAAATACATAAATAGGTATTTCTGTGAACATTCTTATGACCATAATTATTTGGTATTTTTATGGATAGACATTTGGAAAATCAAAAAAAAAAATGATGATTTAGAAATCAAGAAAAAAAAATTACTTCATTTTTAGGGTTCCGTAGTAAACAAGGAATCCTTATAGTTTCGTCATGTCCGTCTGTCTGTCTGTCCGCGGTCTAGCTCCGAGACCCTTAGTACTAGAAAGCTGTAATTTGGCATAGGTATACATATTAATTACGCCGACAAAGTGGTAAAACAAAATTATGAAAAACATTTTATTTTAGGGTACCTCTTTCTACTACACGTAAAGTGGTGATGTTTTTTTTTTTAACCCATGGTGTGGGGTATCATTGGAAAGGTCCTTCAAAAAAATTGTGAGTTTGTGAAAACCATTTTTGGATTTAGGGATCTGTTTGCGAAATATTAAGCTTTAAAGTGCCAATTTTTGTTAGAGTCAAGCCCCTGCCAGCTAAATGGTTGGTTTTGGATGTGTGAAAAAAATCACAGCAGTAGTTCATTTAACGAAATTAAAAGGAATACTATCACAGCTAAGTAGGCTAATTACAAGTTAACGAGTAATAATCGACCAACTTAACTTTGCAGTTGCAAAAACATGTTTTCCCATACATTCCGTATCATCATCATCAGCTTATAATGTTCCCACTGCTGGGACACAGGCCTCCTCTCTATGAAAGGGTAGTGGGCCGTAATCCACCACGCGGGCCCAGTGCGGGTTGGTAGATGTCACATGTCTTCGAATTTTCGGTTCTAGGACATGCCGGTTTCCTCACGATGTTTTCCTTCACCGTTTTGAGAGCAGTGGTGATGAAATAATTTACACAAAGTAATGCGCCTGTCTGGGTTCGAACCTACGACCTACAACTAGTAAGTCGCGGCCGTTACCACTGGGCCACCACTGCTCATGCTCACATTCCGTATGGGAGAACATATTTTTCAACTACAAAGTTAAGTTTGTTTTTGGGATAAATTCATCCCAACTAAGGAACCCGTTCATTGTGCGTGGTCCGACAAGCACTTGGCCGGTTTTTCATTAATTCAAGTCTTTAACATAGTAAACTATTGTGTAGTTTTGCTAATGACTCAGAACAATAATCAAATCAAAGGGTAAACATACCGAACGTATTCAAAGACGATACATCTGCCTAAATTGTTTTAACAAGTGGATATGACGCAGGGATATTGTCAAACCGTCTCACAATTTAACGGGCTTGCACATGCAGTGAATTTGTCAAAATATTACTGCCTTGCAATATTACTGCGTGAGTCCAGTGGAATTATAATGTCACTGAAGTGAGCCCGTTAAATTGTGAGAAATGAATGCAGTTGACAAAGTTTCGTGCAATTATAATTTCACTAGTGAAATTATAATATCACTGGTTTGACAATATCCCTGCGACAGATACACTATCATGAGAAATTGTATAAAATACTCATTCTTGTTTTAATGAATGACCTAACATGTTGCAAGTCGTAGAAATAGATGATTTGATGTGGTTACTGGCTGTGATTTGCGTAGCTATCACTATGCATAATGAGCTCGTAGCAAAGTGCTACGGCGTAGACCGACCGCGCTACGGCGTTTACAGTCTTTCGATGATTGCATCACCGCTGTTATTTATTGTCATGTATTGTTCGATCCTGTCAGTTTTTATTTTATTTTGTATCTTTGTATTATGGCAAGTTTTAGTGCTTTTACCCGAATAAGTTTGAAAAAATATTTTATAAATGATGATAAATAATAAATGATATTTATTTTGCAAACTAGCTGCTGCACGCGGCTTGGATGTGGCGTGGACCCTAATTATTTTTCTAAAATAAATGTAGCTTAAGTTACTTCTTATAAGGTCAGCTATCTGTCAGTGAAACTGCTGTCAACATTGGTGCAGCCGTTTCGGAGATGAGCCAAGAACAAACAGACAGACAGACAAACATTTAAAAAATTGTTTTTGTTATAAGTACAGTATATACTTTCATATTTATGTATTTATTAAAACTCTGGTATTTGACATTACAAACAGAAACTTTAATATTATTTATTTTTATGGATAGGTTAAAAAACACTTGTACACGTAATTTTTTTGGTGCGTAATAGTGTTATTATAGTTTTTTTTTAATTAAACAAGATCGATTTTACCTGGACAACTACTACTTTATTTATTTACAAGCCGTGTGCTCGATGGGAGTACCTATAGGTAAAATGTCATTAATCATCCAACTTTCATTACCAATTTAACCCCATCAGGGAATGAATTTTGAAAAATCCGTCCTTCGTAACAAAAGGAACTAAAGTGCAAAATTCCATGCTTCTAGGCCCAGCAGTTCAGGCTGTGTGTTGTCTGTCAGTGAATTAATGAATTTAAACTATTTATTAAGACGCTGAAAACAGCTAAAGCGCGGTCACTGTCGGACTGCATACAAAAGAAAGAAAAGCGCGATAACACAATGCAGGTCATTTATTGTAAAATATGAAGCAATTGTCTATTAACAAAAATCTATTGATTAAACTAAAAAATTAAACTATTATAATTTGGTATACATTGTTGTATCTCGACTCTGTGCCGGTTTTTTTTTTGGGTAACACGGGCCAAAGCCAAGTGCTACCCCTGAAAGTACTACTTAAACTAAGTGATAATTGATGATAATAAATGGCGTGGCGATAATATGTTTCGGCTTTGTGTTGCAGTGGTGAATGATGTCTGTGCGTGTGATATTTGTGCGTCATTGTCGTTCTGCAGGAATTTTCGGACAATTCTGCAAGTGTTCAGGATAGTAGCTTTCTGTAGGGTTTGGGAGGTGGAAGGAGCTACGTCCAGTGTTTTTAAAGATTGATGCAGTTGTTTGGGAATGACACCGGTGGTTGAAAGTACTATAGGGATAATGGTAACGCTGCTATTATTATGTTGCTTGTAGAATTATCTATTTAAAAAAAAATTAAAATGGTTTTTAATTGTTGAAAGATTTTTTTTCTATTATATTAAATTAGTTGTATTATGTTTTCAAAACGCTATTTAACTAGCATAAATCCTGAAGAATATCATACATGTTTTTCTGACTTTGTTTACTGCAGTGGATCATATACTTTTAGGCATTATAAAACTTGCTTTTAGCTCCTGTAGTTCCTTTAAGACGCCAGTGACCTTGAGTGGTTAGCTTGCGTGTTCTGTACTGAGCTCACGCAACGCGTCGTACGTCCAGCTAGTAATAGGACTCGCCCATCAAGGAGCGCTGTTCCAAATTAGACGCTTTACTAATTTATTATACATAAAAAGAAAGATATTTTAATAAAACACGTATACTAAAATCAATAATTAAATTATCTTTAAAATGGTGAAGGTTTCAGAAAAATACGCTTGATAGATTTTGCGTGATTCTCAGTTTTTTATCCGCGTTAGACATAATTTTACAAATTAATTTCACTATGTAATATAAACATAATCTAAAATATTTATAGATTAAGTTATTAAAAAAATGCTCTAAAGACGTGATCTTCATTAACAAATCATAAAAAATCGATTATCGTCACATTAAGCAGATTCTCTAAGTGGTTCACTCATCACTATAATCTGAGGTGGTAGTTGGAGCTTGATTATGTTGGCTTATTATGGTTTAAGACGTTTATTCAACCTTATTTCCATGCACTACTGACCAGTAATAAACACCGTATGGTAGTATCCACACTCGACGAAGGCGATCTTCTCCATAAACTTGAGCTCGGTAAATTTGACGCACGACCTGGTGTCCTCGCCCAGTCCTAGTTGACCTTCAGTGTTGGAGCCAGACACGAAGACCCGCCCGTCATCTGATGGAGAGGAAGAAGAGGGTAACACTAGGAAATTACTCCCTTATTTCATAAACGTTGCTAAAAGTAAAGATATAGAAATTGGAATCTGTTTCGGGTTGTTCGTACACAAATTATATTTATTTGAAGATTCATACATATTAGAAAAAACCGTAAAAACATTAGATATTACAGTTAAAAAGACTGATAAGTTTTAAAGGTTCCTCTCTCCTACATACTATTTTGCAGTGTCAGGATCAAAATCTGCCTAGTCTTTTCCCAATTATGTTGGGGTCGGCTTCAAGTCTAACCGGATGCAGCTGAATATCAGTATTTTACATGGAGCGACTGCCTATCTGACCTCCACAACCCAGTAACTGGGTAACCCCTTGGTAAGACTGGTTGTAAGACTTTTGAGCTTCTGACGACCCGTAACGACTGTCAAAAATCCACGAATGACAGCTGGAACCAACGGCTTAACGTGCTTTTCGAGGTACGGAGGAGTCTTGATATGTAAACATGGTCACCCATCCACGGACCAACCCCGGCAAGCGTAGTTTAACCTGATTGATTGACCCATGCGGCTGTTATTACTTAGACACGAGCTCCTCTTGCAGTGTCAGGATACAGGGTCCATAATGATCTTATTAAATTTTAAGTTACCACCTAAAAAAACCATTGTGGAATGCAATCAATAATAATTGAGTATTGGGACGTTTTAACGTCACAAAATGTATAGTTAAGCAGACGTTAATCATTACTTAACTTTAAGTAACGGTTTAAGTGCCAAGACCGAGTCGGGCCTAGAAACGTTCAAGGGTTTTAGAGTCAAGGTATTTTTAATAGCAGCCCGACTTAGAAAGTTAGCGTTGTGACACTGTAGTGCTTCGAAAAGTACGTAAATCCTACTGTGCCTGATTAGCCTGATTTTTATTCGGTCATGTCTGATTGCCGTCATAACGGACTTTGAGAGTAAGGGTAGAGAGAATGGTCCTGTGTTTGTGCATTGTAGTTGTCCTGCGTAGTTGTTTTGATATAATTATACAAACAACTAAAACAATGTACTCAGGATTTTGTAAACAGCATCCATGTAGTTTCTTTTGAAACGGGCAACTAATTTCTACTTTCTCAACTGACCGACTCTCTGACAATTCAAAATTGCCTGTACATGATTTAAGGCCAATTTCACAAATGAAACTGAACGGGATCAGCACACCTGCACCGTGTTCAAGAGCTGTCATTGTGTATGTGTGTTTCATAACAATGAAGACACTGACAGCTCTTGAACGCGATTTATATGTGCTGATCACGTTCAGTTTCATCGGTGAAATTGGTCCTTTTAAAAAAACGCTTTGACTTTGAGTTGGCCAGTCTCCGTTGAATGTTTAGTTTTTTTTATTTAGAGTTGTTTACCGGTAAGTATAGCGGTGTGGTTGCTGCCAGCGGACAGCTGTCTGATAGGCCCGATGTCTCCCTCCAACTCTATGAACTGCGGAACTGTGTGGTGTTCCAGGTCGCCGGTGCCCAGTTGACCCTCGTCGTTGCAGCCCACCGTGTAGATCGCGTTCGAGTCTGGTGGGAAAGAGTTGGTCTATTGACTATTCAACTACAAACAGAACATATAGTGCAATATCAATTTCTATGCGCATGGTTGTTGGACGTATGGTGGATACCGGCCATGCTATTCTTTCAGTTATCTTACCTCTAATTTTGCATTACAGTGATTTTTTATTCTCGTTTGCTTTAAGGTTGCTGTCAGGAGGTAAAATAACTGTGAGAGTACTGAAATAAAATGGTGAAATTAAATAATGAAATGAAATGATGAAATGAAATAATGAGATGAAATGAAATTATGAAATGAAATTATGAAAAGAAATGATGAAATGAAATGAAATGAAATGAAATGATGAAATGAAATGAAATGATGAAATGAAATGAAATGATGAAATGAAATGAAAAGAAATGATGAAATGAAATGAAATGATGAAATGAAATGAAATGATGAAATGAAATGAAATGATGAAATGAAATGATGAAATGAAATAATGAAATGATGATGTTTATTTTCTATAAGTAGACCTTCGAAGAGACTTTTACACGTCAGTCTGTAGTATGTTTTGCTACTTCGGCAACGTCATCTCATTCACGGATTCGATTCGATGGCGCTTGACTTAAGTATTCTTATTATGTTCAACGGAAACTACATTGTTACCTGTGACGAACACAGTGTGTGCTCTCCCGCAGGCCACGAACAGTGCTCTGTGCGGCTTCAGCCATTTGACGCAGCTGGGCCGCGTGACCTCATCCTTGTGGCCTAAGCCTAGTTGGCCCCAGGCGTTGCCCCCGAACACGAACACGCGGCCATTCTCTAGAAAATACATGGAATAATTAGTGCACATTGTAGATGAAAATTAAAGGTACTCCAGCCACAAAAGTTTGAGATGTACCATGTTGAGAGACACCATTTTATTACTTAAGTATTTTTATGTAAGCATTTATCTGACTGACTGACATAACAGTATCTCAAACAAAATTATGTAGATATACTTTTTAATTTTGACCAACTTTATTTGTTATGCACCTGCAGCAACAATAAATATCTACTCTAAAGGATTCCTGAAAAAAAATTGGGCCAACGACTTAAAAAATAAAAACTTTTTACAAAAACACTTTGCAGTGTTTTTTTTTTGGAAGTCGGTTGATTTTTTTTGTAAAAAGTTTTTATTTTTCAGTTTTTAGTTGTGGTACCTACCACACGCAAATTCGAATATCACTACCTGCTATGTAAACGAAAAAATACGAACCCAACTCAAAAACTATACAAGCAAAGTTAGTAAAATTTATATGGGAACACCTTGAGAGCTTACTTTTTCAAATAAAAATAAAAATTTCAAATTCGGTCCATAATTGAGGAAAAATCGGCGAACAATCGGACATACATAAAAAAAATAAAAAAAAAACAAATATATGCTACGAACATATAACCTCCTCCTTTTTGGAAGTCGGTTAAAAAGGAGTTTTGTAACTTTCACTGTACAATAAGCAACACGTTAATAACATTTTACGAATGTTCATGTTCATTTGGCTTCTTCCGATCCCAAGACATTGTCGCAGGGCTATCCTACAACCTACAACCTACATTCTGCAGTTGAGCTTGCACTTACACCTAAACTGTATCCTTACCCAGAGAACCCAGATATTATCTACCTAATTGCCAAATCTCATCCGGATCTGTTCAGCCATTTCGGCGTGAAGTCGTAACAAGCAAACAAACAATGCAAACACACAAATTCCTAATAAACAAATACATTCTCGTATCTATTTTTATGTTGAGCAGGATATTAAACGACAGTATAACTCTAAATATTCTAACTATAATTCACGCACTACACACCCTCACACTTCACACTCTCACCCATACTCACACATAATCACTCACCCATACTCACACATAATCACACGTAACACGCGACTTGGCTCTTTTCTATGCATAACTCTCACTCATTTACCCTTTCAATTGTTTAATTTTAAGTTACCCATTTAATTTATTTTATTTTACTGCATGTTTACATTGTCTACACTGCTCAATTACATAAGATGATGATAAGTGGAAGCGCGGAGTCTCCTAACACAAGCAATTCCTTGCTTAAAAGGTGATCTCCGATCATATGTATGTAAATGCCTTTTTGTAATTGAAATAAATATTTTTGTTTTTTTTTGTTTTTTGAATGTCGCATTCATTGTTGAACTACGTTTTCACTTTCCAAATAAGTGTTTTTGAACATTATTTTAAAAACACAGAAATTAGTAGGTACCGCAGACCT
Source organism: Agrochola lychnidis (assembly GCA_963680765.1). Taxonomy (NCBI): domain Eukaryota; kingdom Metazoa; phylum Arthropoda; class Insecta; order Lepidoptera; family Noctuidae; genus Agrochola; species Agrochola lychnidis. The sequence goes on from OY796852.1 coordinate 3,654,303, forward strand.
ATGTTTCTTAAGGCGGGTGGCTGGACGTCTTAACTTTGACATTGGCATGCTAGCCGTACCGACGACCTGATAAATTATTCTGATAATAGGTATAATCCAATAAACAGTGGACATTAAGATCGAAGACTGTGTTTACAATAGGACCAGAACACGCAATGCCACGAGTGGCAGTTGACACAAATGGTGACCAACTGTTTTCAGGGGTCCTACCATGACCATTTGCGGGGTAGGTGATGCAGGGCAGGTCAAGGTGACTGATAACAGTTGGTGGGCATATTTTACTTCATATAACACTTCTTTTTTTTTTTTGGCAGGGCATCTCGTAGTTGACTTCTAAGATCATTACTACTTAATCGGGCTTTCCTGTGGGTGCCTGGGGTTATTCAACTATGCTAATTAAAACTAGGTGAACGCTCGCTAAGGGCACCCCTTGTGGGGTACGAACCTCGGCTTAGGGCGTCAACCGGAGGGAGGACATCAAGGATGGGACGGGCAGGAATATAACACTTCATTTTTCATTTAATAAGGGCTGCTATAAGAGTGTGTGGTATTTTGCTAAGAAAGTTACCCTCTCATATTCAGGCTTAGTTCAAACTTACTTTGAACTTTACCTTATTGGTCTGTGCTATACCTAATAGACCGTATTACGCCTGAGTAGCGTTTTATTTATTTATTGGTTAGTTGTTTTGGAATAGGACAAAAATTAAAGTTATATTTTTGCATAAACTGCCATGATCTAGACCTGGTCTGTCCAGACAACGGCCCGCGGCTTGTTTTCATGCGGCCCGCGACGCATGTTTTAATCAGAAAATAGTTTTGTACATAAATAGTTTGGATAATAGAATCTTTGTCCAGTGGCGGGGCAAGATCAAAATTTGATGTGGGCGAGGTACATTTTGCGAGGCCCTCTAGTAGCGCAAAAAGACGAAAAAAAAACAGTTGTCAAATTTTTAGGTATAGGTCGAGTTATAGGATAAGCCGTTCAAAAATATTGCGGGTCTGTGAAAATCATTTTTCTATTCAGGGATCCGTTTGCGTAATATTAAGCTTTAAAACACGTTCAGTGCCGGGAATCCTCCTGGAGGGTTCGTGTCAATATATTTATCGTTTTAGGACGAGTATAATTTTTTCGACGCTTTCACGACTTTTATGTAAAGCATAAACCATCGAGGTGGAGGAGCTCGTGGCTAAGTACTAACAGCCGCACGGATCGATCTATCAGGTTCAGCTACGCTTGCCGGGGTTGGTCCGTGAATGGGTGACCATTTCTACATACCGAGACTTCTTCGTGCCTCAGAAAGCACGTTAAGCCGTTGGTCCTGGCTGTCATTCGTGGATCTTTAACAGTCGTTACGGGTCGTCAGAAGCCCGAAAGTCTGACAACCAGTCTTACCAAGGGGTAATCGTATTACCTAGTTACTGGGTTGTGGAGGTCAAATAATACTGGTATTCAGCTGCATCCGGTTATACTGGAAGCCGTCCCTAACATAGTTGGGAAAAGGCTAGGCAGATTGATAAACCATCGAGGTGCGAGGCCCCTCCGACCGCGAGGCCGTAGGCGGTGGCCCACGTCGCCCACGCCTAACGCCGCCTCTGTCTTTTTCAAAACTTATAATCAATATTTGGTATAATTTATGCGGCCCTCCAGCTTTTGTAATAAATTTAATTAGCCCGCGAAGGTATGTAGTTTGGACAGCCCTGATCTAAACCATAGACGTCAACCAAGTACCTACTTAAAGGACTTTAAGAAAAAACACCACAAAGTAAAAAATAACTTTAATTCCGGAAGTCGGTGGCAAAAAAAAACTAAACCAAAGACACCGACTTCCGAAATTAAAGTTATTTTTCACTTTGTGGTGTTTTTTTTGGAAGTCGGTGTTTTTTTTTTGGAAAAAGTTTTTATTTGTCACTTTTTAGTTGTGGTGCCTACTCCACACAAATTCGAATGCTATGTAAATAACAGTGACCATCCACATACTAAGTAGGAAAAAAATACGTATTATTGTAGCTAACTCAAAAACTGTTTAAGCAAAATTAATAAAATTTATATGGGACCACCTCGAGAGCATGATCTTTCAAAAAAAAAAAAATTTTCAAAATCGGTCTACAATTGACGAAGAAATCGGCGGACATACATAAAAAAAAACATACAAACGCTACGATCATATAACCTCCTCCTTTTTGGAAGTCGGTTAAAAATTGCAAATAACGCGGTTACTTTTGAACCAACGAACGTTGGAACTTTGAACATTCGTTGAGGTAGGAGTGAAAGTGAGAAGCAGATCTTAATACCTATACGAGTTAAAGAATTGATATGACTTACGGCATATGACAGCGCTGTGTTCGTCGCCGCAGGAGATGGCCACAATAGGGTCGTTCTTGATGAAGAAGTGGCTCGGCTCATTCTCGGCGAAGTGAGACTTGCCGAATGTGAACACCGCGCCCGTTTCTGTGGAACAAATGTTTTAACTTTAGTAAGGGCCGATTTTCCAATAAGGAATAAAAATTGCAGTTTGGCAGTTTTTGTATATAAAATATGTCAAACCGCCGCTGGTGCCGATTCCCTTGTTCACAAACTAAACTAAATTTAAGTTCAGTGCATCTTTTTCTTTCTATTTCATTAAGAAAAGGACAGAAGATAAATTTTAGTTTAGTCCTGTCAAATTAATCAGCGCCTGTCACTACTCCATACAAGTTTAGACGCGATTAAAAACTTGCCAACTAAAATTACGTCAATTTACGTCAAGCGCTGATTAATTTGACAGGACTAAACTAAAATTTAGCTTCTGTCCTTTTCTTAATGAAATAGAAAGAAAAAGATGCACTGAATTTAAATTTAGTTTAGTTTGTGAACAAGGGAATCGGCACCATTCTTCAGATAAAAGTTAACTGGCGATTGAATTGCTTGTGCTAGTTTATAGTGCCAAAGGATCGGCTCAAATTGTAGAAAAGAGTAATCCGTATGAGAGATCGTGCTCTCTCTCTTTCTCATACGGATTACTCTTTTCTACAATTTAATAAAGTAGTAAGTACATAAAATACAATAGAAGTGGATATATTTAGTAACCTGTTCCGCTTAGCTATTTCTAAAGTCATAAAAAAACTCCTGAAATAAATCGACACGTGTTTCACCTCTCAACGAGGCATCCTCAGGATGACGATAGACTTGTCGCGAACTCGAACACGGCGTGTTGCCACACCAAGCGGTCTGTCTCGGCGCTTGGTGTGGCAACACGCCGATCAAATGATGTAGCGGTCTACGAAAAAAAAACAAATACGAATAAATATTCGTATTTGTTTTTTTTCGTAGACCGCTACGCGTGTCGTAGCAGTTTGCTACGAGCAAAATTTTTCATTATCCTATGAATTACGATGTAGCACCTTAATGTTCTAAGTAAGTTCACGTTGTTGTATGTGTTGCTATTTATCTTATCATATAATGCAAATATTATATTACGAAAGAATCTACATACTTCAGAACACGTTTACTTCCAAAGTATGACTTAAGTTTGGTACTTGATATGTTACTATAACGCAATAGTAATATTACGCTTATCAAGAAATCAAATAAAGCCATAATCAATATACTGGCACTTCACCTATTATCGCCACTTGAGTCACTGTTATGATAATCACATAAGTGCAGTCTTTACCTTAGCCTCAGTTGATACTAGAACACAGGATATAATTATATACCTACTAGTACTTATGATAAGAACTTACTATTTTCGTATCGTGTGATGCAACAGCTGTGATTCAGACATTATAACTATGGAAACGACGTAATTGAAAAAAAAAAAAACTCGTAATAGCATATGGAAACTTTCTAAATCCTTATTGTACACCTAAAACTAAATATTCAGAGTTATGATACGAATTATTGCCATTCATAATCAATATTTCATTGCACTGCAGTGCGATATTTTCATAACTCTATTTGATAATATTGACAAATTAATCAAAACAGTTAAATATTTGACAGCTATTTGTAACCGTGTACCGGAAGACGTAGCGTTGGAAGGCCTTTCACAAGATGGACCGATGACCTTGTGAAGGCCGCAGGAATCCGCTGGATGCGGAAAGCGCAGAATCGGTCGAAGTGGAGGTGCTTGGGGGAGGCCTATGTCTAGCAGTGGACGTCTTTCGGCTGAAATGATGATTTGCGACGATGACTACTTTCTGAAAGCATCTTCGCAATTTTATTGGTGCTGAGCATCAAAATTCAAAATATTTTATTTCACATAAACCTACATGGGCACTTATGAAACGTCAGAAGCTAGGTGCACGGTTCCAATTGGTCGTTTCCTATGGAGAAGAGCCGGCAAGAAACTCCACGGTTACTCTTTTAAAAACTTCCTGGGTACAACCCCCAGTTCGAGAAGTGTTATTGGTTTACTTTACTGAAAGGGCACCTACTCAAGCATATATATTTTAGGCATAATTTATCAGATTGTACAATAGTATATCTGATAACTGAAATAAAAGATTTTTGACTTCTAGTGGTTATGGAAAATAGGTCAAAGTTCAGGTTGATATCAAGGCTTATTATAGCTGATGTCAGTTAAGCGAACAATATCATGGTATTTGTGTAATCAATCAATAAAGGTTTCATATGATATTTAGTGAGCGGACTTAATTATAACATCATCATATTAAAAAACTGTTCTGACTGACCGATTCCTTGACAATTCAAAAGTGCCTGTAAATGGTTTAATTGTTTTGCTTTGAGTTTAAGTTTGAATATTTCTTACTATGTAAATGTATAGTCAGAAATACACGATTTTTACATCCACTAGGCAAATGAGTTTGTCATACCAACATATTTGGAATATATGACAAACTCATTTAATGGATGCCGTTTGCCTGCTGATGCTGAAAGTATAATTCATTTGTTACTAGCAAATTTTCAGCATTTTCCCAGAGGATTAATTTCCTTCAAGATTTGTGTCCGGTAAATAGCAATAACTAGGGTCTTCTTCAGTTTTTCTTACTGTTTTTTTTCTTATTTCCTGCCTTTTAAATATTGGTATAATTGGTATTCAACCAGGGTCTGTGTAGCTTTTGAGGCGTTACCGCACTTATAAAATATTCAAGCTTTTCGAAAGTTAATTTATACACATGTAAAACACATACCTAGTGCTTATGTAATATTTTACATTGAAAATCGCCTCGCTATTTTTAGAAAGTGCCGTGTACCTTAATCATGGCGAATGACGTCACCGCATAGCCAAATGATGTAGTACCTACCTTGGTACGTTACTGGTATTGAAAGTAAAACCGCCCAAGTGCGTGTTGGACCACGCACATTTTAGGGTCCCGTTGCATGAAATTAACAGTCAAGAAAGAAAGAAAAATCATTACAGCAGAAAGAATACACCTTATAACTATAAACAACAGAAAACAATGATTATAATGCCAAAACGGCCTTTTTTTGTTTTGGTTGGGAAATTATCAAATAACTTCTCCCGCTCTGGGCAGAGCGGGAGGGCGTGTCAGACTCTTACTGACTAAAACCCACCCGTGTTCCTTCGGTTGCCATGTTGCCAGGAGCTACGATGTTCCTATCGGTTTTCTTCGAACCCCCGGCAGGCATTGGCCGTAGCGGAAAAAAAAACAAAAGCGGAGCAAAAGGGCCTCAGCTCAGCATATTGTCAGATGACAACACAAAGTGTACCACCTGACGCTGATTTTCAGCTGCAACCCACGAGTGTCATACGCTAGAATATCTAATAAACAGGGAAGTGTGTGTCCGCTTTAATAAATTAGGTTACTATCAGAATAAATAATGTAATAAATAAAAGATAGGATAACATAAAAAAAGCTCACAAAATCAAATAAAATGTTGTGACACAGTGACATACATGAGTGTGTGTTGTGAATAAATACCCAATATTTGTGTCATAATAACTACTTATAATAACAAATCTGTCATCTTTTTATAGGAAGAAAGTAGGTAGGTACCTTCAAGGCAAAATCGTGTGACTGCTTTGTTCTTCTAAAACTACGAAACAGGTTTACAAAATTAAGTTGGTGACCATTTCATCATGATATTGTGAAGTTCAATATTTTTTTTGGGGTCAACTGAAATTGTACATCAACGTAATGTTTAACGTAAATCTTACATCATTTTTTTTTCTTGAATTTGCTTTTAATATACTTCGAAGACACGTTTGAAAAGTTAAAAATAGAGGCGGCCATGATGAAATTACTTCGGTTCCTAGTCCTACTACTATGGAACCCTGAATTATTGTAAGAGCCATTAGCACTGGGCACGTAACTTCCGACGTATGCCCTTGGGTCAGTCCTTAGATTTGATTGGAGGAGATTAGTTCCATTTTACCACAATGACGCAGGTTATGACAAAGAAGTTGGCATCGACGTTTGAATTCGGAACATGAAAAAAAAAAGACAGAAAATCCGACTAGAGTCAAGTGCTTGGTATAGTGCGCACCACGAAAGAAGGTCCTTTGACGCGGTGCTAGTGTCTATGCCATTACATCACATTGCATTAATAAATGTAGTTCCACAATTTTCCGCGGGCTTTCTTTCGTGGCGCGCACCGTACAAGGATCTTTCGGGGCCTGAATAACATTGACAGAGGTGCGTTGTTGGTAAACATTTATTTTGTCGTAGATTTGTGAAAAACAAGATGGCAGCGTTAGGTCCGTTTTATGCCACACGACAAAAGATCCTTGAACTGTTGGTACTTAATTTCGTAGAAGTTTTGACCACTGGCTCTCCTGATGGTGAATATGCAGTCGAAAATGCACTGTTGCCTAGTTTTATTCACTCAATTATCGTACTCGCGACTGGGATTTTGACGAGTTACGCGAACATAAATATGATATAGGGAACAGCAGATATTTTTTCGCGATTTCAGGTTTGGTCCCATAGTAAAAGTTGTTCTTAATGATTAGTAAAGTCACGTGTTGTAAGTTTGCGCACTGGTTAAAAACTTCACCATCATCATCATCATTTCAGCCGAAAGACGTCCACTGCTGAACATAGGCCTCCCCCAAGCACCTCCACTTCGACCGATTCTGTGCTTTCCGCATCCAGCGGATTCCTGCGGCCTTCACAAGGTCATCGGTCGATCTTGTGGGAGGCCTTCCAACGCTACGTCTTTCGGTACGCGGTCGCCACTGCAGAACTTTTCGGCCCCATCGGCCATCCGTTCTGCGAGCAATGTGCCCTGCCCATTGCCACTTAAGTTTGGCAATTCTTCGGGCTATGTCGGTTACCTTCGTTCTCCTGCGGATCTCCTCATTTCTGATTCGATCACGTAGTTAAAAACTTACCCTGTATAAATTGTCCTTTGGACATGTAATTAATTAAACCTTTTAGCAAAGCGTGACTACCGCAATCAGTTTACTTCGCACCGAGACATTACAACGAGCAATAGTTATGTAAATTTCGGCCTTCGAATAAAACACTTAGCTGACAGCCCAGGCTAAGTAATTACTCTTATCAGATCTAGAATTTCGTGAGCCTTGGAAGTGCTCTGACGTGTATTTACCACCCACAGAGAGGTAAAATTACCAAAACTTTGCAAATTGCGTAGGTACACGAAACATTAGTAAGTATATTTTTCACCTTGAATTAAAGAAATGATAAATATTAACCCCTGTTTTTAACCGACTTCCAAAAAGGAGGAGGTTATATGTTCGTCGCGTATGTTTGTTTTTTTTTTTTTTTATGTATGTCCACCGATTTCTCCGTCAATTGTGGACCGATTTTGAAAATTCTTTTTTTGTTTGAAAGGGTGTGCTCTCGAATTGGTCCCATATAAATTTTATTAACTTTGCTTGGATAGTTTTTGAGTAAAATACGTATTTTTTTCCCACTTAGTATGTAGATGATATGTTAAGTTTTTGTCATTGGTAGCAGGTAGTGGTATTCGAATGTGTGTGGGGTAGGTACCACAACTAAAAAGTGAAAAATAAAAACTTTTTCCAAAAAAGAAAACAACCGACCTCCAAAAAAAAAACACTACAAACGGAAAAATAACTTTAAATTCGGAAGTCGGTGGCAAAAAACGAAAATACAAAACCTAAGACACCGACTTCCGAATTTAAAGTTATTTTTCCGTTTGTAGTGTTTTTTTTTTGGAGGTCGGTTGTTTTTTTTTTGTAAAAAGTTTTTGAAAAATCTTGTTGATCTAATTACTAGTAGCCAGTCAAATTACCTTGAAATGAGATTTAATCCTACTAATATTATAAAGGCGAAAGTTTGTGAGTGTGTGTATGTTTGTCTTTTCTTCACGCTCAAACGGCTGAACGGATTTGGATGAAATTTGGTACACAGATAGTTTATAACCTGGACTAACACATAGGATACTTTTTATCCAGATATTCCCACGGGATCGAGACTTCTGCGGGTGAAACCGCGGGGCGCAGCTAGTAACACATAAATAAATTTGAGTACGTACATTAGCGTGGAGCGTAAAGGTACTTAACACTCTTGGAAAAACGCAAGGAAACTTAAGACTTTGTTACCTAATCGCATGCTTTTACCATACAAGTTGAACTGTTTTTTTCTGTTCATGCCTCAAATTTATCCCATGCTGTTGTTCTTGAATTCCTCTTACGACCACTCTTTCTCTTATCAGTAACTTTATCTATTTTTGGTAACTTTCTAACAGTCAGGCGCAAAAGATTTGTCAGACCCGTCAGCCGCATACAGCTAGATATGGTATTGTAAGAACTGTGTAATTTGAAATAGCTAGATATTGTTTTTGTACGGTACTCCATTTTTACACTCTTACTTGTATACCTTCTATTAAAACATATTATCCAATATTCCATGAGTTTATCGCTTTGTAAACCACCCCAACATAATCAGCCTATAATGTTCCCACTGCTGGGACACAGGCCCCTCTCAGTGAGAAGTGGGCTGTAATCCATCACGCGGGCCCATTGTTGGTAGATGTCACATGTCTTCGAATTTTCGGTTCTAGGACATGCCTGTTTCCTCACGATGTTTTCCTTCACCGTTTTGAGAGCAGTGGTGATGAAATAATTTACACAAAGTAAAGCACCTGACTGGGTTCGAACCTACGACCTACAACTCGTAAGTCGCGACCGTTACCACTGGGCCACCGCTGCTTTAAGCACCCAGTGACATGCAAATACATTATCAACATTATCTAGAAAATACTCATAAAAATAGATAGCTACATGTGCTGAGGTAGGTAGGTATCCGAGTGCAGTGCACCAGTTATGCGTACCAACACATGCAAGGCTGGCATAGCGTGACGTCACTGTATTTTTATTTTATTATTTTATGGTAATTACACAGAATGCACGCCGCGTCAACGTCGCTGCATTACTTTACATGGCAGCGGAAAGTTTTTACAGCTTTTTATATCGTGTTTTCAGTAATATATTGTGGTTGGTTATAACCAAAAGACGAGGTATACGCCGAGGGTGCAGTTACTAGAATCGCACTAGAACTTCAACTTCAAGGCGTTCGTAGTGCGTGTACCGTACTGTTATCTGCCGCTCGTCATGGAAGAAGACTTTTGGCCGCAGGACGTGGTATTCGGTCGCTTCTGCGGACAAGTTCCACAGGACAGCACAAAGGCAATCTAGTGCGTAGTGAAAGGTCACCAACATAGTCTAAGCCTTATTTATTAACACAAGTTTTTGTTTTGCTTATTAAAATATGTATGTTTAGGTTAAGGTATTTTTCTATGGGCCTATGTCGCCTGAAATAAATGGTATTATTATATAACAAAGTTTATTTAGATTTAGAAGGTTACACGTTTAACAAGAGCGCTCGTAACGGAGATGGTAGAGCTAGCGGATACGGGATTGACTGTAGTCAATCACACTCAATCAGGTGACTCTCTGAGAAGTCTCACTTAGATGTCGTCACTTCTACATCTTAGATTGGTTAGGTTAGGTTCTCCTAACCATCGCATCTAAGCATCATGTAGAAATGTTCCGGTTTGAAGGGTAACAGTGAAAACAGTCGTTTCAGATTTTTCTATGCTACACAAGGCCTAAACTAGGTGGACGTGAGAGAAGAGGTAGGAATGCAGAACCAGTTGTCATTGGCAGAAATACCTACCCCTAAAATCACCCGTATGGCAGTTCCAATACCTAAACAAATAAAAAATATTTAGGTACTTAAAAGCAATTAAAACTCGACTTACCTACACTACACCTACCACAGTTTAATCTACTATGACCCAGAAAAACTTTAAATCGATATAATTTTTATTGCCATACACATGTAGTTAAATAAAACACATTGGACCAATGAGAAGTATTCCGTAATTATATGCCACGGCACGTCAACCCGGTACCTACTCAAATATGCCACAATTCCAAAATTGGGGTGAACCTTGAACCTAGTACTGAATTCTTAGACGACGATTTAATAGAGGCTTGGTTTGTAGAAGTAGGTAAAAGGGCAATAACATTTGAAAAGAAAGGGAAATAAAGCGTGGGTTATTAGTAACATTAGTAAAAATAAGTTAGGGTCCTTTAGAAGCTATATACCTACTTATAACTGTGAGTTGCAAACGTGTATTGTCAAGCCGATGAGGTATAGCAAAAATGACATTATGTGATAACATAATGTCATTTTGTCTAGTGGTTTCTAACACTTTTGCCAACCCCTTCAAGGAATACAGGTTTTATGTAAAGTGAATCCTGGCAGTTGAAAGCTAAGAATTGAATTTTGGAAGCACTCGCTTACCAGGAGTTACTGTTCTATGCCATAAGCATTCTATGGATATTATACTTGGGGAACAAACAGTAATGACCTTGTGAACTGCACTTTTGGAAACATGTAAACAAGACAGTAAAACTAGAAACTCAAAGTGCAGTTATCATTGCTTTTGTTAATCTTCTTGGTTCAAAAACAGTTTTTCTCATTAACAGATTAATTATACTATTGGAGCTCTTTCAGCAGGTTGATATGTACCTATAGGAATTGATTGCCTAGTCATTGAAATTGATGAATCTTAATGTGAAAAGATTTTTAAACCATCCATCATCGCCGTCCGATTCAGTACAGAGTACAATGAAATGCATGAGTGTGTAATGAAATTCTGGTCGGAGTTCCTTTGTTCTTTGCTAGATTGTGAATCAGCACTCTAATCAACGAGATATGTAACTATGTTGAAGATGCGCCAGCATTCAAGACTTGCGAAACCCATACGGATAGATAAAGATACAATCAGTTTTTTGGTAGAGGGAAGAGCCAAATCTATTTGGCAAGTAAACATGTACCTACCGGATAACAATTACATTCTAAACAAGAATAAGTGCAATTAGGTGACATTTACATTAAAACAGTGCATAGAAATAGCTGGAATTAAATTATGGACTTGCAATTTTAACACGGGCAGTATGGTTTGGAGACCTTTGCCTTTTTGAATACGTATAGAAAATAAATTTGGAGACGTACCTATCTACACGTATCTACCATAATAAGGAATAAAAACGAATACAGGTAAACACTAATTCAAACATGTTTTGCGACTTGAAATATTAATAAATCCTGAACCAAACCAATACATAAAATCACAATAAATCCATGAATTTCCACATAACGTCAAGTTCCCGCCATTCAAACAATGATGGCGTCGTCGTCTAAATTTCAAAATAAGAACACAGTCACCTGGAATGTCGTCCGTCATGTTGGTAGTGGTCAGTGGTGTCCCATGGCGTGCACTGTTCGGCCGCGGGGCGAATACTGACCGCTGGCCACGTGCCACCCTCGGTAACCACCGCGGTTGAACGAGGAGCGTGGAAAACTGGAAAAGACTTGGCGGGTGTGGAAAAGTTGTGATATTGTGGTTCGATTGTAAGCAGACGAGGTTGAAAGGGTTGCTGAAGACACAGTTTTAGGTGTTTTTCTTTTTACCTTTATAACAACTAGGTAGTAACAATACCTTCGATCAAAAATAATACTCACACCACATTCTGAATTCAAATTTCATAATGGTCACTCATGCTTAATAAAACTAATACTCTTACTTCTTTAATTAAAATCATGTTTTAGAAGACTATATAGGGTATTTTACTAAGGGTTATCGTATTGCCCAGTAACTGGGTTGTGGCGGTTAGATAGGCAGCCGCTCCATGTAAAATACTGGTTTCCAGCTGCATCCAGTTAGACTGAAAGCCGCCCCCAACATAGTTGGGAAAAGGCTCGGCAATTTTCATTGGTTTAGTTAGGACACTGGTTTGAATTTATTTAAATTTGTTTTTCCAATGAAAATAAAAGCTATTTAGCCTCTATTAGAAACTAATACTGAAATATTATCATGAAAACAATAATTCTATTCCATGAAAAAACTAAATCCTTGACCAATGTTATTGTCGTGTAGACCAGTGGTAACCAAAACAACTTAACCCCCTCTGCCCCGCGCTAACCCTTTAAACTTCCCCTATTTTGAGGTCAGCGGTAATTTTCCGCGGGTCTTGTAAGACTGGCTATCAATTTACTGAAATAGAGTTTTTTTCCTGTCGCAATAAATATCGCCTATTGGTTTGTTTACAAAGTAATTGTTTACCGTGTGCATCGAACTGTTGGTTACGTGGGTTTATATAAATTGTGTTTGAAAAAGGCTTAGTGAAACTATAGCGGTAAATAGGTGGTTTCCTTTCAACTTCCTATATTAATAAATTGTTAGGAGATGTCATGTAGCAGTGATGCTAAAATATCGATAAATCTTAAAATAACATCTCCGATTTTTTGTATTCTTTGGAAGTGTTCGGTAAATAAAATTGTGAGGTTGCTGCTTTTCATGTTTTTTCAAGCTTTATCTATTTCTAGCCTTCCATGTCTTTGAATAACGGCTGGAAGAGAGAACAATAATGTGTGTATTGTATCAGTAGATACAGGAACACATTGTTCTCACCGTACACACAGATAAATATGATACGGGACACACGATAATTTCCCATTTATGTGTCGTGTATACACTCATAAATCACATACACAAACAATACACATTACAAAAAAACATTATGTATATTATACCATGGCCATACAAATATGTAGGTAGCAGAAGTTTTCCGCTGGAAAAGAAGTCCGCTCCTGAATAGTGTCTTTGTACTGGGTCGTTTGTTATGCGTAGGCGACGTAAAGTCGGCGGTTGCATTCGCTGCACAGAACGCCGCGTAAACGCCGCATAAACGTCGAAAAGGTACCTCTATACACGTTGAAATAGTAATTATTGTTAAGCCTTAATTGAGCAATGATGGCCCAGGGGTATCGGCCGACTTACGAGTCGTGAGTTCGAACCCAGGCACTTCAATAATATATTTTTATTTAAGACCAAATTACAAGATCCTTATGTTGTCAGTAAAGGTCTTAACTTAATGTTAGTAAAAACCACACTATATACAAAATTGAAACGACTGACACCTACGTGTGCAGTCGTATCCAGTGAGCCAGCATGGGGCTGTCCCACCTATCACACAATACACTCAGGATGCTGTGGGAGCTACACTACTTTGTGTATTTAATTTCATCACCACTACTTTCAAAACGGTGAAAGAAAACATAGTGAGGAAACCACCATGTCCTAGAATAAAAAATCAAAGACATGTGGCATCCACTAACCCGCACTGAGCTCGCGTGGTGGATTATGCCTCACTCGGGGACATTAGGAGGCTGATTGTGCTTAACTGATTAAATACTAGGTAAGCCTTCATAGTATCATATTGTGCTGATACAGCCACTCACATTATAAGTTATTCACCGCGATTTTTTTTACTTAGCATTCGAAAAACTTTCGCATAAAATATTCGTTGAGAATTGATGAGACGATCGATTTCAGTTTCAAGACCAAGAAAATAAAGTTTCGTTTATCGTTTCATTGACGCAGCTGACGAATTTGCTAGACGAGGATCCGACACGGCAGCATGTGGACCCGAGCCTATCGTACCCATCCCCCTTCAACCAAATACGCAGGTGGCTACAGGAGTTCACCCATACACAAGCGGGGAACTGGTGGACCTCGACACCGGGCTGCAGGCAGTCTAAGGAAGCTATGCCATCCTTGGATAGCAGGCTAACCAGGCGCTTATTACGCCTGGACAGAAACGGCCTGCGCCTGGTGACGGGGACCATCACGGGACACTGCTCGCTAAATAAACACTTCCACACAATAGGCATAACGGACAGTCCTCTGTGCAGGGCGTGCATGGAGGCTGAGGAAACCGTAGCGCATGTGCTCTTTGAATGCACAGGCGTCACCCAGATTAGAACAGAAACCCTCGGGTCACCCAGATCCTACACAGATGTTCTGAACAGACTAGGAGATTTAATGAGCTTCTGGAGGGAGGTGGGCTGGTTGGAATAACCACCAAACGGCCGCCATGGCCCACGCACAATGGTCCACTTTACGGACTAAGTGCGGAAACCAAACCCTATAACATAGAACATATCGTTTCATTTCTTTAGTAATTTGTTTGTCTCGTTTAGTGTGTTTACCCATAGAATGTTGGTTTATTACCAGTCTGACTGATGGACCACAGAGATCATACTTTCCTGTAAGGCTATTCTGCAAAAGTTCACTTCGAACTACACTCAACTTATCGCTCACAATTCAAAAGCAAACTCGATAAATTGTTTTTAAAACAAATCATCGCGAGTTTACGCCTCTCTCGATACAAAATTAAACATTTGTGAAAACTTCTGATTTCTATGTAATGTTTCTGATTATTTAGAAGTAAAAAGCTTTATTAACTTAACATAAGAAAACCGGCCAAGTGCGTGTCGGACCACGCACAATGAAGGGTTCCGTAGTTGGGATGATTTTATCCCAAAAACAAACTTAACTTTGTAGTTGAAAAACATGTTCTCCGATACGGAATGTATGGGAAAACATGTTTTTGCAACTGCTAATATAAGTTGGTCAATTATTACTCGTTAACTAGTAGAGCCTACTTTGCTGTGATAGTTTTCCTTTTAATTTCGTTATATAAACTATTGCTGTCATTTTTTTCACGTAAGTATCCAAAACCAACCATTTAGCTGGCAGGGGGGACACTTGACTCTAACAAAAATTAGCACTTTAAAGCTTAATACTTCGCAAACAGAACCCTGAATCCAATAATGGTTTTAACACACTCACAATGATTAAGAAAAAAAAAACTTCTCCACTTTAAGTGTAGGGAGGTAACCTAAAAAAAAAATTGACTCATCTCTTAGTACATTTGCAGAGCCATAACTTACCCTAGTATTTACTTGCAGGGTTATAGTTCTATTTATACGTTAATTGATTATTCTCGCCGATAAAATGCGCAGTCATTATCAATATCGCCACAATCAATCAATCAATCAGCGATACCCAGTAATCATCGTTTTATTCGCGATCGTAATTCTTATGAAGAACAACCTTGACCCTCTCATAATGTACTTTTGTATCGATTAAGTCATAAAATCTGAGTAATACAAGCTTTCCTTGATTATAATTTGATTAATTAATTGAAGTACACCTCGAGTGACTGCACCGTAACTCTAGTATTCGAAAGTTGAACTGCTGAACGTGTGGTCCTGGGTTTAGCCACAACTACGTAGGGCAGTGTATGTTCTATCTATGTTCTATTTTATGGGGTTTGGTTTCCGCACTTAGTCCGTCAGGTGGACCATTGTACGTGGGCCATGGCGGCCGTTGGTGGTTATTCCAACCAGCCCACATCCCTCAAAAAGTTAATCAAATCTCCTGGTCTGTTCAGAACATCTGTGAAAGAGCTGGGTGACCAGAGGGTTTCTGTTCTAATCTGGGTGACGTCTGTGCATTCAAAGAGCACGTGCGCGACGGTTTCCTCAGCCTCCATGCACACCCTGCACAGAGGACTGTCCGTTATGCTTATTGTGTGGAAGTGTTTGTTTAGCGAGCAGTGTCCCGTGTCGGGCTGGGTATTTCTATAGGGAATTTCTCAGTAGCAGCCCAGAATCTGGATCAATATCCAGTAAAAGGCAATAGGCTCGCCCCTTAGTCGCCCTATATCGGATTGGCGAAATATCGGTTTACTGTATTCTGAATGAATTCAGTTCTAAAGCCCAATATTCAGATAATACAATGCCACCCATGGATATGAGACCGCCCGTATTTTTCTGAATATACATGAAAAATTATCGAAAATTTACTTTAAAGGGGAACCCCCCCTTTAAAGTGAATTTTCGATAATTTTTTAATTTTTAATTTTTTTGTTTATAATTTTTTCTTATATTTTTTTTTTGTTTGTGGACTTGTGTTTTTTAAATAAATACTGTTTTTTTTAGAAAAATATGTCTTCAACTCCGTTTTTTTTTTCACAGTCGACAAATTTTAATAAAAATTTAGTTAATCCAATAAAATAACTTATAAGCTTTTAGAAATAATAAACAGAATCCAAGTCGAGCCAATAACATCGGCGATATGGCAAAAACTAAACGAAAAAAATAATTAGAAAAATATTAAAGATTTACCCTTTTAAAGTTAATTTTCGAAACTTTTTCATGAATATTCAAAAAAATACGGGTGGTCACATCTCATATGCCCCATGGCCGACATTGTATATGAGAGAAGAAGTATTGGCACAAATGTGTAGGTAAGACAAAGTTTTTCTCAGGGTCACCTCGATCTTCTGCCAATAAAGTTTGTGGACTCTGTGGTAATTTTGTCAACTTCCGGATGGATTTTGGCTCGAGTTAAGTTGTTTGTTTCCGTTTAAAGTGTTGTTTTGACAAGTTCTTGGTGTTTTTGCTGAATTGATGTTCTGTCCTTGGGCTCATTGTTATATTTATCTTTATTTCCATTGCCATTTGTTGATGATGAGGATTGATGTAATTTTTAGAACAATAGCTATTGAGCTGGGCCCAGTGGAAATGCGAGACATTTGTTAAAAAAAAAACGGTTTTATACGACAGGCGCTGTTTAATAAAAAAGAAACCTATGAAAGAATCTTGTAAAACTATCGGATAGTCGCTTGTCACCTATTGCCTGTCCGTTTTAATTAAATAGACCCAGGGGCACTGGTGTTCCGAAAATGAGATCCTTTGATTCGCCTACGACAAGTGACGGAGGTTACGTCATCAATTTGATTCGTAACTTTGGTCAGATTTACTGAGTATACTGATCGTGTAATGCGTAAATTGATAAATCGATCGATCGATCGAGATTTATCGATAAACATTTCATAACATTTCTCAATCTCTATTGTGTGACCTTCACCAGCTGACCAAAGCAAGGTCGATTGTCAACAATTTCTCCTGACAACATGGTGAATCACGCTGATTCGAACAATTGTAGGTGGAAGGTATCTACCATTCAGTTGTATTATTACAGTGGACCTTGCCCATATCGATTGCACCCACAGATGTTACCGCCTGTGATTGCATGATGTGTTGCATTTCCCTCTTGTATTTATATGCAAATATTTTCTTTGAAGTCAGTATTTGCGTGGCAATTTCAAAGCGTCAGTTTTGTGTTAGGTTCAAGGGCTTCGTAGATATGTTTGAGAACACGCGTACGCCTTACAAAACGGAAAGGTTCAATAACGCCAGTACTCTTGAAAGGGTAAGGCAGAGGTGGTGTACCAACAGTGAGTACACCACATTTCGCAAGTTATCATTATCATCATTTCAGCCGAAAGACGTCCACTGCTGGACATAGGCCTCCCCCAAGCACCGCCACTTCGACCGATTCTGTGCTTTCCGCATTCAGCGGATTCCTGCGGCCTTCGCAAGTTATGTTTAAAGTTAATTGTTTCAAATTATGAAGTTTCTATATCAATTAAACACCTTTTAATACTGGTCCTTTTGATCCAGGAATTCTATCACAAGAATAAAAGTCAAGCTCCGCCCAGAAAGTTCTTTATATAAAAACTGAATCACAAATAGGTGACTTAAGTATACATTAACATATCGACTGCTAAGTACAAGTTTAAGTTAAGTAAGGCTAATTATACAGCTTGAAACAGCCACAAAAACCTTCATCATATCGCGGTATTTATCTAAGTTCAGGCACCTTCAATATCACAAGTTCATTACCACGAGGTTAACCAGCGGTGCTCAAGCTCTGACTTTAGAAGAAAGTGTAAGTGCCTACCTTCCTGTATATATCTTCAAACGTATTTTATATTCAACATAATATAAACATAACATCACGCCTTTTTTTCCCGAAGGGTTGGGCAGAGGTGTCCCTGTAGCAGGCACACCCACATTTCACCAGTTATGTTTAAGTCCTATGTAATAGGGGGCGAGCCTATTGCCATCAACCGGGCACAAATCCAGACTCCGGGCTGCTACTGAGAAATTTCAGAAAGAAAAACCCAATAACACTTTGCCCGACCCGAGAATCGAACCCAGGACCTCATGCTCAGCAGTAGCGCTTGCGACCACTAGACCAACAAGGCAGTCACAGTATTTTAACATCGTTTAACCGTGCCTCGGAAAGCACGTTAAGCCGTTGGTCCCGGCTGTCATTCGTGAATCTTTGACAGTCGTTACGGGTCGTCAGAAGCCCGAAAGTCTGACAACCAGTCTTCCAAGGGGTATCGTATTACCCAGTTACTGGGTTGTGGAGGTCAGATAGGCAGTCGCTCCATGTAAAATACTGGTATTCAGCTGCATCCGGTTAGACTGGAAGCCGACCCCAACATAGTTGGGAAAAGGCTAGGCAGATAGATAGATAGATAGTTTAAAAAAAACGAAATGTATTTACAAGGCTGATGTGAAGGGAAAGGCCGGGCGGGGACGCCCTAGGAGGACTTATACTGACCTTATTGGTGATGTTCTTCAGAAAAGCCAGGTGCGTAGTACTTGCAACCGGCGTGCGTGTATGACCAGATGTATAAACGTAAACGAAGCAAAAGGAGTATGTAAGGATCGGGCGGCGTTCTGTAGTTTCTGTCTGCCCCCATGGGAAGAAGGAAGCCGTGAGTTTATGTATGTGGATGTTTAAAAAATAGCTACAGGAATCTACAGGACGGCGAAAATCATCGTTCATATTTTTCCTTTTGTTTACACGCATACCTGGTAGGTGGTCACTCGTTGAATTCCAGTCAGACCGTCAGACGGAGTAGCCTTGTTGATGGTTGACATTTAACATCTGATATACAAGACAATGAAAACGAATGGCCAAAGATGTATGATGAGTTAGTAACAACTTTTTCAGCACTGATATTCATACGACGGCTAGAACAGATTTATTTATTTAATAATAAAGGTTAATTAACCAATAGCTTCAGTATACAATATAACATGAGTATAGGGTAACTATTAGCCTTGGACTTACACGGTCGCCAATTAGAATTATAGGTTAACCAGCATTCTTAAAAATAAGTGATTACGCAGAAAAATTAAAATATTAAACTAAGTGTAGTGGCGCTAGAATGAAATTATGGCAAAATTAAAACATAAAGGAAATTATAAAACAAAACGAGACAAGACAAACCAATTACTTAAAACTAAGACGTCATCATCATTTCAGCCGAAAGACGTCCACTGCTGGACATAGGCCTCCCCCAAGCACCGCCACTTCGACCGATTCTGTGCTTCTCGCATCCAGCGGATTCCTACGGCCTTTACAAGGTCATCGGTCGATCTTGTGGGAGGCCTTCCAACGTCTGGGTTCTTAAACTAAGACGTAAACAACATAAATTGTAATATTACCTATGTATGAAATTAAAATAAAATAAAATCCTAATGTTAAAGTTTGAGGAGCTTTCACCGACTTCCACTTGACTACTAAGGGCTTTCTTCAATCAGTGATTGTCACTCGAATACATAGGTAGGTACAACAGTATTTAAAACAAAAGGTTTGAGTACCATTGACCTGTAGGTTTCTTGAAAGCGTTCGTGGCGACGTTCACGATCGCTCACAACAGCCCCTATGCATACTTAATCAGTTGCGTGGAACATTCTAATGCCATTGAACTGAATTTGCGTCAGTTCAGTGGAAAATTGGTCTGTTCAGTTTTCTTGTATTTCCTTTTGTTAGATTTATATAAGTAAGTACATGGTAGTTTTGTGGCTGGATTCGTGTCTGTTGAACTAATAGGCTGTTTGCACGATGGGCTTTGATGGTTTATGTTCGTATTTCCGGATCGAAGAAACGTAGATTTTTTTCGATCAAATCAGTCCGTAGCGTATATTTCTTTACAAAGTTGACCTGCCTCTGAAACTTAATTCTTCTCTTAATTAATCATTGATTAAGATATCTTCTTCTGTCTTTTTCGTGTGCTTAGTGACTAACCTGGAGTTATTATGCCGCCCATGTACCTCTAACTTGACTTCACATGCCATCGAGAAATATCTCTCAGGCATACCGGTTTCCTCACGATGTTTTCCTTCACCTTTTTTGAAGTAACGGATATTATACGTAAGATTAAGTTATGGTAAAAAGTAAGTTCATTGAATTTAACAATAGAAACATAGCTAGTATTCAGAGAGTCCAAAATCGACACGCCTAAACAAATTATGCTGTCAAAAGCTTCTACAAACGAACAGTTCCCAGAAGGCGTGAATCATAACCTCGTGGCTAGCTATGAAATCATCAGATAAGGTATACACTATGACCTTAATTAAACAATGACATATTATCAAAGTACCAGTTCCCAGAAGAGTTATGTGTAAACTTTTAAAACTTGTTGTGCAACCGATTACCCCCTTTGGAAGTTTCGACCTATCCTTAGATTAAAGGCAGCACTATCTTGAGGTGTAATGTCTATCAAAAACACAGCATACACCTACTTTTTAGGGTTCCGTTGCCAAATGGCAAAAAACGGAACCCTTATAGATTCGTCATGTCTGTCTGTCTGTCTGTCCGTCCGTATGTCACAGCCACTTTTTTCCGAAACTATAAGAGCTATGCTGTTGAAACTTGGTAAGTAGATGTATTCTGTGAACCGCATTAAGATTTTTACACAAAAATAGAAAAAAAACAAATGATTTTGGAGTTCCCCATACTTAGAACTGAAACTCAAAATTTTTTATTCATCAATCCCATACGTGTGGGATATTTATGGATAGGTCTTCAAAAATGATATTGAGGTTTCTATTATCATTTTTTTCTAAACTGAATAGTTTGCGCGAGAGACACTTCCAAAGTGGTAAAATGTGTGTCCCCCCCTGTAACTTCTAAAATAATAGAATGATAAAACTAAAAAAAATATATGATGTACATTACCATGTAAACTTCCACCGAAAATTGGTTTGAACGAGATCTAGCAAGTAGTTTTTTTTGAATACGTCATAAATCGTAAACCGCAATTTACCTTTCATTCAATGTTACTTGCTGCTACGGAACCCTTCATGGGCGAGTACGACTCGCACTTGGCCGCTTTTTTTGCAAAACAAAGTGTTCATGTAATACCTACATATGCTACGAGTTTGATTAAGTTTGCACAAGATTCGGAGAATCCCAACACATCTCTTGTTGAGAGCGTCCTCAAAGAGATTAAGGGCCTGTTTCCTGATGTCCGGATAGGTCCTATCTAACAGATAAAAATACACTGTACAGTGTACAGTTGCATATAATAATGTGCCAGATAATTTAATAGTAACTTATACGCCCTAGGAGGACTTATACCGACCTTATTGGTGATGTTCTTCAGAAAGGCTAGGTGCGTAGTACTCACAACCGGCGTGCGTGTATGACCAGATGTATGAACGTAAACGAGGCAAAAGGAGTAGGTATGTAAGGATCGTAGCAGGTGGCATCCTGTAGTTTCTACCTACCCCCATGGGAAGAAGGCGTGAGTTTATGTATGTATACGGAGGTGGTGAAATAGGTTAATAAAATATAGCATGTATTAGAAAGGTGTGGTCACATTTAAGGATGTGGTACTGACCATCAAACTGAACAAGTTTCTCCATGGAACAACATCGTAATCGCGAAAAAAAATATCAATTGTTCCATACGAAACTTCAATAGGTACTTACTCGACCCAACAAATGTATGGGACGGCTGATTATTTCCCAAAACATGATCCTATCAGCACGCGGAGCATGACAACCATAGAAACGGGTTTTTTACGGGTTTTGTCGATGGAAGAATAGACAAAGTTACAGATTGTGATTGTTTACCTGTCATTTTGTCTATTCTGCGTCGACAAAGCCCGTTTCTATTGTGTTTGTGGTCATGCTAAGCCGACGTTCGCACGGACGTTATAAAATCGCGGCGGGATTTTATCGCGCACTGGATTTTCAACTCTCGGCGTTAAGCAGAGCGTTGAAAATCCAGTGTACTAAGCGTGCCGATGTGGGATTTCTTTGTGCGCAGTGAACACACAGTGGCATTAGTAAAGGGTATATAAGGTAGGTAGGTGTATTCTTTTATAGGATAATGATATGGTCCTAGGACCACTACTACCCTGTAGGTCTATCACGCGAGATCCGTATCGGTCACGAGGCGATAATAGAATAAAATGTTACCGTTTTTGTTTATGCAAATATTCTAACACATTCTGTGGTATTGTTAGTAATTCATTACTATCGATTTAGATGTAAGTAGGACTTCTTGAAGCACCCTGTACTTTATTGTATGCGAACTAAACAATTTTAAGCAATACTTCAAAAACCCGACTGCAACTAAAAAGTTCAAAACGAGATCACTTTTGACGCAGTCTGTTGCAGTTTGTGGCAGTTATTTTAGTTCAATTTTAGATTGCTTGAAAAGTGATCTTATTTTGAATTTCTTAGTTGCAGTCGGGTATTATTTATTTTTACAACCTTTTTGTTTGCTATATATATTTTTGAAATAGTCTCCTTAATTTTTTTGATACCTCACATGGTAAAGGTACAATTTTTTTTTTCAATTCTCTCAATTCAAAATATATTATAGGTCTAGTACGATTTCTTATTGACGTCTTTAATCCGCCATTTTGATTTTATAAAAACAAAACCTAGCCTCTATACCTCATGTATTAAAATCCATCGCCGTTAGCATATTTCGAGAGTATAAAGAATCCCACATACAAAGAAACATAGATACGCGTAAAAAACATCTTATACATATCTTATCTTTAAAAACGCAACCTATCATGAAACTACTGAAACTAAAATCTCTGAAAAAAAGGCATTGGCTTCCAAAGCTTGTAAGTTTCTTACAGGAATGGAGGATAATTAATTAATTATTTTGTTTCTACTTCAATACCTATTTAAAAGTTTCGCTGAGCTACATTCCATGAATAAATTAGATTTCCTAACAGTTTTGTTCAAGAAGTCGGTCATGAATCAATGTTTCTACATACTACGCAGTTTTCACACGCGTATTTAGGTCAGAATTGCCCCTACGTATGTTAAGGCTAATCGCTGGCGTTTTGTGCGAAGTAACCTACATATCGCTTCGTTATAAGGTCATGTTTGTGGTGCAATTAGTGAGTGGCGTTGAGAGAAGAACGTCTTGCGTGTGAGGAACTTGACGTAAGAGGTAGCTGGTTGGTAATAATTAATAGATCTATTATAGAGCTTAATTGAAGGAGGTATAGTGAAAGAAAGAAGGATTTAGATTTGCTTTGGGATGTAGGCGAGATCATTTGGGGGTGATTGGGGCTCTGCTTGAACGTGAATAGAGTCAGGCACTATCAACGAGTTTATGAAAGATAAGAAGCTAATATAAAGCACAAATGTTAAACATATATCTAAGTATAAAATGATTTTATTAATGTTACTATACTCAAATGACTTTAATTAATCAAATATGTCACAAATAGATTATATATTAGTAATAACTAGCGACCCGCCCCGGCTTCGCACGGGTATAAACCGGGTTATTATACATATAAACCTTCCTCTTCAATCACTCTATCTATTAAAAAAAACCGCATCAAAATCCGTTGCGTAGTTTTAAAGATTTAAGCATACATAGGGATATAGGGACAGAGAAAGCGACTTTGTTTTATACTATGTAGTGATAATGAATGTTATGATATTGATATCTAGTAAGTATGCCATTTAATGTTAACTTCCAATCATTTAATGTTAAATTGTCAATCGATAAATAAATAAATAAATGAATGCAAAAAAAAAAAACCGATGTGTTGTCGCCTCACGGCTAAGTAGATGGGTAGACAACGGAAATGGGACGTTATTTGTAGAGCCCTAAGACATATTTATTTCATGTCAAACATAAATTGAGGTAGCCCAGCCCCAGTATGTTACAATAGTACTTGTGTCGGAGCTGTCCCATTCTTCCCATAAGAGGTACCAGTATATTTTTTTGTAGGATGGCAGGGTGGCATCATCGACGCGAAAACTGTTACCATGGATTCAGTACGTAATTCTGAACCTCCGTGTTCCTCCGCGTTGAAACATTTCGTCAGTTATTAAAAAAAAAATCTGCTGTTCCATACATTTTGACCGCGTAGGAAAATTGCACTTTTCTATGAAACAGTAGATTTTGTTTAAAAATAATCGACGAAAAATTTCGACTCAGGGGGTTTCAAATCATGTACTGAATCCATAGTAAGCCCACGTACGCACGGATGTAATAAAATTGCGGCGATTTTTTTTCGTGCACTTGATTTTCAACGCTCTGTTTAGTGGCGAGGGTTGAAAATCCAACAGTGTGTTTTTTCAATGCGCCGGGACGAGAGTGCGTCCCAGCGGGTTGGATTCTCAACGCTCAACTTAACACCGAGAGCTGAAAATTCAGTGCGTGATAAAATCCCGGCGCGATTTTATTACGTCCGTGCGAACGTCGGCTAACAGTTTTCGCGTCGATGTCCCTGCCACCCTGTATATTAGGCCCATAAATATCTCATGATTTTATCACAAGCACAAAAAACGAAGTTCAAATTTTGGTTTTCCATTTATGTAATTTTATTTACCTAATTTACCTACGTGACAACGTGACTAAACAAGGTGTTAAGTAAAAGCAAACTAATCGCAGTCGGCAGGAGTTATGCGATGAATGACCAAGATAGCTTGTAGTTCGTACACTCGTGGACGGCATTATGCAGAATGGACTGAAATAGTCTTGTCTATGTCGCGTCGAGGTTACAAGTGTCATGTTATGTAAGTGCTTTCGATTGGCATGGCAACAAGGATTTGATTGTATTTTGTTATAGTTTGTATTTTTTGATCACCCAGATACCTACAAGTTGTTATAATTATCTACTTGTTTAAAACGAGTCTTGTAAAAAACTGATCACCACATTAAAATTCAAAACTCAACATATTTTATTTCACATAAAAAGCTGTACCCTAATTGCGTAACTTATTTTCGTAAACAATTTTGCCTAATTTATTTAATTTTGACAGTTCAACAACATTCATTGCATTATTTACGTTGTTGAGCAGATTTTCTTTTCCAACTTATGAAGCAATGGATTAGCAATCTGTTTCAAATCGAAACATATTGTGATTGTGTTGTATTACGCAATTAGGGTACAAGTCTCCACAGTAAAATTCAAAAACTAAAAAATTCAATAAAAACAAATAACATAAACCTACATGGGCACTTATAAAACGTCAGAAGCTAGGTGCACTGTTCCAATTGGTCGTTTCCTATGGAGAAGAGCCAGCAAGAAACAAATTCAAAATATTTTATTTCACTTAGACCTATAAGGTCACTTATGAAACGTCAGGAGCTAGGTGCACGGTTCCAATTGGTCGTTTCCTATGGAGAAGAGCCGGCAAGAAACTCCACGGTTACTCTTTTAAAAATAATTGGCTTTTACAATATTTTCAAATAAGTGTTAATAGTTATGTGAGGACAGTGTAGGTCTTTCAACAAGTACCAGGTACTTAACAAAATAGAAAATGGTCAACTAATCTACAGTCCATTAAAGGCTTCTTCAAACAGGCGCGACACGCGATTAATTGAACTTATTAAAGTATCTACGAACTTTAGGTGTAAGCTGTATAATACAGATGTTAAAACTCAGGAAGGTGAACGTCAGAAGGGGTTGGACTTAAATTGTTTGTGTCAAAACATCTGGACCTAGTATTGTGAGCTAATTTCGGTATCAAAGTTGCATGAAACCTAGCCTAGATTGGTATCTAACTTGTTGATGATTTTTATTTAGTAGTTTTAAGGTTTATCACGAGATTCAGAAATGGGGTTATGTAGGAATATGATGAAAAGATAAACTCTTACAAGTTTTTAATAACCATTCGTTCGTAAGACATAAACAGAAGAATGGGCTCTTACGATCACGAAAGACCGATTTAGATTTTGATTAGCATGCCCATGTTCAGCTGTTGACTATGAAAGGCCAAAAGATTAAAATGTAAAAATATATTAGGTACAGATTAAATATCTTTTATGATATTGAAACAACTAGCGTGGCTAGTTGATGTGTAATTTCAAAATAAAAACATTCATATTGACCTATTCTATTCAAAGCGCTGCTCGTTAGAATTTTCTATTGATTATATCGTAACCCTTAATACAACGACTGAAAATATATTTTCGCGTGTTTTGATGCTTAACTAGATTCACATTTGTACTGTGAAAAGAAAATGCTTCGATGAAACTCCTCATGTAAAATTCATTGCGTATTTTCATTGAATCTTTTGCGAAAATCGTTGAAGAAACACAGCAATGGATTTGGAAAAATACAAATTATTGTTACAAAAGTTTTGTTTTGACGTTATGGGTAAGATGGCGTCCGAATTGTTTGTCCACGGTAACCATGACAACGGTATCGTAATATCTCGCCAACGGAGGTGGAAACTACGCTGATTCGGTCAATGGGTCGTTGATCCGCGCGGATTTATGATGTTTTTGGCTATTAGACTACTTTTTAGGCTATTTGGCTATTTATATGTAGACCCTGTAAATTACGGCCCGTATAATTGTATGATATGTTATCAGTAACGTTTATGTTTGAGAACCTGTTTCTGGTGTAATAAAGCGCGGTTTGAATATAGCTTAAGTTGTTGGAGCTAATTTATTTTATGTGGTTATTGAACTTCAATTTTAAGATTTAGAAAACATTGTTTTGTACTGCTTTTTGTTTCAAATATTTAAACATGAACCTTCTGAAGTTCTGCATAGATCTAAAGTCAGTCTCTGTTTGCAAAATACATATTTTATTTTACATAACTTCCATATAATTTCATAGACATAAAGTCTATAATTACAGCAACATGCTGCAAAGCTTATCCAATCTCGCTTTGGTAACCTGTAAACAAGCTGGAATAGTCGTTTCGCGTTTACATGAAACACATGAAGTACCAACTTTATCAAGTCTTTAACTTTTTTCCCTTATTTCAACAAGCTTTTACTAGCCTTTAGTACTGGTGGCGCCATCTATAGAGTAAAGCAAAAACTACATCGGCGGTACTTTATTCAGATATACTGATACACTATAAGTTTCAGCATGTTTTTACTGTGGTTACGTTTTGACGTTGTTGGCTTGACTTTAGCAAGGTGTTCGTGTAGTTGACGAATTTCAATAGTTTTATATGGATTGGCATTATACTTGAATAGTTCTGCTACTCGACACTAGATGGAGGTGTAGTCATCAAAGGTTTCATACTTGATCGACGTTAATGTGCTTAGTTACAGAAATGAAAGTTGAATGAGTTTATTTAGGTGTCGCATGTTGTTTAATTAGTGTACCTACTATCTATTGCGATTTACAAAGTGTAAATATTAGGAGCCGGTAGAATTACCGGCTCCTAGAATAGAATAGACTTAGTATTTTAGCTGGGTTTTCTCCTGAAAATATTTTGTTTTTGTGCAGAATAAGAGTAAAAGGTTTTTCATTTGTTTAATATTTTATAACAGGATTTGTTATTAATAATTCATGGGATCTAAAAGAATAGTATAATTTTTCTCATTTCTAAGTACCTAATAACGTCAAATGTGTAGAATGTAGGTACTTACAGCGGTAACAATAATAAAAATAAAACCAATAAATACTGATGATTCTTTATTTCCTTATAGTTATAAGTAAACATTAATACTTAAGATACAGAAGTTATTTTGTTCTTAAAAATAAGTTCTCCACTTGCTTAAAATGAATTCACAGTACCTCGGTGTTGCTACTACTAAATTTACAATAGAGTAGTATTTACAGATCAAAAAAATATAGGACTTGATATTTTTAGTAAGTACCTACTTACTACAAAAATATTAAATAGAGATATTAAAGATTTTTTATAACTTATTTTTATTTCAAGAAAACATGTTTTGAGGTATGAGAGTAATACTATAATAAGCACGTCACTAGTAACTAGTAGACTAGTTTTTCGAAATCTAAGAACATAAGTTACTACAGCTATGCACGATCCAACACGCAAATG
Organism: Agrochola lychnidis; assembly: GCA_963680765.1. NCBI lineage: Eukaryota > Metazoa > Arthropoda > Insecta > Lepidoptera > Noctuidae > Agrochola > Agrochola lychnidis. Next base: position 3,682,515 of record OY796852.1, read on the forward strand.
TTGGGTGCAATGTTGTGTCGATTTGATGTTGGTAAATCTTAAATGTGACTAACATTAAGTATCCAGAATTTGATCCTACAAAAATTAGATATCTCCGGCTTAGATCGAAATATTTTTTAAAGGTATTTTGGGTACTAAAAGCCATGTTTTTCAAAGAATCCCAGTGTTTATTTAAAAGATCTTGACCATAATGGCAAATTGCATTTTCAAAGATTGTGTGAATTAGGAAAAATAAAGTTCAGATCTTAACGGTAATGATAAAAGGTAATAATCTTCAAAACTCCAATCTCATTTAGGTTTAGTACCTAAATGAGATTGAACATAAGTGGTGCACTAAGCCGACGATATTGCATAAAAATTACACTCAGAGTGTTGATTATATCGATAAATAAGTTTTTTACGACTGCTTAAAATTTACAAAAACTTACACAAAATGTGATTTTTACTTCATAAATGCGAGGACTACAATAACTGGCAGTTTAGTAAAAAAAATATTAATTTATTAGGTTTTAACTAAAATAACAAACATATTGGAACGTAAACTTACTTAGCTAATTAAACACGAAATGCCAATTATGATGTACGACACTTTTCTTGTTAATTTCTTATTCTTTATTAAATATACTTAAAAATCTGTGAGAAAATGTTAATTATTAATTTAGTATTTAATTCAATTTTAAGAAATGTTCCAGCAAGTTATGTTGGTAGTGCCTACATCGAAAATATTTTTGTAAGTATTATTGATATTTTAAATATTTTCGAAACTATGGATACGATTAAACATTTTAGTTATCTAGAATTATATTTTCTCATAAAACTTACTGACTAGTACATTATAAATACAAAAAATAAAACAAATTACCACGACGCACTTAATTTAAAAGCACAGCATTAGAAATCATAATATTAAAAACGTGTGGAATATAAACAAACGAAATAAAATAAAATAAAAATAGATGTTCTGACATCTAAAAACTTTAAGATAATAATCGCTTAACTTACTCCCTTACATAGTTAGATCTATCAACATTTAACTCTACCTACGATCGCAGTAACATGTTTTATGTTGTCTCGTGTATTAGGGTCCTAATACTTCGTATCCATTGAAGAGTCAAGACTAAGATTGTAAAAAAACAACGTTGCATTGTTCACTTTGTCAACAGATTTCAATTAAATCTGGAAAAAATTTAAACGTCTGTTTCTCATTTACGACTAGTCGTAAATGCGATTATTGTATATTACAATATTGAAAATGAAGTATTTAATAATGACTACAAGTTAATAGATGCAATAGAGTGGTAACTACAACTACATTGACAAGACTCACACTGGATTGCAGTTATTTAAAGTATGGATAAAAAGCTGAATTTTCGAGTAGACAAGGTCGTAAGTTCTGGCTACTCTAGAAAGAAGAGAAGAAGAACAATGATATGACACTTTGCGATGTAGGTTTTCAAAAATGTCGAAATGTTGAAACGATGAAACTAATATACACTAAGTATGAGTTTCTACTACGTCCGCACATCGTATAATATTGATTCCTTTATATCCGAATCCTCACTCAATTGATATCAATAGTCAATTAGCAAATGAGTAACACACTAATGATAGGAGTTAGAACAATCGCAAAGTGTCAGCAATAAATATTAATAAAAGCAAAGTCGGAGATAGTTCGGAAAAATCGCGAGGAACTTAAATTAACATCGAAGAATAATAATCGATTCTTGAACGATCGCAACAAACGATCATTGGAATCAAATCGATTAGTTGTGGTACGTTTTGGGTGGACCGGCGGGGTGATGGGGGAACGCCATCATGTTGAACTCTTCGACGATTGTTTTGGGATGAAGAGCGCTAATGTTGTTGTCGACAGTGTATGTCCTGGCATGTGTTTGAGCGAGGGCTTGTCTCGGTTCGTTTTCCAGCCAATCGTCGTCGCGCAGTCGCTTGCGTCGTGCGACTTGTTTGTCGCGCAGATGTCGCAGCCGCGCGAGGTGGGCGTTGATCTGTTGCGGAGTGAGCCCGGTGTGGCCGGAACGGAGAAGCTCAGCGTTGCGCCGGAATGAGCCTTCGGGGTCGCGGCGGTTCCATGTGTAACTGGAATGAAAAAAACAATTCATTACCTTTTATTTGATCACTTTTGGTCTCATTCCGCGGCCAAATCCTAAATGGTCCCAAGTTCATTCCCTGTGGCACTCCTTAGAGAATGTTTAAATTTTCGTCTTCCAACTAAATTGTATGTTGGACATTAGGTTTGCTTTGATAGTTTGCGTATAAGCGGGAGAACGTCTAAACAGGCGAGACCAGTGCACCTGTTGAAAACCAATTAGCAACGCATCTGTACAATGTGCGAGTGCCAAGCTTTCAACGATCGACATAGTTGGCAGTACAATACTATCGACAAGAAGAAAGCTCTGTTTACCATTTCTCTCACCAATATTGGTATAGCAATAGCCAATTATTCGTCCATTCCAAACATTGGTAGATAAGGGAGAAACGATTGCAGTTAATTTGATCTATGTTTGCCATAAATGTACATTTAATGTGTTTTTGTTCGAAAGTACGTGTTCTAAGAAATTGATTGCCGTTGGTCTGGTAATGGAGAAAGTTGGCCAAACATTAAGTATTATTAATGGGCCATGTATTTATTTTACGTGATAACTTTTTACTTTTTTTGGTACACGTGCGATATAGGCCGTTAACCTCTTTACGTATTGGGTGAATATTTTACTTCATGTACCTATCGAGTAAAAAAATGTTGATTGTACTGTACTTGAATGCTTGAGACGAGCTTAATATAAACTTCTGATTAGCTCCTGTAAGTTAAATTGTTTTAGTAAATCCTAGCTATATCAGATTAATATGATAAACTTACCCTGGGAACGGTCTCTTGAGCCGCCTGTGGATTAAAGGCCTCGATCTCCTCTTCAACTCATTCGGTCTCAGATCATACTTTGAATTTGGAATCGCATTCGACCTCGGGCCATGTCTCTTCTGACTTATTCGGGGATGTTGTGGGTTCGGACGGAGATCGTACGACTTCGGGTTATGTACGGGGTTGACAGTGACGTCATTTATCATCATTGGATCGTTGACTTCCCTGCTGACGCTTGGTGCAGTAATTTCGTTGATCTTGCCCATTCGTTGCCAGCGACGACGCAATTCCTTCACTTTGGCCTTTGGCACCTTCTGAAGTTTGGTTTGGCAGATGTAGTGACGAGCTTCGATGCAACTGCGCGGCGACCACCTGAAGTAATTAGCGTTGATAGTGATTAAGTCAAACAATGAGTAGATAGTTATTGAGGAATGTATGGTTTGTCAAAATGTGAAGGTCATGGAAGAAATTTTAATATTGAAATTTATATGCTACCGCTGGCTGGACGAAGTATTGATATTGATTCAACTTGACTGAATACAATGGGAATAAAAAAGGGGTTACAGCAGCTTACTAGAGCTTACTTAACACTATTAATAATTTAGGGCAAAAAGTAGCTACAACCGTTATTATAAATCGTAAAAAACTCATTACGATTATAGGACAGTACCTAAGTGTCCCATTTACTGTCATCATGATTCTGACCTACATACTGTAATAAATAAACAGCTACTTTTGTTCCCATGTGAAACCAGTGATTACTCGTTATGGCGCCAACACCATGGCCTTCGACATTTAAAACGCCCATAAAACTGACTGCTAAAAATAGTAGGTAAGTATTATGCGATGACGTCACAGATCAGAGACAAAAGACCAACACAAGCCACGGAATCGTAAAACTTATTGCTTTTCTCAGGAACGCTCCATGGTTAGTCGGTTTCGGTGGTATTATGGTACAAGGCATAAGAGAGTACAAAAATCGAAAATGTAGATGTCAACTAACTCTTAATAGATTGGCTAAATGAGGTTGAAGTACGATTTATTGAAACAATTTAGGTCTATATAGTGACATTAATGTACGTATGTATTATTGATGTCGACAGATTGGCAATAAGTGTTAATATTAACGTCATTTGCCTCGTGTTTCTAAAGGCAGGGTCCATGGCCTCTACGCTTAGTACCTAGTCGATAAACTTTCCATGGGTATGTCTGTATCAAGTCTGAATGACATATGAAACGAAGCTTTGGCATTTTATGAGAATCAATTTTTCTAGACCTATTAAATAGCCATAAGGAACAATGCGAACGTAAAGAATTTGACAAAATAGGCAATACAGAGAAAGGTTGGCCAGATCTCTGGCTAAAAATGCAACATTAGGTATTCCTAAATAAAGAAATACAATTTGAATACTATAAATCGCTCTCAGAACATTACTTGAATATGTCCCAAACGGCCGCGGCTCTTGTGATTTAAGTTGAATTCCAGAGCTTTAGGCTCTAACCGAAATCCCGGCGGTATCCTTGAATGGCCACACTCTTATTTTTGTCACGATTCAATATTGCTTCTCGAAACCTAATAAATATTATATTAGTTTTCTATTGCTTATTGTACTTTGCAGTTTTTTGCTACTTATGAACATAATAATAGGTATGGCCAGAATTAAGAACTTGCCAAAAATTTGTTCATGATCATGAATAACACGTCTTCCAAGATGAATTATTATTATATTCTTTCTTTGTTTTATTATGATAAAGACGTGTTTTACATACCCTTAATCTAGCGTCCCTGGCTTAATACACTTCGATATTTTGATGACCTAGTAGTTCACGCAATATAATCCTGCTATTAAAATTTTTATTCTAGTCTTTTTGGATTTAAAATTAATTACAAAGTCACCTGTATAGCAGCTCTGGGATCATAGCGATGCAGTGCCACTGCAGATCCTCCGCGCTCATCTTCTTCATCTTGGAGAATGACTGGTAGTGCATCTTGCGCAGGTCTCCACCCCACCGCCAAGACTTGGCTCCGTAGTCGAAAATGCCTCCGATCCATCGGCTTGCTTTGACTGTTGGCAGAATTCGTATGAGTGTTTCAAACCGTATTCTCTAAATCTCTGCTCGAGCTCGGGGCTAATTTAGGGAGCGATATTAGAAGCAGTTGCAGCAGTTGATATGGTCTGATCTAAACCTGTTCTGAAAATATACATGTTAGAACGGCATTTACCTATTCGGTAAATGCAGATCCTTAGTACGTAATGTGTTAAATAAATATTGCAAGTTCAAACAACAAGCTTATGAAATAACGAAAACTTGGTGATTCTAGGCAGTAAGTCTTCCATAATTTCATAATGTGTAAGCAAAAGTTTATATAATTTGACTTTCATAAAGAACTTGCGGCAGTTTAAGTGTGTCATTGAGGGGATCAAGAACTTTGTTATTGCCAAACTTTGTCCTCTTACCATCCTTTTGTGTGAGTGGAGATATAGTGCTGATACTCTGACGTAAATGAAACATTATTGGTTTAGAAATAGTCATGGTCGTTGGATATAATATACGTACTGACGCCCTCAGGTTTGTTGAGGTATTTGCGAAGATTCCTATCCTCCCATCGAGCTGGTACTGTCAGGTTGCTATCTCGATCCTGAAACAAAATATTACTTATTAATTTTTGATTATTTGGGGCCGAAGCTCTAACTTCGAACTATTATAGTGCAAGGATAGTCATGCATCGTATGACAGAATTCAAATAGTAAAAAGTAGTTGTTCATCCCACTCGTTATTGCCAATTAATCTCTTAGATCCCTCTTGTGAAACCCATGGAAGGTAACTGAGTGTTCCATTCGCAATCTTGACTGTGTTGATTATTATATGTCATACAATTTAAACCCCGATTGTATCATTTCTTATACAAACACCTACATCATTGTTAAAGCTTTAATTAACTCCAGAAATTTTCGTAAGGTGTGGCAGGAAATAATCTGATGTCATCTCCACCAGCCAAGGTGCCTTACTGACACGTCACCTAATGATGAAATTTTGTCATCTATATGTTTATTAGCTAAAACTTTGATTGTTATTCAGGCAAAGCATTCTACAAGTTATGTATTAAGCATATTAATCAAGGGTCTAGGAACTATTTTTATGATCTATATAGTACCTCATACCGTTGGGTTTTCCAAAATTTATTGTAATTTCTATTTGTATTCATTAAGAGGGCTGTGCGAAATTGCTTGTAAGGTTGTGGGCAAGAATTAATTAAATTAGGGACACTTCTGTGAAATAATAATGAGGTGTGGCGATTGGTGACTGTTTGGCGACGTGCCAAGTACTTAGCGGTCATTTAGAAAGGCTTGGTACCTTTCAAGGAAGTTTGAGGTTTGCCACTTTCAATGGAGCTTGGAGCGGATGAGACCACGGTATATTTGGTGGTGGTACATATCAAGGAAGTTGGAGGTTTGGCACTTGCCATGGAGCTTGTAGCGGACGAGACCTACTTAAAAGAATCTGATCTTATGTAGCTTTTTAGTGGCCATGGCTAAAAATCGATAGAAAAATAGTTTTTAGTATTAGGGCGTCTGTATTTTGGATACCTGAAAAAGGTTTTTTACAAAATTTACAATACTAATTTTACGACCCAAAAAGCCGACGCTGTTGTTTACACATATAGGTACGAGGCAATATATTTTTATTTCATGCGGAATTTTTAGAAACCATTTCAAGTGCCTTGAAACGTCAAGCATGTTTGATCAAACGTGACTGATGGATTCTGACCTAAATCTCAACAATTTTGGAAACAAGTGTGCGGTCTTAAAATAATTATGTTATTGTAGCAATGTTTTCAAACAGCACTGTTTATTGCTGTTTTAGCAATTCTTGAGTATTTGCCAACTGAACATGAAATGGAGCAATTAACGATGAACCTAAAATTGTAACTAGAATCGAATGCAATTCTTCTAGGAAAGTAGAGTAGTGAATTATGATAATATAAATAAATAAGCTAATAAACGGTGAAGGAAAAAACATCGTGAGGAAACCGGCATGTCTTAGAACCAAAAATCCGAAGCCATGTGACATCTACCAACCCGCGACGAGAGGAGGAAAAGGAGTGGGCCGTAAATCCACCACGCCGGCCTGGGCCGGCGTGGTGGATTTACGGCCCACTCCCTCTCCCTGAGAGGAGGTCTGTGTCCCAGCAGTGGGAACATTTACAGGCTGATGATGATGATGATGAAGCTAATAAAAACAACCACAGGGTTCTCCTATCATAGGACAAAGGCCACTTCTCACATAGAAAAGGAAGGAGAGCTCATTGAAGAAGTTAATGAACATGATAACGCAGAGGGCCAATTCCCGGTATTTTTAAGAACGTTCGCTTTTAAATCTCAGTCTCAATCTGTTAAAAAAGTCAAGCGTTTTCGAATGACGAAAATTGGCATTGAAGAGGAAACAAGATTTAACTTAATCCACGTTTGTGGCGAGTTACCTACTAGCACCTGCACCGGAATCCAAAATAATGGCTCGTATCTTTAAATAAACAAAAATCCAACCTAGCTCACTGTTGTTCCTTATCCTAGCAACACTCGTTGAGAAGTGATCTAATATTAGTTTAGTTAAAACAACAGTTGCTATTGTATCAACAGCTTTACATTTTACAACTGTTACTCATGTTACTACTTCTAGTATTACACGAGAGGAAACAATATAAATCATATTTTACACAAGGAATATTGTTGCAGAGATTTTGGCAAAGCGTTTTAGAAGTGTTCAATTATTTTTGATTGTCAGGTCGATCTCAGATTACTTTTTCTTGCAAAATCATTCGCATGGTTTTAGGTGTTCAAGTACAAAACTAATTTTACTTATTTTATAAGCTTGGTTCTATAAGTTTTGATTTAGATTTTTAGTTTTTATTTCTATTACAAGATCGCAGACAGATTGTTCTTCTATGTTATCTTACATGGAAAAACAATCTAAAGAAAGATGATCTTTTTATGTAAGCGGGCACGCCCTTTATGCCTGGAGGCTTTTATTTAGATATTTAGTTCTGTTTACGTTTAGTTTTTATTTTTTATTTCTGCTTGAGTATAGTTCTCGATACTTTTGGTTGGTATATTGGCGTGTGCTAGCTGACATATAGCCAATAATTTATCATTTCAATTATGTTTTGTGTTGCGTAATGTAAATTATTTTGCATATTGTATGTATAGAATCATTTTTTTTATTACTCTAACTTGAACAGACAGCTGTGCTGCTAGGGAGTTTGTTGCGCCACTTCTTCCCAGCGAAAGGCACTAGGAAGTGGTGAAGGGTGGGCGTTTTTGGGGACTGTCTTATGTAATTTTGACGTTCGAAAAGTACTGATTCTCAGCCTAGTTTGAATAAATTACTTTTGAATTTGAATTTTGATTGGTGCTGTTATGCATTATGCAATTTTGATTAGTGTTTGACCGATTGTTCTCTAAATCATTCATATTTCTTGTGAGTATAAATACCGTGGTTAATCTTCGTTGTTTAACTGCTTAGCTTCGCAGAAGCGATTGTGGTTTATTGTTTGCAATTCTTTGAAGTCAAATTTTTGAATCACGGTGTAAATAATACTTATGACTTTGGGCCATTTATCAATTGTTAAGACTGTTTGATCACCAGTTCTGATGATTGTTTGGTCATCTGACATTCCCAAAATTATAGAATTGACCTATTCTATAGCAGGGTTGTCACTCTTAATCTATCAGAGTCATTAGTGAATTTTCCGAACGCAATTACCACACGTCAAGCTGTTGACAATGAAGTCATCAGCCCTGTGGTTTATTGTCAATTGTGCCAGTTCGAAAATATCTAAGGAGCCGCTCTTACCGACTGTGTTCACCTCCTATTCCAAGAACAAGATTCAGTTTGCATGTTTATTCGTGGTATACCGTGATCTTTACGACGGTGGTTTATTCAATACCAGAAACACCAGAATTCTATTGATAAAGGAGATGTTTCATTTTCGGCCATAAAGTGTACGTTAATGAAAAAAAAGGGAAAAATTCCACGAATTGAGGAAAAATATTCTTTCCTGTTTATTCCTCTGATTACTTCGGCACAAAAAATAATAGTTTAACAAATGATTGCCATATTTTATTCATCATGGCGTCGTTTTACTTGCATACTGCTTTCGTCCAGAAATCATGTTACATTTTAACAAAATAATATCATGTAGACGTTATTAAAATAAATATGAAAGGCGTGTATTTCTGTACTACAATAAGATAACTATCTTATACAACTTTTTTGATTAATTAGAAAGTATGATTCATCATAAACATAAAAAACTGCTTTTGTGGATTGTAGATTTGTAGGTACTTCTGGACGAAAATGGCTAGCTGTCGATAATCGTATTTCTCCTGACAAACGTCAAACATTTTCGGTTTTTATTTTGTGCCCAAAAAGTATTAGATATTATGGAAAAAAACAGTCTTCATTGTATTTAGGAGTTCGTTTCCCAGGTTTTCTGAAGTGTACATGTTATGGCCGGAGTCCCATACAAAAATGAAACGTCTCCTTTATCATTATTTTTGTTACCAGGGGGTATTGTCAAGAGCATAGATGTTTTCTGTGAACCTACTACTCCAAAGTTAAGGGAAGTTAGTAGTTGCATAGAAGTCCACTAATAATAGTTTACCTGTAACAATCCGCTCAAGTTTTATTCAAGAACACAAACAGGTGACTATTGTTTTCCGTGTTCCATCCCTAGTCAATCCTGCTTATTAAATCAATTGTCAAGAACACACGCCACACTATCTCAATAAATTAATAATGCAGAAATATTATAAAGATGCTGCAAGCTATCATAAATGCCATGACGTAAGATTAGCTCATAATTGATCTCTAATAGTTATAATCTAAGTTATTACCAAGCCCTGTTTATTGCTTACATTCCGTGCTAAATTAACACGTTTACGCGGGAAAGAGCACAAGGTTTGCAGTAAAAAGGTTGTAATAACTTGTTAGCGCCTCAGAGCTTTTTGTATAACTATAACATAAAGCTCTAGAATTTTCTCTATGGTTAAGTTTATACTAGAAATGAGTAGTTTTATTTTTCATGTAAACCAAGACAGTTCTTTTTTTTTCATTTATTTAAAAATTTGGATGTGACCTCTATATTAATTTTGAAAATTCTTTTTTAACCATCTTTTATTTTACTGCAATATTTTTTTAGTTTAAGTAAATTGGGGCGTATGAAAGTTAGAGTGACAGCACTATTAGAAATTATTAAAATTTATTATAGTAGACTGTAAATTATAGCCATATTAGGTAGATAAAACAGCTAAACGATTCATGACTATGAAACACCAATGTTATGAATTTGACCGCGTTTTACAATCAAAGTGGTGGCCATTTTATTGGCAATCAAATTAGGTGCTTTGAATATAGAATAGGAATATTAGAGAAGAGTTCAATGACCTCTTATTTTTTATAGTTTGTATTAAGAATGCCGTTCGCACATTGCCAATAACGATTTATGTGTTATTGAAAATCGATTTGAAATTACTTTGCGTACTCTTGCTATTGAAATCAATACGTGGGTATCTGTTTTATCCGTCCATAAACGTTTACGTACTACTGGACATAGGCTTAATAGCCTCTAAAATTAACTGTTAAAGGGTTATTAACCATAACTGTTTGCATGGGTGTGGTGTGTTGTTATCGGAAGTATAATGGCGTTATTTGGCGCGGCCACGAGGCACACATAAATCCCTCGGGTCACCTAGATCTTTTGCTGATGTTCTGAACAGACTAGGAGACCTAATCTGTTTCTAGAAGGAGGTGGCTGGTTGGGATGTCCAACGACGGCCGCCATGGCCCACGTACAATCGTCAGACAACATAGGCATACATGATCCTATTTCATTTTATATATTAGTTTTTATTTTGTTTAAATGCGTTCCTTGTGGTAGGTACTATGCTAAATAAGCGTTTTTCTTTCTTCCTATCTTTCTTTAAGGATACCTGATCCAAACCCGATAAATCGCTAGACTAATCAATGATTTGATCATCAGACAATATAAACACCACGTACAAGAACATGATCATAAATTGCAATGTTATTGCTATATAGACTAAATGGAAAACTAATCAAGTAGGTCGTGAATAGGTAATTCACGTTTCTTTTAAGATAGAGATTTTTTTACAATGTCGGTAAAAGTTACAATATCGTTTTGTAACTGCCAGTCCGTGATGTTCTTGTTTGAATACGTCATCGACAATATGGAAGCTATCTTGATCGCGGGGGTATTACCATAAATATTGCAGCTATTTTATCTGTGGTTCATGTGGTGACACTGGCAATGTTTACTGGGGAGGCGTTCGGTATGCGAAATATTTGAAAAAAGAAGTAAGTAACTACCTAACATACGAAGAAGGTTAAAATTGTTGGAGACAAATGAATGTGATACATTTTTAATTCATTTGTCGGCCATATACGGCTGATTATTTAAAGTACTGTAGGAAAACAGTTGTAATACCTATAATATTTCCATTATCAGTTTCTAATATACCGTATACCATTAGAAGTTTACCAATCTCTTTCCAATTATGCTTCTATTTACAAAATGCCGTTAACCGTTATTTAAATTACAGTCATAATATGGTAAAATACCGTGATGACAGTCTGGAACGCAGACTAGACAGTTTGACGACACATAATATCACCACAAATATTTCAAATAAAAAATAAAACCATCGTCTAAATCACCAATCTAAAGAAACTAGTCTTAATCATTATTGGAACGCATCCAAAAAGGTCAAGGATTAGCTCGCTACTCTAATTCTTTCCTTTGTGTTCTAAAGCGCATTTAAAATAAGAATACCATATGGTTGGCTCTAATTTATTGCTATTTCTTTTTTTTTTGGCCACTCGTGCTTGTTGCCAGGCAATGCATCGTTTAAAGGCTCGTTTGCACTTTTCGTTTTAGGAGAGTGCGAGTTTCTGGCCACAAAAATAGAGGTAACAAACTTTGAAGTCATTATTTAGTCAACGTTTAAACGTTTTCATTAAAGTAAAATTGCTGCATTTTAAGCGATTTAGAAACTTTGGGTATACATAAATAGGAAAGTCGATTGCTTCCATTTCTACCGATTCTATTTCGAACTCTATTTCCACAATTAAATTAAAATAGATTTTTTAATGAAGTATTAACTTAGAACAACTTAGCAAATATTTATATCATATAGGTAAGTATCGAAACTATGGAGCTATAAACTCTACTAATCACTAGACTGGATACGTCTAAAGGAACCTTAAAGCTTCTAAGCAATTTAAAACGTCTACGCCCGTTTGCGGTTCGACCAACCTTGGCTTTGAAGATATTTGTGTTACAAAAACAGTTGTAAGTGAGTTAATGTGTTTGAAGGTTAGTACAATGTTTTATTACACTTTTCTTAGTAATATTGCAGGTGGAAACTGTTTGAAAAGTGAAATAATAACAAATGAAGTGCAGTCCGTGGAAGATGTTACCTGTCTTTAGAAAAGTTTATATTATTGCTCGATGCTTGGCGGTTTGAATTTAGAATGTTTTATTGAATAAACGTCTCGATATTCAAAAACAGTGTGCTTTTAGTTTTAATTCTTTTAGCTTTCCAAAAAGTTTTATAGTTTTTTTTTTTTATAGTTTCGATATAAGTATCCTCTCTGAAAGTCCTACATTTTTATGATGTTTCTACAAATATAATTGATGTTTACGAATAGGAATTTACAGCTTTACCGCATCATGAGACCGTCTAGCTTTAATGACTATTCGTTAGCTATTGCGGTAGTTAATCAGTTTAAAGATAAGTGCATGTTTTATTTCATGCTCACTCTTTTTATTCGTTTATCCTAGTATTAGGTATATTATCTGTGGTCAAGCGAATAAAAGCTAAGATGTTAAGAGTGAGTTGCCGGGAACTGCCTATCTAATCTGTATAAATCTCATCGTGAAAACTTAGATGAAATGATCTTGCATTGTGAGCTGTCATTCCACCTGATGCTATGGTTTGACACTGTTGACAGCTCACATCATAGACCGGCGAGGTCAACTGTCATGAATGAGACACAATAGAATTTTAATTGTTTTCGATCTCCAGGAGAGCTCTTGATAGCCAAGGGGAGAGGGTTCATTCTAAAAGTTGGCAACGTCGTAAATAGCTGTCAAATATTTACCTGTTTTGATTAATTTGGCAATATTACTGTATGGAATTAAGAAATGTGGCTAACTAGGGAACTAAAATATTGATTATGAAATTATTAATATCGTAACACCGAATATTTAATTTTAGATGTAAAAAAAGTATTTGGAAACTTTCCAAATGCCTTTTACACCTAAAACGGTTACAACATCAAAAGTGTTATAATTGCAATTAATTATTAATGTTCTAAGTCGCTAGTTAGTCACATTTCTTATTTCCATACAGTAATATTGCCAAATTAATCAAAACAGCGAAATATTTGACATCTGTTTGCGACGTTGCCCACTTTCAGAATAAACGCTCTTAACACACATACACAATTGACAATTGATTGCAATGGGTTCCATTGCGTTATTTACGTTGTTGAGTAGACGATTTTTTCGAACTTATGAAGCAATGGATTAGCAATATCCTTCAAAACTCTCAGATTGTGATTAAAAGTGTGTTACGTAATTAGGGTAGAATTTTTCTTGAGAAAACTTTTAATTTTCATCTCAACAATGCTTTTATCTAGCATAAGGAGAAAGATAATTTAGCCAGGTAACAGCAGGTATCTAATGCAATGGCAACCTACTTATAAATTCTACGGCCATCAATGTCAGAACGCACCTGCATCTAAAACTGGTTAGGAGCAGGATTCGTTATATACTTATACCTTATTTATATATTATAATGCAGCCGTAGTATATGGAACTATGTGTGTAATAATAACTTATTGAAGTTAGTAATTAGTTACGGTTATGACGCCATTGATGTGGGGTGACCTAAATATAGCCGTGTTTCTTGTTTTGTAGTATTCAGACATTTTTGGGATGTAGGGAATAGAGGCTGATTACCTATGTTACTGAAAATACGTCCTGAAGGTCAAATTCTCGTACTTAAGGGGGAAGCGTCAGGGTAGCCCGCGAAATTCAATAGTGATTAAGAAGAAGATAAAGGTGTCAAATGTGATGATTTCATGAAAACATGACATTTGACACCTTTGCTGATTGTAATGATTATAATTGAGTAAAGCCATATTTGTTACGATCGCGAATCATATTTTAATCAACATAAAACCTGACACTGACCTGCAAAATGCAAAAAACGTAAGAAAATTTGAATTTCGCGGGCTACCCTGACGCTTCTGCCTTAAAAAACGTTCACATTCAAGTCGCAATCTGTCAAACTAATCAAAAATTTTGGTAAATTGATTGTATTTTTGACAGATTGCAAATGAGATGCGAATGCGAAAGTTCTTAAAAATACGGGAATTGCCCCTCTGGTTTAACCAGAAGTAAGATAAAAAAGCTGAAAACAATAATTATTGGATAAACCTTTAGTTACTTCTAGCTGGAGGCTAAGTGTAGTAGCTTAAAGGCACCCACAGGAAAGTTCGGTTAAGCAGCCAAGACCTTAGTGGTCAAAACTGCGAGAGGCCATAGTTAAAAAAAAAGAAAGGAAAACCTCTAGACGCTGTTTTTTTTATTTTGCGCAGAGACAAGACAACCAACAGGATTTTTAAAATCTTTGTAAACCTAAATTCTGCAGGTTATTTGTTAAATTTTTCAGTTACAACACAATCATAAAATCTTAGTACTTACTACATCTGGCAACACTCAAAAACCCCACTTTCGCGTTGCCAGCGCTAAAATTGAGTGGATCACATCTCGCATCCTTACAGACGGATAACAAAAGTCCGGGATGGCCCGTATATTTCACTCGGAGAGACTGATGTTCAGCAGCCATCTTTGTCGTCTTACTGCTGAGTTTCAGTAAGGATTGGAGGACAGCGGATAAAAAGTAGGATTGCTAGTATTAACTTGCAGTCAAACGATATTTTAACCCGGTATTTTTAACTGTATACGTATTTCTTGAGTACTGATTACAAATAATTACAATCACGGATGTGTGCAAATTTCGGCGAGCGAGTGTCAAGGTAACCCGCGAGATTCAAATTTTCTTACATTTTTTGCAATTTGCAGGTCCGTGTCAGGTTGTATTTTGATCTAAATATGATTTGCGGCCTTATCTAATATTTATTTATAAAATTATTATCATTGAATGACTATTTCATGAAATCATGAGTTTTGACGCCAATTCTAACTTAAGGAGTTGTTTTAATGATTATAATTCTGTAAAGCCATATTTATTTCGGTCGTGAATCATATATTTTAATCAACACACAACCTAACACTCACCGAGAAATTGCAAAAAACGAAAGAAAATTTGAATATCACGAGCTACCCTAGCACATCCCCTTAATGATTTAACTTAAAATCAAGTACTTTTATTAAGCAGTTAAAACCACCAGCAGCACACTTGGAGCTTGGTACTTAACTAACGAAAGCTACGGAAACTCTTTAAAGAAAACTTAAAAATGCGAAACAAATCAATACAATAGGTATTTTACAATATTAGTAGTTTCTGAAGTCTTATTTTCAATAAAACTAATAATCCTACAGACTTATGTACTTAGTAACAAATGAAATACTTCTAAGAATGTTGAAATATTAACGACGGAAAAATCTATAATAATTTCGCAACATCTTCATTATATTTTTCCTCTCATAATTTATCTTGAAACCATAAGAAATGTTCACAGTTCACCAAATAATAATAAAGCCCACAATAATGATGTCAACAATCGCCCACAATCCACAATATGTCTTACGTTAGCCATCTAGTCATGTGTTTTTTAACACAGCACTAAAATTTTATCGAGCCAAGCCTTTTAAATCGATCGATTGTGATTATTGTTGGTTTAATATTTATTGTAGTCTATATTTTCTAAAATCGAATTGATACTGGTGTGATACTGAGATAAAGAAGAATTATAATAAAAACAAGGAATATTTTCAGTCTAGGGGATTTTCAGCATCCTAAAAGACTCATATTTTTCAGTTTTCTGCTCTCACTAAAGCCCTGTAATGGGGTTTTAGTGCAAGCTTATTGTGTATTTTGCAACTCTGTGTTTAGTCGAGGCAAAACTTGCATGCAATAATTGGCTTGGTGTAAACAGAAGTCGCCAGCAATTATTGAATGACAAAACTTGCATTCTATATTTCTCAACCTTTATTGTATGCCATTTTATGGAAATCGCACGCGCGTAAACACTTGCATTCAGTTATTGTATGCCATTTTATGGCAATCACACGCATGTAAACACTGCATGCAATTATCGAATGACAAAACTTGCATTCAATTATTGTATGTCATTTTATGAAAATCGCACGCGTGTAAACACTTGCATGCAATTCTTGAATTGCAATTATTGAACGTGCTTTATGGCATGCGTTTATTGCTCTTGAACTTTCCAAAAACTTGCACCGTGTTGTAAATGGGGCTTAAGATATACCTATATTAACTCAGTAGGTCTAATTTGTTTTTTGAAGATTTTCGACGTGGCCCATATAAGTCCAAGGCTTGAAATCTATTGATTGATGTTGATTTGAAGTAGATTTTTACACGCTTTGCTAGTTTGGAGCCTCTCTTTTCATTATTTATTCATGTCAATAAAACTTTTTGCTATTTGTTCCTTTTATGGCACAAACATGTGGTCCAGTTATTTGTATCAACTACGAGCTTAAAACTTGATTCAACGACTAACTTATACGAAGGTGTTTAACGGTCGTGACTACTTTTTGCTACTACTACATTATTGCAATTTTTCAATGCAATTTATTGGCACGTGCATCGCAATAAATATTTTTCTTATTGACATTACGTTGAGTTAAAATTATACACCTTATTTCAATCTAATCTCGACTGCCATTTTTTTTTAAGTACCTACTAAATAAACCACAGAAAACTAGTGGAATTTACGAAGAAACTTTTCTCATACATGCTTGGAAATTCGAGCATTATTTAAACGACCTTCTTTGAGATAAATAGAAAATGCAGTACTGGTGAAATACAATTGAGTAAGCAGCCGGCAATGTTACTATGAAAATCCATATCTGTCGTGTTGAGCGGCCGAATAAATTACTATGAAAACTCATCTGACGTGTGTTATTTTTAAAAATGCAACGAACTTTTTACTTCGACATATGGTAACCGAGGAGGTAACTTAATACAGATTTTATTTAAATTTCGATTTGGTTTGCAAATAGAGTTGTTTAAAGTAAAAAAGAAACAAATGAACAAATTGGCGCGTAAAAATTAACGTTGTTCGTCATTGATTCTGGAATTTATAATTAATTCACTTAGTTTGAATTTCCGCGCATTATTTGAGAAAAGTACCATACAAGCCTTGGCTACAACAAGGCATTGATGGACACACGTATTATGTATGCCTCGACTTTGCCTTGGCTCACATTTTCACTTTCGTCCATCAACATCCCTGTTGCAGGCCGCGACAGTAATGTATCATCGGGGTAACGCATATCTAAGCAATTTGAAAACAAAATCCTGTGCACACGACCCTTTTTTTTCGTAGGTAAGCGATACCATAGCAGCCGAGTGCTGCAAGCAAGAATAGTCCTTACAGTGTACAGATATGCGTTTCTTCGATAGTACATGTTACAAAAAAAAAAAAGCATAATTATTAGAAAAATATATAAACAATTTATTTTGAAATTTAAAACAAAAGCAAGTTCATCCTAGTTCTTAATTTAAAATCGAATCTGACCTACATTTAGGAAATAATAAATAAAGTCCCACGCGTGCAGTTTTCGCCTGATTTTCTCAAGGATACTCTGACATTCAGACATTGAGCAGACCATCCATTTTTCACCGCAGAAGTTTTACATGCACTAAGTGCTTCTAGGCATTACGAAAAAAAGCTATTTAAAATAATGGCGATGTAACCGAAGTAAGCAGACTGAATTATTACAATGAGTCTTAAGAAAGTGGTAGATTGAGTTGAGAAATGTAGCCATATAAATGGTGCAGCGATAATACTTCATTACGTCATGTTCTACGTTTGTTTTATGTAGTTTCAATTTTCAGTCTTACTTTCTTTTTTGACATAAAGCAAGAAAAGTTTTGTAACCAGTAATTCCTGGTGGATTTCTTTTTTGACCTTTTACTTAATTAGTTTCCGGACTTCTTCAAGTCCTATGTAATCTTTATAAACTGTGTTATCACCATTTACTGCTGTGTCAAACTCCAGCTCCATTTGTCAAATTCTTACCTGAAAATAACAGAAAGAGACATTAAAAAAATGCTCATAGTTTAAAGTCGTTTTAATTTCGATTTCGATGTCATTATCAACACACATTCAAGAAACGTTAAACATTTTCCTCATTTCAATATTTATTTTCGACATCTGTCCTCAAAAGACGCATAGGGCTATTAAAAATGAATATATTTATTTTATTAAACGCGCGAATACCATTACTAAGATAAAGTACGCATAAACGTCGGAAATAGCGTTTAGGAAAGTTTACGGAATTCATTCGTGTGCGTTCGGAATTATTGATTTGTGGCTATATGCGTCGTCGGTGAGAAATTGAGAATGTCCATCAATTCCGACATTTCCTTGTTTTGACAGTTTAATTCCTGTGCCGCTCGCATGGGGATTAGGGAAATAGGATTGGCTTTAGATAGATGGAGTTTGGAAAGCTCCGTATTCGTATGTAGTTTTCAAACCCAATACGGTAGTAGCCGAGGTAAAAAAAAAGAAATTCTATTTAGTCCGTCTTTTAGATAATAAAAAATATTAGACACGTATTTTTGCTTTATCATATTAATCAAAAATAACTTAGAAAACACGCATTAAAGTTGGGGATTGGGGGCTCGCTACGTCACAACTCATTGTAAAATCTAGCAAGGCGTGACGTCATACCACATTTTAACTCAATGTATCACCGTTATTTTTTGATTATGTCAAAAAAGAAAAAATACGTGTTCAATATTTTTTAATAGACTATAAGACGGACATAAAAAAAATTGGACACAGGCCTATTTTATTTTTGAAGTCATTTGCATAAACTAGCGTTTTTTAATACTGTCCAAAAGTGAGTTGACGGAAAATCCAAAGAAAATAAAATAGAAAAATCTTAGACGTAATTGAAAATGTTACGTTATATTGAAAAAAAAAGTTTACTGAAAACTTTTGCTAATGGCATTGATACAACCTATGATGGAGCATGGACGTTACTAACTTTGATCACCATTGAGTAGGTATATCTTATACGGTGTGCATTTGAACTCAAGTCTGAGGTTATTCCGAGGAATTAGTTAGCCGTCTAGACACTCTGACGTGGGTCTGGGTTGATGCGTTGCAGTCAGACTGGGTTGTATTTAGCCTGAAGGTTATTGAGCATAGTGTGTATTCACCATAAAATGGGTGAGCGTATCGTCTTTGGTTTGACTGTTAGGCGTGGTACATACTTGTTCGAGTGATTCGTGACGATTTGGCATAGCTGGGCGGCTAAATATTATAGTCAATTTTGCTGTCGGCTACCGAATCATGCCGACCCGAAAATTGTGTAGCAACCCTTAGTTTTGGAAAAGGTCTTATCATACGTTACTAAAAATAGGTTACACTGCGTTATCGGTAAATAGAACTTTTGATTTTGGTTTAATTTTAGCTCTATTGGTTGCAGGGAAACAGTAAGAATCCGATCTAACTTTGAATTGCCTATCACTGTGGGTCATAATAGGGGTCACCAACATCACACAGAATTATGAGTGGGTACTCAATAAGCCCTATTTGTGCGTTCGTTGGCTGTCCTTATTAAGGCACCTGCAGACAGAAACGCAGTAGAACAATTTCTATGAAGTTTTCATAAAAATTGTTCTACTAAAATCGCGTCGCACTGTCGCGTCGTGCCTATCTGCGCGAGCCTTTACCTGACTGCGTGACAGCAAAGACAGAGTTATGTACGGATGATTTGAATTAAATTTCTTATTTAGAAAAATAAGAAATCGCACTCCTAATTATAGCCAACAGTCACATTCCCCAAAAACTTACTACTAACGAATTTAACCATCGAATTCCTTCACGTACTAGTAACAATTAATTTATAGAAACTTAAGAGCTTGAACCAAGTTCAGTGTTCTGAAGCCTGGCAGCTGTCCAACGACTTTCATGTAGTTCTGCTGATCCTCAGATTAACTAACGATATCTAATGTGATCGGTACGCTTTGTCACTAATTGAGATCTTAATTTAGAATCTGAAGGACAGCTTGATTTCCTTGTTGCTAAACTTAGATCTAAATTGATGAAGATTGGATTGTCTGTAGGAGTTGAAGATAATATAGTTGTTATTATTTTTAAGGTTACTTTGAAAACAGTTTGTAGCTTTCCAATACTAAATGGTTGCTACCGGAAACTCAGAAAAATCCTGAATGAACAAGATCTTTGTATTAAAAAGTATAATATTCGGCAAAATTATACGGGGTTTTTGCTCTGTATTTTCCTTAACTGTTCATGTAAAAGGTGTGTGTTCATAAATTTTAAATGCTCCATGAATTACTCATACAAATCTTAAAACCACAAAATCGACACCGTTCGCTAGTGACGGACCCGTTTATAGAGATCTAGCGTGGGAATAATATATTACGATGATATAAATTTTGACAGGCAACCACTGCCAACTAGGTTATGTACTGTAATGCAATCTTTTTTTACACCACGAACTAATGTTTATTCACTCGAATCTTTCCATAGTACCGTTCAACTAAATAATAGATACAATGTTTTGGTACATTTTAAAGTTAAGCTTATTTATTTGCATAGATTGTAGGTACATAACATAAGGTATTAAAAAAATAAAGTGATCTATGTACAATCTACCTTAGATTAGGCATGCAAACATTAATGAATGAAGTAACGAGAAGGTAATAAAAAAAAATTAAATTGTGTCGAAAATGTCAAACAAAATTACGAATTACAGTTCAAAACGGGTATAATTAAATAAGTTGGAATGTCTTTAAAATGCATAAGAATATTATAATTATTTTAGATTAGAAATTTTAGGATAAAATATCTAAGTCATTGTCATTTAGAAAATCGTTAACCGAGTAGTAGCATTTTTCAATCAATAATGCTGTTAACTTTTTTTTTAAATTAGAAGAAGAAGAGAATAAGATGTATAATGTTGATTTGTTTTTTGATAGTTGTGTTTTGAATATTCTTGTGTAAAATATTTAATGGCAGCCAAGACCTTGAATTCAGAGCATTTTTCGGATAATGCCAGGTAAAAATACGAAGTTATTTATAAAATAACCTACATCTTATAAAATTATATTGATAAAATAATTATGAAAGCCAAGCGCACATTACAGCCGCAACGGGCCGCAGCGCAACATATTTTCATACAAAAAAATGAGGTGCGGCCCGCCTGTAGTGTGCGATGGTTTGTAGAAAATGTGCGAAAGTGATGAATGAGGATATTTGCAATGCGTTGCATTGCATAGCACACATATTAACTCGGAAAGGGATCGTCACTGTATCGCCGCGGTTCGTGAGCTTGTCCCAAGGCAGGCGATTACGTTACGATTCCGATTAGAGTGCGTTGCAGTAGGGAGTTTCATACAAAGAATACTGAACGGCTCGAGTTGATACGGTGACGATCCCTTTCCGAGTTGATATGTGTGCTATTTCCTTGAATCTGCTTTAACCTTTAATATTTACAAGAGAGCTTTTTTTGTTTTAAGACTGTATAAATGCATAGGTATTCTGACAGTATATTACGGAGCATATTAATAAATGTTTTGATTCCTCATATTGAAATAAGCGTTTACGCGATAGCTTGTTTATGTTTATAACCCATTATAGAAGTCTAGATTTCCATAAATATGAAACCAGATGAACTCAACGAATAACCAGTAAGGAATTTATCCATAAAAATATTAAGTGCTCTCAAAGTAATTACAAAACTTGTGTCAGCAACTCAATGGCGATAAACCTTATAACATAATATTATGGCGAGCTAATGTTTCTCGTTCATTTGAATGATGAAGTTCGACTTAAACGACGATGCAGGAAACGTAATTACAACCTTATCTCGAAGAAAATCCAATGTTTAAGGCAGCTTCTAACTACATGCTCCTAACTTTATGACTTAGCATAGACGCCTATTTCCTTTTCAGTTTTATTGGTTCACATCCTTACTTTATCCTTCTGAAGCACTTCCAACTTTATCTTTATGGCTTAAGGTTGGTATTTAAGTGTATAAGCTTTTGGTACTTAAGGCTATATATTTTGGAAGCAGTTAGGTTGTCGTAGTAAGGAGAGCTGAAATGGACGGTTCTTATTACTGGGCTAAGAGCATGTAAGTGCTTTCAAACACCAGTTTCTTGTTATGGCTTAGTGGAGTATGTTCAGGAATTATTATAATGGAATAAAAGCTCGTATTGTAATAGTATCATTGAGAAGTCGCAGTGTGGGCAATGAATTAAGCTCATTTATTATGAGAATCATAATAAACGACCGAGGATTGTATAATAAGGCTGAGCTGGGGTGTTCTACATTCTAGATGGATAGGTAATCAAGAAAAAAATTGTCATTCAAAAAGCATTTAAAATAGAAGAACAGTATCTAGGCACTTATTGTAAGAGATTTTCTGGATTCACCTAGAAAAACTGACGATTTCGAAGTCGATAATAAATTGGACGAGGTATCTCTATGTAGGCTTTGAAGATAAATCGTCTTTTCCGCTGTAAATAGCAGAGATTCCGATTCAAAGGCCAACTAGTACCAACAAGCAATATGTTTGTCTTAGATAATAAGCCATTTCTATTTTAATGTATGATTACATGTAAATACATTGCAGACATATTTCAGAATGATTCAATCTCTGAACAAGAAAGTGACTCATGAATGTTGTTTTAATTTCGTCACAAATCGTAATATTTATTTTGAACTAGCAGCGCCCCGCGGTTTCAGCCGCATAAGTCTCGATCCCGTGGGAATATCGAGATACAAAATAACCTATGTGTTAATCCAGGCTATAAACTATTTGTGTGCCAAATTTCATCCAAATCTGTTCAGTAGTTATTGCGTGAAAGAGTAACAAACGTCCATCTATCCTCACAAACTTTCTCATTTATAATATTAAAATATATAAATATAATATAATTAATTAATATATTAATATTAAGGATTGAATAAAATAAGTAAATAAGTAAGATGCCAATGATTTCACTGGAATACTTTTACAAGTTTTGAAAGAGACATTCTTGGACATTATCTTAAAAAATACAAAAGACCGGAGAAACGGAAAACAAAGTCGGAAAGCAGACCTTGATAGAAATGTTGCGATAACATTTAATTAAAGAAATTCAAAGACAAAACATTATGGGTGCTCTGAAATGTAAATTCAGAAGTTTTTAAATTCTAAACAAACATTCCTTTAGAAAATATTTCAATAATGAGGAACTAAATGGCTGCAACACAAGACAGTGAAGTAATTCATAAGTCCATGTCATATAGCTAAAATATGAACACGCAAGAAATAGAACAGCTTACTACAGATGACTGACGACATTTCTCAATTACAATTTCAGACATCATAAATTCGCACATCATATGACATTTTAATCCTATTGAGCCCTTTAACACGATCCTGCTTTCCACTGCCAAAGTACAAAAAGAGAGCAGTTTCTTATACAGTAGACAGATCTGTCGCTGTCTTGCGTCTGCTTAATTCCTCACATAGTTCCGCCGAGACAGCTACTTATCTCTTTGATGTACCGTGATTCTGATACCACTCCTTTGAAGTCCGCCTACTTCTGTGGACCATAAATATATTCTGTGATGCCCTGTTTCCCATTCACGATAATATATCGATATCTCGCGTATAGGATCATTATCATCGATTCCGTTGATAAAACTATTCGTTTTTATAGGTATCGGATATGCTAAATCGATTTCGTAGCGTTTAGCATCGACAGATTTGATGGCGTTATGTAATGTTTGAGGATCCTTAGATATTACCAATATTGCATTTTCGTTTATGCTGACATCTCCTTCATTTTATAGTCTCCATAACTGGTTTTTGATTTTATTCAAAGCGAATGCTGCGTATACTACTTTACTCCTGACATTTTCGTACTCTTTGGTATTATAAATATTGAGTCCCAAATCTTTCGACACCCATGGGCAGATTATTACACGCTCTATTAAAATCAAGGACTACACATCACATCCAATTCACTGAAGATATAAATTATCTAGTTGAGTTTCATACACGATCAATCTTGTTCTGACCCTTCATATACTGCTAAATCAAGTCTTAATAGAGGCTCCTCCTAACGCCGATGACAATTAAGAGGATCGCAGATGTCATCTTTTAATTTGTTCAATTGGCTGTGAATTTCCATAGTATCACCTTGTTCAATGGTGACGTGACCTATTTATCATGATTATCGCTGTTTGCCCATGATGGCGTCAACTTTGGCGCCTCTCGTGGGTGTTTGTAGGGCTATGTAGGTTAGTGCGTGGTGTGAGATTAATTAGTTTTTGGTGCAATCGTGACTTGAACGTTTCTTTTGTTTGATTTATTCGGTGCTGGAAATTATTTTGTATCATTAACATAATTGTTATTGATGATAAACTACTAACAATACCGCCACAATACAGTTTGTGTTTGAACATTAAAGTTATCACTATGTGTATTCTTTTGTGTAGATATTGGTGTGTTATTTAATTTTCTTATTTTTAAGGAATTATATTCTATCGTTAATCTAATTCATGAGTGTACGAATCGCTTTTTTTTAAATCCATTATAAGTCTACCTGACCACTGAAGCGGAGCGAGGCAGTAGAGCGGAGAAATGTGCCAATATTAATTAATAGAATCTAAACTTCGCTTCAGAGCTCCGTTCCTATTGGTTAATATTGGCACATTTCTCCGCTCCGCTCCAGTTGACAAGCAGCCTAACAGTTGGCTTACTGAAACTTGCTGCTTTTTATAAATTATTAGGTATCCAATAGTTAATTGTGTAAATAACATAACTAATTCGATAGAAATAACAAAATTATACATACATACATACATACATAAACTCACGCCTTCTTCCCATGGGGGTAGGCAGAAACTACAGAACGCCACCTGCTACGATCCTTACATAGTCCTTTTCACAAAATTATATACTAACTTAACTAGAACTATTTACAAATTTGTTTGTCACCGCCGGCGTTTCAGCTGTATTAGAACCCAATGGCTTGGCACGCGACGATGGCAAGAGACCGGACGGCATGTCCTTATTTCCATGGAAGGTTGGTAGGCCTTTGGTGTGGGACGCAACCTGTGTCGACACTCTTGCGCCTTCCCATCTTCCTAGCTCGGCGTGCTGTGCTGGTGTTGCTGCTGCGGCTGCAGAAAACCTCAAGCGGCGTAAGTATAATAACCTCATTGGTAACTTTACTTTCGAGCCGTTTGGGGTTGAAACCCTCGGGCCGTGGGGTCCGAGTGCCCATGACCTCTTCCATGACATCTCAAAACGGCTATTTGACACTTCCCGTGACCCAAAGGCTGGTTTTTACCTTGGCCAGAGGCTAAGCATTGCCATACAACGTGGCAATGCGGCCAGTCTCTTTGGTACATTACCAGCCGACAGCGATGCGGATGAATTTTTCGACGCTATATTTTAGTTTGTAAATAGTTCTAAATTATTTGGTTATTTCTATAGAATTAGTTATAAGTTATTTACACACTTGTACATAATATGTGTAATGTTTAATAAAATGACAAAAGGGTTGTATTCATTAAAAAATAGTTAATGGAAAATTACCCAACCATGGCAATCCCGCTACTCGCTTATGATCCGCACCATACAATTCTTGACATTGCGTCCAGTTTTCAATGAGCTTGCCCTCTTACACACACAATTTGCGAGCTCGTCCTGTCCATTGACTGTGATGACCTCATTTTCCTATTGATTTCGAGACACAACAGCGATATGCTAATCAGATGATAATTATGTCTATGATCTTAGATCAAGGTGGATTAGTGGTATTTGATTATGTATTGAGATACAGGCAGGGTTGGGTTTGTCACATTTTCTATGTTGATAAGAATATTATAGTAACATAATTGCTTCAAGACGGGAGATGGCTTGGTTATTTGTTTTTATAAAGTGAAATGTTTCAGTAGCATCAAAACAAAAGCACCAATTGTTTTTGTTTCAAAATGATCCATTGGTATCTGTATATTTTTGTTTCACCACGGAGTCCAGACCCTCAGGAGTTATTTCGGTAAACTTCAGTCGTTTTTCCCATAAACTTAGTAGGACTAAATTAGTATGCGCCACTACACTACAATGCTCGCTGATAGTTCTAAAGTTAGTGTTTACATTAAAACAGCCGGGTCTTGATGGTACCACGTTAAGTGTGCGATTACAATTTTATGGCTGCTTTAGCGATATAAGCCACCTGAATCTTAACTCCCAGATCCTTTAGACCTGTCTTTCAAGCAAACCAGTATTTTATTAGAGACAGTAGATATCGGAGCAAATCTAGTACTGATATGTTTAATTCAGGAGTCTAAATTAAAATTCCATCTGGTTTTTTACCGGTAAACTAAATAATATAAGTCTTAAAACTCAGCGTATAAAGTTGAAGGTTGCGTTTTGTTAGCTTTGCAGTTGAATATCTATGTTTGCAAATAGTATCTACTTGACATTAACCGATTTTGAGGTCGTGCAAGACTTTATTTAAAGATATGTAAGTAATGTAGTGCCAGATCTTGCTTTGTGAGAATATAATCTTAATTTCTATTCCTTATATCACAGTATTCACTGTGTATGTACTATATTTATGTTTTTGTAGACCACCTACTATTAAAATTAGTCAAGCCTTCATTCACAAAAGTTTAATATCTATTTATATCTCAATGGGTCACATGAATAGGTTTCATGTCTCCGCTCAGACACATCACAGACATTCCAGTATCGATCTAGGGCATCTTCACAACGACTTAGGCAAATTTTGTGATTGCTTGCCACCAATTGTTCACTACAAATCATTGACCACAATCAGGACACGCATTGCGTTTTATTAACTATTTGATTGATTTACTTGCGGTTTTCACCGTGTTGGATTGCATATTATTTCAACTGGCGCGTGTTGGCCCGGGTTTAATGTCTTTTTATTATATTTAGTGAATTTTACTCATCATCACTTCCTCATCTTTGGAGTCAGTGATATGTACTTTTATTCGGAATGTAGTGTTTTGTCGTTTTATCAAGTGAATGCTCACATTCCGAAATGTTATGCGATCCTATTCAATACCTCCCCATAGGCCGCATATTGAGATATTTCGAATGTGGTTATCTTCAAATTTACTCAATAAAAATATCCGACACTTCACTCAATGCCCGTTCGTCGAATTACCTACACCTTAATGTGCATTTTTACCAACTTATTTTTCTATCATCACCACTAACCATCATTTTAATCTCTCTCATCATAAGGTTTCAATTCCTGTGTTTTTCATTTCTGTAGATGAATGGGTGTTGGTTAGTTTCAGCCGCTTGTAATCTCGGATTACACGAACACAACGTCTAAAGTGACATACGTTGGAGTATTATCATGCGCAGAGTCTATTGTGATAGCAGAGTGATAGACAGCCATGGTTGTCATGTAAATAGGAACAGTTTTGGTATTAGATCGTTATGAATATTTATAAGCTGAAGAAGTTGTGGTGCAATCAAAATGTATGGGTTTGATTGAGGAAAATTGATGGTGGCGCAAGACATTCTTTCTATTGATATATCATTTGAGTTGATAGTACCTTGTGATTTGTGAATGATTGGAAGTAACTGTTTGTTACATTATCTTGATGCGGTATACATTTAGTAAAGTTTTGAATTATAGTAGTTAACTTCAGAAATGCGGTTCCCATTGAATGATAGACCGTTATTGGTTGTAAGGTTGTTACTACGATGCCCCGTAATTGATGTGTGTATATAAGCAAGGTATGTTCCAGATTTAGATTACAAATATGCGTTACTCTACAAATGGGCTGATTTAAAAACGTCTTAAAAATCCTCAACCATCTTACTGTCATCTACAATATGTACGTACTTACGCACCCTATTTCCGCTTACAATTCTATCAGCATCGTCTCATATGTCAGTACGGTGAATTTAAATAGTGAATTTTACATGATAATACGGTACAGACAATACATCATACATACGGTTGTGAATGGCAATGCGAAATGAGATGAGGCAAGATCACGGCCAGCTAGCATCTTCACTTTCATACATTATGGATCAGTTTTTGTAAATGGATGTTGATGGAGAGGAGTGGGTTTTTACACTTGGTGAACTGTAAAGGTCAAGCAAGGCAAAGAGGTATTTCAAATTCAAATTCAAAATCATTTATTTGCTAATAAGGGTAATTACATAAAGTTGTTAAAAAAAAAATAGAGCATAGTTCAACCATATTACGCCTTGAGGCATGCAAATCTGAAGCTTTAACTGTATCACAACATTATAATACAATAACTTGCAACAATAATTTATAATTAATATTTACAATTAATAACACAATTTTGGGTAATGTCACAGTGTCCAATTATAATGAAAGATTAGCAAATAATAATGTCACTACAATAATTAAAAATTAAATGTCATGAATGTATTAAATGAGAATGTCAAGATATATTTGTAAATAAATGTTAAATTAAATAATAGATAAATAATTAGTGCATTAACCACATGTCACATCAATCACAATATTTTTGAGAACAATATGTCCTTACATCCTCTATTAAATAATCCTGAATACTATAATAACATTTGAATAGCAAGAATCTTTTCAATTTCTTTTTAAATTCATTGATGGATGAAGTTTCTAGTATAGACTTTGGTAAGTGATTGTATATACGCGGTGCCATACTGAAAATGCTTTTAGTATACAATGCAGTCTTGTTAGATTTGCAACAAATTTTATCACTATGCCGCTTACTTCTGTACTTATCAAAAAGATGTTCAATTGAAGAATAAAATTTGTGCGAATCAAAAAAAAAAAATCAAAATCAAAATATTTTATTTCACATAAACCTACATGGGCACTTATGAAACATCAGAAGCTAGGTGCACGGTTCCAATTGGTCGTTTCCTATGGAGAAGAGCCGGCAAGAAACTCCACGGTTACTCTTTTAAAAATAATTGGCTTTTACAATACTTTCATATAACAGTGTTTCTAGGTATGGGAGGACAGTGTAGGTCTTTCAATAAGTACCAAGTACTTAACAAAATAGAAAATGGTCAATGGAATGCCTTGCTTATGGTATTTTTGTTGCGAAGGATTGTAATTCAGTCAAATATAAACGCTTTTAGCGACAAAGCTATCCAGGAAATATCATATCAATCCAGCAGATTCATTCTAAAGCCACTTTACAACTAAATGATTCTGTTATAAAAAGTTATCAAATGAAATCGAAAGCAAAATCTAGAATTTCCTTCAAAACACGCGTGGTCCTCGTCAATGTTCTTACACATAGTACAGTAAAAATACCACACATAGCAGAAATAATCGATTAACCACACATCGATGTTTTGGAATGTTCTCCACATTTCAAAACATCGATAAACCATCATCGAATCGACAATCGACACACCGAACAATGCTCCGATAAATAAGCAATAAGAATCGATTGATCGAATCGGACATGTGATCGTCATTGACAGTGTAATCGAATCGAACGAGATCAAGATCACGGTCGAATCCATCGGCTGTAATTGCATAACGATTGTTGGGGCATGTTGCAGACGGAGCGCGTGGGCGGAAAACATATTAGGAGTTGAGCTTGCTTTTTAGGGAGCATAATGTAATGAAAAACATAGTGTATATTTAGTTGATATTCTCTTGATAATGTTCTAGCAATAATAATTGCAAATGCCCATGCTAGCTTTTACGATGTAGTTTCTCTCTTAGATCGATGCGATTTATTTCAAAATCGTTTCCTTTTAGACAATATTTTTCTTCTGTTAGCTGAGCTAATGACGATTTCCTTTCTCTCTTGATTATCAATTTGCTTTCTTTCTTACTCTCTCTCTTTCTCTTCTCTTCCTACCAAATCGCTGTTCTCACGTGCCTTAGACACAATAATCACTGGCTTGGAAACAAAATCAATTGCGCCGGTTTTTACTTCTATATTTATGCTCTTAGCAACTCCGATGCTATTTATTTTTATCAATGAGTATTTTCTTTATTTGCCTTTAGTATCGGATTGGTTACGTCTGTACAATAATTTATGTTGGTTATTGTGATTATGATAAGCGTTTTCTATACGTTTGTAACTATGGAACAGAAGGTTTTTTAGTTACGGTAACCTTAATGTTATAGCCAAATGGAAGACGATGTAGGAAACTCGTTACTTCATGGGTGATGCTTTTAATAGCCTTGATGTTAATGAAGAGATCAAAATTAAAGTTATTTCGTGAGTTTTTAACAAACTATTGTTTGATCATGAAATGCATTCATATACTATAAGATTACATCTAACAATAATTAATAACGTTCACTCTATCAACAAAAGTCAAATAAAACTCACAAATTACGTCATTATAATTTCAAATCTTAATTATGACGTTCCGTAAAATTGTACATCATTATAACACTTGACAGTAGATTAACTAAGCGTTAATTGACGCGTTAATGATTAATTGATTTAGTGCAGCCAGAGTGAAATATCACTTCACTTGACTGAAGTTAAACGAACTAATTCATATTACATTAAGATTGTGTGTTTAATTGCCAGTGATAGAAATGCAATGAAGCAGATTGTGCTGATAGATGACGAATCAAAATAAGAGATGAAATGACTATTTCCTAGAGAAACATACAAACATTCAAAGAACTAAATTCTTAGAAAAACATGGAAAATATATTAAAATACAAGTAGACAGGCTAGGCTCTGCCTAGCTTTTAACAGATAAGGGAGAAAAAATGTAATGCCTGGAAATGAAATGGAAATTAACAAAGTTGCTGAAGTTGATGATAACGAAGTAAATTTTCTCCTCCATAACGACATACCACCTAAGAAATGAATTTACGATCAACTGGCAGCTCTATTTAAAGAAGCAACTATAAAATAACGTACAAATAAAGACATAGGTGAATGTACCCAAGTTAAAATAAATCAATGGCTAACTAAACGCTATATTTAGTCCCAATTAATAACAACATGGTTCAGAAGCTTCCGTGTGATACGTTTTTGATTTATTGTTGTATATTCGTCTATGATTATTAAATCTATATTTATTTCTTTAGTTTTGTCGGTACAAATTACTTGTGGGTGTTTATTAATTGAGGATGATAGAAATTATGTTAGGCTATTTATCATAGAATTTTAACTGGCAGGATGCGATAGAGGTTTTTAAATTTTTATTGGGATTCTGTATGTTTGTAATTTCTGGTATAAGTGAAAACGGCCTCATGTTTTGTCTTTTAAATAGTTTCATCTATATAAAAATGCATGTGCCTGTAATTATTAGGGTAAAGACAATGAGCTAATAAAATTATGTACACTTTAGAATATCTACATGTTTCACGGAATCGATACCACAGAGTGGTTTGATTTTTATTTTATTTTTGTCTAGCTTTTGCATAAGTCTTAAATTTTGTGTATAACCGGATATCATATCACTGCATAGAAACACTTGCAGCAAACATGTTTCTGTTCTAACCGATGTGTCACTTTCTTAGAAATACGTGCTACATTAAGCAATAGATGCATGAGCCACTTTGAAATCAACATTAGAATTAATATCCTCATCCTTTACTTCGGAGCACCTGACATGATTATATCTGGGTGGCACGAATAGCCACAGAGCACTCACTATCAGTGAAACAATTCAGGCATTTAAGCTCGCGTGCCAATGCCATCGGTCATTGTGTGCTGGCGAACGCAAATCGGTTCTTGGAATGAGTATAAAGCAAAAGATTTGTGGCGACGTGTGATTGGTAGATATGTATTGAGGTGGGCAGTTCAAGAGATGCGAATGATAATTTAGGTAAAGGACAAAAGACGCGATTGAAAGGTGCATCGATGAATGACCTTCACACTCAGTGACAGAACCGAAGAATATATTTAAGTGGTACTTATGTCATTCCCTATGTTGGGTTGGAATGAAATAAAGACGTTGTTTTTGCTTCTAATAAAGCACCTAACAGATCTTTAGTTTTAAATACATCACGTATCTTTTCAGAAACAGTTGCTGCTTTTGTATTTTTACCGGACGACGCAAAAAAAGGGGTGTTATAAGTTTGAACGCTACGTGTGTGTGTCTGTCTGTAGCACCGTAGCTCTTAAACGGGTGAATCAATTTGAATGCGGTTTTTTTTATTGGGAACACAGATCTGATCGATTTGAAATTAGGTATTCTGTTACTTCAATGATATTAGAAGAACATAGTAACCTTGAACTGATGCTGCAGCATCACCTGGAATTTGCAGGATACCCAACTCCCTTACCAACTTACAGCACAGGTATCGTGTTTGGGTTCATTGGAATGGTCTGAATGAATAGATGAACAGGGTTTGGTGATGGAGTCGGAAAGAGAAATGAGGAAACGTTTGTGTCGGGGGCTTTTTAAACTTTAACTGTTAAAAATTTACTTGTTATTATTGTTGAATTAAATTAATTAATTCTCTTATAACTTGTACCAAACACTGTCTAGTCAGTTTGTCTGTTTCTCATTTGTAACTAGTATTTGCATCTTGTAGTCGTAGACGCATTGAGCAACGTACAATATATTTCAGTTTAATAGCCCAATAAACTTTAGAAAATATGTTATCAAGGTTCGCAGAACGCTCATTATGATCTTGATTTTATACTAAGCTCTATTAAAAATGTCGATAGAAAATTAATAGGGAGCTTTAATACACAATTATGTAGGTGTATGATGGATAGTCGTTTAAGGTTTGTTTTCTAACTAAAAGATGAGTCGATTAGCTTTCAACGATCGTCTGAGAGTTAAATGAGTAACTGATCTTCGTAGGCGTTTGTTGATCAAGCAAGATACTGAGAAGATAAAAACGTTGAGAAAAGTAGCCTTTATAATTTGGATGCGGTAAAATGTTAAGACAGCTCCAATAAATGTATTTTGAACCACAAACTATAAACTTATTTCTCTCTCGCAGCTACACGCATGGGCGTGATGTTTTTATTACCAAATCCAATACGTCATCTTCAGATCATACGTCAGTTGTGAAACATTTTTCTCATTATAGAACATTCTGATGTAATATAAGCATTCCTTTCAGTATTGCGAATGCAGTCTATTGTTAGAACTTGGAACATACGTCATCTGATTGAGATGTAAGGAAACCTGTTAAAGAGTCCTCGGCCAATAGATTCACTAACGCTGACTAAAGCCGGGTGTCCTGCGCGTGTTTTTTCGAAACATTACACAAAAACATCGCAACAAAGAGGCGTGGCCATACACATTTTTGTGTAAGCAAACACGATGTTTTGAATGAAAACAAATTTTTATGTGTAAGGATTTTTGTGTAATGTTTCGAAAAAACACGCGCAGGAGACCCAGCTTAAGGCGGTCACAGACACAGAAATAAATGACATGGAGTCAATTAAAAAGATAAACTCTCCAATGTATGCGTCTCTATCTTCCTTACGAATCTATGAATGTGCTAAAAAGAATAACTGATACTTTTTCCTTCAAATGTTTTTTATTCAAGCGTAACATTTTAGTTATCCATATAGGAGCTAATTGACATATTATTTTTAGATGGTTTCAGTATAACTGTGAGCTGCAGGATAACTGCGTAACAACAATTGCATTTTGACAATTTCACAACAACGTTGTCGAGCAGAAGAATTTTTCAAACATAATTATGAAGCAATGGATTGTGAAAGAAACTGAGGTTACACAATTGGGGTACAGGTGACCAACTTGTATACAGGTGACCAACGTGTACTACGCTTGACATCTGCTCATTAGAGATACTGTATCTATGCTAGATGTTACTCTGTATGCGTTATACTGGTCTAGATAGCTTTTGTTTTCATACCTCCTCTAAGTTGGTCTTCATTTAGAAGTCGTAGCTTTAATTAGAAGCACGCGCAGTTCATTGGGCGTTGCAAAAAGAGTAGCAACTGAACTGTGAAGTGATTTAGAATAAGGTTTCCAAAAGCACGAGTTAGTCATTATCGGGTCTATTTCAGTGTTTTCTCGATTAAGAATGGATTTGGTTTCTTTTTTGGTTCACTTGATACGTAGCTCTGTTTGACGTGTCTTGTTACCAAGGAGCTTTTGATAGACTTCGATCTTATGAAATCTTTTATCATTTTGCCAAAGTAATTCCGAAATCCAGTTGAGTTTTGTTTAGTTTCAATTCAACGAACTTATTGTATTGTTAAAATCAATGTACAGACGCCAGCACTTCAAGCTACTACAATCTGTCAAATTTATTTAATATGTTTTCAACTTTATCGCTGAAGTATAAGATTCAAAGTTGATTGGGAAAATTTGACAGTTTCGGGTAGCTTGATGTGCTGGCGTCTGTACGAAACTCAATTTAGCATCACTTTATGATATTCACAATATATTCTACCATAGGGCCGTGGAATATTGCGAACATTATTATCGCTGGACAGAAGAATAAGATTAATAGGCCCTTCGTGAACTTATAAATTAAAGTCAAATGGTATTCCATATTTCATTCAGAAGCCCATGAGTCAGATCCTGCGGCCTTCGCACTTCATCAGCAAACCTTGGATGAATAAAATTAGATATTGGGTGCAATTGACTTTAACCGTAAGCTGGCCCAGATAATGTTTTTATTTAGTTTAAGCTTTGTGACGGCGAGGTCGTATTCATTGCAGACGACTGAACAAGCTATAAAATGTCAATATTCGTTTAGCCAATTTATATTATTTATTACTGCCATTTGTTATAGTTCATTATTTTGGTAGACTAAGCTTAGTGCTGTGTGGGTAGAGTCTAGATGCAACTTTTTATGTGAGAAGTGACATAACGGTAATCACGCGCCGCAAGCTCTTGTGATATTTTGAGTTTATCCGTGAGTCATGTAATAAAAAATGTTCACTAGTAAAGATTCCTGGTTACATATCGTTCGCACCTTTTAAATACTAAAACTAATAAAGGTCACGTAATAGTTCTTTAAGGGAATAGAAAGATGATACCTACTATCTTTTCCAATATAGAGCTTAAAGCACAGGAGCCTTGAGATGACCACCACCGAGTCAATAAAATAGTAGCATCCGGACAATTCCGGACAAAAACATACAATAAGGAAGAAACTGGTTCGATCTGGAAAAACCGATTCATACAAGCAACGAAAATAGATCAAGACATTGAAACAAAAAACGAGAAAAACAAACACTGGCAGACAATAAATGCCTCTTAACATAACATCATCTGAAAATAATGACCGATCAATTTTATGAACCACTTAACGACTAAGAATCGACGAGAGCCAATATTGAAATTAAATGCCACATTAATTCCAGAAGCAACAGAGATGAATACAAGTATTTCTATGATGAAGAAAGAGAAAGAAAACAATAAAGACTGTTGTGATATAATTTGATATCTTTTTTAGAACCAAACAGGTTAATAACTGACTTAATAGCGATCATAAATATATTAGGTAAGGATAAGGTTAATGACCGTTTACAGCATGTTTTATGCGTAGGGATCAAAAATATTATTGAAACAAAAGATAATTTTAATCACGTGCTTTTTAGGGTTCCGTAGTCAACAAGGAACCCTTATAGTTTCGCCATGTCTGTCCGTCTGTCTGTCTGTCTGTCCGCGGTCTAGCTCCGAGACTGTTAGTACTACAAAGTTGAAATTTGGCATGGGTATACATATTAATCATGCCAACAAAGAGGTAAAATAAATTTATGAAAAATATTTTTTTTGGGGTACCTCCCCTACACGTAAAGTGGGGATGTTTTTTTTTTCTATCCTTTGGTGTGGAGTATCGTTAGAAAGGTCTTTCAAAAACATTGTGTGTTATAACTATTTTTGAATTCAGAGATCCGTTTGCGAAATATTAAGCTTTAAAGTGCAAATTTTTGTTAGAGACAAGTGTACCCCCCTTCCAACTAAATGGTTGGTTTTAGGTATGTGAAAAAATTCACGGCAGTAGCTTATTTAACTAATTTAAAGGAAAAACTATCAAAGCTGAGTAAGCTTTACAAGTTAACGAGTAATAATCGACCAACTTAGAGTTGCGGTTGTAAAAACATGTTCTCCCATACATTCCGTATAAAAGAAAATATTTTTCAACAACAAAATTAAGTTTGTTTTTGGGATAAATTCATACCAACTACGGAACCCTACATTGTGCGTGGTCCGACATGCACTTGGCCAGTTTGTTAATTCTACAGTCCCCGAATGTGTATTTAATCATTATTGTAACATTATCAACCTAATTTGGTACGACAATGAACCAACATGATTAATGATCTGCATGTCTCTTCACTTAGAGAAAAGGTTTTTGTCGTGCATGCAGGGAAGGGGAAAGCCGGGTACAATGAATTTATTGATAACTTTAGCTTTTAGCATTTTTGCATTACTAAGACTGAAGAAACAAATAAACCTTTAAATGAAAATGGAATAAAGCATGACCTCTGGGTTATGTAAACAAAAACTTTATACAACGGTGGTAGTGTATATAATCGTCCATCGGATAGGTCCAATGTCGCGAATGTGGGTCGGTGCTGTGCGCCGGCACATCTGTGCAATTAGTGAGGTGGGCGGTGACGTCATCGGACACGGAGGAATGCGCTTGATTAGTAAGATAACTTGTATTTTAATATTTAAGTTACTTATTGAATTATTATGGGTATTATATGTTAAAATACTAGCAGGAATAAAATTAAAAGTGTTTAAGTATAACATTTTCGACATTTTTTTCACGTTTCATGGGGTTAGATTCCTGTCTTTTCGTAAGCAACTTGACTTTCCCATTTCCCTTATCACCTATTTATCTCTATTTAATTGATTTAAAGTCATCAGAATTTATCAGAAAATTGCTACTTGACTCTGGTGGTCTTACGATATTTCAAGCTATTGCATCGCGAGATATCGGTAACAGACGTCGTTATCAATGCCATATTTATTAACTATCGGTCGACTTTTATCGCGTATATTTATGATTTTTATTTAATCCATTAAATTGCGGATTCTAAGTAAAATGCACAGCAGCATTAAAATATGAACCCGTATCTACTTTCAAAAGTATATCTTTTTCACTGTTCTTAAATGTCTTGAATATTAGCAAAACATCTGTTTCTGCTGAAGACGTTTTAACGTCTATTATAATTGTGTTAGTGGTAAATGTAGTTAATTTTAGTGTTATAAAATTAGTTTAAATTATTTATACAGTTGCAGTTTACATGACCCGAAATGTTGAAACACTCGAAAACACGAATGACTGAAAACTAAATAATGGTAATTCTGTTTCTGAATATTGGTATATAATTATTACTGAATATGTTGAAAGTTAAATAAAAATAAAGTTGAAGAAAGATGCATTGTGTATGTCAAGATTTTAAAGTTGAAACCTCTTAGGCTACAAAGTGAAGAGCGAAATGCTGTAGCTGATTTTTAATTTTTACGCGTCATGCTTATAAAGGATGTAACTCTACATAAAAGATATCCCATAATAAACAGAATGAAAATTTCGAAGAGCTTTTAATTATTAAGCTCATCAAATTCGAAGTTAAGGCCAACGAAGTTACCAGTCCTATAAAAATCGAATTAACGATCGCGTAAGCGAATACTATCAAGTACATTGCGTATGAATATGTCCTCACAGTGGCAATTGGAAAAGCAATGTCCGCACTAATAGGTGTTGAGCAAGCACCGGCAGATGATGTCAGCATTGAATTGATCTCAATGGGACAAGTCAAGAATGTGACACGTTCATGGCACAAGTGTGAGATGAACGAGTAGTGGCTGCAGGGAAATGAATTGCTGATGACAGCTATTGATGGAATAGTTTCATTGATAGACTTGATGGAGCTGCTCGTGATAAACAATTGACTGTCGATTTGAATTTGATTTCTGAATGTACAGTCGTTGATGAATGAAACAGAATCTTTAGAGCGTTAGGTAATTGGTAATGGGCGCTTATTGCGTTTTCCGAATTCGTTTTTCTCTGTAATGAAGCATTCAAATGACTTTTTACGTGCCTGTTCATTTCATTGTGCTTCGTTTTCGAGATGAATGATCTTACCTAGCGCCTTAAATGGATGTGCGAAATACTAGCCAAAAATGCGTGAAAAGTTGGCATTTACTTGTATTGAGCGCGGAATTCCCATATATATCGTCTACGAAGTTCCCAGATATGGAAGTCAATTGCAGTTTCAACTATACGGTACTGACGCGAACATACAATAATATTCGCTAAATATGGGGATATCCTAAAATTTGTATTATTTGGCAGAAGATGCAGATGTCGTAGTCGCTGATTGTTTTGCAAAATAATACTAACGTAGTAATTATTTCCAAAGACCTTCTTCTCTTTAAGTTATTATCTATAGCCTATAGTAAGTTTATAGTACTTCAGTTAATTTGGCAAAGGTTCTATCTAGATAGCGAGTGGCGATATAGTGTGACAAATATTTGCTAAGATGGGCGAATTGCCATCCTTTGTTCAAAATTCAAAATTCAAAAGTCATTTATTCAAACTAGGCTGAGAATCAGCACTTTTCGAACGTCAAAATTACATAAGACAGTCCCCCAAAAACGCCCACCCTTCACCACTTCCTAGTGCCTTTAGCTGGGAAGAAGAAGTGGCGCAACAAACTCCCCAGCAGCACAGCTGTCCGTTCAAGTTAGAAAAAATGATTCTATACAATAGTATTCAAAATAACTTACATTATGCAACACAAAACATAATTCAAATGATAAATTATAGGCCATATGCCAGCTAGCACACGCCAATATACCAGCCAAAAACATCGAGAACTATACTCAAGCAATATTTAAACAAAATAAAAACTAAACGTAAAAAGAACTAAATATCTATATAAAAGCCTCCAGACATAAAGGGCGTGCCCGCTTACATAAAGCTGTAATTGGCAGTTATAAATGATAAACTAGGACCATCGAGGTAAATGAACAGTTAATTACTAGTAACAATAACAAAACCATGATCAGCAAGACGACCAAGCAGCACACGTCCGAGCATGACGAACTTGCTGGTTGCTCAAACAAAAAAAAAAAAAAATATGATCAATTGTCGAGGTCGCTAGCTAACCACAAATTGCAATACAACTCATAACAAAAAAATTGTAATGAGTAGATTATGTCAACAATAAAATAAAATAAAAAATAAAAAAACTCATATAAAATGACAGTAGGTAAGCTAATTCTGGAGAAAGAACATAAACATTGTCTTGAGTTAATCACAGCGACCAACTATTCTTATCATTTAAGTAATCGTTGATACAATAGTATGCCTTTGAACAAAGGTTGGATTTTACTTTAGTTTTAAATGCATTAAAAGGCAAATCTAGAAAAGAAGAGGGTAGCTGGTTATAAAAAGTTATACCAAGCCCAACAAATGAGTTATGAACCTTATGAAGCCGGTGAAAGGGAGCTCGTAGTTTGTCCTTATTTCTAGTGTTAACATTGTGAATATCACTGTTTTTAGTGTATAAGTGTATATTTTGCCTAATATATAAGATGTTGGCAAATATGAATTGTGATGCCACCGTGAGAATACCAATATTTTTAAACAAATCTCTTAGAGAAACTCTGGCACCTAGCTGGTAAATTGCTCGAACTGCTCGTTTTTGAAGAACAAATATATTTTGAATGTCAGCGGCTTTGCCCCACAGCAGAATACCATAGGACATAACGCTATGAAAATAACTAAAATAGACTAACCGAGCTGTATCAACGTCAGTGTATTGTCTTACTTTTCTGACAGCGTAGGCGGCCGAACTGAGCCTTCCCGCTAGGCTTGATATATGTGGGCCCCACTGAAGTTTGGCGTCTACTGTTATGCCCAGAAAAACTGCCGAGTTCACAATTTGAAGCACCTCTTTATCTAAGACGATGTTGGGTCCTAGATTTCTAACATTTGGTAGAGCGAATTTTATACATTTCGTTTTCTTGGCATTGAGAACTAGGTTATTTGTCGTAAACCAATCCGTAACCATTGAGAGTGCACTGTTTACGTCGTCAAAATCTTGTCTATTCCTGTCTACTTTAAAAATAAGAGAGGTATCATCTGCAAACAGTACAACGTTACAGATATCCTTTAAATAAAAAGGCAAGTCATTAATATATACTAAGAATAAGAATGGACCCAGTATTGAGCCTTGAGGTACACCTAACTGAACTGGTAGCTCGGAAGATTTCACACCATTAACATCTACACATTGGAACCTATTATGTAAATAAGAATTTATTACTTTAAGAGCTTCGTTTTGGACACCGTAATGACGTAGTTTACGCAAAAGTGTGTCATGGTGCACGCAATCAAAGGCTTTGGAGAGATCACAGAAAACTCCAATAGCATTTTGCGAGTCCTCCCATGCGTTAAATATGTGTTTCAGCAGAGCAACACCCGCATCTGTGGTAGAACGACCTTTTGTAAAACCATATTGTTCATCATGAAGAAGTCTGTTTAAATTAAAATGTCTTAGCAACTGCTTGAGTATTAACTTTTCAAATATTTTACTGAATGCTGGTAAGATAGAGATAGGCCTGAAATTGCCAACGTCATTTTTGTTACCCGATTTAAATAATGCTATGACTTTACTACTCTTCATGAGGTCAGGAAAAGTTCCTAAATCAACACATTTATTAAAAGTTACAGCTAAATATGGAGCTACTATGTCTATTATATTACTTAATAGTTTAATGGAGATACCCCAGTAATCACCAGTGTTTTTAGACTTAAGTGTGTTAAAAACATTAACTACATCACGAGGTGTTACATGCTCGAAGCTAAATAAGCTACTACATTTAGGCACAGTGCTATGTAAAAGGTTTTCAGCTTTAGACGGGGACGAATTTAAGGAGCGAGTCGTAGTTATAGGTATGTTGGCAAAAAATTCATTAAATGCCTCAGCTACGTCGGCTGCTATATTAACTAATTTATTGTTGACCATAATCTCGAGTTGTTTTTCTTGTTTAACCGACTTACCCGTTTCATTGTTAATAATTTTCCAAGTTGTTTTTACTTTATTATTTGAATTTTTAATTGTATCGCCTAAAAATTTTGATTTTGCAAAAACACAAATATTTTTAAATAATTTTGAATAATTTTTGACATACTCTAAGAAAGGAGTGTCAAACCTATATTTTTTCAAACCATATAACTCGTATAGTGTCGCTCTACTTTTATAAATACCTGGAGTAGCCCATTGGTTAAAGCCAACAGAGGTGCTATTAATGTTAATAGTTTTGGTCTTGAAAGTAGATTGGTACTCTTTTTGCACAACATCAAAAAGGGCCCCATAGATTTCATTAGGATTCTCGTGTTCTACTATAGATGGTGTAATTCTATGAGCTATATTATTTTTAAACTTGTTGCAACGACTAGCTGTATAAGGCCTGCATTCTATTTTATGTGGTTTTTTTTGTAATGGCATAGGGAAGCTAGCTAGTAAACCACAGTGGTCAGACGTTAAGTCACTTAAAACTAATTTATTTTTGGCATCACAATCACTAAATATATTATCGAGACAAGTCGACGTAGATGCCGTGATCCTAGTAGGTTCAAAAAACAAGTTAATTAAATTATAAGATTTGAATATTTTATTTGTTGTCTTACTTTTCTATTATTATGGAGCCAAATATTTATATTTAATATTATTTTGATTGATTATGAAATTTATAACTAAGTATTTACGTTACCATGCCCGCAGCGTTGAGCTTTTAGAGATGCTTACCTGAAAATAATATAAAAGAATAAGTACTTAAGTAACATTAAATAACAAAAATATCGAATGCAGGTAAAATCAAGCCACCGCTCTTGCTTGTAGCATAAGAGATTGCTACATACATAAAATTATTAAGATGACAAAATCTGTTTGAAATATCGATAAGATGAAAATTAGGCTATTTCTACCGCTATATCTCACGCCTTGCACTAGCCACTCCACACTGTATAATTTTATGTGTTTCAATTAGATAGCGAAGGCCACCACTGACTAATGTCCGTGAAAATAGTTTAAGTGACGCGCTTTCTGCGTGGGCGGCTATACGGTTTTCAAAGAAAATATCGGTTTTGCATTTATGTATCATTTATCTCATATGTGACGTGTGTTGGATGGGAGGTGTTATGTGAGATGCGTCATATGTGGGAGATTCTCGACAATTCGAAGCGCCATTTTTTGTGACGTCATTGTAGAACATGCTTGAAAGCTTTTCGAAATGTGCATGAAATCATCGGAACTTTGACGAATTGAGTGGAGATGTACAGTATAACCAATATGGTATGTGATTGCGTATATAGTGTTTTTGTTTCAAGTTCATCCTGTATTGTCTGTATAGTACTCATAGTTTTATAGGTACCAAAGCAAAAATGCAGTTGATCGGATGCTCGCCTCAGGAAGAGTGGTTACCTCCGCATATAGCCATCTAGTATCAAGAGAACTGGCAACGCTTTTACTGAGATTGGAGTCAAAGTTGTTAAATCATGTGCCTGTAATTTCGCCAGCAGACATACGAAATAATTCAAGGAGATTTACCACGAAGTAGGAGGTCTGAGCAAATTACTCGAACCTAATATCACAAGTGGATTCAATAAAAATTGTCACTAGGTCAATATAATTGACTAGAGGCTAGTAAACGTCGCAAGACATTATTGAGTTTAATGTTAATTCTCGTGCACCGATTATCATTGAGCGTTAAATAATATAAACATTACGTAATTCTGGTTAGTCGTGACGAAAATGAATGTCAGTTTGTTGTCATTTTCATTACTGATGGTCATGAGTTCATGACCATCTCGTTAGTACACCTCTCTGATACAGTGCAACAGCTGAGGGTGAGGTCTTGGGGACGTTCTCCGAGTCAGAAAAGTATTATTGGGTGATTTCGGCCGCAGTCCGGGACTTGGATATCATCATGAGTAGTAAGAAGAGCAGTGTCCTTAAATATATGGAACATCTGCCAAGCGAGTTGAATTATGACAATATTTCATTATCATTTTGACCGTTTGAAATAGCTGTCACTTAGAGGATAACACTAATATATTGTATTTTTATGGAGTTATTTAATGACGGCAAAAAGGAACATAAGATGATTCTTAGAATATGTTTTATGTCTATTAATTGGTTTGTCTAAGTAGCAAAAAGATATCACCAATCCGTGATATTTTGAAGTTATACCACAAGGCCGTTTGCTAGAAGACTCAGCAAACATCTTTTTTTTTTCCGAGGAACTAAAGAACATAATAATCAAACTGCAAAAGTCTAAATTGATGAATATGTATAAGCAAAACTTGTTGAAAAGGCTTGTACAAACCAACATAACAGAATCGTGAGTAAGGCATAAGGCAAACTATTATATGTCTTACGTTGACATTTGCCGCTCACAGTAACAATATAATAAAAAACCTATTACCAGAAGCTGTTTATAAAGAACTAATCGCCGCCTTATCGCAATCTATTCATCGATTTAATGTAAAAATAATCACTACAACAGTGACATTCGTTACGCATACAACTGTTTGTAAAAACGCGTTTGTTATTTTGACCTCCAATATTTTATACATGGCTGTTGTAAATGTATTTGTGAACGATTTTCTCGTATTTTG
This sequence comes from Agrochola lychnidis, assembly GCA_963680765.1. NCBI lineage: Eukaryota > Metazoa > Arthropoda > Insecta > Lepidoptera > Noctuidae > Agrochola > Agrochola lychnidis. The sequence continues at coordinate 3,726,258 of OY796852.1, forward strand.
TTTATTTTGCAGTTTTGTTTTGCTTTCCAAGCAGTTTAGGACTCTAAACGTTTCGACATCCTGCAATTTTTTGATGCTGTAATTTTCATGCGTTTTGTTGAACATTGTATTTCTCTGTCCACGAAAATTTGCACTTTGTGTTTTGAATTACATCATTTGTTAATTTGACAATCTTCTTCCTATCTACTCATAAACGTTGATAGTATTGAACGAGGAACTTTTCTACTGTTCATCTAGAATAGTGAAAGTTTGGGGAAAATATTCACAACTAGCTTCTGCCCGCGTCTTCGTCCGCGTGGAATTTCTTACCGGGATAAAAGTATACTATGTCTTAACTCAAATCATGGTCTACCCATGTGCTTAATTTCATCCAGATCGGTTCAGCAGTTTTAGTGTGAACGCGTAATAAACAAAAAAACTCACTTTCGCATTTATAATATTATTAGTTAGGATGTGAAACTTGGCAAACAGATTAGCGAAGGCGATGTTCTCATTTGCTGGGAATGCTGCTGCCCACTCCTTCACTGAGCCATTGTTTACTGTTTTGGTGTCAATATAGGATTCAAAATCTATATTTCCTCTAGGGTACCTGGAAACCATGACGACAAGTAACTAGAGCACCTTAAACCTAACATTCCTATTCCATTCCACGGCTCGTTTAAGGAAGCTGACGCCACCATGACTTGGCTCGCTCCCATATTAGTACCTGGAACCACCATGCTTTTGGCACGTACCACATATCGATAAAACTTTACGACTCTTCCTGTTGTTTGTGGGGCAGAGCTAACCAGATCATACGGTCCCCACTAATTGGGGCGGCGGTTTTGAAATGAAAGTTATGCATAGAATTTCTGTGATGGTTTGTCCATTGTAAGTTTTGGGTTCATCAAAAGGGACCTTTGTGGTGACGATACCTTATTATGTTACGTCTGGAGAATCCTGGGCGGTTGACCTGACTACCAACTTCACTGTCTGTACTAACTATTAAATACTTTGCAAGTAATGTGAGAGATACAATTATGAATCTTGTCAAATGTATCAGAAAAAGATACCTTAGAAGTAGTGTTTATGAGCACTTTTGAGGCTTGTGACAATGATGATGACATCCACACACCTTTTTATTTCTATATGTCTTCACACTTCTCTCTGCATTATTTTAAAGAACAAGTACGTTATGTGTTAACTGTTCTTTAACAGCTGTTTTGGCAGTTAGTTGCTCATTATAATTCTTCGTGGTCTATGCTACATTACTGATTTGACGGGAGTTTAAATGTGTGGGCACTCGGCGTTAGCGTTCACATTGGATTAGATAAGGTTTCTCAGAGTTTAAGACGTTAATGGCTAAAACTAACTCTCTTTAAGGCGTCTTGTGTTCCACGCGCGCCTTAAAGAGATGTCAGCACAACTGAAGGCGTCTGCTAGGGCCGATGCCTGTCGGGGTTGCGGGTTTGTCTGAAAGGGTTACCGTGGTCCTTGGCAACATACAGATAACTGAAGGAACACGGGTGGGTTTTAGTCAGTAAGAGACACGCCCTTATTTGATAATTTCCCACCCAAAAAAAGGGATATTTTGCAGCTGGTTTCTGCTTGTTCTCATAGTAGCAAACACCTATTTATTTCATGTTCGGTACATAATTTTGGAACAGGTCAACTAGTTCAACTCTTGCGTTCACACTCAAATTCAAGGACAGTAGCAGGCGATTTAAATAAACCTGTATTACATATTTTAACAGAATTTATTGAATAGAGCAGAAAATAAATAATTCATTAATTTCATTCAACAGCCTGTCACTTATCTTCGTACCTAATCTTTCATAAATCCGTCCTTGATTTCGAGAAAAACAATTCTTTGTTATAGTACGTTTGTATCAGTATACCGTAAATAAGACAGAAATAAATTATGGAATTCAGCGATGACGTAGTACACTGAGCGTTGGTACTGTGCGTATACGCACCCCGCCTACACGGTGATATGATTGAAATTTTATTTTAGCTTGGCCTAGTAACATTTTGCTGAAAATCGTTTTTAGGTCTTGGAATGTAATGGGTCTGTAATGGATATCTAAATATTTTCTTGTGCGGAAAATCGCAAAAGAATATCAGACAAATAGAGTTAAATAGCTAATTCATTGCGCTTTACACTTTCAAGCATTATTTCACATAATGATTACACCCTTGTTGAAAGGCCTACACCATCCTCCCATACCTATTCTTATTTTCGTGTGGTCAGTGACTAACCTGTACCCTAATTGCGTAACTTATTTTCGTAAACAATTTTGCCTAATTTGTTTCATTTTGACAGTTCAACAACATTCATTGCGTTATTTACGTTGTTGAGAAGATTTTTTTTTCTAACTTATGAAGCAATGGATTCGCAATCTGTTTCAAATCGAAACAAATTGTAATTGTGTTCTATTACGTAATTAGGGTACAGGTGTCAGAGTTTTAAAGCCGCTCATGGGCCTCTGACTTTGGCTTCACATGCCGTCGAGAATTATCTCCCAGGCAAGCCGGTTTCCTCACTATGTTTTCCTTCACCGTTTTTTAAGCACATGATAATTATACAATACGTAAATGAATCCGAAAAGTCAGAGCTGGCAGGCTTGGGTTCGAACTCGAGATCTATGACTTGGCAGTCTGTCAACACCACTAGGCTATCACCTATTAACACTGTTATTTAAAAATATTGTAAAAGCCATTGTATTTTTAAAAGAGTAACCGTGGAGTTTCTTGCCGGTTCTTCTCCATGGGAAACGACCAATAGGAACCGTGCACCTAGCGTCTGACGTTTCATAAGTGCCCTTGTAGGTTTATGTGAAATAAAATATTTTGAATTATGAAAATAAACGGCTTTAACACTACCAATACTTTATTATGTAGGAAAATTAACAATGTAAAGAAATAATAGTACTTATAGGTTTAATACAAGGATATTATGACCTAAACTAAACCAATATAACTTTCGTAAAGTGACTTAAGAAACCCTATTTACCCTTTTAAGTGGAAAACTCGAGCGATACATTATTGCGTGAACTAGATAAGTTACCAAATACCTGAACTCATTAAACTTTTGCTTTCTGTATAATATGGATACGTTGCTTGGGGACGTTGATCGATGGCCGCAAGATTTAGGCTCAAAAGGAACTTTTAAAAATTTAAATTGGAGTGAGGAATGCTGTAAATTACCAGGATAAAATCAAAAATCAAAATATTTTATTTCACATAAACCTACATGGGCACTTATGAAACGTCAGAAGCTAGGTGCAGGGTTCCAATTGGTCGTTTTCTATGGAGAAGAGCCGGCAAGAAACTCCACGGTTAGGTTAGGTCAGGATAGTGTGGGCCTCGAGCACCGCTTGTAGGCGGTTATACGTGGGGATCGTGCGATCAATGGCCCTCTATGGAGCCCCGGTGTGGGCAGCTGACCTGACGGCTGGCAGCATCGCAGTACTGCGAAAACCACAAAGAGCGATGGCCGTCAGAGTCATAAGGGGATATCGCACGATCTCTTACGAGGCAGCTTGCGCATTGGCCGGATCCCCACCCTGGGACCTGGAGGCGAAAACACTCGCGACACTGCATCTGTGGCGCGAGGAGGCCAAGACACAGGGCGAGAGACTGATGCAGCGGCAGATCACACTGCGCCGGTCAGAGCTCCGTCAGGTCATGGTGGCGGAATGGCGGGAGAGGCTCTTGGAACCTACCGCCGGCCTGGATTTAATCGAGGCAATCCGGCCAGTGCTCGACGACTGGCTCGGGAGGAGGCACGGCTCCCTGACGTTTCGGGCGACGCAGGTGCTCTCGGGGCACGGTTGCTTCGGCAAGTACCTGTGTCGCATAGGCAGGGAGCCGGACGCTCGGTGCCATCACTGCGTCCACTGTCTGGAGGACACGGCGTGGCATACGCTGGCCGAATGTGTCGCATGGGAGGAGCCACGCCGTGGCCTCGTTTCAGAAGTGGGGAATGACCTGTCGCTGCCAACCGTAGTTCGTTCGATGGTCGGCAGTGCAGAGTCCTGGGACGCGGTGGTATCCTTCTGCGAAACAGTCATCTCGCAGAAGGAGGCTGCGGAAAGGGAAAGGGAGATCACCAGTACTCTCCCGTCCTGCAGCAGGCGCACTGGGCGTCGGCGGAGGGCAGATCATGCCCTCTTCCAGCCCCCCTAAATGGGTCCAGGGGTGGCGGACTCGGGGATATCCGTCGCCCCCCATCATACAGGATCCGAGATGGCGGCGCGTAGTGTTCCACGCGCCTCTATAAGACGTTATTAGGGGAGTTTCACTCCCCCTACGGAACGGGGCCCGCAGAGCGCGGGTCGTCACCAGTCCGGGGCAGCGGAAGTCGCATTTGTACCCGCAGCCCCCGACGCAAGTGTGAAAGGGAACACCGGGGTGGTTTTAGTCAGTAAGAGTCTGACAGACCCCTTTGCCCACCCCAGGGCAGAGGACATCCATGAGGAATTCCACCCCGAAAAAAAAAAAAAAGGATAGTGTGGGCCTGACTTTGAACGTTATCACCAGTAGACTACAATGTGCTTAGTATACGTAGATTGACTGACCCAAGGCACGCACCTCTGAGTTTTCGGATTCATGTGCGTATTGTATAATTAATCACTTGCTTCAAAAACGGTGAAGGAAAACATCGTGAGGAAACCGGTATGCCTGAGAGATATTTCTCGACGGCATATGAAGCCAAGTCAGAGGCCCATGGGCGGCTTTAAAACTCTAACACCAGAGTAGTCACTTACCACACGAAAAGAAGAAGTAGATTGATAGAGAACTATTTATATTTTTTCTAATAAAAATCTACCTAGACAAACCTGTCTGTGTTACATTAATACAAGAATAAAATGTTCTGTATATTTTTAGTACTAGATACAGCTGGATCTGTACAACACTTTATATAAACAAGGCCACTTTACAGTGTATACTATTATACACCGTGAAATTTGAATCACAGTTTTACTAGAACAAACGTTATTCAGACCATGCTCTACTACCATTCTACAGCATCCAATAAAAAAAAACATAAATTGGTTTTTGAAAAAACACAAAAAGACAAAAAAATGTCAAGATTATCTACTGCTTACAAAATTTCGTTTATGGAGGTACATTTCCCTGTAAACAATGCTGTGTCCCATACGTGGTGCCTGTGTTGTAGGGAGTAACGATAATCTTGACATTTTAAACTTTGTTTTTTTTTTTATGTTTTTTCAAAAACCAATTATGTTTTTTTTTTTATTGGATGCTGTAGAATGATAGTAAACCATGGTCTGAACAACGTTTGTTCTAGCAAAACTGTGATTCAAATTTCACGGTGTATACTAGACCTAAAGACTCAATGCACATAAATGCAGCACATGTTAGTAACAGCCACCGAAGCACGTGTTTCACCTTGGAATAATTTACTTCGAGATAATGTAAACAAGATCGCTGTAGATCAGGGGTGCTTAACAGTTTAACAACCAGCTGGATTAACGTTTCAGTAAATAACATGACGCTAAGGACAACAATTTCAGTATGTAAATAGTTTACACATTTCCGAGCGAGCATGCTGGTACATTTTGCCTGAAAGTGTAATTTCGCCCAAAATATATAATTTCCAATCTTCGGTCAATCAAGCAATGGATTTATAAGCTTTCGTTTCCAAAATGGTTTTTAAGGTTCCGTACCTCAAAAGGAAAAAAACGGAAGCCTTATAGGATCACTCGTGTGTCTGTCCGTCTGTCACAGCCAATTTTCTCCGAATTGAATGGACCGATTAAGTTGAAATGTGGTACACATATGTATTTTTGTGACCCAAATACGGAGGTTTAAAAAGTAAATAAATGAATTTTGAATATAGAGGTCACTTTTGGGGGGCAAATAAGAAAATTTAAAATAAAAGTTTTGCTTACAGTACCGTGTGACATATCAAATGAAAGGATCTCAAATATTTTTTATATAATCTTAAAATAAATTATTTTAAAGATATTTAAGAAAATCGATGAAACTTGACCATTATCTCCCCATACCCCCCCCCTTATCTCTGAAACTATTGGACCAAATTTTTTGAAAAAATTACGTAGAATGGTTCTTTACTCATAGATTACAGGAAAACCTATAAGAAGTCTATGGTCTTAAAATAACATGGTCTCTCAATATTGTGCATACAAACTTACATTTGCCGTTAGAATGTATGGGAGAACATGTGTTTCAACTACAGTGTTAAGTTTGTTCTTGGGATAAATTCATCTCAACTACGGAACCCTTCATTGTGCGTAGTCCGACACGCACTTGGCCGGTTTTTGTTTTAAATACTGCTTGAAATGGAATATACAAAAAGATCGTACGATTATCCCGTAAGAACTAAAAAAATATATACAGTTACCGCACACATACATAGGTACTTCAACTTGAGCATCCCTGGTGTAAACTGTACCTTGCGCACGCGCATTAGGGTGGTCTATCTATTTGAAAGAAAACATTCAGTGATATACTCGGCTATCGCCGCTGTAAATAAACCGATGTGTGGAATCTCTTGTTTTTCGTTCCGTGATAGTATTTTTCTACAGAATGTCTGTTAATTAAATATTCTTGGCTCGCTTTTGAGTTTTAAATGCTTTTTCAATGTTCTAAGGTGTAAATTGTTAGATACGTCGGAATATATTTTTTACATACCTAGCAAACACACAAAAAAAAATATCCGATTAAATTTTTTTCTACACTATTAAAAAAAAAAAACAGAAAATATAATATTACTTTTTGAATATAGATACATAGCTATTTAACTCAACGCCAAGAATGCAAAACATCAACCCAACATGAAACAGCCGAGGTTCCCTTAGCAACAGAGGAAAAAACTAACTGAAGAGTTGAAAACCTTAACAACAGCCCGAAATAAAACAAAAGAATAAAAAGGCCGTAACACTCATAACCCAGTCGCAATAACTCATCCTGTTAATAGAAACATACGAGTGTGTTTGTATAACACTAACAAACTAAAGTCGAAGGTATACAGCTGTGTATATCGGCCAGATGAACTTGTTGAAAGCACAAGTATCTTTGTTCCTAGCGGTCGGATCGATCATGGAATCTGACGGAAATATTGGAGGAATTTGGAACGAGGAATTTAACATATGTATTATTTTTGTTAGGCATATATTTATGGTAGATATTATTATGTTGCTTATGTTATGGGATTTTGCCAAGCTTATTGTTAGGACGGATGAAGGTTTTTTAGAAATTACCCTTCTGTTCGCACTGGTCTCCTATCGACGATAGAATTTGGTAGAAAGAAGGTTCCTTGTGCCACATACTATAGACTACAGGGGCCGTACTACGACGTGTTTAAAGCCATCATTGTTCCAGTGTGAAAATGGGACAGTGCTATTTATGCTGTATAGCTCCATCTCTCTCTCACACTGGAACAACGATGGCTTTAACACGTCGTAGTACGGCCCCAGTACACTACATTACTAAAGTCAAGCTAATCAAACCAATTTCGCTATTTCGCTGATAACGTGTGTGCTGATCCTTTTCAGACTCAGAAAAAAAAGACATGGCCAACCGGTTGCAATTATGAGTTTAACTGTCACGAGGACTCATTGAGATTGGTAACAATTAAAATTCTATTTTGTCTCATTAATGACAGTTGAAAGGAAGGCCTCTCCGTCAAAATTAATGTCCTACTACCCAAAAAAATTCGACAATGAAATACACAAATTGTACAACCGGAATCCTTCGTTTGCATTTCATCGGTTCCCCCTCGACCATATAAAGCAGGTCACTTTCCATGACCCGATGTGGACAGTTATTACTGAAGTATGCGAGCATTCTTCAAGCTACACTGTCGGAGCGAAAACAGTGTCATTGGCATGTATTATTTATTACCGCTTTTAATTAAATTAATTACTGTTTGTCCAATGGGTTGTTTGATTGATGTTTATTTTTCCTTAGCGTCATTTACAAGATATGTAGTTAATTTCCAGTTGTTTATGTATGCATGGTGTGCAATGCTGTGTTTCTTGAGGAGTGGAATCTGACATGAATCAGTCATTATTTATGTCGCCAACCTTCATGGCACCAAGGAGCATACTTCGATGTCTATACCTACGTGAGTTGTTCACTGTTCCAAGGATGATGCTAATTTTGTAACAATTGGCGAGATAAGGCGATCTGCTGATGCCCTCATGCTTCATGCCTAAAGTAACAATCAATCTGCCTAGCCTTTTTCCAACTATTTGGGGTCGGCTTCCAGTCTAACCGGATGCAGCTGAATACCAGTATTTTACATGGAGCGACTGCCTATCTGACCTCCACAACCCAGTAACTGGGTAATACGATACCCATTGGTAAGACTGGTTGTCAGACTTTCGGGCTTCTGACGACCCGTAACGACTGTCAAAGATCCACGAATGACAGCCGGGACCAACGGCTTAACGTGCTTTCCGAGGCACGGAGGAGTCTCGGTATGTAGAAATGGTCACCCATCCACGGACCAACCCCGGCAAGCGTAGCTTAACCTGACAGATCGACCTAATATTATCGACATACTCCTTTGTCCTTCTAAAACACGCAACTGATGAAAAGCGTGACAGTTCTATAGCCTCAATCACCGTAACAAAATAACAAACAATGCAAGTAGACTATCCTAATTTAAAAACACTTGAACCTGACGTCATTCAAGAGAGTTAAGCCAATACACACTCCATTAGGTGTAGGCACACCTAATGGAGTGTGTATTGGCTTAACTGATAACTAGGCAGTACTGATCGTGACCGGCGCCCGCGCTGGTTATTTGTAGCACAAAGGTGGACGAGGCAAGGAAGCTATTGCTTACAAATTCGCATCTTATGCTTTAGAGGTTACCATAAAAATGGTCGTAAAAGCGTTTGAGTTTCTTGGATAGAAATTAGTAGTACCTACAAGATGTGACCTATAATGGGTAGCAGGGACATTGACGTGAATACTGTTACCATGGATTGAGTACATAATTCTGAACAGTACTGAAATTGATCGTCGGTTATTAAAAAAAAAAAACAGCTGTTTCATAGAAAACTGCAATAATTACGCGGTCAAAATGTATGGAAAAGCTGATTAAAAAAAAATACCGACGAAAGATTTCAATGCAGGGGGGTTCATAGTCATGTAGAATCCATGGTAACAGTTTTCGCGTCGATATCCCTGCCGCCCTGTATTGTTTTTGAATTTTCAAAATCTGTAGATCTGTACTGGAGCTTCAACTGCAATATTTTGTCTGGGACAAATGCAATATGTATTCTCTATTTTCAAACAATTTCCAAACTAATTTATTGATACACAATTTTGACACGATAATTTAATTCAAAATACATATATACATACATAATTATTCATTTAATTTGTCTAAGTCAAGTTTCTTCTTTTGAACGGGACTGTTCAAATCACTCATCATCTTTACAAAAACAGGTTGCGAGACAACCCTACAAAAAAAACTGCAGCAAAGATTAAGTTTTGCAGCTTTCTGCAAATGTTGGCGAAAGTTGTCGCGAAAGTCTTCTGCCATTAGTCTGTTGTGTTTTGAATTTACAATATACAGCTCATTATTCTTGAATGATTAATTGTGCATGGAATGAATGGAATAGAAAGGAAAATAATTTAACTCCCGAGTTTCAAGATTACTTAACATTCTGCTACAGAACAATACGCATTGTGGAGAACATTACGATGTGGTGGAATTTATTGCGTAGACTCATTTTCATTTTCATGCGACAATATACTAATTACTAGGTAACTGTGCAAGAGTCCTAAATTATAAATGCGAAAGTGAGTTTGTTTGTTACGCTTTCACGCTAAAACGGCTGAACGGATTTGGATGTAATTTGGTATATAGGTAGACCATGCCCTGGGTTAGGTCATAGGCTACTTTTGATCCTGTATCGCAGACGAAGTCGCGGGCAACAGCTAGTATCATAATATTCTGTCGCTGAGGTCCAAAATTGATGGAATCATGAGATTTAGATTTTTATCACCGACTAGCTTCCGCCAGCGGCTTTGCCCGCGTGATATCTTTATAAATTATAGCCTATGTTACTCAGTGATAATATAGCATTCTACTGGTGAAAGAATTGTTTAAATCAGTCCAGTAGTTTTTGAGTTTATTCATTACAAACAAAAATACAAAAAGTCTAATTTTTTCTCTTAATAATATTAGTTTAGGTTTCTTTAAATAAGCTAAATCTTGTAACTAATTCAATGGCGCTGTGCCTGTACAAGTGTACAGTCGACCGTACGTCGTTGATAATACTTTGACCTTAAGCTGGTCTAGCGTGGTATACATATATTATATACAGGGTTATTTGTAAAACACCAACAACCTCTTAAGGGGTCAATGTACTCATCATTATGAACAACTTTTACTATGGGACCAACCCCGAAATCGCGAAAAAAAATATCAGCTGTTCCATACATTTATGTTCGCTTATCTCGTCAAAATGTATGGAACAGCAGATTTTTTTTTCACGATTTCAGCTTTGGTCCCATAGTAAAAGTTGTTCATAATGATGAGTACAATGACCCGTTAAGAGGTTGTTGGTGTTTTACCAATAACCCTGTATAGTTTCAATAGAATAAGAGGCCATCTTTTACTGGTTTTGTTACCAATGACGTGTAACCATACTCTTGATATAATTTTGAATATTTTCGAAAGAAACAAAAGAAAACGTGGTAGCCATGTGTGTCATATTTAAAACTTAGCAGCAAAAGCCTGCTTCCAGCACAGTAGTATGAAAGTCACCAAACAATAACCTTCCTTCAACACACAATTCAACAGTAGAATCTTCAACTACAATAAGTTTGTTTGACATTCCGTTTATTCGCACTATATTGTTGTGATCGGTTCCAAGAGGCGTGAAATGAGACGAATTTGCATCATATTGGCAGTTGACGACGGCACCTGAGGTGATCGTTCCATTTCTAACACATTCGTATGGAAATATCAACAGTTCCGAACTAAGTTGAGAAGAGGGTATGGATACTTGGAAACGTATGGACTCTATGGAATAACTGTCACTACATTATGGTTGTCCTAAAAATATTTGTGTCACACCTGTGTCAGCGTGGATAATTTCGAAAACTAGTTCATGGCGGGTGTTAGTAAAAACACTGTAGTTTTAGTATCTTTTTCTAAAAGTTTAAAGTGTATCATTAAGGTTAGTATTCACTTGCATGTAACATTACTACAACTCGCTCGATAATGTACTATCCTATAACATCCTATCCTGTACGATTCAATGAGAAATATATATATATAAGAGAAAAAGTAAAAATTAGTAAAGGATGACTTAAGACAAAATTAAAAAACATTATACAGGATAGCAGATAAAATTAAAAACATTGTTAATTTATGAGTAGTAGGTATGTGCGTAAGGTGGTGCATTGTTATGTAAAAGAGCGCCTCTCGCCATCAAACGTAAAAGTTTGGCGAGTTTAGAATTAAGTAACACCTCTGTGTTATAATATCATTAAATAAATTTAAACATTTTTTTTAATAAATTTAAAAAATATATATAAATTGGTATTCACGTTCTGGAAAACGGCTCTAACGATTTCGATGAAAGTTGTAATATAGGGGTTTATGGGGGCAAAAAATCGATATAGCTAGGTCTCATAATTATCTGGGAAAATCCTTTTTTCCGTATTTTCACCTGAGCAGAGCTCGATCGCCCAAAGTTAAGAACAAGATGGCTACCTAAGAATAATGACATCACAGCATGGAATTAGTTAGTACTTACTACTATCATAGCAGCATGGAATCAGTAAATATCTGGTAGCATGGAATTAGTATGAACTGTCCTATACTATTAAATGAGCATTCTCTATTTTCACTAGATCAGAGCTCGGTAGCCCAGGTACTATGTATCAACGAAAACAATGACGCGAATTGACTCAATGTTGATTCGCGAGATTTCTATAAGAGAAATGCAATTTCAAATGCAATTTATTATAATAATAAACATAATAATCCTCTCTATTTTCCTTACGACTGACGTGAAGACAATAATGGAGATCGCCACAATATTGCTCAAGATAGTGCGACGGCTGAGCTATTGTGTGGAGCCGTCACGATAATGCATTATCCTCGCGGATTCTAAGGTTCTAAGGCTAAGCACAATGGTTGTACCTAGTCAAGTTTGAGCGTAGAATGATGAAGTGTTCACGGCTTTTGTTTGATATTTAAGTCTTTAAAGTGGCATTTTAAAGATATATTATGATCCCATCGTTATCCCATCCTATACTATTTGTAATCACGTTCTCGAAAATGGCTTTAACGATTTCAATGAAAGTTGCAATATAGCGTTTTACGGGGGTGAAAAATCGATCTAGCTAGGTCTCAGATCTGGGAAAATTCGTTTTCTCTATTTTCACAGTCTCGGGAATGTCATACAACGTTGGTATACCTAGACGATATGTTTATCTATTTTCACCTGAGCAGAGCTCCGCCGACCCGGTATTTTTTAATAATATTATTATGATTGTTTGTCTTGCCTTTCTTTTATTTATTTTTCACAATAACACAACAGATCAAATTGTGAAGAACATTGGCAGGAAGGTAACAGAGAATCAGGCGAATTCTAACTGTCCTTTTCTCTTGCAAACACCTACGTAAGATTTCGGAATCTATTTAGAACATTTAATAAAACAAAGTCACGTTTCGTGTCCGTCTGTGTGACCGTTTAAATTTTCTAAACTACACAATGGATTTTTTATGTGTTTAATACATTCATAATAAATTTAAATATAATAAAAAAATCTCGGTGTTTTGTCAAATGGTAAAGAAAGACCTTGCGAAGCAGAGGCGGGTCGCTATCTATACTAATATACTAATGTATTAACACTAATATAATAATATACGAATACTAATATTCGTACATTAGTATTAGTATTTAATATACTAATACTAATGTACGAATATATGAAGGGGGTAATCTCCGGAACTATCAGCCGGACTTGAAAAAATATTTTTGTGTTGCATAGCCCAATTCTTGAAGAAGATTACCTATATATAACATTACGCTACGACCTGTATATATGTACCAGCATAGCAAAGGAAAAAAGCAGCAAGTACGCAGTAATAGCAAAACGAAGTAACAGCGCGGGCGGGCGATGGGATGTGGTGCGGTAGGTTGGAGGCAGAAATAAATTTCACGCGGATGAAGTCGCAAGCAGAAGCTAGTATTATAATATATAAACTCTGCGTATGGGTGGAGCCACAGATTTTCTTCATATCTCCCAAAAAGACTCTGAGTAAAACTTCAAGTGGGTTGACAAACTTTTCTCTAGTACTGTTCCAACGAGCGTGACGTAATAGGCTCTAACCAGGTGCAACCGTTTTGTTTGTTTAATAAGTCGATGTTCTAATAAGTGAGTGTCGAATTGTCGATGCTTACTTAACACTAGGCCTCAATTTCGTACATTCGATATACGCAATATTGTCACCTCGAACCTTACTTTTTCATTTTAAAGCAGCTTCAAATAGTTTTTATTCATGCGTATGGGAATTGAATCTATTGTCTATAGCCATTATCTATAGTCAATATCTCAGATATTAAATTAATAAAGTTGTAAAATTGTAATTTGACGATTAACCATGTACCTACGTAAACAGATAATGAGTTTGGTTCAAATATAAGAAAAGTAAATATTTAAAACCATTGTGTTTATTGACATTACCTACTCAATCGGTTCTTTGAAGCCATTTTTTACTATTTGACTTACATTTAAAATTGTAAATTCTAATTGGACAATTTTATGCCTCATTAAAAATGTTAGAGTTAAATTATTCATTGTTGATATCATATCATATTATTATCACGCCTGTGTTACCCAAAGGATTAGGCAGATTCCCATGTAAGAGGGGGCGGGCCTATTGCCATTTGTTGATTCTTATTCTTTATTTCTTTACTTGTTCATTAGTATATCAGACAACTCTAGTTTTTCACCATTGTTCCACGCGCGCCTCAAAGAGGTGTCAGCAGCATTGACGGGGTCCGCTAGAGCTACCTGCCTACCGGGGCTGCGAATAAGGGCCGAAAGGGTGCACACCGTGGCCCCCGGCAACAGGGCAACCGAAGGAACACGGGTGGGTTTTAGTCAGTAAGAGTCTGACACGCCCTCGCCACGCCGCTCTGGGTGGAGCGGGAGAAGTTATTTGATAACTTCCCACCCAAAAAAAAACCTTGACAGTTTTATGAAAAAAGTTTGGTCATTTATCAACAAAATATTGTTAAGTTCCCCCACCGGGAACATCGCTTAGTGAACAAGCACAAATAGTAACAACAATGCATTTAACTAATTCCCATGTTAAACCAGTGTGTGGATAGTAGACACCCGCATGAACACAAACGGGTTCAAATCCATCGACCTCGTAAGACCATTGCGGTTAACCCAGATCTAACTAAAGTGCATTACAGTCTGTGGGAGAGTTAACTTGAAAATGTATGCGAGGAGTTATCTACCTATGCAAAATCTGCAGTTATACCTATGTTCGGAAAGTTAAAGGAAGTTCTATATGAATTTATCAGTTAGAATTTCTCAAATATACCTATTTACGAATAGTTGTACATCGACGAGGCAAGAATTATTGGATTTTTTTTTATTTCGAGCACTTTAAATTAAAACAGTACCAATCACAATCTGCTTCGATTTGAAACAAATTACTAATCCATTGCTTCATAAGTTGGAAAAAAAAATCTGCTCAACAACGTAAATAACGCAATGAATGTTGTTGAACTGTTAAAAAGAAACAAATTAGGCAAAATTGTTTACGAAAATAAGTTACGCAATTAGGGTACAGGTTAAAAACAAGGGGTACAATGAAAAAACACTCATTACAAATTTTTGATCATTTTTCTTAGCCTGTGCATTTTGTTAAAAAAATTTACTGCCGTAACTGATTTTAAGAAACAGGTTATTCCACCGGAGTCGCAATTGACCAAAACACTCAACTCGAAAGAAAAGGACGCCGCAATAACGCGTAAAAATATTTTAATTATCTGACCTCGAGCCGAATTAATGCTGTCACATAATACCGACCGATAAAATGTAATGTCAAGGCCTCGGTCACATCTACGCGAGCTAGCGCCATCCAAAATGATCGTAGATCTAAGGACACTCCACTTGGTTTTAGAGCTGGCCATAAATTCCAATCAAAAACTTGACAGGTGGCCACTACAGCATTAGTATAATTGTTATTCCAAATTGATAGCTTCACTAGTTTAATTTGTCGTTCATAGAGGCGTCAATGATGATGATGAGATAATATTTGGTTACACGAGTCGTTGAAGACATTTGCATAATGATGGACAAAAAAATTACGAAGTAATGTATGAGGTTATTAAACTCAATGATGTGGCTTGTGGTTCAAGACACAAAGAAGCGCCATGCAGATCAAGAAAAAAATTACGATAACAGGGAATGTTATTATAACATCAGCAGAGTCTATTGAGCTTTTGTCAATCACGTCTAAGGTCGATAAATCAATAGCCTAAAAAAAAAACAAAGGTCATTAAAAAAAAATTGACACTTAAAATACAAGTTACAAACAAGTAGGTCGTAATAATATAGCACAGAAATATATTGCCAAGAATCTGATCCTAACCCCCAAACTAGGCGTGGACCTGTATTTTCATCATTTTCATCAGCAGAGTCTATTGAGCTTTTATCAATCACGTCTAAGGTCGATAAATCAATAGCCTAAAAAAACAACGGTCATAGATATTGCTATTCTCGTATATTCATCAAATGTTTATGGTCTCGCCTATGTAAGTGATGGAATGAATGAACCGATCAAGGAAAACGGCTTAGATAATAATATTATCCCAGACAATGGACTAGTCGACGTCTTTATTGTCCCACTATTATTAGCACAGTTTAATATTATTGCCGCTATATGGTCGTCTGGCCATGGGAATATTCATGTTGGTTCCAGTTTCTTATGTGGCATATGTTTGTCATTGCACCTTAGGATAATGGTAGCGTGGGCCTTATGGGTAGTAAAGCTTTTAATGTGGTAATAATCTAATGGTTGGAGCACCGCCTTTTGCACTATTAAACCCACTTCTATCATAAGCGTAATATTGAGTGGAGTTGGAAGGCTAACAGGATAACAAGCTTTGGTTATGTTTGCAAATTGTTCATCGTCAATTTGTTACCTACTGTCACTCGTGTCTAAAACTTCAGAAGATCTTATTAGATTAAAACAAATCTAACTATACTAAAACGTGGTGGCTCATTTGTTAAGGCTTTGCCTTTATTCTTTGTTCAAATCCGGGCAAGTACCGATGTGACTTTTTCAAATCATATGTTTTTTCTGAGTTTGACATCGGTGAAAGAAAAACATCGTGAGGAAACCTGGACATAATAATATATTTAAGTCTGTAATTGCTAAACCATTTTGAGCAAGCGTGGTGATAAATGCTTGCGCTTTTCAATATGAGAAGAGAGAAGAGGCCGTTGGTTTGCAGTGGGACAGTAATAGACTGGCATTATTATATTATTAAACTATACCAATACGTCTCTATCGAATTCATACCAACATCCATACGCATACCAATACTGCTACAGATATAGCCCATCAAAGGAGATCATCGTTCAAATATAGCCCCAGGAATGTAAAAAACTTAATTGATATTGGATTCATCTGGTTTATAACGGCTGGGCCTATTCTGAAACTATTTAATGTTGATCTTAATGTATCTTTAATTGGTGATATAATGAATGTTATGGTGATTTAGACAACGTTAGGTGCTATGATTATTATTGATCGTCAAACTTGCCTGGCCATATTTTTGAGAGGACTTTGGCACTAGTTTGAAATGACACCTGTGTATAATTTTAAATGCATAGTAACTGTATTTTTGGAAAGTTATTAAATAGAAGCTCAGTAAAATATTCAGCTGTCTTGCACCAGTGAACCTGGAACTATAAATTAAGCTTTATTTTGGAACATGCTTAATTTTTATTATGAATATTTTCTAAAGGATTAACGTGATACCGTTTCTTTTGCACAAAGAAAGGATCATCAAATCCGGCTGGTTAAAACTATTTGGTGATTTCTACACTAGCAACCTTGACGTTATCATGACCAGTTTTCATATACTTAATGATAAAATTAGAATAATATCAAGATCTTGAGGTCAGGGGTCACATGTAACACCTCCTTCTGCAAAGCAGTAATGCTCGCGAAGGAGGAGGTGGAACGCGTGAGGGAGAGGCAAAATTCGCGCCCTCACGCGCCTAACCGCCGCAGGAGGAGACGCCCAGGGAGTCGGGAATCGCGAGCCGATTTCCGGCCACCGTAGGCGCGGGCTTGCGGACGGTGAGCAATGGGTAGCTCGCCGCCCGATAAGGAAAGAGATATCAGCAGAATTGACGGGGTCCGCTTAGGCCGATGCCTGCCGGGGTTGCGAATAAAATCGAAAGGGAAATCGTGACCCCCGGCAACATGGCAACTGAAGGAACACGGGTGGGTTTTAGTCAGTAAGAGTCTGACACGCCCTCCTGCGCGGGATAGCCAGAGCGGGAGAAGTTATTTGATAATAATCCACCCAAAAAAAAAGGGGTCACATGTAAATCCGATGTCGCGACTCCAATTCTAAACAACTGATATCTAAACAACACGATCATTCATTTATTATTATTGCTACCAGATATGTTTGACTAGGTCATTTTCTGATTTGTATAATCTCAATCTAGATTTCGACTAACCACTTCTTAGAAATAAATGGATGTTTTTTCCGTAGGATTTTTGTAGGTTATTAAATTATCCTCAAAACACCCTATTTCTTCACAATCTACCAAAAAAGGTAATGATATTTTAAATCTAATTCACAATGTACGTCAGTGATGTTTGAATGAACTAAATGAACTGGGTCCATTGAATGTAAAGCAGCCTCATTTGGAAAGTAATTAACATATTTATCAAGTTATTAAGATTCAGGCACATTATAAACTTTTGATGGTTGTAATAAAATTATTATGTGATCTACTTAATTTTGTACATTTAAACGGTAATGGGTGTTGATATAAGTTATGACTTGAAAGTCTTGGGTTCACATTCCGTTTGTGGAATACCAAGTTGGAGTATTTTTTAGCATAACTGCGTTGAGATTTTAATGAGCTCTCGTGAATAAATCGATAAAATATTACGTCGTTGCAACAGTTTAAAATTAGAATGTTAACTATTTTTGTGTAGTCGTTCTCTTTCATCTTGTTTTTGAAGATTTACGGTTTTGAACTATATAGTACGTTATTCCCAAAATATTATGGTCAATGGAATTTATAATCGTCCTAGGTTCCTACTTTCCATAAAAAATATCATATTTCTCTATTTATACCCTATTACCAACTTTATGCTCGATATGACTACATTAAAAGTCAGTTTAATATTAAAACTTACCGTGCATGCGAAGAGTGCGTTCTGCCACGTTGCCTTGTTCTCGCTGAAGAAGTAGCAGCTGTGACCCAGCCTGATGAACTGCGGCGGACACACGTAGGACATCTTCGTGTTGTTCCTCTGACCCTCCACACTACTGCCTGGAAGTTAATAAAAGTGGTTAATTAAGTTCCTTCCGGAGATGCATTAAAAGTTATAGGTAACTGCAGCTGTATACGAAAGTGGCAAAGAGGAGATGAAGATAAAAGGTAAACAAAAGCCGAACAATAGGAAGTGCCAATCGCCGATTTGCAACTCCAAGAGGTTTAAGTATATAAACGTACGTACGTATATTATATTAGAAATTGACTTAGACTTTTGAAGTCGTTTATTTAATCTTAATTATGTAATTCTTTTGATTATTATCATTGCATGTTATAAGTATTTATTAAAATAACAAATTATTTGTATACCAATTGCATTGGTAGAACATTGAGATCACGCTAAAATGTATATTTTTAAGACCTTTCTGTACCCCTATGTTCACAAATAAAGTTTGAATTGATTTGATTTGATTTTTTGATTTGTACTAACGCTTTCTTTCCTTAGGTAAAGTGTAATTTTGTCAGGGTTGTCTAAGATTTTTTGAGGACCTCGTGGCTGAGTAATAACAGCCGCACGGGTCCATTCACCAGGTTAAGCTTTGCTTGCCGGGGTTGGTTCGTGGATGGTTAACCATCTTTACATATCGCGACTCGTCCGTGCCTCGGAAAGCACGTTAAACATTTAGTCCCGGCTGTCATTCTTGGATCTTTGACAGTCGCGTCAGAAGTCCGAAAGTCTGACAACCAGTCTTACCAAGGGGTATCGGTATTCCCCAGTTACTGGGTTGTGGAGGTCAGATAGGCAGTCACTCCATGTAAAATACTGGTATTCAGCTGCATCCGGTTAGACTGGAAGCCGACCCCAACATAGTTGGGAAAGGATAGGCAGATTGATCTTTGTCTAAGATTTTTTTTAATTTTGCCAGGAAGAACCAAGGGATTTCATTGATAAAACGCAATTTACCCTAAGATAAGATAACTCAATCCATTACTAATGCCCAGTCCAATAGGGGACTTTACAACAGTTTGTTCTTGAAGTACTCTACGGCTTTTAACATCATTAGTTTCCATCACTCAATTTACTATCTATGCAATTTACCGTTCTAACATCTTCAAAGAAAGCTTGTAGTTCAAGTTTGCTCTCTATCTATTAAGAGTATTTTATCTTATTAACTTAAAATGTTCCTATCATCTTCATTTATACTCTAAGTTTTAAACAACCGCTGCAGAAGTTATACGAGCTTGAAATAAGCTGCTATACGACCACTGCGACTTTTACAGCATAAAATTAACAGCTCCATCAACTTTAGATCTACGTATATATAGAAACGGGAGACTATTTCATGCATGAATTATTTCCACTACCGAGATGAGATAACTTCTGTTAAAACAAGGTTTAATTTCACAGCTAGAACTTCATCGAGATAGTAAGTACTTACCTATATTTCTAACGTCCCTGGTGACTAAAATATTCAATTAGAAAACAAATTTTTGGAAGAGGCAAAAAATTTGTACAAAATACCGGGTTTTTTTTATTTAAAATGATTTATGGCTTCCTGAATTTCCGCTGGGAATTAATTAATATTGAGCAAGTCTGCCTTATCGTCTCCAGTATTATTTCTGTTAGGTACTCGAGGTAGGACTACCGATAAGAAATGTTATTAAATTCCTATAATGTAGGGCAAGGAATTCCAACGTTATCCTACTTCCTACAAATAGCAGGATATAATTTTTTTCAGGGGTTTTATGGCGAATTTTATAACGTAGTACATAATATTCTAGCTCCCTTGAGTATTCACAAAGTCGGTATTATAAACTCCTTTGCAAAAAATTGGCACCTTACAGTCATTGGCTTTTCTATGGATAATATTAATATTTTTAGTAAGTCATTAGCATAAATGACTAGAAATTTCTTATTATCTGCTGTGAGACATAACATTGGCTACACTCCTCTTCCAGCAGCGCTATAATTTTACTAGCTTTTATTGCTTTTTCTGCCATTATAATCGACACAAAGTTATCTGTTTTAAGTCACAATAAGGCAGGATTATGCGACAAACATAAATTATTTAGCTACAAATAACGAGAAGTTAATTTTAGTTGCCGGATAACGTTTTAACTATAAACCCGCGAAAAGTAAGTAAAAAGTCACAAATTGAAATAAGGTTTTTTTTTTTTTAAACAAAAGTTTCGAATTTGGAATTAACTTTTTTTCATACTCAGACTCTTTACTAAGTGCCAGTAACATAGTTTGGCTATTAAAACCTCTTTAGAACTAAATGATTACCAATAATGTAGAAAAATCAAACCGCCTGTTTTTATGCAAAGGAGTGTATATTTTACTCTAATTTGTGCGCCAGTGTACTTTACTACTACGTATTGCTGGAGTTGTCGATTCGTTCGCAAATAAATTGAATTTGGTGCGAATCGCCAAAAGAAAAACTAATATTTATTCAAATGGTCGATTCGCCCGTATTCAGGCGAGTTAAATCGGACAAGTCTATCTATCTGCCTAGCCTTTTCCCAACTTTGTTGGGGTCGGCTTCCAGTCTAACCGGATGCAGCTGAATACCAGTATTTTACATGGAGCGATTGCATATCTGACCTCCACAACCTAGTTACTAGGTAATACGATACCCCTTGGTAAGACTGGTTGTCAGACTTTCGGGCTTCTGACGACCCGTAACGACTGTCAAAGATCCACGAATGACAGCCGGGACCAACGGCTTAACGTGCTTTCCGAGGCACGGAGGAGTCTCGGTATGGAAAGATGGTCACCCATCCACGGACCAACCCCGGCAAGCGTAGCTTAACCTGTTGGATCGACCCGTGCGGCTCTTATTACTTAGAAACAAGTCCCTCCACCAACCAGCCAGTATTATGCAGAATTATTAAAGGAGAATCGCTAATGATTTTCGTTATTTCAGTTGTTGATACTACACAATTGCTTTTACACACTGTGTCATCTGTATAAATACAAGGAAATACAACAACACTCAACATTTATTCTTCTATTACGTAACCTACAAACTTTAAAGTGGTTTGACCATTTTCGGCCCACCAACCACTGACAGTATTACGACAACTCTTGAAAGATATCCCATTGTTACTCTTATCTACCATCACAACGGTAGCTGGTACCTTCCATTAGTCTTAAGATAGTGGGCGGATTATATTCGCGATCAAGTTCTCGACCAAGGTCGAAAACCAGACGGACTGAGTTTTTTTGGGAACGTCATTGGACGACGTGCTTTTGTTTTGTCGGAGAGAACTTGGAATGGAAATAAAGCCTGACATATACGGTTCGATTTCATTGCCTGTAGTATTTAAGTGCCTGTGTATACTTACCATAAGTTGTAGCAAAAATAAAAGTTGCACCGTTTAAACAGAGTTCAGACGATGCAATTCGTTTGTTGCTTCAATGTTATTGTATGCTACAGGCATTTCATCGTATAAAATGAGACTTAAAGGTGCGAAGATGTTGCTAAGTTGTTCGTTGATAGTGCAATTAGAGTTGCCAACTTTTTTTAGGTCAAATATAGTATTTTCGAAGCCATTGCCAGTAAAAATATAGTAGATAGCAAAAAAAATACATATATGTAATGGTACATAGGTATGTATCATGATTTAATTTTTTTATGCATAATTTTTGCATCTTTGAGCATTTATTTACAGGTTTTGTTACTATTATTACACTCTAAATTGAGGTTACAAATTACCATTAAGTAATTCAGTTTTTATATTCATCACTGAAAACATGCGCTCAGTAAAAATGTAGGTTGAAAAAGAAATAATACTATTTTTTAAATATTAGAAAAGTCAGAATTACGGAGCAACACTTGTTGCCGATTTATAGCAGTAGATTCAGCAGCAAACTGTTGGTCAGAAAGACCAATAGTCAGATTTCGGAACACAATTCGAGCACAAAACGTAAGTAATGTTTCATCGAAAATATTGTAGTTTCTCCTGCAATTTTTTTTGTAGAAATTTTGTTTTTAAGCCTCTAATATAGCAGGATACTCTAATAAATAAGACGGTTGGCAACCCTAAGTGCAATTATGCTAATCGATGAAGAATGTACCGAACAAATGATAACAACATATTTGTATATGGAGAAGACTAGAGAACGGTCCGTGGTGGCACGTATTAAGAATAAATAGTAGTTAAGAACAGTAAGTGAGATAAACGATGATAAAAAGTGGTAATCAAAGCTGCATCATTTTGAAAAATTACCTGTTTTAATGAAAAAGAAAATCATACTAACATCCTACAAGTTTCTATACCAACGCAAACATATTATGGACAAACGGAAAATTGGCCAAGTATTGGCCGGAAATAATTATGTTGACCATTAATCTTTTTGACCTCGAAGAGAAAGGAAACGTTCATGAACGTCGTATCAATCTTAATGTGTGGACTTGTATTTATTACAACTCTATTAACATCGTCAAATGGGTGAAACGAGACGTTTAATTTTCATTATATGAATTCTCCGTAATATCAAATACAGTAGTTGGAAATCAGTAATTATTTAATCCTTCCTTAATATTATAAATGCGAAAGTAAGTTTGTTTGTTACGCTTTCACGCTAAAACGGCTGAACGGATTTGGATGAAATTTGGAACATATATAGATGATGCCCTGGAAAAGAACATAGGATACTTTTTTTTCCCACGGGATCGAGACTTATGCGGGTAAAACCGCGGGGCGCAGCTAGTTATCTATATATCTCATCATCTGTTACGATGCCTCAATGAGGTGGATAACAATTAAAATTCTATTGTGTCTCGTTAATGACAGTTGAAAGGATATATAAAATTTTCGTGTCATACTCCGCCGAAACGGCTTGATCGATTTTTATGAAATTTTATATGTATATTTGGTAGGTCTGAGAATCGGTCGTAATCTATTTTTCATACCCCTAAGTGATAAGGGTGGTCCACCCCAAACATTTATATGGCAAAACAACGTTTGCCGGGTCAGCTAGTTAAATAGATACATATTTTTTTTTACTGCCTCGTTGGTCTAGTCGTCGCAAGCAATGCTACTGAGCATGAGACCCTGGGTTCGATTCTCGGGTTGGGAAAAGTCTTATTGGGTTTTGCCACTTGGGATTTCTCAGTAGCCCGGAGTCTGGATTTGTGCCCGGTTGATGGCAATAGGCTCGCCCCCTATTACATGGGACTTAAACATAACTGGCGAAATGTGGGTGCACGTCTGCCTAACTCTTTAGGGATAACAGGCGTGATGTAATGTTGTTATGTTATATGTATTAATCTCTCAGCTAGTTGCAAAAACGAACTTTAACTTTTAAAGCTGTCATTAAATACTTTTCTTTCATTATATTGCTGCAGAAATTAAAAAATTATTGTTAATGATCCATTAGGTAATGGGGCATTAATATTTGTCTTTGTGCATCTTCAAAATTTCTTTGCGCATTATCTTCGCTGAATTTCTTATGTACGGTTTAAAAGTTCTCGTTTAATCATACTTTATACCTGCAAAGACTTTCATCTTTATGGATGGCTTTAGGTACTAGCGTCTATATTTCGGGTTTTTCCGAGTAATTTCGGTCTGCACTGGGGCTTTTATTCATGAGTTCTTGAAGCGGCGATGACTTTTACGCAAAGTGACTATCACCAGTTTTTCGCAGAATTTATGAATGACGCTGTTCGTCTCAGTGGTTGAAATACCTATTCATTTTTAAACTCTGATAATATCGGCCGGTTAATATGTTCATATTCTGGTCTAGAATTTATAGCTACAAAAGGGTTAGGCAGAGGTGTACCTATCTATAGCTCACCCATATAGGGGGCGATCCTATTGCCATCAACCGAACTCAAATCCAGATTCCGGGCTGCTAGGTACTGAGAAATTCCAGATGAAAAAACCAAATAACACATCGCCTGACCTGGAAATTGAACCCAGGACCTCATGCCACAGGACACGGTGGAGGTCTGCCCGGCTTGGGCGGAGCATCGCCGTGTCCTCGTGGAGGCGATCGGCGGCGGTGATCTCTCGCGCCCGGCCCTGGTTCAGACCATGGTACGAAGCGAGAGGGCATGGGAAGCCGTCACCTCCTTCTGCGAAGCAGTAATGCTCGCGAAGGAGGAGGCGGAACGCGTGAAAGAGAGGCAAACTTCGCGTCCTCACGCCCCTAGCCGCCGTCCGGTAAGGACCAGGCCCGGGTCGACAGCGCTTTGTGTTTCACGTGCGCCTCAAAGAGATGTCAGCAGAACTGACGGGGTTCGCTAGGACCAATGCCTACCGGGGTCGCGGGAAAGACCGAAAGGGATACTGTTACCCCCGGCAACAGGCAACCGAAGGAACACGGGTGGGTTTTAGTCAGTAAGAGTCTGACACGCCCTCCCGCTCCACCCAGAGCGGGAGAAGTTATTTGATCATTTCCAACCCAAAAAAAAACTGTTACTGAGAAATTCTTGATGGAAAACCCAATAACACTTTGCCCGATCTAGAAATTGAATCCAGAACCTCATGCTATAGCACTTGCGACCACTAGACTAACAAGGCAGCTCCAAAAGACTAATAAAACTGCCTACCGACCAACTAACAACACGAAAATGATAACAACAATAACAGGAGTAACTAAAACTGTGTGAGACAAACAGGCCACAATAGTAGAACAAGTTTTAACCCCAGCCAAAACTGGAACAGCGCTAAAACTCTAACGTCTTGCTAAAATAGATGTCTCGTTAAGCTTAACTGTCGTAAAGCCGGTCAGACGTTGGTTAGCACGGAAGCTGTGAGTTATTGCGGAAGCATGTGACCTAGCGCAGATTCTACTGTTATCTAGATTAGAATTATTCTCAGTTTTATATGCACAACGGAAGCGGGAATTATATTGCTTCGATGCATGGCCGGGTTGATGAAATTATGTTTTAGTAGTTTGTTGCACTGTTTATTCTTCCTTAGCCTAAACGTAAAGAGGTCAAAAGTAATTTAGACCATTTTGATAAAGGACTTTTTTCAGTTTGAATTTAGTGCGCGATTCTAAACATCCTCCAACGAATTTTTAGGTATCGGACTGCGGTTATATTGAAAATAAAGGAAAGAAATGACGAAGAAGATTTTTAGGAAAAGAAAATCAAATAACATGAAAGGAAACAATATTGATAAAATTAAGGTATGATATTTCTCTTATGTAAAACGTATTATTCAATTAACGAATTTCTAAATGATCGAATTATTGACTAAATTGTTTTTGACATATTTTAATGTAAATTACATGACCGTGATAATGTGATCGTGGTATGTCTAATAATGTATGTAGTATGAGGTTGACTAAAACTTGATATGTAAAAAATTTTAAATTTTTTTTTTGGACTTATTAATCGTTAATTGTATGACAGTAAAAAATATGTATAATAATTAATGTAAAATAAGGTTAACTAAAATAACCAATGCAATGGATAAAAATCATCAACAATTAAGATTGTAATTGTATTAATTATTTTTAACATAGCCAATAATATTGACATACATATATAAGTATATTGTACACCCCATGGGTATGTTACAGTGATACAATAATATTAACTGTAAGAACTGTCTTTTCACCTGTGACAAACAATGAATAAATGAATATGAATATAAATAAAACAGATAGGTATACTCACATTGCGACCAAAACACGATGAAGACGAGCGCACCGATCGCCGCCACCTTTCCTCTCCGTTCCATGGCTTCCATTTTGTATCAACGTCACTCAGTTCACAAACACACACAACCAACACTTATCACTGGCTAGTTCTGCACGAATCCATATTCAAATCACAAAACAAAAAAAAAAACTATATTTGACAGTTAGGACTTATAACATTTCGGAATTAAACACTCGAGATTTTGTTTCGATTTGAATGTAGAAAATGAAACCTGAAACAAAAGAAAAATGACATTATTATTTGGAACAATATTCGTGTGTTGTTTTATGCAAATTCTGTGTTGATTTGAATAATAAAAATATGTGTGTCACGTAATCTTTATTATCTCTGGCGTATCTTAAATTCTTGATTTATCGTTCCGCGTATGAGTCGACGAAATGTCAGTGTAAATTATGCATTCATTGATAACGTTATCTAAAATCCAGAAATACGATTAATTTGCCGCAAAAGGATATTATTAATTGCTGAAATAAAGATTTTTTCTCAACACATTTTCATCAGAAACCGAGCCCCTCGTATCAGTTTATTTACTATCTTCTTTAGCTGATAACATCGCAATGTACCTTAAGTACCTTATTAGTGCTACTTTAAGTGGAAGATCAAATTGTAATCTTTATCACTGACACTACAAAACCTGTATCCTAATTGCGCAACTTATTTTCGTAAACAATTTTGCTAAATTTGTTTCATTTTAGAAAGAAAGAAAAAGTATTTATTGAGACTCGCACAGGAAATCACAAATTAAACTAAACACCTTCAATAAGAACATTAATAAAAATAATTTAAAAAAAACAAAGTAAAATTAAAATAAAAGCAGAAGGTCCTGTACGAGGCCAAAAGGCTCCTATCTCAGCATATGCTGCGACATTTAAAAATAAATAAATGTCGCAGCGCTGGTATTCTGATAGGGCCCGCAGAGATTTTGACAGTTCAACAACATTCATTGCGTTATTTACGTCGTTGAGAAGATTTTTTTTCCAACTTATGAAGCAATGGATTAGCAATTTGTTTCAAATCGAAACAGATTGTGATTGTGTTGTATTACGCAATTAGGGTACTGATCATAATATCACAGTGATAAATATAATTAATTACAATTTAATAATCTCTTATTACAATTACATTGTTTCAAATTACAACTATGAATGTTCACTGTAGTAATTTGAATACGGTATGTAGGTACACTGTGAACACCTGGACTACTAACTTATGTGCCTGGTAAGCAAATGTAGGCATAATGTGTGTGCTCGTATTACGAGCAATGACCCTTGAAATAAACGTTTTATTATTGTATCAATGGTTGCAAAACAATGCTTAGATATCCGGTTTCTATTTGATAGACGATAAGAAAACTTTAGTGTATTTGCTCTCTTTGTTTAGTTCAGACGATAAAAGCAAGGTTCTGTCGAATATTATGTTACAAGGTAGAACACCTTCACAGTACATAGAGATGCTGATAAACTTGAGCATTCACTTGTAACAGAACATCGAGCATTCGCCGTTTTTTTTGTCGAACTGAACAGCGAACAGAGCCAAGCATAGAACCAAACATCGCAACGAACATTTTCCCGATTATTCTAGCGAAAGCTCTAGTCAATGCTCGTCAAAAAAATATTCTTCACGAAGATGTCAGACTTGACAGTTTCAAAGTCAAAGTCAAATCATTTATTTCAAATAGGCCCATGTGTGGCGCTTTTGAATGTCAAAATTTACAAAATAATAAAATTGATTCTAGTCGCCCCTTCCAAAAGGTAGTTTTTGTATGGAGAATGGGCAAGAAACTCCACCGTTACTCTTTTAAAATGTTTTACAATTGTTTGTATAGGTACGTACATTATTTAAATAATTATATGTGAAGTCGATGCACCTAGAATAAAAATACTATACCACAATAGGTAAAAAGAATTAAAAATGATGCAAAGACAGATAATTTAATATGTGATAGATACATGGTGCTCACATATTTACAAACATTGTAAAAGTAGACGATTTTCCTAAAATTTTGTAATTAATAAGTCAGTGTGTGAGGAAAAATCAATGTCATAAAACACAAAATAATAAATTTTACAATTAAACTAGTGGTCCCGACAGACGTTGTCCTGTCAAAACATTGTCCAGCGGACAAAATTGTGAATCTAAACCATTCCCAGATCCCCTTGAACACACACAAAAAATTTCATCAAAATCGGTCCAGTCGTTTGAGAGAAGTTCAGTGACATAACACTCACAGAAGAATTATATATATAAAGATTAGCAACCAGTTTGATTTTGTCTTGATTCTAAATTGTCCTATGGAGCAGGACCAGCATATTTCCAAGCACTCTTAGCTTGGATATAATACGGTCGCGCAGCAAATTTACTGTCCTTTCGCTAGAATGTTCGCTTGAACGCTCGCTAGAATGCTCGCTAAAACGCTTCTGTTTATTTTTCTGTAATGTAACATTCGCTAGAATGCTCATTACAAGTGAATGCTCAAGTTTATCTGCACCTTCAGACTCAACAAAATTCTCGACCAAGTCTAATTATGCGGAATTTGATTGTTGTCTTAATTCTACAGCGGGCAATATACAGGTGTATTTATCTCCCAAGAAAAACCACAGTTCAAGAGGAAATATTAAAACAAGGCTAATTAAAAGTTTCCACGTTTCAAAAACACTGTAGAACAAAAAGAGAGTTTAAAAAAAAAAAGAATAGCTATCTTTAGCTGTGAACGGTTCGTTTATCATTGTTAGATAAAACAAAGTAAATACTATTTTCCGAGAAAAACCCTAGTTCAGAGAAGCCCTCTGGAAAAATTCTATCTTCATTCTAATAAAACCCAGGAGAGGAGGAGGATCAAATGGAAACCAGTCTAAATGGCTAAGTGCGATTCGAGCTCGAGCACTATGGGTGGTACGCACCGCGCTTACCTGTAATAAGTAAAATGTTTTAAAAAAAACAGTGGGACAAGCACTCCGGGAGTGCGGACAGAAGTGAAAACTTGAAAAAATATCGGCACCGCGGTAATCAACGCGTTGATGTCTTTTACTCCACGGTGTCGGTAAATTGCGTTACAGTGTCGCAAAATCAATGGTTTAGTCCCATCTCAAAAATGCCCAACGCGCCTAAAGAAGTTTTCACTTCAATAAAAAATCGTGGTTTCTTTTTTGTTCTTTTTTACCATGACAGCAGCCATAGTTACATATATTTTGTAAAAAAAACAGTATTATAAACATAATAACCCTTTCTGAGTTTATCTTAGGGTATTACTGACATACCTAGGTGAAGGAATTATAGTCCTGTGACAGACAATTCAAACGCGCCTGTAATTGGTTTATTTGAAATAAATGGTTTGAGTTTGAGATAGACAGACGGCGACGGAGGTTTAGTAGTACTCGTACTATAGGGTTTAACACCCTTTGGGATACGTAAAAAGACAAAATGAAATAAGTTTTATTATGAAAACAATTCAGTCAAAACAATTCAAACAATCTGTTAATTGACCCGTTTTAATAGTGGAAATAATTCAGTTAACGCCCGCATTTCAGACTTTTATGACTCGGATCTAGGTTTCATTTCATGTCTAGAGAGCAGCGTCTCTGCTAACCTAATTACGAAGACTTAGTTAATTTACGAATATAGCTGAGCATTTAATTAAGTGAACGTATCTAATCTGTTTTATAGAGAGCTTGATTGATGACTTAATTTCGATGTAAAAAGGTCAAGTGCGTGGTGGTGGTATTCGCAACCAGGGCATGATAGCTATGTGGATATAAGGTTGCCAAGTGGGCTTTTTACAATCGGGTCCGGCCAAATATACACAAATCCGGCCTGTCCGGCTTTTGGTCTACCCCGCCCCGCCAAAAGATGCCTGATTTTTAATTAGTTTGTAGTAGATTTAGTTTTAATTGCTTTCAATGTAATAAAGAAGCCCAAGCCCAATTATTGATTGTTAAGAAGTTACAAATTACTTTGATAAGAACAAAAGGCGGTTCGAATCATAAATTAATAACAGTTTTTTTTTCTTTTATTTAAAAACCAGTGTGTCAGGCTTTCAGGCCAAAATGTCCGGCTAAATTTGAATCGGTGTCCGGCTTTTTCTATTTTTGGGCCTGGCAACCCTATGTGGATAAGTGGTTATGTTGCTGGCAACATGAAATATAGTCTAAAATGTTGTCATAATCCTGCAAGGAACTCATATCAAAAGTATCTTTTGCAGTAATCTTTTAGTAATCTTTTTTTCAGACTATTTTATTATTTTCATGTTGCCAGCTGAAGATTTCAGAAATTTGCCGCCATTTCCTTGTGTCACGACTCGCTGGCCAAACTCTACCCACACGTTTTTGTTTTGTGTTTAGTTCACGTTTACGAAGCTAACTGACCTAGTGCGCTAATTTCATAACTGTTATATGTTTAATGGCTAGAACTAGATAATTATAGACATCCTATATACAATAGTCCTTTGCGTAATATATTGAAGACAGTTCTCAGACATTTCATTAGCTTTTACCCGCGGCTACACCCGCGTGGAGGGCGGAAATTATCCCATGGGAACTTACTATCGGGATAAAAATTACCTTATGACCTAACCCAGGTCATGGTCTACCTATGTGTCTTCATCTAAATCCGTTTAGGCGTGAAAAGGTAAAAGACAGACAGACAGAGTTACTTTCTATAATATTAAGTATGGGTTCGTAAGATTAAGATGAACAAAAAAATAATCTCTTCAGTAAGATTTTAAATGTTGAGAGATTTAAATGATTGTAGAGTACATATCTGATTTCAGAGAGAGTAAATAAAGAGTGCAGATGAATAGAGTACCATTTATTTACCTATTAAAAAAATTAAATGTATTTTTTCGTACTTTGCAGTACTGAGGAGCTCGTGGCTAAGTAATAATAGCCGCAAATAACAGCCGCACGGGTTCAGGTCAAGCTATATTTGCCGGGGTTGATCCGTGAATGGGAGATCATCTTAACAGTCGAGACTCTTCCGTGCCTCGGAAAGCACGTTAAGCCGTTGGTCTCGACTATCATTCGTGGATCTTTGACACTCGTTACGGGTCATCAGAAGCCCGAAACTGACAACCAGTCTTCTGGTTTGCGGAAGTCAGATTGGCAGTCGCTCCTTGTAAAATACTGGTATTCAGCTGCATCCGGTTAGACTGGAAGCTGACCCCAACATAGTTGGGAAAAGGCTAGGCAGATTGATTTGTACACACAAGTAATTATTTAGATTAGCCGAGTTTAGTCCTGAGGCTATAATTATCATGATTTTGCATAAAATTGTAATGTTTTAGCTTTGAAGTCACCGCTTGCTTAATTCTAGTTCAATAACGCTGAGCTAAGAATAATTATAACATAACATCACGCTTTTTTCCCCCGAAGGGTACGTCAGAGGTGTACTATAGTCAAAACTGGGCAAAATACATGATTTGCTTTAATTAAAATACAAATTACAAAATACTATCTCGCACGTATTTAAAATACGAAATACAAAGTATTTTTAAGTCGTGTATTTGAAATATAAAATACAAAATACAGTATTTTAACTATTTTTATTTAAAATACAAATTACAAAATACAGTCAGGTTATGTAAATAGAATAGAACTAATACAGCCCAGTGTTGCCAACTTTAAAGATTGACATATTTAGCGGTCGCCATTTTGCTTACGAAAACTATCGAGGGTAATTTTTTGCAGAACGCACCCATTAATAAGATCGCTAAATGTATTTATATTCAAATGTATTTTGAAGCCATAAGTATTTGAAATACTAACTATAAAATACCTCAGCGTCAGGTATTTGAAATACCAATTACAAATTACATTTCTAAGAAGTAATTGAATTACAAAAACTAAATACGTATTTGTATTTCAATTACGTATTTTAATTACAAGTAATTCAAATACTGCCCAACCCTGACTATATAGTACACCCACATTTCGCCAGTTATGTTTAAGTCCCATGTAATATATAGCCTATTGCCATCAACCGGGCACCAATCCAGACTCCATAATGCTATTGACAAATTCCTGACGGAAAACCTCAAAGACACTTAGACCGACCCGGGAATCGAACCCAGGACATCTTGCTCCTGACGGGGTACGCTAGGGCCGATGCCTGCCGGGGTTGCGAATAAAACCGAAAGGGAAATCGTGGCCCCCGGCAACATGGCAACTGAAGGAACACGGGTGGGTTTTAGTCAGTAAGAGTCTGACACGCCCTCCCGCTCCACCCAGAGAAGAAGTTATTTGATAATTTCCAACCCAATAAAAGGACATCTTGCTCAGGAGTAGCGCTTACGATCACTAGATAGTTCAACGAAGCAGGTCAGAATAATAGTTTACCACTATTTACATATTAATGAGTTTAGATTAGACCTTCGCTGCTACTAACATATTATTATTCAATTTACTAGTCATTAATCTATTGGATGTTGTTGACAAGTAGCCGTCGCATCGCGTCGGTATAAATTACTTAGTATTTTTTTAATAGGTAATTAATTCTTGTCCATGTTCAATTGATACTAATCATACCGTTTATCAGTTAACGCCCATTGTATAGTTTATTGGTTAATGGGAGTGGAAAATTGGATTAAAGGCACTCGCAGACAGGCATGACGCCACAGTGCGACGCAATTCTGGTAGAACAATTTCCATGAAGTTATTTCTATATCTATTTTTTTAATTGAAAACTTCTTTATGCGCGTTGGGCATTTTTGAGATAGGACTAAACCATTGATTTCGCGACACTGTGACGACACTTTTCGACCATTAAAAATATATCAACGCGTTGATTACCACGGTGCGTGGAGTAAAAGACATCAACGCATTGATTCCGCGGTGCCGATTTCTTTTCAAGTTTTCATTTCTGTCGGCACTCCCGGAGTTACACAATTTTTTTTTTTATATTTTCTAGTTGTTTTTGGCACTCGCCGCTCGGCCGCTACCGAGGCAGGTAGGCAAGTTTTCATAGCTCAGGCTTTAGTCAACCCTTCTGGCGTATTTATTAATTGAGATGAATAACGTGGTTGGTATGTGCCCGAATTGTAGTATCAGCATTTGGTTATGATATCTATCCAATTGGTTTTTTGAAAGAAAAGAAAAATACATACGATGAACAACATTGTTTCATAGTACGAGAGTTTCTATTGCTTACCGGTCGGTTCAATATATGATCTAGCATTAATACAGGTTTTACTTACAAAGCTTGGAAGTATCTTGATCGTCTGTTAGAAAAAAGATACAGGATAGATTTCGCTGCTTTACTAAAACACAATACTCTTAACTATATTGTCAAATCTAACCTATAATTCAACTTAGATACGCAAGTCCTAACAATTGAAGCCCTTTGTTCAAACGTTTCTATACTGAATACAATTTAGCTAGACTTTCTAAGAGAAATGCTCTATTACAGTCCCCTATAGGTCTGCGTAGCCTTGCATCGGGTAATGTATAGTCTCATTTTACTGTCAAAGTGCACGATAAATCATTGGAATAGGGTTGTAAGGTAATGATCAAATAGAGAAGTGAGTTTAATGAGATGACGTTTACTGTAGAGGAAAGTTTTTTTAATTTACATATGGGGTAATAGCTTTGTACGGATGTAACGAGGGAGAGAGAAAAATTTGAAATACCTTATAAGAATAAGAATATACCTATGCTTATGCAGAATAACAACCAATTGGAACCGTGCACCTTACTTAACCTTCACAAATGCCCATGTAGGTTTATGTGAAATAAAATCCTATACCATTAAATGACCAATATTTATACATTTATTTGTAATCACGTTCTCGAAAGCGGCTCTAAGGATTTTGATGAAAGTTGCAATATAGGGGTTTTTGGGGGCGAAAAATCGATCTAGCTATGTCTCATATCAGGGCAAAATTCGTTTTATCCGTATTTTCACCCAAACAGAGCTCAGTCGCCTAAAGTTTAGAACAAAATGGCTACCTTAGAATAATGACATGGTAGCATGGAATTAGTAAGTACCTATTATCATGGCAGCATGGAATTAGTAAATACCTACTATCATGGCAGCATGGAATTAGTAAGGGCCTACTAAGATGGCAGCATGGAATTAGTAAGTACCTACTAACATGGCAGCATGGAATTAGTAAGTACCTACTATCATGGCAGCATGGAATTAGTAAGTATGCATGGATGAAGTATGTATTTTCTTATACTATTAAATGAGCATACTCTATTTTCACCAGAGGTGAGTTCGGTCGCCAAGGTACTTTTTCAAATATGGATTTGCGGTGATGAAACCATAAGACAGTCAGTATTTAGGTAGTGTGACTGTGCCCAGCGAGAACCTATACGGACGAAAGTTTTGTATTATTGAACCAAAGTAACGTCAACAGTAAAAACCTGTATGAAATATCATCACTTTAGATCCGCTGTTCCAAAATTTTGTTCCCACGAAGAGATAGTAGTAAGAAACTCCACTTGAGCAAGATATAGATGCATCCAGTAGCTCATGCGATGGGTTCATGGTACAAATTTTTTTTTTTGTGTCAAAGCAACACTCAAATCACTTGTGGATCTCACTGTTCACACCGATAAGGCGACTACTTCAAGACTATGACATGTGACGTATCGTTCTCTGCTATAAAAACAAAACGAAGACAGATTTTCCTGCAAGCCTTAAGTTAATTATAATAATAGTAGTAAATTCAAAATCATTTATTTACAAATATGGGTAAACAATGTGCAGATGTTTTACATTCATGTAATAAATGTATATCACAAGCTTGTTATCACCATACTATTTTACCTTTCAGCATGCAGAGTACGCAAAAAAAAAAACTCAAAAATAAACTAATCAGAATAAAATTAAGAATGAGATCGATCTAACTAGTTTAAAAATAAAATAAATCTTATATAGTTTATCCTGCAAATATTCATATACTATAATATTATGCTTTATTTATAAAAAACTTTTTAATATTTTTTTAAATTGTTTATGGTAGGTACTAATTTCTTGTTTTCCAAGGATGGCAATCCTTAACAGCGTACTATTTGCTAGACCACTGTTTATAGCAACGAATTGAATATTTTTCCTACTTGCCTTAAGTATTTTATAGTGGTAATAACTTCATGTTTTCTTAGGGAGGTAACCCTTAGCCGCGCACTATTTCGCTAGATAGTTCGTGACCACCGAACGTCGAGGTGCGTTGTGTGAAAGCGCGAATATCTTGCACATTAGTTTAGAGACAGGATTTAGAATATGTGGACTTTGAATAATTTGAGAATTTGGGAAATTTTGTAGTATTTGATGGGATTTGAATACAATCTTGACTGTGAATGCAGCGTGTTCAAAGAGCAGGGATGTAACGGATATCCGTATCCGCATCCGCAACTGCGGAGCATCCGCATAAATTTGACATCCGCAAAACATCCGCATCCTCAAATTTTGATTTTAAAAGCTCCGCATCCTCATCCGCATCCTCATAATTTCTATGAGGATGTGATCCTACGTTGTTCGCACAAATATTGTTTTTTTTTAAACTCGCGCCGAGTTATATGAGCGGGCCGATAAGTGAGTTACGCGTTCCTATTAGCTGAATTCGCGATGTCCTTGTCCTATGACAGACGATCGGCTGCACGTAGCAGTGGTGGCACGACTGTGGTGTCACATGTCACAATTTGAGTTACTGGGTGCCGGGTGGCATGTTATTGTTTTCTTTTTGTTAGCTCATAGAAGTGAAGTTTTTTATAGACGAATTACGCTACGGTAACCTATCAAATGATTATATTACCTACAACGTATAATACAAATATAAATACTGTAAAAAATAAGGGGTATGTTTGTACAACATCCGCACCCTCATCCGCATCCACAATAAGGAATTTTCCAATATCCGTATCCTCATCCGCATCCGCAAACCCGATTATCTCAATATCCTCATCCGCATCCTCATCCGTTAAATGACATCCGTTACAACCCTGTCAAAGAGTACCTATTCTGATGAAATTGAAATAAACAAAACCTGTTCAGGTTAAATCCACTTATGTTTCAACTTTATATCTCAGCAATTTTTCTAACAATTACTGATTTAAAAGGGTTTACGTAAATATCCAAATAATCAAATCAAAGAATTCAATATGTAAGTATTACATAGTACTACAAATTGGCATCCGTAAGTTTGTTTTCTTACATTTTCCATTAAATACTTACGTTTTCATACCAAAAGACTTTAAAGACCATAGTTAATGCTTCGCCATTGCAAAAAGAAAACCAGTTCAGATGGAGATACAGAAGACTCCGCCTTGTGGTGCTGTTTCACAAACGATGGCAGAGTATCATGTCCTGCTTGTCCTGACAGCTGCATGTTATATGAACTGATGGACGCTAGTGATGGCGCCAAACACGTTGCCGAATTCTGAGCCGAGTCCTTTTAACATGCTACGTTTCGCCACATTAGCTATTTAAAGTCTTATGAGTCAAGACATACCCACAGCTAACCAATTATATAGAATCTAGAGTAATATAATAATTTATAATTGCAGGATATAAAAGATAAAATAAACTGGTATGTATATTATCCATTACAACATTTCACAGGTGGGTGATTAGCTGATGCCGTGATTTGAGTCCTTCATGTAACATTATACGCACAGAAAACCGCAGGTGTGGTGAGCTTGTAATGTAATGGCGTAAGGATTATTTTTATATTTTTATTAGAAAGAATTTTCTTAAGCTCGTATTGCTACATAGTAAAAGATGAGGTGTATTTTTAATATCACATTCTTAGATGGAAATATGCATTACCAGTCAACCACAGCATCGTGGTGAGCTTCAAGGATATTAAAAATTTAAAATAAATGTTTTTACTTAATAATATTATTTCTTTCTGTCACTTTGAAGCTCAGTTCTTTGAGGATTGTGGACATATTTTTAATAATGTCGCACTTTGGTCTGTAACATATCAGACGGCAAGGGGATTTTTTTGTTAAAAAAAAATTTATTTACTTATTGATTATATAATGAGTATAATGACGATATTTTAATTAAAAGGTTCTGCTATCGACAGACCCAGACAACTTCTCAAATAATCGAGAGGTTTAATTGCCATAAAAGCCTTCGCTTCAAACACTATAGTAGACACAATCTACTACGATAGTGTAAATAAGATTTGAGCCGTGAGAGCAGAGCCAATAAATAACCACTAAATTCATTTTTGCATTAATTACATAAGTTCAAATTTCCAAGTATTTTAAGTTATTCATCTCAGAACTACATGAAAATTACAAAATATTGCTCACAAAAAAGGAAGACTCAAAGTTAGATTAACAATCGGACTTATTGTGCACTTGCTCATACCACATGTTTCAAGATGTAGCACTTGACAGCAATTCATTTCAAGTAAGCTTGGATTAAGCATATGAATGGGCTTAGTTTGAATCTGCGATTCACACTGACACTGCAAGGGTTAAGTTATATGCAAACAAGTATGGCGACTTTCATTGCCTTATTTGTCTAAAAACAATCTTGGTGAGAATTGTTTATTCCTGTCGTATTTATTTTTCTGTTTAAAATATTAACACAGGTGCTAGAAGCCAGAGTATCGTGTCGTTAAGTATTTATTTTGGGATATTATATCGTACTTATAGTATGTATTTACTTTGTTAATGCATATTTTACATATGGTGTGTAAAACTTTTCTTTTCGATCATATATTATAATTACATGTTTTATTTAATAAGTGAGAGGTTAAGTGATAACAGCCGCATGGGTCGATCCATCAGGTTAAGCTACATTTGCCGAGGTTGGTCCGTGGATGGGTGACCATCTTTACATACGCAGACTCCTCCGTGCTTCGGAAAGCACGTTAAGCTGTTGTTCTTGGCTGTCTTTCGTGGACTTTTGACAGTCGTTACGGGTCGTCAGAAGCCCGAAAGTCTGACAACCAGTCTTACCAAGGGGTATCGTATTACCCAGTTACTGGGTTGTAGAGTTCAGATAGGCATTCGCTCCATGTTAAATACTGGTATTCAGCTGCATCCGGCTAGACTGAAAACCGACCCCAATATAGTTGGGAAAAGGATAGGCAGATTGATTGATTTACTGAGTTGTATTTTTTTTTAAATTTTCTCTTCTACTCTTACACACGGGGTCTATATCTATTTTTATCCTCTGTCCTATCGCAAGTATGCTGGAAGAGATTCTTTGGAAATAAGCGTCACTTTTGTACGTTTTTCTGTACCTTTCTTCTTGTCTGTTTATTTGTGTGCACAGAAATGGTTAAATAAATAAATGTTTTTTTATTCGTTATTATCACTCAGGATTAGTCCTATAAATCTAAGTTTATTCATTAATAGATGGAGCCTCTCCCCACTTCAGCCTGGCTGTTTTTTCTCCAACATCTGTTACACGAGTTGGAGCGCAAGATGGTGTTTCTAACGTGTTTCGTTCGTTTGACACTTATTATGCTGCGCTCCATTGCCCGCTGGCAAATCTTGAGTTTGGACTTCTGTTGTTCAGTAAGTGATCAACTTTGTGCAGCATAGGTTTGGGCCGGCCACGTCGCACGAATGCACCCGGAGAGATGGGCAAAGGTCAACACTCACTGGACGCCTGAAGGAAGACAATGCCGTCGAGGTAGACCGCGGCAAAGGTGGTGTGACGATCTAGTTATGTTTGCGGGGCTAACATGGCCTGAAATCGCACAAAGCAGAGAGATTTGGAAGGAAAAAGGGGAGGACTTTGCCCAGCAATGGGACACAATACAGGCTAACAAAAAAAAAAAGATGGAGCCTAATATTGAATGATTGCGCAAATCGACTTTCGGGTAAATAACGCTATGTAAGTAATGATTTAAGATTGCCATAGATACTAGAGCAGATATATACTGGATGGGACTTCAAGCAAGTGCAAAAAATGTCCTCTGCAATGTCCTTTACGCACAGTTCTTTCCTGGAATATATTCCTCGTTCAAAAACACGCATCATATCATAATTATGTTCAGATATGATAGATGCCGAGCCCTTTGGGTATCATTAGCGTCACGCCTATGATCCGGTTATGTAACTTACAAGTAATTTACTTCTAAGGATAAGCACAAGGATACAACTTTCAAGTTTTCGCAATTTCTATTCACGCATAATATTAATATTGGATACAGTTTGGTTATGTTGTAGCACGAACACTAGTAGTTTAAATTTTGTAATCTGAAAACAATATTGTAAATAATACGTTTTACGTGGAACCGTGAGATGCGGAAATGAGATTTGCATTTGTTTTTGAATTTCTTGGATTTAGCTTTAGTTGTGTAAGGAAGTGGACTCAGGGAAATTCATTGTTAAACAAATTGACATCCTACTTCAATTTGCCGTGTTTGCGTGTTAGCAGCGAATTGGGTAATCAGTGTGCGTGTTATATTTATGGTGTTGTATGTTTAGGTATTTTATTACGTTACCTATGTGTGTATTTATTGAAAATTGTATGTGGATTTATATTTATTTATTTTAAAAAAAAAACAACTTATACTAACAGTTTGCACCACACATACAAGATATAGGTCAATATTTATCAGTAATTATAATTACACATATATAAAATTAGATTAAATTACATAAAAGTAGACAAAATTTGTTGAAATTAGATGAAATTAGTCAAGATTTGGCAAAATTAGATTAAATTAGATAAGATTAGATAAAATAAGATATAATTGGGGTAAAAAAATTGGAATAAAATTAATAATAATAATAAACATTAATTTCGTTATATATTTATATATATGTTTTATATATGTATCTGACAATATTTTTCATATCATTTAATTTTTTTATAGTCCTAGTTTATTGCTAATTGTCAAAAAATTACATTTGTGATTTGATTAAAGGACGGACAATTGAAGTTGGTGGTCGAATGTCTTAACTATTAATTTCGCTTGACGTGTTACTTCAAGTGTTGTGGTTTGTTCATAAACTCGCAGGAGCTTTTATTGATCGCAACGCTTGTTTGCTCAAATACGAAAAACCTTCTTTGACTTTGCCGTAGTTGGGTAAAAATTTGCTCTATTTACATGATGATTATGAATAGATAAGCAAAACAGGAGTAACAATTGGATTAATTGAATTTGAACTGTTGACCAGCCAAGATATATACTTAAGTTATATTATTAACTTTCTTACTGAAGTTTGACGTAATTGAGTGCTCGTTCTAATAAAGGAAACCCACGGAAAAAATTATCGATACGGTTTATTATTAAGATCGTAAAATTATATTTACCAATTAGTTAGGCCTTTTTAGTTTGCAATTGTAGGTCAGTAAAAATGTGTGGGATTGGCACATCCGCAAGTAATTAATGATTCCTAAATATATTAATTGTTTAATAATTAAAAACATATGGACATGATTGCTTTTTATTGACGTTTGATTTGAATTTTGAATGTGTTTGATTATTATGAATATCATTGACCATAAGAATGTGTGGGAGTGGTCGTCATTTTGTACTATGACATTGAACATGGCTAAATCGTATTGTATGACATAAGCATAATGTTTTGTTTATACTAGATGCGAAACAGTACAAAATTATAGATAAATTATGACACCACAGGGCAGAATAAGAAAGAACAGTAGACCAAGGTCCAAATTATCATTAACTGATAAGAGACAGCTTTTCGATAGCTTGAAAAATGAGTTGAATATGAGAAAGAAAAAAAAAGAAGAAGAAAAAATGAGTAATAAAAAGAAAAAGAAGAAAAATAGAAAAAAGAAAAATAAAAATATATAACATAACATAACATCACGCCTTGTTTCCCCGAAGGGTTGGGCAGAGGTGTACCTGTAGCAGGTACACCCATATTTCGCCAGTTATGTTTAAGTCCCTTGTAATAGGGGGCGAGCCTATTGCCATCAACCGGGCACAAATCCAGACTCCGGGCTACTACTGAGAAATTCCAGATAGAAAAACCCAATAACACTTTGCCCGACCCAGGAATCGAACCCAGGGCCTCATGCTCAGCAGTAGCGCTTGCGACCACTAGACCAAGGAGGTAAAAAAAATATATATACAGATTTTTCTTTTGATAAAGTGGA
Organism: Agrochola lychnidis; assembly: GCA_963680765.1. NCBI lineage: Eukaryota > Metazoa > Arthropoda > Insecta > Lepidoptera > Noctuidae > Agrochola > Agrochola lychnidis. The sequence continues at coordinate 3,767,474 of OY796852.1, forward strand.
AAGAAATGGTCCTAAAAGTAACTTGTATGTAAACTGTAGACATTTCAATACACTGCAGAGAAAATGATCATCATCATTCTATTGCCCTTATCCATCATATTCGTGGTCGGCACAAGTTTTCTTCCATACTTCTCTATAATTCGTTATCTCAGTAGCCACCCCATTTCTAGTCATATCATCGTTAACACAGTCCATCCATCTTTTATTTGGTCTTCCCCTACTGCAGTGAAAATCTGTGCTTGAATTAAATTTATCGATTGGATCTTCTGCGTTTATTTATTCTGTGATGTCGATATCAATAACTGGTAGAAGACGCCTACGCTGACAGATGAGCCGACTGTCATGTCAGTTTAATACCTACGATTACTAAAGAGGCGTAACACATACAAAAAATGCCAGCAAAAAATAATTGCAAACTTTTTTAGTCTGTGGCAATGACCGACCTATATCACGAGTTATATTTGTGGGCGCGATTTATGATTAAATGTCCATTATTATTGTATTTAGAGAAGATAGTTTTGTAAGAGCTAAGATAACCCAACAGCTAAGTTGATAACTGGCAATCGAAGGGTCATTGATTTAACATTATAGTTTTATTGCTATACGAAATTAATTTCACCGTTTAAAATATGTAAGGAAAAGAAAAAACAAAACAATAAAACTTAATCCTGTTTTTCACTATGTTTTTTTAAAAAGATATTTAAAAATAAAATTTAGACAAGAAAGAAAAAAAAAAAGAAAAAAACTCACCAAAAAAATAAAAATAAACACAAGATTTTTTTTTAGTTTCACAAAATATTCATCTGAAAATATGCAGGCGCCACTTCAGAACCCCTATTTCTGTTCCCCAGATCACTCGAGATTAAAAGATCACTTGAATCACTCGTAACTGGAGAGGTGCGCTCGGTCCACACTTGTAACGGCAACTGGCGCTTCCAGCCGGCCTGCGTTACGTTACATCTATGTATGTTATGCGGATGAAAAAATAAAACAGACTTCAAAGACGGAACCCGTCTAGGTCCCATCTGGGTAATTTTTTTGGGGTGAACAGTTTTTGGAGGCAGCAGCTGGAGTATCTATGGTGGTGACGTTTATTAAATGTTCTCTTTTTTTTTTTACATCGGTCTGCGGAAGGTTACAATAACATTTTATTTTGTCTTTGGTTCTGATACAAAATATTAGGTATGGGTATTTACAGGTATAATTTATCTTTCCTTATATATCGCTTTTTGAAACTAGATAGGTACCTAATGCATGTAAATAAGAATAAGCTTTTCTACATTAATATTTCAGTAAAATTTTTCATTAAAATAAAATTGATGAACGGAATTTAGATCCATATTGAAAGTACGTTTCATTTAATATTAACTTTGTACAGATAATTCTTTCATGATTGGATAAGTATCGTTTGCGATGCTTGACCCAATTCTCAAGGGTACGTTACGTACGTAAATCGCGATGATAGAGCACTTCTGTTATCTGAAGAAAGTGCCATTATTGCTGCACTGATTACGTTACAAAATTATCTTCTTGTTTTTATCAATAATATAATACAGTGTGAGTCTTCATAATGTGCGCATATCGAAATGAGGGAATCTATGCTTAATTTTATAGACGGAAAAAATTGTCAAAAATTTTTTTGTTTTTTTTTTTTTTTTTTTTTTGCATCAAATTTTTTTTTTTATTCTCTTGGGCTATCTTATTTATAAATTTTACAATTATTGTAAAAATTGATGAAAGAAATACAGATTTTTGCTAAAAAACATGTTTATTTTCAATTGTGGGTAGTTTTTTTTTTCAATTTTAATTTTATGTAGACAGGTACGAGTACTTACTTCCAATCATTATGGAGTTTGTTTCATCGCGATAGCTGATTCAGTTTAAAAGTTATACAGTTTTGTTACAATTTTTTTTAATTCCATAAAAAGTATAAAAAAATATTTAGATTTTTTAAATATTTTTTCTGTCATTAAAATTAAGCATAGATTACCTCATTTCGATATGTGCACATTATGAAGGCTCACACTGTATATTATGAGTAATGTTTCTTATAAAACCTCTGCTTTGATATTATGTATTATTTTTTTATTGCCTCATGGGCCTGCTCCTGACCTCGATCTCGTGATGGAGAGCAATGCATGAGGCTCTCCCGCAGACAGACGCGACACGACAGCGTGACGCGACTCTTGCAGAAAACTCTACTCTATGATAACTTCATGGACATTGTTCTACCACAATCGCGTCGCAGTGGACGTCGCGCCACGCCTGTCTGCGGGGGAGCCTTCACTCTTGCTTTTGCATATTTCAATTTGAGTGTGCTAAATGCTTTTATTTTGTCGATTAGGTATGCATTTATCAGCTTCATAAAGCTATGTTTGTGAGAGCGAACTATGAGAGCTATGTTTATGAGAGCATCTCTATTATGCAATAAACATTTCACCAATTAAGAATTCAGCTATAATTTTACTGAAGCGTTTTTCAGTTTTATGAACCTATCAATCTACCTTCCCAACTATGTTGGGGTCAGTCTAACCAGATGCAGCTGAATACTGTATTTTACATGGAGCGACTACCTATCTGACCTCCACAACCCAGTAACTGGGTAAACAAGTTCTTACCAAGGGGTATCGCCCTTGGTAAGACTGGTTTCTGACGACCCGTAACGGCCGTCAAAGATCCACGAATGACAGCCGGGACCAACGGCTTAACGTGCTTTTCGAGGCACGGAGGAGTCCCGGTATGTAAAGATGGTCACCCATCCACAGACCAACCCCGGCAAGCGTAGCTTAATCTGATGGATCGACCCGTGCGGCTGTTAGTACTGTGAGGTTTTATGATGAGATGCAATCTCATGTTGTGCAGGCTGGCAAGAACACTCTATGGTATCCGAACATTCGAACATTATATATTTAAATTAGGATTTTCGTATGGTGTGCATTTGTTGATGAGAAAAAACTAGTTTAGCCCCTGGCGTCGGTCGCGTAATATTGTCCCTTTACATTATACTATTGGTTTAATATAGTCTGGTTTTTCAAAAGTTCTTTAATTTCTTACACTATACACGATCCCGAGTGCCGCAGCTAAGCGAGGTGCTCACAGTACTTAGCCACGAGCTCCACCTCAGTTTTATGAACCTACTGGAGTATAATTATAGGGTCGTTTCCAATTTTGGCTATTTCTGTTTCTATAAATAAGCTTTATTGATACAATTTCCTTCTGCAATATTTAGTTACTGATTACCACATCGCCGTTACACATCCGCCCAGAATAAAATACACAATATTATGCCTACCATGATGTATTTACGAACATTACTAGTTCACCAGTACATCCGACATTACACACGACACGACCTTCAAGGGCATGACATTACTTTTATTTTAGGGTCTGTCATAAAATGTTGGTCTGTGACGTGACGTCATTGTCGTCAACACGTTGGTATGTGGTGTCAGTTTACTGACGAATTTTTGACTGGTTGCCTTTAATGTAAGATTTGTGAGGTTTTGGAGCTGAGTTCTTAGAAGACGTTGATTTGAAATATACTGTAGCTTATAAATATGTGTCCTTGATAGGACTCTGCGAACTGGCAAACAGCAAGATTCTTACGAACCAATTGGCTTTTGTAATAGGAAATTTATTATGCCTTAAAATTGTATGGTCGCAGGATGAATCTGAAACTCACATTTCTGTAATGGGGTTATGTTGGTTGCGAGATAAAGTTCTTAAAGTGCATCCACACCGAAGTTACTTTTTGTAGAGCAACATTTTGCAAAATAACTTTTTGTTGAGGAGCTCGTGGCTAAGTAATAACAGCTGCACGGGGCCATCCACCAGGTTAAGCAATGCTTGTCGAGGTTGGTCCGTGGATGGGTGACCATCTTTACATATCGAGACTTCTCCATGCCTCGGAAAGCACGTTAAGCCGTTGGTCCCGGTTGTCATTCGAGGATCTTTGACAGTCGTTACGGGTCGTCAGAAACCCGAAAGTCTGACAACCGGTCTTACCAAGGGGTCTCGTGAGTCGTGTTACCCAGTTACTGGGTTGTGGAGGTCAGATAGGCAGTCGCTCCATTTAAAATACTGGTATTCAGCTGCATCCGGTTAGACTGGAAGTCGACTCCAACATAGTTGGGAAAAGGCTAGGCAGATTGAGTAAATTTTTTTTTGGTATCCGTTGTTTCCCACTACTAACACTTGCAAAACATTGCTCCACAAAAAGTTACTTCGGTGTGTAAAAAATAACACCTTTACTTAGCAGTGGTTTTTAGAAGGCCGAAAGAAATCTTTATCATGAACATCAGCAGTCAAAACCAACCTCTTATCCTGCCCATTGATTTGGACATTAATTTTCATTGAAGCATGCTTCCTTTTCATTACTTAAATCGACATTTTACGTGAAAAAAAAAAGTAAGAAAAAACTTTGAAGGTGGGAGAAAAAACCTTCAAAGTCTAATATTTCAAATTACCTTAAAACGGAATCCCAAAAATTAATATTGATATCCCGTATTATCCACGTTTTACTGACGGAAAAATCTGCCGTGATTCATTTTGCTCACTTTAGAGAAAACTCCCTAATATTTTTCCTTCCATTTCTTTTACTTTTATACACGATCTGCCATTTTATTTTCAAAGAGAATATGTTGAAGCTCATTTTTGTTATAATAAACTTTGTATTTACATATTTCATGCTTTTCACATTTCCTTTCATGATTTAAGGCTCCGTGCCGCCGCACCGCACGAAATCACTGATTTTGATCAATTTTGTTTATTCGTTGTGAGACCTGGGACGAGAATTTAAACAAAATTATTTATGATTTGAAAAGTCCAATTCTTCGTCTTGTACATAGGGGAAAGGGATTTTTGAAATAAATTAAGGATTCGTGGGAAATCACTAAAATTCGCAACAAGATTTCCAAAAAATGACGCGAGACTGACGTTTGATCGTTTCGTTAGAAGAAACTGCTTTTGATGTTGAAAATTAAAAAATATCATCAACATCATTATATGGTCTACTTGTACATAGGGGAACCACTTTTTTCAACTTTCATACAAAATATAGCAGAAAAAAAATGTTGAAATAACGTAACTTTCTCAAAACTTCAAGCCAAATAAATATTTTTTTCTAATACTTAGAAACACTTTTAAGAAATTTAAAAAATTCTATATTAATTTTAAGTTAATTGTTTAATAGAATCTAAATTTTATTTTATAAATAAACAATTACTTCATTACGTAAATAAATGGCAAAGTGAACTATATAAACGATCGCGGAAAATCTATTCCGTCAGTAGCGAACGGGCCTTCCCAGCGTGAGGACGTATCACTTTGCGTCGCAGCACGCACACACGCACATACGTATCCGATGTTAACATATTCCAGAAATTGTACGTCGACTACCACATTTTGATCCGCATTTTATTTTAAAGTACTTTGCTTGTTTTTGAAGAACATTAAAATTTTGCATGCCTGGCAATAAATAAAATACCGGTGTACGTGTGTTCGTAATTCTTCTTATCCTAAACGGCTTGACTGATTTAGATATTTTTTTTTTTTAATTCTTTTTGTGTAACTTGGATGGTTCATAACTATAGTTGGACTCGCGTGGCGCTGTTGTCGCAGGACAACATCTGCCTGCTGGGTTCACTAGTTATATTTTGACTTTAGATTTCATAGTTTTGAGTGATTTTTGGTAGGGGAATAAGTTATGGGTTCGCGTCACCGATATGCCCGCGCCTATATGCTGTTGTAGCAATAAGTGAAGTATTTTTGGAACGAAATTTCTTTAACGCTACTGAAGACTACTTTAAGTCAAAATAAAGATCCAAGATGGCGGCTGCGAACATTAAAAAATATTTCGTCATGGGTATCGTTTTCATAGTTTTCGAGGATGCTAAAGCTGATAGTGAGGTCAAAATATAAATCCAGGATGGCGGCTGTGACAATATTCAGATTTTTCGTCATGGGTGTCTTTTTCATAGTTTTTGAAGATTCTAAAGCAGATTTTGATGTCAAAACGTAAATATAAGATGCCGGCTGCGAAAATTTTCACATTTCTTCATAACATCACGCCATCAATTTCAAAGGGCCCAACACATTCTAAATCTCATTTAAATTTAAAATTCAAATTTAAGTCTCATTTCCGCAACTTTTTCGCGCAAGTGGGTTCGCGCAAGTGTCTTTCGCGAAAATGTATTTCGCGCAAGTGTCTCAGATCCCTTTATGGATACTGGTGCCAATTCTCTTGTCACAAATTAATGCCTCAAAACTAGACTAAAAATCACCAAAGTTTCGTTCATTCCTGTCAAACGATGATTTCCCATCGTGAAATAATTATAGAATATATTTTATTTTGACAGCACTAAGATGGCAATATGGTGCCGATTCTCTTGTATACCGAACTAAACTTACTAAACTATCACTAAAATTCCTTACTTTTGGCTATGAAAATCTTGAAGCTATTCTGCAACAAAAACTTTCTAAATTTAATTATATTTGACAATCGCGAGTCCACGTGGTACTTGTTTGCCCTACCCCGTGAATTTTTTTTAGAGCTGGAGGCGCACAGGGGGCAGCCTTGACGTTTTATATAGAATTTTTACTTTTTGTAAGGAAAATAAGAAAAAATATTACCTACATGTAGAGTGTCAGGGGTTTAAGGATTTATAAAGGGGATCGAAATTCTCATTATTTTTGCAATTGGACGCACCATTTGCGAGATATATGCAAAAGAAAAAAAAAGATACAGTACTGTTTTTTGCACCTGAAGCGAGGTGTTGGTGTGAATTTTAGTTCAAGTAACTAATTTTATTCCGCACCTTTTTAATCGCGATTAAAAATAGTCCGGCTCTAAAAAGATTCACATGGTTAGGTATCACGTGTGGAGTCGCGATTGTCAAATTCGATTTAGATGTGTCACAAATTTTCTTAAATTTAGAGAATTTATTTTGCATAATTGTGCCGATTCCCTTGTTCACAAACTAAACTAAATTTAAGTGCATCTTTTTCTTTCTATTTCATTAAAAAAAGGACAGAAAATAAATTTTAGTTTAGTCCTGTCAAATTAATCAGCGCTTGACGTTAATTGACGTAATTTTAGTCGGCAAGTTTTTAATCACGTCTAAACTTGTATGGAAACTGATAGGCGGTGATTAATTTGACAGGACTAAACTAAAATTTATCTTCTGTTCTTTTCTTAATGAAATTGTAAGAAAAAGATGCACTGAACTTAAATTTAGTTTAGTTTGTGAACAAGGGAATCGGCACCAATAGCTTTGAGATTCTCATAGTCAAAAGTAAGAAATTTTAGTGATAGTTTAGTTAGTTTAGTTCGGTGTATAAGAGAATCGACACCAATCAAAATTTTAGGTGAAAAAAGTCAAATTCAGAATAGCGAATTTTTCATTTTCACTAAATTAATAACTCATTCAGTTGCAAAAACTGTACTTTATCTTTTTTCTGTTCTTTTGCTTATATCTCGAAAATTGTGTCTTATCGCAAAAATAATGAAAATTTCGACCCCCTTTATGAAACCCATAAACCCATAAAACTCAACATGTAGGTAATAATTTTTCATGTTTTCCATACAAAAAGTATAAAATTCCATATAAAACAGAATTTTTATAAATATTCTAAACGAATATACACAAACATTCCAGACTTATTTCATAAGCGTACCTACGTAACTTAACAAAATACCGTCTATAGGATCAAAACTGTTTAAGCGATCACTACGCTCGATGTTTAGGCGTGTGTGCGTGAACGGTGCACACAAACATAGCATCGCAAGAATTTACCTAAACTCTGTCGAGTGAATTCACAGCCAGGAGCCTTAAGGAATCTTTTTTTAACGTGCAAATTTGTGTTATTTGAGCAGTATTTCTGAAGTACGAATATTATGGCATTTAGCAGAATTTGAGTCTCTTAAAATAAAAGAGTGGTTTGCGAATTCTGTCAATATGATAATATTAGTAAATAGTGTTCTTATGAGCAAATAATGAGACAGTGCGAGCAAAACGTCGACATGACGTCGTAGCGTCGATCAGGTTTTGTGCTTTTTAGCAATTTCCCTTGCAATCGTAGACAACTTGACACTTTTTGGATGTATTCACAGCATTATTATTATTTCAGTTCACTTTTTAACACTTCACTAAATACTAATTAGTATTTAGCGGAATTTAATGGCCACCTCCTTAAATGGTTTAAATTAAATCAAGCAACCTTCCATAATGTCAAAATTTAAATAACGTCAATTTGATTTATTTGTTTTATACGACGGGTCTGCTGTAAGCTGTATGTCTTGATCATCTTAAATGGTCGGCTAATCAATGATGATGAAATTGTTTATGATTATTTGCGTTTCTTGGCCAATTGGTCTTTTGGTCCGAATTTGGTGTTATGTATTAAAAGTATGTTTTTTATACAAGTGTAGGTTGGCAAGGATAATTAGGTAAGTAATGAATAGTAGAATAATATGGTGTACTTAAGTTTTATAAGTTATAACAAGATATTATCATAAAAGCTTACGTGATTAAATTATACTAGCTGACCCCGGCAAACGTTGTTTTGCCAATTATTTGTTTGGGGTGGACAACCCTTATCACATAGAGGTATGAAAAATAGATAGTAGCCGATTCTCAGACCTACTGAATATGCATATAAAATTTGGTAAAAATCAGTAAAGCCGTTTCGGAGGAGTAAGGTAACTAACATTGTGACACGAGAATTTTATATGTAAGATTTTATGGCAGTGTGATACCGCCGCGCTGTGTCTCGCAAATCATGTTAAGGTGGATCCACAGTGGTAGCCCGCAAAATTCAAATATTCTTACGTTTTTTGTATTAATACATCTCTCTAAATTAGATTTGTTCCAAAAGAACTTTTCCCCTAAGAAAGTTTTTTTTAAACAAATCTAACTTACAGAGATGTATCTATTAATGATTCTAATAGAAAGAAAGAAAATACGTTTATTTGCGGTAAACATGACGCAAAGAAAGAAAAAAAAAACACGTAAATAACAATTTGGGGGAAAAATGCGTCACATCCACGCAAAACGGCCATCGCTCAGCATAATGCTAATGATTATAATTCTGTAAATGCATATTTTTTACGGTCGCGAATCATATTTTGATCAAGATGAACAACCTGACACAGACCTGCAAATTGCAAAAAGCGTAAGAAAATTTGAATTTCGCGGGGTACCACTGCGGATCCTCCTTAAGCCGTAGGTTATGCGCCTGATCTCTCTCCGGCAAGGCTCGGAACCGGTTTAATAAATACCGATTAAAACCAGTTTATTTGGGTTTAACTCCGAACTTTTCTTAAGAACGTGAACGTTTTAAGAACTTTATTTTAACCTAAATTAACCGGTTTATTCGACGAGCGGCATGTTGGTAAACGCGTTGCAACTTGTGATTACTGGTGAGGATGCCACGCTGAATAAAAACTAAACAAAAAACCGGTTAATATTGCTCTAAACCGTTTAATTCGAAAAAACCTTTATGTAAAGATCCCTCCTAAACCGGTTTACAAAAACCGGTTTATACGAACGAAACCGAATGTAAAGGGTCTTGCGTCAAGTACATAATAACGGTTTGAAAATTTAACCGGTATCCGAGCGTTGATCTCCGGTCGTGTCGGATTGCCGTCCCATCGGACTATGAGAGTGAGGGAAGAAAGAGCACACCTGTGTCTGCGCACACACTTGTGTACTTTGAAAGATCCCGCGCCGAAGGCTGATCTCCGCTGAGATTGGTCGTCATGGTCGAAATTCGGTCAGGAGGACTATCGTAGTATGTATATCTTTATCAAGAATATAATAATGATAGTCAGATACTCAAAATGTACTGAAATCTGGGACGGTTAGGTACCAGGATCATAAAACCGTTAAAGGTTATACCTACTTACAATGTAAATCCGAAGATTTAACGCTAATAAAAAGTAGTTTCTCACTGAATGCCATCGACATCATAAAAATTATTCGCCATAACGACTTCTGCGAAGGTCGAAGGAAGGAACTCGTGTAACTACTCAGCAATCATCGCCACTCCCGCGCAGTTTCTTCTAACGAGAGTTATTTACAAATGGATGCCCAAATTGTTTGAAAACTATGATGTGAAAAAGTATAGGTATGATCCAGGTTTTAGGGTGAAAAAGAATTAATGAAAATGACACAGACTTTTAAAGCCCCTGTTTCCAACACTTTCCAACATTCATTACAAAAACGTACCTACTCATATGGACTAAGACACTACGAATGCTTTAAAAAAAAAAAAAGTGTGGCACTCGGGGACTGCCGCGGTAAAGCTATTGCATAGCATTTGTAACCTCCATACTTCCTATTTGTCAACGCTACACTTGGGATGATGACGTGATGACATAAAACAAAAATTACGTTCCCATGACGACATCACGTTGTCATGGGAACCGTCATTACATGGTAGGCGGAGTGGGGGGTGTTAGGTTTTATTTTCGTTACGTTACGGAATTTCTTGATTCGGTCGAAGCCCGCGCTAAAAGCTATGCAATAGCTTAAAAACTCTGGAGTCTAAAGACAAAAAATTTAATAACAACCACGTCCCACTTTTCATAACACTTTCTGTCATTTTAGCAATAAACTTTTGAAATAAAATACGTCGTAAATTATTTGATTAAGAAACTTTTACTTATGTAATGAGAACTTTCTCCTGTGTTGAGCTTGTGTGGTGACTGTAAAATAAACAAATACAGAACATTGCGTGTATCATTAAGAATTTACAAGACATTTTTTTCCTTCTGAGAAACCAAGTACCATCGGGGTAACGCATATCTAAGCAATTTGAAAACAAAATACTGTGCACACGACCCTTTTTTTCGTAGGTAAGCGATACTATAGCGGTCGAGCGCTGCAAGCAAGAATAGTCCTTACAGTGTTCAGATATGCATTTCTTCGATAGTACGTAATTGCAATTTGAATATCTTCAGATCAGATATCTTTTGAATTAATTTTCGAGTTTTCCTTACATTTCTTTTGTAATTAGGTCATTACGTACTTCTGAAGCTCAACAGCATAGCTTTTTCCTGGCTTATGACACCTAAAGGTGTGTCGAAAAGCGTCAAAATATCAAAGTTTAAGGTTTCACTATCCTAACTAAACCTAACTTTAATTAATGTTATAACTGTGAGTCGCACGATAGCTGACAAATGCGTGCACTGACTAGACAGGCCCTCTCAATCTGTGTGGTGCTTTCCTCTAAAGACCACTTCAGACACCAATCCACATGGCCTTCACATGATCTGACCAAGATTATGTCTGGACTTTAAAAGAGACTGTGACTTCTGAGTTTGTTTCGGCCTTTCTTCTCAGAGTAGTCAGATAGGAAACGCCGACCTCATCTAGTTTTAAAATATGATTGACGTGTAAAAGTGTTTGTACAAACCTACTTACAGAAATAAAATCATTTATCATTTAAAACGAATTTGTTTGTTTGTTACGTTTGCACGCTGAAACGGCTAAACGGATTTGGATGAAATTTGGCACATGGGTAGACCTTGGCCTGAGTTAGGATATAGGGTACTTTTATCCCGATATTCCCAAGGGATCGAGACTTATGAGGGTGAAACCGCGGGGCGCTGCTAGTATTGAAAATTTAGGCAAGCGAAGCTGATAATTTTCATCTCACATGAGATGTGAGAGTAGGTACAGTCGACCGCACGTCAGTGGTGACACTTTGACCTTGAACCTAGCGTAGTAAGGAGTTTCAATAGAATACGAGGCCAGCTTATAATGGCTTTTTTTTCACTGCCGTGCGGTCGACTGTACCTATTAGAATCTTACTGAGCTAATTGTGATCATTTCGATCCGTTCCAATGCTTATCATCCTTATCTCTTCACCTCTTTATCTTCTACTCATTGCTAAATAGTAACATACTTATGTCCCTCATAATAAGAATAGATGAGATTTTTTCAGGGGTCTACTCTCTAAGTACGAAGATACGGGCCCGTTCGAAAGTAGTTCGGTAATTTTGGAGTGAACCCTATACCCGATTAATAAACTTTTTCGGACGGGAAAAATCAAATCGGGCGTATGGACATTATTTAAAAGAGTGTCTGTGGAGTTTCTTGCCCGTTCTTCTCCATAGGTACCATCGAAGAAACCCATACCTAAACAAATCGAAAACAAAATCCCGTGCACACGACCCTTTTTTTTCGTAGGTAACCGTTACTACATCGGCCGAGCGCTGCAAGCAGAAATAGTCCTTACGGTGTATAGGTATGGGTTTCTTCGATGGTACCTACTACGCTTTGGAATGGGCAACTAGCTTCATATTTCTGACTGACCGACTCCTTTACAATTCAAAAGTGCCTGTAAATAGTTTAATTGAAATAAATGGTTTGAGTTTGACAGTTGTCAAGTCGTGGTATCATTCATTTTAGGTCGGGCTCCAAACTAACCTTTTGTTCATAGGTGATACGGGGACGGAATCGAAATGAAATGAAATTGTTTATTCTGTAAATAGGATATCGGAATCACTTTTACACGACATATAAAAAAATATTAAAAATAAGCTAGATGTGTTCGGCGTTTCCTATCTGACTACTCTGAGAAGAAAGGCCGAAACAAACTCAGAGGTCGCAGTCTCTTTTAAAGTCCAGACATAATCTTGGTCAGGCCATATGAGGACCATGTAGATTAATGTCTGAAAAGGTCTTTTGAGGACAGATTTGAGTGGACCTGTCCAGTCAGTGCAAGCATTAGTCAGTAATCGTGGAGCTCAACTCAGAACTTAAGGAGCTCAACTCGACGAGCAATACCAAAGAAAGGACATTTGGATAGGCAGCAAAAACTACTCAAACTGCCAGACCATCACTAAAACTAGAAGAGAAATAAAAATAATATCCACGCTTAATCGCCAGTTACTTCGACCGAAACTACGGAATTCGTGCTTAGTGAGTACCTCCTGGTACAGTGGTATGTACAGCCTTATTATAAATAAGTCCTAATAATTATGTTCATTACACAGCTTTTTATTAGCTTAATACAACTTTTACTTAATTGGCCAGCGTCAAGACACATCTAATGTATGAGTCCGGCTGCCGATAAGAGCGAGGTCCGATTGGGAAATCGTACGAACTGTCTCTACAAGAATAGATAAGCAGCATTCCGGATCCCGTGTTTATTGAAGTAATTACTTACGATTTCTTAACTTGATTCCCTTTTACAGGCATTGTACGGTGATTTTAATCGATAGAGATTTCTAATTGGTTTTGATGAGATGTACTAACATTGAGTTTGTTATGAAGAAAATGAATAAAGCTACCTCGTTGGTCGGGTAAAGTGTTCTTTGGTTTTCACTGACTTCCAAAAAGGAGGATTTTATGTTCGTCTGTGTTTTATTTTATTTTTATATCTGTATGTTTATCGATATTTTCGTCAATTATGGACCGATTTTAAATTCTTTTTTCATTTAGTAGAAAAAACTTGCGCCGTGGTTCCATATAAATTTTATTAACTTTGCTGGGGTAGTTTTTGAGTTAGCCTCAATAATACGTATTTTTCAGTCTATGTGGAATTGTAGATGATGTTATAATAACTTCCTGGCACTGTTATTTACATAGCAGGTGTGGTATTCGAATTTGTGTCGGGTGGTTTTTTTTTGTAAAAGTTGAGTCTATCTGAAATTTCTCAACCTGGAATGCCCAGTTGTTGGTAACAGATTCGCCCCCTATTACATGGGATTTAAACATAACTGGCGAAATGTGGGTGTACTATAGGTTGACTTCTGCCCAATCCTTCGGGGACACAAGGATTGTTATGTAAATTAAACTTTCGTAATTACTAAGTAAAAGGCCGTTGTGAACATAACAACGAGGCGTAATGTTCACTAACTACGGATTTTCACTAACTACGGATGTTCACTAACTACGGATGTTCACTAACTTCAGATGTTTACTATCTACAGATGTTCACTATCTACGGATGTTCACTAATTACGTATGTTTACTAACTACGGATGTTCACTAACTACGGAAGTTCACTAACTACGGATGTTCACTAACTTCAGATGTTTACTATCTACAGATGTTCACTATCTACGGATGTTCACTAATTACGGATGTTCACTAACTACGGATGTTCACTAACTTCAGATGTTTACTATCTATAGATGTTCACTATCTACGGATGTTCACTAATTACGGATGTTCACTAACTACGGATGTTCACTAACTACGGATGTTCACTAACTACGGATGATAAATAACTGCGGATGATCACTAACTGCGGATGATCACTAACTGCAGATGATCATTAACTGCGGATGTTCACTAACTACGGATGTTCACTAATTACGTATGTTCACTAACTACGGATGTTCACTAACTACGGAAGTTCACTAACTACGGATGTTCACTAACTTCAGATGTTTACTATCTACAGATGTTCACTATCTACGGATGTTCACTAATTACGGATGTTCACTAACTACGGATGTTCACTAACTTCAGATGTTTACTATCTACAGATGTTCACTATCTACGGATGTTCACTAATTACGGATGTTCACTAACTACGGATGTTCACCAACTACGGATGTTTACTAACTACGGATGATCACTAACTGCGGATGATCACTAACTGCGGATGATCACTAACTGCAGATGATCATTAACTGCGGATGTTCACTAACTACGGATGTTTACTAACTATGGATGTTCACTTACTACGGATGTTCAATATAGGGTAATCGTGGAATGGAATCATCGTAGGTATGGACTGACTGTAAAAATATTATATACCGAACTCATTATGCCGCCAAGTAATTACTATGCCAAGCCATTCTTCAATGTTTCCAATGCGTAAAGTAGTCATTTTCAAAGCAAGACACATCTCAGTGTATTACATAATTATACATAACCTTTGTGTAGGGATTTCCATATGAATTTCCAGAGAATGATGACAAACCATTAGACCGTCTTGTTCAAAATGTTCGCTGTTCAAATAGTCTCTTCTGTGAATTTTATATTCTTTGTTCGAGGACAAAAAGTGTAGGTTCAAACGACTCATCGAGGGACTTTCCTGTCTGTGGGGTGAGTCGTTAGGTTTTAATTTTTTAGTTTAGGATTATTAATTTTTAAAGGAACAAAGGTTAACTTTCCTTGTTTATAATTTTATATATATATATTTGAGGTGATTCAGAGTGTTTCTTGTAATATTTAATTAATTGAGCTACAAGTCACAGTTTATTTTTTTGCAAGCGCGACCTAAGAGGACTCTATCTTTCTTTATTGCAGATTTTGAGGCTTTCCAAAGCACTTTTAGAACCCCTAAGGACTCACTTCTCATTTAGAAAATGAGAAGTATAGACCTCTCCTAAGCCGCACCACAACATCCTGTCCTCAACCTTCTGCATCCAGCCTGTCCCAACCACCTTTATTCACCACCTCTATACCCCACAAACTTCAACACTTCCTAACATAAAAGTAACCATAAATTGGCAATAATAAAAACCCTACGTCTCGCTTGTTTAATTTATGTTGTTTACATGTTTACACATAATTACTCAGTTGACCACATAATTCAGCGGGACCATTAGCACGCGGGAAATTAGAGAGACCTCGCTTGTGGTCACTTTATTTATTACCGCAGCATTTTAGGGTTTACGCTGCGGAGATTATAGGGTTGATGCTCGATTGAGTAGCTGGAATTAAGGCACAGTTTCACCACAAATCACAAAATGCGTTTAGTGCTAAACGTATTGAAAATATCATTATGTTTCTAATATCAAAATGACAGAGACAGAACGATGTTTGTGGTGCAAGTGGGGCTTAGAGGTGGATTCTGTAGGCGTGATATTTCCCTACGACTAAATGAGTGACAGATCTTTTAATTTAATTGGCCAATGAGATTAAGGATTCACTATCCGATATCTTTTAGTGCAGCCAATCTTGTCATAGATTTAGTTTTATTTTTCAGTTATGTAAAACCTACGTCTTAAGAGGCCGGCGACACGGCTCGCAACTACAAATCGAGATGTTTGCAAAATTCAATTCCAAGCCCGTTGCGCTAGTGTGAGTGCCTGTCGGAGCGATATACACCTACAGTGAGCAATACTACCACGCACACATTGACAATTATTGCTTGACGTGATAGTACTACTAGCTTTCGAAAATTTATGATAAATTTAGATGTGTTCCGTAATACAAAAAATTATGAATGAAAACTTAATGTATTTCCATTTTTTTTTCGATAATTTATTATTATTTATTTATAAAAACATACACTATCATCACAGGCTTACCTAATACAATAGTGTAGCTATAATTACATTTAAGATTAGAGTTACAATTTTATTATATAATTATCAATAACAAAGAGTAATTTTACAAAATGTGGCCCGTGTGAACTTGATAACATAAACTATGCTTCTGTGGAAACAATATTACAAACATTGTTGTTTATAATACAGAAAAAACAATATGAAAACATGTCCGAAATGTAAAAATGTACGAAATGCAATTCGTTTACACTTCGTTTAAATGTAAGTTTTTAGAAATAAAAAGACGTAGGAGCCTAGTTAAATACTGTCTCAATCCGAATATCAACATAATATGGTGGAAATATGCTCAAATTGCAAATGATTTATGTACCTACTACGTTTGTGTGGACAAATCATGCGTCGCCGCAATCTTAAGATTATTTTTTTTTAAATATTCTCC
The DNA here is from genome assembly GCA_963680765.1 of Agrochola lychnidis. Taxonomy (NCBI): domain Eukaryota; kingdom Metazoa; phylum Arthropoda; class Insecta; order Lepidoptera; family Noctuidae; genus Agrochola; species Agrochola lychnidis. The sequence goes on from OY796852.1 coordinate 3,784,168, forward strand.
TCTTAGAAATGTTTGCTACATTAAAGGCCTTGAGCTACGTTTTCTTACTTTTTCTAAATAAAATCTTATACACATTTCCAGTTTGAAAATTATAAAGCTCGCCTAGCCTTGTATCATTAAATTAGTTCCAGAAGACAAATACTAGGTGCATCATGTAATGACTGGGTCATTACTGAACAATTTTCTCCAGTGTCAAGCTCGCACTTTCTCAGACCACACTGTTTTCTAATGCATTACTAATATGAAGATTGTTGCATCCATGGTCCAAGGTACGATGAGGCAAAAAATAAATAAAAATGTCATTAATGTCAAATCCGATATGGCAAATACGTCAGTAGGAAATACAGGGTGTTATGCAGACGGTTGAACGTACGAAAATGGCGGATCCGTGGGGCCGTCTGCTACGTGTTTAGGCCCAATAAAAAGACACAGGCCACACGGATTTTGTAAAATCCTTTTTTGAATTTTATTCGAAATTCGTCGCTGCTCAAACTTTAAACGTCAATCATTTCATTTAAAAATAACAAGACTGGCAACTTTTTTTTTTTAATTGATCGCTTCTTTAGGTGCGTTGGGCATTTTTGAAATGGGAAAAATAATTGAACACGCGACACTGTTACCGTTACCGACACCTCATTAAAAGTATTTCCTGCACAGTAAAATTGTTAAAGTTTTCACTTCTGTCGGCACTCCCGGAGAGCCACTGTTTTTTTTTTCATCAATTTTTTAAAACAAGGAACAATATTTTAGTACCTAGTAGCTCTAAATCATCATTATTCTTAGCGTGTCGAAAGCAATTTATATAGTCGCTCTAGAATTTCGCTATGAGTTTAAATCATCTTTAAAAAGTTCAAAACCCACTCTTTTATTGAAGTCAGATATACATTTTTAAGAGATCGGCTTTAGTTCAAGGTGCATATTCTAGATTTTCTTCTGTGGTGTCTACAACCTACAAACTTATTTTTCAGTTGTCAAACTCATTAGTAGCCTCTCGCCATTCTGGTTGTTAGAAGATAATTTGGTTCTTGATCGTTAATATAGTATAGAAAGTTTCGGCAGAAGTGGGCTCTCACTAAATTGTAGCAGTAAAACATTTATGATCTGCGGGCGTAGGTAAACTTAAGTGATGTAAGATTGACAATACTTTTATTGTCTATGCGTAAATCATAAACCGTAATCTAAATATGTTTTACGAGGTATTTTATTCATATTGCCTTTATTCTTTGACTTTTCAATTATTCCATAGCTCCTCATTCAAATATTATTTTTAGGATACACACAAAACTTCTTGATACTTTGCATGCAAATTGCTGAACAAACTGGCTTAATGGTTTATTTACATGACCATATACCTAGTTAAGAAACAAATTCTTTTGTTTAGTTTAAGTTTTAGCCATTTCGGAACAGAAGGTTCTTTGTTGTTTCTCAAAAGCTATAATGTCTAGACTTTCGCTAATGAATAGCCATCAATTTCAATGTTCTAACATTGTTAGCAAGTCTCAAACTCCATCATTTTCCGACGCAATCTTAAAGTAAGGCATTTACCAATTTACACATAGTTTATTTTCACCCAATTATTTATAACTATGAGTTTTCAACGCTACGTTACGAAATTATAAGTTTGGTCCGAAATCTATTTTGATTCGCGAAAAAATAAACTATTACATTGATTTATTGAAGCATAAATTTTTATTTAACAAATTATTACATGTTTTACAGAAATATGAAACATATTACAGTAATATGTTTGTGTTAGTTGTCCAATAGGCTATCAGCCGAAATGAAGCCCTTGAAATAACTTATTCTGAGCTTTGAATGATAGTGGAAACCTGTGTAAACATATAAAAATATGATTTGCGGCAAATTGTTAGTTTTAGTAGTAACAGTTTATTTATTTTTGCTCATAAAACCCACCGGGGCTTACCGATCGGCCAAAGTTCGGTTCGATGTTTGAGTCATAAAATTGTAATATAAACTACGTTGACGTGTACTGGGGTTATTACCGAAATCGGGACACGGTAGTTTCGACTTTAGTTTCACGCCTATTTATACACGCATCATTGGCGTATCAAGACTATATTTCGCAGTAACATGTACCGGTACTAAAGTCTATGCCAAATACAATGTTTTGGATGTTGCTTTCGAAGAATGTGTCACTGGGTATTAATTTTCTTCACTCAATATTTATCTTACGTCATCGCTGTTGTAGAGCTACTATTTGTCTGTACTTGCATCTGAGCTCTTTGAATCATGTTCGTCGATTAGCGCCAAGATTTTTTACAGATTTTTTAGTAACGATACTTGCTCCAATTCTACGAAACATCAGTACACACCTAATCACGTGTTACCGACGTTATAGCAGTTTTTTTTTTTTACTTTAACGCAATTGTACACCATTATGGGTGGCCTATTTGATTTATTGTAAGTAGTTGATCCAATAAAATGGCGTCACGTCATTTGCAAGCCCAGTAATAAATAGCGCCAAATTACTGGCGCCGAGTTGATTGCTACCGATTGTGTGGTGGCCAGACATTTTATAGACAGCAGGACAAGTATCAACACACATAATAGGTTAGGCAGAGGTGCACTCATATTTCGCCAGTTATGTTTTTAAGTTTCATTTACATGAACACTGCACTGCACTTTTTGATTACTACTGGGAGCCAATTGCCATTAACTGGGCACAAGTCCAAACTTCAAGCTGCTGCTGAGAAATTTCTGATGAAAAAACTCAATAACACATTGCCCGCCCTTTTTAGGGTTCCGTTGCCAAATGGCAAAAAACGGAACCCTTATAGATTCGTCATGTCTGTCTGTCTGTCTGTCTGTCCGTCCGTATGTCACAGCCACTTTTTTCCGAAACTATAAGAGCTGCGCTGTTGAAACTTGGTAAGTAGATGTATTCTGTGAACCGCATTAAGATTTTTACATAAAAATAGAAAAAAAACAAATAATTTTGGAGTTCCCCATACTTAGAACTGAAACTCAAAAAATTTTTTTTCATCATTCCCATACGTGTGGGAATGATGAAAAAAAATTGAGGTTTCTAATATCATTTTTTTCTAAACTGAATAGTTTGCGCGAGAGACACTTCCAAAGTGGTAAAATGTGTGTGTGTCCCCCCCTGTAACTTCTAAAATAAGAGAATGATAAAACTAAAAAAAAATATATGATGTACATTACCATGTAAACTTCCACCGAAAATTGGTTTGAACGAGTAAGTAAGTAAGTAATACGTCATAAATCGTAAACCGCAATTTCCCTTTCATTCAATGTTACTTGCTGCTACGGAACCCTTCATGGGCGAGTACGACTCGCGCTTGGCCGGTTTTTTTTTTTTTTGGGTGGGAAATTATCAAATAACTTCTCCCGCTCTGGGCGAAGCGGGGGGGCGTGTCAGACTCGTACTGACTAAAACCCACCCGTGTTCCTTCAGTTGCCGTGTTGCCAGGGGGCCACGATGTCCCTATCGGTTTTCTTCGAACACCCGGCAGGCATTGGCCCTAGCGGACCCCGTCAATTCTGCTGACATCTCTTTGAGGCGCGCGTGGAACACAATGCGCCGTTCGACCCGGGCTTGGTCCTTATCGGACGGCGAGCTGATATTGCCCGCCCTAGGAAACGAACACATGACTTCAACCTCAGCAGTAGCGGTTGTGACCACTAGACCAATGACAAATTTAAGTTTTATTTCGCATCTTGTCGTGTCGTGTCGGTATGAGTTTGCAAGATGACGTAGTCTAAAGATATATCTAGGAAGGTTGGTAGCGAGGCTATCTGGGGAGGGTGCGCCACAAGTATTTTTTGAGTTACATTTTTTTAATGTCACGACAGAGGTGCAGCAATTTTTCGAGTGTGACTCATCAAAACATAGGAGAGGTGAAGATAAATTATGACTCTATTGAGATTGTGATTGAGAATATGAAATACCGTCTAAGTATTCTTCTAACATACATTGTAGAGAACAATCTGTCTAGACTTTTCCCAACCATGTTGGGGTTTCGGCTTCCAGTCTTACCGGATGCAGCTGAATACCAGTATTTTATGTGGAGCGACTGCCTATCTGACTTCCATAACCCAGTAACTAGGTAATACGATACCCCTTGGTAAGACTGGTTGTCAGACTTTCAACCCGTAAGTGTAACGACTGTCAAAGATCCACAAATGACAGCCGGGATCAACGGCTTAACGTGCTTTTCGAGGCACGGAGGAGTCTCGGTATGTAGAAATGGTCACCCTTCCACGGACCAACCCCGGCAAGCGTAGCTTAACCTGATGGATCGACCTGTGTGGCTGTTAGTACTTAGCCACAAGCTCCTCGATTGTAGAAAACGAGTTGTAAAAAATTTTTTACAAAAAAAAACAACTGACTTCCAAAAAAAACACTACAAAGTGAAAAATAACTTTAATTTCGGAAGTCGGTGTCTTTGGTTTTGAATTTTCGTTTTTTGCCACCGACTTCCGAAATAAAAGTTATTTTTCACTTTGTAGTGTTTTTTTTGGAAGTCGGTTGTTTTTTTATGTAAAAATTTTTTATTTTTTACTTTTTAGTTGTGGTATTTACCCCACACAAATTCAGTAAGAAGAACATAACATATCATCCACATACTAAGTGGGAAAAAAATCGTATTATTGAAGCTAACTTAAAAACTACCCCAGCAACGTTAATATAATTTATATGGGATCACACGGGAAGCACCAGCTTTCAAATAAAAAAAGAAATATCAAAATCGGTTCACCCAGTAGAAAGTTCTGAGGTAACAAACATTAAAAAAAACACAGTCGAATTGAGAACCTCCTTCTTTTTTTGAAGTCGATTAAAAACTTCGTTACCAGTTTAGAGAGATCAAAAGGCAATTTCTAGATATTTTTACCAGCTTTAAGACAATCACATTTGTTTGACATTATGCGTCAGCCTTCACTGTTTGCTAAATAACTCACTTCTGTTTAAATGCGTAATTGTCTTCTAGTGTTTGTCTTATCTAAGTGTGATTTTAAGTAAGAAGCTGTTAATGTATGATTGTTTTTAGTAATCAAGCATTATTGGTTTAACCATGTTTGCGACTTTTAGAAGGACAGTGTTAACTTGATCGCAGCCCGTCCCATCCTTGATGTCCTCCCTCCGGTTGACGCCCTCAGCCGAGGTTCGTACCCCGCAGGGGGTGCCCTTAACGAGCGTTCACCTAGTTTTAATAAGCATAGTTAATATATAATAACCCCTGGCTGGAGATTTTAAGTGTAGTAAGTAGCTTAAGGCACCCACAGGAAAGCCCGGTTAAGTAGTCATGATCTCAGAGGTCAACTACAAGATGCCCTAACAAAAAAAATAAAAAATAACTTGATCTGTGACATAAGGTAAGTTTATTTGTATGATTTAGTGGTTATTTTCGATTATAACGGTCATTACATTTTTGGCAAAGACTAAACCGTGAACACATTTTTGACCAGTTATTGTGTTCAATTAAAAACTGTATTACTTTGAACAGTGAGCCTTAATTTACATAAAATCCACGTGCATAAAAACATTTAATTAATTAAGACATAAATCACATTAATGAAAAAAAATTAGAGCATCGTCTCAAAAAAATCTAAACAGATGGCCACATTACAACCAAGCACTTGTATTTTTATATCAATTAAAACGAAAATAGTACCCAATGTTCCGACCTTGGCGGGAATTATCTAGGAATTATTGTGTAGCATGGCCACCTTGGATCGACGTGCCATCGGCGCGAGCGCGGGCACATTCAGGGAATGTACAGACGCCAGCACTTCAAGCTACTACAATCTGTCAAATTTATTTAATAGATTTTCAACATTATGGCTGAAGTGTAAGGTTCAAAGTTGATTGGGAAAATTTGACAGTTTCGGGTAGCTTGATGTACTGGCGTCTGTACCCACAGAAGTACTGACGTTCATTTTCATGCAATTAACTTTTTTTAAATCTTATTCGCTTCCGGATACTGTGCTATATTTATTTAAATAGAAATAACTTTGATTGGAATGTAGGCAGCGATGGTAAACGGTAATTGACTTGAGAGTATATTTTTTGCTAGATAATTCACTGACCGCAAGATAAATAAACTGCAGATCAGATTCCGATGCAGTTTGTTATTGTGTTTACGGGTTTTTAACACGTCTGAAGAAAATTATCGTGGCCTTCAATAAATTCGTCTGGAGTAAGAATTGATTATTTTTAGATAACGCATCGATTACAGATTCCATGGTGAAAAATTATCGGAAATTAATTTCGTTACCGCTCAAAACTTTTGTTCGGCAACAAAATACCTACTCCTAATGTGAGTTTTTCTAAATAAAGGTTCCGCAGACAGGTGCGATGCGATACTGCTGGAATAATTTCTATGAAGAATTGTTCCACCAGACCGTTGTAACGGAAATTGTTTTACCGGCGTCGCGTCTGTCTGTGGAACTTTAACCTAACAAAATAAAACAATCATCTGATGAGCGAAAAAAAAAGTGGTGGCACTCCGGGAGTGCCGACAGAAGTGAAAACTTGAACAAGATCGCCTTGGTGGAAGAAAAATACATGTATAGAACATTGGTCCGTTACCTGATCTAAATAAAGAACACAACCACGTTTACAAAAATTAGGTGTCGTCATGGTGTCGCGAAATCAATGGTTTAGTCCCATGTCCCATCTCAAAAATGCCCAAAGCGCCTAAAGAAGTTTTCACTTCAAAAACAACTGTTCAAGAATTTTTTGATATTTTAATCACTTACGAATCAAACTGAGATAAGCTCTCGAAGACACAATCCTGTGCACCAAACAGTTATTTTTAACACAATAAAGGTGATTTATGGCAACACTACAGCTACATTTCTCACTAGCAACACCTCAAACAGGATTACTTTCAACAAAAAATCCATCGATTTATCTCCACTAGTAAAATAATTAACACGTGTTCCAAATACACGGCCGGCTACCGGATACACCGGTTTACAATAAATACAAATCGATTTCTGTCAATTAATTAAATATCCGATCGAAATCGATAAGTCGGTTAGCAGCTTGTCAAGACAATTGTAATCCGCGAAAGTCAGTCTCTAATGAAATAAACTTCCATTTATTTAATAGCAAAGGGAAATTAGTAGCGATTTATTAAAGAAGTGCCCCATATCGATCGTGAGATCCGATTAAATCCATAATCGATTTGAAATCGATTTTTAATGACGGATAATTTAATCGACTAAACTGATTTGTTTTCTCTGCATAATATTTTCATAAATTATTTATATTTATGGATTTATCATGTGAAAAATATATTTCTAATGTTTATAGAAATATGGTGACGTTAAGTGATCTATGTAAAAACAGTAGAAAAATCTAGAGTAGGTGAGTAGTTACCCGTTATTATAAATTCGCTGAAGTAGTAAATGTCAAGTGTAAAAGATTAGAAGCTATTAATACAACATCAGTCAACATTGACTTTCTTTTTATGGCTATAATCACCTGAAAAATGTGTCACGCAGGTAAAACTCTACATCACCAAGACATCACGTATGAATACGATATGATAATGACACTTGAGATTTAAAATCCGTGTAATATCTGATCATTAAGAAGGCTAGGTTGGACGCCATTACGTACTGGGGACAAGCTGTAAATAAATGAGCAACACGGTGCTGCAGCTTGTATATTATGTCAATTTAAATTTACGTTCGCATAAATAATAGCCGCGTAAAGGTCGGCTTTCTGGGCCAGCTGACGTAACCACCCTAAAATATTTTTATAAATCGAATTGTGTCGATCGTTCGCTGAACGATAACGATCGTTCATTGTTAACCAATAGCAACATTAGCATCAAACTAATCGATTATCGAATCAAATTGATTGGTTTATTAGTGAATGAATGATTTCTATCATTTTTATTAATACGCCGCACATACGGCAAAAGTGACGATTTAGGTGGACAAAAATATTTAACTAATGAAGTTGATTTTTTAAGTAGGGATTTAACATAATATGATACTTAATGACTGTTTAAGCAAGAATAACGACTTTAGCGTTAGGTACTGACTTCCTCCGGAAAGGAAATAATTGTTTGATTCACAATAATGAAATAAATCACAAAACAAAAATAATTGTCATAAAAATGGATTTATTATGGAACTTTCAATTTAAATTTTAATCGTGGAAGTTTTCTTCATCAGTCTAACCATCATTATCATCAATTTCATAATTCTTCATTGATGTATCTTTCAAGAATTTCGGGATATCAAGTATTGATGTAACTTGTGGCGAAAAAGGTATACTTTTGTGCTTTTTAGTTTTTGTTTTTGCAGATATTACTGGATCTGAAGTAGTAGCATGTGTACGGTGAACCCGCACATTTCGTAAAATTAAGTAGGTTAAGCTACATCAGCGTTTGCATACGCGCGATCATTTAGTAAACTGGCTAAGTAAAATAAATCAGTGATTTTACCACACTCAACACGGGCGGTTTAATTCATCATTCCAGGGTTTCCATCATCACAAGTGTACAGAACTATCATTCTTACGCTTGAACGAAGTGTACAGACTATCTTCGTACATTTTGTTTGGTTCTTCGAGCCGGATCGGACCGGCTGGATTCTGTGATCACGCGTAACAATCCATCGGGTGTTTAGATCCAGGTGTGTTGAAAACGCAGCCACACACTTGATTATATTCGTTGACTCCGTTCCATCATCACAAGTGTACAGAACTATCATTCGTACGCTTGAACGAAGTGTACAGACTATCGTCGTACAATGTGCATATCTATATTTGTGTTTATCCTCGACGTTTTTCTAGAATTTTCATCATCTGAAAATTGCCCTTATTTGATTTAATAATGTCTGCTCCATGAATAAATATTTTATGTAGGTACTGTAGCAATTTTTTTTTTTTTATATTTGGTATTTTTTTCTTTCCTTACACTTCTTCTGACAAAATTTAAAAAACTTATCTTCTTTAGAATAAAAAAATATTCAAATTCAGTCGCCATCGGAATATTGCAACTATTGTTGTTAATGGTTTTTTTTCGTATCTGCCAACAAAAACAACAATTACTTCTAAAGTGATAAAAAGTGATAGCTAAATTTTTGTATAGACTTTCTAAGAGACTTGAACAACGTTATTATAAAAAGTAAATGAGGGTACTCTGAGGTACTTTTTTGCTGTCGTCTATGAAATCACTGTTTTCGAGTCAATTTGATAGAATTTCTTTAAATAATTACAATTCAAAAGTTATTACATGTACAGTAGTCAAAAATTAAAAACTTACTTGTTAGGAGTCCTTCTTTAACATAAAAAAAAAATCAAAACCATATACGAATGCAAACTATAAATAGTACAGGGTTAAAGAGCATGCCTAACAGAGGTGCTTACGCAACCGATAAGCATTCGGCAAGTTTCGGGTACTCTAGTAAAAGAGTGTATAATGTTACTGCGTTACTATTACTGTCATTTAGTAAGCCAAACACTAAAGAACGTTGACACATATTATCATACGTATTGAAGAACATCGGTATTATCGCTTTTTGTCCACCTAAATCGTCACTTTTGCCGTGTGTGCGCCGTATTATTTAGGTCATTATGGCGGCCGATTTCCGGTGATGTGAACGTCTTGATTTACAGATTCTTTTGCCTTGATGAATGAAGAAAAAAAGATGATTATCAAAGCGTTGTTGGTCATAAATTAATTTGTACAATGCCGTTGCTAAATATTTATGTTTGATGTTCGCGTTGTTCTACGAATTTTACGATGTATATGTGAATGGCGGACGGGGGCCGTAAAATTAATTAGCCGGACGAAGAGCCTGTGAATGGAGCCTCCAATGATTCTAATTTGTGTATGATGACGAGTAATCTTGTCTCAAGGATCGATGGGTAAGATGGCGGGGTTTATAAACTGTAGCGCAATAGTAAAATGATGCCTATGTACCTACTACGTCTTGATATTTTAACACGAGGCATCAAAATAAACGTAATATATATTTAATTAAGGCAATTTATTAAATATTTGTAAAGTAAACATTCCTCAGCTTTTATGTTAAAAAGTATAATTTATTACGAGATACTTATTTAATAATAATTCACATTAATATTGTAATAACCACATCAAATGTTTCAGATATACATATTTATGTAAAACTTAATATTTTTTGTGGGAAATGATGACCTCATGTAGGTATTATTTTCAACAAATCAACGCCACGGTCAGTAGTTCTGACGTAATACTAAATGTTTAATTACGACGTTTTAGGGCTCATAAAACTATTAAAAACAAGTATCAAGACTGTTATTTCGTGATACAATTCGTACTATTATTTTTGTTAATAGAAAAAGTGCTCTTGGCAAAATATTTGACACTTCTGTGAGTCAAATTTTATATTTAGTGGTTGCACACACGAAGTAACAGAAATTATGTAATCGATTTATTCGGTAGTCGACTAACAAATATCTATTCGTTCAAATCTATGAAACAATAAAATATATGGAATAAAAACCGACCATTAATCTGTGATTGATTGCACAAATAAAAGTTCTGACTAAATGCCAAACAAAATATGAAAACAAAATATTGTAGAGTTTTTACAACCGCTGTATTTTGTATCCAAACTTTTTGACAACCAATCATTTTCGTGCACTGCAATTTATAAATGGGTTTTGCAATCTGTAAAATACACATGCATCGCGCAAAATATTGTTCCCTTTTGGAATACGATATCCACTAAAAATACATGTAAATAACATTTACTGATGAAATTCGCATATCGACGCGATGCTTTTGCATTCTCAGATGGAAAATGTTAGTTCAACGGATGGGATGAAAAGTTAGAAGCGGAAAACATCCGAAATCTAGCGATCTTGATCATTGATTTTTTTGGTCAGACCACAGGGTCAGACCAGACACAGATAAAAAGCCTTTTATATTTTATAGATACCTAACAGTCGTAGTTAAATTGTAGTGTTGCAAAATAAACTGTAATTCAATCTTAAGGATATTAATCGTTAAGATTAGAACCAAACAGATCTAAATACTTCGTCATTGAACAACTTTCTTTCATGCAAGGATTAAGGTTGGTTTCACTGCCCAAAACAAGCAACAACAATGTGTGAATCAAATCGTACCTTAAATGGATGCTGTTTCAATTTGCGAGAATTTAAATAAGCAACTAAGAGATTATGTTTTTGTTGTGTAACGCGATTTGTTTGGTATTATGTATGCATGAGATGTTTTTACTCGTATGGACTGGATAAATAATAAATTGAGTGAGCGTTGTTATGCTTTTATTAAAACATATTGAGATAAAAGCATTATCTGCTTAACAAATAAATGTAAGGATAATCGGTTTAAATAATGCATTTCGTGTTGATTAGCAATCAAATTCTACGTCTATAATTAGCTGTCTGCGATTATTTATTAAATTCGAGGGAGGAGCTCGTGGCTAAGTAATAACAGCCGCACGGATCAATCCATCGGGTTAAGCTACGCTTGCCGGGGTTGGTCTGTGAATGGGTGACCATCTTTACATAACGAGACTCCTCTGTGCTTCGGAAAAGAAAGAAAGAAAAATGCGTTTATTGGCATTACAGCAGAGAAAATACACCTTATAACTATAAAACCGGCCAAGTGCGTGTCGGACCACGCACAATGAAGGGTTCCGTAGTTGGGATGAATTTATCCCAAAAACAAACTTAATTTTGTAGTTGATAAACATGTTCTCCCATACGGAATGTATGGGAAAACATGTTTTAGCAACTGCAAAGTTAAGTTGGTCAATTATTACTCGATAACTAGTAAAGCCTACTTAGCTGTGATAGTTTTTTTTTTAATTTCGTTATATAAATTACTGCTGTGATTTTTTTCACACATCCAAAACCAACCATTTAGCTGGCAGGGGGGGGGGGGACACTTGACTCTAACAAAAATTAGCACTTTAAAGCTTAATATTTTGCAAACGGATCTCTGAATCTAAAAATAGTTTTACCAACAAATAGTTAAAAAAAAAAAGTTTTTACACTCATAATGTTTTTGTAAGACCTTTCCAATGATACCCCACACTATGGGATAAAAAAATAAAAATAAAACATCACCACGTGTACTGGATACTACTACGTGTATGGGAGGTACCCTAAAAAAAAATGTTTTTCGTAATTTTGTTTTACCACTTTGTTGACGTAATTATTATGTATACCTATGTCAAATTACAGCTTTCTAGTACTAAGGGTCTCGGAGCTAGACCGCGGACAGACAGACAGACAGACAGACGGACATGACGAAACTATAAGGGTTCCTTGTTTACTACGGAACCCTAAAAAACAGAAAACAATAATTATAATGCCAAAAGGGCCTCAGCTTAGCATATTGTCAGATGACAACACAAAGTGTACCACCTGACGCTGATTTTCAGCTGCAACCCACGAGTGTCATACGCTAGAATAATAAACAGGGAAGGAAAGTACGTTAAGCAGTTGGTCCCGGCTGTCATTCGTAAATCTTTGACAGTAGTAACGGGTCGTCAGAAGCCCGAAAGTCTGACAACCAGTCTTATCAAGGGGTATCGAATTACCCAGTTACTGGGTTGCGGAGGTCAGATAGGCAGTCGCTCCATGTAAAATACTGGTATTCAGCTGCATCAGGTTAGACTGGAAGCCGACTCCAACATAGTTGGGAAAAGGCTAGGCAGATTAAATTGATCATTATTTATTAAATTCGAATTAAACTCGAATCCGCTGGATGCGGGAAGCACAGAACCGGTTGAAGTGGCGGTGCTTAGGGGAGGCCTATGTCCAGCAGTGGACGTCTTTCGGCTGAAATGATGATGATGATTATTTATTATGAGATTCAGGAAAATACTTGGATTAGTTTTAAAATCATGTAGATGTTTAATAGTGATCAAGTATCTAGTTTTGTTCCAAAGAATATTTATTCATTTTCACGGACAAAATCACGGTCGTCGTAAAATAGAAAATACGAAACTGAAAATCTTCACTAAAACAAAAATAAATAATAAAACGAAAGAGAGAAGAACTAAAGAAATTCTCACGAAATCTGGATTAGCGGGTCTTGATAAATGTGAATAAAAACAGACACACTGTGGCTTATGTAACGTCGGCGAGGATCTATATGAGCTTATAAATAAGTCTGTGGCTCCAAATAACATGTTTTGACTTTTCAAGGCCGCCTTGGGTGGACACTTTTCTTAATAAATATTTATTTATAGCAACAAAAGTCAAAGGCTCATCATCGTTTTGAGAAATGGAGTTATTTTTGAGGTGTGTCGTGACTAAATGAGGGATTCTTTGCGGTTCTATTTTTGGACACTGATTGTTGTTTTTGCTAAATGTTTTTGTCTTTTATATAAATTGGTGAGTTGTGTGGTAACCTAGTAAGTATTTGAGATGGATGGGATCAATCATGCTTAATCCACAAGTACTCCATGTTGTGGGAAACTTGATTTTTAAACGAAAATTGATTAGAATTGATTAATGAAGGTGTTTAGTTTAATTTGTGGTTTCCTGTGCGAGTCTCAGTAAAAACTTTTTCATTCTTTCTTTCTTTATTAGGACTAAAGAAGGAAACAGAGACGTTACTGATAAAAAAAAATCATTATGGAAAAAAAACAATAGGGCTGGAAAACGCCAAAAATTCAGAAGATGAAAACCGAGGTCATTTTAGTATCGTTAATTTGTTTCTACTCTTATTGAATCTTGTATCAGATCTTAATAGGCAGATTGATTAAATACATGTTCAAATAAAATTATCTGATGGTCACGGCCGAATACGCAATTGTTTTATTGACAAAATTCAGCGACAGATTAATGACATCACGTCACTTATAAACATTGTTCTGCCGACTGACTTTAGTTTTAATTTTTTTCGGTTGGCAACTCTCACGGTTGGGTACGTCACATTCAGTTCCAGGATCTTCTGTTAAGACGCTGAAATATGACAATGACCTTAAGTGGTTAGCTTGCGTGTTCTGTACTGAGCTCAGGCAACGCGTCGTACGTCCAGCCAGTAATAGGACTCGCCCATCAAGGAGCGCTGTCCCAAATTAGACGCATATTTAATTTATTATACGTAAAACAAAAGGTATTTTAATAAAACACCTATACTAAAAAAATAATAATTGAATTATCTTTAAAATGGTGAAGGTTTCAGAAAAATACGCTTGATAGATTTTGCGTCATTCTCAGTTTTTTATCCGCGTTAGACATAACTTTACAAATTTATTTCACTATGTACTATGAACATAGTCCAAAATATGGCTATATTAAAATATTTAAAAAAAATGCTCTAATTTAACATTTAACTTTTCCAAATCATTAACACTACTCGTTTAGACGTCATCTTCAGTACAAAATCATTAAAAGTCAGTTATCGTCCCCTTAAACGGACTGCAAACCTTTTGTTAACCTTTTGTTACTTATCAGTTCAGAAGTCAAATAGTTTAAAAGTGACGTAATATATGATTGAAAAGATGACATGAATTCATGATTTTTCCTTGGAAGGACCTGAAAGCTGAGATACCTTTTCATAAGTAAAAGCCACAAGGAAACCTTATAAACAATACGAAGATAAAGTACAGTTTGAAGCAGTAAGGAATGCTAAGCACGATTGATTCAACCGTTGTACTGCCTACAAATGACAGATGTAAGTTGCGTCATTGGCACAAATTAGATGACTGTCTACAAGGGTCTTATTGTTGTGCTAGACCAGTACGACTGTGTCTACGATTTGTAGTGCATTGTGATTTGCGGTTTACCAACCAACCAACTAACTAAAGTACCTATTCTAAACAAGCCGTTTGGAATTCCGAAGAAAAGCTGTCATCACGTTTTGTCCCATAACATACATACATTATCAGCTTATAATGTTCCCACTTTTGGGACACATTGGACATCCTCTCTGTGAGAGGTAGTGAGCCACAATGGATGGACCATTCGGGCATCGGGCCCAGTGCGGGTTGGTGGTTTAGTCCCGTATCTATACTAATATTATAAAGTTGTAAAATTTGTTTGTTGACTGCCTCGTTGGTCTAGTGGTCGCAAGCGCTATTGCTGAGCATGAGGTACTGGGTTCGATTCCCGGGTCGGGCAAAGTTTTATTGGGTTTTTCTACCTGGAATTTTTCAGTAGCAGTCCGGAGTCTGGATTTGTGCCCGGTTGATGGCAATAGGCTCGCCCCCTATTACATGGGACTTAAACATAACTGGCGAAATGTGGGTGTACCTACTACAGGTACATCTCTGCCCTACGCTTCGGGGAAACAAGGCGTGATGTTATATTATGTTAATTTGTTTGTAAGTTTGTATGTAGGGGTTAATCTCCGGAACTACCAGTCGGATTTGACAAATTCTTTTTGCATTCGATAGCCCAATTCTTGAGGAAGGTTTTAGGCTCGTGGACGAAGTCGCGGGCAGAAGCTAGTTTTAAATAAATATAAAAAGTGTCAGAAATGCGAGAATAAGTATTTCGAGAGAAAATCTTTTAATAATCAAATACTTGATTAGCATCATTATGGTTAAGCTGCGTGAAAATTGGTAATTCTCTGGTAACTTATTCTGGTTGGTCTTACCTTACTGACTGCATCTACTGAACCCCCAAGCATCTTGGGGGCTCTTTTAAAATGTACGAATATGGTTGAAAGGGACTCTAGGAATCGTGTTCACTACTTACTTAAATTCCTGAGGGCGCTCTTTTATCTATTAATTAATGCAAGCTTAGGTTGATAAGGTATTGAAGGCCGCAATATATAAACTAAGTCATTAACTAATATTGCTGACTATTTTCTTTTATTTCATTTAAGTACTTATAAATTATATTTTTAAATTAATGACTATTATTATTATTATAAAAAACATTCCATATTATTTCGTCACACATTACAACTGTACCATTGTTTTCTTTTCAAATACTTGTGTCTGTAAAATTCCTTGTTCAGTGTAATTTGAGCCGCATTGCCCAAAATTAGATTAGCCGATTGCCCGGTACTTTGCCCTGGTGTAAATTGATCTAAATGCATTATTTGTGTTGCGTGAGTTGTTGCATACTGTTTTGGCATATTGCTGACTTTAGATATTTGATGGCGAAGCTAAAAGGATTACAAGGCAACGTGTGTTGAGGGCGATATTGGGAAAAGATGATGCAGTTTTTAGCAGAGATAAAAATAGCCTTTTTATCACATCTACTCAAAAAGTGCTTGTTTGTTCTTCGTAAAAAGGAACTAAAATAGCTCTTTAATCCCTAGGGATTAATAGTGATTTGAATTTGGAATGTGGATATTGTTAGTAAAATTTCCAATCACCAAAGAGATCAATCACGGACATTGTATGAACAAGTACAGGCTGATGATAAAGTAAACCGCGAAAGAAACAAATAAAAAAAAAAAATTGTGAGTAAATAAATGCGCGAAATGCATTCCGCCTTCGTAATTGTTTACTGAAATTCGGATGTTACTAAGTTTTATAAAAACATGTGAGAGTGTGTCTTCCTGAAGTAGTGAGAATGAAACGTACTATTCTTATTCATAAGCTGCACTAAGGTACTTATTTTCTCATAGAGGGTGATAAAAAGTAGAGTGTCTACCTCGGGAGCAACACTATTTTAAGCTCGAGAACATACTTTGAATCCCTCGATGCGCTCTGGATTCTACTCTAGAATCCTTCGCTCCGCTCTGGATTCAAAGAAAAACTCTCGCCATTAAAATAGTTGTTTGCTCCCTTGGCAAACAATCTACTATTATGAACAGAAACTAGTACATGAAACATATCTTGACAGTTTTTTTTTTGTTCATTTTGGATAATGATGCGTTCGCACTGCACGATAAAGCCTTCGGGAAAATGTGCCGTAAATAATAGTCGAGTAATGTTTATGCTAATTTTCATATAATTTTGATAAAAACTATTCATTAGTAGATATTTAAATGTGTAAGAATTCCTAGAAACTAATATATAAGTAATAAATATCTTTGCATAAATTATAAACAATATCGTGATTGCCGTTGTCCTTAGCACTTGACTTTTACGACCATTTATGGACAGAAAACAATCGAATGCCTACGCTAAAGTAAATAGCACACATTCAACTCGGAAAGGGATCGTCACCGTATCAACTCGACCCATTCAGTATTCTTTGTATGAAACTCCAACGCACACTAATCGGAATCGCCTCGCCTCGGGACAAGCTCACAAACCGCGGCGATACGGTGACGATTCCTTTCCGAGTTGATATGTGCCATGACCTTAATCCATTATTTACATTAAGTACAGAATTAATCAGTATTGCTATCTAAAAAACCTAAGTCCAGTGTTTACGTAAGCCGGTATTTAGACATAAAGTTGACATTTAACACAGCTACTTAAAAGTTCTGAGAAAACCGTAAACATTATTATTCTTATCCTAACATCTATGTAAACGCGTGTTACATTCTAACTGTTACAAAGGGCAGGTAGAGAATATTAAGTATAGTTATCAACTTGCTTACTTTATTGCAGATTGTGAGATTGTGTCTCTGGTAGACACCGGGAGTCCTAGGAAATGGCGGAATATCCGGCACGGTAGAGGGATTGATGGGAATAAAACTTTTTACAAAAAAAAAAAAACCGACCTCTAAAAAAAAAAACACTACAAAGTGAAAAATAACTTTAATTTCGGAAATCGGTGTCTTGGGTTTTGTATTTTCGTTTTTTGCCACCGACTTCCGAAATTAAAGTTATTTTTCACTTTATGGTTTTTTTTTTGGAGGTCGGTTGTTTTTTTTTTGTAAAAAGTTTTTATTTTTCACTTTTTAGTTGTAGTACCTACCCCACACACATTCGAATACCACTACCTGCTACAAGTGACAGGAACTTATCATATCATCTACATACTAAGTGGGAAAAATATACGTATTTTATAGCTAGCTCAAAAACTACCCAAGCAAAGTTAATACAATTTATATGGGACCAATTTGAGAGCATAACCTTTCAAACAAAAAAAGAATTTTCAAAATCGGTCGACAATTGACGGAGAAATCGGTGGAAATATATATATATATAAAAAAAACAAACATACGCGACGAACATATAACCTCCTCCTTTTTGGAAGTCGGTTAAAAAACCCGCCCGACCCTTGCTCAAGCCAGCCCGCGCTGTTGAGCCTGTTGCTTTAAATTCCCCTAATAGTACCTAATATTAATCCGATCCACCCTGTCCCTCGCTGTCCTCCCCCAGCGATGCTCTAAGCCGAGGTCCGTACCCCACAGGGGGTGCCCTTAGCGTATAGTTGCTTAGTTTCAAATTTTTATGCCCTGGTTGGAGGCCTGAATTTATTGAGGCAGCCACAGGAAAGTTCGGTTAAGCAGCAGACAACCTCCTAGGTTGATATATCAAAGAAGATAGGGCAGAATTTCGTGAGATAAATGAAAACACAGGAAATATGAAAGAAAAGCGCAGTGGGATGGTATTTAAGGCAATGATTGGTGAAAATGATGAAGATGATCAGATGGAGAAAGAGTATGTCAATCCTACAGTGGGTGATAACAGACTAGGGAAAAAGAATAGCAAGTAGAGTATTGATGAACCTGGTCCATCTTTAGAAGCATAAATAATTGATGATGGCATACCAAATGATTCTAATTAGATACCCAAGTCACGACAACGGAACACGAAATATGTAGCGTTCCACTGAATCGGTAATGGGTTGAAATAGCGATGAAGAAGCAGGAAAACAATTGAACCTTACGTCAACCTTTCCGAAGTGTTGCCAGGTAATATTCTGACTGCAATAATTCCTATTTTTGCTTTAACTACCAGAATCTATTAATACCACGTCGTAATTCAAAGTTCTATTGGCGACAACCTCATTCTGTTGTTTGTGATTCGTGCATGCAACACAGGTGATTCACTGTTTTCCTTTGATACCTAAAATAGAGTGGAAATCACTTAACTGTGCAGTAAATATTGCATACTGTGCTAAATGCGTTCAAGGAGAGATTAGATACATTAGGTGTTTGATGTGAAATGAACTATGGGAAGTGGGGGAAAGATGAGTAGGGTTATTGGAAACTGGAAAGTCTATAGAGCCTGAAGACGGTAGACTATATGGTAGACTGGATGCAGAAGGTAGAAAACTATGTAAGAGGTTGTGGCCACACTTTGAAAAGGACCATGCCTTGCAGCAGTCGGTAATAGACATAATTGAGTAAATATACTATTTAAAAAAAAGATTCTGGCACTCCGGGAGTGAAAACCTGAACAAGATCTCCTTGGTGGAAGAAAAATACTTGTATAGAACATTGGTCCGTAACCTTATCTAAATAAAGAGCACAATCGCGTTTACAAAAAAAAAAAAACTTCCAAACCTTTAAAGTAAAAACACTTGCATAGAACATTGATCCGTAACGTAATATAAATAAAGAGCACAATCGCGTTTACAAAAATGAGGTGTCGGTAACGGTGTCGCAAGTTCAATTGTTTTTCCCATCTCAAAAATGCCCAACGCGCCTAAAGAATTTTCACTTAAAAAAAAAACATTTATTTCAGGTAAGTACCTATCATATAACCCATATTAGAAAACATCTTTAAATTATTCAATGATAAATACAAAATCACACAAATAAATACGACATATTTAATTATTATTGATAAAAAAGATATGTTGGCACGTGGTTTACTCACTACATAATGACATGTTGTCAAAAAGATAAGTCGATTTAGCTACTTATCGTACGCTTTTAAGACAAGCATTCATAAAAAGTATTCGTCGTTCTGAATCGGAAGGAAAAAACCGCTTCTATCAGTTTTTTTTAAACAAGCAATCAGTTAAAGATGACTCAGAGAAACAAATCGTTTTTGTTCACAAATATTTATGACTTATAACAAAAATACAGAGATTCTATTGTAAGCCAATCGGATATTATTATGTTACACGAGTCAAGGCCAATAGTGTTACTAACCGCTTAAAATATTTCATTTACAAAGTTGCAAGAGTATTAGAACTATAAACAAGAGTATTTTTAAATAAAACACGCTCCTATGTAATCGTTGCATAACGGTTTCACTGGAAAATTATATTAGCGCTGGCAACATATCCGATACCTACTTTATTTGAAATTTAATTTTGGAATTCCGTTACAGCATACAAATAAACACTTCAATTTTGAGCGCCCGCGATTTATTTTTGGAATGACGTGATTTTTTTTTCTATTTTAGTTACACCATGTTTTTTTAAGGTAAAAACTGTAAGCGGTTGTCTTGTCACATCACAGTTTGTCGGCGAAAGTGAAAACGTAAACAAGTTTTGTTTTCCTATTCATAACGCGTTTTCTCGAGATTCGTCTGTTCCAAGTTTTAAGGCATCACTTTCTGAAACTGGTGATAAATATTTTTATTAGATAAAAATAAGTAACACATGTTCGTTTTCGAGCTGGTTGTAAGCTGATAATTCTGTAGATTCCATCATGACATTCATAACTATAAGTAATCTATCACTTATCTAAGCAACCCCTTATCACATTTCCTCAAACACCAATCTCCGAAAAACATTTCGGAAATATGAAAAATACGTGAGAGAAGTCGCGGCGGGCTGTCTACAAAGAAAAGCGTGGGCGCAGACAGTTTGACCTACCGACCGACTGCCTACGCGCGGCTAGATCGCCTTCGCTTCTCCGTTCGTGCACTTCCGGTGTCAAAAGCGCTTAACGTTTACCTTAGTTCTAAAACGCAGTCAAGGTTTTCAAATAAATAAACCAAGTTTATCGCCAATTTTATTTGTTTATTAGAAATACTACTTTATTTCAACGACAGTTTCCACTAGAAAACTTGCCGTATAAAACTAGCATGAAATTGTCTAGTTAAATTGTCTCCTAAATTGATGTGCAATTTCTAAGCAATTTACCTTTCACTTTTATTATTTCAGTCAACAATCTCACTTCGCGAAATAATTAAAACCATAAACTGAGAATTGTTTCTACCATAAAGCTGTTTGGATTCGCGATATAAGTGTGAAATACTGCAGTTGAGTTAAACCAGTACGGTGGTGAAAGCCCATGGATATGGGGCAGTGTCTCTGCCACAGATGCAGCGATAACAACAGTCCTTTGTTTCAATAGTGAAAATATACGGGGCAAAATTCTGCGAGCGACAGCAGCTGTTGATAATTATGTTGCCGTAAAATGTTGGCGAAAGCTGTGCAGAGTGATTGTAATTATGCACATTACTTACGTTTGTTCCGTATTGCAAAAGTATTTTTAAAAGAAGAATTTATTCAGTTGTTTATTTTTTATTTGAGTTAAACGCCTTCGTAAGAAATGGTATATGGAGCAAGGCTACCGCGAAATGGCATCCTAGAATAAATGCGCTTGAATGACCACTGACAGGTGGTTTGATGTCAGGAACAAAGTTGCACTAAATACAGATCTATTTAAAACAAGAAACAGATGTTTGGCGAAGAAAGAAGGCTAATGTTTATACTTGTTATTTTTATTTTATTCAAAAAAAAATAAAGTATGTAAATAAGCCTTTTGAATATTTGTTTTGCCTTATCAACAAGCAGTTGCATAGTGGTTAATGCAGGCAAATTGATAAGAAACACACCTTCGTTTTCTGAGAATGACTATCGCGATTTTTAAAACGAGGTCATGATAAAGAAATAAACACTGTGATACCTAAATATAGTCCTTTGGTATTATAAAATAATCATATGAATTAGTCCCCGCCTCAATTTACTTATACCTAGTAATCATTGACACGACGTGAAAAAACGAATGAAAAGCTTAAGTGTTGCTAGATTTCAAGATTTTTTTGTGACTTACCTAGATCACAGGATCTAGACGTGTCGCGTCGTATCGTATCGTAGATTCAGGTCAATCACAACAATCTTCTCAAAATTATTTATACACATTCCCATTTTATGACTGAATTTCGTTACAATGTAATTCAAGGTTTTGGAGCGGGAACGAACGCAATTATTTGCCGTATAACCATAGTATATAAATGATATAGAGTTTATGTTCATGTTGATCAGGTTTATATTGCATTTTAATAGACATGTTTTAACGCCATTGCATTTTATGGTTTTCAAACGACTGACCATAATGTGCAATGGACAATGACAGTTTATAGACAGTCTTAATTGGACTCCACTTAACTGTGAGGAACTAGTAAAATAATCTGGAATGAGGCGCCTCGTCTAAGAGACAGTAATTTCACAGCTTTTTTAGAGTGGTATACGTAGTATAAAACGACGAAATAAAGCCTGATATACACGATGCGAATGAATTGCCTGTGGCATAGCATAAACTGAAGCAATAATAAAAATTAATTCAGTGTAGATGTCACAGTAAGATGTTTGAAGCCGTAATATAGTTATATCCCTAGGGATATAGCTATATACCGTAATATAGTCATATGAAAGCGGTTCATAACTGTCGAAGTGCCCTAATTTTGTTACTGCGACCAATTTCAACGTAGCGGTCGCCGAACGCTGTCGAGGCACCGCTCGCTTCGCTTGCTCAGCTCGCGCGTACTTGGTCACAGTTTTAACCTAACTTGTGGCCGGCGCTGGACTCCTTTAAGAAAGATTGGTCCTTGGAAGCTCTAGACAGAGAGAGGTGGAAAGAGAGTAGAGAGGCCTTTGCCCAGCAGTGGGACAATAACGGCTATGTAATGAAATGTAATGTGGCCGGCGCGGCGACCACGACCTCTAGTGAACGAGAGAACGAAAACTACCGGCCGTCAATACGCACGCATAACTTTGTCGGTCCAGTGAAAATTATTGTATTAACTTGATTAATAAACATAAAAGTACCTATTCCTATATCGCATTTTAATGTGCATGCAACCCACATCCTACACACTGACTGACTAATCATTTTATCTCATCGTCGTGATGGCCCTGTGATTTAGACCTCGCCTCTCATGTAGGTTTAAATCCTGGCAAATACTAATGTTACTTCTCCAATTCATATGTACTTTCTGTGTTTATCTTGGACATTATTGACATCGGTGAAGGAAAACATCGTGAGAAAGCCTGGACATAGTTAATTTAAGTCTGAAATCGCCAACTCGTCTTGAGAAAGCGCGGTCATCAATGCTCGCGCCTTCTCTGTATGAGAAGTGGCTGATAATAGGCTGGTATTATTATGAGCTGGCTACAGTGGTCTAGAACCTACCGATTTTTCGGTATTTCTACCGATATTGGCTCTGTCCTACCGAAACACCGAAATGCAAAGATTTTTCCACGATTTCCGAGAATAATAAAGTCAAAACATTTCCTGATGATTTAGAACTATTTTGAGATGAAGTAAGTTTACTAAAGCGTAGCGATGACACTAAAATGTTCCTTTGTTGTCTACTTTCATCTTTAATATTTTATCACTGCCCCATTTATCCGTCAAAGTTGAACGCATATTTTCGCATATTAATCTTAAGAAAACAAAACAGTGAAATAGGCTGTCTACTGATTCAATCACTGGTCTATTACATGCAAAACGACTCTTTAATGACGCTAATTGTTATGACTTAATTCAAAGATGACCGAGGCTATGGCCAAAGAATATTAGTATGATCCTAAAGATTGTAAAAATTATTATATTTGGGTGCCCTAATTCGAAAAATCACTAAGTCCATTTTTTCATTTTTTAACTGTGAGCTTGTTTTGCTCACAAAAATAAATCCTGAGAAGGACTCGAATGTGTTATAAAAATAAAAATACCACCAAATCATAGTGCAAAAATATGCTTGTTATTTAAGTATAAAATAAAAATTTATAAAGTTTTTTTAAACATCTTAAATTGAAAAAAAAAAATGTACTTTGCATAAATCAAAAGGGCTTAGTTGGACTTAGGTATTTTTCGAATTGGGGCACCCATTTAAGTGTGTTTGATGTGAAGTAAATTAGACTGTCAGTTTTTTTTTGGATAAATAAACGAATTTGATTGAATATTGTGTTTTTTTTGTCATATACCAATTTTGGGTACAAATATATCGATTTTAGTGAGCAGCTCTACCGATTTCGCACTATAACGTTCGAGACCACTGGCTGGCTGGCTAGTTATATTTATATCAACATGGACTAAGTAATGTATTTTTTAAATATTTTTTGTTATTTGGTTATTGTTGTTTTATTATATGCTGCACCGGTTGACGTCATCACGGCAACGCCGGCTGTCGCTGAAAACCAGCGCTGTGGCTCTGTCTCGCATAGGGTCATAGAATTATGCTAGACAATGGTGCCGATTCTCTTGTTCACAAACTAAACTAAATTTAAGTTCAGTGCATCTTTTTCTTTCTATTTCATTAAGAAAAGGACAGAAGATAAATTTCAGTTTAGTCCTGTCAAATTAATCAGCGCTTGACGTAAATTGACGTAATTTTAGTCGGCAAGTTTTTAATCACGTCTAAACTTATATGGAGTAGTGACAGACGCTGATTAATTTGACAGGACTAAACTAAAATTTATCTTCTGTCCTTTTCTTAATGATTTAGAAAGAAAAAGATGCACTGAACTTAAATTTAGTTTAGTTTGTGAACAAGGGAATCGGCACTATTGGCCGTTTTGCGTGGGTGTGACGCATTATTTTGCCCCAACTTGTTCTTTCTTTGAGTTCTGTTTACCACAAATAAACGTATTTTCTTTGTTTCTTTTTTTTTTCTTAAGCTGTTCTCATGTATCTGGTCTTAATACGAGAAAAATCTCAAAGCTTTCTAGCTCTTTGTAGATACCGTCGATGATGTATTTATCCTACTATTCACCTGCTAATCTCCCTTTAAACTTTCGAATTGATTAGTTAATTGCGTCATGTGTATGCACAGCGTCTCCGAAATTTTGGACTATTTGTATGCAGCAAGCGATCGATTAGAAGACGATGTCGGGAAATTAAAGATTCCGATAGATCTTCGAGAGACAGGTGAATAGGCAATTTGCCTACAAAATTGCAGTAAATAGTGCATTGCGTGCGAGGAGAATCAGATTATATGCACATATAATTCCCACTTTATTCTTTTATATTTTAGTGTTTGTTATATTGGGCTGTTAGTTTTTACCTCATTAGTGTAACAATTGTGCGGGCAGATTCTGAAGCTGACTGGATTCTCGAGAACACCGACCGATTCTTACCTGAAAGAAAAACGGATAGTTTAGTTTCTTGGTCTTTTAAAGTCAAGGATGCTAATTAGAGAGGAAAACATAAATGTTCTCTACAATAGGGAAGATGACTAAAACATTTTTATTCTAATCCGTTATTTAGATTATTAAAAAATATTGGATACGTATTTTTTTATTTTTTTACGTAATCAAAGGATTACGGCGATACATTTTCTCTTTCTTTATGAGTACCTACATTCGAACTCAAACCATTTATTGCAATTAAACCATTTACAAGCAATTTTGAATTTTCAAGGAGTCGTCGGTCAGTTAGTCAGAAAGTTAAAGCTAGTTACCCATTCCAAAACGTAGATCTCTATGGAGAAGAACTGCTGACAAGAAACTCCAAGAACACTCTTTTAAATCAAGATATCCCAAATCCTGGGTATATTATTCTTGGTGCTTCTGTATGTGAGAACAATGTATTATTGCCAATATCTTTACCATATGTGTACTTAGGTGGTAATTATATACCGTAGGCGCGGGTTTGCGGACGGTGAGCAATGGGTAGCTTGCCGTCCGATAAGGACCAAGCCCGGGTCGATGGCGCGTTGTGTTCCACGCGCGCCTCAAAGAGATGTCAGCAGAATTGACGGGGTCCGCTAGGGCCAATGCCTGCCGGGGCTGCAAATATGGGCCGAAAGGGAAATCGTGGCCCCAGCAACAGGGCAACCGAAGGAACACGGGTGGGTTTTAGTCAGTAAGAGTCTGACACGCTCTCCCGCTCCACCCAAAGCGGGAGAAGTTATTTCATAATTTACCACCCAAAAAAAAACCGGCCAAGTGCGTGTCGGACCACGCACAATGAAGGGTTCCGTAGTTGAGATGAATTTATCCCGAAAACAAACTTAACTTTGTAGTTGAAAAATATGTTCTCCCATACGGAATGTATGGGAAAACATGTTTTTGCAACTGCAAAGTTAAGTTGGTTGATTATTACTCGTTAACCTGTAGAGCCTACTTAGCTGTGATAGTTTTTCTTTTACTACTACTAACTACTGTTGTGATTTTTTTCACACACCCAAAACCAACCATTTAGCCGGCAGCACTTTAAAGCTTAATATTTCGCAAACGAATCCCTGAATCCAAAAATAGTTTTACAAACTCACAATATTATTGAAGGACCTTTCCAATGATACCCCTCACCATGGGGTAAAAAAATAAACATCACCACTTTACGTGTATGAGCGATACCCTAAAAAAAAATGTTTTTCATAATTTTGTTTTACCACTTTGTCGATTAATATGTATACCTATGCCAAATTACAGCTTTCTAGTACTAAGAGTCTCGGAGCTAGACCGCGGACAGACAGACAGACAGACAGACAGATGGACATGACGAAACTATAAGGGTTCCTTGTTTACTACGGAACCCTAAAAAAAGGTGGTAATTATATAATTTAGATCATTATGGACCCTGTAGGGCACAACAAAAAGGGTAGTATATAAAAACAAGTCAAAATATAAGATTAAAAATAAGCCCGTCAAGAGATGACCAGTCTCAACTCTCAACTGACGACGCCCGTTCACGAACATGACGCATCCATTCAACTGTATTGTTATCAGTAGGCTAAGGATATGGAAATAAGGGTCAAGAAAAGTGTCAAAACATTACAAACGTTGCTATTCTCGATGCGGAATGCACAGTATCTTATCATTCTAAGCCGTAAACAACGCTACAGTATTATTAGTGTATATCGAGTTTATCTGTTCGTGTTAATTACTGTTTTAATAGTCGCTACGCTAATTGTTCTTGTTTGTGTTTAGATATGCGTGTAATGTTACGTTTGGTCTAGATTCTGAGTTGCGGGAAAGTCCGAAAGGGATAACGTGGCCCCCGGCAACACGGCAACTGAAGGAATACGGGTGGGTTTTAGTCTGTAAGAGTCTGACACGCCCTCCCGCTCCGCCCAGAGCGGGAGAAGTAATTTGATAATTTCCCACCCCAAAAAAAAAAGTGTCTAGATTCAGAAATGTTAAATTCAGTAAGTTGGCATTTGCAGTTTAGGATTTTTCTTCGTATTGTTTTTAAGTTACACCATAAACTTTATATAGATAAAAATTGTTACTCTTTTAAATGTAGCCTTCCTTTTGAGCTATATCATAACACTAGCTTCTGCCTAAGACTTCGTCCTCGTAAACTTACGTCCTCCGAGTTCCCCCGACACACCCCATCGCATTGTATCGCCCGCCCGCGCTATTAATTTGTTTTCGCGTACCGTCTTGTAGCGTCATGTTAAATAGCCTATAATCTTTCTAAAGAATTGGGCTATCCAATGCAAAAAGATTTCTTCAAATCCGTTTCAAACAAATAAACAAACTCTTTAGCTTTATTATTAGTATAGACAACATAAAAATCAAAGGGTCTATCTTGTTCTTTTTTAGACCTTTATCACCTTCATCAATGTGACCATTCTCTTAAAAATTATTATCATTAATCTTCTATGCTATATCAATAATTTCATTTCCCAATTCAAAGTGACATTTTATCACGTGTAATTTGAAGCCTTCCTAAATAAATAATTCCTGAATAATTATACAAACTTTCCAAGAAGACGTATTTTTATTACTTTTATTAGAATAAAGCTCGGTTTAGCTTGTAAAGCTACTGATCAGTGTTATGTAAGTAGTTACGTGTAACACAAATCGATTGTGATTCGAATGATTTATCGATTCTAAAATCATGCGCACGTGGTTGTCATATTACGAGCATATTTAACTAACGTCTCATAACATTGCTTAATATATTAGGTTCGACAGACTGTAGATTGTTGATGAAGTTTTTGATCGCACTGTGCATTCTTGCCAAAAATGAAATAAAAACAAGACATAGCCAAGTTCTAGGAGATTACATGCCACAAAGGATATAACAGTAGTCATCAAATTTATAGCGCTGATAAAAAAGGAGAAGATGAAGCTGATATAGCTTGATGCAAAACAAAAAGAGGTTGTTGAAACCCTTAAGAACGATATAAATCCAGCTTTGTACAATGATACTAACTCAATTCATCAATGATCAAAGCACAACTAATTACTACCACATAACTCATATTAATTACTAAAGTTCTCAATTAACATTACTTTACGCATGTTTACATAACCGACTGACCTCTATACTAACGAGACGGAAGATGTCTTTGATGAATGAAATATTATGTCAGTGTCAGTGCATGCGTCAGTGACTACGTGAATGAATGATGAAGAGATAGTGAATGGAACTGACGTAGGTCTGGATTGACTGGTGTCGGGTGTGAGATAGGAAATGTATAGAAGTATAATTGAGATAACGGTGTACTTTGAGAGGAGGATGGAAATTAATGATTAATAATATATAGGTACTTTTTGACAATAATAAGTTTTGTAGAGGTAAGTATATTGTGGAATCAGCAATTTTCGTTACAACTTTTTTGAATACAAACTTTATAAATAAATTACAAGTCTTTTTGAAAATTCCAAATACCAAAAAAACTGTGGAAGTCCAATAGCAAGAACATATTTAATTTTCGTCTTTGAAAAATCTCTCATAACTAAAATCGATCTTGACTTGATAGAACGACCTCTGTACCAAAGATCACTGAACCTACAGAAACAATGCGCTTCTTAGAAACAGTCTAGGACGAAACAGAAGACTTATCAATGGTATGCGAGTAATGTGTGCCAATTTCCTAAGAACATTAAGTTGTTTACAGCAAAATACAATGGCCGTAACGCCGATAAACTTTGATAAGGGAATCGATTTTTCGCTACACACATCGAACCATTTGGCCGACGACGAAATACGGTATTTAAATACAGATTAAGCGTATGACAAATTACTTTCATCATTATCTGCGTTTCTGGACAAAAGCTTGTTTGAATATGGAATTTATTTTTAACCAAGTTATTTAGCTAGGACACAGGTGCTACTTGACTGTGAAGCCAAAGATGGTGCTTACGGGAATAAAATGGCTGTCGTAAAAGGTGGCTAAAATATGATATCTGACAATTTGGTAGGTTACAATCTGGTACTTCTTCTTGTCTGTAACCAACAATTCACCAAATCAGATGTTGAGCATGATTATTCCAAATATCCTAATTATTTAGAATTCTGTTTCTAATGTGTTCATCCTTTCGGTCTTTATAATCAACAACGTTAACAGGATGCCTTTGATGTCATACCCCACCCACAGCACTCATGTGTCGTTGTCTAGCCTCAAATTATCTGGTACACGTTATGGCACCAAAACACACAAACTATATAGTGAGCAACACATTTGTGCACATAGTCTGTTCGGAACAACGCCTCTAAGTACATAGTACGTGTATGTACGTCGGTGATATTAACTCTGCCGTGTTCAGAATACATGCTGTTTGTCTTATAGTTCAGAACTCAATGAGAATGTGGGTCAAGAGTAGAGCATTTTGTTGTACCCATTGTGCCGTTTGAAGTAATCCAAATAGATTGTCTAAATGTTTTAGACAAATATCTGTAAAGTGGTGAAGGAAGGACGTGTGAACGTTAGCTGATGTGCCGAAAATAGGACGAATTGTCTATCTAGGAATTAGGCATATGGGTCCAATGATTACGGCTAATTAACAGCAGTTTCTGCATTAACAGGCAATTTACCTTAAAGAATACCATCCAACTCATAGGAGTTGGATGGTATTCTTTAAGGTAAATCCAACACTCGTCATCTCTTAAACTAAAGAACCTTTTTCAATGTCTAAAGAAATTCTATACGACAATTTATTTATTTAGATGATCCATTAGGATACCAAGAAGTAAAACAGAATACTTTGACAACTATCTGCATTCTTAAACTTTTCATAGTTTTCTGCTCTAGGCTCTAGGCGCTAGTCTAGGACTCCTAGATACATTTAAGTTAGAGTAACAGGTAGAATAATAACGAAAAAAATGCTAATATTGCATACAAAACGGCACTATACTCCTAATCTAGGAGTATAGTGCCGTTTTGTATGCAATATTAGCATTTTTTTATTAGTTATTTTATTAGTTATTCTACCTGTTACTCCAACTTAAATGTATCAATTTACTATAAAAAGCCTCTAAGTCTATGCAAAATTCCTGTCAGGTTTCACGTAATAGCTCTTTGTAAACCAACAATATTGTTCTTGCTTGTTCTTCTTCAATACTATCTATTTTCTTGCGCTTTATTCAGAAGTTACGAAGCGTGGTCTCAATAGATCCGAAGTTTGCCGAGTTCCAGTCGAAGTTTGTCTTTTCTGAGACAATATTATTGCGAATTTGATTCAAGTTCTTGATACCTTCCTATTGTAAGTCAGTCAATAGCGGTCTTTAAACGCCTCCGGCATCTCACCTGAACAGTTTAAGTAGACCACGGATTTTATGGGTAAAGTAAAAACTTTGCGAAACTTTCAAATTCAGTGGTCCTACCGTATTTGGCTGAATTTCCTTGACCGTTATAGTGGAGTATGCTATCAGATGTACCTACATAAGTGGTCGTTTGTATGATAATGCTGATGATTGAGAGATAAGATTATGCGACATGACAAATATTACGAAGTTGCCAAACTTAATTGATTTTGTATGAAGAGTTATTACTGTGTTGGTGGACCAATTATTAATGACTTTATATTATGTATACCTAGACGTTTCTTTACCGGTATTCTAAATTAATACACTTACACTTAAATTCTGTACCGATTAAATACTATCTATGTCAAGTTTTTATGAGCACCAATTGGTATTTGACCTGCGAAGTGAAATGTTTAAATTCTAAACGAAATTGGCAGACTGACTTTCAAATCATTAAAATTTTATTGGACAAGTGTCCAATTTATATGAACAATGATTGATTCTTTCAATTGATGATTTGCAAGAACTAGATCATGTGATCAATCTGTATTTTTTTTTATTTATTCTGATCCAAGGTTGCGTGTAACGACTTTTTGTATAAAATCAGAGGAATAATGTTCTCTTTCATCTCTTCATGTGTAATCAACGAAAAACTATCTATTGTAACTCTTTTTAGTATGTACCTGTACTAAACATTGCCAGGAATTAATATAAACCTTTGGTTGACACTCATTATTCTAAATTCATTTGTATCAAGACTTCCCGTCTCTTTTCCATTACTGCTACACAAGTATTTCTTTATGTTCGTTATGATGTTTTTGAACGTTTGCAGCTACTCCTGTAGCAACATTAACTACCTGTTTTACTTCATCTACAATAATTTATTCATCATCGATTGCATTTCTTGTAATATGTGGTAATACAATTCCGGAACCAACAGTACAACATTCAACTTTTACATAAACAACCAG
This sequence comes from Agrochola lychnidis, assembly GCA_963680765.1. Classification (NCBI taxonomy): domain Eukaryota; kingdom Metazoa; phylum Arthropoda; class Insecta; order Lepidoptera; family Noctuidae; genus Agrochola; species Agrochola lychnidis. The sequence continues at coordinate 3,815,573 of OY796852.1, forward strand.
AATTCTAAATCGTTTTGCGAAACGGTTCAAAGAGGTCGCCGGTCGTTTTAAAGATCCATATTTAGTAGTCCAAGTGGGCGGAGACTGTGACTAAGAGCATTTTTCTGTCATCTCAATAACATTAGCATAATTACTGTCAGTTACATAATTATTATTTGCTGAATTATAGTGTAGCCATATATGGAAATAATTGGTTCCATTTCTACATTTGTTATGTTAGAAAACATTAATTGTGTGGTTTTGGGGGTTATTAGAGATTATTTAGTCTTATATTTTGGTGCTTCACATATTTTGCTTAAGTAATATTTATTGCTTTTGCCGTGTGTGTGGTCTTCTGCTTTTTTTTTGTGTGGGAAATTATCAAATAACTTCTCCCGCTCTGGGCGGAGCGAGAGGGCGTGTCAGACTCTTGCTGACTAAAACCCACCCGTGTTCCTTCAGTTACCTGTATGTTGCCAGGGGCCACGGTAACCCTTTTGGACAAACCCGCAACCCCGGCAGGCATCGACCCTAGCGGACCCTTTCAGTTCTGCTGACATCTCTTTGAGGCGCGCGTGGAACACAACGCGTCGTCGACCCGGGCCTGATCCTTATCGGACGGCGAGTTCCCCATTGCTCACCGTGGACGCAAGCCCGCTCCTACGGTGGCCAGGAATCGGCCTGAGATTCTCGACGCTTAGGGCGTCTCCTGCGGCGGATAAGAGCGTGAGGGCGCCAAATTTGCCTCTCCCTCACGCGTTCCGCCTCCTCCTTCGCGAGTATTACTGCTTCGCAGAAGGAGGTGACGGCCTCCCATGCCCTCTCGCTCCGTATCATGGCCGGGATCAGGGCTGGACGCGAGAGATCAACGCCGTCGTGTGTGACACAGTCTTGGCTGTAAATTTTCCCTCAAATAACTGTACCTAGTAGTGGATTTAAGTTACTATTTGAACTATAAATATGTAGTTTAGTATTTCATCCAACTGTGCTATAATCAACCAATCACATGACACTTGACTGTCAACTATGTAGCGACACTTCTCCACAATGTTGTAAGAGCAATAATAGAGCCCATGGCTGAACGCTGGCCCCCAAAATACAGGTCCAGGCCTAGTTTGGGGGTTAGGATCAGATTCTTGGCTATACATTTGTGTGCTATATTATTACGACCTACTTGTTTCTAACTTGTATTTTAAGTGTCAAATAAATGTTTTTATTTTATTTTATTATTTAATTGTCTATTAAGCTCTATGATTAGGACCATTTCCCTCAGGGCAATCATTAAAGTGTTAAGGTATCTATTACGTCCGAAGGAGTGTTCTGTAATAAATGTTCACTGATTAGTCATGACGATGATGCATATACAGATATAGACACTGCAATAATGCAGAGTCCTTGAATCCTTTTAATTGATTATTCCATTTATAATTGTATGAGGCATTACCTCATCCATCTCATTCATGCTAGACACAATTACATCGATCCTGCTTTGTCCAAATGTTAGCACTAAGCACTTACAAGCCTTTGACAGTACTAGACCAACCTATAGAACTATAATAAAATAATAATAATATAATATTATAATAATATATATTATAATATTAGTGGATTGTAGACCTGTTGACTATTTTCTTAAGTACTTGGTACTTATTGAAAGACCTACACTGTCCTCCCATACCTAGAAACACTGTTATATGAAAGTATTGTAAAAGCCAATTATTTTTAAAAGAGTAACCGTGGAGTTTTTTGCCGGCTTTTCTCCATAGGAAACGACCAATTGGAACCGTGTACCTAGCTTCTGACGTTTCATAAGTGCCCATGTAGGTTTATGTGAAATAAAATATTTTGATTTTGATTTGGGTCGAGTAGGTATTGAAGTTTTGTATGAGACAGATGATTTTTTTTGGCGATTTCGATGTTGGTCCCTTGAAGAAAGTTGTTTTGTTTGATGGTCTGTAATATGACCGCACATTTCTGATACACGCTGTGTAGAAAGCTGTGCATCAAATGAAGGTATACACCTATAGAAACATTGACATTGTTGATTGTTTGTAGTTCTAGTCAGTAGGTGCCACCGTGAATATGTAGATTGGAGAATCTAATAACAGTTACATGAATATCAAATACTATCTTTGTGGATATCAGTTATATTGTGCCGTTTTTGAAACAGATGTGTCAATGTCAAGACTTGTCTTGTAGAACTATTAAATGCAGTGCACTTTCCTAAACATATATTTTTGACCGTAGGTTTGTTTGGAGTCCGTGTGGCCGATGTGTTTTGAAAAATTGCAAAAGGACAGTTTATTGAATACTAAAATAATATTAGAGGTATGTAATGCTTAAGCAATTATTAAGAGGCTGGCGACACGGCTCACAACTACAAATCGAGATGTTTGCAAAATTCAATTCCAAGCACGTTGCGCTTGCGCTAGTGTGAGTGCCTGTCGGAGCGATATACACCTACAGTGAGCAATACTACCACGCACACATTGACAATTATTGCTTGACGCGATAGTACTACTAGCTTTTGAAAATTTATGATAAATTTGGATGTGTTCCGTAATATAAAAAATTATGAGTGAAAACTTAATGTATTTCCCATTTTTTTTCGATAATTTGTAACTTGATAATATAAACTATGCTTATGCGGAAACAATATTACAAATATTGTTGTTTATAATACAGAAAAAACAATATGAAAATATGTCATTTTCGCTGTAAAAATGTACGAAATGCAATTCGATTACACTTCATTTAACGAATATCAACATAATATGGTGGAAATATGCTCAAATTGCAAATGATTTATATACTATGTTTGTATGGACAATTCATGCGTCGCCGCATTCTTAAGTACCTATTTTAACTAATAGGTACCTATACCTACCATATTATAAGCGATTTATTATTGTGCATCTATCATCATCATCATTTCAGCCGAAAGACGTCCACTGCTGGACATAGGCCTCCCCCAAGCACCGCCAGTTCGACCAGTTCTGTGCTTCCCGCATCCAGCGGATTCCTGAGGCCTTCACAAGGCCATCTTTCCACCCTGTAGGGGGCCTTCCAACGCGTTCGTCTTCTACGCGGAAGACGTAGCGTTATTGTGTATATATTAATAAAAACTATTTGCACAGAAAGTAAGTTGAACCAGAAGTAAATTACTTTTTTATTTCCCTGAGCAATGTTGTCAGTGATGCCATCTACATGAGTACAAAAAAAAAACAACCGACCTCCAAAAAAAACACTACAAAGTGAAAAATAACTTTAATTTCGGAAGTCGGTGTCTTGGGTTTTATAGTTTCGTTTTTTGCCACCGACTTCCGAAATTAAAGTTATTTTTCACTTTGTAGTGTTTTTTTTGGAGGTCGGTTGTTTTTTTTTTGTATTTTTTTTTTATTTTTCACTTTTTAGTTGTGGTACCTACCCCACACACATTCGAATACCACTACCTGCTACCAGTGACAGAAACTTATCATATCATCTACATACTAAGTGGGAAAAAAATACGTATTTTGTAGCTAACTCAAAAACTATCCAAGCAAAGTCAATAAAATTTATATGGAACCAATTCGAGAGCACACCCTTTCAAACAAAAAAAGAATTTTCAAAATCGGTCCACAATTGACGGAGAAATCGGTGGACATACATAAAAAAAAAGAAAAAAAACAAACATACGCGACGAACATATAACCTCCTCCTTTTTGGAAGTCGGTTAAAAACCCGAGTATTATAATCCAATTCAAGACAATTAGCTTTAACCTAAAGTGCATTTCCATTCATTCCCGAACACATGCATACATTCCAGTTTATTTTGTTTGAATGACTAATCTTCCTCACTTATGTGTCAGGGGGTGTGTGTGTGTGTGAGAACAATTTGCATATTATAATTACTAGCAGTGTGCTTGAGATAGCATGATCATAATTATCGTTTATCTTTATTACATATTCAGATACGGCGGTTGCCAGCAGCCTTTAGCAGATTTAATATCTTGTGTGTCGACCTGACCATGCTGTAAATGTTACCGAGAATCGAAATATTACCGTTTGACAATGTTTATATTCCTTGGGCAGTCAGCCCCGGTATTTACTAACTGGGTAATCTTATTTTACTGCGTTATTACCTATTTGAGAGCAGTGGTGGCCCAGTGGTAACGGCCGCGACTTACTAGTTGTAAGTCGTAGGTTCGAACCCAGACAGGCGCTTTACTTTGTGTAAATTATTTCATCACCACTGCTCTCAAAACGGTGAAGGAAAACATTGTGAGGAAACCGGCATGTCCTAGAACCGAAAATTCGAAGACATGTGACATCTACCAACCCGTACTGGGCCCGCGTGGTGGATCACGGCCCACTCCCTCTCACAGAGAGGAGGCCTGTGTCCCAGCAGTGGGAACATTTATAGGCTGATGATGATGATGATAATTACCTATTTTAGAGTTTACATCATCATTCCAGCCGAAAGACGTCCACTGCTGGACATAGGCCTCCCCCAAGCACCGCCATTTCGATCGGTTCTGTGTTTTCCGCATCTAACGGATTCCTGCGGCCTTGACAAGGTTATCGGTCCACCTTGTGCGAGGTCTTCCAACGCTACGTCTTCCGGTACGCGGTCGCCACTCTAGAACATTTCACCTACCAACCACCAACCTTTCCGTTTCATCGTTTTATGCATAAGGTATATCTGTAGCGGTTACACCGCCACATACGAACTACGCATCAAAGACATGACGTCACACAAATCCTGCATCGTGCAGTTAGTTTACCGAGTAATCGACACAGATACAAGATTTCAACTTCAAACCAATGGGCAGTTGTTCGCCAGACACAACACCCGTCTGGTCGGAGGATTCTCCCTTAGCTATGGTGGATGAGTGAACTTAACACCCTGTTCCTCATGCTCCTAAATATCAATACATATAAAATATGGGTGTAAAATAGGTACACCTCTGCCTAAGTCTTCAGGAAAAACAGACATGATATTATATTATCATCATCATTCTCCCTTATTCCAATTTATTTATGGTCGACGCAATATATCTTTTTCATTTCTGATACTCGGAAAGTAGTGTTTGTTTGATCCAAGTCTGTTTCCCATCATAAGGCGGGAATTAATTTTAAAAATAGAATTAAATTTGGTTAGGTAGTCGAAAAATAAAAATATCGATTAAAATAAATAAAAGTGCTGCGATCTTGTGAGTGTTTATAATACAGCCAGTATGAATTTAAAAATACCTATTGAGCGGGGCGGTCCGCGGCGGCGGTGACGCGGAGTTCCATATTTAAAATTACAAAAAAAATATTGTAATTTGGCGGGATACTATCTGTGAGCTGTATCGAAATTCAAAATCTCGATAAACTACTATTTTTTACTTTCCTTATATTCGAAATGAAAAGTAGAGTGTTTGTTTAACACGGATGAAAGTCATCAATTCCTTTTGACCCTTGTATAACAATCTACAATTTCTTCCATAATTCTCCATTAGTCGTTATCTTAGTTGTCACCCCCTTACTATCCATTTATCATCTTTCACACAGTCTATAATTCCTAAAAGTCATCCTCTCTGTCTATCAAAAGAGGTCATAGTTCTGCTGTGGGATAGTTAGGATACAGGATGCTAATTATTATGTAGGTATTTCTTACTTAAATCTTGGCGGTCTCCACACTAGAATCCATTACAACATTTAAACGAATTTTATTAATCATACTGAATAATCGTTTTATACCATCCTTACGTCACACTAATATAAGCCAGCTTAGCTCACGGCTAAGGTTGTAGCTAGGATAAGCTTGCTTACATTAAGCTATGCACAAGGTCTTTAGAGTCTAGACAAATGTCGCGTCACATACTTGCATACAATAGCGTTCAGGATTCGTTAAGAATACAATTTTATCTACTCTCAAAACGTAATATTCGAATTATATACTTCAAAACGAGTTTATATTGACATACTTTATAAACACAATACCGAAATTTAAAAATAGAAACATATTATAACACTTTTTCTCTAACAAAATAATACTATAAAACAATTTTTTTTCTATTACGATACAGCGCTATTCCAAGAAGTTAATATCACCCAGGAGTTTCCATCAACTTTTGTGATGGAACGTTTAAGCGGGGGACAGCAGCACCCGCTGTAGCGCATGTGCGGTGTTGTGCTGGTGCAGACGGCACCTGCACCAGCAGCAGTACTGAATTTCCAGTGTCTTTAAAATGACTATGACTAGATTGATAGTATTTCTGTGAACCTCGATGCTGTCAGCTCAAAGTTCTTCTGCAAGAAATAGGTTTATGTGAATAGCCTAACGGGTGCTTGTCAAATTGACGACCTCTCATTTGCCAGTTCGCGTCCCCTAACCGAATTACCACAAACGTACTACGTGATTGAATCACAAATGAAGAGATCCGCAAGAGAACCAAGGTAACCGACATAGCCCGAAGAATTGCCAAACTTAAGTGGCAATGGGCAGGGCACATTGCTCGCAGAACAGATGGCCGATGGAGCCGAAAGGTTTTGGAGTGGCGACCGCGTACCGAAAGACGCAGCGTTGGAAGGCCTCCCATAAGAAGAATCGATGACATTATGAAGGCCACAGGAATCCGCTAGACGCCGGAAGCACAGAACCGGTCGAAGTGGCGGTGCTTGGGGGAGGCCTATGTCCAGTAGTGGACGTCTTTCGGTTGAAATGATGATGATAATGATGAATCGTATTATTGGGCTATTCCTGATTATATTGCACAATACCTGGAGTTAGACTAGTGTAAAACTGTTTAATATAATACCTAGGTCACTTCTGACTATAAACCTTATTAAAAACCTTACTGGATTGTCTCATTGGTGTAGTAGTCGCTAGCGCTACTGCTGAGCATGAGGTCCTGGGTTCGATTCCCAGGTCAGGTAAAGTGTTATTAGGTTTTTCCATCAGGAATTTCTCAGTAGCAGCCCGGATTCTGAATTCATGCCCGGTTGATGGCAATAGGGTCGCCCCTATTACATGGGACTTAAACATAACTAGCTAAATGTGGGTTATGATGTTATGTTATGTTAAAAAACTATTCAAATCTGAATACGGAAACCAGTCGCAGATCAGCCGCACTTACACAAAATTCCTCGTCGTGTCGTAACAGCTAGGTAACGCAATCCTATCGTGTATCTAGTAGGCGACTGATAAGCTGTTATCTTGTTCACTGGCACATAACCGTGTAACTAGTCACCTACATTGAGCTGCAGATTGCTTGTAATCGTGTCAAGATGGGAGGCTACTTTGTTAGATAATGAGGATTTAAATTAATGGGAATATAACAACATAACATAACATCACGCCGTATTCGCCGAAGGGTTGGGCAGAGGTGTACCATTAGTACATCCAAAATCACCACCACCATCCATACAACCCATCTAAACTAATAGATTTTATTTTTTGTATGTTTGTTTGTTGACAAAGACACTACTGGAAAAAATGGGGGAGCTCTACGCCAAGGAGGCGACTACTACTAATTTAATAACTCAATATTTATTATAAATAAATTATTATAACATAGAATTACAATTATTATACAATTACAATTCAATTAAGCACTATCATAAAATTAAAATATTAAAATCTCGAATAATTAATTCAACATTTTATTTTGCATGTTAAAAATTGTATTAAGATATTATTTTATTTAAAAGCATGCCAAAGACTTTTTGTAAAAAAAAGTGTAAAACATTGGGTAGTAGAATAAATGCCTTTTTTATTTATATATTTATGTTCGTTTGTTACACTTTCACACTAAAACTGCGGAACTGATTTCGATGAAATTTGGCACATGAGTAGAGCATGACCTGGGATATCTAAACTAATATAATAAGAGAAAAGATTACATTTTTTGTATATTTGTAAAACTTTCACGCTAAAACGGCTGAATGGATTTGGATAGAATTTTGCACATGAGTAGTCTATGACCTGGGATAGGACAAATATAATACTTTTTATCTCAATATTCCCCGGGGATCGAGACTTATGCGGTCAAAATTGCGGGGCGCAGGTAGAGTCTTTGTGCCGCCCATGGGCCTCTCACTTGGCTTCACATGCCGTCGAGAAATATCTCTCAGGCATGTAAACTTACCTGGCTAACTCTTTCTATATAAATAAATAATAAAAAAACAACCACCACCCATATCTATTTAACTTGATAAAAATACGCTTATTACTCGTAACTTAGTATTTTAATGTCCCGTATAAATTATGGATTGCCCAGTATGGTATGGATTACAAAACTGTTATTCTCCGCATTTGAAAAGATAATCTGATCTAGACATTTTATCTAGACCTAAATCTATTACCTACAATCAGATTTCTATGAAATCTGCCAGATTGAAATAGAGATTTAGAAGTGAATAGGTTTTGTTCTAGAAAACTAGCTTTAATCTAGGACGAAACGCCTCGTATCCAGTATTATAAATAATATGAAAAAGCCATTGGGTTTACTTGTAACATGGAAATGGAATGATGTTTTTTCCCTTGTGTTTAAAAATAGACAAACCATATTATTATTCTGGTCAATAGGCCCTACATTCTTATATTTATACGTTTACGTAGGTACTAAAGTATTTACATCATATTAAATCTATTACTTCTCAAAATCTTATTGCTTCCGTGAACAAATAAAATAAATTGTACCTACATCTTTCGTTCATACAAATAATTTAATTAGATTCATGAGTTATTTATTATTGAAACTTTGCACTACTAACCTACTGAAACATATCTAAATATAACGTTAAAAATAACCTTTTTATTTAAAACTCTGTATTTAAAACAAAACATTACAACTGACAAGAAAAACAATATGGCGCAACTTTTTTCATTTTCCGCATTCTGGAAACTTCAAAAACCAAATTGAACTTTGTCCCTTTGTTTTATGGTTAGTTTTTGTTTACTAACATGTTGTTATTTATCTAGATAAGAAACGAAACGACCGATTACATTTTATCAAATATTATGCTGAATTATGCCAAGAGATAGTGGGATACCAAAATAAAATGGTTGATAATATAATTTATTATCAAACTAAGTGCTGTTTATTTTTGTAAGTGATACTTGTACTTAAGCGTGAATCTTCGTATTGATAACAAATTATTGTATCTAGGTAAACCCTTGTAATATTTTCCTTGTCTAGCAAAGTGTGTCAAATACTATGCGTCAGCGCGAGCGTCGGCGCCGATCAAAAGCTTGATGATGTTACTTATCAGATTTATGCATTATGGCGTCATGCTTAGAAGACCCTCATCTTCGAAGATGAACTAGAAACTATAGCATCGTTCATTTGCCTTATGAACAATTTTTTGAAAATCATTGAAGTGAAAACTTCTTTAGGCGCGTTGGGCATTTTTGAGATGGGAAAAAACAATTGCACTCGCGACACCGTTACCGACACCTCATTTTTGTAAACGCGATTGTGCTCTTTATTTATATTACGTTACGGATCAATGTTCTATGTAAGTATTTTTAATTTAAAGGTTTTGGAAGTATTTTTTTAAATTGTTCAAGTTTTCACTTCTGTAATCTGGGGTGAATTTATTTATTTATTAAAACTTTATATATATATATATTCTTTATTTCGGACTACACATACAAGTACACACAATCCATATACTGTTAGTAACAATGATGATGATGACGTGTGTGTTTATGCATGAGAAAAAAAAAACCGTACGAAGGCGGACTTAATAATGCCTGAGGCATTTTCTACCACAATAAATTGAATGAATTGAATTCCATCTGCAGGGTTGTTTAGTAACAAGTTTCGATACTTAAACCAAAAATTACTTATTTAAAATCCAGTAGCAGTCTGCATTTGTACCCGGTTGATGACAATAGGCTGCCTCTTGTTAAGTACGTAACTGACGAAATGTGTGTGTACTTCAACACTACTGTAGATACACTTCTAGAGGAAACAAGGCGTGATGTTATGTGTTCAATATCAGCAAAGCTGGGCAAAATACATGCTTTGCTTTAATTAAAATACAAATTACAAAATACTATCTCACACGTATTTAAAATACGAAATACAAAATATTTTTAAGTGGTGTATTTGAAATATAAAATACAAAATACAGTATTTTAACCATTTTTATTTAAAATACAAAATACAGTCAGGTGTTAGGTTATGTAAATAGAATAGGACTAATACAGCCCGGTGTTGCCAACTTTAAAGATTGACATATTTAGCGGTCGCCATTTTGCTTACGAAAGCTATCGAGGGTAATTTTTTGCAGAACGCACCCATTAATAAGATCGCTAAATGTATTTATATTCAAATGTATTTTGAAGCCATAAGTATTTGAAATACTAACTACAAAATACCTTAGCATCAGGTATTTAAAATACCAATTACAAATTACATTTTTAAGAAGTAATTGAATTACAAATACTAAACACGTATTTGTATTTCAATTACGTATTTTAATTACAAGTCACTCAAATACTGTCCAACCATTCAGGGTTGGGCAGTATTTATCAGTACTAGTTGCAATTAAGCCATATGATTGTAATTTTAAGTATTGTGTTCTAGAACCTGCTCTACTTATTGAATGATTTGTGAAATTGATAAGTTAATCAATCAGTTTAACTTATCTGTTAACTAAAAATAGGGATGATACTTAAAAAATATTTTTTGTCCGTCTTGTAGATTATTAAAAAATAATGGACACATATTTTTAATTTTTTTACGTTATCAAAAAATTACGGCGATACATTGAGTTAAAATGTGCCACGACATCATGAGTATGTAGATTTTATACTTACTTGTGACGGAGCGACCCACACTCCCCAACTTGAATGCGTTTTATCTAAGTCATTTTTTATTAATATGATAAAGTAAAAAATACGTGTCTAATATTTTTTATTATCTGACTGACGGACTAAATAGAATTTCTTTTTTTTGACCCAAGCATTATCCCCTATTGGTACCTAAAGACCCCCATAGGTGCAAAATTATGATTATAATTATGCAAGTTGATCTGAATAGAAATTCAAATCAAATCAAATCAAATATTTTATTGGAACAAAAACAGGTTTACAATTTTTTGTGTTTGTTAACTGCTACATTAGTTTTAAAAAACTGTGTTGCAGCCTTGCAGCCATTAGCGCCCACCTCCGAGAGGGGAAACGTCAGCGTTCCAACATTAATAACATTTATAATACAAAAACAATAAAATAAAAATAAATTTGATATAAAAAATCTAAAGTAAGTAGGTATATCAACTATTTAACTAAACTAAAACATTATTAATTATGATTACATTTAATTACTATTATTTTTAAACATTATATTATTATTAAATTCGTTGTTTTAAATGTAAACAAGAACGAAAGTTTTGATCCTACTGTAAAAGCTAACACCTTATGCTATATTAAATTCTATTAATTAAGGATAGAACCTAGGAACTAACTTTACCGACCAACATCCAGAGCCCGTCCTAACTAAAGTACAATTATCATAATTAACAGTGGCTAGCCGCGGTGCGCCCGCGCGGCCTACATACTGAAAGATAAACTTCCAGGCAGGCTTACGACATCGTTACGAGGTAATATTAGGTACTTCGTGTTATTCTAGACCTGTTTACAGATAGTGTCAAGGTAGACCTATATTTTGTACTGAAAGCTTCGGGTTGTAGAATAAATGTTAAGGGAGAGTTATTATAACCAGTTTCATGATTTTTAGATATGACTTAAGTTATGATTTCTGATGATCCCCGAACATCTCCAAAGGTCGAAGGATCGATCTCTGCCAAACTCTTGGGCTTTGCTTAAACATTACTAGCAAAATATACGCCAAATTTCACCAGTTATGTTTAATGTTTAACCTGTAATACAAGCGTTGGAAATGTTTTGCAACCAATCTTATAATACAAATGGATGACAAAAACACAAGTTGTACTTTCACTACATTTAATTGTAAAAATGTTAAGCGATCGATTGAAGATGTTAGGCGATTAACACTGCTGTCGGACGTAATTGCTCTTCAAGAAACTTGGCTACTGCCTTGTGACTTACCATGGCTCAGCAGTATCAATACTGACTTTGGCTACACTGGAACTTCAGCAGTGGACACATCTGCTGGAATACTGCGTGGCAGACCTCATGGGGGGACGGCAATATTGTGGCGTAAAAGTTCTTTCCCGTCAGTTACGGTTATTGAATGCAACAACCCTAGGATATGTGCAATCAAAATAGTGACTAGTGATCGTCCCGTATTGTGTGTATCGGTTTACATGCCTACAGACTGTGCGGAAAATATGACTGAGTTAACCCAGTGCATGGGCGCTATACATGCTATAATTGAAGAATGTGGTATAGACTATGTTTATGTTCTTGGGGACTTTAACGCACATCCAAATGAGAACTTTTATAATGAGCTACTCAGTTTTTGTGATGACCTGAACTGGGTATGTGCGGACATTGTTAAATGTGGGGTGGACTCTGATACGCACACTTTTGTGAGTGAAGCTCATGGTTGTAAGCGTTGGTTAGACCACATAGTAGTTACTAGTGCAGCGTGGCCCTCTGTTACAGACATCTGGGTTGATTATAATGTGTACTGGTCTGACCACTATCCTGTGTCCATTAAGTGTTGTATATTTCCATCTAAAAATGTGATTCCAGTTGTACCTAAAAGTAAAGTGACCTGGGGTGAAAGAAACCCTGAACATATCGGTATGTATACAAACATTTGCAATAAATTGTTAAGAAAAATTGACTTTCCAACGGTATTAGGAGAATGTTGTGATAAACGGTGTAATAATGTGAAACATAGACAAATCTTAGATAATTTGTATACTGATATTGTCTCAGCGCTTAGTGAGGCTTCAGAGTCAAGCTATAGGGTGGGTACAAGCAGTAGGAAAAAACAAGTTATGGGGTGGAATAAGTATGTTGGCGAAGCTCATAGGGTGGCCAGGCTTGATTTTCAAAACTGGTTACTTTTTGGTAAACCTAACGAAGGTTTCATTCATGAAGCAATGTATCATAGCAGAAAGATTTTCAAAGCTAAGCTTAAATGGTGCCAACAACACCAGGAGCAGATAAAGATGGATCGGCTAGCGACATTGCATTCAAAAAATAAGTTTCGAGAATTTTGGAAACACACCAATAAATTGAACATCAGGTCTGGCGTTCCTTTGAGTGTCGAGGGTGTCACTGACACTAAAGTGATCGCCAACATGTTTAAAGATCACTTCACCGTGGAATCCCCTTTAGGCTCTTTTGAGTGGATGCTGGACGCTGACCCCGTGTGTGAAAACATCAGACTAAAAGTGGGTGCTAAGGACATACGAAAGATTTTGGAAAGTATGAAAGGTGGGAAATCGCCAGGACATGACGGGCTCAGCGTCGAACACCTACAAAATGCAGGGCCACACATTTCTAGACTTTTATCGATGTTTTTTAATCTGTGCATTGGACACTCCTACTTACCTAGTGAACTAACAAAAACGATAGTTACTCCCATAATAAAAAATAAGACGGGAGATAGCTCAGTCAAATCGAACTATAGACCGATCTCACTGGCCACCATTATTGCAAAGGTACTAGACAGTGTGCTTGAGGCTCAGTTAACAGAGTTTATACACCTACATGATGCTCAGTTTGGTTTTCGCGCTGGACTTTCTACAGAGAGTGCTATACTGAGCCTAAAGCACACTGTTGAGTATTATACGAGTAGGAAAACGCCCATTTATGCTTGTTATTTAGACCTCTCTAAAGCTTTTGACCTTGTAAATTATGATAAACTCTGGGATAAGCTGAAGGAAATCAATTTACCTGGTGAGCTTATTGCTATCCTGAAGTTTTGGTATCAGAGTCAGGTCAATTATGTAAAGTGGGCTGGCAAATTATCGGATCCATATGGACTACAATGTGGAGTAAGACAGGGTGGATTAACATCCCCAGTTTTATTTAATCTATATATTAATGCGCTGATCGTTGAGCTTAGCAGCATGCATGTCGGCTGTCACATAGACAATATTTGTGTAAATAATCTAAGTTATGCAGACGACATGGTGCTGCTGAGCCCAACGATCAGTGGAATAAGGAATTTAGTTAATGTGTGTGAGACGTACGCGGCTAGTCATGGCCTCAAATATAATGTCACAAAAAGTGAGCTCATGGTATTTAAAGCAGGTACCAAGTCACCAGATCAGGTTCCTCCCGTGATTTTGAACGGAACCCCCATGAAAGTGGTCACCTGTTTTAAATATCTTGGGCATATAGTCAGTGATCTCCTACGCGATGATGAGGACATGGACAGGGAGCGTAGGGCGCTGTCTATCAGAGCGAACATGATAGCTCACAGGTTTAAGCGTTGTAATGCACAAGTGAAAATAACTCTGTTCAGAGCGCATTGTACATCACTCTACACGTGCTGCTTGTGGGCTCATTATACGCAAAGATCATTCAGCGCCCTGCGCGTCCAATATAACAATGCGTTCAGGGCGTTGTTGGGGCTGCCGCGCTGGTGCAGTGCGTCGGGCATGTTCGCGGATGCACACGATGACGGCTTCCACGCCGTGCTCCGCAAGCGATGCGCCGCGGCGCTCGGCAGGTTGCGCGCCAGCACCAACAGCATCCTGGCTGTGATTGCGGATAGGCTGGACACGCGTTACGTCCAGCACTGGGTTAATACCCACATTAGGAAATAAGGTTTTTTTATAATGTATTTTTAATTAATTACTAACACTAGTTTCATAAGTTTTACTGTACTAACATTCTATGGATTGCAAAGTCTGATATAAAAAGTTTTTTTTTTTTTTTTTTTTTTTTTATTAATTCCCATGTAATAGGGGGCGAGCCTATTGCCATCAATTGGGCACAAGTCTAGACTCCGGACTCATCATTCATCATCATTTCAGCCGAAAGACGTCCACTGCTGGACATAGGCCTTCCCCAAGCACCGCCACTTCGACCGATTCTGTGCTTTCCGCATCCAGCGGATTCCTGCGGCCTTCACAAGGTCATCGGTCCATTTTGTGGGAGGCCTTCCAACGCTACGTCTTCCGGTACGTGGTCGCCACTCCAGAACCTTTCGACCCCATCGGCCATCCATCGGACTGCTACTGAGAAATTCCAAAAACCCAATATCACTTTGCCCGACCCAGGAATCGAACCCCCGAAAGGGAAATTGTGGCCCCCGGCAACAGGGTAACCGAAGGAACACGGGTGGGTTTTAGTCAGTAAGAGTCTGACACGCCCTCCCTCCACCCAGAGCGGGAGAAGTTATTTGATGATTTCCCACCCAAAAAAAAAAGGGTTTTTATGCTCAAGCAGTAGCGTTTGCGACCACTAGACCAACGCGGCAATCAAGGTTATTACTATGTTTGTTAAGTTGCAGTTGTTGATTTACGGAAGACAACTTCCTAGTAAGGTTAGGCACGTGTAATGTAGTAGATGATTTATGGTTTGTAATGAGACACAAAACAAGCCACATGTCTAAGCCTACAGGCAGTTATAATGTATGGGTTTCCTGTGACACTAGTCATAGTGTGAAGATTGCCAATGCAATCGAGAACGAGATAAGTGAGAACAAAATAAGCGTTGAAATTATGAACTGTGAATCTGATAGGCATAAGAATCATATTCGTTTCATGCATAATTCTTTTAGTAAGACTTATCAGAAAGTAATTTTTTCAAATTCAAAATTCACATACGGGTCCAGCAATGCTATTCTGTAAAAATCTCACCGTGAAAGCTTAGGTGAAGTGAGCTTGAAAGTGAGCTGTCAACAATGTCAATCCCTAGTATATGGTGGAATGACAGCTCACTTCACCTTAGCGTTCACAGTGAGATTTTAACAGAATAGCACTGCAGTAGTGCTCATTGTAACCATCTCACTGTGTTATCTTAGGTGAAGTGAGCGTGGCGTGAGCTGTCAGTTGCTAAGGATTGACACTATTGGCTGCTCACTTCACCTAAGATATCACGGTGAGATTTTTACAGAATTGCACTACAGTTGTTCGTTTCATATGGAGCCGGCAAGAAACTCCACGGTTAGATACTATTTTTAGAATAATCAGTTTTTATAATGTTTTCATATAACAGTGTTCATAGAAATGAGGGGATAGTGTGAGCCTCCATAAAAAAAATGGACGAGTCTTTTCTCAAAGACTCGTAGCAATTTTCTTGTGGAGGATTGTTATCTAGAAAATACTTATCAACAATAAGTATTTGATAAATTGCTTAGCGATGTAAATCCATAATTAGCTGTTGAGAGCTACGTACAAATTGCGGATAAATTTCTCTGAAATACCTGTTAATTCTATATCGTGTCTCAGTAAGCACTCGAACATTTACCTGAAACGAAAAGAAAAACATTAATTACACATTTATATGCGGTAACGATGGATCAACACGCAAGGATTAACGCGAGTAATCTGAGATTCCGAGTATTCACGAATATAACCGAAGTTATTATTAAAGTTTAATCCCCTGTCCAATTAATTTCACCATGTCCATTTAATTTTACACTTGCGAGAAATGCAATAAGATTATTTATGATGTAACAGACAGTTTTTGGCAATCGGAAATGGGTCAATGATGAAGAAAAATGTAAATCATAAGAAAAATACATATAAAGTGTCCAGGATAACGTCATAACGTGCACGTATGTATTTCCATACATTTACTTCCCTGACTGGACGTGTCAGAAATTATAAAAGCGCACATTGGAAGATGCAATTGGAGAAGTAAACTAAAATACATTTTAAGATTACATAGCAACAGTGTAACACATTCTCGGTACTGTAAACTGCAGTCAATCGCATTTCAACAGCTGTAGAACATAAACAAAATTTGAATATAACGGCCCGAAGCATAAACTAGATGAATACACTTATAATAAAAACTCATTCAAAAGCAAAGAAGACACTCATCATTTCAATTTAAATACAAATTATGTTTAAGTTATTCAAAATGAAATACACAGACGCCAAGTGACTGACAAAACTCATCAAGCTATCAATCCACATGACTTCACTAACATGGACGATATACATTTTTGAAGCTTTAAAATACGCGCGTGTGGTTTCTAATTTAGTAAAAAGCTCAGAAATTAAGTTAAATCACGCATATTACCAGAAATCAACAGTAATTTGTCGTTTTGGTGCGTAAATAGCTTTTTGACACGTAGTATACGAGAATGCCACCTTTAATATCAATAATGTATGCAACTGTACATATATCCGTATTCTGAATTTGGAAAACTATTTAGATTATTTTTACTCGACTACCCCAGGAGTTTAATGATGAGAAGAAGCCTTTTCTCTGCCATGGGATAGTATTAACCAATGATGCAGATGATGACTTAAGACAGAACATAAATCATAAAACAGTAATTAAAATTCACGCTCATCATGGTAATCAAAACGCCAACGATTCCAATGAACGCTATTATTTATCTAGTGTTAACGAAAGATTGCAAAGTGCATAAATATTTACTAACAAATTGCTACAATTTACCATTGCCAACTTAACAAATTATAATTTACCAAACAATATATTCCATTATTAATTACTCGGACACCTACACACATAATTGTTTAACACCCACCGCAGGAAAACAGCGATACACATCAATTTACACGATAATAATTGACCATAAAACCGAACAAAATTTTGAAACTTCACTCACCGTGGTAGAGCCTATCATATAATTTGTGATGTTAAAAATCCCATTAAGTAGCCATCATTTAAATTAAGGAACGAGGAAGATAAGATCAGTTAAACAAGCAGCCGTTAGGATAATTGTGGATCCCCCATGTACTAGTTGTTTCATTATGATCGTCACGCGATCTTGACGGCTGACGAAAGCTTATTAGCGTTTACTTTGTAGTGTTGATTAGTGTGATAAGTGTGGATAAGTATACTAGTTAAGAGAAAGGATAGGCTTAATTATGACATGACAAGCCAACGGACGAGTAAACTGTTGGTTATCCATTACATATAGTTGAACGTAGTGAAGATGAAGATAAAGATGGACTCTGTTCCACTTTTAAAGAAAAATAATTATTAAACGAGTTCTTTCAATCAAACACAAATGTCAAAGTATCATTTAATTCATTCACTTACTTCAAACATAAATAACTTTTTATAAAAGATAGGAACTTCGGCCATGAACTCAACAGTTACGGTCAAGTTTACTTACAACAATTAAGAATATAGCATTATCATTGTTTTTGTTACCGCTAGTTCCGCAAATATAACCGGTTTAATGAACTTATAATATGTATAAACATTTTGCAACAACGAAATTTTTTGCTGCATTGCTCCTTACATTTTAGGATTAGACTAAAACTAGATTTGGTTTATCTAGATGACATTGTGAATTCTGAATGTGAAATTCCAACGGATTCCGCACAATGGAATTGTTCTGTTTGTGTTCAGAGATATATCTCTGCATAATATTAAAGCTGGAGTGGAATTTGCGGCGTTGTTCGTTTCTTTGTCATTTTAAAAGATTTTTCGGTTCACCAAATTGAGGTTTATTGCTTTTTAGCTGCAAAACCAATAAAATAGATCCAGTTTTACATAAAAATGCACATATTATCGTATATTGAAAGGTTCCTCATATTTTTTGCAACACTGTTTATTATTATTTTAATGTATTTTGATTAAAATCTAGCCTTTAGTTACGTCATCCTCTCTATTTGATTTAGCAAAGGTACTTTATCAGGTAAACATACATTTATATCAACTCTCAGACCATCGTTTACGTAATTCAATCTTGCATCGTCTGGATATATCATCCGATCGTCCCTACAATCTTCATCCCGTAATCAAAGTAACAGAATGGAACACGTTTTCGCTTCACGTCTAAACACTGTTCTTTGGCACACGCCGTATAATCTTCTACCTGGTTCCGGGGTCAGAATGAACTGTTATCTTTGAGTAATACGAGTATAAGCATATTGCTAATAATGATTGGTGGTTCACGGCCAATTAGCGATTTGATTTCGATAGTAAATGTTGGCAAAATTATGGTGGAATTTTTACGGCCTGCCTGTTGATAAATCATTAGTCGAAGCCTGTCTTCGTAAAATTATTCATCGAAAAGAAATGAGATGTTTTATAACTTGAAGTTATTTGCCTGTTTTTATAAATCGATGTATTTGTAAATAATTAATAATCTTCGTATTCTTCAAACATCAACAAGGATCAAACTCACCAATTTAGACTATGGCACGAGGTAACAAGTTCAAATCATTTTTTTGCTACAACTAAACCTGTATAGCCTCGGGAGTATTTGCTTAATCTAAAAACAGACATTAAATTCAATGGAAGAATGTCTCTATTTTTTTATTTCAAAGGATTTTAAATCAACATTGGTTTCTATTACAGTTATTTGTCCATCGACCTCTGTGGCGCCGGCCATCTAATTGCCAACCAGGATGTCTTTTAAAATACTTTTTACAATACTTTAAACGTGTACTGCATTAACGTTCCTCTGTTTAATATATTTGCGGTGATGTCTATTTTAAAGTCTTTGGAATTGATTAAGACTTCCAGATTTGGTTGTGTTTTCTCTTTAGCATTACCATTGTAAGTATGGATAAGAAGCAACAGCTTTAACTTTGAAAAAAATGAAACTCGTACGTGTGTCAATAAAAATATTATTTGTGTCCAAATATAAATCATTAAGTCAATCATTCTTATCTAAATAGGTTGGAAAACGCTATCATGAGCTTAAAAACTAGTAGTCGCAGAATAAGGTAAAAACTTGATTTTCTAACATCATCAACGCCTCATTAATAATTAGCATAAACTTTACCTGTTTCTACTTTATCTGTTACTGTTTCATTAGCTTAAATTTTTGTTAATATTGACCTCCAAGATATTTTAAAATATAGGTATTCATTACCAGTCTTATATTTATATTCTCATCGTAAGCAATGCGTTATCTCATGTTTATACTATTCAATTATTTTAATTTCATATTGATTTGAGTTATCTTACCACTGGAATTTAATGAATCTTTGTAATGTATGTGCTTCAATTGTATCATATTTGCATAAGTATCTATATTATTTAATACACTCATGTAGTCAAGTAGTTTAAACTAGTGCAGACAACTGCGTTAGGCATATTGATTGATTGATCGAAATACATATTAAAATACGCTTAGAATCAACAGATAATTATACAAAGCAGGTGTATCCAAATCATCGTATTGATATTTATATACCTTCCTACCGACAATATTCTGTATTGCATTTAAATAACTGTACGCTGAACTTTAGCCAAAGCAACCGGTCCCAGATGAAACAGGTACCGCGTTATCAATCAAATAAATTTTATGTCCAGCTGTACATACTAAAGGGCAATGTGTGTTTTTTACATTATTTCAGTCATTTATGACTATCGAAAGTTTTGGTAGTTTATTTTATCAGAAAGCCGAATCAAAGTTCCTCCCTCTCATGTATATATCTTCTTTCATCGTTTTCAGATTTCGTTACACATTCTTTGAAAGGTTCCTCAATGTTACCGTTTCCCTTCCAGTATCAACGTTGTAACGTATTATATCTATAAAAGATCAAAGGAACACACATATTATCGTATATTGAAAGGTTCCTCATATTTTTTGCAACACTGTTTATTATTATTTTAATGTATTTTGATTAAAATCTAGCCTTTAGTTACGTCATCCTCTCTATTTGATTTAGCAAAGGTACTTTATCAGGTAAACATACATTTATATCAACTCTCAGACCATCGTTTACGTAATTCAATCTTGCATCGTCTGGATATATCATCCGATCGTCCCTACAATCTTCATCCCGTAATCAAAGTAACAGAATGGAACACGTTTTCGCTTCACGTCTAAACACTGTTCTTTGGCACACGCCGTATAATCTTCTACCTGGTTCCGGGGTCAGAATGAACTGTTATCTTTGAGTAATACGAGTATAAGCATATTGCTAATAATGATTGGTGGTTCACGGCCAATTAGCGATTTGATTTCGATAGTAAATGTTGGCAAAATTATGGTGGAATTTTTACGGCCTGCCTGTTGATAAATCATTAGTCGAAGCCTGTCTTCGTAAAATTATTCATCGAAAAGAAATGAGATGTTTTATAACTTGAAGTTATTTGCCTGTTTTTATAAATCGATGTATTTGTAAATAATTAATAATCTTCGTATTCTTCAAACATCAACAAGGATCAAACTCACCAATTTAGACTATGGCACGAGGTAACAAGTTCAAATCATTTTTTTGCTACAACTAAACCTGTATAGCCTCGGGAGTATTTGCTTAATCTAAAAACAGACATTAAATTCAATGGAAGAATGTCTCTATTTTTTTATTTCAAAGGATTTTAAATCAACATTGGTTTCTATTACAGTTATTTGTCCATCGACCTCTGTGGCGCCGGCCATCTAATTGCCAACCAGGATGTCTTTTAAAATACTTTTTACAATACTTTAAACGTGTACTGCATTAACGTTCCTCTGTTTAATATATTTGCGGTGATGTCTATTTTAAAGTCTTTGGAATTGATTAAGACTTCCAGATTTGGTTGTGTTTTCTCTTTAGCATTACCATTGTAAGTATGGATAAGAAGCAACAGCTTTAACTTTGAAAAAAATGAAACTCGTACGTGTGTCAATAAAAATATTATTTGTGTCCAAATATAAATCATTAAGTCAATCATTCTTATCTAAATAGGTTGGAAAACGCTATCATGAGCTTAAAAACTAGTAGTCGCAGAATAAGGTAAAAACTTGATTTTCTAACATCATCAACGCCTCATTAATAATTAGCATAAACTTTACCTGTTTCTACTTTATCTGTTACTGTTTCATTAGCTTAAATTTTTGTTAATATTGACCTCCAAGATATTTTAAAATATAGGTATTCATTACCAGTCTTATATTTATATTCTCATCGTAAGCAATGCGTTATCTCATGTTTATACTATTCAATTATTTTAATTTCATATTGATTTGAGTTATCTTACCACTGGAATTTAATGAATCTTTGTAATGTATGTGCTTCAATTGTATCATATTTGCATAAGTATCTATATTATTTAATACACTCATGTAGTCAAGTAGTTTAAACTAGTGCAGACAACTGCGTTAGGCATATTGATTGATTGATCGAAATACATATTAAAATACGCTTAGAATCAACAGATAATTATACAAAGCAGGTGTATCCAAATCATCGTATTGATATTTATATACCTTCCTACCGACAATATTCTGTATTGCATTTAAATAACTGTACGCTGAACTTTAGCCAAAGCAACCGGTCCCAGATGAAACAGGTACCGCGTTATCAATCAAATAAATTTTATGTCCAGCTGTACATACTAAAGGGCAATGTGTGTTTTTTACATTATTTCAGTCATTTATGACTATCGAAAGTTTTGGTAGTTTATTTTATCAGAAAGCCGAATCAAAGTTCCTCCCTCTCATGTATATATCTTCTTTCATCGTTTTCAGATTTCGTTACACATTCTTTGAAAGGTTCCTCAATGTTACCGTTTCCCTTCCAGTATCAACGTTGTAACGTATTATATCTATAAAAGATCAAAGGAACCCAAATATTTACCTCCTTTCGGAAGCTTTAAGGCCGAGAAGGATAAAACACTCTGAACATATAAAACCTTATTTCCTTTTTGTGAGTAATCTATTAGCAATTTACTACACACTACTCGATCCACGAGCATCTTAGCGTAACCTTGAACTTCTTCTCAATCATGTGAACAAAAAATATTGTAAAAACGTAATAATAGTCATTTATTGATTGATGTTAATGCGATTCGTAAATTTGACGTTTTGACTAACAAGTTACTCTTGCAGATTTTAATGG
This sequence comes from Agrochola lychnidis, assembly GCA_963680765.1. NCBI lineage: Eukaryota > Metazoa > Arthropoda > Insecta > Lepidoptera > Noctuidae > Agrochola > Agrochola lychnidis. The sequence continues at coordinate 3,838,412 of OY796852.1, forward strand.
AATATAATGACTATATTTGCCTGGACTAGGTGCTTAAAACGCTTGAAAAAAAAAACTAATAAATTAGTTATGTCTGATCTAATATATTTGTCTGTACCTATTTGTTTGCTTACTCCTAGATCTTTGCTCTTGGAACAGTTATATCACAATTCACATCTGTGAATGTTTATGTCAGTCAGATCAAATGAAATAGAGAATTTAGTACTAACGTGGTTTCGTAAATCTTTTTTGAGCAAACTCAATTATACAATTTATTTTCCTTAGTTTTAGTAAGACTAGGTGAGGTAGCATAGGTGTGGTTTTTGGAGGTAAGCCAAGTTAATGACGTGATACTTTGCAAAAACATTGCAAAAGTGGAAAAGAATAGAATAGTTAACGACCACATCTTACCAAAGCACTTAAGGATACAAGGTAACGGAAATCCTATTTCATTGGGTAACCGAGGCGTCTATTTTATGATCACAATCGTGAGAAATGAGATGTTTTTGGGTTATCTAAGAATTAAACACTAATGTTTGATGTGTTTACGACAAATTAGCCAGAAAAAGCAAATCCAAAGGAAGACTGGTAGACTGTGAAAAGATTTTTAACCTTTAGTGAGATATTAATAATATTAAGATTCTAATAATATTCCTAACCTAAGATAAAATAAATGCTATTACAGAAACTGTATCAGAATCCAAACAGTAAGACGATAAAGGACAAACTATAACAGCTACTAGATAATCAGCTTTTAGTGCCACAGATCAGGCCTTATAATCTTCAGCAGAAACTGTAAAATAATCGAGTTCCATAATCAGATCGCTAAAGGCATGCCGTTACTCGAAAGATATCCGCCCCAGCACATATTAATCGCATAAATGTGAGAACACGCCAATGGCACTTTCATAATTTATTCGGGTTAACACGATAAGCCGAAAGGGTAAATTTAATTGGCTTTCCCAATTTAAAGCTGCTTGAAATACTTGAAGGTGCTCACCTTTGCTTGAGAGAAAGGGATTGTTAAATAAATATATCGATTTTGAGGACGGTAAAAGGTGTTGATCTTGTCGCTGCTGATATCGTTAATTATTTTGTTATGCAAATAACTGTATTCACTGTAGATTCTCCTGGGTGGTCCTATATTGGTTGAGATTCCTTTGTATAAGAATGCATGAGTTCTATTTGACCGGAACCGGCAGATGGTCCATTCCAGTGCAATAACTCGTTAGTCACGGGATTATGGCCGCATAAGATGCATCCTTTGCATCGCTTGCATCGTCTGACATAAATTAATATAGTATTATACATATATGCCGGCCGTGTGTCATGTCATCTTCAGTAGTAAATGCTTTCATTTTCAATTCAGCAGATATGATAACATTTTTAATAGCAAGCGTCAAAACCTTTTTAGCATTTAACCTTGCTGTGTTTATACAATGTTATATAATAAGCCTCCAGTTCCAGGGATAGGAAAATGTATATTCAAAGATAAAAGGGAAATATTTCGCAAGGATTATGAAGTAAGGAAGGTACTCCTTTCGTAGGTGTAGCTCCGGGTAATATTGATCCGAAGTGTTGGTAGCGCTTTTCTTTAGGATCAAACGTTGGAATAAAAGATTTAGTGAATGTGAAGTTAATACTGAAAGTATTTTTTCGTCTTTGTACCATTTCTACACCGAAGTGTGTTGATCATTTTAGTTGTCTTACCAGGCATATCTGCAAATAATGGGATATTAAAGTGTCCTTGTTTGGCTTTATTTTTTGACACAGGTTTCGCCAGGGCACAGAAAATGTCGGAGATAATTTTTTTGTCGGATATTAAGATAGCATATTTTTCAAAAATATTACTAAGGGTTTATTAACATCTATGGTTAACGCTCTAACGTTTTGAAAAACTATGACAGTCCTTTAAGTTAACCTTGAAGTCTATCAATTAAGTTAACTTTATTGATATGAGAAGCGGGTGCATTCGAAAATAAAATGGTTTGCTTGTTAATGGTCACTTCAGTTAAGTTGACGAGCATCTTAACTCAATATTAATCCATCAACTGACTACCATGTGAATAAGTTAACCCAAACCACATCAAACTTGACCTCAAATATAATTAAATTGATAAACCGATTGACACCCATCAAGTTGATGATGAATGAACGGTGACGGATCATCCAAATGAATGAACATGTTCACTCATTCATGATACGGTGTGACATCATCATGTCAGTTTAACCGTAGTTATGATTGATCGTGGTTAAAGTTAACGTGTAGTCTTATTTTACATAATGTAAAGTTGTCGTACACTTATTTAATTAAGTATTGATTGGGATACCGGATATTTTTTAAGTGAAAACTTCTTTAGGCGCGTTGGGCATTTTTGAGATGGGACTAAACTATTAATTTCGCAACTCTGTGATGATACCAGCTTCTGACCATTAAAAAGACATCAACGCGTTGATTACCGCGGTGCGTGGAGTAAAAGACATCAACGCGATGATTACCGCGGTGCTGATTTTTTTTGAAGTTTTCACTTGTGTCGGCACTCCCGGAGTGCCACTGTTTTATTTTATCATGATGAAAATAATTTATTTATTAAGGGGAATAATTGTACCAAAAAAAAATTATCGAATCAAAATTATATTTAATCAGTTATGTTTTTATACGATTTGTTTGTATACAGCTATATTCCAACAGATTACTCGAAGGGCTCGTGGCTAAGTAATAACAGCCGGACTGGTCGATCCATCAGGTTAAGCTATGCTTGCCGCGATCGGTTCGTAGATGGGTGACCTTCTTTACATACCGAGATCCCACCGTGCCTCGGAAAGCACGGAAAGCCGTTGGTCCTGGCTGTCATTTGTGGATCTTTGACTGTCGTTACGGGTCGTCAGAAGCCTAAAAGTCTGACAACCAAGTAGGACCAAGGTGTATCGATTTACCCAGTTACTGGGTTATGAAGGTCAGATAAGCAGTCACCTCAATTTAAGTTTTCATGCACAACATAACAGAATATACTCCCAAGGCGTTGTACAGAACAATATACAAACAAAAAAAAACGTGTGGCACTCGGGGACTGCCGCGGTAAAGCAATTGCATAGCATTTGTAACCTCCATACTTCCTATTAGTCAACGATACACTTGGGATGATGGATGACGGATGATGACATAAAACAAAAATGACGTTCCCATGACAACCGTCATTACATGGTAGGCGGAGTGGGGGGTGTTAGGTTTTATTTTCGTTACGGAATTTCTTGATTCGGTCGCCGCGCTCAAAGCCCGCGATAAAAGCTATGCAATAGCTTAAAAATATAAAATACAAAAAAAAAATACTGGTAGCTGCATCCGGTTAGACTGGAAGCCAACCTCAACAAAGTTGGATAAAGGCTAGGCAGATGATGAGTATGCAAAATTACACTAGGGGTAGATATTACAATCTGTTATGGCGGTATAAAGGAAGCTTCAGTACAGCAGTAAACGTTGGAAAATTATTATGAAATTAATTTCATTCGTGTTTATGACTAGAATACATATTTTGTTAGAAAACAATAAAACACTATAAAACTATTATACTGAGGACTTCTGTATGCATTGGCACGTGCGTTCATAATCGTAATGCACTTGTTTCTTATAGAGAATGATGTATTGAGCTATCAAATCATAATAAAAAACATAACATCACGCCTTGTTTCCCCGAAGGGTTGGACAGAGGTGTACCTGTAGTAGGTACACCCACATTTCGCCAGTTATGTTTTTTAAGTCCCATGTAATAGGGGGCGAGCCTATTGCCATCAACCGGGCACAAATCCAGACTCCGAAATGCTACTGGAAAATTCCAGAAGGGAAATCCCAATATCGCTTTGCCCGACCTGGGAATTGAACCCAGGACCTCATACTCAATAGTAGCGCTTGCGACCACTAAGCCAACGAGGCAGTCAGAGTTTGCCATTTTCTTTATTATTTTTAACATAGTCAATAATATTGACATACATATAAATATTGTACACCCCATGGGTACGTTACGTTGAGGGGCTTGTGGCTAAGTTACAACAGCTGCACGGGTCGATCAATCAGGTTAAGCTACGCTTGCCACGGTTGGTCTGTGGATGGGTGACCATCTTTACATACCAAGACCCCTCCGTGCCTCGGAAAGCACGTTAAGCCGTTGGTCCCGGCTGTCATTTGTAGATCTTTGACAGTCATTACGGGTAGTTAGAAGCCCAAAAAAAAGTCTGACAACCAGTCTTACCAAGGGGTATCGTGTTACCTAGTACTAACTAGGTTGTGGAGGTCAGATAGACAGTCGCTCCATGTAAAATACTGATATTCAGCTGCATCCGGTTAGACTGGAAGCCGACCCCAACATGATTAGGAAAAGGCTAGGCAGATGATGATGGGTACGTAACAGTGATACAATAATGCTAATTGTAAGAACTGTCTTTTCACCTGTGACAAACAATAAACAAACATAACATCACGCCTTGTTTCCCCGAAGGGTTGGGCAGAGGTGTCCTTGTAACAGGTACACCCACATTTCGCCAGTTATGTTTAAGTCCCATGTAATAGGGGGCGAGCCTATTGCCATCAACCGGGCACAAATCCAGACTCCGAGCTACTACTGAGAAATTTCAGATAGAAAAACCCAATAACACTGCCCGACCCGGGAATCGAACCCAGGACCTCATACTCAGCAGTAGCGCTTGCGACCACTAGACCAACGAGGCAGTCAACAATAAACAAATGAATATGAATAAATCTTTCTTAATTATATAGTTATGTCACAGTGTTTAGCTATACATTTACTTCGATAAATTCTCTTTCTAAACTCAGTTTTTCTCGAGGAACAGTACCTAGACATTCAGTTTTGCGCCTTTGCTTAATTAAAATCGGTTCGGTCATTAAAATATACCAAACGCTTGAGCATTTTCTGTTTCAATTTAGTATACTCAATCAATGTATTGCGTTTGATTTTCATTAGTCGTGCAGAAAATCACACTAATATTGTAAAGGCGAAAGTTTGTGAGTGTGTGTATGTTTGCCTCTTCTTCACGCAAAAACTACTGAACGGATTTAGATGAAATTTGACACACAGATAGTTTATAACCTGGATTAACACATAGGATACTTTTTATCCCGATATTCTCACGGGATCGAGACTTCTGCGGGTGAAACCGCGGACGCAGCTAGTTCTCTATAATTTCAAATATTTTGACATTCTATTAAAGTAATTATTTCTTCACAAATCACCCAAAAATACCAACATTCCTATCCGCATCCAGGTCCATCACTCAGATCAAAGGGCCAAACACAAGGTGTTCACGTATTGAGTTACTAGGAAGCGACTCCTGCGCACGTTGCATCACATGGTGTAATAATGCACCATACACCGCAACTAGGTCAAACGGTAATTATTTATAAATCTCTTCATACGCCCGGAAATTGAAATGTTCAATGTTGTGATTGGTTATGTAAATAAATGGTGATTATATTGTTTCAAGGGTGATGTATTTTGGAAATCCGCGTATCACAGGTCAGTTTTCTTCACTTGTCCGTTCATTTAATTCACCAGTTTCGGATAGTTTTGTTTGCGGATTAGACAGTTGCATCAACTCTACAGTTTCCAGTGTTTGCCAGTTACGTCAACTCTACAGTTTCCAGTGTTTGCCAGATGCGTTAACTCTACAGTTTCCAGTGTTTGCCAGTTGCGTTAACTCTAGAGTTTCCAGTGTTTGCCAGTTGCGTCAACTCTACAGTTTCGAGTGTTTGCCAGTTGCGTCAACTCTACAGTTTCCAGTGTTTGCCAGTTTCCTTCGAATTAAAATGATACCTAAATGCCTATTAAATTACTTAAATGAAGACGTAATTCCAGAAGCAGTAGAGCTTTTTATGAATTTTCTACCACGTACTAAATTGCTGAGTCGAAGTCATAAAAATTTGTTTGTGATGAACTTTTTGTGATGATGATGAACAGCAAGAAGTATTTAGGTTAACCTATTAATCATCGATACAATACTTTTCATATCTAAACAAAAAACTATTTAGGAAAAAATAACAATCGTGTTAAGTACTGATCTACTTTGTTCTTGTATTCTTTCATCAGTATAATATATTAAAATCATATTATACTAACATTCAGATTTGAAATCAATCGATTTCAATACTAGGTTGTTTAGTTAAATATTTAACAGGTATCACATTTTCTTTATTCCTTTGAGTTCTGAGTCACAGTTACACACATAATATGTATTTCTAGAAAGATTTTTTTACCTACAGCTAAAGATGGTTTGAAAGGTAATATAGGTAGAAAGGATATGACTTCCGAGATGACAGCTAATACAGATGTATCTATGAGAAATTGAAATGCCTCCTTCTTACCTAACTTCCCATGTTCAATACTTATGCTCTGCCCGTAGTAAAAATCTTCATTCCACCAACAATCGTCTTCTACGATGTCCTTCTCACCGCTCTGGTTTTATTCGCTCTTTTTCTTCATCCAGGCGGTATTTCTTTGGAATGCGCTCCCTCTGAACATCAGGACGGCAACCAGTCGGTTATCTTTTAAAGTGAAGGCACGTGAATATATTCATAAGAAGTTGGTAGAATCGTCCCAGCGTTGATTTGCTGGATTTGTTTTCTCCTCTACCTATCGTTATTTCTCGTGACTGAGTTTATTTTGTTTATTTGTATCTATAAATGTATGTTTGTATTAGTATTTATTCTTATTCGAGTTATCTATCAATTATGTTGCACCTGCCATGTTTTGTCTCTGCATCACCCTAAGGTTGACTGGTAGAAAATGCCTCAGGCATTAAGTCCACCTTTGTACAGTTACTTGTGCATAAAGTTTTAATAAATAAAATAAATAAAAAATAAATGCTGTGTCGGTACAGTATAACACAATTTAGATGTAGTATGAATTTGCATGCATTCATTTCAATATTACGAATTAGGTATTTGGTTATATGTATGACTTTACAAGAAACGCGTTTGCGTAAAGATCATTTTCACCTAAAGCAGTAATAAAGATTGGCGATTTTGAAAGCGTTTTACGAATTTTGCCGATACTACATCTAAGTTGTGTCGTACTGTACCAAAATAAATTGGGGGAGGACGAGCACACCTGTGGTCCTTTTTCACCTGCGTCTGCAAAAAGATTATCGATATCGACAAATTAAAGAGTCGGCTTCGAGTTTCCTATGGAAATTGTCTCCTTATTCCGTACAGGACAAGTCAGTCGTAAAATGCTTGCAGCTATGATACATCATTTCGAGGCCCATTGGTGTTGGGTGCGACCATCGCGTCATTCGCAATAGTGCCAAAGAGATAAAATGCTACTTTACCTTATTTGACATTCTAATGCAATTCACAAATGTCAATTTGGCAGAGACGAGTATCTCGACGTTTTATATTTCCTTTGGTACGAGGAAAATCTTGTGCCTTAACCTAACTGATATCTTTTATTATTTTAGGTTTTTGACCAGTCATTTCTATCAACAACCTTACATGCAATTTAATTACTAAACAAGCCGATTCAGTGTACGATGTGAAAAAAAAAAATTTGACAATCGAGTCGGTTATCACAGTACCTACGTTTTCATTAGCGAACAAAATATCCTGTAGATTATGAAGATACTAATTTAAAACTTTTAATGACTGATGCCAACAAAGCAAACATTCTTATCTAGCTGCACCCCGCGGTTTCACTCGCATAAGTCTCGATCCCGTGAGAATATCGGAACAAAAGTATTCTATGTCCTAACCCAGGTCATGGTCTACCCATGTGCCAAATTTTATCCAAATCCGTTCAGTCGTTTTAGCGTGAAAGCGTTACAAACAAACTCATTTTCGCATTTTTAGGGTTCCGTAGTAAACAAGGAACCCTTATAGTTTCGTCATGTCCGTCTGTCTGTCTGTCTGTCTGTTTGTCTGTCCGCGGTCTAGCTCCGAGACCCTTAGTACTAGAAAGCTGTAAGTTGACATAGGTATACATATTAATTACGCCGACAAAGTGGTAGAACAAAATTATGAAAAACATTATTTTTTAGGGTACCTCCCATACACGTAAAGTGGTAATGTTTATTTTTTTATCCCATAGTGTGGGATATCATTGGAAAGCTCTTACAAAAACATTATGAGTTTGTGAAAACCATTTTTGGATTTAGGGATCCGTTTGCAAAATATTAAGCTTTAAAGTGCTAATTTTTGTTAGAGTCAAGTGTCCCCCCCCTGCTAGCTAAATGGTTGGTTTTGGATGTGTAAAAAAAATCACAGCAGTAGTTTATATAACGAAATTAAAAGGAAAACTATCACAGCCAAGTAGGCTTTACTAGTTATCGAGTAATAATCGACCAACTTAACTTTGCAGTTGCAAAAACATGTTTTCCCATACATTCCGTATGGGAGAACATGTTTATCAACTACAAAGTTAAGTTTGTTCTTGGGATAAATTCATCCCAACTACGGAACCCTTCATTATGCGTGGTCCGACACGCACTTGGCCGGTTTTTAATATTAGTTAGGATTGTGGAGAGAACCACGAAGCTAAATTTAAAAAAATTACTCACGAATTTCACAACGAACTTCGAACAGACTCGGATCACGTATCCAACGTAAAATTCAAGTCATACACAAGCTGTGCTGATACAGATCTGCGTGCAGAATGACAAGTTGCTGCGAACTGTTGTAATCCCGAAGTGCATGAGTCAGTGACATAGTGACTAAGGAGATGTCAAGCCATTTGTTAAAAGGCTAATACTTAGTATGTATCGGCACGGAGTATCCGTAAGCATAAACGGAACTTTACGACATACGACATGTTTTTTGGTACGTGAATCTAGAAATAGTTATAATGGTACGTCTGCTAGTGGATAGTTTAATTCCGTGCTTCCGTGGTTAAAGGTCACCCGACCTTTAAACCTGCAGCAAGAGGAAGCGGACCTCAAAAGGAAAGGTACCAATGTAAACAGGCACTATGAAGGAAACATGAAAAACAGAAAAAATGACAACAGGAAAAATGTGATAAGAGGTTATCAATATACGTGACAAACCCAGACGCAGCAGAGCAGTGATAACCTAGTGGTGTGTCTCGAGTTCGAACCCAAGGCACGCAGACTTTTCGGGTTCACATGCGTATTGCATAATTATCACTTTCTTCAAAAACGGTGAAGGAAAACATCGTGAGGAAACCGGCATGCCTGAGAGATATTACTCGACGGTATGTGAAGCCAAGTCAGAGGCCCATGGGCGGCTTTAAAACTCTAACACCAGGTTAGTCACTAACCACACGAAGAGAAGAAGAAGAACCCAGATTCATGGCTATTTCCCTTGAAAAGAATTCAGAAGTTTGGGGGTCAGGTTTCCGGATACATCTAATATTCTGTTGGCTAGCCATGCATGTGCATATCCTTTTACAAAAGATGAAACTATCTACGATCGCAAATTTTTCATTGACTTTTGGTTCCCGTTTTTCTTTTATTCAGTTTGCCTTCAACGATACTAAGGCTGCGTTTCCACCAGAGATGTGCGAGGATGTGTAGCAAGGGATGTGTTGGTTAAGAACTAATAGAATCGCTTCATTTACCTAGCCTCGGTCAGCGCAGCTCCGGTGGAAACGGCTTAGCGGTGCGAGGTTTTTGTACTTACAAAACAAGCGAGGGATGGGTGCGAGAGATGTGTGTTAGGGATGGACGCGAGTGAGAAAACGCATTTGAAAAGAGCCCGCTACACATCCTCGCAGCGCTCATGTGCACACCGTTTCACAACGTCGCTACACATCCTCGCATCGCTCAGCGGCCTAGCACATCTCTGGTGGAAACATTCACATCGTTTCACAGCTTCGTTACACATCCTCGCACCTCTCATCTACCTCGCACATCTCTGGTAGAAACGCAGCCTTATTCGGATTTTTAGAAAATGTGTTTTTATAAAATATCGTTCAATTATCTCAACGACAAACACAAGTTATTCAAGTAGTTCATTAACATCACTGCTATGCTGACTACTACCCAACTTGTGAGGGAAACTTCGTGAGAATACAAAGCATTGATGTCATGTCATTGCCACATCACGTAGCTATGTCATAGTGATGACATCATCACTAAGGATACATATCCACAATGATGATCCTCATTGATACCAGTAACCAAGGCTACATACATGTCTAGAATATATTTCAAAGGCGGGTTTCCTAAGATCTCCCTTCAAAGTGCGGATTAGCGATCAATTCTAAAGCTGAGTATACACTGAGTTCGCGCATTAACTGATTTATGCTCATCAGGGAGCCAAGTCTGCTAACGCAATTGTGTCAGGATGGCCCATCATTGGCCCTAATTTGACAGTTTTGGTAACTTCCTAATTCAAAGGCGTCGATATGGTTTTCCGACGGCGTGCCACTGACACTTCATTAAAAAAAAAAAAAAAAATCGTATTTAGTAATCTCGTATGTAATGAATTTGAATGACAATTCAATAGTCTGGCGTGGCATAGTCAGTCCTCTATAAATTTTTTCAGAAAAACGATTATTTTTAATTATTTATGTCTCCAAATCTCCCTGCGATTTTAACGTCCAATATTTTTTAATAGTAGGTAGTTTTTCGAAGAATACTTTCTATCAACAACAACTAACAACAAAACATAACAACAACAACATAACTGGCGAAATGTGGGTGTACCTGCTACAGGTACACCTCTGCCCAATCCGTCGGGGTAACAAGGCATGATGTTATGTTATGTTACTTACTACCAGAAATCCAACACAACTTTTTTAAGCGATTATCATGAATTTAGGAGATTACGAACTTTTGGTACGTTGGAAATGGGGTTGTCTTATAGTATGGTTCGTATAATTACCAATTATTGAAAATCGTAGACTGTATTTGCATAAAAACGGCCACAACAACCAAGAAATTGCGCGGAGCACAGTTGATACGCGAACATGGTGGATAGGTGGATACCCCGCCTTAACAAGTACGTGTTTCTGATATTGACTTACATTAAGGAAACGTTTCTGAATGTAAACCTAATCATGTTGTCACTATTTCTGAGAATCCGTTTTCAAATGGAAGTAGGTACTGGTTTTAAGGTTCGATTCTCAGAATAACGAAAATATAAAAGACGTTTGTTTTAATTCTCGATTATGTTGGATTTACTTGAAACGAATTACAATACAATGCTGAATGAGCTCGTAAATTACGCTGCTGTGAGTGATGTCAAAATTTCCACAAATCATTTTTATGGAAATATTGTGTGGAAATGTATTGCACGAAAATCCACGATATCTTAAATGATGCAGCATGTTAGATGTAGGGTGATAGGTATAGCATTTATACCTTGTTCGTAAGTGATTCGGAATGTAAATTTCGAATCACTTACGAACAAGGTATAAATGCTGCAACTAAGTAATTAGTTGCACATAGATGAATTCCAATCATTAAACCGTTGTAGGTTCAAAAATACACAAATCAATCTCGTACTGAAAGATGATGAAAAAGCTCAATAGTCTGAGGAAATAAATCCCATGAGGTATAGGAACCTCCTTTTCACCTTAGGTATATAAAACAACCAAGCTAAAATACTAAACCCTATCAGACACAGCCTAAAAAGAATGATCACCGTCACACGTTATTATTGCCAATAAAAAATGTAATAACTGTCATTTGAACGTTCAGACAGATACATTTTCATAGCAAGTAATTTTTTGTGTCAAATTATTATTCATTTGTATGGAAATGCAACTCACATCACTTAATCTTTTGTGACAAATCTTGGTTTATATGCAATGGATAGACTGGTTGTTTGTCACGAATTTTCTGCACTGTGACGTAAGTGTATGACTTATAGTTTTTTTTGTCTAGTTCTTGTTTTGTTTTAACGAGTCTTAGAAAAATTGTGTCTAAAGATTTTGCAACTGTTTGATGGATTTCCGTCATCCGTTCTGGTGTCACTCTAGAATCTAGAATAAAGCGAAGTCTAGAATAAAGCGAAACGGTGACTAAATCGCTGAAATGTGACAATGTTGTGCGAAAATAACGTCCCAGTCTTTAACATATATCTCACAAAATGAATGTTAAAGATTTTTCTTAATATTGTTTCTTGTGAGTATCTCATAATGTTTTTATATGTCACCGTAAAATTATAAACTTCGTTAGTTTGTAATCTATCGGTATTATTTCCGTTAGATTACAAACTGTCGAAAGATTGTGAACTGCGACAAATCATTTACGATTTAACGTATTATTTTTCGATAGTTTATATTATATCCATGAGAAACGAGCGTAGTAAGCGCTGCCGCGATGGCGGCAGCGCTTACTACGCTCGCTCGACTCACGAGGTTGGTCACAGTTCTAACCTAACCTAACCCATTTCACCCAGTTCACAATTTTTCGACAGATTATGATCTAACGGAAATAATACCAATAGATTACAAACTAACGAAGTTTATAATTTTACGGTGACATATACAATATCGCCCATCGGCATGTGCCCGACCGCATTTTTTTGAATATTCATGAAAAATTATCGAAAACTAATTTTAAAAGAGGACATAGAATTTTTTTTTTTCAAAATCCTCTATGATTTTATGAACTTGTGTTTTTTCTTTAAATAAACACTTTTTTTTTTTTAAAAATGTATTTGTCACCGTTTTTTTTTTTTTTGCATAGTCGACAAATTTTAATAAAAATGTTAGTTAATCCGATAAAATAACTCATAAGCTTTTAGAGATAATAAACAGAATCCAAATCGAGCCAATAACATCAGAGATATGGCAAACGCTACTCAAAATATTAAAAAAATGAATAACATGAAAAATATTAAAGATAGACCCTTTTAAAGTTATTTTTCGATAATTTTTCATGAATATTTAGAAAAATACGGGCGGGCACATGCCGATGGGCGGCATTGTATTTAAGCTTTATGTGTTTATTTTATTTGTAATTGTTTGCGTTATACTTGTAGATATATTTAATATTTTAGTTTTAAGACTTTGCACATTCGTATTTTCACTTCTTGTTCTCACACACTATTGTCTAAATTTCTTTTTCATTTCTCTTTTCGCAGGTTTGCTGGAAGAAATTTCTTAAGAAATAAGCAGTACCTTTGTACTTAAATTATAATTATGTTGTATCTATATGTATTTTACTGTGTGTATATAAATAATTTCAAAAAAATCTTTTCAGTACAGACGCCAGCACATCAAGCTACCCGTAACTGTCAAATTTTCCCAATCAACTTTGAACCTTAGACTTCAGCGATAAAGTTGAAAATCTATTAAATAAATTTGACAGATTGTAGTAGCTTGATGTGCTGGCGTCTGTACATCATTAAGAAATGAGTGATATTTTCTGCATCAAAAATATATAAAGTTTCGTTTAATTAATATAGTTTGACTTAAAAACTAACCAACGATTAAATTAAGAAGCCACTTTTTTTTAAAGTGTTGCACAGTATACCACATTTAAATCGCGACCGAAAATATATTCGATAAGTTTTAAATCAGTGGCATTTATGCACAAAAGAGTGCAAGTTCGACTTATCGGGAACCTGCGAGGTTGCGAGATGTCCTGGAAGATACGATAACGGTCACAAGGTTGCAGCTGTTTCGCGAACTTGTGAAATGTTGCTACACTTTACACGACGCTACTTTGCATAGTAATATGGGACATTAGTCATTTTCAGCAACGCAATCATAGCATTAAGTTCTTATTTTTCAGATCAATATCAAGAGTTGGTTTGCATCTTCGATATTTTAACAATAGATAGATGATAATCAACACAAGTCAGTAAAAAAAGAATAAGTAAGTATTGTAGTTTTTTATCTTTTAAAATAGGCCTGTAACAAACCTTAAAAAAATTGCACAGCAACGCTTTTTTAAAAGGGTTAATCATTGATTTAAGCTTTGCAGCAAAAGCTCAGTGTCTCGCAAACAGAATTGACAGGAAATCATTAATTTTCTTACTACAACAATATATCCAGCATAAATACGATCTTCCCAGATTAATAACAATACGAGGATGTTGTAACAAATTGCATGCATCTTATCTTAAGTGCTGTGCATCAGTACTTAGTCACCGTTTTACGATGTAACCAGACAACTTGTAAATAAGGCTGCGACTACATGAGTAATGGTTTACAGCTCAACCACGTTTGACGCTATGTAAATTAGGACTCAGACAAATAGACATGTGGTAACATGTAGCTTTGTTATGTTTCAGTTTTTAGAATATGGTAATAATATTTTGCATGTTTAGTAAAATAGAGGTGAGTTTCGGGTTTTTCATTTTCTTATGTTTATTTCAGTGCAACGGTATTGATTGATGGAAATAGAATATAGTTTCAATAGTGTTAAATGGTTTTTGAAGTAAAAAATTCGATTTTGATTGACGCTGAATCGGGTATACTCGGCTCTAGTCGGTCGGTGGAGCTAAATCGTGTATACTCGGCGCTTAATCGCGTATACTCGGGGCCATTTGTAAGTTTTTTGTATCCTGCGGTCATAAGCCCCCATACACCCTCTTTTTTAAATAAGTACGTCCTAAATTCGGTAGTAACTCTAATTAAATTAATTTTTTCTCTCACTACAAAAAAAAAACGCGGTATTTCAAGGAAATACCACGATTAAAAAAAAAAATACTTAGTAGTGAAAGCGTTTTCGTAAGGACTGAGTCTACACATTTTCCCAGAACACAAACAAGCATGTCCGAACGCAGAAATAAAACGTAATACCAAAACATTTTTAGCTACAAACGTTTAATAAATTGAAATAGTCAAGAGCAAATCGTTTGTGTTAAAATTAAATAGATTCTCAGAAACACGCAGCTTGCCAATAAAAACAACCTTTTGTCAGTTAACAAGCATCTTTGTTACGCGATTGGGTTACAAAATGTCCTATTTGACATAATACTGATCGCAAAAAACGACAACCATATTTTTTTTTACAAACACGTGCCTATGGAGACAGACGTGACGTACAGTTTACAAAAAAAAAAGATTTGAGATTTCTGAAATGTCAATTTGAAATTTGCAAAAAATGTCATTAATCAAACGTTTTATTTTTAGGGTGCTCCGCACCTATCGAAATTGGGTTACAAACAAAAACTACACGGACGTTTGAAGAAAAAGTTGTTTAAAAAATGTTTTGCGGAAATAATTTCTACCAGACATTCAGAATGGATGTTTTATTTATTATTTACGCTATATTTACGCTATAAATCCTTCACAAGGATTGTTAGTTAACAGCTTATAAATCAGGAAAGACAGACATTTATTATGTACATTATTTTTTATGTCAAATCTTTGGCTAAAATGACTCTTCTAGCAACTGTCACCTTTAACGTCATCTAGGGCTTATGTTCCATTTTATAAATGTCAAGTAGACTCGAAGCAATCTGGACATTTCTGATGTAAATAAATTGTTTTTTAATATTGCAAATAAAGCCTATTAAATAGGCTCAAATGCGATGACGTTTCATTACTGTAAGCTGATTATGATGTCATATTATATAAGACTTCTCTGTTCATCCCAAAGGTGCATGAATATGTGAGTAAAGTAGCTGTAATTTATTGTAATAACTGCAATATTCATATCTAAATTATGTCTAAACAGTGGGTGCTGATGTTGACATAACTATTGACAACAATTTACGTTCGCAGGTGTAGGGTTAACGTATAATCTGTGATATTTTATGCATGCTTAAAAATCTGGACCATGAAGTGTTTCATAATTCATCAGTGTGTTTCCAAATATCTGACTACTTATACTTATCAAACTAGAACAATTTCCGATTCAGAAATGTAGCTGGTATATCAGCAATTCAACGAAAAAAAAAAAACATTATTTTCATCTGAGTACTTCTTATTACTCTGTCTTATTTTCCCCGTTTCTCTTTGTTGCTTTTTTAACCGACTTCCAAAAAGAAGGAGGGAGCTACTACCATAATAGAGTAGCGAATGCCTGTATTTTTTAATGTATGTCCACCGATTTCTCCGTCAATTGACGTATCGATTTTGAAAATTCTTTTTTTTTTTTGAAAGGGTATGCTTTCGAGGTAGTCCCATATAAATTTTATTAACTTTGCTTGGATAGTTTTTGAGTTAACTTCAATAATACGTATTTTTTCCCACTTCGTATGTGAATGATATGATAAGTTCCTTTGACTGTTATTTACATAGCAGGTAGTGGTATTCGAATTTGTGTGGGGTAGGTACCACAGCAAAAAAGTGAAAAATAAAAACTTTTTACAAAAAAAAAAACGATCGACTTCCAAAAAAAAAACACTACAAAGTGAAAAGTCGGTGGCAAAAAACGAAAATTCAAAACCGATTTCCGAAATTAATAAAATTTTTGGGAGTATTTTTTTTTTGTAAAAAGTTTTAGCTACTGACATTCAGACATCAGCTCCACAAAATCTCTCCATTCCATTATCACAATCTCTTATTATAAATTAATATTCGTACTAGTGCTTCACTCGTTCATCTATTCTCGTCACAACATGACGTATTCAGCCCATTGTGAATTATACGCTAGTTGTAACACAAATTATACGATAAATAAAACGTTTTAGATATCCATCAGCTTAGAATAGATTAACAATGATTTAGTGCGTGACATACGTTCGGGTGGTGTGGCGAGCGACCTTTGTTGAGCGTAATGAAGTCATTAGGTTTTGCATTTATTTTTCTGAATAGTTTTGTTTAATTGAAAGATCTTATTTTGTCTCTCTTTTGGTTGTAGAATAAATCATATAAATAGCTATTTAAAACCCAATAACACGTAAACTATCGAGTCCTGTCTGCGTAGCATTCTTTTTTAATTTAACTAATATAATGATATCTGATACACGTTTAACAGAAGAATCATTATAGGTATTACTACTACATATCTTATTAGGTATTTGATTTATCGAATGATAGCTAGCTATATAAATAAGTTACTAATCTTAAATATTGGACCATAATTTTATTTAAATATAATCAATTATTCATTCGATTTAAGATGCATGGTTTTAGTATTTGTTTCCTAGTGTCTGCATAATCTGTATTAAATGAGTGTGAAATCTGACTCGGAATACATTCCAGTTGGACATGATTTATAAGTATTTTTTTAAATAATACAATTTGAAGGTTAGGAAGAGAATATACTGATGATGCCACAAAGTAATTAAATTTTAATATGCGCTAAGAATAGTTTATTATGAGTCGCCCATGTATTTTAATTAATAAATGACAATGTAGCATTATTATGACGCACCTAGTTTTACACGCAAATAACTTGAGGGTGGAATGCGGTAAGATTCACAATAAAAATAGTAATAATTCTTTAATTCTAGTCCACCAATAAAAATATTTAGTGCATGTTAAAATACACACGTTAATAAACAAAACACCTATTAGCATAAAGCCGAATCTGACCAATAAGTAGATAATAAAAATACGCAAAAAAAAACAATTCACTTCCTCTTATCCAGTCATTTTAATTAAAAGAAAACCGCTACACACATGACAAAATAAAGTTAAAAAACACAACATTACACCGGTATATTCTGTCGGTGATACTGCAAAGATAAATGAATATGGGACAGGTGTCTCCAACTGTCGACAAAAAGTTATTTATTCCAGACGAGACCGATTGAAATGTTTTATTTATTTAGCACTAGCTTTTACTCGCGGCTTCGTCCGCGTGGAGGGTGGAAATTATCCCACGAAAACGTACTACCGGGATTCAAAGTTTATTCACACATAGATAGTTTGTAACCTAGATTAACACATAGGGTGTGTTAATCTAGGTTATAAACTGTCTTTGTTCCAAATTTTATCGGAATCCGTTTGGCTGAACGGATTTTTTTGTGCCAATCATGTACCTACATTCACACAAACAGACAAAATGGACCAAAATTCTACGGTACAATTTTTTATATAGACCGAAATCGATTGAAATGTTTTATTTAACATTATCGTTCCCGGAAACAGAGCATTTGTGTCATTGATTTGTGTAAATTGTTTCTCAAGATGAAAATTCGACTTGGGTGGCGTAGATAATGTCATCGAGGAAGTTTTTAATGTTGAATTATTATTGTTTATGGTTTTATTTTTGTAATAAATATTTGTTTAGGGAAATGGTTAAGATAAATTACATTTTATTGTGATTAAAACCATAGAAGTGGCCATAAAAATACGATTAAGAATTAGAACAAATAATAACAATATCTATCATACTGTCATATTGATAATTAAATATTAGCTGGAAAAAAAAAACAAAATTCTTAATCTTCTCCCCCTTACATAAACTTAAAATTTACGACATCTACCTGTCTTCTTTACAAAAGCTCGTAAAAACCTAATTTAGCTTGTAATTTGAGCATCAATCATCTTCGTAACAGGTGCAAGTGTGCAAGGCTTGCTGATTTATTCGTCCGTGTGTAACATAAGTCATGTGGTCCGTCAGGCCTTCGTGACGTCATCGATTGTGGGTCACGGCTTCATGTAGGTAGTACCATCAGATGCAATAATTACAATTAATAAATCATTCGTTTTATTATTGAAAATGCTCACTTTTTGTTGAATAATAACTTTGGAATTTATTGGTAGAGCTTTTAGTGAAAAATAATCATGTGGGAATGAATTTAAGCTTTCCTGAGGTTTTTCTGGTTTAAATTTAGTTCAAGGTGAGAAGTATTTTCTTTAACTAAAGAAAAACAAGTGAAGTAAATTAATTATCCTCATTTAAAATTATTTTACGCTGACTTGTATAATGTCACGCTGCCATTAAAATAAATTCAAAAACTCAAAATATCCACATAAATCAGCCCGCACTAAATTTATCCATCTATAAATTACCCATAATAACCCTAGAATGCCGCGTCGTAAAATTCGTTCTAAAATTAATGACGTTCATAAAAGTTATCTTTCACAAAGGCCTAATAAGTTTTGACAGTGATGCAATATGTCGTCACTTTCACTAGAATACTGACAATCTGTCAGTCGGTTCGTCACCTCGAGACTAATTAGTACACTAGTGACATGTTGACACTAGTACAATGCCCTGACATACATCTTTTGTTAATAAGCAGGAGAAAATATTTGCCTTTCATGGTGACAGGAGACATAACTTTTCGGTGTACATTTTTGTAATACATGTTGTCGGCAGTGTTAGGTGTGATAATGGTGTAAAAAGTAGCAGTAATTGCTGTAAATTATACCGGTATAACAGCTTGGATGGTAGTAATTAAGTTTAAGTCGTTAATTAACTAATGCGTTTTTTCTGAGTGAATTTTAATGAGTACGCCAGAATATTTCGGCTTTTATAAGTACTAAATAATGCTAAATGTTAGAAGCGAAACTGTAAAACTTCTATGTAATTTTTAAGCTTTAGAAACGATATATATTCGAAAATTTACCCCTTATAAGCATAAAAATAAGTGATCTGTGCTTTAAAACCTTTTCAAATAACAGATTGTTCAACGACATGAGAAACCCGATGAAAAATAAGGTCCTCCATGGATGTTAAACATTTATTACAAATTCTCATTTTCATTTATTTCCATCTGGAAACCGTTGAGCTAAACGCATGAGTTAAACCTTCATCAATATTCATGACGAACAATTTAAAACGAAAATGGAAACGTTATGCAAATTAAATCATCACGGACCAACTATAAAATCCACGATGACGTGTATTTTATAAATTGAATGATATTATAAAATGACATAACGTGAATATGACATAAATGACAGCTGACTCATCGATTACGAAATTGAGTGAACTTGACATGACAGTGGCAGTCAACGGGTTGACCTTTGCACTTTTATATTGACAGTTTATCAATTTTGAGTAACACCTTAAAGTAAAGTTACAAGGATCATATTCGCATGCTTATCAATTCTTCAACCGTCGAATTAGTATGGTTTTCAAAATTTGACTTGTCCTTCAGAGGTGTCGATGGGTATTTTTTTTTCGTATCTTTGTACGTATTTTCGATTGCCTTCAAAAGGTGCGTGTAGGCATCTATTATTTACTAGAATGACGAAACGTGGGTTGGGAAGACAATGCGTTTAAGTTTCAGTAAATATTTTATTGTTAACCTTGGAATTTTATATTGACATCATCAATTAGTTGTAAGATTCATCATTTTTTGCTACTTTTATGGACATGGCGTGAATTTGTAATGAAGTTTTGGTTATAAATTAATTTAAACGGTTGATTCTCATCGTGTCCTGTGAGACACCGCACATGTCTATGTTTCGAGAATTTTTAGTAATAATTTAACGTTTTATTGTTTTTCTAATGCGTTAACAGTTTGAATTTTGGAACTTATAAATTTTTAATATTTAAGTGTAAAATTTGGAAACGTATTTATTAAATCCTCTAATAATGTAGCCTTTACATAAAAACTGTGCAAAGGACCAGCATCGATTAGAAACCCAGAAGAACTCAAAAACATATTAACTTTTTACAAAAAAAAATGGTCCACAATTGATGAAAATAAAATACATACAGACGATCACAGAACCTCCAAATTTTTTGAAGTCGGTTAAAAACGAACATACCGGAATCGAAAATTTCCCAAAACAGAACATTAGAATAGAATTAAATAATAATGTGCATAGCTTCGCACGTACTTACAATGTTAGTCCAATCTTTTGTCCCATACGAGTGCGTATTGACACAGATGCACTTAGCATTGTAAGGGTTACTAGTTAAATAAAAATGTCACGCTTTACCTTCTAAGTTGGTTTAAATATTCATTAGGTTTATTCTCTTGGTACCGTTTAGAATTTGGTATTTCGGGTGTTTAACTGTTTTGGTGTGTGGCTGTGTCGTCCGTCCTGGAGATGAAAAAATATTAGAAAGACAGAAAATCTGGTATGAGTTGACGCAAAGAATGATTAAAAAAGGATGAAAAAAAAAAACTAAAGATTGGATGATTATGAGTATTATTCCAACTAGAAAATGTCTCTTTTACATAGTGCACATTTCGCTCAAAATATTAGAAAAATCCATCTTTATTACTGTCTTAATTCTTTAATTTTATTATTATTTTTGTATTTAACTGTTCTTAGTTTAAACAATGTTTTGATTGCTATTTATTAATAACACTTTTTATGTGCTTCTGGATTTACACAATAATTAAATATGTAATACGCATTTTCATATGGCAATACCACCCAAGGACTCCACGAGACAGGCTCGTCCTAGTGTGGAGTTCTTAAGCAATGTACTTCCTTTGCGTCTTATTATATTTCACTAAAGAATGTAAACCTAGCTAATAATGTAGACTATAAGGAAATGTTAAGCACTATTTTTAGCAAATAAACATTCATTCATTCATTCATTCTTGAATTCAACTGACGATATCTGTGTTTAAATCTAAGAATCAGAGTAATTACCAAAAACACTTAGGTGTTGATGTTAAAAAAGTGGAAAGATGCAATAATATTCTAGCATTGTCCTTGTCAGAAACAGCGAGATGATAGTATAAACATGCGGATTGGTATTCGTAGAACGGTAGAAGATAAATATTCATATCGCTGTCCCCGGCGAATAAAATCGTAATCGTAAAAACCAAATTTTACAGGAATAATAAAAAAACTGGTTTTTGTGAATATCTTAATAATATACATGGCGGAATTGTTCAAGTACCAAAAGAAATGTGATTTTTTACAGTCATTACAATACACCTTCAAATTTCGTAACTTCTGAAATAACCGTAGGAAATGAATGAAAAAAAAATGACAGAGTGTAATTGAACCTCTGTATATCGAATATGCAATAAAGTTAAAACTATCGTAATAGTACATTAACCATTTTATTCGCCGGGGACAGCGATGTAAGAACTGTATTATATTTATGGGTGGAAAATCGACAGAACACTAGTCACTGTGAAGACGGACGGTGGACCACGGTGGAAGTACTTATAAAAATACTATATTATTATTTATTTATTTCTAAAACACTTAACCTATTACATTTTGGTTTTAGCCTCACAACGAAAACCTCTCAGGGTTTATCTGTGTGCGGCGAGCCGTTCAAGAAAAAATATATTTTTTTACAAAAAAAAAAATCTTACATACTACAATGATGCTATGACATCTACATTTACACCAATATTATAAAGAGGAAAGATTTGTATTCCTTATGTAACGAATAAACTTAAAAACTACTGTACCGATTAAAAAAAAAAAAAAAATTTGCTGTTAGAAAGCTACATTATCACTGAGTAACATAGGCTATAATTTATAAAGATATCACGCGGCCGAAGCCGCTGGCGGAAGCTAGTGATACAATAATTTTAAAATGATGATAATAATTTGTGAGTACATTAATATATTAAGATAAATTTTGTGTAAGGAAACGTTTTGATTTGTACTTATAACTTTTCGAATTTGCTTTGTATAACGTTTGTAAGTCCTCTGGCAGTTTATTAAGGAAAAGAGGTAGGTACTAAATATTCTTCAACTCTCATATTCCACTGTCAAAGGTAGCAAGTACTGAAGTCTACTCCGCCTACTGTCTTGTACCAGATCTTATTATAAGAAAGCTTTGCGGAGTGTCTTAGTCTTGTTGACCAAGCTCCTTAAGTAAAGATTAAAATAATGAAAAAAAAAATAAACAATGGAGTATGGAAGGAATCGCGGCACAGTAGCTTCTTTTCTATGGATATGTGGAGCAGGGACATCACATAAAGATTAAATGACATTAAACTCAACGCCTAAAATGAGTATACATCATAAACAGTGATGGGAGAGTACGTTTTAGCAACTCCAACGACAATGATGTTTGAGAGGTCTACAGAAAAATGGTTATAAAGTTGACAAACATGAACCATTGGAACAAGCAGTATAGAGTGGTCTCGGAATCTTAGGAAAAATACCTATATTTGTTAATGACCAGAGGGTACCAAGCTTTTTATGCACACAAACATGTTTCTTTCTATTAAGCTTATTTGAAGTAGTAAACAGTTAAATTAAAATGTAAGGAAATAAATTGGTATTATTGGGGATATATATTATACTAGACATCATCCGCGATGGAAACACGATTTGATAAAGTTGGCTCGATAGAGTAAATTCGCAAAGTTACCTCTTCTCGAGTATTTTTTTCCTCTATTTTGCTACTTTTTTATATAAATAAGTAAATTCATATTATGATTAATTTACTAAAATAAAGTTCATCGATGACTCCAGCGTTTCTCCGCGTTAGTTTTTTATTTAAGAGCAATATGATAAAAATAACAACGAAAAACATTGAAAAAGTGCAAAAGTGTGGTTATTTTCTTTACTCTTTACATGTAAAGAAAAAGACAGAGACAAAGGCAAATGGTCGGTATCAAAAAATTATTTGTGTTAAGGGCGAGTCCTAAGTGACTCTTAATATGCAAACAAATGCACATATAAATAACAATTTAGCTAACCCTTCAACTCATAAAAGACCATAGAAACCCAGAAAGTAGTAAATTAACAGGATTACAAGACCAACCACTAACAGAAACGATCAACCACTCCTTCTTCATGTCCGTAGCAGATAAAGTGCCGTCCGTGATCCGTTATGTCCAATAAACGGAGCTATTTCAATTAAAACCTGCCATAATAATAATAACGATGGTAGGTAAAGTGTTGAAATAGATGATGATAGTGCGAATATGTCACCAGCGACTATTAAATGAAAACATGTGGGGTTCGCTCGTAAATCTGCTGGTGGTGACACCGTACTGTACATTAGTGGATGTGGTATAAGTTGGAAGAGGGAAGCGTGGGAATACTGGGAATGCTGTGATGTTTTGACTGTTGTGATGAATGATACTGTATATAGTGCTAGAAGAACGCTAGCTGTATAACAACATTATGTAGGAGTGTGGAATAATACAGTGCGAGTCTTTATAATGTGCACATATCGAAATGAGGGGAATATATGCTTAATTTTATCGACGAAAAAAAAGCTATATATTTTTGATGGAATTTTTAAATAAAACGGTGTAACTTTTAAAATAAATTATCAATCGCGATGAAACAAACTCTATAATG
This sequence comes from Agrochola lychnidis, assembly GCA_963680765.1. Classification (NCBI taxonomy): domain Eukaryota; kingdom Metazoa; phylum Arthropoda; class Insecta; order Lepidoptera; family Noctuidae; genus Agrochola; species Agrochola lychnidis. The sequence continues at coordinate 3,862,405 of OY796852.1, forward strand.
ATTGGAAGTAATTAGGCGTCCTCATAAATTAAAATTGTGGAAAAAAACTACCCTCAATTGAAAAAAAAGGATTGTGTGGTTTTATGAAACCACGGTAAAAGTGAAACTTCTATAGGCGCCGCCATATTGGCCTTGGCTGCTCTGACGAGCGCCTTTTACTTTATCCCTACTCCGCGGCCGACCGTCATGCGACATGCAACATACAGACGAAAAATTTTGAGACGATGTAATAAAAGTTTCACTTTAATAAACATGATTTTTTATGATCACAAAATTTCTCAATAAGACGACTCAATTACGTACAGACGCCAGCACATCAAGCTACTACAATCTGTCAAATTTATTTAATAGATTTTCAACTTTATCGCTGATGTCTAAGGTTCAAAGTTGATTGGGAAAATTTGACAGTTTCGGGTAGCTTGATGTGCTGGCGTCTGTACATTAAAAACAAAACCATCGATAAAATTAAGCATAAATTCCCTCATATCGACATGTGCACATTATAAAGACTCACATTGTAAATGATGAATTTATTTTATATTTGTCATTTTCAGAGAAACGTGCACACTTCTACGCGTCTATTTTAAAACTGTCGTTTTTCCGAAACATAAACCTAATAATTTTTATTTAAAATTTATTTTTAATTCGCTTGAATGATCGAATGCAGTTATTTTTTCTATGAGCCTGTATGACATAAGGTCGCTTTTTGCATATGACCTTTACAAAACTAATGTGGTGACTTAACAGTGAGATTATTTTATAACAAATAATATTCTACAATATAATGACAACGATGTGGACGAATTTTTTGATGCACTGTGATTCTTTCCCCTCTTTATGTATACATTTATTTATATTTATACAAGTATACATGTATACTATTATTATTGTTTTAAGACTGTTCATTTGTATTTAAAGAAATGTATAAGGCTGCCTGTCCACTGGAGCGGAGCAAGGCAGCGGAGCGGTGAAATGTGCCATTATTAACCAATAGACTCTAAACTCCGCTCCAGAGCTTCGCTTCTATTGGTTCATATTGGCACATTTCTCCGCTCTGCTCCAGTGGATAGGCAGCCTAAGGGATAATTTGGAGTATAACCTTCGCAAAATACTGTCTTCAGCTAGCATTTCTATTTTTATTTTTGCTTGAGTTACTTTAAAGACAATTCAAAATAGCATAGTAAGAGACGTCGGGACACCATGAAAAAAGTGGTCTTTGCAGGACCTAAACCAAACCACTGCCAACCAATAGCGATATCAATCGCGCTTACATCGTCCGCGATCGCTTCTGTCATCGCACCCAACTTTCACACAATTAATTTTCGCCGAATGATCTCACCCAGCCTTGGGGTTGCATTTATTGCAGTCATAAAACCAGCCATTTTCGTGTGCTACGCACGATGAGTTCGACCTTGAGCAGTAAGTGCAGCATGTAATGGTGATCATAGCGACCGCCGGCGATGAATTATGTTTTTATGATGGTCATCTAATGTTATTTTTTTAACGACATAACCATTACAGCTCCCACAGACAGGTGCGATGCGACGCCGCCGCCGCGACTCTGGTAGGACAATTTCTATGAAACCTTCACGGAATTTGTTCTACCGGTGTCGCGTCGTGCCTGTCCGCGGAAGCCTTTATCATCAGTGAAGTGTTATCAGTTGTTCATGTTGTATCGTAAGGATCAAGAAGAGTCTGTCGACTATAAAATAAAAAGCCCAAGGGAGCCTGTAGTCTGTTCCAATAGTATCTGGTGAAAATATAAACAAATGTATCAGAAAACGTTCCCGTGGATGCAAATTGCGTCAATTTACCGAAATTATAATTTTCACTTGACCATTGAAGGTATAGCCTCAATTTTCGTCGAAGATTAAAAAAAAACTAACATTTTTACAATTATTTTAATAATGTTATTCAAATAATTATAGGTATTGTTGGAAAAAGTGGTAACTTTTAAAACAAGAATGTTTTACAAATTCTCTTTGAGTGATTGTGTAAGAATTTAACCTGAATAGGGTTTGTTTACACGTTCATCAGATACTTTTGGATCAGACCATAGACGTCTAAAGTCGTCCCAAGACGCGCGACGTGCACGATTAGGACCAAGTGACAGGATTTGTTGCATGGGCTATGGGATGGCCCATGGGAAGGCGGCGCGGCGGGTTGTTCCAATTGCGCTTATGAATTCAAACCAATTTTACTGCAAACTTTTTTGTAAATTTTGAGGCGTGACCTTGCGGAAATCCATTACAAAATACAATAGACGTGAATATATTTAGTAACCTGTTCTGCTTAGCTATTTCTAAAGAGCAATAAAAGACCCTGTAAGAAATCGACACGTGTTTCACCTCTCAACGAGGCATCCTCAGGATGTCGATTGACTTGTCGCGAATTCGAACACGGCGTGTTGCCACACCGAGCGCTGAACGCAGACACTGAATTTGGCGCTGAATTTTGACGTTCAAAAGTGCCTTTTATGTGCCTAATTGAAATAAATTATTTGACTTTGACTGCACCATGTGCGAGTAGATATATCCCTTCCTCGGAAATTGATACCTTAGTTGACTCCGAATTTTTCGCCAATTGGTGGTTTGAGTTTACCTGTAAAAAGTAAAAAAAATCTTTTTAGCACATTGCCTATCATTAGGGTCTAAAGATACTCGCATTTACATCATTTTTGAAGTGGTGTTATCTAAAAAGGTTGCGATAACCGTTCAACCGTCGTTGATAAAATTGCATGTTTTTTGATCGATGCGACCAGCGATCGATGAGGAGCGTACAAGCTTCAATATTTTAGTCATTCATCGATCAAAAAACATGCAATTTTATCAATATGGCTGACAATTTACACGCTTTCTTTATTTGTATCCATTATCTCTTTGATGTACCGAAACAAGTTTGCTCTGTCACTTGTTGATCGAAGGTCACATGGTAGGCTAGGTAGGTACACACGGCTACACATCAAGCCATACATTTCCATTATAAGCTGACCTCGCATTGTACGGAAATCCTATACAATGCGAGATCAGCAGAAACTAGAAATGCATAGCTTGATATGTAGCCATGTGTGTGTGTACAAGAAAATGCCCTAGTTTTATAGACACGTGTGTTTTTTTCCTGCTGTAATTCGCTCATTGAAAATTGGCGAAAAGCCACAAAATATAGTTGTTTCCCGAATTATTTCTTTATTGACTTAGCATTCTGCATAAGCCCTTCATTAATCATGTCAGAACAAAGTTCTGAAGAAAAAAAAGTTGTGTTATTGTCAATGAAAGTTCTTCGGAATAAATCAAAAATCAGAGATGGCCTAGTAACACATTTTATGAACACAAATAACTCGAAAGAATGAATGAAGTTCGACCGACTGCGTGATTCATTCTCATTCAATGTTCGAAATTAAAATTTTATAATTGGAACAAGTTATGCTGTTTTATTTTTAAATAAATGAGCGAGCTCATCAAGGTTTGAGTGTATTCCTTTTGTAACTTTTATTCATCTACTTATTAACCTTATGTTTTTTTGTTGACAATTCATGCAGAGGAAATATAAATATGTTTAAAGCGCACAATGAGCTGCGATCAAGATTTTCTTACAGATTTGTATTTCATACAAATATTAGGTAGGTAGGTACTTACCTACTTGTAAATAATTTTAAATCTTATTTTTGCTTTTGTTTGCGTAAGTATGTAAGAACTTAAAGGTCAGTATTGTCGATTATTAAGAAGAAAAAAAAAACCTAAAAAAAGTCATTTATTCTGTATTCCATTTCCAAAATTAACGCCGAATCAGTTTGAAAAATCAGTTGCATAATAACCTATATGTATATTTATTCCATTTCCGGAGCTACGACCTCCGACCACACATTAGGGATTAAGATTATCACCTCCACTATTATTTTACCTGCCTACAAGCTAAAGTAAAGCTTGTCCCCTAAGCCAAATGTTTGTACAAGGAGCTTGGACATGGCTTTCCTCACGGAAGCGATTCAGGCATAAGATTATTAGTACTATCATAGCGTAAACACCACGAGAACAAAATTTAAGCACAGTTATTAGACTTTTCTGTATTGTAGCTTGATGGTTTACGTTTTATTTACATTTAGATATCTAGACAAAATCAAATTGGTTGGTTTTCAAATTTAATTGTATAATTTATTTTATTTTTTTGTTATATGACAATGTTATTACATTCTGTGATTAATTCCTCACACACTGACTAATTAATTGTAAAATTTTAGGACAATCGTCTACTTTTACAATGTTAATAAATAAGTGAGCACCATGTATCCATCACACAATTAATTTATTTGTCGTTGCTTCATTTTTAATTCTTTTTACCTATTGTGGTAAAGTAATTTTATTCTAGGTGCATCGTCTTCACATATAATTATTTAACTAATGTAAGTACCTATACAAAATATGGTCAAACATTTTAAAAGAGTAACGGTGGAGTTACTTGCCCATTCTTCTCCATATGGAAACTATCTTTTTTTGGAAGAGGCGACTAGAATCAATTCAATTTTTTTTGTAAATTTTGACGTTCAAAAGTAGGCATAAGGATTGAAAGAAATGATTTGACTTTGACTTTTAGATTTAATATGTATGTAATTGCATTATGGAAGGCTTGTCACTCAGTACAAACTTGAAATATTTAATGAGCCTGTAGTATTGGGAGTGCTGGTAACTAACTTACCTCTCAAAGAAGAATATTTTGATAAACTTCAACACTGAAAGCAGCTAAAGTTTATCTTTTCATTTTATTTTTACATTTTTCGGAAATCAATTTGTTTTTCAAATTTTTGTGCTAAATATTAAATCAATTTCAGACATGTCATAAACAAAAGTTAAACTGTTTTACGATTTTTGTCAGTTTTTACATTTATGTTAGTAGGTGAGAGTAAGATGACGTTAACGGATGTGCCAGTCAGTGACCCGAAACAGCGCTACGTGTGATCCGGATCATAATAGGATTTGCATTAATTACCTACATTTCATAAATAAATATAATAAAATTGTTGCGAATATTTTTACTGGGATCAAATTATATTGCCTCTTTTATTGAGCCATAAATTGTTGTTGTAAAAGGTAAGGAATTGATAAACAACAATTTTAGCACTCTGCTCTCGGTTCCAAAGATCATAGCGATAAAATACAATTTGCATACAATTCTTCATCTTGTGAATGTTGCAGAATACCTAATAGAAGGGAATTAGGTAGTTAAATAATTTTATTTAAGGAACTGAACGTATTAGGGCTCCCGCAGACAGGCCCGACGCGACTTTGGTGGAACAATAATAATTGTTCTACCAATGAGGCGTGTCGCCAACGCTTAGCGCCTGTCTGCTGAGCCTATAAGTTAATAAACCATAACGTAAACATTTTATGTTACTTTAACTTTTCCTTCCCCCGTTACTTAGCCAAAACACGCAAACCAAAAAAGAAAACAAAAAACAACCAATAAAAACACTACACCTGTTCAAAAATCGAACAACACAGGAAGCAATGAAAAAGTCCGAAGTGGTACACACCAGACTCTTTGATGTTTTATTGGCTAAGGAAACAATGGGATTCGTGACCATCCTAAGGCAAAGGCAAGGCATTATACAGCCTTGTGGTCTCCCTTGCATCGACTGTTTTTGGTAACATTCCGTTTTTTCTTGCATCGTTCGCGGTTTTCGGAATTGAAAGGACTTTTTTTTATTATGTTGGTATATTATTGGTGGACGTTGTGGTTGTGGTCCAGAAACTTGAATGATCTTCAATGAGATTGTGGTTGGAGAAAAAATACGGAGAGATGTAGTTTCCTTTTGTAAGCTTTTTGTAGAAGGTATATCTATTCCCACATCCTGTTTGTGGAGAAAACTTTCTTTGGGAGTTATTGTCTATTGTTTGTTTAGTATTGGCTAGTGATGTAACGTGTGTATTTGTTTTTAGTAAACTTTAGTTTTTCACAATACATATACTTTAAGGATATAAAAGACTTCATTTTCGCGCTGCAGATTATCATAATTACGATTAAGTTCTTTAAATATATAATTATCTCGTTACTTGCTTGTTAGTTCCCAGTTTTAATTACTGCGTTTAAAATTTAATCTAATGAATATTTCTTAATAATTACTGAACCATAGATATTAATGTTAAATTAACTTATTAAAATCAGTTAGTCCCTATAATAATATTCATAGACGCTAGTGTGGAACTCAATTTAGCTAAGTATGTTAATATTAATCAATTAAAATAAGTCGACTGCTTCATTGGTCTAGTGGTCGTAAGAACTACTGCTGAGAATGAGGTCCTGGGTTCGTTTCCCAGGTCGGGCAAAGTCTTATTGGGTTTTTCCATCAGAAATTACTCAGTAGCAGGTTGAAGTCTGGATTCATGCTTGGTTTATTGCGGTGTGCAATAATACAATGCAGTGTTTGTACGGGATACACTGCATTTTTTTTTGTAATTTTTTTATATAAAAAAACTATTTTGACTGTTTCTTTTGGGACTTTTTTCAAAGAATTTTAAACTTCTCATAAATCGAAAAGAGAGGCCGAAAAAAAGAACCTGGAGAATTTAAAGGGCTTCAAAATTATACCATTCTGGTTTCGATAGGATTATAATAAAATTAAGGGTAGATGTTTACCCCTCTCGGAGGCACCTTTTTGGTGATTTCACATATTCATGAAATTCATGTCATGGTCATGGGACCATGAGTTCTGTGGATTTTATAAATATTTTTCATTATAGTATTGTTTTATGGGTCAAAGTCAAAGCCAAATCATTTATTTCAAATAGGCCCATGTATGGCACTTTTGAAATTCAAATTTACAAAATAATAGAATTGATTTTAGTCGCCCTTTCCATAAGGTACTTTTCGTATGGAGAAGAATGGGCAAGAAACTCCACCGTTACTCTTTTAAAATGTTAGTACGGGTAATAGTTTGTATGGGTACGTACGTATTAGTTAAATAATTATATGTGAAGACGATGCACCTAGAATAAAATTACTATACCACAAATAGGTAAGAAGAATTGAAAATGAAGCAACGACATATAATTTAATTATGTGATAGATACATGGTGCTCACATATTTACAAATGTTGTAGTAGACGGTTTTCCTAATTTTTTTAAATTAATATGTCAGTGTGTGAGGAAGTAATCACAGAATACCGTGAAGTTTCTAGCTGGCTCCTCTCCATAGGAAACGACCAGTTGGAACCGTCCACCTAGTTTCTAATGTTTCATAAACGCACATGTAGGTTTATGTCAAATAAAATATTTTGATTTTATTCATACTGTTCGAGTAAATAATAAATCTCAAAATATTGTACTGCTTAGTGTATTGAGTAGGTTTAAACCGACAGGCGTTTTGCATAATTTTCCAAGTTTAGCACATTAAAGATTTACGATATACTTAATTGGTCAAATGTTAACTAGTGTACTTTAGTGACACCTTATGAACTTTAGTAAAAGGATATCGCGTATTTTATAGCTCAAGCAATAAGTTTCATTACTTAGTGTAGTAAATACTCAAAGTATGCATTAAATACTTGTCTGTATTTATTATTCTTAATAATCTAATTTCGTATTGACATTGTGTTCTTTTGATTGTCACAAAAATAAAAAACATGACGTTTACTACTTTGGCTCTTATTTAACTTAATTATTCAATATACAACATTCGTTATCAGCACGAAGTAAAAAAGTAGAAAAATGTCGTGTGGACCTGCTGGTATATCGATAAAACCGTTGTGCGAAAGAGCCGGCTATGGCATCTGGAAATTCAAAATGCATATGTATTTGATGCATGAGGATTTATGGGAAACCATAGAAGGTTACTCAGGTGAGAAGCCCTCTGATGCAAATAAAAGGGATCAGAGAGCTTTAACCAAGATTTGTTTGACAATCGACGGAGGCGCAATCGCACATGTTCGGAGCGCTGAGACTGCCAGGCAAGCATGGGATGCTCTTAAAGATGCTTTTGAAGATAAGGGAATGGGCAGAAAATTGGCCCTGGAGCGCAGGCTGTATAGATATAACTTGTCAGACTTCGATAATGATGTTGAGCGTTATATTGGCGCAATCGTAGCTACTTCGCAAGATTTAGCAGACATCGGGAAGAAGATTGATGATGAAAGTTTGGCAGCGATTATGCTCGGAGGTTTAGGACCTCGCTACGATCCCTTAGTTATGGCTCTGGAAAACTGCAACTTAAAAATCACAAGTGAATTGGTGAAAAGTAAGCTATTGAATGAGTTCTCGAAAACCGTAGACGTTCAAGCTCCGGAGAACAAACCGACGACTTCCGCTCTGAAATCTTCTCAAGGTAAAATTTCTTCCAATAATAGTAAGAAGAAAAGAATTATCAAATGCTATGGATGCGGTGAACCAGGTCATAAAAGGCCCGATTGTCCTATAAGGAAGGACGAGAAGGACAAGCACTTAAAAAATGTTACTCTGAAGACAGCACTCAATGGTGTAGAAGGAGAGAGTACCACTTTTTTCATTGATACTGGAGCGACCAATCACATGTGCCATAATACTGATTACCTAGAGAACGTAAGGTTGAATAATGAAGCAGGTAGTAATGATACTGTAACGGTTGCAAATGGAGAGAAGATAAGTTGCAGAGGTATAGGTAATATTTCTTTTTCTACTAAAGATTGTGAAGGAACAATGACTGGTGTTGTTGCCGTGCCTGACCTGAATTGTAATTTACTCTCTGTTAGGAAAGCTTGTGAAAACGGTTTATATGTAGTTTTTGATAAAAATGGTTGTATTTTTTATGAAAATTTTTCTTGTACTGGAAAGGCTCTTTTACGTGGTTCTGTAAGTAGTGGGCTGTACACTTTAAATTGTACTATAAATGTTCCTAAGAGAATTGCCTCTAATGCGCTCCTTGATACGTCAGATTGCAGACTTTGGCATAGGCGTTTAGGACACCTTTGCCGAATAGGTCTGGATAAACTTAGAAAAGGTGAGGCTATAGGTGTGTCTTATGATAAGGTGGACAATGAACCATGTATACATTGCTTGGAAGGCAAGCAGTCAAGAAAACCATTCAAAGCAATTCCATTTAAAAGAGGAACAGCTTTGTTGGAACTAATTCATGCGGACCTGTGTGGTCCGATGTCACACGATTCTTTTCAGGGAAACAAATATCTTTTGGTTTTTATTGATGATTTTTCGAGAGCGATTTTTCCTTTCTTTATCTCGTCGAAAACTCAAGTAAAAGATAAATTCTGTGAATTTCAGAATGCAGTTGAAAGGCAGAAGGAAGCAAAAATTAAAATTTTCAGAACAGATAACGGGACTGAGTTTGTGAACCAAGGTATGAGAGACTATTTGACTTCAAAAGGAATTAAGCATGAAACGACAGCTCCTTATAGCCCTCAATCTAATGGCGTAGCTGAACGTGTAAATCGCACACTGGTTGAAAAGGCGCGATGTATGCTTACTGAAGGTAAACTTTCCAAAGTATATTGGCAAGATGCAGTTCAAACTGCTGCTTATTTGAAAAACAGGTCTCCTCATCGTGCACTCGAAAATAAAACTCCTTTTGAAATGTGGTATGGGAATAAACCAAACCTCTCACATTTAAGAGTTTTTGGCTGTCGAGCGATGGTTCATGTCCCCAATTGTCAAAGAAAGAAGCTTGATGTCAAATCTACGGAGCACATTTTTGTAGGATATGCTGATGATATCCACAGTTACTTCTTTCGTAGTTCTGAATGCCCACGTCGCTTAGTTAAAGCGAGGGACGCAGTATTTTTTGAAAATTCTTTTACAAGTTTAAAAGAAAATTCAGATTCTTCTAGAAGCCAAGAAGAAACAGTAGTTCCACTACGATTGAGCACTGATCCTTGCAATGCTGTTGAACAGATAGTTAATTTGGATGTTCCTACAGCAAGCACTTCCATGGATGTTCCGGACGTTTCCACTGATCGTTTTCACGATGCTTCAGATGTAGAAGTAGAACAAAGCAACAGTGTTCTCGGTGAGTCAGTGGAAGAACGTCGCTATCCAATGAGAGAACGGAAGAAACCAGATTTCTTGTTATACAAGACCTGTACGGAAGAGGTAATAAATGAAGATCCATCTAGCTACTCAGAAGCCATGCACGCAGAAGATAAAGATAGTTGGATTGCTGCGATGCAAGACGAGTATGATTCCTTAATAGAAAGAAAAACTTGGATTTTAGTCAATAGACCTGAAAATAAGAAAGTTATTCCTTGTAAATGGGTCTACAAATTGAAACGAGATGCTTTAGGAAATTCTGTAAAGTATAAAGCAAGACTTGTAGCTAAAGGTTACAGTCAGGAGGCAGGAGTGGATTATTATGAAACATTCTCTCCTGTGGTGAGGAATTCATCCTTACGTATGCTGTTAGCTTTTGCCGTTGAGAACGAATATAAGCTAAAGCATTTGGACGTGGACACAGCATTTCTTAATGGCAATCTAGAGGAAGAAGTGTTCATGCTACAGCCTCCTGGATTTACACAAGAAGATGGAAAAGTTTGTCTTCTGAAGAAATCCATCTATGGGTTGAAGCAAGCTTCGCGAGCTTGGAATAAAAAGCTCGACGAAACTCTTAAAAGTTTGGGTTTCAGTAGGACCTCCTCAGAGTCATGTGTATATACGAAACTTTTTGGTTCGTCTGAACTAGTTATACTAGCTGTCTATGTCGATGACATTGTCTTGTTGCACAAAGATGACTTGACGTATGACAAAGTCAAACATGACTTGAGACAATTTTTCGGTATATAAGATCTGGGAAACCTAAATTATTTCCTATCTCTAAATGTAAATTACTATAATGGGATAATTGAAATAAACCAAAAAACTTTTATACTCGATTTATTAAAACGTTTTAAAATGCAACAGTGTAAAACGTTTGATACACCTTTAGCGAGCAGTAAGTTGGAACCTGGAATTGGTGAGAAACCTGATTATCCTTATCAGAACTTGATTGGCTGCTTGATGTACCTCGCTGTTAATACTAGGCCAGATATAGCGTTTGCTACCAGTTATTTGAGTCAGTTTAATACGACTTATGACAAAACGCACTGGACAGCAGCGAAGCGTGTACTTCAGTATCTTAAGGGTACTATAGATTATTCCATTGTCTACAGGAAGACTGGTGAATATATCTCTGCATACGCTGATGCCGATTGGGCTAACTGCACAATTGACCGCCGTTCGTATACAGGCTATTTTGTGAAATTGGCTGGAGGACCAATTTCTTGGGAGTCAAAGAAACAGCCAACGGTTGCATTATCTTCAACCGAGGCTGAGTATATGTCACTGAGTGCCGTAACCAGAGAAGTTGTCTTTTTGCGCAGACTCTTGCAAGAAATTAGTGGCAAGGTAGGACAAGTTATTATTTATAACGACTGTCAAGGGGCGCAAAAGCTGGCGTCAAACCCTATTCACCATAATAGGACTAAGCACATAGATACAAAACATCATTATATTAGAGAGATTGTATCTAAGAATATTGTGGACTTACGGTACATTCAGACGCATGATATGAGCGCTGACATTTTGACAAAAGCCCTAGGACGTGTATCACATTTAAGATGTGTTAAGGGTATGGGATTTAGTTAATTATAGGCTTCTTTAAATCTTAATGTCTCGCTTATAGATCTTAGATTATTTCGATTAAGTGGGGGTATGTAGTAAATACTCAAAGTATGCATTAAATACTTGTCTGTATTTATTATTCTTAATAATCTAATTTCGTATTGACATTGTGTTCTTTTGATTGTCACAAAAATAAAAAACATGACGTTTACTACTTTGGCTCTTATTTAACTTAATTATTCAATATACAACACTTAGTACTTAAATATGTATTGGTAAGTATAAAGTTAGAATGATATTAGTTACATTACTATTTCTCGAATAAATAAATCGTTCATAATAAAATAATATTTGCCTTGACATAAAATGTTGAGTAACCGCGGACTCGTCCATTTACCTTAAAAGTTCTCGCAGACAGGTGCGAAGCGATATGTCCGGTAGAACAATTCGATGTCCCCGGCGAATAAAATGGTAATCGAAAAACCAAATTTCACAGGAAAAATAAAAAAACTGTTGTTTTGTGAAAATCTTATTAACTAATATACATAGCGGAATAGTTCAAATATCAAAAGAAAAGTGATTTTTTACATTCATTACAATACACCTTAAAATCTTGTAACTTCTGAAATAACCGTAGGAAATGAATGAAAAGAACTGACAGAGTGTAATCGGACCTCTTAATATCGAATATGCAATAACCTTAAAACTATCGTAATAGCACATTACCATCTTATTCGCCGGGGACAACGAATCTACGTGAAGTTTTCATAGATATTGTTACACCAGAGTCGTGTCGCGCCGTCGTGTCACGCCTGTCTGCAGGAGACTTTACTCACAGAAATAATGTTTTTTTTATTTTTTATGATAAGTAATAAGCCTCTTTGAGGATTATAATTATCAAAACTTACATGCCAATAGGAATGTTCTCTGGCATGTAAGTTTTGGCCTAGAACTCTGACGTATACATATACTTTTATTTATTTATTTAACCATTTATGTACACATAAATAATACACAGACAAGACAAAAGGAACAGAAAAATACGTACAAAGGTGATGCTTATTTCTAATGAAATCTACATTTATACTTCACACTTTACTTGTTTGCACTTCATATGACATACTTTTATTTTAGGTAGGTACCATCGAAGAAACCCATACCTAAGCAAATCGAAAACAAAATCCCGTGCACACGACCCTTTTTTTTCGTAGGTAACCGTTACTACATCGGCCGAGCGCTGCAAGCAGAAATAGTTCTTACGGTGGTATGGGTATGGGTTTCTTCGATGGTACTTAAAATAAAAGTATGAAAGTAAAAACAATTTCATTGATAGCTTCAGCGTTACCCAATTTTATTTATTTCCAATGAAAAAGTATTCATTGACTTGCAAACACGCCAGAATGTCATTTATTTGTCTCTTCAGAATGTATTACTAACGTAAAATTACGACATATGTATAGCGTGAACGATTTGATTTCCATAACTCAATGTGCTATTGATACATAAGTCCATTCATGTTGGTAGAAACCAAACACTGCCATTTCTTTTGTTATATTTTTTTTCTTTAGTTGGCCTTTTGTTTTTCTTGTTGACCTACAGCGGTGGACGGTGGTGCACCTGTTATACCTGCATTAAATACTTACACACTTGCATTGTTCTTGCATCTAAGTTCGGTCCAGAATCCTAATACGCATTTTGTCAACGTAACAAAATCTATTGGTTATGTTCTTCAGAAAGGCCAGGTGCGTAGTACTCGCAACCGGCGTACGTGTATGACCAGATATAAACGAGGCAAAAGGTGTATGTAAGGATCGTAGCAGGTGGCGTTCTGTAGTTTCTGTCTACCCCCATGGGAAGAAGACGTGAGATTATGTATGTATGTAACAAATAGCAAAATGTAACAAAATCTATTCCTTCAATAAGATGTTTGATTTGCCCATCTAAGGTCTTTTCAAATTGCGGGAAAGTCCGAAAGGGATACTGTGCAACATACAGGCAACTGAAGGAACACTGGTGAGTTTTAGTCAGTAAGAGTCTGACACGTCCTTCCGCTCCGCTCAGAGCGGGAAAAGTTATTTGATAATTCCCCACCAAAAAAAAAAGAAAAAAAAGGTCTATTCAAATCCTTGATTCCAATTGATGTTATTTCCACTTAAACAAACATCAACTTTATAAAAGTGTAAATAAAGTTGATTCTAGACTGACTAGTACTTTTGAAAAAGTCACAAAAAATATGAAGTTGTAGCCCAAACTGAACCTTATGTGTAAGCGTTATAGTTGTTTTTCCTAAAACTCGTGTTTGCTTACACGTTTGACAACTAAATCGCGAACGCAGATTACAATATAATAATAAAGAGAAAAGATTTGTATTTTTGTTTGTAATGAATAAACTCAAAAACTACTGGACCGATTTAAAAAATTCTTTCACCAGTAAAATGCTATATTATCACTGAGTATCATAGGCTATAATTTACAAAGATAACAAGCGAGCGAAGCCGCTGGCGGAATCTAGTCCGCCAATATGTCAATATGCCTATTGTCAAATGTCTATAATATTTTCGCTGAGTCGTTATAATGAAATCGATTGTCCTTATCTTCAAGTTTGTTACTCAATTAGGCTACTGGATCCTCTTGAATTAATTTACAGCACTTAGTTAATTAGAAAGTTAAGTTTAAACTTACTTACGAAATATCTCGTAAGTGAATTCAGTGGGTAGGTACTAAAGATGGAAAATTATGGAGGGTCTACAGATCTTGAAGTTTGTAATTGAATATTACAAGGATTCCGTTTGTTGCTTATTAAGTACTAAGTTTCACAATGCAAGCATTATGCTATTTGTATGTTTCAGTGAGATGAAATTATCGCTTTGTAATCCTAAGCTGGAAGATCATGTTACAAGTGTTAGAGATTTTATGTCTGGCGTTGCGTCAATATGTGCAATATCTTATATTTTATGAATTGCATCTTTGTATGAACGGTGAATTGATACAAGTGGTCTTAAATTGATATACCCACAGGTCAGTAAATTCTCCATGTTAAATAATGGGCTTTGTCAAATCTAAGACAACAATATCAAATTCAAAAAGCTTCTAAATGCCGTTTACATTAAAAAATATATATATATATTAATCAGGGCCGTAGCCAGGAATTCATTTCAGGGGAGTTAGGGTCGTCAACTTTTTTTAGAAGAAATAAAGTATACTGATTTCAGAGAGATTAAATACATATAAAGAAAACATCATGAGGAACATCGTGAGGAAACCGGCATGTCCTAGAACCAAAAATTCGAAGACATGTGACATCTACCAACCCGCACTGGGCCCGCGTGGTGGATTACGGCCCACTCCCTCTCACAGAGAGGAGACCTGTGTCCCAGCAGTAGGGACATTATAGGCTGATGATGATGATGAAATACATATATTTATAAAAAAGAGTACTATTTATTGTCATTTTTAAAACATAATTTTACCAGCACCTGAGATAAATTAGACTTTCTCAAAGAAAACTGAAGGTGCAGGAATTCATTCAATAAAAAGTCAGAGTCGATCAAAACGATAAGCGTACTCTTACTGTTTTTGTAGATTAGGTATATTATAAAGTACGCCTATGTGAAATAGATTATAATAAATTATCTGTCTTAGAGTACGGTACTGGGGAAATCGATCTCTGCATTGAGATTCTGGTTTCTCACATTTCGGAGGGTTTGAACCCACAACCACCCCTGCTGCCTACGGGCCTGTTATTAATGCCGAGAATAAACGCAATGCAATATTTGATATAAGACATATTGCACCTATTTGGTGGCACATCGATAATCAAACAAGATCCGACAGTATGGAACCGATATATAGAAAAAAAACGCAACTTTGGATTAAAAAAAGGTAAACAAAAAAAGGTTTGCGTGTCAAGTTCACACTGGCAGCTGATCGGAACCACGTGATTTATGTACAATAGGCAGAAGGACAGATGTCCTACCACTAGAGGGGTGCCATGCCGGTGTCGGTGACAGTTGGCGACAAATTGTCTCGACGACTCTGGTCGCGTGAATGGAAGCAGAGGATAATGATTTGTAGGGTGACTCTTTGACTAAATTGATAGCATTAGATACTAATGCTCTGCAGCTAAAGTTACAAAACGGATTCAGTGAAGGGCCTTTGAATTTGGAAGGACCAGTTAAGTCCCATTATCAAATATTACTACAGCTAAAATTGTCACAAAAATTTTAATACAATTTCCTGCTCATCTAATATGTATTTATTTATAAAGGTACACCAACAGCTTCTGTATATAATATAACATAAATACTATAGCTAACAATAGCCTCGGACTTATACAGTCGCCAATTACAGGATAACCAGCAATCACAGAAATAGGTCACATAACACTTAATAAAACAAAGGCTCTAGAATTAAGAATTATGGTAAAATACTTAAACATTAGAAAAATAACATAAGGAAAAATAAAATTACAAGACGAACAATATTGCAATTTTGCCCACTTACTTAAGACTAAGACATAAACAATATAAACTGAAATAATATGAGATCTTAAAGGAAAGTATAAAATAAATTATAAAAAGGATGAAAAGTTACCAAAATATACTAACATAACACATGTTAAAGAAACAACCGAGTATGTTAGTTTTAAGTTTAATCTATCAATGTCGGCAAGACATCAAACACGATTGCATTTTCATTAATACGCAGTTATCATACAAACGATGCTAAAGTCTGCATTTGGGTAAATGGTAAGTTCAGAGAACAAATTTGCATTGAAAACAACGGTTCCTCACTGCATCATGTAGAATTCAATTTAATTCTTAATGATTTCATTAGTGAAAGGGACATCTGTTTCAGAGGGTGCTAATGGCGATACGACCAACATTTGGTGACAAATAGTTGCAGCGGTTTTGTTGATGCGGATTACATTTGCAGCTAATGGCTTTGAGGGGCGACTGTTTGGCGAAATTAACGAATAACAATGGAAATTCACGTGCTATATCTGAAATGTCATCACCATCATTAATTCTTAAGGATTATCCCCCTTAAAGGTTTATGGTTCTTTGTTTTCTGGCATCTATTCTTGACTGTCCATTTTCCAGTACCATAATTGCGTAATACAATACAATCACAATCTGTTTCGATTTGAAACAGATTGCTAATCCATTGCTTCGAAAGTTAGAAAAAAAATCTGCTCAACAACGTAAATTACGCAATGAATGTTGTTGAACTGTCAAAATGAAACAAATTAGGCAAAATTGTTTACGAAAATAAGTTACGCAATTAGGGTACGGGTCTATAGAATTTATCCTATTGCAAATTTATATAGTTTGGTACAATTTGATTATTATGTTCCTCAAATTCTGAATGCATGAAAACTTAAAAAAAAAAAAATAACATTACATCACGCCTTGTTTCCCCGAAGGGTTGGGCAGAGGTTTCCCTGTAGCAGGTACACCCACATTTCGCCAGTTATGTTTTAAGTCCCATGTAATAGGGGGCGAGCCTATTGCCATCAACCAGGCACAAATCCAGACTCCGGGCTACTACTGAGAAATTCCAGATAGAAAAACCCAATAACACTTGCCCGACCCGGGAATCGAACCCAGGACCTCATGCTCAGCAGTAGCGCTTGCGACCACTAGACCAACGAGTCAGTCAAAAAAATATATAATATATTGAAATAGGATATTAAATTCATAAAGGAATTGGGTCCTGATATTTTGTCAAAGATAAACAAACAAGTAAACGCAGTAAAAGGGAGAAATGATCAAAGTCACGCGATAAACTTAATCGCACACGATGCACAAATGACAAGAACAATTGCACCATTTGTAGGGACAGCGACATCTGTTGGTGCTAGAGGTCCGGATGTCAACATAAACGGGACATTGGCGACTAATGGCCCACTGTTGAATGGCCCACTCTCTAGGGTGTTGTATTGCAATATTGTTGGTATTGAAACACGAGAAGGGATTGTTTGAAATTAATGGGAGCTGTTAAATTTTATTTGTATGTGGGTTTTATTGTGCGTATGTGGCTGTTTATTGCGACTTGCTTTTGGAACAGTATTTTTATTGTGTTGTGTCATCTGTCATCTCTTACTTACTAATATACTGTGATTGATAGAAGACATTACTTACTTATAGCCACAAGTATTTACGCCTTGGTTTATTGGGCCCTCCGTACCTTTGTATGTACGGTGGGTTGCCTCAATTAGGTACCACATTGTATTAACATTTTAATACAACTGGGGTACCCATATCCTGTATACATATCCTACCCATAGAATGTTATATTATTAATAAATTAAAGCGATGGATTTAAATTGTATTAAATAATAAACTATTAAAATTTAGTTTTTCCGGTGTACCTATATATTATTTTATGTGTTCTTTGATAAATAAATTTAAAAAACATTAATTGGTAACTATTCTTTTTAATGTTTTGGGCATTGTATTGACATTTTCTCAAGATTTTCTTTTTTCTAAAATTTACTATTCTAAAAATTCCTCTCCATCGGGTTTCAGAATATTATTGAAAAAGTCATCACAAGTTTCAACCGCTAGAAGAAATTCAAAAAATTCAACATTCAAAAGTCATTTATTCAAACAAGGCTGAGAATCAGCACTTTTCGAACGTCAAAATTACATAAGACAGTCCCTCAAAAACGCCCACCCTTCACCACTTCCTAGTGCCTTTAGCTGGGAAGAAGAAGTGGCGCAACAAACTCCCCAGCAGCTCCCCAGAAGAATGTGAAACTAAACAAAACCGTTTAAAAAAGTAACCTACTCTCTTTTTAGGGCCATCACTCCAAATTCCATCCCAATATCTGTCTACACAAGTATCATAATCATATATCATAATTACAGTCTCATTTCTCGACAATGGTGTCGCGTCACCAATTGAAGAGGTCAACCAATCAATTGATGTTACTCAGAAATTCAATTGAAAACGTCAAGAGCAGTACGAGCGCCTTGACTGTCTGTGACACTCTACCTACTCTATGGGATAGTTTTATTGTACAACCGTTTAAGGCTTCCGCAAACAGACGCGAACCAGCGTCGGCATCTTTAGGTATGCTTACAACTGCCGAGGCAGCTCTCAGGCGCCCGAAGCTGCCCGAAGCAGCTCTCAGGCGCCCGAAACCGCCGTAAAGCACCCGAGCTGTACCGAACCGCACCGATGCCCACCGATAATGGGCGCCGTTGGCGCGCGTGGGCAAAATCGCCACCATCTTGTTTTTTTTTGACAGTGACAATTTCACAAATGTTTACTAATAACTCCCTCCTGTCAGTGTCATTCAGGGGCCAAAATATCCTTGTGGCACTTTTAGTCGTCCCGCGCACTAGGCTGTCAATTAGCAACAGCCAGGCTTCGGCGAACGTTGAGAAAATTCTTGGCTACCTAGTACGCGTGCTCCAATTTGTCATTATATGTTGGGTTAGCTGCTGTAGCCTGGCTGCCCTAAACAATAAATATGCAACTATGACCTAATGTTGAATGAGAATTCTTGGACAGGTAAAATAGAGATTGTAGATTATTACGGATAAAATAGGGCATTGTTAACAACTTATGAATGGGATATAATAGGTTCCTAAATTGATTTGAAGAAATAATGAAATAATTCAAGGCTTTGTTCATTAGAATGTTGACAGTAAATAAAACTGTGATCTGATAGATAGACGACGAACACTATGATGAAAACTCAAATTTCTTTGACTGTTCGTTTGTTTGTGTACCTTAACGCCTAAACAAATGGCACGATTATCGTGAAATTCGGTAAACGAATTGATACCCGGATTCTCTAGCAATCCGAGGGCAATTCCCGTATTTTTAAGAATGTTCGTATTCTAATCCTTCTTATCTGTCAAAAAATCTCTAGTTTACCTAAATTTTTGACAAGTTTTTGACATTGAGTGTCTCTGAGATGAGATTGCGGCTTGAATCTAAATGTTTTTTAAGTACGAGAACTGGCCTTCTAAATTCACAGAAAAATCTATTACTTACTGAAGTACAAAAATATTTAAAAATATATATATAATAAGCGTCATCTCCATCATTATCCTCGGGCATACGACAGTACCACGAAGACAATCTTCACTAAATAGTCATGAAAGAGTTGATTCGAGTCAATGTCGCAAACAGTCATAAATCAATTATCTACTTTGACAGCTAACGGTGCTGGTGGAATGATTTTTGGAGTTGTGTGACGTCACGAATGATTACGTCATTGAGAGTACCCTGTGCTTGCAAATGGGCTGATTTTGGTGTCAATAACTGTATAGAGGATTGTTAAGGATGTGATGATTCATCATGGCCGTATCATGACCATTGTAGTTTGAGAAACAGTGATGGGATTGTCCCTTTATATTATATGACAGCCTAGTACTTTTTACGGTTTTGTCTATGACAAATGTCAAGTATCGAATGATGAACGTTTAGGGAATTAGCGATTTTCAATGTTATTACTGATTTATTCGGTTTCCTTTCCAAACTATTTACAATATTGTCTTCTTACGGAGTTACTAGTTTTAAATAAAAACCAGAAATAAAATTGTAATAAAAATATTAAAAAAAACTACTAAACCACGCTAATCATTAAAACAAGTTTTCGTTCTAAATGTTAAAAATTATAATGAATTCCAATCTATTCTTATTTTTACACTTAGGTATTTAAGAAAACTCGTTCTCCAATTATTATTTTTCTTTGAAGGCCACACTGGATAAGGCCTTCGATTAAATAGATTCTATACACTGGCCGCGACTTACGAGTTGTACGTTGTAGGTTCGAACCCAGACAGGCGCTTTACTTTGTGTAAATTATTTCATCACCACTGCTTTCAAAACGGTGAAGGAAAACATCGTGAGGAAACCGGCATGTCCTAGAACCGAAAATTCGAAGACATGTGACATCTACCAACCCGCACTGGGCCCGCGTGGTGGATTACGGTCCACTCCTCACAGAGAGGAGGCCTGTGTCCCAGCAGTGAGAACATTATAGACTGATGATGATGATGATACACTGGCCATATATATAAATAGCCTATTTAGATATAGACTCTCCAGACACTGTTTCTGCCTAGTTCTTTGGTTCAACATACCCAAAAGAATCTGTGTATTTTTTAAACATTGTATTCTAAAAAGCATAAAACTTTAGGAATTCTCAATGAAACGTCTAATAAGTAATAGTTCAGGGTTTGTTGATCGCGTGGACCGTCACCTACGCGTCGAACGGATTGCACAAAACGGTTGACAACAGTCGCAATTAACAGTAATGTATATCCAATAGAAGTGTGTGTAGGAGATAATTTAACTTTCAAGGATATTTGAAAAGATGTATCTACATCTACATGTTTCTTTAAAACCTCGTGTAGATTGGCGCGACGGCAATTTCTAAGAAAACGTCACGGTAGCACAATTACCGGTGTCGCGTCTCGTCCGTCTGCACGAGGCTTTACACTAGTGTTGAAAATAGGCTATAACCACTAGAAGAAAAACTAACAATGACGGCCACGATATCAATATTGATCTAAATAATGGTATCACTCAAAAAGTCTGGTGTATACCTAGATAGGTCGCTAACGAAAGCGGAAACCATCAGATGAATGGACGTAGACGAAGGAATAGAAGTATGTGAAGATCGTTGCACGAAGCGTTCTGTAATATCAACCCAATGGTGGAAAAGCGAGCGTTTATTATGTAGATGATGCAGGCAGATTGTATGATTCGTCATTTTACAAACGGCGCCGTCCGTTTACGAACGCTCGCGGTTATGCGAAATGCCTGAAGGCAAACTGGCAACTCGTTCAATTGTTATAATTTCGACATTGATTTTTACTGTAGGGTGACCATCATAAAACACAGGTTCGAGCAATCAGGTACCCATGAAGACTTAAAATTAAATTAAATTATAACAGTTTTTTTTTGTGTAAATTTTCTTGCACACGTAGAATTTGCAGTGTTTTCAATATTTTACTTTGTCACAAAACCACCACTCGACGCCATTTTTCTTGTTTTGATTAGCAGCGACGCACGTGGTAAGAAATGGAACTAAATTTTTCAATTTGCGAAACGGCGTTTGAATTATACGTCAAATAGTGATGACTAGGCGATTTACATTTTGCCTTAGGCATTTTGCATAACCGCGAGCGTTTGTAAACGGATGGCGCCGTTTGTAAAATGACGAATTATAAAATCTGCCTGCGAGATAGATATGAATAATGCATATAGGTAATCCCCTTGACATATTCTACTCCACTCTCGGGATGAGATGGTACAGTCTATTTCAATACATGGACCTATCAACCGATAACATTTGTTATCAGCACACAGGATATAGGTACTTTCACTTTTTTATCAGACAACCTTGAAATCAAAATAACATTGACATACCAACATAACAACATAAAAGGATGGTCCTACCTCAAGTGCTAAATAATCTGATTTCTATGTTAAAATTATAATCAAGTGATGTTTTGACAAGTTCCGATATGATAAACTTGAGTGTGTTGTTAAGTAGTATTGTAAAAGCCAATTATTTAAAAAAAAGTAACCGTGGAGTTTCTTGCCGGCTCTTCTCCATAGGAAGCGACCAATTGGAACCGCGCACCTAGCTTCTGACGTTTCATAAGTGCCCATGTAGGTTTATGTCAAATAAAATAATTTGAACTTGAAGTGTAAAGGCTTGTGCAGACTGGTGCGACACCGGTAATAAAATTGTTCTACCGTGACGTTATCTTAGAAATTGTTTTATTAGAGTCGCGTCGCTGCTGTTTGCGGTACCCTTTATACGTTTGATAATATTGTTTGTATTTTTTATATTAATGTTGTAGTTTTTTCTTTCGTTAGTTGCAGTGCATGAGCATGAGGTCCTAGGTTCGATTCCCGGTTCACGCGAAGTGTTATTGGGTTCTTCCATCTGAAATTTCTCAGTAGCAACCCAGTTATGTTAGTTGCAGTGCCTGCTTTTTTGTCACTAATGAAGGCGACGTTTGAAGTGTTTGGAGTGACCATATTGTCAAGTCCGCTAAGGTCTTAGTGGATACATTAAACTGACCAGTGTCCAACCTTAGACTAAAACTTAGACAAATTCACATAAAATTTTCCCAACTTGGAATTCTACTCCAAATTGCAGTTGTGTTTGGTCTTTCTGACCAATGAGTTTCTGCTTACTACATACATAACTTTAGTATTAATAATGGATTGACCGGAATATATTTGCGGAATGTATCAATAGGCTTGAATCACGCAAATGATGAAAACAAACGGCATTGTTTGAGTGTGCTTAATCAAAACAAAAGTCTTTTATACAAACTAGGCTGAGAATCAGCATCTCGAACGTCAAAATTATATAAGACAGTCCCCCAAAATGCCCGCCGTTCACCACTTTTTAGTGCTTTAGCTGGGAAGAAGTGGCGCAACTAACTCCCCAGCAGGAAATTTTAATGAGGAACTGACCTAGAAAGGCACCCTGACACCCTAGAGGTAACTAACTAACTAATATTAATAGTACTAGGTATATAAAATCACTTAGTAACTTATTATAAGCGAACTATTAATTATTAAGTTCTTATGAGAAATAAAGTTCTTTATAAACAAAGAAAGAATGGTCTTGTGGTGCTTTGAATCCTTTTTCCGAACAGTCAGGAATTCTAAGTCAATAGAGTGAAAAAGATGAAGAAATAAGATCATAATTTTATTTTATTCTTCGTTTGGCCCACGAGTTTTGTCCTACATAAAAAAATCCTAGGTCGTCCCAAACAATAAGCTTTCTTCGTCCTAAAATATAATTTTAATTATTTTATTCCCACTTCGTCCAATTTTATATTCCTTCTACGACCCATATTTTTTTTCTGTATATGCCAAACTTACTTTTTTGTACAATCGGCAAAAAAGGGTTACGTATTATCAACAATGTAATTAAATATTATAACATTTTTTTTTATATTCAGTGATTACTTGAACTAACACACTGACTAATTAGTATCACTTGTAATTTTTTTAGGAATATCTTATAGGTACCTACTTTTACAATGCTTGTAAATATGTGAACACCATGTATCCATTACATAATTATTTTTTCTGTCATTGCTTCATATTTAATTATTTTTACCTATTGTGGTATAATAATCTTATTCCAGGTGCATCGTCTCCACATATAATTATATAATTAATGTATACAAAATATTGTAAAACATTTTAAAAGAGTAACGGTGGAGTTTTTTGCCCATTCTTCTCCATACGAAAACTACCTTTTGGAAGGGGCAACTAGAATCAATTCTATTTATTGTTTTTGACGTTCAAAAGTGCCTTTTTGTGCCTAATTGAAATAAATTATTTGACTTTGACTTTGACAACTATTTAAAACAACCGCTCCTCTCTTTCTTTCTGTTATTTTTTCTGTTTGTGACCTAAAAAACATTTTGAATATGACCCAAAGGTTTACATAAATTACCTAAACAACCTTCACGGTATATGTATTCTCTTACATTATATGGCGGTTTTATTTAATCAGCTACATAGTTCAAACATAATATTGACGACACAGATTGTCTACGCCCTTCGTTAAAATGTAACCAAAATTGTGGAATATTTCTCAGTTAATTATTAATTTAGCTTTCGTAGGAACAGGCTTATTGTTTCTTGTGGGTAATAGAATATTCAAGGGTTAAAATAGAATAGTGTTCAAAGGCTTGATATTGTTATTGATTTCATTGTTTTGGTTATTTGGTTTCTATGAGTTATTATATTAGTTCAGTGTGTACCTAATTATTGTGTAAAGGTCTTTGCTCTGTACTGGTAGTGGAGCGCCTGGGGGTTTTGTCCTGGGATTTCAGTTACAGTGAATTAAATTTAATAATTCAAAATTGAATGTTTAGCTAACAATATATTTAAAAAGTTAACCTATTAAAAATTTGTGAATTTGACTTGAAAAATAAAAAAAAATATTTTTGCAACAATTCAAATACCTATATGGCTGTAGAATATTTATGCATATCAAAATTAAATTAACGTATTTATTATATGTATGGATAGAAATCGGGAAAAATAAGTAAATTAGGGAAAATTAAATTAAATAAAAAATGATAACTAATAAAATATTTGTTTATTTATACAATTTATATTTTTGTCCATTTCATATATTTTATTTTAATGATAGATGGAGTATTGAAAAAACAACAATCAACAACACTACAATCACTCTTCCGACATCCACAAACAAGCAGCTCCACATCCCTTTTTGCAATTACAACATTTTCAATAGATTATCCGGTGCTGGCAATTTATTCATTGTTATTGGGATAAACGTGGAATATTTTCATCCCCAATTTTCAATATCTACGTCATTCGTATTGTCCCACTGCAGGACAAAAGCTTCCCTTTCCTTTTTCGACCCAACTTGATCCTGAGACAATATTAACCATTCCCTGTTATAAACGTCAAGTTCGTCCCAGCAGGCTCAAAAAGATTTAAAACAAAATCAATCAAAATAAGTGGTTAATTATTATTTTATCTATATGGCCTACGACAGATATTAATTTATTGGATTGGAGCTAAGAAAATGTTTTACTCAATTAGAATCATGCTTAATTTAACTTAATATTTTCTACCGATAATATTAATATGAATGTCAGTACAAAACCAATATTGCGGGAGATTTTGCGCATAATCAAGCAACACAAATATTCTTTACCGGGTCCTGAAGGTAAGTAAGCAGTACATATATTCTTATTTAAATGACTGCACACTTGAACGGTACCATTCCGTGACCGTTTCAACAAACAAAATAGTTTATTAACGATTTCTCGCACTTTTGACGTATACACGAATATGTCTTCATTATTCGAAGAAATGCTCACTGTGTTCCGAGTCTACGTTAATATTTTGCACCGTTAAATAAAACCTCACAAACAATTATTAGTTCTTCGAACTTCATACGCTATTTTGAAAATTGGTTCATTATTCGTCGCTTTGCAACATTCAAGCTGAAATGTTTTATCATTATAATTTGTAAATGCCATACAAATTTTCGGGTATCAACTGTGATCATAATTTATGAGTACACGATTCAATTTTTTAAGTTGTTAAATATAAGAAAAACATTTTGCAAATAGACTAGAACTAAGCATGTTTGCAAAATCTTTAACATTGCATTGAAACTATATCATTTATCATCATAATCATCATTGGTGGCCTTGTTCCAGTCACTGCTGAGTAGAGGCCTCCTCCTTCCTGTACCATACACACACACACTAAAATACACTTTCACACACACACACAACACACTTTCAATAACAATCTAAATTTTTATGAAGGATTTTGCTAATCCATTGCTTCATCTGTTCGAAAAATTTGTCTGTTCTTTAACGTAAATAACGCAATGAATGTTGTTGAACTGTCGAAATGAAAGCCATTACGCAATTACCCCGCTGGTCATCTGTGTGAATCTGTCATTGCTTTTTGGACAACCTCTGGTATGTTAACGACTCATCACTTGCAAATGAATCTTTTGTTTTATAAGTGTTTTAACAAGAATGTCAGCTCTTGCATGACACTCTTTATTACAAAAATCCTTGCACCTAATACTTTCAACCAACAAGCATAAATTAAAAACCCCCGACACACACATTTCCTTATTTCTCTTTCCTACTCCATCACCAGACCCTGACCATCTCCTACTTCATCTATCTATAACCTATTCATTGAGACCATTCCAATCAACCACGATACCTGTGCTGTAAGTTGGTAAGGGAGTTGGGTATCCTGCAAATTCCAGGTGATCCTACAGCATCAGTTCAAGGTCACTACGTTCTTCTAATATCATTGAAGTAACAGAATACCAAATTTCAAATCGATCAGACCTGTGGAAGATGCTCACATCCATTCATCAATTAGAAAAGATCTGATAATCTTCAAACAGCTGAACCAATTTTCTTATTTTCTTGAATCATAGCTAAGAACACCCTCGATCAAATCACCTTCACAATCGTTTCAGCCATTTGGGAGCTACGATGGCGCAGACAGAAACACAGATATACACGTTAAACTTATAAGCCCACGTTCGTACGGACGTAAAAATATCGCGGCGGGATTTTATCGCGCACTGGATTTTCAACTCTCGGTGCTAAGCGGAGCGTTGAAAATACAGTGTATGAAAAAATCCTGCCGCGATATTTTTACGTCCGTTCGAACGTGGGCTAGCACACCTCTTTTTTCGTCGGGGGTACAAAGAGAGCAACATGGAATGCATGCACGAAAACTAGAAAACCAAGTCAATACACTTTTTAGACGTTACTCAGTAATAGTAGTCACGCTAATATAAACTACTATGAGTTACACGATATGATGCAATGGATTCTTGTGTCATTGCCAACACAAAGATTAATGTGCGCGAATGTCACAATATTGTGGAGCATTTTTACTGCAGCGCTAAATATTGGGCGAAACATAACATCATCAGGGGAAGGGAAACACGACATGACGCAAAATGGAGGCTCTAAATTCTGAAACAAAGCACCTCGGGAACACGATCAATCAATTTTAGTAGCATGACCTAATTTTGTAATTTTAGGTGGCTGCATACTTTTAAACTGGATAGGCTAGGTTTACAAGGAAAATGAATTTGCCAAAGCTAAAAATATGGTTGTTGAACTTAACATCAACATCAATGAAAATATTAACAATGATTCGATATTGTAGGTATTTGGATCTTAGATCCACCCACTAGTGATGGACGACTCTAAAGCTGTAATTATAAATTGAACTGGACACAAATCATACAAATATTTCTTCCTAACATCCGCGACGAACAAACTATTTAGACGTGGATCATAAACATTCCTTTGCCTCTCAAGATATAGTATCGTGCTTATAAAGTCCAATTATATTTAATCCTTCAGCGTTAGAGTTCAACAACAAACTTGTTTAAATTATAAACCAATAAAGTTAAAACAAGACGAGTTATAATGGCCATCTGTTCTGCCGATCATCAAAATGAAGATAACATAAGTACCAAAGCGGCAAATCACGAAAACGCCAATGATAACCGAAGATGGTTTTAAAAATCTGAATATGATGCCTCATAAAGAACCCACTGATTTCATTCTGAGAATCATCTTGGATGTCAAACAACAATAGTTTGTAAATGAGTTGTTGAGATGTAATAAATTATCTTAAAACTGATTCTGAGAAAGAATTTAAAAGGTTTTGACTGTTATAAAATTTTGTGTTATGAAAATCACAAAGATTCGTCTTTAATTTAGTCTTGTCATTATTTAACGTAATGATAAATGCTACAAGCACTGTTTTCTCTATTGTAATGTCTCTAGCGAGTTTCACTTTCAGTTCATACTTCCTGCCTTTTAGTTTTACTGCACTTTCCTGCTCTACTTTACCCATACCAAAGTAAGTATGCTCTTACTTTGGTCTTCCATTTCCATTATTAATATTTTCACTTGCGTTCGCAATTATTTCCACTCGGATGGTTTTATTATTAGAATGTTATTATAATACTGTTCCATTTAGTTACTCCAGACTTTCTCAAAGTGTTATCACAATTAATAATGCTCTCGTTAAATTCGTGCCAAGTTTCGGTTTGCACACTCTGTTTGCACTGGCATTCTGGCATTGAATCATTTGGCATTGAAAATGGTGCAAATAGTGTAAAAAGTGCGGAATTGAATCGGATTGGAATTCGTTTATTTTTACCTGAATACGATTTTAGAAACACACTTTACAACACTTGTTTTATTGTTTCTAGTGTTCAAGTAATTTCATATAGGCATATCAGTTGGGCCCGCGTGGTGGATTACGGCCCACTCTCTCTCACCTTAAGGAGGACTGTGTCCCAGCAGTGGGAATATTATAGGATGATTATGCTTATGTATGCTGTATCACCAACTTAACATTAATTTATTCTCATCGCTTGCTGTGATCTTTTAAAATTAAAATTACAAACCGGCCACTAATAACGTCATTGGTAAATGATCTAAGTTTTGACATAATTTTACTTAAAGGTAAGTCGATAGCATGTGCAAAAAAAAAAAAATCGTGACCTTTTTTAATAACAGTATTCGTAACTTTGTTAGAAAAAAGTGTAACAGTAGACGGGATGAACCCATAATAAATAAATGATTAATCCCAAAAGCGATGAACAATTATAGGTAGGTAGTACCTACCTATAATTGTTCATCGCTTTTGGGATTAATCATTTATTTATTATGGTTTCTTGGTATAGTAGTACCTACTAGGTACTACTATACCAAGAAACTAGACACATCCTTCATTAATAAGGCCTCGGAACTAAACTGTAACTAGAGTATTGTAACAAGTACTCACATGGAGATAACGTCGTGTTTACACAATGATACATATTTACATATCCACACAACTGACGATACATAACACATGACATCACCGTCTGAGCGAACTACTTTACCTTAACGTTAAGAAATTCAACTTTGAAATCTTCGTAGAATATAAAATGTCTCTGGCAAAGAAAAGTGGTAAAAGCTTTTCCTCCCAAGAGTGCCTTAAAATGCTATTTTAGAGCTTTTCGGATGGAGAGCAGCTATGTTTTAAGATAATATGGTTCTACCTCTTCATTTATTATTAGTGTTTGTAACAACGTTCATGGGACCTCGTCTTTACGTCTCCAAGTTAATAAATCAACCAATTAAGCAGAAATTCCGTAACAGTTTTGATTAAAATTTATATGAAGATTGACCATGACTTCTAGAGGTCATGGTTAATCTTTGTGACATCAGACTTATTAACGCTCATGTCCTAAAATCTAGATGCCAAAGCAAAATTACTCCTTCATTAAATTCTGGAAATATTGCAATTCTTGCAACCTTTGATGTAGGTAGTCAAAGTCACGGCCAAACGTCACAAAATTGAGAGCACTCAGGAAAAACGACTTGAAAATAAAAATATCGATGCAAGCCAGAAACCGGTGAGGAACGAACAGAAATATTTTATTGTTATGACAACTATATTTTGCATGTTTAAGTCGCCCGATAAAATTTGTGACTTCGCCAGTAAATTTTTATTTTAATTTTCAATCTTTTTAGTAACAGCAGTTATTTTTGTTTTTTTCAAAGCAATTTACCTAGAATGCACTTTGTGTCATGAACTTCTTTCGTTTTTCAAATAAAACAACTTACAAACTTATTGCTCTAAGAATCCGCAGACGTATTCGGCTGTACTAATTTGGCATCATACCGCTAAAATTCCTGTACCTACCGGTTCTTGCGAATCAAGTATTGAACCGATCGATTCGTCTCATTCATGCGGGCATTTTGCTGCTCAACCTCTCCGCGATATATATTTACTTCTTCGATTACAGACTTACTTATTTCTAATTAATGTTTTGTAAATAACAACGTGTATTTTGCTAGTAATCAAAAGTTAACAATAATTTATGAAATAACACGAATAGCGTGAATAAACACTAAACATGCAAATATTTTTGCATATAAATTCAGTTTTTGACAGGTCAATACACAATTAAAAGGTGGAACCACCTTGTGAACCGTTTTTATTAAAATTCCAACATATCTTTATAGTTTCTGATTATCATATTTGCCTGCATAATATATCTTCTGAATTATTTTTCAGAAATAAGAACTTGATATGATAACAAACAAGGCTATAATGTAATCAACGTCAAATGTGCCGAAAATATCAAGGAGTCGGAAATAGGACTTAGTAAATTTATTGGGGCAGTATGTAAAATTAATGTAAATGAAGTTTTACTGACAGAAACATGAAAACCACGTGTCTTATGCAAATAAAGTCGCATATGACTTGTTCCATGTAAAAATACAAGAAGTGTAATAATACTCATTTGAATCTCACAAGATTCAGAGCAAATTCACCAAAACTAAGTTCTTTAAATCAATCGCCTCTCCGCAGCCTTTTGCAGTCCTCGGCCGGCTTAAGGCCTTAAAAAAAACAGATCCCGTTTCTCACAACCGCAAACGCATTCCTTCGTCTTTTGAAGGTATCCTTCCTTCAACGGCTGCCACTTATAGATAATGTGAGTCTACCACGCCGAACGTCTCCGTCGCCACAACACTAAGGAAAGAATCAAAGATAATGCTTGTCATATTTGCTTACACAATCTTCATTACTCCTTGAGATTGTACCGTCTTTCACCGAGTTGTCTGTAACAGGTGGTCTCGCCGCTAACTTGTTGTTAGCAGCTCTTGGTTATGCTAATAGCGGTCGATTTGTTCAATAAACATCGTTATTTTCATCGTTTTCGCGTGTTCTAATGAGTTCTTCTATTTTAGGATATTTAATTGGTATTGTTTATAGTTCAATTTTTTCTGGGATTTATTAGGAGAATATGTGGTTTTCTGTGTCAAGTTTTAATACTTAAATACACTTTCATGACTGAAAAATTCATGTGATTTTAAGGTTCCAGATTTCATAACTACTATGAATAAGATCGTTCCAAGTCGGAAAAATGAAGGCATTAAGAAACAAAAACGAATTTCAGGTAATCATAATCAGCGTATCATGAATGAAAACTTCAATTTCCTACATCAAAAAGCAGTCAACTGAAACTGAATTTTCAATTATTTCAAGCATAAATTAAAAACAATAGTAAATTCCGTCTTAAGCGATAACTTAACACACTAAACGTCCGATAACTTGCGAATTAGTGCCGGTTTATTTACCTTAGCAACGCCGAACCTGCCGAAAGCACAGCACGGTAACACTAATGTAGCACAATCAGTTGGAAAACTAGGGAACTGTGTCGAAAAATCGTTCGCGAATTTGTTGGATGGTGTTTGTGTCGGAGAGTGTGAGACGAAGCGTGTAGGGACGTGTTCGCGCCGCGGTTGGGTGCTGTCGACTGTCTGCTCGCACCGACCGTCGCGCGGCCGCGAGCAAATCCATGAAATCGCTTTCCACTTCAAGCCATTGCTGTCCAAGTGAGCTGGGTATCAGCTGTTGCGTTTTTAACGCTGAAATTGCATCGATGTATGGATTTATAGCGTGAAGTTATCTTTTTTTTACCAGTTTCTTTAAAAACAAGTTTGTTAACAGATGTGATTAAAATTTTAGGTAGTTGTATTAAACGAACCTTGAGGCCACAAGAGCAGTCATTATTATTAATCATTTTATTTCATGTCCTAGAACCAAAAATTCGAAGACATGTGACATCTACCAACCCGCACTGGGCCCGCGTGGTGGATTACGGCCCACTCCCTCTCACAGAGAGGAGGCCTGTGTCCCAGCAATGGGAACATTTATAGGCTGATGATGATGATGATGATGATGATTTTATTTCAGAATAGATTAACATTGTTAGTAAATAATACATGTGATGTTGCAAAACTTAAACCAAAATAAAAAATATATCGTAATGGACACACTGTAATCAATAAATGATAAGATAGCATACATTATCAATTATTGTTTATAAGTTTAGTCAGATAGCAAGGATCTGCTGATTCCCAGAAGGCTCTCCTAAAATAATAATATGTTAATGGCTTCAGAAATATTTTTCTAAACCACAAACCTTTCTCATAACATTAAGCAGAAAGTAAAATATTATTTCTAAACTTCTGAAAATATTGAATGTAAATTAACATTATTTTATTTTCATGAAATCCTAACTAATGTTATAATTGCGAAAGTGAGTTTGTTTGTTTGTTACGCTTCCACGCTAAAACGGTTGAACGGATTCGTATGAAATTTGGTACATGGATTGATTATGACCTGCGTTAGGACATAGGATACTTTTTACCCCGATATTCCCACGGGATCGAAACGTATACGGGAGAAACCGCGGAGCGCAGCTAATATTTATTATAATTGCAAAACGCAGAAATTCCTGTTAACCAGAAATGAAATAAAATATAAAGAAAACTGTAACCCTGAAAATCCTATTCTACTTAATATTTATAAATGCGAAAGTTTGTGGGGATGGATGGATGTTTGTTACTCTTTCACGCAAAAAATACTGAACGGATTTGGACAAAATTTGGCACACAGATAGTTTATAACTTGGATTAACACATAGAACACTTTTCATCCCGATATTTCCACGGGATCGAAACTTATGCGGGTGAAACCGCGGGGCACTGCAAGTAATATCATAAAAGTAGATGCAAGGTTTGAAAGTAAGGGACACAATTTGGGAAAGGCATTCCCGGCGTAAACGGTGATGGAATGACATGATTGATTGGCATATTTGAGCGTCGTTAGGTGAAAATGGATTCCCAAGATTTCTGACCCTGCAGAGGTGATAGCAATTAAATGAAAAGTCAAACTAACTCAATAGGAGAGGATTCATTCAAAAGAAAGAAAATTCGTTTATTTGCGGTGAACATGACGCAAAGAAAGAAGACACGAAAATGTTGGGGGAAAATATGCGACACATAACGGCTATCTAGTGTTGTTATCGTAAAATCAGAGCTGCCGTATGACACAGTCTGGTTTGCCGTATTTTAAGGGGAAAAATGCAAAATTGCCGTATTTATACCTATAAAAATGTCTAATTCATAATTTATTTCTTTTCCATAAAGGTTTCTTATCGTTTCTATT
This sequence comes from Agrochola lychnidis, assembly GCA_963680765.1. Lineage (NCBI taxonomy): Eukaryota > Metazoa > Arthropoda > Insecta > Lepidoptera > Noctuidae > Agrochola > Agrochola lychnidis. The sequence continues at coordinate 3,895,540 of OY796852.1, forward strand.
ACTTAAGATTCATGTTTATCTAATGTGTACTTGTCCTTGCTATTCGCACAAGTCGCAAGGCACCTTAGACTTGGTACAGTATCCTTGATTTTTTTTTGCCTTGTTTTTAATTTAGTTGTCATGGATTTTTTAAAGTAATTTTCAATTTTGACAATTAAGTGGTAGTTTCTGGGTTAGTGGCAACATTGACGATTTTTTTCTCTAATAATAAGGTGCACAGCCTCTTCAGGTGAGAGAAATTTGAGTTTCATTTTCATTTCATTCATTACGCTTGTAAAAAATTATTCATTTCACCTGTATTCAATTGCCGTATTTTGTGATACGGCAATGAGAGGCCTGCCGTATGCCGTATTTTCCGAAAAAATATCGTGGAATGCCGTATAATACGGCAATTGCCGTATCAATAACAACACTGCGGCCATCGCACATACATCGCATCGGCCGGCGACGGCGTCGCATTCAGGCGTTTGTTCACGACAGATATTGAATGCGCTATTTTGTTCCTAAGAGGATCAGTCAATCTTACTGCTACGTCACTACTAGTCATCTTTAATTAATTAATTAATTAACCAACATCACGATGTAAAAAAACGAATTACCACCAAAATATAATAAATTCTTTCTCCACCCACGTCATATCTAAGCCTTGACAATGGTATTTAATAATAATCAGATAAGGTTAATTATTAGCAGGTACATGCTATATTTCATGTTACATACGGCCCTAGTTCTATACAAGGTTGCCCTTATCTGAGCTTAGTATATCTAACTCCCTTTATTTCAATTAGCATTTTACTTTACTACGTGATATCAAGTTAAATTAAAAAAATATATAATAAATAACTTTAATTTCGGAAGTCGGTGGCATAAAACGAAAATTCTAAACCAAAGACACCGACTTCCGAAATTAAAGTTATTTATCACTTTGTAGTGTTTTTTTTTGGGATTCGGTTGTTTTTTTTTTTTTTTGAAAAAGTTTTTATTTTTCACTTTTTAGTTGTGGTACGTACCCCACACAAATTCGAATACCACTACCTGCTTTGTAAATAACAGTAACAGGAACTTATTATATTATCCACATACTAAATGGGAAAAAATACGTATTATTGAAGCTAACTCAAAAACTATATATGAAAATTTTTTTTTGTTTGAAAGGGTATGCTACCCTTTCAAAAAAATAATTTTCAAAATCGGTCCACATTATTAACGGAGAAATCGGTGAAAATGCATTTAAAAAAAAAACATGCATACGTTACGAACATTATAACCTCCTCCTTTTTGGAAGTCGGTTAAAAATAGGCCACACTTTGCCATTGATAGAATCAAAGCAGGTGATTACGGAACCCAGGATAATGTAATGAAGATGGGTAGCAACGTTCTCCTGTCTGCAAATAACAAGTGACTGCTGTCACCGATCCAACTAATAGTTTTAACAGTTTCCCTTCGAACGCTTGATTCTTCTACTTTATCGATGGCGTGAATCATATTTTGTCAACCACACGGATAGTGTTCATCAATTCCAACTGGAAAAAAGAGAAAATGGTAGAGCAACACCCAAAGGCCAAAAGAACTTGTCTCATTTTGCTCCCTTTTCGTCCTTATCTAGGGTAGTCCATATTTCCTGTCCTGTATGCTATTCAACATTACTTAACCCCATAATAGAGCCATAGATTTTTTAGTCACGTCTATGATATGCCCAAAGCAAACATCAGTCACCAAAGTAAACAAATAAAATAATAAATCCATCAGGCACAATCTCTATGATACTCAGTGTGTCATCTCACAAGCGGACGATGGATGGTCTCCATTCGACCTGAATATTTTCACGGAAATTGGGCCAACACTTGCCAACTCATGAATGAGTAATTTTTAATTTCAGTATGATTTCCTAATCATACTTTTATTAATAAACGCGCGAAAATGCGCTGAATTTTGTGAAGCAGGCGGATGGTAAATTTCTCTGTGTGTTTTATGCAATCTATGTAGAAGAGGCATCTTATAATAATTATGACTAATGATCAGGAGGTCAGGCAGGGGACTTTTACAACAAACTTCCCATTGACATTCGAAACTTACCCATTAAAAGATTTAAAATCTCTATCAAAACCAAACTTTGTAAAAAAGGGTATTATACAATTTCTGATTATTTAGAAGATAGAAAAGCTTGGGATTGAACTGCTGGCTCTGCTAAGCCTTGTGATAAAACCATAAAACTAGACATTTTAATTATTATGTAAAATCAACATATACCAGTTTTATATACACTCAATGTGTTTGTTGGAAATTATATTCAAAATGACATGATTACTTTGTAAAGTATTATATTATTTTAATTATTGTGAATGTGAGGACTATGTGGATATTATTTTTATTTCTCTGCTAGTTTTAGTGATGGTCTGGCAGGTTTTGAGTACCTAGTTTATGCGGCCTACCCAAATGTCCTTTCTTTGGTATTGTTCGTCGAGTTGAGCTCCTTATGTTCTGAGTTGTGCTCCACGATTACTGACAAATGCTTGCACTGACTGGACAGGTCCACTCAAATATGTGTGGTTATTTCCTCAAAAGACCTTTTTCAGACACTAATCTACATGTTCCTCATATGGCCTGACCAAGATTATGTCTGGACTTTAAAAGTGACTGCGACCTCTGAGATTGTTTCGGCCTTTCTTCTCAGAGTGGTCAGATAAGAAACGCCGAACTCATCTAGCTTATTTTTAATAATTTTTTTACATGACGTGTAAAAGTGATTCCGATATCCTATTTACAGAATAAACAATTTCATTTAATTTCATTTCACATCGTTTAAATTTAAATTATTTATTTCGAGTAACATAGACTCATATTATTATTAGAATAGACATACACATTTACAAATTAAATTAAAATAGAATTGAAATAAAATAATGTAAAAAGCAATAAAAATAAGATTAAAATATAAATTAAAAAACAATCAAAATTAAAATTAAAAAACAAATGAAAATATATTAAATTTTTCGTCATAAATTACAGTTAAAATGTCATTTCAAGTCAAGGTGACCAATCCACTATAACCACCCAAACTCATAATATGTTTAGTTTCCATGTTCTGCAATAGTCCTGCACCAACTGGGGGTTGTCCTTGGGTGCACTTGCATAGTGCATACTGGGATATTCGTCGGTTGGTGCCTCATTCTATGTAAAATTGTCCTCTGCAAGTCGTTTTCGGCCCATCGTACTCCTTTCAAAGGACCGGGATCCCATAGTTCGGCATGGTCCCGAAATATGTAAACATTATGACGAATGATATTAATAAAATTGGTTAGTTTTCCGTTGCATATTTTCTTTTTTTAAATGAAAAAAAAAAGATGTAGATTCTACTATTTTATCAGGAGTATCTGCCCCGATGGACCGATGACCTTGTGAAGGCCGCAGGAATCAGCTGGATGCGGAAAGTACAGAACCGGTCGAAGTGGCGGTGCTTGGGGGACGCCTATGTCCAGCAGTGGACGTCTTTCGGCTGAAATGATGATGATGATCTGCCCCAGAGTAAAAGTTTGTTACAATTACAACGGAATCCTCTCAAAAACACGAAGTCCAATAAGAGTGAATAAGAGTTTCCGATATTTTGGTTAGTTAAAATATCTACTTGTGCACACACGATTACACATCAAGCTATACACTTCCAGTATAAGCTGATCTGGCATTGTAAGGAAATCCTATACAATGCAAGATCAGCATAAACTGGAAATGTATAGCTTGATGTGTAGTCGTGTGTACCTAAACTTTTTTTAAATAAACCCGGATCTATCTCTATTTTCAAACATTATCAAAAGTGCAAGTGGAAATTACTCGACGTGTTAGACCGTCTACAAGACCATCAATATCTCTCAACACTCACGAATTCACGATGTTACGATTTATACTAACACCTTCGATCAACTATTATTGATCGAAGACTAACACTGTATTTTGTGTTCAGCAGTTTTGCAACGCCAGTTTTCTTGTAATCTGTTGAAATATTTTGACTGGATCACATTACATCACATTACTAGCCGCTACTGGCCGGAGCGCGTAAATACAAATGCGGATGCAACATAGACAATAGCTGTTCTGTAAAGCAGCCGCGCCCGTATGAATAAAGTATTACAAACACGATTACACCACAGACATTTGAAGACTCTCTGTAATGTGATTGGCTCCGAAAGACAATGTTTTAACAGAAACGACTGCAATACAGCTTAGAAGTACTCGCTCTGTCTACACTGCAGATATCAAACTTGCTGGCGAAGTAACGCACCTTGTGATAAGCTGTAATTAACAAACAAAATAGCCTGCCTCGCTGCGAGCAACTTGGAAGTAGCGGTTAGTCACAATCCTAACCTAACCTAACCTAACCCATTTTTCCCAGTTCACAATTTTTCGACACTTTATAATCCAACGGAAATAATATTATGGGTGTCTGCGTTGAATTTGCCTTTTCATTGCCTTATACAAACAAATGCGGCTGCACTACAAAGCACTGTGTTACAGCACTGGGTTTAAGCCATTCGCAAGATAATGCAGCACAGACTTTGGATGTCTGTGTTGCATCTGGCATTTGTATTTACGCGGCCGGAATAGTGGACGGACACGGTCATGCGTTCGATGCTAGACAGGCAAGTTCTTAACTTTGTATAATTTTTGTCCGTTGCCACTAACTAGATGGTGCTGTTGGATTTTCAAAGCTCGACTTAGCGCTGAAAGTTGAAAATCGAACAAAGTGCTTTCATCATTTAGGTAGCCATGTGTTAGTGAAAACGGGCATGTCTTCATTACCACAGCTCTCAAACGACAAAGGAAATCTTGAGGAAAAGACGTGCTTATCAATTATTTCATGATAGGAATTACTGCTGTAAACTTCTACCTATTTTAGATGATTAGGTATGTATGTCAGCTCAATCTATACTTCTATACTCTATACTAATATATAAAGTTTGTTTGTTTGTTTGTTTGTTTGTTTGCTTGAACGCGCTAATCTCAGGAACTACTGATCCGATTTGAAAAATTCTTTCACGGTTAGATAGCCCATTTATCGAGGAAGGCTATAGGCTATATATCATCACGCTAAGGCCAATAGGAGTGGAGCACCAATGAAGAATGTTTCAAAATCGGGGTTTTTTTTCCCCTTATGAGAGCTTCCTCTGCGTGCGCTGCGTAAATGGTTAAAGTTTCGCAAAAATTATGTATGACAGAATTGTTCCCCTTCAGAAGTTCTAAAAAAAAGTCCGCGACAGCGTATGTCTATCTTTTAAGGTTGGCTCACTATAACCTTTTTTATGCCAACCAAATTTGTTCTAAAATATTGCATTATTTTCCAAAATAATTCAAGAACAATACTTAATCAGTCGTCTTTATTTCAGTTGTTTGCACAATATATCCAGAATAGGTTTAAACGATTCTAATTGTGAACTGTAGGGCTATTCTGTAACCATTTCACCGTGTTATCTTAGGTGAAGTGAGCGTGGAGTGAGCTGTCAGTTGCTAAGGATTTACACTATTGGCAGTTCACTTCACCTAAGTTATCACGGTGAGATTTTTACAGAATAGCACTGGTTTTTCAGATAACTTTGTTCTGTTGCATAAGACGTAAACACTTCTGAGTTCGTTCATATTATTATAACTAGCTTCTGCCCGCGACTTCGTCCGCGTGGAATAGTTACTTTGGGCTAACGCTAACTTTAACCCGCGACTTCGTTTACGTAGAAGGCGATTTTTTAAATAAAACGTACAGACGCCAGCACTTTAAGCTACTACAATCTGTCAAATTTATTTAATAGATTTTCAACTTTATCGCTGAAGGATAAGGTTCAAAGTAGATTGGGAAAATTTGACAGTTTCGGGTAGCTTGATGTGCTGGCGTCTGTACGTTAAGGAGCTATTTTAGATACCTACATTTTGCTTTTATCAGTAAGAGTGGAACTTTAAAACGTTAGGTAAAAGTACTGGGTCTTATAATCTTATATTACGATTCACGCCCTTCCCCCACATGACTGCCTTGCACATCATAAATGCGCGCGCAGTACTTGATCATTATTTTGCTGCGATGTCATTTTAAAACTGCGATATCTCCTAAGATATTCATTGAAATCGAATGATGTAAAGGGCAATTTTGTTTTAAATTAAATACTTGTGATGAATAACGTATTTATTTGGATAAGGATTAATATCATGTTTATAAAAACACCTTCGCAAATAATGTAAATAATTTATAGCGATTTTTATTTGATTAATTAACTAGGTATAAGTAATGATTTATTTATTTAATACTTTAAGCACATAAATGTACGGAGGCGGACTTAATGCCATAGGCATTTTCTACCAGTCAACCTTTGGGTGATGCAGAAACAAACAGTGGTAGGTGCAATATAATTGTGGAATAAATATTTATTTAAATATAAGGATATATATATACCTATTAAAAAATATAATATATACCTAAATATAGGAACAAATAAATACACATAAATACACGAATATACTTATAAAACAAATAAGACAAACAATGGGAAAACATTAACGATGTGATGATACTGCCAGCTTCTTACAAATGTGTTCGCGACTTTAACTTTGAAGGATAATATGTTGGTTGCCATCCTGATTTCTTGGGGGAGGGCATTCCACAGAAAGATAGACTGAACGAAGAAGGAAGAATGAATGAAGTCAGTGCGGGGTGAGTGGGACATAGAAGAAGACGATTGTGTGATGAACGTCGAGTTCTATTGTAGTTTGCGCAAATGTACTGAAAGTGGGGGACTAGATAACTAGGGGAAGAGGGAGAGTCAAGAAATGAAAACAAGGTGGTCAGCGCCCTTTGCTCTCTGTGCTGAGGTATGGGCAACCACTTTAGAAGCGACCGATGCACAGAGACATGATCATTTTACGCAGATTGAAAAGGAATCGAATGCAGTTATTGAGAAGACGGTCAAGTTTGTCGAGGAGATCTGCATTCAGGTAATAGTAGCACACATCACCATAATTGATGATAGGGAAAATAAGGACTGCACAAGCATTGTCTTTATACTTGATGGTAATAAATTTTTCAGCCGGTACAGAGCCCGCATCGTTCCAGTAACCTTTTGGCAGACTCTAGAGACTTGAGTAGGTATTCTAGTTCAGGGTACCATCGATGTGCAAGCCCGTGAAGGATCTAGATCCTTCACGTCAGTGCTAAGTAGAACGATCGTACCATTACATTGTTTGTGGATACAGGCCTCAAGCACTTTGGATACGAAGGGAAGTATAGAAATTGGACAGAAGTCGGTAGGAAGAGAGGGATTAGATACCTTAGTTAGTGGACGAACATAGGCTTTGCGCCACAGGGAAGGGAATACTCCGGTGTTCAGTGAAAAATTTACATTGCGGGTAATCGCAGGTAGGAGATGATTCAGAATAGTTATAATCATACCAGGGATGATATTGTGACATCTCACAGCTTTTGATTTAATCGAGAGAATGATCTGTCTGATCACTCCCGGCTCAACTGGAATGAAACTGACAGGATTAATACGAGAACGCGTTAGACCAGTTATTAAAGACAGAGTTTGTTGCTTGGTTAGACAATCCATAATAGAAACAGAGGAGAAATGACAGTTGAGATCGTCTAAATCAATTGAATTAGGCAGGTCTAAATGTCGCGGTTTGCCGATACCAAGAGTTCCAAGTAATTTCCAAATATCGGCAGAAGAGGAAGAATTGATAGTATCCAGAATGTGGTGGCGTTTAGCCTTGCATATCATCTGATTGCATCTGTTCCTTGCAGCCTTGAACATTGTCCAGTTCTCGTCAGTATGATCCCCTTTAAATTTACGCACTGTCCCTAAGTCGCATTGCCATTTTTATTCCTCTTGTCATCCATGGTGCAGGTGGGCGTTTCAAATTTACCTTTTTGACAGGAGCATGGATGTTATAAAGATTTACTACAACACCATTGAAAATGGCAACCTTTTCGTCAACTGAAGTGGCTTCCATCATAGGCTCCCAATCGACCTCAGATGCATCTTTTTTGTGTTTCTCGACATTAATCCGCGTAAAACAACGCCTGTACAGAACCTTGGGTCTAGGTTTGGGAGGTTTCAGGATATATGAAAGGAATTTCATGTGATGAGAAACGCCAGGAACGTCATTTTGACCATGGGAGGAAATGAGGGAAGGATTCGAGGTGAGAATCAGATCGAGCCAGGTGTCATCGCTGATAGTGTTATGATGAGTAGGTTGCAGCGGCAACATGTGCAGAGTTGCAGACTAGCTGACTAGATAAGATGGAAGAGCTTACGGGATCGAGGACAGTTGTAGGCAAGGAGATCACCCTTAATGATGTGATGTGCATACTCCGAACCCAAAAATTCAAGTACTGATTCGAATTCAGTGAAGTAATCAACAGAAGGAAGACAATAGACAACACCAATAATGGTTTTGGTTCCCTTGACACGCACTTCAAGGAAAATAAACTCGGCAGAAGCAAAATAATGTGAAGAGGAAGTAGCAAGTATTTTATAAGGAAAGTCACTGCGAAGGTATATGGCCACACTACGCCCTCCTTTAACAATCCGATCATTCCGTATAAGAACGAAACCAGTAAGAGGGTAAGTGGTGGACAGAAGATGCGGTTTCAGAGAAGAGGCCAAGTTTCAGAGATTAGGATGGCGTGAACGTTGCTGTTATTAAACGCTACATGCATACAGCTCACTGTAGTGGCTTGGGACACTTTGAGCGTTTATGTGACACACCGATTAAACTTATCATTGAAATTTTGTTGCACAAAGTCACCAAGGGTGGAGTTGAAAGAAGAAAGCTTACATCGCTTGAAGAGGCAGTAGATTCGATGACATAAATATAAGTTACTTTAAGTTGACATAAATATAATAAATTATGCTATTGCAAAAAAACAGCAACAAATGGGTGCAAAACACTGCACCACCTGCCAGCAAATAATATGCAAAAACAAATAAAGTATTCAACAATCATATACACTAACAAAACCTGAGTTCACATTTTTTGTCTACTTTGCTGGCACTGACCGAGTCGAAAACAAACAATGCAAAAGTTAAAAAATGTACAATTGAGGATATCAAAAACCAATACGCCCCTCAATTTAAAAACAGATATAACAGAGAAAAACAATTGGCACAAAACAAAAGCAAGATAACTTTGGGACGGGACAAGTACACTACGGTAATAAAGATTACGAATACAAACAAATACAACTTACAAATAACAACAAGACGTCAAAGTAAACATTCACTTAAATACCTAATTACAAATTGTTTTTCAGGCTCCCGGCAGCATCGACATTTCTTCACCTCGCTGATGGAGTCGCGCCCGGCGCCTTCGAGTACTTGGTTATCAAGGACTTTAGCTCGTCGATGGACGTAACCTTGTGCCGACTTCCATCAGGGGCCTTAATGAAGATGACGCCGTCTTGAGTCCAATACGACCGCATACTAAAATGCTCACGCGCCTTTCCGAAGACAGCTTGCCTGGCTTTAGTCATAACTCCTTCATTTATATTCTGGAGCTTTAAAAGCCTGTCTTTGCCTTCCAGACTGAGGCCTTGATATCCACGCTCGCAAACCTAACGAGGATACGCCTGTAATGCTCCTTGCTGGGGGCTCCAAGCCTGTGACAGGCTTTAATTGAGGACGCTGATAGATTCTTGAGGGCAAGCTTAGTACCGAAAAAATCCAATATTACCGATGTGCTGTCTTCATTGTCCGCTTCAGCAAGGCCTTGGAAAATCAATGTTTACCGCCCATGGCTTGTCTCCAAGCCAGCAATTTGCTTAGCACACTCACTGATCTGGCTTCGGAGCAGACCAAGCATAGAAAATATGGGCTCACGGAAGCTGCAGAACTTGTCAGCTATATCAGCGACTGTCCTTGCGCACTGGATTTGTACTTCAAGCTCACCCATCTTCCTTAAAAAATTGTCTTCAAAAGTCTTCTGTGTAGAAAGGACTTCGGCAAACTGAGACATTTTGTGTTGCGAAATGCTGACAAATGTTGTGTGATAGTGCAGTTGATCAGCTGGCAGGTGATGTTTATAATGAGTGTCTAAGATGTCACGTAAATGTGCCAAAAACTTAAGTTCTTGTTATATAACTATTGTAGACTAAGTACTGTAACTTAATCAGTATGTTCAATTAATTCTATTTTAAATAAAAATTCAAAATTTATAAAACGTCTATACTTTTTAACAACAAACCGAGAAAAAAAAAAGTTTTTATGTTAGTTCAATTTCAAAAATTATTGCACCAGCAGTTTGCTCTAATATCACTGACTAACATAGGCTATATAATAAATAAAGATATCACGCGGGCGAAGCCGCTTACGGAAGTTAGTTCTTAATAAATATACATTTATAGCGAATAATATAAAAAATAATGACTGAATAGACAGTTTGGATTTTGAATGGTCCCGCGGTGTGCATAGACGACAATTCATAACAACATTTTAGTGCACTACATAACGATGTTTAATAATTTAATACAGTAATATTCACAAATTAATCAAAACAGCAAAATATTTGACAGGCTATTTGCGACGTCACCAACTTACTGAATCCTTATGAACCTCTTAAAAAAATATTAATAATTCCACTTTTCTTTCAGACAACCTACGTGATTTCGGTAAAAGATTTTTCACATTTTCTCCCATGATTTATTCTCCCATTTCACCAATGAGGGGTTTTTAAAGGACTGTTAATTTTAAAACCTTATCTAATACCTTTAAACGAGCAATTCTTGTATAATATAATATGAATCTCGGAAACGGCTCCAACGATTTTCATGAAATTTTGTATGCTCCAGGTTTCGGGGGCGATAAATCGATCTAGCTAGGTTTCATTTTTAGAAAATTACGAAAATTCATCATCATCCTGATATTATCAATTTAATTATAGGTTTACAGGCGCCTATTTAATAAAACTGAAAGGTGACATGTGACAATCGAAAATTTTATAAGTTTTACCAATTTTGTAATTTTTGTCGAATGTAATATGTCGCATTGTCAGTTCTATTCAATGGGGCCCAGGTACCATGCATTATCCGCTACAGTTTGTACATGCACACTGGCTTATCACATGGTTTGCGTTGCATGCGTTTTATCACACCTCATAACTGTTTGGAAGTAACTTGACACTGAAAACGTTTGAACACGATACCGTTATTATAATACAATACGTAAGATATGGGGAGCTTGGGTTTCCCTGCAGTATTGTTTGTATACAGAATTTCAAAGATAAGAGATAAAGCGTTTTTGTTGGCTCAATACTTTGTCCTTCCACGGCGCCGTCTGCGGCAGCGTAAAGGCCACTTTGGCTGCACTTTTTGGGGCACAGAGGGGACTATATTTTGCGACACACTTACTGTTATCAATAAAATAGTTTTTATACTTATATCAGCACATATATTCACAAATGCTACAAATCGCATATCAGACCTCCGTCACTCATAGACAGGGGGATCAACTGTCGGGTCGCAGGCGCACACTGCGGCCTGCTCTTCCCTGCATGACGTCACGAGGCTGCCGGCACGGCTCATGTTGCTAACACGGCCATACTGACGACTGCTTTGTCCTCGAAGCTTTTACTGAAATAAAATACATATAGGAGAAGGGGTTATAATCCTCTCACCATCTGCCTTCTGCCTGACTTAAGTCAGATATCTGTTCTGCCGGCCAACTTCGCATATTTTCAAAAGTGACCGTCACTCTATGAGTGCTGCCATTGGGCCTCGTGCCCAATACCTCAAACCGATCATTCTTGATGACCTTTACAACCTTATACGGGATACTACGAAATCTGCCTTTTAACTTCTTGTATCCCGGATTCCCTTTACTTATGCGAATCAACACCATATCCCCAATTTTGTATAGGGATTTCACATAGCGTTTGACATTAAACCGCCGCATCTGCCGCTTTTGATCTTCATCCAAAAGCTCACGAGCTTTTGCTCTTGTGACTCTCAAGTCCAGCCTCTCACCCGCCTGCGTGAGATTATTTACCAAAAGCGAGTCACACAGCGCTGTCGGCTTGTAAGTTGTAACCAAACAGCAACTCCTTTGGAGTTCTGCCAGTGACTTTATTCACTGAATTATTCAACGCCTGCTGTGTGGCAGCCAGGGTTTCACAACAGTTCTCTTCTGGTTCATCCCTGATCCCTGAACGCTATACGTTCAATGCAAATCTCTGGGCAAATTTAGTTTATTTATCACTAACTGAATCCCATTTTCATTGCAGAATGCCTTACACTTACGGTACACCGAATAAATACATCCAATTTAATGGAATGTTACAACTGGTTTCCTCACGATGTTTTCCTTCACCGTTTTGTTACGTCCAATTTAATGGATGTCAAATGCGTCCAATTTAATGGATGCCTATGCGTCCAATTTAATGGATACCCAATGCGTCCAATTTAATGGATGCCCATTCCAATTTAATGGATGCCCAATTCCAATTTAATGGATGCCCAATGCGTCCAATTTAATGGTTGCCCATCTACCACGCGGAAACAGTGCGTACTAGTGAATGTCTCATGAATGAAGTATTGGTTCTCAGACTCTAAACCACACAGTTGTACCGCTGCATAGGTACAATCGACGTTGCCAAGTTTTTCGTATCGGATGTAGACACCTTCTCCATTAGCGACTATTTGGATGCCTGGATGTTCCAATATATCCCGGCCTACTAACAAGTCCACTGGAAGATCGTGGTAGTTCATGATCAAAGGGGTGATATCAACACCAACATCATACTCAGTCCGCACGATGTCTGCCCAACAGCCACCACAATACTTCCTTTAATTCCCCTCATCAAAGCTGTAGTTGGATTTTAGTGTAGACCAAGCTTTTGTGCAACGTTCTGTCTTATTAGAGTCGCTGAACTTCCAGTGTCAATAATGGCTCAAATGGGATTATCGTTTATGTTACACGTAGTGGGCATACGTATTAATTTATCGGAGCATTAGTTGACGGGTTTCAATTTCTTGAAACAGTTTTCAATTGTGTGCCCATAGCGGTGACAATGTTTACATTGAACCGACCCTTTGTTCATGTTATTAGAGCTAGGGGCCCCGGCCTTATCGTCTCTAGTTTTAATGACGTCATCCGTATTGCTTACTTTTGACTTACATTCAAATCGTCGATGGCCTGGGTTCCCGCACTTGAAACAAGTACCCATTGTTTTCTCGGAGTGACGCGACGAATGAGATTTGTTCTGATTATTCCAACTCTTGGTAGATGGTAAAGCGTTATCAAAGCGGGCACGAATACGTGTTTCGCCCATTGACCTTCTTGACATTTGTGTTACCATGTCTTGCATTGTTTCGCAACACTCCAGTACAATATTTATATTGTTATCGACTATACCACCAAGTATTAAATCCATTTGCTGACGTTCAGTCAACTTTACGCCAAGCCGTTTGATCTTGGCAGACATTCGCCCTGCATAAAGGACTAAAGATTTCGCCTGGTTGCTTTTAAAATTTACAACATCCTCCATGGCGCTAAAGAGATTAGCTTCTCTGGGGTATGATAGAAGTAGATCTTTTTGGAATTGCTTCCAAGATCGCTTTTTAGGTAGCCAAAGATTGTATCATGCCCTACCTTCACCCTCCAGACCCTTTTTTTTTTTTTTTTTTTTTTTTGGGTGGGAAATTATCAAATAACTTCTCCCGCTCTGGGCGGAGCGGGAGGGCGTGTCAGACTCTTACTGACTAAAACCCACCCGTGTTCCTTCGGTTGCCCTGTTGCCGGGGGCCACGATTTCCCGATCGGTTTTCTTCGAACCCCCGGCAGGCATTGGCCCTAGTGGGCCCCGTCAATTCTGCTGACATCTCTTTGAGGCGCGCGTGGAACACAACGCGCCGTCGACCCGGGCTTGGTCCTTATCGGACGGCGAGCTACCCATTGCTCACCGTCCGCAAGCCCGCGCCTACGGTGGCCGGAAATCGGCTCGCGATTCCCGCCCCGGGCGTCTCCTCCTGCGGCGGTTAGGGGCGTGAGGGCGCGAAATTTGCCTCTCCCTCACGCGTTCCGCCTCCTCCTTCGCAAGCATTACCGCTTCGCAGAAGGAGGTGACGGCCTGCCATTTCCTCTCGCTCCGTACCATGGCCTGGACCAGGGCCGGACGCGAGAGATCACCGCCGCCGATCGCCTCTACGAGAACACGGCGTTGCTCCGCCCAAGCCGGGCAGACCTCCACCGTATGCTCCACCGTGTCCTCAGGCCGATCCACACAATGGTGACACCCGGGTGTTTCCTCCCGCCTTATCCTGAACAGGAACCTCCCGAAGCAGCCGTGTCCGGTGAGGACCTGCGTCAGGCGGAAGGTGAGAACGCCGTGGCGTCTCTCCAGCCACTCCTCAAAGACGGGTCTTATCGCCGCGATTGTGGCGTGCCCAGCGCGGGGTTGCGACAATCGCACCCTCCATGACGCCATGAGATCCCGCCGGAGCTCTGTCCGCTGTGCCGCAATTTCTTGCGGCATCGGGGTTAAGCCCCGGCGTTTCGCCTCCTCGACCCTCCAGACCCTGGGTTGCGCGAAATAATTTTCTTCGTTCACTCCAATCGCAAGCAATCGCGATGTCTTCGACCTGTTGGATCCACTCTTTCACGTACCTTCCCTCCTTGCTGGGATCGAAACTCGGAACAGAGCCTAGTTCCGGTGTTCTGGATCTCTTGCGCTGCCGTACTTTTCTTGGAGGAGTGTAACTCGACTCCGACTCGGACCTTCCACGACTACGGGATGATCGCGACATTTTCAGCAAGTGTCTGCTATCACTCTCACTTTAATTTCGCTGAGTGTTACTTTCACTAAAGTTCACTTCGGAAACAGTTTATGGATAGTATCCCACCGCTGTGTTATCAATAAAATAGTTTTTATACTTATATCAGCACATATATTCACAAATGCTACAAATCGCATATCAGACGTCCGTCACTCATAGACAGGGGGATCAACTGTCGGGTCGCAGGCGCACACTGCGGCCTGCTCTTCCCTGCATGACGTCACGAGGCTGCCGGCACGGCTCATGTTGCTAACAATCATAATCAGCCCATATTGTTCCCACTGCTGGAAAGAAAGAAAAGAAAGAAAAGAAAAGAAAGAAAATAAAGAAAAGAAATAAAAGAAAGAAAGAAAAATAAGAAAGAAAGAAACTAGGAAACTAGGCTGGGACATCGGCCTCCTTTTTCTGTGAGAGAGAGAGTTGGCCGTAATCCACCACGCGATCTGTTCGGGTTGGTGGAAGTCACATGTCTTCGAATTTTTAGTTCTAGGACATGCCGGTTTCTTCACGATGTTTTCCTTCACCGTATTGAGAGCAGTGCATGGTGATGAAATAATTTACACAAAGTAAAAGTGCCTGCTTGTGATCGAAAACACGACTCACTAATCGTAAGTCGCGACCGTTTCCACTGGGCCACCACTGCTCTCATACCACCACCCAACCACACAAACACAAATAGTGGCGTGCGGGAATCGAACACACTCCACCACCACCACCATCCACCACCACCGCACACCACCAATCCACCAACCACCACCTCCACTACCACCATTCACCACCATCCACTATTTTTGCTCAATAAATCTATCAATAAATCACTATTCACAGCGCAGCAGATACCACCGTCTATTTCTAATGATGATCTCAAAATAACTCTTAAGGTTCCTATTAAAAGACTCAATTTTATACCTAACATGCCTAGTGTCAATTATCAATTAATCAGAATAACCACGACATTTAATTCCACATAATTAACATCATTGTAACCACAATGCATCACCGCTTGACTTCTGCATCACTTCAAATAGCTGATCAGCTCCAGAAATAGTTTACTGTCAACTACACTGTATGCAAGGTCGCTGAATAATAAGAGCGCAATATTTATGGACCAAGAGTAGGTTTATTTGGGTTCTAATAACAATGGTGTGTGATGTAACGAAACGTTTTCATTTACGACCCGTGTGAGTGCACGCGCCTGAAGGTGGCTATGAGTTTGGGTGGACATTTTTCTCACGGTTGGATGAAAAGATGGACTTATCAGCTAATCTATATAATAATATTATGCTTTCACTCCTCTTGCTCAAAAAGTCCGTAACATATTCCGTAGCGTAGTAGCGTACCAGAACGGGGGAAAAATTGCATATCTTGCTCTAGGGGAAAAAGTAATTTTTGTCTGTAACCAACGAGCCTACAAAAACGAAAAAGTCTCTATTCTTATGTAAAACTAGCTTTTTACTATCGCCAACCGGGATAAAAAGTTTCCATAAAAATTATGATTGAACAAATTGTATATTTTTTTAAAATAAAATAAACTATAAATATAATAAAAAACTATATATTGTATTGGATTATTTTATTTTCTTGCAATCGTAGTGAAAAGTAGAGTGTAACACACGGCGCTAAAACCCATTCTAACTCGGTTTGTACGTTTGTAAGTTTGTATTTAGGCGGTTATCTCTGGAAAAACCAGTCGGATTTGAAAAATTATTTTTGCAATTCATGAGGAAGGTTTATAGGCTTGCGGACGAAGTCGCGGGTAGAAGGCAGAAGCTATTCTGTACTAATATTATAATGAGGTAAAAATTGTGAGTCTGTGTGTAGGGTTTAATCTTCGGAACTACTGATCCAATTTCGAAAATTCTTTCATTAATGGAAAGCTACAGTATTGCCGAGTGTCATACATAGGTTTTATTTTTGTTAAAATAAGAAATTTCACGCGAACGAAATCGCGGGCAAAGACTTGCATTGAAAAATATATCTGACCTAATTGGCCTACGCAGATTTACTTAAACTTTTGCAAATAAACTTATTAAGCTATTGCATAGCTTTTATCGCGGGCTTTGAGCGCGGTGACCGAATCAAGAAATTCCGTAACGAAAATAAAACCTAACACCTCCCACTCCGCTTACCATATAATGACGGTTCCCATGACAACGTGATGTTGTCACGGGAACATAGTTTTTGTTTTATGTCATCACGTCATCATCCCAAGTGTAGCGTTGACAAATAGGAAGTATGGAGGTTACAAATGCTATGCAATAGCTTTACCGCGGCAGTCCCCGAGTGCCACACGTTTTTTTTTCTTTCTTTCTTACTCATCTTGAAAGTAAAAATAGGTATTCTTACATTCGTTAGAATTTTACGAAAGATTTGCCAATATTTTGCAAGTAAATAAAGCCATGATTTCATGCAGTTTTACAGCTTAAAAAAATTAATAGTAAAACAGAGAAAGTGCGCATGTTTTTGCTTCAGTAGACAGACAATAAATTAATTTTGAAATTGGCAAAAAAATAAATTGACGACTAATTATAATTACGCACATAATAAATCTCTTCTTTGACTTTCTAAATTGATGTGTTCAATGCATCACTCATTTACTTGGATATTTTTACAACATATAATAATATATTACTTACTATTTTATTATTTCGAAGTATGTCATAATGTCACTTCATTTCTATACGTATGTTTTTTCTTTTTTGTATATTGGTATCTTGTCTTTATAAATATGTCGGATCCGGTATTAGTACGGACACGAAACGAATCGCAAGCGCGCCGCTGGCGATATTACGTGATCTACCCACCACCAAGCGCGCTTCTACAGAGTCGTGATGTTTCTAAGGCCATAGCGAGAGGGGATTCAGCCTCAAATCGCATCGGAGTCAAGACGTCATGGAACTGTTCTCGATTCGTGGTGCTCAGTAATTGTGTTAGTTGTAATTTGTGATCATTGTGTTAATTGGTGATTTTAATAAACGCCGTCGCACCCAGTGTGTGTATAATTTAGCTAGTGTGATTAATTTGATAGTAAATAATGTGATCTGAACTGCAAACTATTTTTCTAATGCGCATTAACTAATACTACCCACACTACGCCCACAGTAGTTAAAATATCGCTGATAATAACTAGAGTCACATATGTCTCCAACATATATTCATGTAATTTTTTGTTAACATTTAATTGTGTTTATGTTTGTCTTTTGTGTGCACTGAATAAATGTTTTATTTATCTATCTACTATAAGCAGTGGTTTTAAATACGACCTTCGAGTTTCACAAAAAAATTGGCCTCTTTACGATTTGCTTCTTCTATTTTAAACATTAGGTACTTGCAGTTTTTATAAGCAAAATACTAGTATAATTTTAAAGTGTATCCTTGGAGTTTCTTGCCCGTTCTTCTCCATAGGTACCTACTACGCTTTGGAATGGGCAACTAGCTTCATCTTTCTGACTGACCAATTTCTTGGACCATCCAAAAGTGCCTGTTAATGGTTTAACTGAAATAAATGCTTTGATTTTGAGTTTGACTGCTTCATCCGGTTAGACTGGAAGCTGACACCAACTAAGTAGGGAAAAGGCTAGGCAGATGATGATGATGATTTGCAGGTTTTAAGGATACTTTCATTGACCCACTGTCCCGATATTAAAGACATATCGCGTGGTCACCCTATGCACGCGACACGATGACTTACGTCAGAATTAAAATAAAACTGTTATATTATGTAACGATGACTGTTTGATGTCGCCGCAATTGCCGCTGAAATGATAGGGTGTCACTGACAGAGAATTTTTTTCTCACATTATCTCGCTTCTGACCAGGGATGTAACGGATATCCGCATCCGCATCCGCAACTGCGGAGCATCCGCATAAATTTTGATATCCGCAAAACATCCGCTTCCTCAAGTTTTGATTTTAAAAGCTCCGCATCCTCATAATTTCTATGGGGATGTGACCCTACCTACGTTGTTCGCTCAAATAGTCTTTTTTAAATCGCTCCGAGCTAATGTGCGGGCCGGAGTGTGAGTGGCGCGTTCCTATTGCCTGAATTCGCAGTGTCCCTGTCCTATGACAGATGATCGGCCGCACGCGGCAGTGGCGGCATGATTGTGGTGTCAGGTGTCAAAACAAGGGCTATTTTTAATACGACATCTGCATCCGCATCCTCATCCGCATCCTCAATAAGGAATTTTCCAATATCCGTATCCTCATACGCATCCTCAAACCCGATTATCTCGATATCCTTATCCGCATCCTCATCCGTTATACGACATCCGTTACAACCCTGCTTCTGACTCCATCATAAAAAGGCAAATTCTAAAGTACGGTTTAACCTAGAAGCTTTCTCTGTGGAAGTAATCAAAGTCTACAGTTTTTAAAACTGAGGTTCAAAAGTAGTACTTCCCAGTACCTATCTACAGCTGTTGTAATAATGGATTCACATAAATTAACAGAAATGGACTCCTATTCTATTTCATCTTATTTACTTTCTTGAAGCATATAATTTAGTGGCGAGCGTAACGCCTGTGCGGCTGTGCCTAATAGAAAGAAAAAAGAAAAATAGGTTTATTTGTCACAGAAACACGTGCATACATAAAAGACAAGAGTAGAGAAGAACAAAAAGTACATAATAAATCACGAGCATAAAACAGAAGCACTAGCTTTTTTGTAAATAACTTTAGGTAAGTACATCTTTCTACAATTGGTTCATTCATACATTTACTACGCTATCAGTGAAACCCCACGTCAGATGCAACTCATCCATATCGACGGCGACTCGCGACGGTTCGTTGTCAAAACGGACGTAAATAACACATTTGACAATCAATCTCTGGACAACCGACACTTGACACTTTTTATATATTTTTAAATATTTATTTATTTCAATATTTATGTGAGTTGAGATGGCGCTTGATTCAAATAGAGTATTTGTTTTGAATAGGAATATTTTTAATGGATCAACATTTATTGGCTGGGTGAAGGTACGCCCAGAGGTATAGGCAGGAACAACGAATGGATCAAAGTCAAATCATTTATTTCAAATAGGCCCATGTATGGCACTTTTGAACATCAAAATTTATAAAATAATAAAATTGATTCTAGTCGCCCCTTCCAAAACGTAGTTTTCGTATGGAGAAGAATGGGCAAGAAACTCCACCGTTACTCTTTTAAAATGTTTTACAATTGTTTTTATAGGTACATTAGTTAAATAATTATACATATGTGAAGACGATTCCCTTAGAATACAATTACTACACCACAATAGGTAAAAAGAATTAAAATGAAGCAACGACAGATAATTTAATTATGTGATAGAAACATGGTGCTCACATATTTACAAACATTGTAAAGGTAGACGATTTTCCTAAAATTGTAAAATTAATAAGTCAGTGTGTGAAGAAGTAATCACAGAATGTAAAATCAATGTCATATTATAACACAAAATAATAAATTTATAATTAAATTAGCAACCAGTTTGATTTTGTCTTGATTCTAAATCGTCCTATGGAGCAGGATCAGAATGTTTCCAAGCACTCTTATCTTGGATATAATCCTGTAATTTGTAATATGCTTGTTTACAAAGTGTACTTTTAATATGAGTTTTAAATTTATTTAATGCAATTGATCCAACACCTTTTGCCGATGATCTAGCAAAAGAGGATGATTTATGGTGGTGGTTGTAGTGCTCTTCGATTGTATCAATTTATTTCATGGCTGAATTCAATTAACAAATAAAATCCCGTTTAAGATAAGGCCCAAAACCATTTGATTTTGCTTACTTAGTAAACAATACCATTAGGTGGCGACCCTTTCAGAAATATCCAATAAAAAGGAAAGTTTTCTCCCCTTGTAACATAAAAAGTTATTTAAAAGTTCTATAAAAATCTAGCGTCTTACCACTTCTCTGACCTGGCAAGGAGACAAGCATTCATAAAAAAAATGTAAAGCGTTTTTTACTCAACTACGGTGAATCCCAATACTTAGGTCCTATACCTGAGTATTGGGATTCACCGCAGTTGGATAATGTAATGTTTTTTAATAAAGGGATTTATCTTCAACTAGAATTTCAGACCATGCTTTGATTTACGTGATAACAATTAATTTCACAACTATCCTATGACTTAAGCCGTGCGCTATGTCTTGAGTAAAGACTGTTTAGATATACCGACTTATGCGTTCTGAAAACAATGATGTCCAACATTCACAACAAAACAGTTTACAAAGTGTTATTTTTTTAAAGAAATTCCTTATCGTACGTCATATACTCTGCATACTTGGCGAATGAGAGATACACTGCAAAATTGTAAACATTTTGACCGTCACAACACTTTTGTTATGTTACAAAACTGTCGTGATTATCAAAATGCTACACTTTTTACGGTCTAGCTTTTTTCGCCAAGTGTGCAGAAGCGAAAAGGATTTCGTTCCAACCGGGTGTCCAACGACACCTCCAGTTTTTTGTCTTAGAAACCATTAGCTTAGCACGTAACGGTTCCTTAGACAGTTTTCCCGTAAGTATTTCTTTTGGATTCGGATTTTCCTATTCTGTACCAGTTCAAAGTGGCTTGTGGCTAAGTAATAATAGCCACACGGGTCGATCAATCAGGTTAAGCTACGCTTGCCCCGATTAGTCCGTAGATGGGTGACCATCTTTACATACTAAGACCCCTCCGTGCCTCGGAAAGCAAGTTAAGCCGTTGGTCCCGGCTGTCACTCGTGGATCTTTGAAAGAAAGAAAGAAAAACAGATTTACCACTCTAATGACAATTTCCACGCAGACTCCGCCCCCCTTGCACCCCACCACTCCACTATGTGCTAAACGCTAACACATCAGTAATACAGTTGAATATTGTTCAAGCAAATGTCGTAAGTCTCAATTCTTATTTCGTTTATAACTAAAGTAATAATTGATCAAGAGAAAAAATATCTTATATTTGGATAATAAACTATATTGTCTTACTGACAATAATTATTTTAGACATAAAAGCAGAGTAATCTTTAAAAAAATGAATCGAGCGAAAATGTTCCATTTATGTAACTGTCTTATAAATATATGGAAAGAAAAAGACCCAATAAATCATATGCTAAAGTTCAATTTTGATTGTATGCGTGACTTTTTCAGAATATTAATGCAAATTAACATACAATTTAGGGAGCCTCCTCTTAATATCTTTGACAGTCGTTACGGGTCGTCAGAAGCCCAAAATTCTGACAACCAGTCTTACCAAGGAGTATCGTATTACCCAGTAACTGGGTTGTGGAGGTCAGATAGACAGTCGTTCCATGTAAAATACTGGTATTCAGCTGCATCCGGTTAGACTGTAAGCCGACCCCAACATAGTTGGGAAAAGGCTAGACAGATTATGATGATGTATAGACAAAGAGGTTAAAAATCTTAACTAGAGCAACCAAGATAGAACGGTTCTGTCTATAACAGAAAAAACTGTTTTAGACTCTGGTGTGCAGTATCTTAGGCAAGAAATAGAGCTTGCGTCACAGACCTGATAAGTCCAGTATAATTCTAGTTACCAAGTTTCACTTTTACGATTAACATCGTCAGATTAACGACAGTGATATTACTAGACGTGACTCCTGTGCAAAATGAGTCCTAGATCCGCATAAAAGCTAGACTATAAAAACGACATGCACAGTGATACCAGTGTCACCACATAAAAGAAAACCTACAGAAGACCGACTCCATACAATGCGCAAAAATTTAAAACATTAAAAAGAAAGAAAAATTTATTTATCACAGAAACACGTGCATACATAAAAGATAAGAGTAATCAGAAAACAACAAAAAGTACATAAATCACGAGCATAAAACAGAAATTAGTCGGCAGCTGCACGACATGACTGTGACAAAAGGCTTCCACTCAGCATGATGCTGTGCTATGAGGAACCCACAGCACAGCGCTGATTTATACAACAAATTATGCACAACATTTAACATTATGCATTGTTTATTTATTTATTGGAGAACCAACAGCTATAACAAATGGATAACAGTTGTTTAAGAAACATAGAGCCAGTTACAGGTTCTCACAGGTAAAAACAGAACAAGTAGTAGAAATCTTAGGATCACTAACAAGCACGATAAAATGCGCAAATGTACAAATTATGCGCATTATGTACAACTGCGGTCAGAAGTCGAGTAGCAATTTCACAAAATTAAAGGATCTAAACCAGCCGCACTAATGACCTTCTTCTATTTAAGGTATTTCACTCTCACACACACACCCCAACACACGTGCACACCCATGCATGCATTTTCACATGCTACTGGCCTTATGGCCTTTGACAGTACTGGCAAGCAATTATTTTGATGAAGAATGAAAATGCATGAAGAACCAGATAGGTACAGTAGATGGCAGGATAACACCATGACCTTGAGCTTACCTAGCGTAGTACGCAAAGCTTATTGCCGAACAGTAGTGGCCCAGTAGGCAGTAGTGGCCCAGTGGGCAGTAGTGGCTCAGTGGGCAGTAGTAGCCCAGTGGGCAGTGGTGGCCTAGTGAGCAATGGTGGCCCAGTGAGCAGTGGTGGCCCAGTGGGCAGTAGTGGCCCAGTGGGCAGTGATGGCCCAGTTAGCAATGATGGCCCCGTGAGTAATGGTGGCTCAGTGAGCAGTGATGGCCCAGTGGGCAGAAGTGGCCTAGTGGGCAGTGGTGGCCCAGTAAGCAGTGATGGCCCAGTGAGCAATGGTGGCTCAGTAAGCAGTGATGGCCCAGTGAGCAATGGTGGCCCAGTGAGCAGTGGTGGCCAAGTGGTAACGGCCCCGACTTTCGAATAGTAGGTCGTAAGTTCGAACCCAGGCAGGCGCTTTACTTTGTGTAATTTATTTTATCCTCACTGCTCTCAAAACGGTGAAGGAAAACATCGTGTGGAAACTGGCATGTCCTAGAACCAAAATTTCAAAGACATGTGACATCTACCAATCCGCACTGGGCTCGCGTGGTGAATTACAGCCCACTCCCTCTCACAGAGAGAAAGCCTCTGTCCCAGCAGAGGGAACGTTACAGGCTAATTATGCTAAGCTAGAACCTGACTCTGGGCGTCAAATATTTAATGACTGTATATATAAGCTCGAATTTTGCTCTAGCTGGGGGCTTTAATTTATTAAGGCCTCCACAGGATAGTCTGGTTAAGCAGCTGACATAATTATAGCCTCCTAGGTTGACCTGCGAGATGACAATCACAAATCATTAAAAAATAAAATAAGCTCGATTTTCCTTTGGATGGCTATAAGAGTACGGAAAGACCAAAGAAATCATGGAAGGACTGTGTGAATGATGATTTGGCTGGAAAGGGGGTGATTACCGAGATGATCGACCCCAAATTAATTGAGACAATAGCAAGAAAATGATGATACTAAAACCTTCTGAATCTTCTGTTCTTCGTTATATTATTTTATATAACATTGTAAGAAAATAACCCACTTTATCCAAAGAAGATAAGGCAGATTTTCTTACAAACTTACCACTAGGGCCTCTTCAAAGTAATTTCAACCTTATCTTTCTGAAAATAAAGGTTTTGGTTGTGTAGTGGTAGTGTTTGTCAGCGAGGACCTTGCATTTTTGTGCGCTTATGTATGCTATTTCAATATCAGTCACTGGGTTAAATGAAAAACTAATATTTGCATTTTGATAAGAATGACGTTGTTGGCGATATCGATGAGTGTCAAGAAACTTATGTTTCATATGAATACAGTTTTATAATTAACAAAAACAACCAAAAATGTAGAGTTTACTAATTTTAATCCGCATTCAAGGCAGGCATGCCTTGACGGGGTCCGCTAGGGCCAATGCCTGCCGGAGGTTCGAAGAAAACCGATAGGGACATCGTGGCCCCCGGCAACAGGGCAACCGAAGGAACACGGGTGGATTTTAGTCAGTAAGAGTCTGACACGCCCTCCCGCTCCGCCCAGAGCGGGAGAAGTTATTTGATAATTTCCCACCCAAAAAAAAAAAGAAAAGGCAGGCATGCCCATTGGAATTTCTCTTCTTTCCGCCAAATAGGTACTTACTACTACTTAAAAAAAAAACACTAAATTTTAGTCGTTTGAAGAAACTCACAGGGTGGTCCCATATAAATGTTAAATAAACTGCTCGGGTAGTTTTTGAGTTATCTTCAATAATATTTTTTTTTTTTCCATAGTAAAGTCTCTAAGTTTGTGAACTCAATTGGTGGATTTGTAGACAAAGACTACTATGGGAGTAACGACCAATCAGAAGCCACATTTAAATCTCAGTTGGTGGACTCTGCTTCTATGCGTCCCGGCAATAGGCATGAAACCCGCAACCATAAAAAGTATAGAAATCTCAGGGATATGTTCAAAAATTTTATGTATTCGAAATTTGATTAATCGAGGGTAATTGAATTTTGTTAGAAAATTCAAAAAATTCAAAATTCAAAAGTCATTTATTCAAACTAGGCTGAGAATCAGCACTTTTCGAACGTCAAAATTACATAAGACAGTCCCCCAAAACGCCCACCCTTCACCTCTTCCTAGTGCCTTTAGCTGGGAAGAAGTGGCGCAACAAACTCCCCAGCAGCACAATTGTCTGTTCAAATTAGAAAAATGATTATATACAATAGTATGCAAAATAACTTACATTATGCAACACAAAACATAATTTAAATGATACATACACAGAAGATATTTAGAAATATAAATACACAACATTCTCATCCACATCTTAACAGAATGCGTAACAAAACCAAATGAAAAAAAAGGTTGAACAGTACAGCGCTAGAATCAGCTCTCATTTTCATAAACAAAAACTCTTAAAATTAAAAGGCAATGCAATTCGTTCATTAAAACCAAATAAATGTTTTTCTGTATTTTTTTAATAATAAAAAATAAGTCTGTTGTTATTGTTATTTGGGTACGTTTGGTAGGGTAACGCCATCTAGTTTGAATATTATTAATTTCAGATTAGACTATTCACCCATAGATGGCACTAAATTCTATTTCTGCTATTAGCCAATAGATGGCGTTAATCACAAGGACCACTAAGATTTAATGACTAGTTTGAGCTATAAATTATTGTAATTTGGACAAGACGTCTTTCAGGTCGGCTAGTTTTTAATAGTTTCGTACTAACTACATGCTGAAATTGAAAGGTGATCTTATTTTAAACGTTATGTAGGTGGGAATTTAAGTATTTTCCTATTTTATTTATTTGTTTTTTATTGTGACTTTTGACCTACTGGATTAATTTATTAGCTAAACTTTTCACGGACTACCTTACCTACATCATCATTTCTGGGTAGGTACCTAGCTATACTACCTACGTAATTGTTATTTCATAAAAATACCTAAATCTACCTACATTTAAAATTTGATGTATTTAAAACCAGAAACATTAGCCTGCGTCCTATTTAAAAGCGATTTCTGCGCGAATATAATTATGATCGTTCGAACTTTTTGTTCGGTAATCCTGAAGCGTGGTCGCGCCAATAGAGGGCGCTTTCCGATTTTCCGAACAAAAAGTGACATTGGTGCCAATTCCCTTGTTCACAAACTAAACTAAATTTAAGTTCAGTGCATCTTTTTCTTTCTATTTAATTAAGAAAAGGACAGAGGATAAATTTTTGTTTAGTCCTGTCAAATTAATCAGCGCCTGTCACTCTCCATACAAGTTTAGACGTGATTAAAAACTTGCCGACTAAAATTACGTCAATTTACGTCAAGCGCTGATTAATTTGACAGGACTAAACTAAAATTTATCTTCTGTCCTTTTCTTAATGAAATAGAAAGAAAAAGATGCACTGAACTTAAATTTAGTTTAGTTTGTGAGCAAGGGAATCGGCACCATTGCACGCGACCGATCGCTTTAACATAGGACGCGGCCTTATGATTATTTATGATAATTATCAGTTATAATAACCTAGACAAATTTAAAACTAACAAATAACAGAAGGGATTCTCTTAATAAAGGTCTCATTCTGTGGTAGATACACTGTAGGGAACTTGCCCAAACACTAGAACACTATCCACAATGTACAGTGAAACAAGCTATTTGGTATACAGGCAGCTAACTTGCACATACTTTTAAACAATGCTGTCAGTGTTCTGAACTCATAGTCAATTCTTTTATTTAAAAAGTTATTACGCATAAAATAAAAATTAATATTGACAGTGTAGTCATCACCATCTGCCTAGCCTTTTCCCAACTACTTATGTGAGGCAAGTTACCAATGTAACCGGATGCAGCTGAATACCATTATTTTAACTGGAGCAACTGCCTATCTGAGCTCCATAACCCAGTTACTGGGCAATAGGATAACTCTCTATACTTACCAAGGTAAGACATCAGAGTTTCGGCTTATGACTACCCGTAACGACTGTTAAAGATCTACAAATGATAGCCGGAACCACAAGCTTAACGTGCTTTCCGAGGTATTGGAATTATGAATAATATTGCCTATATATCAAATAGTTTGTTCGACTGTGCATTAAGTACCTACACTACATACAAACTTCATTTGCGCCACAGTACTTACAGTCTGAAGGAAATCTCACGAATATTCTGTCTGACCTCGAATTTCCAGAAAATATTAGACTGTCTGTACCTAATCCATGAACATTACCTAAAACCCTTCGTAAGACGTAGATGAGGTTAGTTCTGCTAGGAAGCTAGCTGCAAAAACCTAGCCAATATCTATATTATTTATCTAGGTAGGTACATATAATTAAAATCTACTTATTTTTTACGAGGAGCTCGTGGCTAAGTAGGTACTGACAGCCGCACGGGTCGATCCATCAGGTTAAGCTACGCTTGCCGGGGTTGGTTCGTGGATGGGTGACCATTTCTACATATCAAGACTCCTTCGTGCTTCGGAAAGCACGTAAGGCCTGGTCCCGGCTGTCATTTGTAGATCTTTGACAGTCGTTACGGGTCGTCAGAAGCCCGAAAGTCTGACAACCAGTCTTACCAAGGGGTATCGTATTACCCAGTTACTGGGTTGTGGAGGTAAGATAGGCAGTCGCTCCATGTAAAATACTGGTATTCAGCTGCATCCGGTTAGACTGGCAGCCGACCCCAACATAGTTGGGAAAAGGCTAGGTAGATGATGATTTTTTACACTTAATAATAAAAAGAGAAAAGATTTGTAAGTTTGTTTGTAAATGAATAAACTCAAAAACTACTGGACCCATTTAAAAAATTCTTTCAGCAGTAGAATGCTATATAATTTATAAAGATATCACGCGGGCGAAACCGCTGGCGGAAGCAAGTTGTTAATATGACAGTATTTTTTTTTCTAATATTGAAGGAGCCGCCTATCTAGTTGCTTTTTTATACTGCTTTCCTGCCATCCATCAAGAACCATCTTCTTCGTGGTCAATTAAACGCACAGCTTATCCTATTAAATCCGACCGTCCTTCACGCCTAAAATGTCAATCCAGTACCCTAATTGCGTAATACATAATCAATCACAATTTCTTTCGATTTGATACAGATTGCTAATCCATTGCTTCATAAGTTGGAAAAAAAAATTTGCTCAACAACGTAAATAACGCAATGAATGTTGTTGAACTGTCAAAATGAAACAAATTTTTTGTTATCATTTACCTACGAAAATAAGTTACGCAATTAGGGTACCGGTCTATAACAAAAAAAAAAAAAACTCAAAATAACCTGTCGACGACTACCAAACTAAATTTCGACAAGATTTTATTTCGACATTACGGAATTCCGACATGTCTCCATTTCGAGAATACTTTAGTACGAAATACTTTAAGTCCGACATTGGTGCCGATTCCCTTGTTCACAAACTAAACTAAATTTAAGTTCAGTGCATCTTTTTCTTTCTATTTCATTAAGAAAAGGACAGAAGATAAATTTTAGTTTAGTCCTGTCAAATTAATCAGAGCTTGACGTAAATGGACGTAATTTTAGTTGGCAAGTTTTTAATCACGTCTAAACTTGTATGGAGTATGACAGGCGCTGATTAATTTGACAGGACTAAACTAAAATGTATCTTCTGTCCTTTTCTTAATGAAATACAAAGAAAAAGATGCACTGAACTTAAATTTAGTTTAGTTTGTGAACAAGGGAATCGGCACCACTGTCCTCCGACAAAGCGTTTCTTTGACATGACAACTAGGAAATGATGCGACTACGACGACATACTTCTTCGACAATATTGTTATTCCGACGCCTCCTACTATGCTACAATACAGGGTGGCAATTTAGTGACCTGCATCCGTCAAGGGGGTGATTCTACTTACCTGTCAATGTCATATTAGACAACTTTCGCTATGAAACACATAATATGCGATACCTAAAAAAAACACACGAATCGAAGTCTGTCTACTGTTGTATAGGAATTTGATTTTTTCTTCACGAATCGGATATGAGTTTCTTGGTGAAAGTTATTTAGTATGACGGGTAGAATCACCCCCTTGAAGGATGCAGGTGACTATATCGTCACCGTGTATAGGTAAGTAAGGTCAATGAATAATTTAATTGAAGTGCCTGTCAAATGATAGGCACTTAAAATTAAATCATGTAGGTTTATAGGTACCTTTAAAGAGATTAAGCTAACCTAATCTAATTGTATCGCTAAACAACATACCCATTGAGGGGTTGTAATAGAAAGAGAAGAATAATCTTTGAATTCTCGATTTGGCTCCGCAGCCGTCATAACCATTGAGCGTTTACGAAGCGAAGCTAAATTAAAATGCTCAGTCGGTCGACGATTATCTCTCTGGTTAGGACGCAATGCCGTACGTCAAACATACAAACACGTCACCCACGTGTGTTTAGTGATTCCACGCACAATCGCCGCAAGGCATAGCGTGTCGCATTCAAAGGCTGCACATTTCTGACCGCGCCACCTACGCGGGTCGTCGAACGACCTCCCGTCCCCCTCCCGCGACACACCCGCGTCCCTCCTGTGGCCCTCACGTCCTCACGCATGTTTGACTGGCCTAAGGTAGGCTTGCCCCGTAGAAT
This sequence comes from Agrochola lychnidis, assembly GCA_963680765.1. Classification (NCBI taxonomy): domain Eukaryota; kingdom Metazoa; phylum Arthropoda; class Insecta; order Lepidoptera; family Noctuidae; genus Agrochola; species Agrochola lychnidis. Next base: position 3,925,306 of record OY796852.1, read on the forward strand.
CACGTCATAGTGGCAATTATTGTATCTAAGGGTTTATGCTAATTGTTAATTGATCTGACTATTGTGATGAGCTAAGTGAGCGAATTGATATTGATATTGGTACATATGTAATGCACCTTGCAAATCTATTACTTAAATTATATTCATTTTTTAATTATCTCATCATCTGTTACGACGCCTCACTGAGGTGGATAACAATTAAAATTCTATTGTGTCTCGTTAATGACAGTTGAAAGGTTATAGATACAATAGTTTAGCTAAAAGTCGGGGTTGGTCCGTAGATGGGTGACCATCTTTACATACCGAGACTCCTCCGTGCCTCGGAAAGCACGTTAAGCTATTGGTCCCGGCTGTCATTTGTTGATTTTTGACAGTCGTTACGGGTCGTCAGAAGCCCGAAAGTCTGACAACCAGTTTTACCAAGTATTAACCAGTTACTGGGTTGTGGAGGTCAGGCAGGCAGTCGCTCCATGTAATAACTGGTATTCAGCTGCATCCGGTTAGACTGGAAGCCGACCCCAACATTGTTGGGAAAAGGCTAAGTAGATTGATTGATTGATTTTAGTTTAGCTAAAAGTCACGTTACCAAATCGCTTGTCCAATAAAGATATACAACAAAAAAAAAAATTGGCTGGCCAGGTTAATCTTCAACGTCGTATAAACGTGTATATACACTGTTTTTCCTCAATTGCTTTATCCAGGATTTTATAAAACTGACACCAAAATAAAACAAATTCTTTTAAAACTGACATCGAAATAAAACAATTTAAAAACTAAAGTCATCAAGATGATCACTATGTGAAAAAAACGAGCAACCTAAACACAGTAATTCATCTGAATCGGCTGGTATTTTGATGTAATAGCCAATTTACAACAATTTGCGGCCACAGAACAAGCTGTAAACAAAAAAGGCGATGAGGTCATACCCTGATCTGTATAATTTAGTCATCTTTTTCGCAAAACTTTGTTGCAGTGTCCACACGGGCAATTTTTAGTTGCCCGTTGTGACAACTACTTAGCTTGTTGCATAGTCGAGGACTGTGCCCGGATTTTTTCGGGTTACTCCCATTTGGCAACGTTCCCGTTTGGCAATGCTACATACAGGGTGGCAGGGACATCGACGCGAAATTTTTTACCATGGATTCAGTACATGATTCTGAACCCCACTGCGTTGAAATTTTTCGTCGTTTTATTTAAAAAAAAATCTGCTGTTCAATACATTTTGACCGCGTAGGAATTGTACTTTTCTATGAAACAGCAGATTTTTTAAATTGTTTTTTGTGTAATTTTTACACTACAAATAGGTACTTACTTTTTTCATTTCAAACAAATATTTACATTCCTTAAAAATTTGACTTAACGTACTGACTATACCTGGTGCACGCGATACGTCGCTATATGTAAGTATATGTAGCGTTGCCAGTAGCGAGTAACCCATTTTTTCACAGAAGGCAGATCTTGGGAATAAGTCAAACTATTTTTGCAAGGAGAGAGATAGAAGTTCCTGCCGTCCATAGATACAAGGTGCCATCATCATCATGTCTTTTTCTTCTATCAGTCGTCATCTCGGTAATTTTCTATTAGTCTCATGCAAGGTGCCATATTGTCGGCCATGAACTCATTGTATAGCTCTGTCTCTCTCTTGCGTACTGGAATTATGATGACATTAAAAAACGTCATAAGCCCGCACCTGAAATTCCAAGAGAATTACGGATGCATTGCCAACGTTACCTGAGTATTTTTAAATGAAAACATCTTTAGGCGCGTTGGGCATTTTTGAGATGGGAATAAAACAATTGAACTCGCGACACCGTTACCGACACCTCATTTTTGTAAACGCGATTGTGCTCTTTATTTATATTAAGTTACGGATCAGTGTTCTATTTTACTTTAAAGGACATAGAAGTATGTTTTTAAATTGTTCAAGTTTTCACTTCTGTCGGCACTCCCGGAGTGCCACAATTTTTTTTAAAATAAAGAACCTCATGCAGTCATGCCATAGTGGTTGGGTAAAACCAAACCATACTGGGAAGTTCCCATCAATTGACATTTGCGCTATTTGACCATGTTGTTTCGTTTAGCCGTGACGATTAGAATTCTGTAATTTATATCGCCCGTGTAACACCACCATTATGTCCAACTGCCACAGCGAAGGGAAAAGGCCTTGGTAAATATTTGTATTGAATATTATACGCCTGTGAAATACCTAGGTAATTAATATTAGGAATTCAGTGATTTGCTCGATAATAATCATTCATGGGTTAGGTATGTAGGCTAAGTAGGTATATAGAATAAGTCAATGTTCCGTTTCTAGGTAATATTATTACGAGAGCGTGGTTATAGGTAAGTATAGTTCAACCACGGTCAAAGGTTCCGTAGGTTATCTTCGGAAAAGTTTGACAATTTTTCAAATGAAAACGTGAGTTGAGTTACACTTTTGTTCGGGTCGGCACATTTTTCGACCCGGAACAATTAGGTACTACACCTTATTCGGCTTTCAATCAGATTGGTAATCTTCATTCGGTAACTACTCTCTCTTTATCATGTTCGTGTCGGTTCTGCACAATTTGACCTGAGTCGAGCGGGTTTTTCATCAAAGTCAAAGTCAAATCATTTATTTCAAATAGGCCCATGTATGGCACTTTTGAATGTCTAAATTTACGAAATAATAATATTGATTCTAGTCGCCTCTTCCAAAAGGTAGTTTTTGTATGGAGAAGAATGGGCAAGAAACTCCACCGTTACTCTTTTAAAATGTTTTACAATAGTTTGTATATGTACCCTTTCAACTGTCATTAACGAGACACAATAGAATTTTAATTGTTATCCACCTCAATGAGGTGTCGTAACAGATGATAAGTTAGTTAAATAATTATTATGTGAAGACGATGCACCTAGAATAAAATTACTCTACCACAATAGGTAAAAAGAATTTAAAATGAAGCAACGACAGATAATTTAATATGTGATAGATACATGGCGCTCACATATTTACAAACATTGTAAAAGTAGACGATTTTCCTAAAATTTTGTAAGTCAGTGTGTGCGGAAGTAATCACAGAATGTAAAATCAATGTCATAAAACACAAAATAATAAATTTTACAATTAAATTAGCAACCAGTTTGATTTTGTCTTGATTCTAAATTGTCCTATGGAGCAGGACCAGCATGTTTCAAAGCACTTTTATCTTGGATATAATCCTCTAATTTGTAATAAGCTTGTTTACAAAGTGTACTTTTTATTATTCAACTCAGTACCCCATATAAGATATTACTTACATACCGAGACTCCTCCGTGCCTCGGAAAGCACGTTAAGCCGTTGGTCCCGGCTGTCATTCGTAGATCTTTGACAGTCGTTACGGGTCGTCAGAAGCCCGAAAGTCTGACAACCAGTCTTACCAAGAGGTATCGTATTATCCAGTTACTGGGTTGTGGAGGTCAGATAGGCAGTCGCTCCATGTAAAATACTGGTATTCAGCTACATCCGGTTAGACTGGAAGCCGACCCCAACATAGTTGGGAAAAGACTAGGCAGATGATGATGACCCCATAAAAGATGTACGTGCTTTAGATAATCTGAAAAATGGTTGATCTACAAATCGTATTCGATTTTGCCACCCAGCTATCATGCCGACCCGAACCTGTCGTGTGGTGTGACTGATCCAAAAAGCGAGTGACAGAATCAGTGCGTCAACCTATTGTAGCCCTTATGAGCCCTTATTGAGGTGGGAATATAAATCGATATGATTTTCACATTTATCTATTACATTCTCTTTTTAACCCCCATTACCTTTTTTCTTTTTTTACGACTAATCCTTCGGGGAATACAAATGTAGGCGTGATGTTATGTTATTATCTTTTTTCTATCTGTAAATTATATTGTGAATATTAAATAAGGTTCTTATTTATAGAGTTCCCACATAAAATACTCATAAATCTATTTGTAACTATGTATTCAAACTTGTGTATTAAGTTGGTGCTAACTTACTAAGTTCCGAACAGCTGATAAAGTCGTAAGCAACTTAGAATGGCATAGCTTGCAATGTTCGTTATGATGACTAATGGACCGCGAGAGCGAAGGGAGGCCTTGTGATAGAGCATTCGGCACTGATGCAACAGAATCTTTAAAGTATATTAGGAATGCTCGTGTATAGCTTCATGCCTTATTTTGTCATTCAAATACTGTATTCAAATACTGTACTTCTGCCCAAGGCTCGGATACCGGTTAAATTTTCAAACCGTTATTACGTACTTGACGCAAAAACCTTTACATTTGGTTTCGTTCGTATATACCGGTTTTTATAAACCGGTTTTGGAGGAATTTTTACATAAAGGTTTTTTCGGATTAAACGGTTTAGAGCAATATTAACCGGTTTTTTGTTTAGTTTTTATTCAGCGTGGCATCCTCATAAGTGATCACTAGTTGAAACGCGTTTACCAACATACCGCTCGTCGACTAAACCGGTTAATTTAGGTTAAAACCAGTTCAGTTCTTAAAACGTTCACGTTCTTAAGAAAAGTTCGGAGTAACACTCAAATAAACTGGTTTTAACCGGTATTTTTTAAACCGGTTCCGAGCCTTGCTTCTGCCAATTCTGTATCAGTGCGATTTTTAGTTTATAAATGTATTATAAATATTCTTTACTAGCTTTTGCCCGCGATTTCGTCTACATCTAGGATGAACAGTAGCATATGTCTTTACCCAGGTCATGGTCTATCTGTGTTCTAAATTTCATCCAAATCTGTTTAACCGTTTTAGCGAGAAAGCGTAACAACAAACTCACTTTCGCATTTTTAATATTATATTAGTTTAAGATTAGGGAGCTCGTGGCTAAGTAATAACGGCCGCACGGGTCGATCCATCAGGTTAAGCTACGCTTGCCGGGGTTGGTCCGTGGATGGGTGACCATCTTTACATACCGAGACTCCTCCGTGCCTCGGAAAGCACGTTAAGCTGTTGGTCCCGGCTGTTATTCGTGGATCGTTGACAGTCGTTACGGGTCGTCAGAAGCCCGAAAGCCTGACCACCAGTCTTACCAAGGAGTATCTATCGTATTACCTAGTTACTGGGTTGTGGGGGTCAGATAGGCAGTCGCTCCATGTAAAAAACTGATATTCAGCTGCATCCGGTTAGACTGGAAGCCGACTCTAACATAGTTGGGAAAAGGCTAGGCAGATTGATATATTTAAGATTAGGATTGTACTTCTTCTTCTTAGCGAGTCGATGGCAATCTAAATAGAGAATTTGCCTACGAGTTTGGCACCTTATCCCTTATTGTACTTACACATAAAGACAATCCTACAGAGGTAAATAAACAAAAGTATAATAATTATGATAACACAGTCTAGTTTATACTACTAAAAGATTTACAGCAAGCAACAAGCAAACCAGCTGCCGTAATTAAAAGAAGAAAGAAAGAAAGAAGGAAAGAAAGAAAGAAAGAAGGAATGAAAGAAAGAAAAATATGTTTATTGCGTTTTTTGAAGAGCCAGTCATCAATGTTGGTAGCAGCAATAACTGCCTTAGTACGGATTTGACCAATGAAACTGAACGCGTACAGCACACCTAAACTGCGTTCAGATTAAGATTATTTATTTGTAAACATAGGTAACAGATACACAGGTGTGTGAGATGATACATTTTTTGTAAGTCCTCCATGCTTTGGCATTGGGCGTACAAATGTTAGTATTAATTTTAATTATTTCATTATTCACTTCACAATATCAAATAAAAATTATAGAATGAGCTAGAGTGTTGGCTAAATCAATATAATACAAGTAACCTGAGAGCTGTTAGTGTTAAAATTGTTGTGGAAATTGACACCAACAGCTTAGCTCTTGAACGTGGTTTAGAAGTGCGGTGAAATTCGTCCTTAGGATGTCACGAATGAAACAGCTGATACTGAACAAACAAAAATCATGGTTGGTAAGTTCTACATTAATTTTCTAGACTTTAGAGTGATGGAAAAGTCTCTGCTGCTAACAAGAAAATGTCGTTACCTAAGATGCAATAAGGAAACAGTATTACAATTTTAATTTGCTCTGTTAATATATTTCCGTGTTAATTCCTCAACCTGCCAAGCGCTGTCGGCACTTTTTCCTACTGAAATTAACTTATTAGTCATAAGAGAGAGACTTGTTCGTCAACTGGCGGGTGTCAAACTCACGCGAGCAAGCGAGTCGGAAGATAATGCTAGCCATTTACATATTTGACAGGAACATGCGTTTTTTTGAAGGTCCCAGGTGAATGTTCCCACTGCTGGGAGAGGGAGTGGGCTATAATCCACCACGCGGGCCCAGTGCGGGTTGGTAGATGTCACATGTCTTCGAATGGTTGGTTCTAGGACATGCCGGTTGTCTCACGATCTTTTTCTTCACCGTTTTGAGAGCAGTGGTGATGAAATTATTTACACAAAGTAAAGTGCCTGCCTGGGTTCGAACCCACGACCTAATACAACTCGTAAATCAGTGCCGTTACCACTGGGCTACCACCGCTCTATCCGAGATACTCAATACTCAATATCTTTATTGCTTTACCATAATGTGTACTTAGGTGGTAATTATATAATTTAGATAATTATGGACCCTGTAGGGCACAGCAAAAAGGGTAGGAGAGAGGAAGCCCTGTTTTAGGAGATCATTGTTTTTGTGGGAACAAGTTTTAACATACATATAATCAAAGTCAGGAGATCGCGAATAAGATACCTACTAACATTTCGCTTAACTATTATTATTTATGTTTTATCTGTAAAAAGTACTTAAATTTAGATTATTTTTATATACCTTTTATTTTTTATATATTATAATTCTGTTTATTCATATAAATAAATTGTTTTCTTTTGTTTAATTATTATTGCTATATTATTTAATTATTATTGTTATATTATATTATTTATTGATTTTTATTATTTAATTTATTTAAATGAAAGATAAGAGATGTGAAATCTTGTGCATAAATAATAATCAATTTGTCACACCCCAACAAATAAAATTAACATGTCACACGCACGCCACACTGCGCCAAAATTAATTATTTCGTCACAAAAAATAACAGCGGCATTTCGCACAGTTTTTTAATTTGCTAAACCTCAAACGAACATAGCAATGTGTTTAATTTCGAAGCTGACTTGTGGCCACGTAACCGTCATGGCCATCATTTCCCAGTGGACTAGCAAAAACACGCAACTTGGGACCACCATTTTAATTTTTTGCTGCATCAAACTGAGCGGATGAAAAACACGGGGATCGTTCCTGCTGATTCAATACAAAGTATTGAGTTGTATTGTATTTTTTTTTTATCTTTACCTACTGTTGTGTTGTTCAAAAGTGTGGTTCTCTCTACTCTAGTGTGCTTTGATGTTTATGCAAAAGTGGTATTTCTTATTTAGGGTGTTCCACTGTTGAATTTTTATTGATGTGTAACATATTTCAAACATTTCAAAATTAAAAAAAAAATCAAATTCAAACATTTCCGCTCAGTTTCTTGTAATTTAAATCAAAATCTAAATAAATTGAAATAATCAAATCTGTGGAAGTGATTTCGTGAAAAGGGACGGAAGTGTGTCACAGGAAGCCGGGGAAGCGCGCGCTATTTGATTTGACCAATGAGCGCGCGCGGTGTTAGAGTTGATCAGAAACATTGATATCTGATCGATCGATAACCGTGGTCAGAAACGACCTTGATGGCTCGCCCCTTTAATGTTGCTTAATAAATCAAGGTGAGATGTCATATGTGACTACTGTACTGTGCTCGTTTTTTTATTTGATTTGAAGAGATTCATCCTATCTTCTAAGATACACAGACAGTGACACACAGACACATAAACACACACTGGATGAAAACTATAATATGTATAGGCATAGATATCCACTTAATTAGCAAGCTTTGTGTGTCAGAATGGTTTACGACTTCCACGCGAACGAAGTCGCGGGCAGAAACTAGTCATACTTAATTGACCATAAAGAAGAGACGATTGGAGTCACTTCAAGAACGCAATTAATCCATATTAATACTATCCTACTATACTATTTGTGAGGATGGATGGATGGATGTTTGTTACTCTTTCAGGCTAAAACTACTGAACGGATTTGGACGAAATTTGGCGCACAGATATTTTTAACCGACTTCCAAAAGGAGGAAGTTCTCAATTCAACTGTATGTTTTTTTTTTGGTATGTTTGTTACGCGATAACTCGGCCAATTATAAATTGATTTTAATGTCCCATATAAATTTTAATAACTTTGCTTGGTTAGTTTTTGAGTTAGCTTCAATAATACGGATTTTTTCCCACTTATTATGTGGGTGATATGTTAAATTCCTCTCACTGTTAGTTACATAGCAAGTAGTGGTATTCGAATTTTTGTGGGGTAAATACCACAACTAAAAAGTGAAAAATAAAAACTTTTTGAAGTCGGTTGTTTCATTTTTTTGTAAAAAGTTTTTTTTATAACTTGGATTAACACATAGAATACTTTTATCCCGATATTCCCATGGGATCGAGACTTATGCGGGTAAAACCACGGGGCGCTGCTAGTGCTATAGAATGCGAAAGTAGCCCCGTCTCTCTGTACCTTTTCATCTCTTGACTGAAGGAATTTCGATGAAACTTGGCACACCACGGATAAACCAAGAACTGGGTTAGGACAAGATATACTTTTTATCCTGGTACTACTCTAATCTTGTGGAATAATTTTCGATATCTAATTTCTATCGTCCATACAAACACCCGTCATGTTAATTCAACAAACATTCGACGTTTGATAAGGATCTTTATTCAAAGGAATGTGACTACAAATTGTATGATTTTATGTGTAAATGCAATCGTAACTAATTTATCAAACCAAATTGAACATTGATTAAAATCGTGCTGAATTTAGTTTCCCATGAACCTACAAAGACCCTGGCTGGACCTCGACAACATTTCAATTGAACATTTCAAAAGGAAATGAGTTTTTCAAATTTGTACGACGTGATGTTTTCTTAAATCCGTAGTTTTAGTCAAAGTCGTTTCATACTCCTTTTTACTTACGGACATAAGATTAGTTTGGGGCCCAAACTATGAATGAATGTCGACACTATTTGACAGAAGTGTCCCTATAAATCCCGATGTCTTTTTGCCCGTCCGAAAATTTTTGTTTGTCAACGTATCAACTACATTTGGACGGGCCCGTATCTTTGTTGACGGACTTAAAGAGTAGACCCCTGGTCCGGAACAGGTAACCAAAAACTTTTAGAATAATAATTGAAAAACTCATTTTCTTTTTCTTTTTAAGTCTAGTGCTGACCCCAATGAAGTTCCTTATAAAGTGCGCAAACCATAAAACCGTACGCCATAGACAGCCCTAAAAAAGGGTTTTTGAAAAACTTGAAAGATGTCAATCTCATCATCTGCCTAGCCTTTTCCCAACTATGTTGGGGTCGGCTTCCAATCTAACCGGATGCAGCTGAAAACCAGTATTTTACATGGAGCGACTTCCTATCTGACCTCCACAACCTAGTTACTAGGTAAAACAATACCCCTTGGTAAGACTGGTTGGCAGACTTTTTGGGCTTCTAACTACCCGTAACGACTGTCAAAGATCTACAAATTACAGCCGGGACCAACGGCTTAACGTGCTTTCCGAGGCACGGAGGGGTCTTGGTATGTAAAGATGGTCACCCATTGTGAGCGACCAAGTTTCAGGTTCAGAATAAATACTAAAAAAAAAAATGTGTTAAATACATTAAAAAAAAATATACGTTGTCGTCTCTTCTAGGAAATCGTAGCTTTGCAAATTATTTTTGAAAAATAGCACAAATAACTTGAAACATGTTGAAACACCTAAGTGGAGGACCAACCGTGACTCACAGCACAAAATCCCGTTCACTTACTACATTCATCAATAAATAATTCTCCCTCTCCTTAGTTCACCCAACAAGAGATGACACATTTAAAACAGATGTATTAGCAAAAATAAATTCAACAAAAATAACTAAGATGGATCGCAGCTCTAAGTTTGCTTGGACGTCACCGAGGCTTATTAAGTTAAGCTTAACTTGGCTAAGTTAATTGCAGAGTTTTGATACTTGCTTACTTGCCAGCTACCATCTGATAACTTATGGTGGTAATGGTAGTTACATGTAAGACTTGTAATTCTTGATCTATTTTATATTATTATGAATATATCGTTTTTACCCGACTACGGCAAAGCCAAAGGAGGGTTGTCATTTTAACAGGCTATTTAGTTTAAATAGGTCCTTATTTTTATTATTTTGTTTATCTTTTATACAGATTCTTTTCTTTTAGATTCTGTGAATGTGAGAACGTTGTAGGCTGTAGACTTGTGGACCATTTTCTATTTTACTAAGTATCTGGTACTTGTTGATAGGCCTACTCTGTCTTCTCATACCTATTAACACTGTAATTTGAAAATATTTTAAAAACCATTTATTTTTAAAAGAGTAATCGTGGAGTTTCTTGCCAGCTCATCTCCATAGGACCAATTGGAACCGTGCACCTAGCTTCTGACGTTTCATAAGTGCCCTTGTAGGTTTATGTGAAATAAAATATTTTGAATTTGTTTTTGTTTTAATTTGAATTTAATTATGTATGTTCGTCTGTTTGTCCTTTTTGTCGTAATTAAGTTTTATTTTTTTTACTTTCTTTTTAGTGGGTTTGGTTTGATATCGTCAGTTCTGAAAGATTCTGTTAGAATCGATGACTTCGAAAAAATCAATTTTATATTGCTTAAGTTTGTCGCATAATTACTTATGTATAAGACAACATATTTTTTATAAGAATATCAATGATGTGTCATTGGGACATGTTTGACTTAAGATACTGCATATTAATAAAATTTAATGTATTGTCTATTTATTTTATTTAGCTTTTTGTTTCTCATTTTATGTTGCACCGGTTGACATTATCACGTGAACTGATATCTGTCACTGAAAACCAGCGCTGTGGCTCTGTCTCGAATAGGGTTACAGCATTATGCTGAGCGACGGCCGTTTTGCGTGGATGCGATTAATATTGTTATTTTTTGTGTTTGTGTTTTGTCTTTGCGTTATGTTTTACCTCAATAAACGTATTTTTTTTCTTTATGTGTAGGTATGAGAGCAGATACTCGAAAACATGACACAATCATTAGGGACTCTAAAAATTAACACCAAATCTGTTTTGATATCAAAAGTGTGCCACGAATCGGAATCTACCGCTATAAATCTAGTCGCTATCATTTATAAATCACCTGAATAGGTCATAACTATTAATTTTGATAAACCTATGAATATTTAAATTGAAATGTTTGCCTTATTAGTGATTGTGTTGCTAGCCTGGCTAACAATACCTAGTCGAAGGCCATTTATCAAGGTATAGACGGAGAATAGGTCAACCCATCTCATTTCGATAGATGATAAAGTTAATACTTACATATTTGAGGAGCACGAGCTCCTCAAGTATGTAAGTATAAGGCTAAGGAATAACAGCCACACGGGTCGATCCGTCAGTTTAAGCTACGCTTGCCGGGGTTGGTCCTTGGGTGGGACACCATCTTTACATACCGAGACTCCTCCGTGCCTCGGAAAGTACATTAAGCCGTTGGTCCCGGCTGTTATTCGTGGATCTTTGACAGTCGTTACGGGTCGTCAGAAGCCCGAAAGTTTGACAGCCAGTCTTAACATGGGGTATCGTATTACCCAGTTATTGGGTTGTGGCGGTCAGATAGGTAGTCGCAAGACTGGAAGCCGTAAAAAAAAAGTTAACATTTACCTCAACCCTGTACCCCACATACGATTAACTTCAGACTTTTTTATAAATAGGCCTCGATACTAGTATGTACGTATGTTTTAATTATAGCTGAATATAATATATAAGCTAACGTATAAATAAAAACCGGCCAAGTGCGTGTCGGACCACGCACAATGAAGGGTTCCGTAGTTGGGATGAATTTATCCCAAAAACAAACTTGACTTTGTAGTTGAAAAATATGTTCTCCCATCCGGAATGTATGGGAAAACATGTTTTTGCAACTGCAAAGTTAAGTTGGTCGATTATTACTCGTTAACCTGTAGAGCCTACTTAGCTGTGATAGTTTTCCTTTTAATTTCGTTATATCAGCTACTGTTGTGATTTTTTTCACACACCCGAAACCAACCATTTAGCCGGCAGGGGGGGGGGACACTTGACTCTAACAAAAATTAGCACTTTAAAGCTTAATATTTCGCAAACGAATCCCTGAATCCAAAAATGGTTTTCACAAACTCACAATATTTTTGAAGGACCTTTCCAATGATATGCCTCACCATGGGGTAAAAAAATAAAAATTACCACTTTACGTGTATGAGAGGTACCCTAAAAAAAATGTTTTTCATAATTTTGTTTTACCACTTTGTCGGCGTAATTAATTTGTATACCTATGCCAAATTACAACTTTCTAGTACTAAGGGTCTCGGAGCTAGACCGCGGACAGACAGACAGACAGACAGACAGATAGACAGTCAGACAGACAGACAGACGGACATGACGAAACTATAAGGGTTCCTTGTTTACTACGGAACCCTAAAAACGATGCAGAAATGTTTATTGTGCTTAGAAATATAAACCAAAACACAAAATTTGTTAGAACCCGCCCCGTTATACTGTATTTTTTTTTGTAATGAGATGACATCAATTATTATCATTGTTGCTAAATCTTGATTAAGCATTTGAAGGTTTGTAGTTGGCAAAAAAACATAACTGTTAAATAAAAGGCGTGCTCTTGATACGACATTTATTTTCGGAAGGGCATAGACTAACCACGCCTGCCTAGATGAGAACCATAGTCATAGTGTTCTATGTAACTATAAAGGCGGGTACACACAACACCTCTACCCTTAATTAATAATATAGCAAAAGAAAACTGTAGCTAAGTTTCAACACCTTAATCTAACATCGAATACAAGTTAACCTGTAAGCTAAAGTACACATAAACTACAAGTAAACTAAACAAGTGTGGTAATGAACTAGTAAATCTGCTCGACCCTTAATTACTTATATAACATTAGAAAATAACTATTCCTTAGTCTTTAACACCTTAATATAACTTCAAATACGAATTAACTCAAACTGTAAGTACATATAAAATGATGAGTAACCTAATAATTACTTGTTAATACAAGACAATTAACAAGATAATGAACTTATACATTTGGTCATAAACTAACCCATACAGATAGTCTTATATAATAGACATGTGAAAATGCACCAACAATAATAACAACAACACCGAAACAACAATAATGCAACAACGAATAATGCATGAATAATGTAATAACTATTACATCTGTTCTTATCCTAAAACAAACATTAACCATTATAAACTATCTTAATCTATTTCCTCATCCCACCCGTATCGCACTGGCGGTTTACGTACTCTTACTGAACGGTTACTTCTTGTGACAACATTACTAGCATCCTCCCTATTGGCCGACACATTGGGTTCTCCAGGCGAACTACAAACTACTTCTGCGGCGGCATCTTGTTCCACCCCAAGTGCTGATACTACTGGTTTTGGGGACAAAACTACATCTAAACTACCTTTTCTAGAACCACCCGCACTCCGATCTAGACCCTCGCCACTAGTCATGGGGAATGATAACGATTTACGTGAATGACTATTGATTTCCAACGTTTTCGTAACTTGATCTAGACCAGTCTCCTTTCCGGGAATGTCTTTCCCTACATTTTCTATCACCCTTAGCCTTAGCTGATCGACATGTCTGTGTATTTCCGTACCTACGTCGGATCTAATGGAGTAATTTGTACTACCCAAGCGTTTAAGAATCGTTCTAGGTACCCATTTATCAGTGCCTCTATATTCGCGATACCATACACGAGCGCCCGGCTCGATATCGCGCTGTGTCCCGCCCGCGTCTCGCTCGCTACGAGCTTGGCGCGCAGCGACTTGCGATTCTCGTTCTGGCTTTAGGTTATCCAACCTCATACGAAGACTACGACCCTGCAGTATACTTGCTGGACTATCACCGGTAGTAGCATGTTCTGTGTTCCTGTAGGCCAATAGAAACCTAGTCAGAGCTACGTCGACATTAAGATTCTGTTTAAACGCCTTTTTTATAGTACGTTTACTAATTTTTACCGCGCTTTCAGCTGCACCATTGGAAGCTGGGTGATATGGAGCTGTAAAAGTGTGTTCTATGCCATTATGTTTTAGGAACTGTTGAAATTCTTAACTCGAAAAAGGTGGACCGTTGTCACTAACAGTCTGTTTTGGCAGACCAAATTGCGACCACAAACTTCGTAGTACATTGATCACTGTCTGTGCTGTAGTTCTATTCATTCGGACTGCTTCTATCCATTTTGAGCAAGAATCCACAATAATTAAAATGGTCAACCCACCTATAGGCCCTAGAAAATCTAAATGAAGCCTGGACCAGGGACGTGACGGCCAAGGCCATGAGCGTGGCACATGTGCAGGCGGTGCGTCAGCCACAGCCGCACATATTACACACGAGCGACATGCTGCCTCCAGCGCTTCGTCTATTCCTGGCCACCACACGTAACTACGAGCTAGCGACTTGGTCTTTACTATCCCCATGTGTACCTCGTGAAGTTATAAAATTACTTTGGTTCTACATGACAACGGTATAACTACACGATGACCCCACATAACACAACCCATTTCGCTGTATAATTCGTTCTTCCTATTCAAATATGGTTTCAGTTCTTTTATTTCAACCTCCGATGGCCAACCGTCCATTACATAGCTTAATACGCGACTTAAAAGTGGGTCATGTTTTGTTTCTTTTTTAAGTACGTTATAGTCAAGCGACAGGGCTTCAGTTGCGAAGTGCAAATATGTTTGCTCCGGTAAAATTTCCTCCTCCGCTGCTGTCACCTTTTTTTGTGAGTCAATTAAACGTGAGAGGCAATCAGCTGTATTTTTGTCCGTTTTGACATACTCTATTGAAAAATCATAAGCTGATAATTTAATTGCCCAGCGTTGTAAACGGTTTGCTGCCGCGCTAGGAATACCTACATTAGGCCCAAAAATACTAACAAGTGGTTTGTGGTCAGTACGAAGTACGAACTTCCTCCCATAAAGGTACTGATGGAATTTCTCAATCGCGAATACAATTGCCAAGGCCTCCTTGTGAATTTGACTATAGTGTAGCTCGTGAGTCGTGAGTGAGCGCGAGGCATACGCAACGACACGTTCCTCATCACCTGGTTCGCGCTGTGCTAGCACGGAGCCTATCCCGCGCGCGCTTGCGTCTACTGTTAATACTGAATCCTTGCCCATGTCAAAGTGTACTAACGCTTTTGTGCTACACAACAATTTTTTAATTCGTATAAACGCTAAATTTTGTTCAGTTCCCCATTTCCAATACCTACCCTTTTTTAAGAGTTGGTACAGAGGTGATAACTGCATACTCAAGTTATTGATGAACTTCCCATAAAAAGTTACCATTCCTAGAAATGATTTTAATTCTGTGACACTGTTTGGATGAGGCATGGTTGAAATAGCTTTAACTTTTTCGGGATCTACCCTTACACCATCCTTATCAATAATAAATCCTAAATATTTTACTTCTGTTGCTAAAAATTCGCATTTACTTTTTTTTATTTTTAAGCCATTTGCTTCTAGTGTTTGAAACACCTCTTTTACTGATTTTAAATGGTTGGCCAAATCTTTATTCTTAATTAAAATATCATCAAAAAAAACTATTACATTTGGATTATCCTTGAACATATTTACCATTAGTTTTTGAAATATACCTGGGCTTGAGGATAGCCCATAAACCAAACGATTATACTTAAATAATCCCTTGTGTGTGTTGATAACTGTATAATTCCTAGAGGGCTCTGCTAAAAGTACCTGGTTATACGCTTGGGATAGATCTAATTTTGTAAAAAAAACATTCCCGCTAAGGTTACTGAATAGATCTTCCATTTTTGGAATCGGAAATCTGTCAATCGCTAAAACTCTGTTCAGGGTTACCTTATAATCAGCACATATTCTTAGGCCACCGTCAGCTTTGCGTACCACGACTAGTGGCGTGGCCCAGTCGGAATGGTCCACCGGTTCAATGACCCCAGTTTTCAGCATGGCATCCAGCTCGACATCAACGCGCTCGCGCAGTGCATATGGCAGAGGCCGCGCGCGACAAAATGTAGGTACTGCCCCGTCCCGCACATGCAGCTTTGCCATGCCTCCCCTAAATTCACCCAATGTGCCCTCAAATAGGGATTCATGCCTGGAAAAAATGTCATCGATTATTTTGTCCTTATTAAATGTGCTATGAGCTATATTCTGATCAACTAGCAAATGGCATTTAGATATTTTAATAGGTATATTCAGTTCCGCTAACCATTGCCGTCCCAATAAGTTAGAGGAGCCTTTGTCCAACACATACAGATCTAATGTTTTAGTTACACCATTATAACTAACAGTTGTTTCTATGAATCCTATCGGCTGAATAATTGAGCCATCATAAAACTTGATGTTCAAATTACATTTATTCAAGTACAAGTTGCTGAACAATTCATTATAAACACTTTTACTGATGCAGGATAGGGCTGACCCTGTATCTATCTCCATCTTTAGTAAACAACTTTGTACCTTAACAGTTATACCCACCGGTTTATAATTGCTTAACGACATTTGGTGCATGGGCTCTTCATCGTCCTCATCATTCACGTTTCCTTTGCAACCATTGCCTCCTTCATCCAACGAGTACAAAGGAGCCCCTTCCCGGCTGCCTCGGGCACCGCGTTGCCCGCGCCCTGCTCGCCGCCACATTGTGCGCCCGCTTGAGCCACGGCTGCTTCCGCGCCCACCACGAGGGGCTTGTTTGTGTTGACTATCGGCCGATCCCACCGATTTACTCCGTCTCATTTCATTGTATCCCGGGCACATCCTCCTTAAATGGCCTACTTCGTGACAACCACTGCAAACGAATTTTTTATATTTACAATCGTTCGCTTTGTGTCTATTATCACCACAATTCGGGCACTCTTCGAGTTTATTTAAATTTTCTGTTGCTTCTGTATTACGCTCCACAGCAATGGCATCTCGTTCTGCGGCCTCTAATGACAGCGCTAAGCTGACCGCTCGATTATAAGCGAGATCTTCTTCTGCGAACAGCCTTTGGCGGATTACATCGCTCTTTATGCCACAAACTAACTGGTCGCGTAAGTTTTCATCTAACGTTTTCCCGAAATTACAGTGTTTCGACAACTTTTTAAGCTGTGTGACATATTCCGCAACTGATTCTTCCAGTTGCTGTCGGCGCTGCCGGAACCTAAATCTCTCGGCTAAGACTGATGGTGTTGGCTGCAGGTGTGCTGCCAGTAACTCCACGGCTCTATTGAACGTCAATTCAGCCGGTTTGATTGGACTCGCCAATGATGACAGGAGCTCATAGGCCTCCTCACCCATAATTGAAATCAACGTCGGCAGTTTTAGCTCCGATTTCACATTATTGACTAGGAAGTACATTTCCAGACGCTCAACATAAGCGGACCAGTTTCCCGTTGTAACATTGAACTCCCGTACTTGTCCCACCGACATTTTCTTCGGTTCTGCGCTATAATTTCACTGTTAAACGTTTTAATTTTCCTCGTCGCCACTGTTAAATAAAAGGCGTGCTCTTGATACGACATTTATTTTTGGAAGGGCATAGACTAACCACGCGTGCCTAGATGAGAACCATAGTCATAGTGTTCTATGTAACTATAAAGGCGGGTACACACAACAATAATATCACGCCTTGTTTCCCCGAAGGGTTGGGCAGAGGTGTCCCTGTAGCAGGTACACCCACATTTCGCCAGTTGGCAAAAAAAATAGGGTAAAATTAAGATGGACTGCACCAAGCTGTTCTGGAACTCCTTCAAGCCGCGCTGTTTTTCATGTGTATTATACTCCATTTGAAATAAGATTAGACATTTAAACAAACCTTTTTACACTCCGTTCACCGATTCTGACTTCTATACCGTAGGTATAAGGATGGCATTAACAGCAAAAAAGTGGTTACAATACCAACTGTTTACTGCAGCTACCATTTGTCATGGCACCAACGCAATAGAAGTCAAAATCGGTTGAACAGACTGTAAAAAAGGTTTTGTTAAATGTCTAATCTTATTTCAAATGGAGTATAGTAAAATTCTATGTTCTAGAGGCAGTGGAATGGATAATGTAAACACAAAAAAAATTAGATAAACACAACTAAGCAGTACACCAAAAAGCTAAACAGCACGTACCTTAAACCATTACCCTTCGTTACCGTCCGGGGTCGAGCAAAAACGCTTCGTAATCCGTAGCTCAAAAAGGGCCTCAAATGGTCGTACGAGCCGTATATTTTAACGAAGTATAGTATAATTCTGCCGTAATTTGCAGGCAGGTGCGATTTTTAAATGCAGGTGTATCCTACATCTTTATTGGGGTCTTTCTCTTTACGTGTGTTTGCATCTTGAGGTTATTTTGAGGGCTCTTGGTGTGGGAAGATAATTGCTTGATATTTATGGATGTTTATGAGGTTATAACACGTGTATGTTAGTGTTATGGGGTTTTAGCATTTGGAATTCCTCAGTAGCAGCTAATCTTTATATATATAATTCTTCTGTACGTGTGTTTGTCACCTAGTAAAAGTAACAACAGCTGCACGGGTCGATCGATCCGGTTAAGCTACGCTTGCCGCGGTTGGTCTGTGGATGGGTGACCATCTTTACATACCGAGACCCCTCCGTGCCTCGGAAAGCACGTTAAGCCGTTGGTCCCGGTTGTCATTTGTAGATCTTTGACAGTCGTTACGGGTAGTTAGAAGCCCAAAAAGTCTGACAACCAGTCTTACCAAGGGGTATCGTGTTACCTAGTAACTAAGTTGTAGAGGTCAGATAGGCAGTCGCTCCATGTAAAATACTGGTATTCAGCTGCATCCGGTTAGACTGGAAGCCGACCCCAACATAGTTGGGAAAAGGCTAGGCAGATGATGATATGTGTTTGTCACCTAACTCCTCCTAAACGCTCATTCGCTCTCAGTTAGAATATGCGGTCCCTATTTGGAACCCCTTCTACCAAAAGTACATAGTTGGAATAGAAAGAGTCCAGCGCAAGTACCTCCGTGCTATGTACTACAGATGTCAGGGGGCTAAGACTTATCTGTCATACTCCCAACTTCTGGATAAGTACAAGCTCATCAGTTTGGAGAACCAGCGCAAATAACTGGAGGCCAACATGCTTTATGATATTGTTCACAATCATTTTGATGCCATTGATCTAACGAGTAAGCTTTGCTATTCTGTCCCCCGAACAGTTCACGCGCGTCAGGTTCGTGCACGTACTCTGTTCGCGCTAAACTCTTGTCGTACGAACTCTGGCTTACGCTGCCCTATTCATAGAATGTTGGAATCCCATAATTCAAATTTTATTGATATTGATATATTTGCATGTTCGAAATATAAATTTAAATCTAATATTATAACATTTTTATCATAATTGAATCTTATTATTATTATTTATTTATTGCTTAATTTAAGTAAATTAAAATGTTTCTCATCTAATTTGATTTTGTAGCTATATCTAGCTTTATGTAACTTATTTATTTAAAAAAAAATATTTGTTGATTTTGGTAATGCTCGTCAACCACTGATTTTAAATATGTTTTACCTGCGGATAATGCAGTGGACTGCAACATTGTCACCAAAAAGTTATGTTAACCCTAAGTATTATTATATGTTGTAGTTGTTATTATCCCTTAATAAATAAAATAAAAATAAACGGCTGGACCGATTTGGATAAAATTTTGTGTGTATATTTGAGTGGGTCTCTGAATTGTTTGAAAATACAATTGGACCCGGTAGGTGGCGCTGTTCGGACAGGACAACGTCTGTCGGGTCCGCTTGTATTTAAATAGATAATCGCAAAAGTACTATTGTTTACACTATGTTATAAACAATAATCTTTAAGATGTATTTGTTGCTTTATTTTTTCTTTCTTTTGCTGTGTGTGACTTGGCTGTCGCATTAGGTTAAGAGCTGTAATGGTAGTTTTATGGCATTTAAATAAATAATAGGTCTCGAGTTCCCTCTGACTTTTCGGATTCATGTGCGTATTGTATAATTATCACCTATCTGCCTGTGAGATATTTCTCGATGGCATGTGAAGCCAAGTTAGAGGCCCATGAACGGCTTTAAAACTCTGACACCAGGTTACCAGAGCGGGAGAAGTCATTTGATGATTTCCCACCCAAAAAAAAAAAAAAAAAAAAAAAAAAAAAAAAAAAAAAAAAAAAAAAAAAAAAAAAAAAAAGGTTAGTCACTAACCACACGAAATAGAGATAGAGCCCGGAGTCTGGATTCGTGCCCGGTTGATGGCAATAGGTGCGCGCAATATTACGTGGGACTTAAACATAAGTGGCGAAATGTGGGTGTGCAATAGATATACCTCTGCCTAACCCTTCGGGGATTACAGGCGTGATGTTATGTTAACACTCGTGGTAATGATTGTTTTTAGCAAGATCTTGTTAAACTGTACGCTGATTTCGTAATTCAGGTGAAAAAACAGTAGTTGCGCACGATATAATAATGTTTTTTCCGTACTTATAGAGATGCGCGAAATCCGTATTCATTGGAAAATATAAAGATATCTCGGAATTCGACGACGTCGTAACTACGTGGTCTTGTTGAGCAGTTAGTAATTTCTTGAAACAACGAATTAGTGTAATTTCTTATTCTATGAAAACAGACTTAGCAGTTATATTTCATGAACATTTATTGTAATTCTATTTTCTGTGCCTTCAATGTTAAGTTAACCTTAAGACCTTAACCTTCAGACCTTCAAACATACAATAAAATAAAAGGTTTAAAATCACAACGGACTATAAAAATTGAGAAGGGTTATCCCATTGCTTGCAAACACTCCAATATGGCGTTCCTCTCAACTGACCCTGAGGTCATGTGAAGACGATCGACTCGGCCATTTTATGGTGACCATGGCATATCTTTCTAATATTTTATTGTTAAAATCGACACATTACTAAAATCAAAAGCAGTTATAGCCCCAACTTACAAATAGGTCGTAGGTTCGGTAATTTCATCACCACTGCTCTCAAAACGGTGAAGGAAAACATCGTGAGGAAACCGATATGTCCTAGAACCAAAAATTCGAAGACATGTGACATCTACCAATCCGCACTGGACCCGCGTGGTGGATTACAGCCCACTCTCTCTCGAAGAGAGGAGGCCTATGTCCCAGCAGTGTGAACATTATAGGCTGAATATGACTAAAATCTAAAAGTACGAGCAATTTTTATTGTCTTCCTTTGTTTTGCTGGTGTCACTTCGAGTTTCCCTGAATTAGTTTGGAAGGATGCTAAAAACATTTTTTTTTTCTTAGCCATTATTGTCCCACGGCTGGGCAAAGGCCTCCCTACCCTCTTTCCACCTCTTTCTGTCCAGAGCTTCCAAGGACCAATCTTTCTTAAAGGAGTCCAGCTCAACCCCCCATCTCCGTCTGGGCCTGCCGCGATGTCGTTTGCCATTAAGCGGGACCCGCTGGGTCGTAAGTTTGGCCCATTGATCGTTTGACATGCGGCAGATGTGTCCTTATTTTTCTTAATTAACCTTCTTTTAAAAACATTCAGTATAAACATAAATTCACGCCTTCTTCTTATGGTGGTAGGCAGAAACAACAGAACGCCACTTGCTGCGATCCTTACATACTCCTATTGCCTCGTTTACGTTCATACATCTGGACATACACGCACGCCGGTTGCGAGTACTACGCACCTGTTCTTTCTGAAGAACATCACCAATAAGGTCACTATTTTTCCTTCTAGGGTGTCCTGTCTCTGCATTTCCACTCACATCTGCCTTGTAAATACCTTTTTAACCGACTTCCAAAAGGAGGAGGTTATCAATTCGACTGTATGTTGTTTTTTTTTTGTATGTTTGTTACGCGATTACTCCGTCAATTATGAATTGATTTTGATGATTATTTTTTTGTTTGGTAGATCAAACTTCAGAGGTGGTCCCATATAAATTTTATTAACTTTACTTGGGTAGTTTTTGAGTTAGCTTCAATAATACGTATTTTTACCTTGCTTAGTATGTGGATGATATTATGATAACTTCTTGTCACTGTTATTTATATAGCAGGTAGTGGTATTCGAATTTGTGTGGGGTAGGTATCTCAACTAAAAAGTGAAAAATGAAATTTTTTTACAAAAAAGAAACAACCGACTTCAAAAAAAACACTACAAAGTGAAAAATAACTTTAATTTCGGAAGTCGGTGACAAAGAACGAAAATTCAAAACCAAAGACACCGACTTCCGAAATTAAAGTTATTTTTCACTTTGTAGTTTTTTTTTTTGAAGTCGGTTGTTTTTTTTTTGTAAAAAGTTTTTTGTTAGTCGCTTTTCACCTCTCAAAATAACCAAACCATCTAAGCATATTCTTTCAAGATATAGGCATGAATTCTTTCTTACAGAGTCACGTGTCCCAAATTATTTCTTCACAAAGTTTCAAGAATATCCTCGGCCTTGCCTCTTTTGATTTCTGAGGAACCAGTGGAATCTGAAAATCGATTTTGTATCTTAAAACAGTATTCAAAAGAACCAATAAAGCTATGTAAAGCCTGTTGACGAAATACTCACGAAAACAAGATTAATTTGCCCTCGTTACAACTTGATAGCTTAATTCTACTGGGAGTTGGATTTCTTCTTCATTTTTATCTTTATCTATTAAATAAGATATGATAAGATAAGATCATTTATTTGTCCAAAACATAAGTATACACACATGGCATGCAAGATGTTACATAAAATTATAGCACAGTTATGTGTAATAGTTTTCGTATTTGTCTGTTTGACCACTTATTTCTTCTAAATTACGCAATGGATTTTGTTATGGTTTTCACCAGCATTAGAGAATTTATTCCGAAAGGTTAATGTGTATAATATAACTTAGACTTTACAAAAATCTCGATGTTTTGTCAAATCGTAAAAACCGTGCGAACAGGGGCGAGTAGATAATTATTATAATATATTTCTAATTTTAATTCTTCTCTCCTCACTTTAATCAACCCAGCCTCATCTAGATACAACGTTATACGTTACATAGTATCAGCCCAATAAAGCATGCTACATACAGTCCCGTTACGTTGACCGATCGGCGCGTGCGCACAGCGCTGCCGGAGCGTAAACATCTAAAGAACATTACCCAGTTTTT
Organism: Agrochola lychnidis; assembly: GCA_963680765.1. NCBI lineage: Eukaryota > Metazoa > Arthropoda > Insecta > Lepidoptera > Noctuidae > Agrochola > Agrochola lychnidis. The sequence continues at coordinate 3,948,511 of OY796852.1, forward strand.
GCTCAGCGGATAGCGGGTACGGAGATTTGTTTTTTCTTCGGATGTCTGTCTGAGATTGAAAGATTTAAGTGGATTTTAAGTTGGGAGAATTGGTCAGCGTGATTCTTATGGCTGGTTTTAGTTCGATAAAAATGTTGCGCTACTTTTATTTATCTGGCTAATAGGAACCCTACTATGAATGCAGTTTGTGCGCCACTTCTTCTTCCCAGCTAAAGCACTAGGAAGTGGTGTTTGGTGGGCGTTTTGAGGGACTGTCTTATGTAATTTTGACGTTCAAAAAGTGCTGACTCTCAGCCTAGTTTGAAAAAATTACTTTTGATTTTGTTTAGGTCCTGAAAATTATTAGGTACTACAGGTAGCCTGAAGGCAGGCTTCGAGGTAGACGTTTATTTTCAGAATACCAGCGCTGCGACATTTATTTTTAAATGTCGCAGCATATACTGAGATAGAAGGAGCCTTTTGAACTCGTACAGGACTTCCTGCTTTTATTTCATTTTAATTTGTTTTTTTATTAAATTTAGTTTTAATGAAAGTGTCTTAGTTTAATTTGTGATTTCCTGTGCCAGTTTCAATAAATACTTTTCATTCTTTTTTTCTTTATTTTCGACTGCCTAAGATTCTAATAGACGAAGGCAAATTTTGCGAAAGTAAATTTATTTTTAATTTTTTCGACTTTCATTAGATTACTGGAAAGTTTCACCTCTAGGTATTGTGTTACTTATTTCATCTGACCATCTGAGGCCGGAGTCATCCTACAAATTTGGGCTTAAACTGAATGATAATTTTCTTCACAACATAAAACACAAACCGAAAAACAAGCAACATGGTAATGAATTAAATAATTTGATAAAACTTAAACCAACCTACATTATACAGTCCATTTACCAAATGACTTTGCTAAAAACTTAACTCAATTATATCTATAATAAACGGTAGATATACTACACTACACAGGTGTTAGCTTAATTACTTAGGCAGAGTAAATTAGCCTGAAGTTGAGGTCGACGTACTTAAACCTAATAATAGTTAGGTAATTATAGTTTAGTATGCACAGTGTACGGAGCTAAGCAATTTATTTCAAGTTGATACTGAGAGTATGGAATAACATCTACTTATCTTCTTTTTCTTTTCGTGTGGAAAATTGCAATAATGTAATAACTAGAGATCGGATATTCGGATGCATATTTACCTAAAGTTAATATTTGGCTAAGAAATTATGGAAGTGGCTTTTTAATAAATTAAAAAAATAACATAAATCCCGGAATTCCATAACATCCGGGAATGCACAACTAATCAGATACATGGTATGGGAATGACTTATCAGCCCTCTTATGAAGGTTACTTTTGCGGTGCTAACATAAAAATTTATATACCCACTAAACATTTTTTTACGAAACTCAAAACACCGAGTTGTTTGTCGCTATGTGCTATGCCAATTTGGCAACCTGCTTTACAACATTAGCTAACATTTTTATAGATAAAAAGTACAAAATTTATCAATTCCAGAGTCGCGAGATTTTTGCGATCGATACAAAAGTGCATTCCTTATTAGCCAACACCTGAACGTTAGTAAACATAATACATTCGATTCCATAATCACAACTCTTAAAGTCGATCTGGGAATCCCGGGATTTTTTCGATACAAAAGTGCATTCTATAATAGCCAATACCTCAACTTTAGGTAAATATGCATCCGAATATCCGATCTCTAGTAATAACCCAAGGAATCAAAAATTTGCGCATAAAAGTCTTTAGTCTATACGGCATGCGCTGCGAAAACTATTTATGGCTAGATTTTGCCCGCGACTTCATCCATGAGCCTATAGCCTTCCTCAAGAAGGCTATAGGCTATTGGGCTATTCAATGCAAAAATATTTTTTTTAATCCGACTCGTAGTTCCGGAGATTACCCCCTACATACAAACAAACAAACTGTAATATTAGTATAGATACATAAAATATTGTACTACATGTTTATAAACACAAAAAGTCCGCGAGACTATTATGTCTAACTATTACAATAGTTAAGTAATAATCATACATATTATAAAGAGGTAAGCTTGTCAAGTATGTAGGAGGTAATCTCCGGAACTACTGATTCGATTCCGAAAATTCTTTCATTAATGGGAAGATACAATATTGCCGAGTATTATAGGACGTATAAAATTTTGTGTACATGTATTAAAACAAGAAATTTCACGCGGTTATAAGGTACAAATGCAATGACGAACCTTAAACAAGAGTTATTGAACTCAATGATGAATGTTTTGCTACAAACGCAGTAAGTTCTAAGTTTTCATGAAAACCTTCAAAATAATCAGCCTCAACAAGTTCTGATAACACAAATATTTTATTAAAATGCATAAAATAATGATCAAACGGAGCATAATCATGTGGTTTTTGAAGTAAAATGAATGTTCTCGTGTTTAAACTATTTAAGAAAATATTGTTCTTTTTGGCTTTAGATAAGTTCGACTCAACTAAGTTTTACTTTATAGTCACTGACTGTTTGAAATGCAAATGATGTCAAAAGAATCAAGATTTACGAAGAAGTTGATTAAAATATTTTATTTTTATACCAACTTGACTTAGGAACTTCTTTAGCTGTGATTTGAAATAAAGCAGCTAACTTGTTTTACATACATAAAAAGGATTGTGTGGTTTTATGAAACCACGGTAAAAGTGAAACTTTTAAGTGAACTTTAGACGCCGCCATATTGGCCTTGGCTGCTCTGACGAGCGCCTTTCACTTTATCCCCACTCCGCGGCCGACCGTTACGCGACATGCAACACACAGACGAAAAAGTTTGAGACGATGTAATAAAAGTTTCACTTTCAAAAGCATTCGCCTTCAAGGCTTCAAGCATAAGCATAATCAGCCTATAATGTTCCCACTGCTGGGACACAGGCCTCCTCTCTCCCAGAGGGAGTGGGCTGTAATCGGCGGTTTGGTAGATGTCACAAGTCTTCGAATTTTTGGTTCTAGGATATGTCGATTTCCTCACGATGTTTTCCTTCGACGTTTTAAGAGCGACAGCTTGGGTTCGAACCTACAACAAACAACTCGTAAGTCGGGGTCGTTACCACTGGGATACTTCATCATCATCATCATCATTTCAGCCGAAAGACGTCCACTGCTGAACATAGGCCTCCCCCAAGCACCTCCACTTCGACCGATTCTGTGCTTTCCGCATCTAGCGGATTCCTGCGGCCTTCACAAGCTCATCGGTCCATCTTGTGGGAGGCTTTCCAACGCTACGTCTTCCGGTGCGCGGTCGCCACTCCAGAACCTTTCGGCCCCATCGGCCATCCGTTCTGCAAGCAATGTGCCCTGCCCATTGCCACTTAAGTTTGGCAATTCTTCGGGCTATGTCGGTTATCTTGGTTCTCCAGCGGATCTCCTGGGATATTACCATCCTTTAATTTCTGGTGCTATGAGTCTGGTTGAGCAATTTACGTAGGTTGGTAGGTATAAGTATAACCAGAAACCCTATGCTCTAAATACTGAATTTAAATAAAAGACAGGTACGTTTGGCGACGACGACAGCCCCAATCCCAATCAGACCAATTTTTTAAGTGAGGCGCCACTGACGCGTGTACTCCGCACTCTCAACCTCAAAGCTAATCACATGGACCTACTCTGTTGTTCTCTGAGTGAGTTCACACAGAATGCATTATTTGTAATAACTTATAAGTTAGGTACATTTAATTATAATTAAGTTAATGATAAGTTAGGATTTGGATAAGAGTAAGATAAGTACGCTATCGCAATAGGTTACCCTGTAATGATAGATGTAAGTTGGAAATAAAACAATTAAATAATATTTTAACAAGACAGAAGACTTTGGGATTTCTAAGCTTCTACATCAGTTATGGTTACTTTTTAACCATCTTCAAAAAAGGAGGAAATTATGCATTCGGTGGGTGTTTTTTTAAACAGCAAGTAATCGTATACGAATTAGATACCACAACTAAAATATTAAAAAAATATAAAAAATACATACTTCTTGGAAGACAGTTGTTAATTTTGTTAAAAGAAAGAAAAATAGTATTTGTCACAGAAACACGTGCATACAAAAAGGCAAGAGTAATCAGAAAACAACAAAATAAAGTAGTACATAAGAAATCACGAGCATAAAACAGAAATAGTCGGCAGCTGCCTGACATGACTGTGACAAGAAGTCTTCCTCTCAGCATGATGCAGTGCTATGGGGCCCACAGGCTGCACTTTCACTCACAATACTCACACACATACTTACACCCACACATATACACATTTGATTTAATTTAAGTTAATGTTGAGAGCAGTGGTGGCCCAGTGGTAACGGCCGCGACTTACGAGTTGTAGGTCGTAGGTTCGAACCCAGACAGCCGCTTTACTTTGTGTAAATTATTTCATCACCACTGCTCTCAAAACGGTGAAGGAAAACATCGTGAGGAGACATGTGACATCTACCAACCCGCACTGGGCCCGCGTGGTGGTTACGGCCCACGCCCTCTCAAGAGAGGAGGCCTGTGTCCCAGCAGTGGGAACATTTATAGGCTGATGATGATGATGACGAATGTTAATTCATGTAGTTTTAGCAAAAACATTATACGATTTGCTATTAATATAACACGTCTTGCTATGGAAGAGCGGACTCTCCTAATACAGGCACTGATTTTCAGTAGTCACCCGAAAATGACGTAAGTACGGAAATCAAGTTAGATTCAATGATTTGTATAGGTAGGTAGAGTAACAAAATAAAATAAACAGAACTTAAAATTTAATACAACTAACCATACAACGAATTACGTAACAGCAGTACCTTTGTACTCTAAATTATAACATGGTCGTTTCTCTATGTATTTTCTGTGTGTACATAAATAATAAAATAAATAAATAAACATAAAAAAATTAAAATGTTGTTACAGGTGAGCTTAAATGATTTTGTTGTTTTGTCTCCGGCCCATTGCATCTGCTTGACACCATTTTAGTACAACATTAACTAACCTTGTTTACAGGTGCATATAAAATGACTACCAACCTACTTATACTCCGTTTGAAATAAGATTAGACATTTAAACAAACCTTTTTTACAGTCCGTTTGTCTAATATTTCATATATTATGTGCAAAAGTTTACCTGACGCTTCCCTAGATGGCGTTGGGATCGAAATAGATCTCGCTATGGTTACGTTACCGAGCAAACCATATGTAATTTAAGATTATATTTTTTTGGTGTGAGAATTGTAAACTATTCCATGTGAATTAATTAAACCTAATTGAAACAGTGTGAGTGTTTTCATTGGGTGTTCTCGCCTTCGGACCTTGAAATCCTGTTCATGGTCCTTCGGAAGCCGGATTGGCGTGAAGGTGTTTTTTTGGTAGTCATCGGTGGTGGTGGTGATTATCACCCCGCAACGTCAGTACTGGGCAGTGGATTGCTGTCCAGAGCATCCCTACAGCGAGGCGTCAGTGGTGACGTCGTCGAAGCAGAGGATCCGGCTGGGTGCCGGAGGAGTGACGTTGCGTGGAGGAGCCAGGCAGAGGAGTTCGCGGAGTGGCCATCAGAGGTCGCCACAAGTGCGACGTGCGACGTCTAGTATCAGTGTCAGTGAGTGTAAAGTGGAGAAATCGTGAGTACATTTTCGACCTTATTAATAGGAAGAATTTAACGTCAACAATTCAAGAAAGTGCATTGAAATTTGAACCTTAAATTCACTAGATAATTAACTTAGTCGTTGAAAATTTAATTAGTTTGGACTTGTACTAATTTTAAGCAAAAAGTGGTTCAAAAGGGGAATCCATGTCCGATTTTACTCAGAAATACAAGTTTAAAACACTTGTAAAATTTTAAACGTTATCTGGGACTTAGAAAAATATCGAAGTGCTTCGAAGAAACTTACAATTTTTGTGGTGTTTACTGGACAATAAGTTTATTTATAGTGTTATGAGTATCTAGTTAATAAAATTTGCGAAATAACCTACTTGTGTTTTTAATTAAGAATGGAGTCGCTTAACGACATTCAGGAAGACATTAAAGCTAAAATGCTCAAATCAAACTCTAACTTTAAAAAAAGTCCTAAAGAGCGTCTAACTGTTTCTTATATAGAAACTAGGATTGAAAACTTAGAACAGCAATGGCAATTATTCTACAAAACACATGTAAGAATAATTAGTGAGGTACGAAAGTCTGATTTATTTAGTTCAAATTATCATAAGAATAGCTTATACGAGGAGGTCGAAGAGTTTTATATACATTTTAAAAGCGAACTGAAAGAAATATTAAACAATATGAAAATGTCTAGTGAAATGTGTAATGTTAGTCCAGGAGCTAGCTGTAGTACAGGATTTAGAAACTTTAAGTTACCTGAGGTTAAGATACCTGTGTTCTCTGGAAATTATAGTGAGTGGCAGACGTTTAGGGATTTATTTGGAGGGTTAATACACAATAATAAAACTCTAGACGATGCGCAAAAATTATATTATCTTAAAGGGTACTTAACCGGAGATGCAGAGCATTTATTAAGAAACATTAATGTAACATCGGATAATTATACGGCTAGTTGGGCAAAATTAGAAGCAATGTATAACAATAAAAGGTTTTTAGCTAACGGAATTTTAAAACGTTTGTTTAATCAAAAGGGTTTAACAGTAGAATCTGCAACTGAAATAAAAAGATTACTTAGCACTACATCTGACTGCTTAGTCTCTATCCAAAATTTAGGGATAGATGTTACTTCTTGGGACATCTTAATAATACACATTGTTAGTGCCAAATTGGATAAGGACACCAGGAAAGCTTGGGAATTAAAGGTAGCTTCAGAGGCAACCGATGATTTGCCTACTTTTACTCAATTTACGGATTTTTTAACTGGCCGCTTTCGAGGTTTAGAAAATTTAGAAAATAAGCCTCATGTTCAAAAAAGTTCGCAATCGTTCCATGTGGTAGGAAAAGGAAAAGCGGAATTATCTTGCCCTTTTTGTTCTGCCGCTCATAAGATAACTGCTTGTAAAGGTTTTGCTAAAGAAAATAACGATACTCGACGTGATTTCGCACAGAAAAATGGGCTATGTTTCATTTGTTTGGGTAGTAACCACTCTGCCAGATTTTGTAGAAACACCGTCAAATGCCATTTATGTAAAAGACGCCACCATACTTTACTCCACCCTAGCGGTGGTTCTGGGTCTGTTGGTGAGGACACGGGCGTTGTTCAGAAGGAAGCAGCGTCAGCTGCTACTAGGAATAGTACCTCAATGGAGGAAACTCAAAAGGCCGCTGTACAAGCGGAGGGATCTACTAAACCAATAGTTTCATGCCTTTCGACAGGAAATTGCAAGGATACGGTTTTAATACCTACGGCTTTAGTAAAAGCCAAGTCAAAGGATGGAACATATCGGGTAGTTCGCGCATTAGTAGATCAAGGTTCACAAGGATCTTTTATTACTGAGTCTATGGCTCAATATTTAGGGTTAAGGAAAACTTTAACAAAACACCGTGTTACAGGTGTAGGTGGTAATAAAACAGTTATGTCTAATTCTTCAGTGGTTGTTGATATTCGTTCTCGAGTGAATCCAGATTATAGCGTTAAAGTAAACGCATACGTTTTGAAGTCCATCACATCCCTTCTCCCAGTTGTGACAGCAACCAGGGTAGAATGGGTAAAGTTGAGTGAAGACGATTTGGCCGATCCTGAGTATCACAGGCCTAATAAAATTGACGTTTTATTAGGTGCTGAGATATTCAGCCAAATTATCCAAGATGGCATCAAAAAGAGTACCAGTGGATCGCTCGTAGCACAACAAACAGAATTTGGATGGATTCTTTCGGGTGTTGTCGGTACAGAAAATTCGTCCGACATTAATTCATATTCTGGTATCACTGTTATGCATTCCAATGTTCAGGCTGATGACTTCTTACGTAAATTCTGGGAGCTAGAAGCGGAGCCATCAGGAACTGAAAAAATACTTAGTATAGAGGAAGCGGAATGTGAGAATATTTTTACAAATACCACAAAGCGAAACGAAACCGGACGTTACATTGTAAGGCTGCCGTTCCGGGATGGTAACCGAAGTTGTAAGGATGGTGAATCTAGGTTCATATCTGAAAAAAGGTTAAAGAGCTTAGAATATAAACTTTCAAAAAATCACAAATTAAAGGCGGATTACACTGCGGTGATGCAGGAGTATATAGAACTTAACCATATGGTAAAGGTATCTCCAGAAGAAAATAAAAAGGGGTTGTACTTACCTCATCACGCAATACTCCGGGAAGATAAGCAGACAACTAAGGTGCGCGTGGTATTTGACGCTTCCTGCAAGGGAATAAATGGGGTATCGTTAAACGATGACTTGATGGTTGGCCCGACACTGCAAGCAGAATTACGACATACGGTTATGCGTTGGAGAACACATCCAATTTGTATAAGTGCTGATATAATTAAAATGTATAGACAGGTTCTTGTCAATAGAGATGATACAATGTTTCAGAGGATTCTTTGGAGGGATGATCCTGAAAAAGAAATAGAAGAACTTGAGTTGGTGACAGTAACATTTGGTACTTCATCGGCGCCATTTCTCGCAGTACGTTGTTTACATCAGGTTGCTTATGATGAAGGGAAGAATCATCCATTAGTAGCAAAAATCATTCTTAATGATTTCTACATGGATGATTTAATGACAGGGGCAGAAAGTGTTGCGGAAGGATATGAAATTCATACAGCACTAACCAACATTCTAGCTAAAGGGGGATTTCCATTGCAAAAATGGATAAGTAACAGTGAAGAATTACTGCAGAAGATAAGAGAAGGTAAAAGGGATAAGGCTGAGGAAGTAAAAATAAAAATAGATAATATTACAAAAATACTCGGACTTACCTGGGATCCTCGCGCTGATGTTTTTCAGTACTCTGTCGAACTGCCTCTCCCGACGGAACCTGTAAGTAAAAGGAAGGTCATCTCAGATATTTCTAGGCTCTTCGACCCGTTAGGTTGGTTATCACCTTGTATTATTTTAGCTAAAATTTTAATACAAAAGCTATGGTTAGCAGGTATAGGTTGGGACGAAGAATTGCCCAGTAGTTTATTAAAAGAATGGATTACTTACCGTAAGGACTTATTTTCTTTAGTGAATGTTAAAATCCCACGTTGGCTTAACACTAAATCCAGTAATGTAAAGACGGAGCTACACGGTTTTTCGGATGCTTCAAAAATGGCCTACGCTGCAGTGGTATACGTCAGAGTTATAGAGGCAGAGGGTAATATAAAGGTTGCGTTAGTTACCTCGAAAACCAAGGTGTCTCCCATAAAACAGGTGTCAATACCTAGGTTGGAACTATGTGGAGCCGTTCTATTAGCCAAGTTGATGGTGGACGTTGCTAAAACTCTGGATGTAAATGTATTAGATGTGCACGCTTGGACGGATTCTGAAGTTGTACTCGCATGGCTTAATTGTCATCCAAGTCGGTGGAAAACGTTTGTGGCCAATCGCGTTGCAGAAATCTTAAACACATTGGATACACAATATTGGTCATATGTTCCATCGAAACAAAATCCAGCGGATTGTGCCTCTCGTGGCGTGGCTCCAGGAGAACTCGGCAATACTGCGATATGGTTTAATGGACCAGAGTTTTTAAGGCAATCAGTGATAGAATATAAAAAACCTAAACACTTGATTACTAAATTGGAGGAAGTGAAGGTCCATTCGGGTATCCTTGATATTTCTTTATGGGACAGATTTTCATCGCTTTCAAGGATGATCAGGGTAGTAGCCTACTGTAGGAAGTTCTTGCACTTAAGAACCAATTGTGCTAACAAGAAAAGAAATAAACAGTTGTCTACAACCGAACTCGGGGTGGCGATGGAAGTCTGTATTAGAGCGGGTCAAGAAGAAGAGTTACAAGAAGAAATACAAGAACTTAAGGGGATGGGATCTTTAGATAAAAAGGGTAAAAAATACAAATCGTTGAACTTATTTTTGGACTCAAAAGGAGTAATTAGAGTGGGAGGTAGATTAGAGATGTCTCAGTTGAGTTATGATCGCAAACATCCTATACTTATACCTAAAGATTCCTTTCTCACAAAGCTTCTCATAAGCGAGGCGCATCAAAAAACGATGCATGGGGGGCCTCAAGCTATGATTGCTTACTTGAGATCACGGTATTGGGTTGTAGGGATTAAATCTTTAGTAAAGGCCTATTTTAGAAAATGCGTTACTTGCATTAGGTACACAAATAAGGCCAGAAGCCAACTAATGGGACAGCTACCATCTCCTCGTGTTACACCAAACAAAGTTTTTCTGTACAGTGGCGTCGATTACGCTGGCCCGATAAACGTCAGAGTGTCTAAAGGACGTGGTAATAAATCGTACAAGGGGTATATCGCACTCTTCATTTGTCTGTCTACGCGGGCGATTCATATCGAAGCAGTTAGTGACATGACGTCCAAAGGTTTCTTGGCCGCTTTTAAGAGGTTCGTGGCGAGGCGTGGGCACTGTGCAGAACTACATAGTGACAATGGCACAAATTTTGTTGGCGCTGCACGAGAACTGCGGGAATTATTTAATGAAGAAAAATCAAATTTTATTCCCGAATTAGTTCAGTGCTTGGCAAATAATGGTACAAAGTGGAACTTTATTCCCCCTCACGCTCCGAACTTCGGCGGTCTATGGGAGGCAGGAATAAAGTCAACCAAATACCATCTCAGAAGAGTTATAGGGAACTCTACATTAACGTTCGAGGAACTAACGACGGTGTTGGCACAAATTGAGGCGTGCCTCAACTCGAGACCGCTTTCCTGTGTGGATCAAATTGAGTTGACGGTATTAACTCCGGGTCATTTTCTGGTTGGAGAACCACTCGTCCTTGTACCTGATTTGAATTTCGAAAAGGCCAATATTTCTAGTCTCAGACGGTGGCAACTTACCCAAAGAATGTTGCAGGACTATTGGCGGCGGTGGTCACAAGATTATTTAAATCAATTTTTACAACGCCATAAGTGGGCTCTCAAGAATCCAGAACCAGCCATAGGTGGCATAGTCCTTATAAAGGAGGATGATTTACCTCCTGGCAAGTGGTTGCTGGGGAAGATAGAGTTAAAGCATCCTGGGCCCGACGGAATCACTCGAGTCGTTACTGTTAGAACTAAAAATTCCCTGATAAAGAGACCTATTACTAAATTGGCTATTCTACCTGTAGCAACTTAAACTTTGTGTTTTTAAGGTTTATTTAAGAATATGTAGTGTTCATAATTGAATGCATCTAGTTTGTAAGCATTACTAAATTGTTTTTTTTGTCTTTTATAAACCTTCACCCATGTTATTTTGATATTAAAGTGTGTATCTGTTGCACCCAATATTATTAGACATGTTGCATGGTGGGCGGTTTAGATTAAGAAAAGGACATTCTGCAATATGTCCTTGGTGGGCGGTATGTCTAATATTTCATATATTATGTGCAAAAGTTTACCTGACGCTTCCCTAGATGGCGTTGGGATCGAAATAGATCTCGCTATGGTTACGTTACCGAGCAAACCATATGTAATTTAAGATTATATTTTTTTGGTGTGAGAATTGTAAACTATTCCATGTGAATTAAACCTAATTGAAACAGTGTGAGTGTTTTCATTGGGTGTTCTCGCCTTCGGACCTTGAAATCCTGTTCACCGTTCAACCGATTTTGACTTCTATACCGTAGGCATAAGGATGGCATTAAAAGCAAAAAAATTGGTTACAAACCAACTGTTTACTGCAGCTGTCATTTGTCATGCCGCCATCGCAATAAAAGTCAAAATCGGTTGAACGGACTGTAAAAAAGGTTTAGTTAAATGTCTAATCTTATTTCAAACGGAGTATAGGTAGGTCTAGGTTTGTAATTTTTCTAAGAAAACAGTCATTATGTTGATGTCTACGTTAGTTCAGCGTTGTTATTTAATCTCCAATATTAAGGTCACGAGAAATACAAGCTTGTTATTTAAATCTTGTCTTCGTTATTATAGTACTTTTCTGACGGTTTTAAGAATAATAAGGTTGTCTCATAGAAAAAAAAAAACATACAGCTTAAAATATGATGAGATTTCAGGTGCCATTTTTTTTTTTGTTTAAAGTACATTTGAAGTGTTACGCCTAAGAAATTATTTTAATTAAGCAACGTTAGTCTAAAAATATTGTTTTAGACACATTTGGCGTGAATTTATATTTTAACGCTTTTTTATATTAAAACCCAAAAAAATACACACTACAATTATTTCCGCATTGTGTCTTAGAAAAAATATTTAGAGACAATGTTTTCTATTACAAATATTCATGAATAGCTGACCCGACCGACGTTGCCTTGTCCAAATTTCAATTCCCATACAATCATCGTCAGCCTATATGTTCCCACTGCTGGGACACAGGCCTCCTCTCTGTGAGAGGGAGTGGGCCGTTATCCACCACGCGGGCCCAGTGCGGGTTGGTAGATGTCACATGTCTTCGAATTTTAGGTTCTAGGACATGCCGGTTTCCTCACGATGTTTTCCTTCACCGTTTTGAGAGCAGTGGTGATGAAATAATTTACACAAAGTATCCCACACAATAAAGCTAAATATATATAACTTTCAGTTCTTCCCGAATTTTCCAATTTACTGGGAAACTTATTGGATTTTTGAAGTGAAAACTTCTTTAGGCGCATTGGGCATTTTAAGATGGAAAAAAACAATTGAACTTGCGACACCATTACCGACACCTTATTTTTGTAAACGCTATTGTGTTCTTTTTATATTACGTTACGGATCAATGTTTTATGCAAGTATTTTTACTTTAAAGGTTTTGGAATTTTTTTTTTTTTTGCAAACGCGATGGTGCTCTTTATTTAGATAAGGTTACGGATCAATGTTTTATACAAGTATTTTTCTTCTACCAAGGCGATCCTGCACAGTAAAATTGTTTCACTACTGTCGGTACTCCCGGAGTGCCACATTTCTTTTTTTTCATAAAAACTTTTTTCGGTCTATCACGAACATTTTAAAACGAAAAATAATCAAATCGGTCCAGCCGTTCTCAAGTAGTACGCTTACCAACGAACAGCATTATTGAACAGCGATTCAAATATAAAAGTTACACAGAACTTGCCCTTGTTAGCACAAAATAAGATATTGTTGCACTTTGCGAATAAAGCGTGATCCCCTTTCAAGAGTTTCGTGAAGTGACAATACGCTGGTTTTATAGATTTTCAGATTAAATATCACGGCGTGGTCTCAGTATGAGCGATAATTAATTAGACTGTAATTATCGCTTGTTTGTTTAAAGTCCGGGGGGCTCGCGGTCGCTTTTTCAAGTGGTTGCCGCTGGGCGCGGAGCGGTCGCTTGTTCAGGTGGTTGCCGCTGGGCGCGGAGCGGTCGCTTGTTCAAGTGGTTTATTCTAGATACCCGTTGGACACTTCTAGTATCCGCCGAACAAGCGACGGCTTTTCGACTGCCGGACACTATAGTACACGAAATTAGTTTTTCAGCGGCTGTTCATCAAGAAAAGGATAGAAAATGCGTTGAACCGAATAATTATAAAGGTTAGAACGTAATATTCAACATGTGTCCGCGATTAAAGCGACGGCTTTTTCCCCTTGGGTACTATATTATCCAGAAATCAAAGGGTTTTCTAAGACTGCGGCGAACGCTACGTAGCATCTGCAACTTACTGTCGAATGACGTCACTGAAACTTTATTTATGCAAGTGAGTTGGTGTGTTTCCCAGAGCGTTTTTGGGACCGTAAAATCAAACCCCGCTGTCATCATTTTCATTTATTTATTTAACATAAAACGGCCAAGGCCAATTACATTAGTTAATTAAAGACAAAAGATTATTAAGGTATATTAAACAAAAGTATACAACTACTCGACAGTCATACACTCATCTCACAATACTCCAGACATACTGACAAGATCTTCTTCAATTCATCCGCGAACACATCACAGTCAGGCTTAGCGTCCAAGAGAGCGTTGAGTGCAGAGAGTGTGCGAGGGACGGGAGACTGGGCTCGAGCGACGGTTCGACTCCGAGGCACGGCGAACAATCTATGCCTCCTTTCACGGTTATAATTTATCGCAGCAAAAAGATGGGACAGTTCATAATGCAGTTCAGGAGCATCGGTTTTTCCGTGAAGGATCTTCCATGACAGCCCTCACTGCGGTCGTTATGTGGCGGCCACCGCTATCGTAAGAAACTGTAGCTTAAAGTAAATAGCACACATTCAACTCGGAAAGGGATCGACACCGTATCAACTCGACCCATTCAGTATTCTTTGTATGAAACTCCCTACTGCTACGCACACTAATCGGAATCGTAACGTAATCGCTTCGCCTCGGGACAAGCTCACGAACCGCGGCGATACGGTGACAATCCCTATCCGAGTTGATATGTGTGTTGTTGGTGTGTGTGTGTGTGTGTTAGTCAACGACCTAGATTACGCGGTCCTTCCAGGTTTTGTATTCACCAAACTTTTTCTTCCCGCCTTCAAAGAAAACTGCGCCCGAGATTAATTAACTTACTTAGCGCGTGCTCTAGCTAAGCATTATTCGTATCACTGTCGCACTGCTATCAAACTATACGTGCAAAAAAGAGACGGAAACATATCTAAGCTAAAGTACGTGCTAAGTAACGTTTATTAATCTCGACCGAAACTAAGTACAATCACCAGTTTTTGGCAGTTCCTGGAAAGGCTTAAGAATAAGAATAAGAATAAATTTATTTATCAAAGTTTGAAAAAGAAGAAAGAAAAATTGTTTATACTGCACAAACTAAACGCACATTACAAAAAAAATACTATTAGTACACATTTACAACTTAACCAAAAGCCTCGTATTCAAGATTCAAAACTAATAAAAGTTTTACAAATTTTGCAAACAGGCAGGCTGGCATCTTGGCAGGCTGGTGAAGGTTAAAACCTGATGATAAGTTCTTGAAAACAGAGACTAAATCGCCTAGCGGATCCCAACTATGGTGGGGTCGGCTTCCAGTCTAACCAGATGCGGCTGAATACAAGCATTTTACATGGAGCGACTGCCTACCTGACCTCCACAACTCAGTTACTGGGTAACGAGATACTCCTTGGTAATACTGGCTGTTAGACTTTTGGGCTTCTAACTACCCGTAACGACTGTCAAAGATCTACTAATGACAAGCGGGACCAACGGCTTAACGTCCTTTCCGAGGCGCGGAGTGCTCTCGTATGTAATGGATGGTCACCCATCCACGAACTGACCGCAGTAGAAAGAAGACAAGGACAAACTACTAATCAGAAATGTAATATGAGACAGCTGGAAAAACAACTGTGTATGAGCAGTGAAAGTGTGACCGCCGGACTGCCAAGTCATAGGTCTCGAGTTCGAACCCAAGACACGCATCTCTGACTTTTAGAATTCATGTGCGTATTGTATAATTATCACTTCCTTCCAAAACGGTGAAGGAAAACATCGTGAGGAAACCGGCATGCCTGAGAGATATTTCTCGACGGCTTGTGAAGCAAAATCAGAGGCCCATGGGTGGCTTTGAAACTCTGACACCAGGTTAGTCACTGTCACGAAAAGAAGATGAAGCAAAGGAGGTGGACCAAAGCAAGAGGAAATAACGATATTTTAGTCAAAAGTAGCTGAAATAGATAGAAGCCATTCAGTTTTATGGAGAGGGCCATGCTTGGAGTTTCCCTACGTGATCGAATCAGAAATGAAGAGATCCGCAGGAGAACCAAGGTAACCGACATAGCCCGAAGAATTGCCAAACTTAAGTGGCAATGGGCAGGGCACATTGCTCTCAGAACGGATGGCCGATGGGATCGAAAGATTCTGGAGTGGCGACCACGTACCGGAAGACGTAGCGTTGGAAGGCCTCCCACAAGATGGACCGATGACCTTGTGAAAGCCGCAAGAATCCGCTGGATGCGGAAAGCACAAAACCGGTCGAAGTGGCGGTGCTTGGGGGAGGCCTATGTCCAGCAGTGGACGTCTTTCGGCTGAAATGATGATTCAGTTTTATAGCATAACTATACTCCATTTGTAAAAAGATTGGACATTTAAATAAACCTTTTTTACAGTCCGTTCAACCGATTTTGACTTTTATTGCGTTGATGGCATGACAAATGGCAACTGCAGTAAACAGTTGGTATTGTAACCAGTTTTCTTTTTGCTTCTAATGCCATCCTTATACCTACGGTACATAAGTCAAAGTCGGTTGAATGGACTGTTAAAAAGTTTTTTCAATTTCTAATCTTATTTCAAATGGAGTATAGTGCACTGCCAAAGACAGAGAGTTCAGTAGAGATCACAAAATTACTCACTTTTTGTAGCAGTAGCAATGCGTCTGAAAATGCTGCAATGGCATCATCATGTTCAGCAGTGGTTTACGGCATTTTATTTCGAACTGCATTGCAGTGAACACCACAATTCCCTAAACCACATTTTAACTGGAGCGTACATGATGAAAATGTAACGTCCGTGTCGTGCAGAATGTCGGATTTTCGTCATAAATTAACTAGGAATGCAGGCAATATATACCATATTGCGTGGGACAAGTTAATAGGGACCTTGGGATAAGGTTGGGGTATTTTACCTTGACCTTGAGGTCATTTACGAGCCTCTAAGGCCCTTTGGCGAAATATCGGAAGTGGCAAAATAATGTATGGAAGGTAAAGTTGCAATCTTGTTTATATTGTGACACTTGAAGTGGGAATGGGTCTTTATACATATTTTATTTACAACAACTATTTTACACCTACCTATACTTACAAATAAAAAAATAAAAAATATTGGAAGGTACATTTTAACGAGAGATCAAAAGCAAAAAAAAAATGGTATATACAGAGTGAGCCTCCTCATATACCCAAGTTCTCCGGGTCGAAACTGAGTGGCCGTAAAGTTGTTGCTGCGCATCGTTTGAAGTCAGGGCATTTTCCACTAAACAACTTTGCTTATCTCATGCGAAATTCGGACTCTTCTAACTATTTTTACCACACACCTCACGTGTGTGGTAAAATAGAGGATGCACAGAATGTGTTGGTGTAATGTGTCCAATATACAACCAAAATAAAACGCATTTCTCAACTCGATGAAATTGTCGGTAATGGATGTTAGAATGTTCCATGGTATTTGAGCCAAGTCTACTTCTGAAGCAGCATATCCTTTTTTATTAGATAAGAAATTAGATTACCTAAGTTTTGTGTGACTAATGCCCGTTTTCACCGACAACTAAGTGACACTTAAGAAGGCGGCGACGCATTAATTATCTATACAAACGTAATACCTAAATTATTTGCAATTTGGACATATTTCCACCATGTTATGTTGTTATTCGGATTTAGACTGTTTATCTAGGCTCCTACATCTTTTTTTTTTTTCAAAAAACTTTTCTAAAATGAAGTTAAAGTCCCTAAATAAAAGTGCTTTGTTGGATTTTCAACTCTCAGAGCTAAGCCTAGCGTTGAAAATCCAACAGTGCACTTTTACCTAGGGATTAATTTAAGTGTCACTTGTCCGTGAAGGTGAACACGGGCATAAGATTAGTAAATTTAGGTTAGGAATAAGTTGTTTTTTGTAAAAGTACGATGGCATTGACATCGTCGTGTACAAAATGCGCTTAAATAAATAAAGATAAAATAAAATAAAAATACAAATTAAAACTTTGAGTTTGTCTTTAGATATCTTTTGGTAGTTTGGAGGTCAGCTACAACTTTGTTTCAAAGTTGTTTTTATGACATCGTTTTTATTGTCTTTTAGGTCATAAATATGTAATACATCTGTGACCGATTGATTAGAAATAGTTCTTTTACGAAAAGTTCGTTAGGTATACTTTCAATCGACTTGGAAGTATATAGAGTTGTTAATACTCTTTTAACTTAATGTAATTGATTCTTGTTTAATTCCATCATTCCTATTATTAATCTGCATTTTATTGTAAACTTTTCAATTACCTATTATAATTATTTAACTTAATTTGATTAATTGATTGTATTTTTATTAATTTATTTGATCTTATTATTATTAATTTATTTGAATATATTATTAACTTATTGATTTTGTTGTTATTTTTATTATCACTTTAATTATTAATAGGCAAACTATGTCAGTGCTGTGCACACCTTTAAGTGACAAGTTCGCTGTAATTTGTAAGTTTTAATATGATATGCTCTCTGTAAATGTTTTTGTGAACTAGTCGTTGGAGTGCCATAATAAATAAATAATTTATTTAAAAAATGGGAGGAAAGTTGCAGGCACGATAGATAAGCAAAATAGTTTTACAGCTCTACATAGTTCAGACGGAAATCAAAACAAAACAACAATAAAGTATTTAGTTCTGAATTCAAATTATTATACACGATAAATGTAATAATTGATGGCCACGGATATTAGCATTCGTTTATATTCGGAAATGCGATGATACCCGACGGACATTAAGAAAATAGGAATACTGTACTTCTTTGCTGGCTCTAATACAACAACTGCTTCTTACTTACCCCACTTCATGGAAAACAGCAGACAAACCAGAACTAACAGGAACTAATGTTCATTATAAACGGCAACTACGGCGGCCCTTTTTCAAGATATCCACTCACAACAGATGATGAATTTCTGCATGCATCGCCTCTTCTCTATATTTCATTCCATTCACATTCACACTTAAACTATTGACGTGACGTCTCAATGACACAAAAAAGCGATTAATCGATTACAAGTATATTAATGTCCCATACTATTTCATACTAAATATTCAATGAATGATCAATAAAACCCCATAATATATTCAATACATATCACGAAGGCTATTATTCCGTCCTTGTATAAATCTGCTGTTTTGTCTAAGCACTTATGCATTCCTAGCGCGTCAGATTCCAGGCACTTAGCTTTCTGGGAACAACAATCGGTAGCTCTACCTCTTACGTCAGGAGAGCAGTCTTTGTGACTGCATTTAGAGCTAAAATATTATGAAATTAAGTAAGCAATAATTTATTTACTAAAAACTTAGCCTAGATAACATCAGTGTTGTTCAATTATGGGATGGGTATGGCCATTATAAATGAGTAAAACCCCTGCCCTTCAAACTAGGAAAATCCTGTATCGAAATGAAATGAAATTGTTTATTCTGTAAATAGGATATCAAAGTCACTTTTACACGTCATGTAAAAAAATTATTAAAAATAAGCTAGATGAATTCGGCGTTTCCTATCTGACTACTTTGAGAAGAAAGGCCGAAACAAACTCAGAGGTCGCAGTCTCTTTTAAAGGCCAGATATAATCTTGGTCAGGCCATATGAGGACCATGTAGATTAGTGTCTGAAAAGGTCTTTTGAGGAAAGAACCACACAGATTTGAGTCGACCTGTCCAGTCAGTGCAAGCATTTGTCAGTAATCGTGGAGCTCAACTCAGAACATAAGGAGTTCAACTCGACGAACAATACCAAAGAAAGGACATTTGGGTAGGCCGCATAAACTACTCAAACTGCCAGACCATCACTAAAACGAGCAGAGAAATAAAAATAATATCCACATAGTCCTCACATTCACAATAATGAAGGACAGTGTTCTTTGGTGAGATTGACACGTTTTACAAAATATTTATAAATTCTAATGTTAACATATAAATAAGTGGATTTAATGGTTAATTGTGTGTGAGGCTATGGGGTTAACCTAATCTATTGGTGTGTGTGAGTGTGGTATACGGTAAAAAACAATCTGTCGAGGAAGTGTAGTGAAAGATTTGGTATTTTAGTCGTTAATTCGTAGAATAAATGAGTTCCTCTGTATCACAATAGTTTAGATTTAAGAGCAAATCTAACAATTTTCTTTTTAAAATTGTTACTTGATACCTCAATAGTTATTACTTGCCGTTTGTATTGAAAACTTACGGAGGTACTTGTTTGACTATTGAATAAGTTACTTAAAAATATCTGGGTTTATCTGAGCTAAGTTTATGAATCTCTTGTAAAGTGCAACCTATGTCAAATGTATAAATCGAAGCTTTGAGCATAAGAAACGGCAGACAGTGTCACTTGACGCATTGCTACATGATGTATAAATTTACCATAACGCCTGGAATAAGTGTTAAATCAGTTAAGGAAGCATGAAGAATTTTTATTTCAAGTTTTACTGCAAATTAAAACAACTGCAACGCCGGCTGTCGCTGAAAACCAGTGCTGGGCCTCTGTCTCGCATGGGGTCGCAGCAATATGCTGAGCGATTGCCGTTTTGTGTGGATGTGATGCATATTTTCCCCCAAATTGTTATTTTCTTGTTTTTTTCTTTCTTTGCGTCATGTTTACCGCAAATAAACGGATTTTTTTTGTTTTCTTTCTTACTTAGTATATTTTTTATCTTAATTACCTAACGTATAATTAATTTCTAAATGTTTGACAACCTTTTGATCCTTCTAATAAATTAGTCTTTATGTACCCCGGAAAATCATCATAAGATGGCGCTACCATAAAGCAATGTCCTCCACACGATATGAAAGGAATAAATACATGTAAACAACATATCACATAATGTCTTTTATAATATATTCAACGTCTAGACATAATAGACAATATAATCACGAGTTACTATTAACTATACCATATATAATATAACTTGTTTTGTCTACAATCAGTCGGAAGGTGATTTATTTATATTGTTTTGTTTAGGATATGAATATGAACACATAACACACCATCACGCCCATATTCCCCGAAGGGTTGGGCAGAAGTGTAGCTGTAGTACCTGTAAGATAAAAAAAAACTACTGGATAAAATAGATCGTAGCAAAAATATATTCAAAGAAATTTTATAGAGTGACAGCCTATTTTACATAACAAAAGTACTCGAAGAACCTATTCATTTTAAATTCAAATTTACTTCATAAGCACGTCATATACACAAAGTTTGTATATCCAATAGTACCAACACCCACATCTCGCCAGTTATGTTTAAGTCCCATGTAATAGGGGGCGAGCCTATTGCCATCAACCGGGCACAAACTCAGACTCCGGGCTGCCACTGAGAAATTCCAGAAGTAAAACCGCAATAACACTTTGTTCTACCCGGGAATCCAACGCAGGACCTCATGCTCAGGAGTATAGCGCTTGCGCTTGGACTAGAATAGTCCACGACAGAGAGGAATGGCTAAAGATGGAGGAGGTGGGCACCCAATAACACTAATTAAACAAAAACTATGTTATTTTATTTTATTCAATCTATAAAATCAATCTATTTATTTAATAATCTATTTTTGTTTATCAAGTTTATTGTTAAAATGCATGCTTAAATTATTATGAATGAATTAACTAGTTTTTAATTAGAAACAAAACAATATTTTGTGATACTATTTAATGATTTTTTTCATGTATATTTTGGGAAATAAAAGGCTTAAATAATAATAACAGGGGGCGAGCCTATTGCCACCAACCGGGCATAAAGCAACAACTCAACTCAACTTATATTATTATCTGGCAAATAAAATAATTTGTTAAAACTCATTGTTAACGCAAATTAACATGTTTTATATTTTTAATAATTTTGAATTCAATAGCCTAATCATAAATTATCTGTATGTTGTATCGAAACTTAACTCACTACTTGCAACACTAGTTTATAGATTTTGAGTAAACTCTATGATTGCACTCTGTCACTTGTCTATCGCTCGGGAAGCAAGGAGCGAACTGGGGGCCTACCACAAGCTCACTAAGCAGTATTATTTTAATATTACTTCAGTGTGGGAAAGAGATGAAGCTCTACAGGACGTATAGCTCCATCTCTTTCTACCACTGAAATAAGATTAAAATAATACTGCTTTTGAGCTGGTGGTAGGCCCCCTGGTCATTAAAACTTCACTAAAATTAATTCATTTATTCAATTTCACGAAGAAGTTCTCATTAAGAGTGTTAAAGTTACTGTCGATTGTGTATTGTTCATACATTATATCAAGATACCAGAGGAAAGTCATCAGTTTTTCATTTCGCCACCATTGTTCATATTCAACATTCCGGTTACGATTCGAACCCGCCAGCCGGAGTGAACACTCATAACTATCTATCAGCTAATTTAGCACCCAATAGGGTGTAAGTGTGGGGGTAAGTTTAGTAACTATGTGTGGGTTATTTGAAACAGAACCAAAATATTGTTATGTTACAGAACCTAGTGCTTCTAAAACCTGTTATATGTCTTTTTATTCAAGGTTAAACAAGAAAATAGACACCTGCATATTTAATATGTAAATGCAAATTGGTGAGTTTTTTCTTTATTATGATATGATTTTAAATAATTTAGAATATTATTTTAGTTGATGACATAATTATAAACTCTTTGATTATAGTTTTCTACGGAATTAAAAGGCAGACTTTTTTTCACACGTCTCTTTTTTATTAGGTATCAGAATATTTAAAAAAACCGTAAGAAAAATGAACTTTCCCACACTGTAACTATTTCCACTGATTCACGTCTCCAGATATGAGATAACACGCTCATTCATTATTATCTAAAAATAATATTTTAATTAAATAATTCGCAAACAAAGTAAGTGATAAGTGATAACAATTCCTCGAATTATGTTTAGTGACCGGCACGATACTAAAGATCAGAAGTCACGCCACTTGAGATCGCAATAATTGCCGTCCTTTATCTGTCGATAAAAATGTGGCCGGTGACGTCACCGTCGCAGGCGCAACCAAGATTAACCGGCGACCAACTAAATATAGAGTGTAAACATGCCTTAAGTGAATCATGTGTGCTCGCTTCAGCTGTACTAAGTAAACACAGAACACTCGTGGCATTGAATATCTTGATTGTTCAACTATAACGCAGTTTTGTTTTTTATAATGGAGTGTTAAATATCCAACCCTTGTTTACCGCGTGCATTTGAAACTTAACCTCCAAAATAGTTAACCCATTGTCCGGCGCGTAAAAAATGCAGGCCCGGTGTGGTTTTGTACGCACCTCGGTTGGTGAGCGAGTCGCTGGCAAACGGCACTCAACGGCAGTCTCTCTCGAACCTCGGGGCCGACGACTCGTTCGGCACGACCGGTTTCAAGTCACAACTTCTCGATAACTTATCAGCAAATAATTGCATGAAGTCATCGATTAAATTAAGTGCATTCTTACGTTTATAACTTATAACTCAGTTATTATTACGACAAGTTTCTTGAGAAAAGTTTGCGAAGGTTCATGCTAAAGTTTGACAGTGGTGAACTCTACAAGTGTCCGTGAAAAAGTTGTGTGCGATCCGATTGGTCGGTTTGTTTTGTTTTGTTAAGTCGTGTCCGGTAGCAGGATGAATGGGACGCCGGCTAGAAGGCCTAAGAGCGCTTTCTCTGAAATGGTGAGTTCATCTTGAGAGATTGAATAGTGTACTATAATGAATATTCATCGAGCTGCATTTTTTGTTGACATTTTTGTCAAGTTGGTTAATTTTTTTGGTGTTAACCCTATCTCGTCGCAAGGTATATTGGGTGACCCGAAGCCATTGAAGGCCGAACATTTCCCCCGGATACAGTCCCCCTGCTGATTTGAAAGGGTTGCAAACAAATGATAAGTTACACTAACATTTGCGTCGCGAATTAATTGATCAATAAAATTCATGTTTGATTTATTGTTTTGTTTACAGTTTGACTAACTGATGGATGAGTAACGCTCTGTTTAAGTTAACATAATTAATATTAAGTGTGGTCCAACATATGTTTTTTGTCGTTTCATTAACTTGCCTCGGTTTTATCAGTTTAGCTGGCAATACTGTGTTATCGTAGATGATAATCTTTATGCCTGTACCTACACACGATCGTTTATCAATTAGGTTCAATGCTATAAGCTGAGAATATTAATTATCAATTATTGACAATTAATATAGCTCGGTACTGCTGCTTGCTTTATTAATTTATCAATAAATTGACTGATAAATTAATGTAGTTATGAGTTTATTTTTGTAACAACATTACTTGACGTTGACATTGTTTTTTACGATTATGCCAGTAAATATAAATTTCAATACTATTAAACAAATTGCTTTAAAAAACTTGTATAGCAATATCCAAAATATACATAGCTACAAGATTTTTTTGATGACTCTTTTTTATCTACTACAAAATGTTCTACAAGTTTAGTAGATGGCCATGAACCATACAGACAGACATATAAGGGAATGCGACTTAAAATTCCAAGTATTATACGAACATAATGGTCTTGCAACTGGTATGAGACCATTAAGAATAGATTACACGAACATAGGAAGGAATTAACTAGCCAGGAACCAATTACGTGTTAGCTAGAACTATTTTACTTTTCTTGGTGGGAATAACCTTTTGGCTTTGAATATTGAAAGCCTGATCTAGTCTCAGATTAATAAATAATATTGTGTTAATAGTTGCAATAACTTTACTACAATAACAACAATATTAATATTGATTTTGGTGGATTGTGATTAACACTCGGCTTTGAAGTGTTAAACTTCCCGATTGAGGATTGAGGATGTGAAGTTGACAACATGTCAGATTTGTTTGACTCTAGCATTACTTAAGGCGATTCCTTCAATGTAGGGCAAAATTCAAGTTTTTTTTTTAATGATTCCAACAAAAAATCTAAAATAAAATCGCGGGCTTTAACATTAATTTAATGTTTAAATTTCATTCTCAACTTCAAAAACCGAGTTTATGCACTTAAGTGTTAAAAATCTGTTGAATAATCTCATTTCAAGTGATTATGTATGACTGACTGTTGTTGTTATTTGAAGTGTCTTAGTAATCATTTTGTGTTGATGTGACTGGGTGTTAACTACAAACTAAAATAATATATATATCAGCAATGGAGGGTTAACTTTCTAGTAGCAAAATACTTACATGATTATGTCAGGTGGTTTTTTTAAAACTGATTTATTAGCCTGCGTGAAGAACATCAAAAATTGTTGAAATGCGATTGTAAAATAACTCCAATATATTATTATCCCAGTTTTGGGCACATTACCAATCGACAGCGACACGGAAGTATTTTTCGACGCCATATTTTAGTTTGCTGTTAGGTTTAGATAAGTTAGGACATTTTAGTGTATTTTTTATTTTTTTACGTAAGTAGGTAACTTAAATGAATAAACTTGGTACTACTACAAATTATACTTGTGGTATCATTTGACATTAAAGTCTTCACCATAAAGTTGTAAATTTTATGATCGATCAAGTACTTATAGTCTACATCGTTCTGATACCAAAATTTTATAACAGAACTACAAGCCCAAAAGTATATGCTAATAAGTTACCTACCTTTTATAGCATTCTAACATCGATATCTTCGGTTTATGGCTAATTTATACGGCTTTGTCGAAAATGTTATGTTGGAAGACCTTTACCTTTCAAAAAATTTATTAAAATTCTATTGGTAGAAAATAAGTTTCACAAACTATGCTTTATTCAAAACTAGCTTTTGCTCTCAGCTGGAAATTATCCCACGAGAACATATTCATCATCATCATCATCATTTCAGCCGAAAGACGTCCACTGCTGAACATAGGCCTCCCCCAAGCACCGCCACTTCGACCGATTCTGTGCTTTCCGCATCCAGCGGATTCCTGCGGCCTTCACAAGGTCATCGGTACATTTTGTGGGAGGCCTTCCAACACTACGTCTTCCGGTACGCGGTCGCCACTTCAGAGCCTTTCGGCCCCATCGGCCATCCGTTCTGCGAGCAATGTGCCCTGCCCATTGCCACTTAAGTTTGGCAATTCTTCGGGCTATGTCGGTTACCTTAGTTCTCCTGCGGATCTCCTCATTTCTGATTCGATCACGTAGGGAAACTGCAAGCATAGCCCTCTCCATTGCCCTTTGGGTGACTTTTAGCCTTCTGATAAGGCCCATTGTGAGCGACCACGAGAACATATTACCGGGATAAAAGTATCCTATGTCCTAACCCAGGTCATGGTCTAACCGTATGCCAAATTTCATCAAAATCCGTCCAGCCAACAAAAGATAACAGCGATACACTACACAAATATTACATTACGCTTGTATCCCCGTAAGGCTGCCTGTCCACTGGAGCCGAGCGAGACAGCGGAATGGAGAAATGTGCTAATATTTACCAATATAGACCGCATTCCGAGTTACGTTAAAAGTGATAATATCGCGAATCCGACCAAAGTTAAAAGTCACAATTATTACTGAATAACCCTTATATTTTGTGACTATTAAATTTGGTTGGATTCGCGATATTATCACTTTTAGCGTAACTCGGAATGCGGCCTTAATCTAAACTCCGCTTCAAAGCTCCGCTCCCATTGGTAAATATTGGCACATTTCTCCGCTTCACTGCCTCGCTCTACTCCAGTGGACAGGCAGCCTAAGGGTTGGGCAGAGGTGACAGTAGACCCACATTTCACCAGTTATGTTTAAGTTCCAAGTAATAAGCAAGCCTTTCGTCATCAACCGGGCACAAATCCAGACTCTGGGCTGCTACTGAGAAATTGCAGATGAAAAACCCAATAACACTTTGCTCGACCCGGGAATCGATCTCATACTCAGCAGTAGTGCTTGCTGCAGACAAAACTACTTTCGTATTTATAATATATAAATGCTACATCAGTTGACGTCATCACTTCAACGCCGGCTGTCGCTGAAAACCAGCACTGTGGCTCTGTCTCGTATAGGGTCGCAGCATTATTAGGGACACGGTATCGAATAAAAAGTATCGATACTGTACTCATGAGTAGTATCGAAAAAAAAGTATCGTACTCATGAAAGTATCGATACTTCAAGGTATCGAGTACTTTTCTTAAGGCCTAATGCGCATAGAGCATAGGTCAATATGAGTCAGTAAATAACGTCAGTTTAACTTCAGTAGGGTAGGCCATGAAAAAACAAATAGTATTGGTACACAAATTTAATAAAATAATAGAAAAATACAACTGTAACTTCAAAAAAAAAAAATAGAAATAAAATTAAATTATTTAGTACTTTAGGCATATAAATTAAAGTTCCCATTCCTCGTCTGTACAATTACTTAAAAATAGAAGTTTATTGTGCCGTTTTGGAGATACTGCATTATGCTGAGCGATGGCCGTTTTGCGTGGATGTGACGCATATTTTCCCCTCAAATTATTCTTTTCGTGTATTTTAAGCAGTATAATATTTTTTTTTTTTTCTAATAATAGTATAGATTATTGTAACAATATCTAAGCCAAACTACGACCTACGTAAGCCGAATTGAATAAAAACACTTAAATGTATAGCTAAGGTAAAGACCTTCATGTTTTCTTTAGAATAAGTAGAGTACCTGATACCTACATGCCTGTAAATGCCACCTAACAAGGCAAAAGGGTTAATTTACGGAGACCTTGCTTGATATTTATAAATGGCCGAGACCTCTGCTTAGGTAGCGAGCACTTAATAATTGTGAATCAGATTTCTTATGGTCTGTAACTAAGAAACAATTATGTTTCATGTTGCAGTTGTGAAGAGAAAGTTGTCCAAGATTAACATACTAAAATGTACAACAAAACGAAACCTTGTAATACCATCTATAAGAAAAAATATTCACGAGTTATGTACTTTGAAGATGAAATCAACACTTAAAACAGAATAAAAAAATCAGTGGCACTCCGGGAGTGCCGACAGAAGTGAAAACTTGAAAAAAAAATCGGCACCGCGGTAATCAACGCGTTGATGTCTTTTACTCCACGGTGTCGGTAAATTCCGTTACAGTGTCGCGAAATCAATGGTTTAGTCCCATCTCAAAAATGCCCAACGCGCCTAAAGAAGCTTTCACTTAAAAAAATCTGTAACAACTGTCGTAAAAAGTTTACAATTAGCCAAGAAAACCACTATTTTAATATAATCAAAAAAATACCCAACGATTAATAAAATATGGGAATCGGATATCAGAAAACAGAAATCAAAATGTTATAATAGCATATCACATTCCTAATAATGTTATGACTTCAAATAACATATCATTCGTCTTGTTTAGCCCTAACATAAGCCTCGTTGAATTGGATTCCATTTCCTCTAATATTAAGGGATATGATATCATAATGAGGGACAGGGAACATATTACTTCAACACCTTACTTTGGTCAATGATCCCTCATCCAATTTACCTCATAACCTACTTTTCTTATTATGATCTTACGTTAGGAAAGGTTTTCGCGGAAGACTATATAATCCACCTTACAGTAATGTTACTAAAAGAATATTTTTCAGTATATATACTCTTGATTTTACTATGCATATTTTTTAAAACAATATTGCAATAGTAGCAACTATGTATATTGAAATATAAATAACTATCTGTTGCCCGCAACTTCGTCTGCGATCCAGGATAAAGAATAGCCTATGTCTTTCTCCAGGTCATACTCTACCCTTGTGCCAAATTTGACCCAAATCCGTTTAGCCGTTTAAGCGTCAAAGAAAGAAAAATGCGTTTATTGGCATTATCTACAGCAAAAAAAAAGAAACACCTTAAAACTATACATAATGAAAACAATGCTTTTAGTGCTAAAAGGCCAGCATAATGTCAGATGACAACGCAAAGTCACCACTTGACGCTGGTTTTCCGCTGCAGCCCACGAGCACGAGTGTCATACGCTAGAATAATAAACACAAGGAAAGTGCAAGTGAGAAAGCGTAACAAACAAACATACAAGCAAACTTACTCACTTTCGCATTTATAATAATATTAGTTAGGATTTGGCAATGTATACCTACCATGGTAGGTAAGGTTTACATATTTTATTTTATTTTTATTCATTGTAATGGCATAGAACTTTTGCTCGTCTGTTAATCTTTCAGCTTGTTCACACATCACCTCCAAATACGGGAAAAATATAATAAAGTGGTACAAATTATTCATAACTTAATTAGGTATATGCAATGTTAAGGTAAATCCTATACATATTTATTGAGAACATTGACACAAAAATAACTATGACTTATCCATCAAATATTGATTCAATTATGTTTAAATTTTTCCTACAGCATATTAGGTCTACGTAAGGAGCTTGTGGCTAAGTAATAACATCCGCACGGGTGGATCCATCAGGTTAAGCTACGCTTGCCAAGGTTGGTCCGTGGATGGGTGACAATCTTTACATACCGAGACTCCTCCGTGCCTCGGAAAGCACGTTAAGCCGTTGTTCCCGGTTGTCATTCGTGGATCTTTGAAAGTCGTTACGTGTCGTCAGAAGCCCGAAAGTCTGACAACCAGTCTTACCAAGGGGTATCTTTACCTATAGTAACTGGGTTGTGGAGGTCAGATAGGCAGTCGCTCCATGTAAAATACTGATATTCAGCTGCATCCGGTTAAACTGGAAGCCGACCCCAACATTTCTAACGCGGATAAAATACTGAGAAACACGCAAAATCTATCAAGCGTATTTTTCTGAAACCTTCACCATTTTAAAGATAATTTAATTATTGATCTTTTAGTATACGTGTTTTATTAAAATACCTTTTTTATGTATAATAAATTAGTAATGCGTCTAATTTGGGACAGCGTTCCTTGATGGGCAAGTCCTATTACTGGCTGGACGTACGCTCAGTACAGAACACGCAAGCTAACCACTCAAGGTCACTGGCATATATCTGCATCTTAAGAGAACGAACAAACATTCAAAAAACATAGACTGCAGAATCATATTCCTCCTTTGCTGCAATCAAAAACGGATAAAAATTGTAGAGTTTTCAAAGGAGATGGCCTAACCATAACACTATTTAGCAACAACTCTTACATACTTACTGGACATCTAAAGAGCGTCCTTAATACCCTATTTTGTTCAGCAGCCATTACAACAAACTGCCCGTACTAGCCGGTAACGGACCAGGACATTACCATAATCGCTACAACCACTACTCTTGGCTCATGGCAGGTGAGATGCCCTCAATAGCATGTTGTTACTCCAAATGTAGCTGTAGTACCCATTCACGATAATAAAGGAAATATGTAGCGATTCCATTTAGAAACAAGGACACGGTATAAAAAGCAGCATTTTAGTATAAGGCTCCGATTCAGGATTGACCATTAGTCTGACTTATGCCCGTTTTCACTGACAACTAAGTGTCATCTAAATGAATCCCCAAATAAAAGTGTGCTGTTGGATTTTCAACTCTCAGCGCTGTGCCTAGCGTTGAAAATCCAACAGTGCACTTTCATTTAGGGATTCAACGAGACATTAAAAATTAGAATCCAGAGGTTTCATTATAATACCAGCCTCTTACTGTTCCACTGGCAAAGGCATCTCCTCATACAGAGAAGGCACGAGCATTGATTACCACGCTTGCTCAAAACGGGTTGGCGATTTCAAACTTATATTAAGTACACAAGTCCTTTGGCAAAATCATAATATGCTATTATTATGAATCACACAAACTGACAATTAATAATATTATCTGCGTGCAATTCATATTACGCAATTCATATGTTTGACAGTTTTGTATTTTAATGAAATAGCATTTAAGCTGTAGAAATAAAAAATTTAAATCTCATTTGATTAATAAAAACAGTAAAGAAAAATTATCCGGTAAAATTACGGTCTTAATTTTTTTCATGCGGCTATATTTACACCAAATATGATTCTGATAAGAATTGAATTGAATATGATTCAGCTAAAATATGTGTCACCATTAAGGAATTGCTGGGAATTCAGAAAATGAATTGCTTTTAGAGGAATTGCTTAATATGGCCGTTTTAGGTCCCCAGGTTTTCTCACGACGTTTTTCTTTACCGATGTCATTAATGACCAAGATAAAAAAGTACATATGAATTGAAAGAAAGAAGTGTAAAAGTGTGTGAAGTAGAAGAAAGAAGTGAGAAATATTTGGTCTTCTTCTACACTCTTCTTACTCTGTGGAAAAGAGACTTGTTTATATTACCCATATTCAAAGTAGCAGAACATGTAAGATCATATCGTAACATTTCATAATTAATTGAAACCAAAATAATAAAATGGCGTCGTGTTCGGAATTCGAATTGGAAAACGGAATTCAGTTCTCTGTCCAATAAGTAATAAGTAATAAGTTCTCTGTCGTAGGCGTTCCGATTCGCTTCAACAAAACAAGAATTTATTTTTTACTGTAATTATAAGAGTTCCACTCTAGCGTTTAACGAATTAATTCTCGCTGTTTATTTTATCGTTTTAAACATAACATCTCATAATTGCTTTAAGGTTAATTGAGTAATTAATATCGCTTTTTGCGTGAATTATTCATTCGCGAAATTCAATGCACTATTTTACTATGGGATCTTTGCACAGTTATCGAATTCAAAACACTAACACCATAGATCAGTACAGATGGGTCACTCCGCAAAATCATTTAAATAAAAAGCGACTCTTGCAACGACATAATAAAGTGCAATTCTGGTCGCACAGCGCTAATTACCAGAAGTTGCCTCTCTTTCTATCGCGTAACTCTTATATCTTCTGACTACATTACACCCACTGAATTCGACAAGTCGAGCCCGCCGCGTACATACTTGTAGCTTCATACCTAAAATGCGGAGTGTCCCTTCTGTATTCATCTGTTAACCCCTATTATTATTAAGTTGACAGCGCAGCAAGTGGCGCCACCGTGTAGTTTTGTTACGAAGTTTCTGGAATCACCGCTTTTCGATAATTCTAAGAAAAAAGTCGGATAAGAGTGACACTGGCTGGTGACAGTCACTCATAGCAGAGCGTCGCATCGATGGTTGTGTGGCGTCTATCTTCTGATGGCAGAGATGATGTCAGGGGAGCCGCTGTCGTACCACGTCCACGGCGACAGTTGCCTTCTGCGGTCGCGTACGGAATGGTACCTTGAAAACTCCACTAGAGTTGGTGACCTGCAAAGCAAATTGCCTCTTAATTTATAAGAACAGTAGAAAGGGAATAAGGGAATAGAAAGGGAATAAATATTATTTATTTAATACTAAACTGCCTCGTTGGTCTAGTGGTCGCAAACACTACTGCTGGGCATGAGGTCCTGGGTTCGATTCCCGGGTCGGGCAAAGTGTTATTGGGTTTTTCTGAAATTTCTCTGTAGCAGCTCGGAGTCTGGATTTGTGCCTGGTTGATGGCAATAGGCTCGCCCCCATAATCCACATGGGACTTAAATATAACTGGCAAAATGTGGGTGTACCTACTACAGGTACACCTCTGCCCAACCCTTCGGGGAAACAAGGCGTGATGTTATGTTATGTTATTCTTGAAGATATTCAAGCTTCTGAACCACTAATTCGATGACCACCTGTAAAGGATAAAGGAACCCTTGTAAAGGATATCCTTGGCCATGTTTTTTTTTAACCCTGAACGCAAAAAGAGGGGTGTTATAAGTTTGATCGCTATGTGTGTGTCTGTCTGTGGCACCGTAGCTCTTAAACGGGTGAACCGATTTGAATGCGGTTTTTTTATTCGAAAGCAGGTTTTCTAGCGATGGTTCTTAAACATGTTTTAACAAAATCGGTTCAGCCGTTTGAAGACTATCAGCTCTTTTCTAGTTGATGAATGGATGTGAGTATCCACAGGTCTGATCGATTTGAAATTTGGTATTCTGTTACTTCAATGATATTAGAAGAACATAGTAACCTTGATCTGATGCTGCAGCATCACTTGGAATTTTCAGGATACCAAACTCCCTTACCAACTTACAGCACAGGTATCAAGTTTGGGCTCATTGGAATAGTCTCAATGAATAGGTTATAGATAGATGGTGAACAGGGTCTGGTGATGGAGTAGGAAAGAGAAATGAGGAAATGTTTGCGTCGGGGTTTTTTTATTTTAACTGTTAAAATTGTACATTGGATTTGATTTTTCTCCGAATAATTTAGCATCGAAACAGAAAGAGCAAAAGATTTAATCTTGTTTCTCTCAAGAAATTAATCAATCGATTACAAGTTTCTAAAGAGTCATTTCAAATCTTCTAGGTATAGAAACGAGTTCTTCTAAGTCTAATTTGATGGCTGCAAAAAGATAATACGATGTTGTGAAGGAAAACCACTAGCGACTGACTCATACATATTTATTCGGCGAATAAAGTCCAAATCAATCGCACTATTTGTCCTTATTGCCAGGTACAAATTAGGAGACTACAAAGTAAAATAAATTTCGAAAATCCAACAGTGCACGCCTTGTAACGCTCATTCAAAAACAGAAAAAAGGATTGTGTGGTTTTATGAAACCACGGTAAAAGTGAAACTTCTATAGACGCCGCCATATTGGCCTTGGCTGCTCTGACGAGCGCCTTTCACTTTATCCCTACTCCGCGGCCGACCGTCACACGACATGCAACTCACAGACGAAAAAGTTTGAGAGGATGTAATAAAAGTTTCACTTTAAAATATTTAAACGACTTTTCATGAAGTATGTTTTGACTACTTTTTTACCCATCAATATGGGTACAATTTCTCACCTGGCAATCTTTACGTAATGTCAAAGACTATTTAGGTTTGCTTTTTTGGTTGCTAGACAACGGAAAAGGGTCTAAGTTGAAAATAGAAAGAGATATTATATTAAAGTACCCATCACGAGAAGCTATAATTTTTGTAAATAAAGAACTTCTACCAAGTTACGTAGCGACAATTTAATCAACAACGAATAATCCCAAATTCAATGAAGTCAAAGTAACGTACGTGTTATACGAAACTAATGAGCAATTTCACTTGATCGGGTTATATTTTAGCGATATAAAGCGCTGTCGTCTAAGGTTTTGTGGTACTGGAACGCATCTGATTCATGGAACGTAAACATTTGAGCCACGATTTTGAAGTAAGTTCACGCTGACGTTGTCTCTGCTGTCTTTCGAGTTTCGAATGCGTCTGTTTGTTTGTGGTGTTTTCGCGGATTAGGTTATATTGTTTGTTTGTAATTAGATGTGTGTGTTAATATAATTATATCCTTGTAAAAAATAGTACAAAACTGTTTTTATTTTATTTTAAGTACCCAAAGATTGCAAACCCCTGAATGTGTGTTTACAAAATTTATAGCTTCTCGTGACGGGGACTTTAGTCAGTTTTGTTATTAATTATAATTAAACTACTTTGAATAAAAGAGCCATTTTCAATAGAGTTCCTCCTAAGGCTGAAACGAATCTATGAAAAAAAAACTAGGCAAGATGGACTAAATAGAATTTCTTTTTTTTCCTAGACAACTACCCTACAATACCTGTTAAAAGTACTCAAACAATAGGGAGGAACTTTCGGTATGGTATGGAGAAACGACAATTAAGGGTGCCGCAGACTGATGCGACGCGACTCTGGTGGAACAACTTCACGGAATTATTGTTCTACTGGTGTCGCGTCGTGCCTTTCTGCGGTGGTCTTTATTCTAACTTTCGATATGACAATAGAAATTCGGTATTAGTGCTCCATTAGCTTCTGAATAGAATTTTAATATCGTGAGCTGATTGTATCAACTATTATGAACTGCCATATATCAATCGATAACTAATAGTGGTATCGAAATTCATGGAGAAAATATCGACATTGTCACTATCGGCTAGTACACAATATACAGGGTGATCGACGCCCAAACTGTTACTATGAATTCAACACATGATTTTAGACCCCCCAAGTCTAGAATTTATTCGACGTTTGTGAAAAGAAAGAACAGATGTTTCATTTAATAGTGCAATACCTACACGGTCAAAATAACAAATAAAAAACCGCAGCTTTTTTTTAAATAACCGACTCAAATTCAAATTCAAAATATTTTATTTCACATAAACCTACAAAGGCATTTATGTAACGTCAGAAGCTAGGTGCACGGTTCCAATTGGTCGCTTCCTATGGGGAAGAGCCGGCAAGAAACTCCATGGACTAAAAACCGCTTTTGAGTCTAGAATCATATTGTCCACCGTAGGTTCAATTGTGGTAAGGGACAAAATACCCAAAATGAGTTGAGTATACAGTTTTGTTCAGAATTTTTCGCTCTATCGAATGGTGAATATGAAAAAAATCTAACTTAAAAAAAATAGACCCGAAAAAGGTTAATAAGAAAAAAGTTATGGGCGATTTAGTCCGAAAAAAAAACTTTGTCGGCCTCTCCTGAAAAATCGTATGTTGTCCCTTACCTCAATTGAACCTACGGTCGACGATATACTGAATTCATGTCCCTTACACCCTGTATAATATAATAACAGTCCTACTCAAGTAGCCTTGAAAAATAATAACATAGGCACATGTGCAATAAAGAAGGGAAGCCTGCATTGCAGTGCATATCGCAGATCAGGGCCCGCCCACCTGCCATTCAACTGATGCAAGGGAGTCACGGCTCAGGGGAGCCATTGAACGAGACGTATGCGTGTGCGCAGGCAGGTATGGTACATAATTAAATCAAGATCAATTTCTGAATCATGCGGAGGGAAGTTGGTTTGGAAGTAGTTTTTTTGAGTATGTTATTTATAGTTAGAGTTTTTGTTAGATGTTGGTATTCAACTATCTTATAATTTATGAAGCACTGTCTGTTTATTGCGTGGTTGTACATACAGTAGGCGTTCGGTAATCCAGCACCCATTTTTTTCGCCAATGCCGGATTTCTATAGGAAACGACATCTACCTATAGGTACTCCATAGGTTTAGGTAGTTAAAAAAAGGTAAACAAATCGTAAAAAGGGTTTTTATAGATGTCACTTTCTTGTTTAAAAATACTATAAAACAAAATTAAATTTATTTTAGAGTTTTACAATAGTTTCCTCTTTTATTAATGTGTGTTACTTTATTATTTATTCTTAAACTACTCTTTATAAAGGTAACTGCTTGAGCACAATTTATTTGTTAGTGTTATAATAATAATATAATATTTTGTAATCTGTCTATTGTAAAGAACCCAAACACTAAACGTCAACGAATTATAACGTTGCTAAATTGAAGAGTACAACTGTAACGTAGCATGACAGCTGAAGTGACAGGTTTTACGTTTAGTCGGTTACTTGACAGCGGTCTCGTCCCGAGATTTTTTTGGTTACCTTAATTTAACTACCTAAACTTATAGTAAGAAATAATGTTAACACAGATTTGCAAAGTAAAAAATCTTTATTCGTTTACGTAATAATACCTACTCGTAGAATCGGACCGGACTGCAGAACGACAACGAACAATGCGCGCGCTCTGTAATTCGGCAATTTTGTATTAAACCTTAATCGGATTACAGAGTAGGAGACCTAAGTCGGGTGACCACTGAAAATCAGCGCTGTGCTGTGGGTCCCCATAGCACTGCATCATGCTGAGTGGAAGCCTTCTTGTCACAGTCATGACGTGCCAGCAGCTGCCGTATATTTCTGTTTTGTGTTTGTGATTATATTTAAATCTATTGTTTTATTTTCTGTGAAAATAAACTTATTTTTCTTTCTCTTTTCTTTCTAAGTTAGGAAACGTCGGACTATTGGACGTGTCGAATTAGTGAGCGCCGGATTACCGAGCGCCTACTGTATTTTTATTATGGACTAGCGACCCGCCCCAATAGCGACATGTCAATACATCGAAATTTCTATGCAATACCTAAGTTAAGTGTAAATATGAATGTATTTATTACACACATAAACCGTCCGGAGTAATTGTTCTAAATGATGGAGAAAACCGCATCAAAATCCATTGTGTAATTAGGAAGATCCAAGCGGCCATACATACAGACACGTAAAGCGACTTTGTTTTATACTATGTAAGTATAGATAAAGAAAGATGCTATGAGCTTTTGTAAATATTGAAGAATAGCTTTCGCCCGCTGTTTTGCCCACGTGGCGGTTGGAAATTATCCCACGGGAAAGTACTACTGAGATAAAAAGTATCCTATATGTTAATCCAGATTTTAAACTATCTGTGTGCCAAATTTCATCCAAATATGCCATTCTTGCGTGATTGAGTAACAAACATGCAATCACATAAACAAACACATAAACCTACAAACTTTCACGTTTATAATATTATTATACTAGCTGCGCCCCGCGGTTTCACCCGCATAAGTCAGGATCCCGTGGCAATATCGGGATAAAAGGTATCCTATGTCCTTCTCCAAGTCATGGTCTACCCCTGTGCCAAATTTCATCCAAATCCGTCCAGCCGTTTTAGCGTGAAAGCGTAACAAACAAACAATCTCACTTTCGCATTTGTAATATTAGTTGGATACTAAGCCGTGAATTTCAGCCGACGTTGTTTTAGTCCTAAAAGCTTAACACCTACTTACCTTAGCTCTACCAAACCTGTTGAATATTCTATGGTTTACGTTCGATATCGACGATAAATGGTCGTGTGACCTTCAGGTCTAAATGCCAAACGTTCAATGAACCCTCGAATCAACGGATCACTTATAGACAACTTTTATAGTAGTACATCGTAAGTCCACTATCAAGAGATGTGTATAGTTTTCTAAGTTAAAGAGAGCATTCAAATCTTTGAGATTTTTTTGCTAAGTTTAAGGTCAAAGTTAGTAATTTGTTTCTAAGTTATTGCTGTAGAGATCATTGTATCTTGGAAGATAAATTAAAGTTGAATACTCAACTACTGCATCATAACATGGGGTGTAGCACATAAGACGCATCTAATGAAAGTGGAGCGCGCTCAACGGGCTCTTCTTAAGGTAACTCACAAAAAACCAATGCGCTTCTCGACTGACACACTGTACCAAGAGACTGGTGTTCTGCGTGTGCGCCAATTGTACATTATGGCAGTCGCACTGAGGTACCACAAAAATGCCCATAGCGCCTTAACATACACCAACGTGCGCTCTCTTAGAAATGCAAATAAGCCCAAATGGCATAAACCTAAATGTAGACTCTTTTTTGGCAATAGATGCTTTCTTTATATGGGACCATTTATTTACAGTAAGCTCAACAGTGAAATGGATATACTGACCATGACTAGAAATAAATGTAAAAATCACCTTCCAAAATTTCTGGCAGGAATGGACTACGAAAGCACAGAGAAGTTCCTTAACTCATGAGCACAACACACACATTCATCACACTAATACATAAAGGTCGACTTGGACCATACGAGCGTAAGCTTTTTCTGTACCCACTTTTCTGGTGTCCCTTTGTCTAAACGAAGTGGGAGTATTCTTTCGTTGGTCTATCCATACCTGCAGAAATGTTGGGGATGTCAGGAAAGGATTTGCTCTTACCTTGTCTTATCTTCGTTTGGTCCAAACCCACCTTAACTCACTCATTCATCACACATCCACACCACACACGTATACAATACACCAAACACGTTTAAATATAATGCATGTAACTTTATTACAATATTTTAAGGTGAATTTATTGTACTAGAATAACACTCGATTATTGTCACTTCATAAATCTTACCGACTGATGTTACTTAAGTGCCTACATATAGTACCTACTATGTATTAGAGTTGTAAGACGAAAGAGACTAGTCTCCACGACACAGGGAATCCTAGTGTGGAGGCTAGTGCTATTTGAATTTGTACTGTTTACTTGAACAATAAAGTTTTTATATTTTTATATTTTTATATACACAAACATAACGGTGAAGGAAAATATCGTGGGGAAACCGGCATGTCCTAGAACCAAAAATTCAATCTTTCAATCCGTACTGGGCCCGTGTGGTGGATTACGGCCCACTCCCTCTTACTATTACAGGCAGATTATGCTATACTTATGCTAAACACTAACATAAGCTTGTAAGTAACTAGAACATGGGCCCTTGGAAGTTAAATCCCAGATCGGTGCATCCAAATGAATAGTGCTTTCAATATTTCAGTCTTTATCGTTAATTGCTCTTCATGTTTTTATCGAATCATATTCGCTAAAGAGGTAATCGTGTTTTTGAAGTGAAAACTTCTTTAGGCGCGTTGGGCATTTTTGAGATGGGAAAAAACAATTGAACTCGCGACACCGGTACCGACACCTCATTTTTGTAAACGCGATTATTCTCTTTATTTATATTATGTTATGGATCAATGTTCTATGTAAGTATTTTTACTTTAAAGATTTTGGAAGTTTTTTTTTAATTTTCACTTCTGTCGACACTCCCGGAGTGCCACTGTTTTTTTTTAAGAACTTTCTCACTCCTCTTTATTTTACAATAACAAAATCGAATTTACTATCTAGTAAAAGATTGTTATTTTAAATTTTGAAGTCTGTACGTTCAAAAGGAAAATATAAGTTCAAACTAAACAAAAAGTAAAAAAATAAAACGCTGTTTTTTTTCCTCTCAGTTTTAGACAAACAAGAGGTGGCAACCCTAATCACCATTACACAATTACAAGATACAATTTTAGAAGGTGAAACACACGCTCTGCTTTAGACTTCAGATCTCCCACAGATAATAAAATTTTGTCAAAATATCTGTCAACTTAATACGTATATGAATGTAATTTGTGGAGATAAATAAACATATTTTTTATTATTATTTCCTTTATTTCGTTTCTAAACATATTGTTTACATTTTTAAATATTCATATGAATGAATGAATGAATGAATGAATGAATATAAAAAATAGTAGCCCACCGGTATCGGGAATAGGGTCCAAGCTACCGGTGGTCAGGGCTCCTGAGAGAGGAACCTCCTAACAATACGCGCCGTGTCCAGGAGTACCGCTTTCTGGATCAAGCATTATTATTATTTATTATTTTAGAAAGAGCCTTCAAGCAGTGGACTGTACTATAGGTCTTCGACGATGAATGCTTCATGAAGCCGACACACAGATCGATTGACGCATACAATTCTGCTGCATACCTGTACGCCTACAATATAACATAAAAATGCGCTTAATTTGCTTGTCGCTTCCTGTTGTGTATCAAGTTACTTTAAAATTGCATTTGTCAATGAAAAAAGTGCATCTGTATGACTTCACGCATTTCCGTATTCATTTACACCTGCTCAGCTTTCTCAGACGTCATGTCTAGCATTCTAGATCCTATACCACAAGTTAATTTGTAAACGTTCATATTTTTTTTGAAGTGAAAACTTCTGGATATTTTTGAGATGGAACTAAACCATTGATTTCGCTACACCATGACGACACCTCATTTTTGTATACGCGCTTGTGCGCTTTATTTATATTACGTTACGGATCAATGTTCTATGCACGTATTTATACTTTAAAGGTTTTGTAAACGCGATTGTGCTCTTTATATATATTACGTTACGAACCAATGTTCTATACAAGTATTTTTCTTCCACCAAGGCGATCTTGTTCAAATTTTCACTTTTGTCGGCACTCCCGGAGTGCCACCATTTTTTTTTTTCTATTAACTTAATGGGCCTTTTAATACTCCTCAAGTAGGTAGGTGATCGAGGAGCTCGTGGCTAAGTACTAACAGCCACACGAGTCGATCCATGAGGTTAAGCTACGTTTTCTGGGGTTGGTAACCATTTCTACATACTGAGACTCCTCCGTGCCTCGGAAAGCACGTTAAGCTATTGGTCCCGGCTGTCATATGTGGATCTTTGACAGTCGGTACGGATCGTCAGAAGCCTGAAAGTCTGCCAACCAGTCTTACCAAGGGGTATCGTATTACCCAGTTACTGGGTTGTAGAGGTCAGATAGGAAATCACTCCATGTAAAATACTGATATTCAGCTGCATCCGGTTAGACTGAAAGCCGACCCCAAACATAATTGGGAAAAGGCTAGGCAGATTGATTTTTTTAGGTAGGTGATCGATATTTTTTTTACTTGTGAATGTTTCCCATCTTCTATGAAAAACTTTAAAATGATGATCTATCTATGCCTTAAGAAACAAGCGGTCTATTAAAAAATAAAAGCATTTTTTTTTTCAGCGCAATTTTTACTGATCAGTCTACCAAACGGTAATAGAAACCTTTAAAAAAATTCGTCACTACTAATTATTATTTTCCAAGCATCCTAATTACCTATCCGCATAAGTCACAATTACCCATAAATAATATAATAAAACAGCAGTTAATACAACATAAATCAAGTAACTGACGCTAACGGCGCGGTTAATGAGCTGTGTACTTACTTACAGTGTTGCTCAAGCGATACGAGTGTATTAACTTAATGCCAACTTAGAACCATCTCGGCTGTTGCTAACGGGATGAGATGATGCATCATGAAAAGTATGTGTCGGCCGGATGAAGTATGCTGACTACATTTTAGAGTCTCGTTGGTTGATGGTCGTATGCGTGACTGTTGATGTACTGAGCTGCGTGATTGTTGATGTACTGAGCTGCGTGATTGTTGATGTACTGAGCTGCGTGATTGTTGATGTACTGAGCTGCGTGATTGTTGATGTACTGAGCTGCGTGATTGTTGATGTACTGAGCTGCGTGATTGTTGATGTACTGAGCTGGTTGATTGTTGACGTACAGGGGGCCTACAACCAGCTCAAAAGCAGTATTATTTTAATATTACTTCAGTGGGAGAAAGAGATGGAGCTATACGTCCTGTAGAGCTTCATCTCTCTCCCACACTGAAGTAATATTAAAAGAATACTGCTTTATGAGATTGTGGTAGGCCCCCTGAGCTACGTGATTGTTGACGTACTGAGCGTCCTACCAATATTATGGCCTATTCAGATATCCTAACTATCCTATACTAAATAATTTTGTAAATGCGAAATTGAGTTCGTTTCTTGGTTTTTTTGTTTGTTACGCTTTCACGCTAAAACGGCTGAACGGATTTGGATGAAATTTGACACATGGGTAGACCATGACCTGGGTTAGGATAGGACATATGATACTTTTTATCCCGATATTCCCACGGAATCGAGACTTATGTGGGTGAAACTGCGGGGCGCAACTAGTATTTATCTCTCTCTGTCTCTCACACTAAAGACTCTAACAAAACAATTTTTAAGAAAGCTTCAGGTAGAAGAATTACCGGTGTCTCGTCGCGCCAGTCTGCACGAGGCTTTAATCTCTCATAATCTTATTTTTTTTAAAGTTCCATTTTTATCACGTGAACGGTATTTCACGCGCAATTTTTTTAACTTCCGTTAAGAATTCCTCAGTGGCAGCTGCAAATGCTTTTATGAGACAGCCTGACCAAAATAAATAAATTTGCGAAAGATAGACTAGGTGTAGTCGACCACAAGTCAGCTGTAACACTTTGACCTTGAGCTAGCCTAGAGTAATAAGGAGTTTCAATAGAATAAGATGCCTGCTTATCAGGAATGTTGCAGATATTCGCATCCGCATTAATCAATGCGGAGCTCATGCGGATGCAGATGTGAGTAGAAAAGGGTGAATATAAGTAAAGTCATAATCAAAAAATGGACAGTATAATCATTTAAATCATCAATATAACTCTAAATCGTCATATTTTCACGAAATAGTCTTAAATCCATTAAACACATACAATTTCGAGAAATATGTAGATTTTAAAATGATTTTAATTTAGTAATCATAATATTGTAATTGCTGCGAATTGAATTATGGACAATATACAACGAAACAGTGCTATTTGCAAAAAACGTAAGAAATTTTGAGTTTCACCTTGCGCCTTGACGAATCCCATAAAAAAAACTTGAGATCCGCATCCGATATAAAAAAATCTGCATCTGCTTCTTATGAACTGGTTTTGTTACTACTGACGTGAGACAAAAAATCATAAAAATAAAGACTTACTGTACAAACTCTTGTAGAGTTTGTACAGTAAGTCTTTATTTTTATAATTTTAAAAGAAAATTTATATTCCTAACCATTTTTCTTTGCCGTTTCCCTAACTTACAGTAAGATACTACATATAACAAAGAAAAAATGTTATTCTCGATGTTGGAATATTAGGAATACAAACAGAAGACGTCTGTTACGATAAACCGGGAATACAGTCCACGAAAGAGGCTTTAGATTCTTTAGACTATCTTGCAACCAGTGTGCTTCCATGAGACAGAGGGTACAAGGTATTCTTACTGATCGAAATTGAAATTGCACTATCGGAAGTGACAAATAAGTTGATTTTATTTGTTGAATGGCTTTTGCCCGCGGCTTCACCCGCGTTTAGTTCAGGAACGTACATACCTGGATAAAAAGTTTCCTATATATGTCCTAATCCAGGTCATGGTCTATCCGTGTGCCTCATCCAAATCTGATTAGCCGTTAAGATGTGAAAAGGTAACAAATAAACACATAGATACACAGACAGATCGACAAACAGAATTACTTTCGCATTTCGTTGCT
Source organism: Agrochola lychnidis (assembly GCA_963680765.1). Classification (NCBI taxonomy): domain Eukaryota; kingdom Metazoa; phylum Arthropoda; class Insecta; order Lepidoptera; family Noctuidae; genus Agrochola; species Agrochola lychnidis. The sequence continues at coordinate 3,991,519 of OY796852.1, forward strand.
CGGCATCCAATACCGCGAATGTGACATTTTTGACGAAAATCAGATTTTTGTTTTATTTCATTCTACACGTTCAAATACGTAATCCTGCATTTAAAAATGATTTTCGTCAAAAATGTGACATTCGCGGTATTGGATGCCGAGCGACGATTTATAATATTAATATGGATTTGTTTGTAAGTTTTACAGATAAGATATTTATTTTCTCTAATGTTTCGCAATACCTACATATGCATGACTTACTCCAGATGACTATAATGAAAAAAATAAAATATACTTCATTACACATAGTAACAAATATAGGAAATCATGTTGGTTTCATTTAAGGAAGGATAAATGTAGGATAAATATTTTAATTTATCCTTCTACATCCGGCAAATCCTTTCAGTGAATTGATAAACGAATTAGCGGAGAGTAACCAAAAGCAAAACTCTTGAAACTAAAATAATTGTCAGTCTACGACAGGACACGGGTCCCTTTCAAATGATGTCTACCTCGGCTATGTGACTGCCCCGTTGATCTCGTGGTCCTGGATTCATATCCCAGGTCGGGCAAAGTGTCATTGGGTTTTTCCATTAGAAATGTCTTAGTAACAGCCCTGAGCCCGGAGATTGGAAGTTAGTGGTGTGATACTCCCGTGCCTCGGTGCGCACGTTAAGCCGTTGGCCCTGCGCCTGATCTCTCTCCGGTCGTGTCGGATTGCCGTCCCATCGGACTATGAGAGTGAGGGAAGAAAGAGTGCACCTGTGTCTGCGCACACCCTCGTGCACTATAATATCTCCTGCGCCGAAGGCTGGTCTCCGCTGAGATTTGTCGCCATAGCTGAAATTCGGTCTGGAGGACTATTTAGTATCTTATCAGTAAGCAGTGAACCATTGTTACAAACTGTTTTTTATTTTTATTAAAATAGTTATTTTACTATTGAGTTCCATTGCACACTTATGAATTAGTGATTTCAAAAACAAAATTCAATTCGCCTAATTGTGTTTACTTCGTTATTTATATGGATAACATATAGTTTTATTAATATGCATTATTTTCCTTCCTTATCCAGCTCATTTTGCATTAGGTACAAATAAGATATCTGTGTTATGCTGAACTGGGCCTATTTGTCGCAGCCGTGAGGCACACAATACTATTTTAAGCTTTCTCTGTTTTTTATTGTTTTTGTAAACTGTGTGCCTTAACCTAAGTCAAATAAATTTATTTTCTTTCTTTCTTCTTTCTTGTATACCGGTCTGACATGCAGTTTGACGTCATTATTACTTGAAAAATTCAATAAATCAACGCAGAAGCATCGCCAACATAACAAAAGTATAAGAGGTGGTGCTTTGACTGTCATACCTAAGTATCAACAGGTTTTTTACTCCTCTTGCTCAAAAAGTCCGTCATTGTAGCATACCAGAGCGGGGAAAAAATTGCATATCTTGCTCTAGGGGAAAAAATAATTTTTGTCTGTAACCAACGAGCCTACAAAAATTAAAAAGTCTTTATACTTATGTAAAACTAACTTTTTACTACCGCATACCGGGATAAAAAGTTTCCTTAAAAATTCAGATTGAACAAATTGTATGTTTTTTAAAATATCGTAAACTATTTAATATTATTATTGGATTATTTTATTTTCTCGCGATCGTAATGAGAAGTAGTGATAACTCGGTTTCTATTTACTCCCTCGCTAAAGCTCGGGGAAAAAACTACCTCGATAGAATGGGTTATTTTAGCCCTTCGTATAACAATCTACTATTATTCATCTCTTTCCATTCTATAAATTAATTTAATTATCACTTGCTTTAAAAACGGTGAAGGAAAACATCGTGAGGAAACCGGCATGCCTGAGCGATATTTCTCGACGGCATGTGAAGCCAAGTCAGAGGCTCATGGCCGGCTTTAAAACTCTGACACCAGGTTAGTCACTAACCACACGAAAAAGAAAGAAAGATTTTATTAAAACATGAAAGTAGAGTGACTCTAAACGATAACATTCTATTCAGTATTTATTCAAAATTATATATTCTGAATTTAACTAAAAACATTTTGCGAGAATAAAGTCGTGTAATCATGCAAACCCAATACTCGTCTCACACATGATACTAAATGCGATATCATTACAAAATACCAACATAGTCTTAAAACAACATTTTATTTGGCGTTAACGACAAAACAAGTCCTGCGATTCCAACAAGCAGATTCCACTATACGTACTCGTATATTTATAGCAACATTTTGCGAAAACAACTAATTCTTGTTGTATCGAATTACGTCACCGGTTTGAGGTTTGATCACAGAGTAGGAGTGCACAGAAGAGCCACTTGGATACTTTTTATTTTCTAAATAGATGGTACAGGAACTTTGCCATGTCTACCATTAAACTACGAAAATGCTACAACTATACTAGGAAAAGGCTCGACTGGCAGTTCACAATGGTGTGCTGATGCCCACGCTTATGTATGGTAGTGAATGTTGGGTGTGGCAAAAAAAACATGAAAGTAAAATAAATGCTGTGGAAATGCGTTCCTTGCGAAGTATGTGTGGCCTGACTATGAATGATAGGCTGAGGAATGATGTGATAAGACAGCGGTGTGATTTAAAAGAAGATGTAGTGACAAAAATTTAAAAGGGTATGCTGAGATGGTTTGGGCATGTTGAGAGAATGAATGAAAGGCGACTAACAAAATGTATTTACAAGGCTGATGTAAAGGGAAAGGCCGGGCGGGGACGCCCTAGGAGGACATATACTGACCTTATTGGTGATGTTCTTCAGAAAGGCCAGGTGCGTAGTACTCGCAACCGGCGTGCGTGTATGACCAGATGTATGAACGTAAACGAGGCAAAAGGACTATGTAAGGATCGTAGCAGGTGGCGTTCTGTAGTTTCTGCCTACCCCCATGGGAAGAAGGCGTGAGTTTATGTATGTATGTGTATACTACGAAAACGCTACGACTGTGCCATGAAAACGCTACGACTGCGCTATGACTTCTTTACGAAAATGCAACAAGTTTTTTATTGCTGAAACGCTACGACTGCGCTACGAAAACGCTACGACTTTACTTCTTCTGTTTTTCGTGTCGATGGTACTCTTCTTTGTATTGTTTTCATTATGTTTGAGCCCAGTATTCGCTGCTGTGGAGGGGCTTGTGGCTAAGTAACAACAGCTGCACGGGTCGATCAGGTTAAGCTACGCTTGCCGCGGTTGGTCTGTGGATGGGTGACCATCTTTACATACCAAGACCCCTCCGTGCCTCGGAAAGCACGTTAAGCCGTTGGTCCCGGCTGTCATTTTTAGATATTTAACAGTCGTTACGGGTAGTTAGAAGCCCAAAAAGTCTGACAACCAGTCTTACCAAGGAGTATCGTGTTACCTAGTAACTAGGTTGTGGAGGTCAGATAGGCAGGCGCTCCATGTAAAATACTGGTATTCAGCTGCATCCGGTTAGACTGGAAGCCGACCCCAACATAGTTGGGAAAAGGCTAGGCAGATCATGATGATTGAACCCAGTAGTCCCGACTGTACTACAAAAACTACCGACCATGTTACGAAAACGCTACGACTACGCTACGAAAGCGCTATTACTATGCTACGAAAAGGCTATGTGTATACTATAAAAACGCTACTACAGCGCTACAAAACCTCTACGTCTGTGCTATGAATACGCTACGACACCACTACGAAAACGCTACGACAATGCTACAAAAACGCTACAACTATGCACCAGATTATTTAAATGTCTCACACCATTTTACCTTTATTTAGCGAATCTTCTGATTTTACCTGTTTTGTAGTTTAATGTTTAATTTAATACGGGGACGTTCGGCGGTCGCGTAGGAGCCAAGGTTGTGGCTTGTGGTGCCACCGGATGGTGCAGACATGCATTTTTGAGACACAAAGTGTGAGAAATAGGAGGTAATAAGGACAAGCAGTACGGTTAATAGAGAAGGAAATAATGAGTGTCTCGGAACAAGGGGAGTAATAACTGCAAAAAAAAAAGTAAAGGCATTCCGGGAGTGCTGACAGAAGTGAAAACTTGAACAATTTAAAAAAATATCTACTTCCAAAACCTTTAAAGTAAAAATACTTGCATAGAACATTGATCCATAACGTAATATAAATAAAGAGCACAATCGCGTTTACTGAGGTGTCGGGAACGGTGTCGCGAGTTCCATTGTTTTTCCCATCTCAAAAATGCCCAACGCGCCTAAAGAAGCTTTCACAACAAAAAAGAATGCATTGTATCTCTAGCCATTATTTAGGTCTTTCGAACACAATTATAACATTTGCCATAAGAGAAAAAATCTGTTTTTGACAAGTTACCGGCAAGTCACCATGCTTATTAAAAATAGTCGTAAGTCAGTGGCTAACTACCGTTAAGCCGGTTGCAGACCAAGAGCTAAGCTAAGTTAGTTTAGCTTAGCTCGCATGACTGACGCAGTTTTCCATACATGAGTCATAGTTTGCGGTCTGCACACAAGTATAGAAAATTGCTTCAGCTATGCCAGCTAAGCTAAACTAACTTAGCTTAGCTCTTGGTCTGCAACCGGCTTTAAACGATTGTGACGAATTGACAGACACTAAAATATACTTCTTAACACTAATCCTTCGGCCATTTAATTTCATACGGCATGCAATTCGAAAAGAGAGAAAATGCGTCTCACATTCGAGAAATAGTTCACCGCATGGTTGAGTACAGACTTGAACGCCTTGGTGACTCAGCGCGTGTGATATTTATGTTCCATAATGTCAATCGTAAGGTCTCACAGGATAAAGTTGAAGGCGACTGAGAATTCTTCACCTACTTTAGTAACTAAAATTATAAAAAAATATGGTGAGTAGGTAAATACAGTCGAACTCTTTATTGTTTACCAATTTTGGCAACAATTTCCAATAAATTGAAACTTCTCTAATGTTGAAACTAAGTAACTATCACATAGATAAATATAACTTGTCGTTTTATGAAGTGTAAAGGTGGTTTTACACCGACGAGGCGAGGCGTGGATGGGATGGGCGAGACTTGAAATTTGTATGGCAAAATTTCTATCCAAGCTCTGCCCATCTTTGGTGTAAAAGGTCTAGATGCGCGAGGATGTACGAGGCGAGAATTGAATTTAATATTTGTTAGTACAAATTTGAACTTTATTTGCTGTATGAATAGAGTATTTATTTACTTTGTAAAACGAATATACAAATCTCGCACCGGCCATCGGAGGACCCGCACGGTCTCTCTCCGTCAAGCGCTGACTCACGATGTCTCGCGATGTCTCGCGCTGGCACGCGCTGGCACGCGCCGGCTCGCTCCGAACATCGCGAGACATCTCTGCATACTATATTTTCGCCTGGCCGGTGCGCCAGACACGGCTGGCCGGGCGGCGCGTGTTAGCGCGAACCGGCATGTGATAGCGCGAGCCGGTGCGTGATAGCGCGAGCCGGCGCGTGGCAGCGCTTGACATCTTTCGGTGTAAAAGGGTAAGCGTGATTTCAATTCTCGCCCATCCCATCCACGCCTCGCCTCGCCGGTATAAAACCACCTTAAGTGTCATTCGACCTTAAGGTGGTGAGGTCGACTATATCTATCGACCAATCAACTAACACGCAATCCAAGATGGACACTGTCAAATATTCATACTAAAAAATAATGATTCAATTGTTTTAGCTAGGTCTCCCACAAGGCGAACCAACGATCTAGTGACGAAGGTCGCAGGATTTCCTTGAATACGGGTAGAGCAGAAACGGTGGCTGTAGTGATTCTTGGGGTGGTTTATATCAAGCAGTGGACGTCTTTTCGTTATTTATATAAAGGCTTACCAACTAAACACATATAGAGCATTAACCCAAACTCTGTCATAATGTAGATCTCGCATGTATCTAAATTACAGGAAAGCACGACACTATCAATTAGCATACAAGAAACATTAAACACAAACCACTCAAAGCGCACAAAAATCAAATAATATAATAACAATAAAACAATTTCAAATAATAATAACACAATTTCAAATAGTAATAACACAATTTCAAATAGTAATAACACAATTTCAAATAATAATAAAACATTTTCAAAATTTTAATTATGAAGATGATGTTAGTATGGCTGAGCATGTGCCCTTATGTTATTTGCGTGAAAAATGACAAACACACAATATGTGCGAGTAGTTCTAACAAAAATCTAAATACAGTTATAACAAAATGTTCCACACGCAATCTCCACTACGCGCGAAGGTAGCAACGGATGTGAAGCCTATGTGTGTGAGCTATACAGAGTATTCAATATCAGGTGGATAGAACAGCAGGTTACCAACTAATATTTATGTATATGATAACATCGCACGTCAATGTGTTAATTGCTTCCCAATCTGCCATAAATCCTTTTGATTGCCGTATGAAAATAATGGGATGCTTAATATTCTAGGTACACCTATATCACGATGTCGTGTTTGCCAAATATTGATTCAATAACATGGATTGTCAATAAAATTGGCTGCAGCGTATAACGTGGCACAAGCAAAGTTATTGCGCAAACTCCTCAAAAACACGAGTTCATTCATAAAAATTCAAAATATTATATTTCACATAATACCTACATGGGCACTTATGAAACGTCAGAAGCTAGGTGCACGGTTCCAATTGGTCGCTTCCTATGGAGAAGAACCGGCAAGAAACTCCACGGTTACTCTTTTAAAAATAATTGGCTTTTACAATACTTTCAAATAACAGTGTTACTAGGTATGGGAGGACAGTGTAGATCTTTCAATAAGAACCAGGTACTTAACAAAATATCAAATGGTCAACAAATCTACAATCCACTAAGCCTACAGCGTTCTCACATTCACAAAATAGAAAACAATCTATACAAAAGATGAATTAATTAATAAAAATAAAAACCTATTTTAATAAAAATACCTCAAACTAACCTAAAATTTGCCACAATACGTCATAGGCAGTGTCAATATACCTGACACATACGCCGCATTAGGCTTACCATTGTACACATGAGCTTATAAGTAGATGGAATGGACACACAGTTCCGATGGGACCCACGTTTGTCACGTTTGTGTGAGTTTCAATCGAGCGAGGGATGTGCTGGATAGACCGAAGAGTTTAGATTGATAACTGGCGACACATTGTAGAAAAAAGTTTGGAATCATATTTCTTTACACTGTTACTATCCATCTAAGCAACAAAGTCAAAGTCAAATAATTTATTTCAATTAGGCACATAAAAGGCACTTGTGAACGTCAAAATTTACAAAAAATAGAATTGATTCTCGTCGCTCCTTCCAAAAGGTAGTTGAAATGTTATAGGGTTTGGTTTCCGCACTTAGTCCGTCAGGTGGACCATTGTGCGTGGGCCATGGCGGCCGTTTGGTGGTTATTCCAACCAGCCCACCTCCCTTCAGAAGCTAATTAAATATCCTAGTCTGTTCAGAACATCTGTGTAGGATCTGGGTGACCCGAGGGTTTCTGTTCTAATCTGGGTGACGCCTGTGCATCAAAGAGCACGTGCGCTACGGTTTCCTCAGCCTCCATACACGCCCTGCACAGAGGACTGTCCGTTATGCGTATTGTGTGGAAGTGTTTGTTTAGCGAGCAGTGTCCCGTGATGGTCCCCGTCACCATGCGCAGGCCGTCCCTGTCCTGGCGTAATAAACGCCTGGTTAGCCTGCTATCCAAGGATGGCATAGCTTCCTTGGACTGCCTACAACCTGGTGTCGAGGTCCACTAGTTCTCTGCTTGTGTGTGGGTGAAGTCCTGTAGCCACCTGCGTATTTGGTTGAAGGGGATTGGCACGATAGGCTCTTTTGAACGGGAGTCCACAGACTCCCGTCCAAAAGGTAGTTTTCGTATGGAGAAGAATGGGCAAGAAACTACACCGTTACTCTTTTAAAATGTTTGACAATATTTTGTATAGGTACATTAATTATATAATTATATGTGAAGACGATACACCTGGAATAAGATTACTAAACCACAATAGGTAAAAATAATTAAAAATGAAGCAATGACAGAAAAAATAATTATGAAATGGATACATGGTGTCCACATATTTACAAGCATTGTAAAAGTAGGTACCTATATGATATTCCTAAAAAAATTATAAGTAATACTAATAATAAGTCAACTCTTTAGGTACCTTATAAGCGTACAAAAAATATTTGCTTTCTTAGGTCTTCTTTCTTCCCTTAAACCTATCCATGACACATATCACCATGCTACCACAACCTTCAATTATTCTCCATACAAAATAAAACTCACAGCGAAAATTGCAGTAATTATAATTATTAACTATATTCAAAGGAAACTAGTTCTTATTAACATTGGTCGCGGTTGCTTTCTATACCAGGGGATGACTTTCACTATACTCATGGGTAATGCACAGTTCTATTAATAGTGTTGTGTTACTGAACTTGAAATGGGACGATCGATGGATTTGTCAACATGGCAACTCTTTTTTTTATAGAAATGGTGGTGTAGATATGAACTGTGAAGGATTTTTATTGGAATATTTCTAAGTTCTATGGTTTTTTACGAGGAAAATTGTTTTTTTATCCATAATTATGTCGTATCTCTATCTATTTTACTGTGTAATCTATTTACCTATCAATCTATATCTATCTATCTTCTATCTATATCGATCCATCTATCTATATAAAATATTAGTTAATATATCTCGTGTCACAATGTTAGTTGCCATACTCCTCCAAAACGGCTTGATCGATTTTTATGAAATTTTATATGTATATTTGGTAGGTCTGAGAATCGGTCGTAATCTATTTTTTTTACCCCTTAGTGATAAGGGTGGTCCACCCCAAACATAAATATGGCAAAACAACGTTTGCCGGGACAGCTAGTAAATATATACTTAATATAAAATTTAAATAAATGAAATATTTTTCCTCTGCGTCGAATTTCATTTTAATCGGATTAGCTGTTTCGATGTGATATAATTGTAACATAACTACATACATGCAAACCTGCATACTTACGTTTAGATACAGAGGAGTTGTTTTTGCCTTTTTAATTGGGTGGTCTTTTTAGCGTACACAAAATTAATAAAAGATAATTAATTTGAATAGAAGCTTGTGGTTAAGTAATAACAGCTGCACGGGTCGATTTATCAGGTTAAGCTACGCTTGCCAGGGTTGGTCTGTGGATGGGTGACCATCTTTATATACTGAGACTCCTCCGTGCCTCGAAAAGCACGTTAAGCCGTTGGTCCCGGTTGTCATTCGTGGATCTTTGACAGTCGTAACGGGACGTCAGAAGCCCGAAAGTCTGACAACCAGTCTTACCAAGGGGTATTGTAATACCCAGTTACTGGGTTGTGGAGGTCAGATAGGCAGTCGCTCCAGGTAAAATACTGGTATTCAGCTGCATCCGGTTAGACTGGAAGCCGACCCCAATTTAGTTGGGAAAAAGGCTAGGCAGACTGATTTTATTTGTATAAAACGATTTCACTGTAAAAATGTAACTTGTGCAGTTAAATAAAATAAACTGTTTTTTATACTACAACATCGTTTCACCGAAACGAGATTTTATCACTAAAATATGCATTGAAATTAAATACGGACTTTATTTCGGGCTTATCTGTTCGATTTTATTTTCGTTTGTGATTTTACACTGCCTGATATTTCGCGCTACTTACCTTTGCATTCGGACAAATTGATGCACAAATTATATTGAGGTTTCAATCTTGTGGTGAGACAACCAGTACAGGGGGCCTACCACCAGCTCGTAAACAGTATTATTTTATTACTTCAATGGGAGAAAAAGATGGAGCTATACGACCTGTAGAGCTTCATCTCTTTCCCACACTGAAGTAATATTAAAATAATACTACTTTATGAGCTGGTGGTAGGCCCCCAGGTGTGACAACCAGTGCTGTCAATCAACTTGAAAATGTTGTTATACCTAAATGCTACAAACACATATATGTGATTCAGAATACATATATAAATACGTAACTATTAACTTCAGATGGTTCTCTATCCATAATCAAAGTATATAAGCGGCAATTGAGTACCTAAATATGGTTTTGTTTCTTTATTCGCCGATTTGAAGCGGCGAATACCAAAATACAGTTAAATTCCTAAACGATGGCCAAGGTTCCTCGAAACGATCATTCGCTATCTTCAATGTTTACGTGATAACCAGTGATCGGATAATCGGATGCATATTTACCTAAAGAGTAGGTGTTGGCTATTATGGAATGCACTTTTGCATCAAAAAAATCCCGGGATTCCCGGATCGACTTTAAGAGTTGTGATTATAGAATCGAATGTTATTATATTTACTAACGTTCAGGTGTTGGCTAATATGGATTGTACTTTTGTATCGATCGCAAAAATCTAGCGACTCGGGAATTGATAAATTTAGTACTTTTTATCTATAGAAATGCTAGCTAATGTTGTAAAGTAGGTTGCCAAATTGGCATAGCGACAAACAAATCGGTGTCTTGAGTTTCGTAAAAAAATGTTTAGTGGGTATATCAATTTTTATGTTAGCACCGCAAAAGTAACCTTCATAAGAGGGCTGATAAGTCATTTCCATACCATGTATCTGATTAGTTGTGCATTCCCGGATGTTATGGAATTCCGGGATTTATGTTAATTTTTTTATTTATTAAGAAGCCACTTCCATAATTTCCTAGCCAAATATTAACTTTAGGTAAATATGCATCCGAATATCCGATCTCTAGTGATAACTTTAGACATTACAAAATAGCCATAAAAAGAATGCAAAATAAAGTAACTTCATTATTCTCAAAGTACATTTCTGATTAATAATCCCGTGAATATAACACAACACTTCAAAAACCAGTAGCGTATGACGTGCAATCTGATAGAAACGTAGCTGCCATGTTTTTCAACGATTTCCACCGCTTTAAAAAGCAGAATCTATTACAAGTGGCTCAATCTGGTTATACAGTTAACAGAAATGCAATTTCTCTCGGAATATTCTTTTTTGCAGTTTTTTAATTTTGCATTTTCAGATTTTTTATTTTGTAGCTTACAAATAACATGACACGCAAATGTTTTCCATTTGTTTCCCAAATGTTTTGGGTTTTCGGATTTGGGTGTCATTTTATTTGAAAACTACAAAATAAAAAATCTCGTTTGGAACTTTTGACTTTTAAAAATTCCAAAATTTATAACAATTTAAAATTGTGATTGCCTTAAAGGACTTCAGAAATCTTCATGATCTTAGACCTGAAGTACATCAAATGATGATGACGAAAAAAAAGAATTTTTCAAATCGGTACAGCCGTCTTCGAGTAATCGGGGAACAAACATTAAAAAAAAGATTCCTACGAACAAAAAAAGGAGGAGGCTCTCAGCCTCCTCCTTTTTTGAAGTCGGTTAAAAAGAAGAACGTTCTAATTCTCTTTAAACGAACTAACGTTAAACTTTAACTCTCATGTTCCGCCGAGCGCCCAGTATTAGGTAAATTGATCATACAAATAAACGACTATCCTCATCCGCATCCTCATCCATTAAACAACATCCGTTACAACCCTATTCAATCTCACTTCACCTCAGTTTTTATGTTGAGATTTTAACAGAAAACTCGGCTGCACAACCCTAGCTAAACGCACAAATGTATTGCAAACAGTCGCATTTCGCGTCACTATGCGGGCTCATTGGAAAGCCGTCCGACGAACCGGACGGACGCCGGTGATCCGGCCAATCTGTAACAGGAGCACTTTGACGGAAAACCGGATTGACACCGCGTGCGCTACGGACGTCACGGCCCAGCCGACCGAATAGAGAACTGTTCAAATGTGCTTTTACTTTTACTCTTAGCTTTTTGTGAAAATACTTTTTTGGTGCAGACTTTTTTGTGACTAGATTCTAAACAATTTGAAAAAGAAATGAAATAAACCTCGTATTTCCGAATCGATATTTTAAACGCACGCGCGTTTCAAAAATGTTGCCGTTGGAAAAGTTTTATAAATGTACATAATATTGAAAATGAGGGGAGCCTGCACGAGAAGCTTGATGTGGTGATGAGGCAGTGTAGTGATATAATCAGCCTAAACACGGGATCAACAGGGTTCTACAGCCGTGTAAAAGTGTTTCTTACAACCAATTTACAGAAATAAAATATAATTTATCATAAAAAAAACAACACATAATCTTTTTTTTTTTTTTTGTCTATTGTAAATGCTAAGCTAAATAAAAACCAACCAGCTTTAGTAAGTGACATCTTCAGAGCCACTAAATAAACTATTCCTACCAATGAATATCTAACCTCAGCGCATCTGACTATTTTCGATATTACACCTAATATTACACTCTCTAGTCAACTGTTCATCACTAAGTGATTCAATTTCGCAGTGTGAATTATATCAAAGCAGTTTCTCGGAACCGTTTTCAATCCAACGAGAATATTAGTACATCAATGGTTCCTTGAATTGACCAGTCAGTATAATGCAGACAGAGTGTGGTTTTTCGAATGGGGTCAGGGAATACAAGGGTTAACTTTGACATAATTAGGGAGATAATTGGTCCAGAAAGTCGAATTCCACGTCAGTGAAAAGGATTTTTTTTTTTTTGATTTTCTACTTCGTTATCAAATTGGAAAAGTCACTGTATAAGCATAGGCATAATCATGTTCCCACTGCTGGGACACAGGCCTCCTCTCGGTGAGAGCGGAGTAAGCCGTGATGCACCACGCGGGCCCAATGCGGGTTGGTAGATGTCACATGTCTTCGAAATAACTGTTTAATTAGTATTAATTACACTAATTTAGGATTTAAATTCATATTACAAAAAATTGGAGAACTATGAAGCTCCAAAATGAAATCATGGTGGCTTAAACCACTATTACTTCATTTATCAGAGTTTTACTTTTGCAACTGCAATATAATAATAATAATATAAAACTTTATTTCGGGTGGCATAGACCCATAGTAACCTTAACCTAATACATACATTTTATTTTATTTGCCATGACTCGCCACACCTACACAAGTCATGACCCACTGATTTTGAATGGGACAGTCAAAACGTACAGCTATTGCGTTCAGAATGCTGTTTTTGCTATCCCGTGTACGGGCCAGCAGGGAAGCTGCTTTTTTGCGCATGATGGCCTGGAAACCATCAGTGCGTGCTTCAGCAAACATCCCAGACGCGCTGCATCGCCACGGCAGACCCAACAACATCCTGAACGCATTATTGTACTGAGTGCGCAGGGCTCTGTAGGCTCGCTGCGTATGTCTCACCCACAGGCCGCTCGAGTAGAAGGACTGGCAATACGCTTTGAATAGCGTAACCTTCACTTCTCTCGTGCATCGCGCGAACCTGCGTGTAAGCATATTAGCTCTCACCGCCAGAGCCCTGCGCTCCCGCTCAATATCTTCATCGTCCCTGAGGTCACCTGTCACAATGTGACCCAGATATTTAAAAGTTTGAACTTGCTTTAGGGCCATTCCATTGAGAAATACAGGAGGCACATGGGTAGGCTGTTGTTTGCCTGATTTAAATACTAAAATTTCACTCTTTTTAGAGTTATATTGTAAACCATGCGCCTCCGCGTATTTCTCACAAATAGACAAAAGTTTCCTTAGCCCGCCTATAGAGGGGCTCAGCAGCACCATATCGTCTGCATAGCTAATATTGTTAAAACAAGTGTCATCAATGTAGCAGCCGACATGTGTGCTACTGAGCCGCTCGACAAGCTGGTCAACATAAATGTTAAACAATAGAGGGGAGCAACAATAGCCTGGGAAATTTATGCAGAAAATTACTGTAACTTTGCGATACCTAATTATAAATAATTAATCACCCTACATAATATAATAATTTTAGCACATAACACACACGCCTATATTCCCCGAAGGGTTGGGCAGAGATGTATCTACATATACCCACATTTCGTCAGTTACGTTTAAGTCCCATGTAATAGGGGGCGAGCCTATTGCCATCAACTGGGCACAAATCCAGACTCCGGGTTGCCATTGAGAAATTCCAGATAGAAAAATCCAATAACACTGCACGACCGGGGAATCGAACCCAGGACCTCATACTACAACGAACTAACTGCATTAACTCATAAACGTATACATATATCTGTCAGGAAGCACAATACTTCATCAGGGTTAGGCCAAGCGACCTTTATCCCGTCTCCAACCATTTATGGCACCTCAAGACGTGTTTCGAAATCGGATTAATTTCTCAGTAATCCTATTGATAGCCCACTCTAGGCACCTTAGGTATCCCTTTCAATTAGGGCTCCTAGAGATACGAGCCAAACATGGTAGTCTCGACTATGAATAGGGTCCTAGAACCGTTAAAGGGGACTAAGGAATTAAGTGGATGGGCAGTGTCAATTTGTAAACTGATAACATCAAACTAGTCATCCAGTAGCCTTCTAGGTGATTATGGTTTTATGTATGGCATAGACTGCCTTGATAAACTTCAACTAACCCACAAAGGGAAATAGGACCGTAATAATTATGGCGCTATCAGCAGTGCAATTTACTACCAGAGACTTTTTACTTCCTTAGAAGATCTTTCATATCCTGAATGACATAGCCAGACATCGTACAAAATGAAATGAAGATAAAAACTGCCACTTGCTCACTTCAGATGGCGCTGATCTCCAGCGTCTAATAATTTGACAGCTAGCCATATTTTTTTTGTAAACAAACGACTTCTTTTACGCATAATTAATTATTGAGCCCAGTTGCAAAGCTGTTTACTGCAAAAATACGGGGACCCATGTATTTGCCAAAGATGTTATAAGAAGAAAACTGTGGTCCCCGAAAAAAAATTGGAACCCGATATTTCGTCGAGACAATGTGCTATCCTTTAAGCTTTTTATGGGAGAAAGTGGTTTCTAGGTGATGCTCCCAAGAGAACTTAGTCTGTTTTCATTACATACAGGCACTTGTGTTGTGATATTATGTAAATTATAGTAAAGTATGTGTGTGTTTATATTATCATATTAGATTAGTGCTAGAAGTGCTATCTCTGAAGTTTTTCGGTCAAGAAGATCATGCTCGAGTTAGTTTTCAACTCTGATAAGGTTATTTCTATCGTACGCCTCCAGTCTTTAACAAAAAACGAAAAGTCAACAAACACAAAATAACCTATAAATTGTAAAACGTTCATAATTTATTGACTTTTCCACTAAAGCTGCTTTTTTACCACTGGTAGACGCTTCCCCTGTCCTTAGCTCGTCTTTTAATAGTGCTACACTCCAAGTCTCATACATATTTATCTAGTTTTCGTATAATTTGGATCGACACATAAACACAATAATGGCGGTTTAAAGACGTACAACTGTGCTGCCACCTGTTATGAGCTTTTAGTGTTTACCTCATTGGAGGGATTTTTTGACACTACGTAAGCTTACATAAAAAAATCATGAACGAAACATCTCTCTAACACCCAGGCCTGCAACAAATATCTTTAGGCAAATGTTTGTTCAAACCTAACAAACCCGTGAAAGGAACTGCAGCAGGTAACCAATCATTCATTGCACAAAACTAACCGCCTCTCTGACTGACAAGCTCATTTCTCCCTCAATCACATCAAAGCATTCTCCCATCAACAAATTACCGTACACAAAATCTCAAGCATGATTTAATCCATGTTTGTCGTGTGCATTACATCGGCCACGGCTATCTGCGTACGGAACGCATCAATCAACAAGCCCATTTGCATCACCAACATAACCGTAACTGCGGCTACTTACGGAACTAAAACTCAAAAATGTACTGGATTTGACAGTTCGACGCGTTCCGTCTTGACAAGCAGCGCCACCCCGTCGTTTCAAGTTAAGGCGGTCGGTGCATTGTTTACTGATTTGCTACGCTACTCGGCGGCATATAGTTTACATGTGCTGTATATGGGAATGAGTTTCATTCAATATGGCGACGATCTGTTTTCTGAATGTCAGTCTGTGCTAGTGATCTAGATATTCTAGATTATAAAGGTTGTCTGGAATTGATTGTCGTAAGATAAGGACTAGAATGGTGGTCTTTGAATCGCATAAATAAGTTGTATTTCCTTTAAGATGAAACATGTGGGCAGTAGAATACAATTTATTTAGTACCTAATCGATCGTAAAGAACGTGTGAGTTTTTAGAAATCTAGAATATTCTAACGGAAAGCATTTCATCCTCAGCACACAACAATATCAATTACAAAGAAATGCAGTCACCAATTTCTCTCCCAATCTTACAGCTTTTGAATTACACCTATAATTTGCATCTATAAAACTTATAAATAAATGTACATCATTACACCAACAATATACAATTTATACCCATTATAACCAACAAACGACAGTCGATTGAAAAACGAAAATAATTCAGGACGAGGTTGCATTATGGTCGGTCGTGGTCAGCTGTGGAAGGCCCAATTGTGGTATCCAACGACGCAGTATGTGACCACAAAACAGGTACAATATGTGAGTGCGTACGTATTGATATCGACAACGTTCATGAAACTTCCTTTATAGATAGATAAATCGTTTCGTTTATTTAGTGCACACAAAAGACAGTTCAACATACAATAGTACGATTAAATAATAACTAATTAGCTATTAGGAAATAGCCGCAAGGTGACAATATACAAACAAATAAAATAAAAGGAAGAAACCAAGACATATTGGCTATGACACAATGTAAAATAATGGATCAATGAACATAAAGAATAAAGAGTGCGGTGTGCGTCTCAAGGTTGCACCAAATGGGACTCCAACTCAGCATGTTTCAGGCAAATATACCTGACGCTGATATTCTGCTGGATCCCTGCAGTGACATACGGACGTCGGACTTTATAGATATGGCTTATAATAAAGCTAGAAAGTGCGGTAAGCACTGTAAATGTATATATAGGTATTACCCAAATTAACAAACTTTGAATGTCAGAATGATTACTGGTTATTTACTATGTATGAAAGTTCTAATATATATGTTTATAGGGAAAGGATTTCATGAATTAAACCACAGAAAGACAAGGCTAGACATTTATTTAATTAGACTTGTTAGTATTTAATCAGAAAGCTAGTTGTCCGTTCGCAAAACTAGGTCTTCATGGAGAAGAAGGACAAGAAACTCCATGGAAACAGTATTACCGTATTCTATCAATACATTTCTTATATTTCCATAAATTATCGTTATCTAGAAAACAGTTTAATTCTATGTCTTGAATAATAGCAACATAATAAAAATAGCAATATTGGCAATAATATACCATACACAACAACATAATCATAATAAGCAATAAGTATGTTTGAAAAAAATAAAATTAAAATTCGCCACATTAATAGATTATGACTATGAGTCACACATAATTTTACGCTAGTTTTAAGTACACCCACAGAGAGGAGGCTTGTGTTCCAGCAGTAGGAATGTAGGCTGATTATACTTGCTTATTTAGATATCTCGCTAATGGAGGCGCGTGTGTTGAATCATTTAGCTCCCTATAAAATGGTTGAGCTGAATGTTGCTGATCCATGCGTCATGTTCGTGAACGGGCGCCGTCAGTTGGGAGTCATCTCTGCTCAGCTGCCATGGCATTTTTTTTTTGTTTCTTGTTTTTGTGCTCTGGACGCTTTTATTGTGTACTTTTTTTACATCGTTCTCATATAGTTATAAATTCAACATTAATAGTGTAACTAATATTTTTGTAACAATATAATTTTAAAAGAGTGTCCATGAATTTTCTTGCCTGTTCTTCTCCATTTGTACTTACCTACAAAAGTTCGTTTTTTAATCCCAAACTCAGACTAATTTGACAATTCAAGTGATTGTTGTTTATTTTTTCAATTTGGAGTTTGACATTTGCACCTGTCAAATTAGTTTCTGGGATTAAAAAACGAACTGTACGCTTTAGAAAGGGCGACTACCGTCATGTTTCTGACTGACCGATGCCTTGACAATTCAAAAGTGCCTGTAAATGGTTTAAAATAAATGCTTTGAGTTTAAATTGAGTTTGAGTTTACAGTGTCAGAAAAATAGTAGGTAGCCTTCGATTCTGAACTTGAATTCTTATACAAAGCCAAAAAGACCATCTAAATTAAAAGCTTATCCAGATTATTTGATATCTGCCCATCCCTATCAGTAGCTTTGCTTGTCACCACTATCCGAGGGATAAGCACAATCGACATGTCGCGGACGTTATCCAAATCAGTGAGGTCATATCACTAATGTACGGGATTAAAGAGTGTGTATTATGTAGGTACCAGGTATTTTGGATGTTCAAGTGCACTTTCACTACATAGTATAAAACAAAGTCGCTTTCTCTGTCCCTATATCCCTATGTATGCTTAAATCTTTAAAACTACGCAACGGATTTTGATGCGGTTTTTTTTAATAGATAGAGTGATTGAAGAGGAAGGTTTATATGTATAATAACCCGGTTTATACCCGTGCGAAGCCGGGGCGGGTCGCTAGTATACAATATTTGCAAG
Source organism: Agrochola lychnidis (assembly GCA_963680765.1). Classification (NCBI taxonomy): domain Eukaryota; kingdom Metazoa; phylum Arthropoda; class Insecta; order Lepidoptera; family Noctuidae; genus Agrochola; species Agrochola lychnidis. The sequence continues at coordinate 4,009,933 of OY796852.1, forward strand.
AAAAACTTTCAGCACATGTATTATTTGTTTCAAACTCAAATTCAAAGCATTTATTTCAGTTAAACCATTTACCAGAGTTCAATTTATTGTTTTTTCCCATCTCAAAAATGCCCAACGCGCCTAAAGAAGTTTTCACTTCAAAAATACCTTACTATTTTCCCTTTTGTAAAAAGAACATCAGCTCGGAAACATAGTACACAAATGTATTACAATTACCTCATGTTTGTTAATTCTGAATGTTGTTTTTAACGCATTACAAACTTCTCCCATGGTCGACCCGAAAATTGTATCAACTGTTTTAACAATGTTTCCAAACAGCTCTACAGCATTCTCCTACCATGAAAACTACACCGCATCATGCATTCCAATTAAAAGTATTTGATCAAATTACAAGAAATTTTAACACCCCTTTTGTGAATAAAGTTAGTGCCTTGTGACCCAGTTGCATAGTTTTAGAACATCGCTGGAAAACGGGCAGACAATGCCTGTAAAAGTAAAAAAAAGCAATTTTGTTCATGGTCTAATGATTAGGTGCTGAAGTTTAAAAATGCAGTGGGAAATAAAAGTATACGTGTAAGTGTGATTTTATTCAAAGAATAAAATTGTGAATCTCAAAAGTTCTCTGCTTCACCGGGTGACTTCGTTTCGTTCTAAACTACGTTTTAAGGCGCAACTAGCCGATACTTTTTCCATACAAATTTCGGGGAGGTTTTACTCCACTATTACACATTGTACATCCAAAGTAAAGCATGAAATCGTTTTGTCTTATTATTAATTTTGTCTGTACAGAAGCAGAATAGTAAAAAAAAAGCAATTAAAAAGTTATGAGCCAACAAAGATTCGTTTTTCCTGCTAATTTTAACGCAACTTTGGAAGTAAATAAGTAATAAAAGAAGTATAAAATCTCCAAAACAAAGCTCGTTCCGACAAAGCTCAATTGTCGAAGATTATAATAAACTTTATTCGTAATTGATCTATGCAGTAGTTTTTTTCATAAAACTCCACCTTCCAAAGTACTTTTCGTAATTTTTTACGCGCTCGTTTGACTAAAATCGTTCTGAATGTTGTTTGTTTGCGTGCGAACTAGAGTTTGTGCATGTAGACCAGCGTCTAACTGCTCATCACTGATACTATCTCTGTCGGATACGATGCCAGGTGACACAGTGTCCTTTTTGACCAAGCCCACCAATAAGTTCGAGCCCGCGACTAGTTCAACCTTAACTGCAGCTATATCACTGAAAATCATTATAATCATCAATCATTATATCTGAAAAATTAAAAGTTACGCGATAAAAAGAGAGGTTACTTCTAGGTGAATATAACTGTAGGGAATTAGCGCTGTGCGACCTGAATTGCACTTTATTATGGTAACAAGAGTCGCTTTTTAGGGTTCCGTTGTAAACAAGGAACCCTAATAGTTTCGCCATGTCCGTCTGTCTGTCTGTCCGTCCGCGGTCTAGCTCCGAGACTCTTAGTACTAGAAAGCTATAATTTGGCATGGGTATACATATTAATTATGCCGACAAAGTAGTAAAAATTACGAAAAAAAAAAATTTTATGTGTAAAGTGGGGACGTTTTTTTTTCTATCCAACGATGTGGGGTATCGTTGGAAAGGTTCTTCAAAATCATTGTGAGTGTGTGAAAACCATTTTTGGATTCAGGGATCTGTTTGCGAAATATTAAGCTTTAAAGTGCTAATTTTTGTTAGAGTCAATTAGAGTCAAGTGTTCCCCCCCCCCTGCCAGCTAAATGGTTGGTTTTGGATACGTGAAAAAAATCACAGCAATAGTTTATATAACGAAATTAAAGGGAAAACTATCACAGCTAAGTAGCCTCTACAAGTTAACAAGCAAAAACATATTTTCCCATACATTCCGTATCGGAGAACATGTTTTTCAACTACAAAGTTAAGTTTGTATTTGGCATAAATTCATCCCAACTACGGAACATTGTGCGTGGTCCGACACGCACTTGGCCGGTTTTTATTTAAATGATTGAACGAATGGTGGAGTGAGCCATCTATATTAATCTGTGGCTATATCTACACTTTTGGCTTGCTAACTGTTTTTTGTATAGTTTTTCCTATTTTGTCAAACAACTCATTGTTTCGAATGATACATAGTTTCCATCTAGAATTGGATTTTTCCATCTGGAATTTCTCAGTAGCAGCCCGGAGTCTGGATTTATGCCCGGTTGATGGCAATAAGCTCGTCCCCCATTACATGAGACTTAAACATAACTGGCGAAATGTGGGTGTACTATAGGTGCACCTCTGCCTAACCCTTCGTGGAATACAGGCGTGGTGTTATGTATGTACCATCGCGGTAATTCATTTCTAAGCAATTTGAAAACAAAATCCCGTGCACACGACCCTTTTTTTTCGTAGGTAAGCGTTAATATAGCGGCCGCGCGCTGCAAGCAAGAATAGTCCTTACAGTGTACAGATATGCGTTTCCTCTCATCATCATCATCATCATTTCAGCCGAAAGACGTCCACTGCTGGACATAGGCCTCCCCCAAGCACCGTCACTTCGACCGATTCTGTGCTTTCCGCATCCAGCGGATTCCTGCGGCCTTCCTTTCGTTTCCTCTATAATACATAATTATTTGATCTCGTTGGTGACCATTTTACTTTGCCAGCCAGTATTTATATCGATCTGTAACCTCTTTACTGACGGAATTAAGCCTTCTAGTGCGTATTTTTTAAGTTGGCCCACAATTAGTGGTAAAACTATGCTTGGCCCAGACTTACTTGTTCTTTGAATAGGAGCCCTGATTAGAGGTGTTGTGTACAGGTGTTCAAGTATTAAGACATACGTACTTTATGTAGGCTTTCTTACGACTTACGTTCACTACTAGTAGATCTTAGAAAGAAAGAAAGAAAGAAAAAAAGAAAGAAAAATTGTTTATTCTGAAAAAAATAAACGCACATTACACAAAAAAAAAATATTACATAAAATACACATTCAAAAGACAAAAGCCTCGTATTCAATATTCGAAAACTAATAAAAGTTCGACAAATTTTGTCTATTGCTTATGTCAAGGCCAGATACCAAAGACAATTTACAATTTTGTTTGCATTAGCAAATGAAAACAACAAACAATCAAAACATAAACAAAATGCGGATTGCTTGTCTTGAAATGTTCTCTTATCAGTTAGGTTAGTTTAGTTAGGTTATGTCGAATGTACAGCACGACTTTGTATGGAACAACCTATTAGCACTGGATCCACAAGCAAGAATTTTACAAAAGTTCCTTGTATAACGAAAGTGAGCACTACGGAAGGATTTTTTTAAATTCACCCCCTTATGGGGTTAAATAGGGGATGAAAGTTAGACCAAAGACTGAGCTGGCCTATGTTATGTTCAAAAAGTATTATTCTGTTCAAGTAGTATTTAGTTTAATTTCATTTCATGATGATTACTTTGATTTGATTATTTGAAAACAACGACGGCTGGACCGATGTGAAAAAACACTCTTTTTCAAAAATTCAACCGACTTCCAAACTACAAAGTGAAAAATAACTTTAATTTCGGAAGTCGGTGTCAAAAAACTAAAATATTGATCCAAAGACACCGACTTCCGAAATGAAAATTATTTTTCTTTTTGTAGTTTGGAAGTCAGTTGTATTTAAAAAAAAAAAGTTTTTTCATATGACAATATTGAGGTTAATTTTAACCATTTGACAATACTGAGGTTATTATAACCTCGGCCGTAGTAAGTCAGCTCATTTGGAGTACACAAACAAAATACAAGGGTGTCTTATCAGAAGGCTAAAATCTTAACACCCATCCGGCTTGGGGTGGTTCATCCAATTAATTTACTACTTTACAAGGTTCTAACTTTTTAACATTAAAATAACTTTCACACATGACCAGATAGAGGCCAAGTACTAATTCAAATATTTTTAATTGCATTTAATTAGTGTTGAGTGTTACTTGACGAGGTTGAAGCATCAGCAATATGTTTCCGTTGGAGTTTGTGAGCCGTGACCAGAATGGTTTAAAATTAACAAGTTAACTTTATTAGATTTGCCCTACATCTTTTTAAACTTTAAATTGATTGAAATTTATTTATTTATTAAAACTTTATGCACAAGTAAAAAATACTGTACAAAGGCGGACTTAATGCCTAAGGCTATGGTGCCGATTCTCTTGTACACCGAACTAAACTAACTAAACTATCACTAAAATTCCTTATTTTTGACTATGAGAATCTCAAAGCTATTCTGCAAAATAAATTCTCTAAATTTAAAAATAATTTTGACACATCTAAATCGAATTTGACAACCGCGACTCCACACGTGATACCTAACCACGTGAATCTTTTTAGAGCCGGAGGCGCGCAGGGGGGGCAGCCTCGACGTGTTTTATATGGATTTTTCACTTTTTGTGTGGAAAATAAGAAAAAATATTACCTACATGTAGAGTGTTAGGGGTTTAAGGGTTTTATAAAGGGTGTCGAAATTTTCATTATTTTTGCGATTGGACGCACCGTTTTCGAGATATAAGCAAAAGAAAAAAAATATTCAGTACTGTTTTTTCATCTGAAGTCGAGGTGTTGGTGTGAATTTTAGTTCATGACAACCAATTTTATTCCACATGTTTTTAGTCGCGATTAAAAATAGTCATATTTAGTTAGAAAATCTAAATTTTAGGTTAAAAACGTCAAATTCAGAATAGCAAAATTGCCATGTTCACTAAACTAATATCTCAGTGCCATCTTAGTGCTGTCAAACTAAAATATAGTTAAGTTGTGTCACTTTAGTCTATTTCAGAATGGGAAATCGTCGTTTGACAGGAATAAACAAAATTTTGGTGATTTTTAGTTTAGTTTAGAGGCATTTGTGACAAGAGAATCGGCACCATTTTCTACCAGTCAACCTTAGGTTCTCCAAACAAGATTTTTTTTGTTATTTAGTTCTCCACCTACGCCAACGATGTATGTTCATCTGTTCCCTCATAACTCCTGAACTACTCGTCGCATTTTGACAAATGAGGTATTTCGATACTCATTCTTCAAACTGCTATCAATTCTGTTAATTACCAGAAATACACTATTTGTCAACGCTACACTTGGGATGATGACGTGATGACATAAAACAAAAATTACATTCCATGACAATATCACGTTGTCATGGGAACCGTCATTACATGGTAGGCGGAGTGGGGGGTGTTAGGTTTTATTTTCGTTACGTTACGGAATTTCTTGATTCAGTCGCCGCGCTCAAAGCCCGCGATAAAAGCTATGCAATAGCTTAAAAGTGTTTATTCACAACAACAGGGTGGATTTTCGAGACGGGGCAGCAATGGTAGATACCCTTACTGCCCCGTCTCAAAAATCTACCATGTATAATTAGAAAACTCCCAATTGATGACATAACGCCTATGAAACGCAGACACTTAAGAGTTTCTTCGTATACTTCACAATATTATTGGCATTCCAATTTAATTAAGGTTGACATCATTGTTTAACCTCTGTGGTGATATCAACCAATAATATGTGTAAATTATGTCAGTACTTAATATTATCAACTGCCCTGTGCTGTGATTTTGCTAAACATAGCATCATCACTATAATTATATTAAAACAATCAATGAACTCGCACTATCACAATTCACACCTTATTATTGTTCTCTGTTTGTCAGCGGGCTGTATCTCATGAACCATAATAGTCAATTATTATTGTCATATATGTACTTTAAATATGATAATAAGAACCGCATCAAAATCGCCAGTTTTTTTATTAATGTTTGTTACCTTAGAACTTTGGACAGGGTGAACCGATTTTGATGATTCTTTTTTTATTTGAATGCTGCCAGTGTGGTCCCATTTTAATTTAGTCTAGTTCTGACAGTGGCATCCATGAGAAAACCATATATGTCTTAAATTTGCATTAAATGGACGAATAACTCCAAAAAAAAAATGAACGAATCACATAGCAAGTAGTATTTGAGTTTGTGTGGAGTAGGTACCACAACTAAAAAGTGAAAAATAAAAAGTTTTTTACAAAAGAAAACAACCGACTTCCAAAAAAACACTACAAAGTGAAAAATAACTTTAATTTCGGAAGTCGGTGGCAAAAAACGAAAATACTAAACCAAAGACACCGACTTCCGAAATTTATGTTATTTTTCACTTTGTAGTGTTTTATTTTGAAAGTCGGTTGTTTTTTTTTGTAAAAATGTTTTCTTAGCTTTAGAAGAACAACGCAGTCACACGATTTTGCCTTGAAAGTACCTACCTACTTTCTTTCTATAAAAAGATGATGGATTTATTATTTTAAGTAGTTATTATGACAAAGATATTAGGTATTTATTCACAACACAACACACACACTCATGTATGCCACAACAGTTTGTTTTTTGAGCTTTTTTTTGAAGTGAAAACTTCTTTGGTTGCGTTGGGCATTTTTGAGATGGGATAAACCATTGATTTCGCGACACTGTGACGACACCAGCTTTTGACCATTAAAAAGACATCAACGCGTTGATTACCGCGGTGGATGGAGTAAAAGACGTCGGCACTCTCGGAGTGCTACTGTTTTTTTAATATTATTATATCTTTTATTACATTACCTTTAATTTATTCTGATACCTAATTTATTAAAACGGACGCACACTTCCCTGTTTATTGTTCTAGCGTATGGCACTCGTGGGTTGCAGCTTTAAATCAGCGTCAGGTGATACACTTTGTGTTGTCATCTAACAATATGCTGAGCTGAGGCCCTTTTGGCATTATAATCAATGTTTTTTATTTTTCTGCTGTAATGCCAATAAACGCATTTTTCTTTATTTTCTTTCTTTCTAGACAGTTAAAATTTTCACAGATTGTGTATTTCTATTGCCGCTATAGGTAACAACAAATAAAAATTTAATAAAGTTAATAATTAAACGGTCCCCATACAAGAAACGTGTTTTTATCTGCGTTTTTTGCTCGATCTTGGTACGGAATTCATGTACGAATCTGGCTCGCACTTGGCCGGTTTTTGTTTTAAAAAACAATTGAACTCACGACACCGTTACCAACACTCATTTTTGTAAACGCGATTGTGCTCTTTATTTATATAACGTTACGGATCAATGTTCTATGCAAGTATTTTTACTTTAAAGGTTTTGGAAGTATTTTTTTAAATTGTTAAAGTTTTCGCTTCTGTCGGCACTCCCGGAGTGCCACTGTTTTTGTAATTCCTTTACAATTGAATTAAAGAGATACTCCCTCTACAATAGCAAGAATTAAGCATATTACTTAAGTACTATAAATAGCTTGAAATCTAATAATAAATTAAGTGATTCTAGTTGTATACAGTGAAAGGTCAAACGGATATCGGAAGTGGGGTAGATCGAGCTTCAAGGCCTGCTGAATTTAATTACTGACCGACGAAGGACGAGCTTAGAAATTGATGGTGATAATTAATTGGGAATTATCTGCCGATTGACGTCTAAGTTCCCTTTTTGTTTATATATTTATGTTAGTAGTGAGTTATTTAATTTAGTAAGTGTAAATAGTTAGTTATACAGGATGTTTGGAAGCTGGATGCAAAGCTTTAATAAGAGGGTGATAGTTGACACCATTTCGAGCATTTTGAGCCATAAATGTCTTGGACTTGGGCGAGGCCTATGTCCAGCAGTGGACGTCTTTCGGCTGAAATGATGATGACGATGTCTTAGACGATTTAGTACTTAGTAGGTTTTTTTTAACTGCTGTTTTTAGTATTTTTTAAATACAAAAAATAGGATTTAAAGTCAGAATTGTCGTAACTTGGAAGTTATTAGCTCAACTCTCAGTTAAGAAAAGTTTTAGTTTAACCTAATTCTGACATGCCATTAATCGTAAAAAAAAATTACTTGCTGAGAAAGGTCCTCTCGACTCTCACCTATAATTATCTCCCTTGGTCTTAAAAATAAAAATTCCGAAGCTTCAATATCAAACTAGCTTCATCCATGACAATAATGTGTACTTTCGGGTCATATTTCGGCTATTAGATCACATGAAAACTCCAGCAGAAAGTTCTTCCAAGCATTTTATAACATTTAAGTGTGATAAACGTCTTCGCATGTGGTGGTTATTATGGCTTATAACCACCGGCGCTTAACGGTTGTAAATATAGGACGCGCGAGTTGCGGATGTGTATGACCGACCTTATAATAATGAATGTAATAGTATGGTAAAACTTCAAGAAAAGAATGTCGAAACAAAGTAGTGGTACATTTCATGAGTTTTAGAATTTGAGACTAGCTATTAAGTTTTCTGGGTTTTTGGATATTGTACACCTCTTATACATAAGTAATATCATAATAATCCTAATCCTTAATATTATAAATGCGAAAGTAGGTTTGTTTGTTATGCCTTCACGCTAAAACGGCTGAACGGATTTGGATGAAATTTGGCACATATATAGGATGATGCCCTGGAAAAGAACATAGAATACATTTTTTTTTTCCCACGGGATCGAGACTTATGCGGGTGAAACCGCGGGGCGCAGCTAGTAATATTATAAATGCGAAAGTGAGTTTGTTTGTTACGCTTTCAAGCTAAAACGGCTCAACAGATTTAAATGAAATTTGGCACATGGGTAGCCCATGACCTGGATTGAGTCATAGGATAATTTTTATCCCGATATTCCCACGGGATCGAGACCTATGCGAGTGAAACCGCGGGGCGCAGCTCGTAAATAATAATTAATATTACTTTCTTAAATTCTTTGGGATAGGTACTTAAATGGCCCATGTTCTGAGAAATTCAGAACCATTCTGCAACTTTTGATTATGTTCAAATGTTGCAAAATATTGGTATTTAGGTTCCGGTTAGACTGGAAGCCAACCCCAACATGATTGGAAAAAGGCTAGGCAGGCAGTTCAAAAGAAGTTCTTTGGGTGATGTAATTATTTTAATGGTGATATAATGAATACAATAAGAAATTACTCAATAAAGATTTACCTAAAATATAAGTTTACACATAGGTACCGGTCGTTTGCCAACCAGAACAACACAATCCTAATGCCTTTGTACAAAAGACATCAACTCTCACACAAACCTATTGAGTTTTTAATAGCCTTTAGAGGACATGGCCAACAATGCATGTCCTTTAAAAAGGCTATAAAAAGCCTTCATAATAAACTCGTTTATGATTAACAGTTTATCGTAACGCTCTGTTTAAAACGGATTCCCTTCGTAGAGGCTGATGTTATTTCGCAAAGGCATATTAAACTTGATCATATCTATACTGTGGAATTGAAGATGGTATCATATGAATATTATGAAGAGGTTTTAGCTGTAGAGAAGTTGTACAAGGAGCCGTGTTTTTTAAACGACTTATAAAAAAGGAGGTTTTATACAGTGTGATTCTTTATAATGTGCACATATCGAGATGTGGGAATCTATACTTCATTTTGTCGAAGGGGAAAAAAAATTTTTTTTTTCTTTATCCTCTTATTGATAAATTTTACAATTATTGTTAAATTTATGAGAATAATACTGATTTTTGCTAAATAACATGTTTATTTTCAAACTCAAACTCAAACTCAAACTCAAACTCTTTATTGCATTCATGTGCCTAGTCTTTTTTCTCAATTTTCATTTTATGATGACGCCTAATTACTTCCAATAATTACGGAATTTGTTTCATCGCGATAGATGATTTAGTTTAAAAGTTACACCGTTCTGTTAATTTTTTTTTTTAATTCCATAAAAAGTATTAAAAAAATATTTAGATATTTTTAAATATTTTTTCTGTCGTTATAATTAAGCATAGATTCCCTCATTTCGATATGTGCACATTATAAAAAGTCAGACTGTATGTTCGTCTGAATGTATTTTCATAAATTTTTTCGTCACTAGTAGACTGATTTTGATTTTTCGAAGATTCATTTGGTAGAGAAATCTTGCCCGATGGTCTCATTTTTAGGAATAAATGTGTTAAGAACTTAAGCACCTTATCTTTACTTGCACCCTATTATTTTTTCGAATACGTCATTGGCAATATTTTAAATGAAAATGACAGTTGCAAAAGGTCACACGCGCCCGCTGTGTGAGAAAGGAGTTTGTTCGAAAATTGTTACTTATTAAGGCTTCCGCAAACAGACACGATGCGAGACCAGTAGAAAAATTTTCGTGAAGTTTTCATAAAAATTATTCCACCAGAGTCACGTCGCGCCGTCATGTGGCGCCTGTTTGCGGAAGCGTTTATCACTCTTTGACCGCACAAGTATCGCCAAGCATTTTGACATTTACCAAGTTTACTTACGAACAAAAAACATATCTATTGCTGCTTGTCGCGGCAAAATAAGATGTGATGATAGATTCTTTCCAAGAAAAACTCAGCAACAAGGAGCGTTCTTACTCTAATTTCATGTTTCTAACATCTTCTTGCTCCTAAAACCAGTGTCTAGTACAAAATTCGATGTTAATTGAAGCGTGTATATTCAAGGCATCACCCCATCGCTCGCGGTCCGTTCCCACACCAATCTGTCTTTATTTTTGGACGAGCAGTGTTGTCAACTTGATCAACACGTTGTTGCCGTGTTATATAAAATTGGGATGATTGATAAAACGATCTTTATTATTAAAATTTTTGGCAATGCTGTTGCTGAGATATTTGCTTACATGCCTTTATTTTAAGGAACCCTGGCAATGAATGGAACGTGAAAGTTAAAAGGATTCTTTAAATCTCATCTAACATTATCGGCAAAATTAACCTCTTCAACATTATCTAAACATAGTTTTCAGTAGTAAGAATAAGGGACATTTTTTTATCTTCTCTCTTGCAGTGGCTCCATTAGAAAAAGATGCAGTTAGGCAGTTAAAGAAAACTTTGCAAAAAAATCTATTTTTAGACAAACTTATTTCTAGTAGATTGGCCACAACACCACCAAACTGTTGGCCAGGCATTAGTACTGCCACCACAGGAGACGCTCTAGGCGTCGGGAATCGCAGGCCACCCGGCCACCGTAGGCGCGGGCTTGCGGACGGTGAACAATAAGTAGTTCACCGTCCGATAAGGACCAGGCCCGGGTCGACGGCGCGTTGTGTTCCACGCGCACCTCAAAAAGATGTCAGCAGAACTGACGGGGTCCGCTGGGGCCGATGCCTGCCGAGGTCGCAGGAAATTCCGAAAGGGATACCGTGGCCCCTGGCAGTACAGGCAACTGAAGGATCACGGGTGGGTTTTAGTCAGTAAGAGTCTGACACGCTCTTCCGCTCCACCCAGAGCAAGAAAAGTTATTTGATAACTTCCAATCCAAAAAAAAATAGGCATTAGGACTGATTTAACACTAACTTCAACATCGAAAAGAAGACCAAAGAAGCGATTAAACACATCAGATCTCACAATTAGCCATAATACGTCACACTATTGTGTGGTAAACAAAACTACACACCTTTCCTTCAGATTGTAACTCGATATCGTCATGTTTCGATTCGACGTGCGGCCACCGATGCGTGAAGCCATTGGTTCTTGTAAAGATACTTGTATAAATAATTATTAATTGCTCGTTCAATAAAGCGGTACACGAACCTGTAAAAACATTGAAGAGATTGTCAGTTTTTGGTTCCGTTGATTCACAGAAGTTCCATGTTCAATAGCGTTGATTCAGGAAGACATCGGCTAAACAAAGCGATAAGATTGTAAGTTTAACCATCCCAGCTGATGGAAGATCATCTACACGATCTTTCACCATACTCTTGCCTCGTGAGTGGAATATAGAATATTCCACTCACGAGGCAAGAGAGCTTTGCTTAAAGAATATAATAGATTAGAATATTCCACTTTCATATTTTGTAAAGATAAACAAGTCTTAGTACTAAACACAACTGGTAGAAATTTATTAAATATCTATATAATTATTTAGACTAATATTATAAAGAGAATAGATTAGATTTTTGGATGTTTGTTTGTAATGAATAAACTTAAAAACTACTGGACCGATTTAAACAATTCTTTCACCAGTTGGAACCTATATTATCACTGAGTAATATAAGCTATAAATTATAAAAATACCACGCAAGCGAAGCCTCTGACAGAAGCTAGTTATAAATAAAGTCGATAATCGCGTGTTTGTGACGAAAGTTGTAAAAAAAGACACCATAATCCATTCCGAAGTTTAGAAGAACAGCACTCCTAAACTTAGCAACGGATTTTGATAATTTTTTTTCCATTTTTAGAGAATTTATTCCGGATGGTTTATGAGTATAAACATACAAATAATAATCTCTATGTTTTATCAAATCAAAATTATATAGACGAAACTAATGAACCTTATGAAAATGCCAAGATACTGCAGTGCCTCGAGCATGTTTACCGAAGCGAGGGTCCCGGACTTTTACGCCATCATGAGGTCGAGGGTCGCGTCTTTTTGGCAAAGTTTGAGACGCTCCAGTAACAGCATTTTGAGGGTTGTCTCGTGAAACCTAGCAAGTCCCATATTTGTGCACTAGGTTTCTGTTAAAAGAAAGAAAGAAAAGAAAGATAGAAAGAAAGAAAAGAAAGAAGAAAAGAAAGAAAAAAAGAAAGAAAAATATTTTATTTGGGACACGCACAGGAAATACAGTAATAACAACTAAAAAGGAGCATCTTCTAAAACCGACAAAAAATTTCGATTTACTGAAAGGAAAAATAATAATAATAAACGACCTGTGCGAAGCCAAAAAGGCACCTATCTCAGCATAGGCTGCGATATAGGGTGTTCACCTAAACGAGAACAAAAAATTACGAAATAACATCTCCATATTTATTTTTAATGTTTTTACTATTTATTCAATTTTTGAATTTTTAATTTTGCATATATGGGTATTTTGCCTGAAATTAAACACTTTTTATTTATCAGGGGGCACGGCGGTGCCCCCGCCAAGTCGAGCAAATAAAAGCGGCACGGCCGTACCATCCTTTTCTCGAATTTTATTTTGATGTCACATTACTTAGGTCAAACAAGGTTAAAAGATACCTCCTCGAACCTTGACCGACTATCTAATTGAATATATCCGTCACGGCGTCTTCGTCTTAATAGCCTATTGGCTATGTAAGAGCCGTAGTCGGGTTACTCACACATACGACCCTTCCTGCAATAGTAATACCTAAAAATACGCTAACCTTGACATTAGATCAGTCAAGGTCGATAGTTCAGTGGTTTAGACCCCTCACCCACGGCGACTTTTTGTAGCAATGCAGTAGCGATGCTGTTGCGCGTCCGCATCGATATAGTCGCGAAGCGGTCGCTAGCTGTGTGCCCTCGCCCACGAGCCCAGATTCAGTCGCGATGCAAACGCGATACTGTCGTGCTTCTGTCGCGATGCAAACGCGATTCAGTAACGGCACAAAAATACCTGCGATCGCTACAGTTGCAAGATGGACTCCGTTGAGGCAACATTAGCCACCCTCCCTCCGTTCTCTCTCCGATGTCGTCCGGCACGATCGCGCGTTTGCATCGATACAGTCGCGATGCTGTAGCGCATTAGTAGCGCGTTGGCATCGCTTCTGTGGCGCGTTGCAAATGCGACTAACACGCGTTAGTAGTGATGCTGTTGCGCGCTTACGAAACGCGCAACTGCATCGCTGCAAAAAGTCGCCGTGGGCGAGGGGCCTTATGCTTTACAAATAACTTAGATAACATCGTGTCTACCGTAGTTTAGGTAACAATGATAGTTTTACATGCAATACAATTTTCTTTCGTTCCTTTACTTACCAAGGTACCCTTTACCGTAGTTTAGATAATCCTGATATTCTTAATTAAGTTCGTCTTCCGTTTTACATTTAACGATACACTGGTGCCAATTCCCTTGTTCACAAACTAAACTAAATTTAAGTTCAGTGCATTGTTTTCTTTCTATTTCATTAAGAAAAGGACAGAGGATAAATTTTAGTTTAGTCCTGTCAAATTAATCAGCGCCTGTCACTCTCCATACAAGTTAAGACGTGATTAAAAACTTGCCGACTAAAATTACGTCAATTTACGTCAAGCGCTGATTAATTTGACAGGACTAAACTAAAATTTATCTTCTGTCCTTTTCTTAATGAAATAGAAAGAAAAAGATGCACTGAACTTAAATTTAGTTTAGTTTGTGAACAAGGGAATTGGCACCATTGTATGGAACATTAAGTTCTGGGTAGTAGGACATAGGCTATATTATTACTTACAATATTTTGTAAGTATGGGATAATTATATTTTTAACCGACTTCCAAAAAGGAGGATGTTCTATGTTCGTAGCGCATGTATGTTTTTTTTTAATTTTAATTTTTATGTATGTCCACAGATTTCTCCGTCAATTGTGTACCAATTTAGAAAAAAAAAATGGTTTTGAAAGGTTATGCTCTCGAGGTGGTCTCATATTAAGTTAGTTATTGCTAGGGTACTTTCTGAGTTAACTTCAATAATACGTACTTTTACCCACTTAGTATGTGGATGATATGATAAGTTCCTGTCACTGTTATTTACATAGCAGGTAGTGGTATTCGAATTTGTGTGGGGAAGGAACCACAACCAAAAAGTGAAAAGTAAAAGCTTTTTACAAAAATAAAAATAAACAACCGACTTCAAAAAAACCCTACAAAGTGAAAAATAACTTTAATTTTGGAAGTCGGTGTCTTTGGTTTTGAATTTTCGTTCTTTGTCACCGACTTCCGAAATTAAAGTTATTTTTCACTTTGTAGGGTTTTTTTGAAGTCGGTTGTTTTTTTTTTGTAAAAAGTTTTTATTTTTGACTTTTTAGTTGTGATACACCTACCCCACACAAATTCGAATACCAATACCTGCTAGCTATGTAAATAACAGTGACAGGAAGTTATCATATCATCCACATACTAAGTGATAAAAAAATACGTATTATTGAAGCTAACTCAAAAACTACCCAAGCAAAGTTAATAAAATTTATATGGGACCACCTCTGAAGTATGATTTACCAAACAAAAAAAGAATCATCAAAATCAATTCATAAGTGATGGAGTAATCGCGTAACAAACATACAAAAAAAAAACAACATACAATCGAATTGAGAACCTCCTCCTTTTGGAAGTCGGTTAAAAAATACCTACCGTCTTCAAAATACGAAAATTCAAAACCAAAGACACCTACTTCCGAAATTAAAGTTATTTTACACTTTGTTATGTTTTTTTTTTGGAAGTCAGTTGTTTTTTTTTTTAGACTGATGATGAGGTAAAGTGCAATGAATAGTGATATACTGTTGCTTATTTTATTCCTGAAAAACCATGGAGTTCCTGCCAACATTTCTTCGTAAGATCAATTTCCTGTCCTCTCTTCTTGGAACCTCGCAATTTATTCTTGATCTTTCATATGAGCTCAGTACCTATTCAACTTTTGTTTATATGTTACAGCACTTTGTCTACCCATCTCCTCATAATAATATTCTTACGTCGTAGAAATCTTTTATGCAACTAAGTCCACTGCAAAAAGCCACCTTTCCTGTAACACGACTGCCAAACTCATCTCCAGTACATCTCGTTTCCCAAATGAAACTCGCAAAAGGACGATTGTATTTTCGATTCTCATTTAAAATTCCATGGTCATGAAGGAAATTTGACCAGATGCATAAACGAAGACGAGAGGATATGACGACATGCAATATTTCCGGCGTGAAGGTCGGATGTGTCGTGAAAGGATTGCAAGATTGGAAAGGACAGCAAATGGAATTGCCAGTCAGGAAAATAGAATATGTCCTCTACCCGACTACAGGAGGGAAAGGAAGGGTTGTGATGTTCTTGAGTAGTATATGTACTACTCAATAACATCACAACCCTTCCTTAAAAATAGTAAAAATACAGTACATATAAAAATAGTAAAAATATTTTTGCAATTTACGCAAATGTTACTTGAAGAACCTGAAAAGTATGTGACTTTTAGAAAGAGAAAAATATAAACTATAACGCGAACTTATTTCGAACCGCTCCCGCCACAATCCGCTCGTCCAATAAAAAGATTTATTCTTCGTTCGTCCTGAAGTTTTGTCCCACATTCCAAAAAAATCTTAGTTTGTCCCATAGCACAATTAAAATTGTGCTTCGTCCCAAATTACAAGTACATTAAAGGTACAGTCAACAAAAAAATAATGTACTTATTTGAAATTTTTGAAACAATAATTTAACCAAGTGACGAATGAGTATCTGAATGCACTGTGCATCACGGGAGCTAGCGTGAATCCCATTTTGCAGATAACGAAAACTAATGCTATTGGCCAAATGAGTCAATACAAGCAAACAAACAAAGGACGCAATAAAAAAGGAGTGGTCATTTTTTTACCTGCTCTTTTGAAAAAATTCCAGTGACGTCAGTTGTTTACAAATGACTTGCTCACTAAAAGCGGCTAAAGAGTGTTATTATAAAATAATACGGGCAAATTTTCTCTCGCGGAGAAGACAGAGAGGAGCCGTTGTTTTAAAAAGTTGATGTTAAATATTTAATATTAAGTAACCCTTTTTTGCCGATTGTACAAAAAAGTTAGTTTGGCATATACAAAAAATATATGGGCCGAAGAAGGAATATATAATAGGACGAAGCGGGAATAAAAAATTAAAATTATATTTTGGGATGAACCAGGATTTTTTTATGTAGGACAAAACTCAGTGGGCCAAACGAAGAATAAATCAATAAAAGTGCAGCTTTCTTCTAGAAGGTTCTAAAACAGACGATGCGCCCCTTTTTAGCAAGAGTCGTCTGACATCCGTCACCTGTGCAGCGCACCAGGATATATTTTTACGAAACCTGTTATTCGCCCCGAAACCTTATTGTTTTCATATATATTATATTGTTATATCTGTATGTTAAAAAACGAAATAATGCCACTAGAAGTAAAAAAAGATTAAAGATGTTTATTGAAAATAATAATTTCTTAACTAATTACTCAATTTTATTTACTTTAAAACAAAATTTGCTGATGAATACCAACATTAACCATTTACACATACAACCATATCGCACGAAGGACATTTCTGTGATGACTCAATGTTTGACATAAAAAAAGAAATAAAATATTGAATGGATCGACATAACTCTTTAATAAATAGGCTCGTTGAGCATCTGATTAAATATCTGAAGTAACAATGATGTGTTGGCGTATCTAAACATACTTAATACTTAAGGCGATGACTTCATGCTCTCGAATCAACAAAAAGCTTTACGTAGGTGTAGGTACATAATTATACATTATAAACTACGTTTATGAAGGCCAATGACGTGCAAATATTTGTTCTTAAACCTCATTTTCATATTTCATCTGAACTGTACATTCTGGAAGCATAAGGTCGCATGTGTAGTATTTTGAATCCGCAACTGTGTAGTTACGACTTTCTGGCTTCAAGGTGGTCATTATTGGTTTGTAAACCTAATTAATATATTTTCATCTGTGTCATTATTTGGGAATAATAAGATCGTATGTATCATATTCTAGTAAATAGTAATAGTAGTAGTAGTATGTCTATTTCTTTTTATCTTTTTCAATCAATCTACCTAGCCTTTTCCCAACTATGTTAGGGTCGGCTTCCAGTCTAACCGGATGCAGCTGAATACCAGTATTTTACATGGAGCGACCGCCTATCTGACCTCCACAACCCAGTAACTAGGTAATACGATACCCCTTGGTAAGACTGGTTGTCAGACTTTCAGGCTTCTGACGACCCGTAACGACTGTCAAAGATCCACGAATGACAGCCGGGACCAACGGCTTAACGTGCTTTCCGAGGCACGGAGGAGTCTTGGTATGTAGAAATGGTCACCCATCCACGGACCAACCCCGGCAAGAGTAGCTTAACCTGATGGATCGACCCGTGCGGCTGTTAGTACTTCTACATCTTTTTATATCTAGGTATTTAATATATTGCATCGTATTTTAATTAATTATTTTTCTTTAAGTACGCTGTACTGGTACAGCTTCTTAATATTCGTTTGCTGCACCGGTCGACGTCATTACGTTGGCGCCGGCTTTCGCTGAAAACCAGCGCTGGGGCTCTGTCTTGCATAGGGTCGTAGCATAATGTTGACCGATAGCCGATTTGCGTGGATGTGACGCATGCTTCCTCCAACTTTTTCTCATTTTTGTATTCTTAACAATTTTTTGCGTCATGTTTACCGCAAATAAACGTTTTTTTCTTTCTTTCTTTCTTAAATAGGAGTTCTGTTTTTTTTTTTTATTTAATTATTTCAATTTAATCTACTTTTTAATTTAGTGTAATGAAATGTGTATTATTGTGACCATGCAGTTAATGTTTTTTGGTTTTATTCGTGATTAAAATTAATTTCCTATCAAATCGGTGTGACCTTAATGCAGATGTAGAAGACAAGTTTATCGATGTTGGCGTTAAGAGCAATGTAAGATTGAGTTAGTTATTCAAAGGCTTGGGCACAATGCCAAATCTCGACGGCAGAGGGTTTCAGAACAATTAATGCAATCGTCAGACTCCTCCATCTCATTAAAAATGCAAGCTTGCAAGGTTCTCCTGAATATTAGGAGCTCAAAACACTGGGAATGGCGTTCGAACTTAAATTTTCAGTTACTGTAATCAAAAGTCTATGAAAATAATAGCCTTTTCCCAACTATGTTGGGGTCGGCTTCCAGTCCAACCGGATGCAGCTGAATACCAGTATTTTACATGGAGCGACTGCCTATATGACTTCCACAACCCAGTAACTAGGTAATACGATACCCCTTGGTAAGTCTGGTTGTCAGACTTTCAGGCTTCTGACGACCCGTAACGACTGTCAAAGATCTACGAATGACAGCACGGAAGTCTCGGTATGTAGAAATGGTCACTCATTCTCGGACCAACCCCGGCAAGCGTAGCTGAACCTGATGGATCGATCCGTGCGGCGATCGATCCTACTGTCATTTATTGACTACGGATATAATTCGAAACATTTACGTAGGGTATCAATTTTCTCGACTTTAATTTTAATTTTGTTTCCATTTATTTATAACTAGTTTTTGCTTTAGCGACTTTGCCCGCGTGGATGTCGCAAATAATTCCACGGGAACATTATTACCGGGACAATAAGTATCCCGTGTCCTAACCCAGGTCATGGTCTACCCATGTACCAAATTTTATCCAAATCAGTTGAACCGTTTTAGCGTGAAAGCGTAGCAATCAAACAAACAAACTCACTTTCGCATTTATAATATTACATAGATAGGATGCGGCACAATAATCAAAACAAAAGCAATACAATCGTGCCCAGGTGTGTAGACTTTCTTAAGGACCACACACACATCACATCTAAGGTGGGTGTGTTGCAAAAATACACAACGCAAACGCAGAGACCAAGGTTTGCTTGTAATGCAGGTAAACCAAAGTACAGTCCTGCAGTTAGCAAAAAAGCAAATATAAATAGAAATACTGTTTCATCCCCCGTCGAAACTCAGTCAAAAGTCTCTTGCTCCATTAGGGTTACAAAATGGACTTTACTGACGTCGTCATGACTTTTACGGTGCAATTTTAACAAAAATATCTTGACAAAAGGGTCTTTGAAGTATCTTCTTCAAAAAAAGTACCTAATGTAAGCATTCCTGTTACGATGGCTGGTGCAATTTTTCTTGAAATGTCTTGATGCACGGTGTTTCCCCTAATCTCCATATCATACATACAGGTGAGAAAAATATTCCACCGATATTCTTTGTACTTTATATTTTTTTCCTCTCCAAAGTGCATATGGCAATAAGTTGCAAATGGAGTTTGCCAGCGTCAAAGTGAAACGGACTAAAATGTCAGGGATTTTGCTTTGATAGAGAGGATTTTGTTAAAGGTCTGGCTTTGAGAGCAAATATGGAATTTTTGAGATGGTTAGATGTAACGATTTGTCGTTAGCCTTTAACGGATACAGTGAGATAACCAGGGCCCTATTTAATACAGTTATAATTATTAAATAGTGCCCTGGTTATCTCATTGCATAAGTAGATAACCAGGGCCTTATTTAATACAGTTATAATTATTAAATAGTGCCCTGGTTATCTCATCGTATCAGTAGGTAACCAGGGCCCTATTTAATACAGTTATTATTATTAAATAGTGCCCTAGTTATCTCATCGTATCAGTAGATAACTAGGGCCCTATTTAATATAACTGACAATGTGATATTTTTGTCAAAAAAATACAAAATTTATACTTTTTCTCTACAGGTGCTGTTTAATAAACCGGAAAATGTACGAAAGAAACTTGTAAAATAATTTTCGCCTGTCACCTTTCGCCTGTCGGTTTTATAAAATAGGCCCCTGGTAAGTAGGTATTTAAAATGTATCGATAACCTGAAATTATTTTAAGCAGACGCAAATAAATAGAAAATTTGGCATAAAAAAAACACTTTTTGTGATAACTGACCAGTCTGCATTGTCTGCATTTTTTACTTACCTTTTAAAAATTGGCCCAAAAGCCAGAAAAGTAAAAAAAATAAAAATAAATCGTCATAATTATTAAATTCACAACCCGGTAGATAGATTTCCAATTTGGCGCTGAAGGGTAAAGAAAATAAACTGCAGGCAATTTCATCATAGTGGGTTTGATTGTTTTTACGGGTGGCTTATACTGATTTATTCGAAAACAAAAAACAATGAGTAAATACTGCTTCCTTTTTCAATTGTAAATAATATAACATAACATCACGCCTGTATCCCCCGAACGGTGATGCAGAGGTGTACCTACAGTACACCCACATTTCGCCAGTTATATTTAAGTCTCATGTAATGGGGGGCGAGCCTATTGCCATCAACCGGACATAAATCCAGACTCCGGGCTGCTACTGAGAAATTCCAGATGGAAAAACCCAATAACATAATTGTAAATAGATAGTCATCACAATGTGAACTGCAACCTTTAAAAATGTAAGTACTTAACCAGTTTGCCCGTTACATAACGGGCAAAGTGGTCCGGCCATTGTTGAATTACTGACCACTTTGCCCGACCGCTTCTGCTTGAATACTGCAGTGGGCGCCGAAAATGTTCTAGTGGAAACCATTTTGAATAGCTTTAATGTTTACGTAATGGGGCTGATAGATGCATTAGTTATTCAGAAGAACCAAAGTATTTCGGGATAAGTATACCCACCTACTTACTAAACCAGTGGTATTGTATAAAGGTCTATCCACATACATAAATGCCGTGCTCGGGACGTGACAGGGTATGGCACATACACAGCAGGCACTGAAACTCCGTCGCCGTTGCTGGCCCAAATTCGGACGTGTGTGTATAATGTATACACCGATATATTTTTTGAGCCTTGGCGAAGCACGGTCCGCCTGTGAAAGCTCAGATCAGAGCTATTCAGATTGATTACAGTTGTAATAGCAATCATATAATTGCATTTTATTAAAATATGTTTTTACTTTTATTAATTTATTTATCTTTTGTATAGATTCTTTTCTATTTTGTTAAGTACTTACTTAGTACTTATTGAAAGACCTACACTGTTCTCCCATACCTCGTAACACTGTTCTTTAAAAGTATTGTAAAAGCCAATTATTTTTAATAGAGTAACCGTGGAGTTTCTTGCCGGCTCTTCTCCATAGAAAACGACCAATTGGAACCATGCACCTAGCTTCTGACGTTTCATAAGTGCCCTTGTAGGTTTATGTGAAATAAAATATTTTGAATTTGAATTTGCTCAAAAATTATTAAAATATAGCTTATTGCTTCGATAAATCATAGTTCCAGCCGTACTTCATTATTTCGGCCCGTACAACAATGTAGTATGCATCTGTTGCCTCACATTTAGCAATTAATTAACGGAGATTCATAAAAGTCATACGCCATCTTAAAGTCCCGACTTTGCAAGTCACAAAAACTTCAAAGTCTTCACACATTTCAAAGCGGAAAATCAGAAGAAAAAACCCTGAACAACAGAATGCATTACTGAGTTGCCACAAACAATCTTTAAATTAACTGTAGGTGTTTAAAATGAATATGACATTCAAAGATAAGCATTAATAGCCAGCTTAGGTGCACAGACGCATTCCGGACAATTTTCCAATAAGCGACCAATTGGTCGCGAAGGCTCGTTACCTCAACTATACAAATAATGGTCGCGTTAAGAATGTTTGACGATAAAAAGTGGACACGTGTGGGCCGGGCCTTATTTGGTGAATGGTACTTCCTTTTTTGTTGGCCGATTCGGAGTAGTTTGTGAGTGGATTATGTTTGGTGTTTGGCAAATAGGAAAAGTGGAGTCAATCTTGAAAGAGCACTCGTGTAATTTTAAAATAAATTGGTATTTGTCATTGTCATGCTCAATGTCAACCACCTTTATTGACCGAAAGAATGCAAAAAGTCCTTTAATGTGCATTGTCCATCAATTTATTTAAACGCTGAAATAAAGAATCTGCCTAGCCTTTTCCCAACTATGTTGGGGTCGGCTTCCAGTCTAACCGGATCCAGCTGAATACCGTATTTCGCATGGAGCGACTGCCTATCTGACCTCCACAACCCGGTAACTGGGTAATACGATACCCCTTGATAAGACTGGTTGTCAGACTTTCGGAGAGAGATAAAGTGTGAATTTGGTTAAAATGAAAATCCAAGATGGCGGCTCTGCAATTTTCAAACTTTTCGTCATGGGTGTCGTTTTCATAGTTTTCGAGGGTGCTAAAGCCGATAGTGAGGTCAAAATGTGCATCCAAGATGGCGGCTGCAAAAAAATTGTTTTTGTTTTAAATCATACGTGAGAAAGAACTCCGTTCCTGACGGGGGTCCCCCGACCGCACACGTTTTTTTTTTTATTAGTGGCTTTTAAACATCACCCCGAAGATGAAGTGTACCTACCTATTCTTCACTGGATTCTCTGTTACCTATCTACACTGCAGTCATGTAATGTGTCACCAATTCATAACTAAGTATTAACCAATTTATAACACGGCTGTTTATTAGGTATAACCCACTTGTCCTCCCACACATGTACATAGTGAAAAAACCAACCAATGAATGATGTAACCTGCTGATGGCTGTGGGATGAACCAGAGTTGTCAGTTGACGATAAGTAGGTACCAAAGACATCATGACATATATGAACTTCATGCCTTAACTCCGCCATAGGTATAGAGATGGGTACCTCGAGTATAAGGGGTCAATTCGGCACTGGGGTAAGACCATACGAATCAAGTTCTGCTCCATTTTATTCTAATAGCGCAGAACACAATTTGTTAGCATTAAAAAAACATTGCTAAATTAACCGGGAATTTGATTTGTATGGCTCATCCCAGTGCCGAACTTACCCCAACATACCGCTATGTGATATTTATATTTATCTATATTATTCTAAATTATCTACTTTTTTTTCATCTACGTTCATATTCATATCGTAGCTACGAAAAATTGGTGTCAATTCCTTCGGTGTGTGCGGATTTTTTTTTCTAAAACATTGCGCAACTTTGTATCGTGGACATGTATGTACCTTAAAAATTTCCTACACTACTTAAGTATTTTTTGCAAGGAAAAAGTGTGTGTTTAGGTATCTTGCATAAAAAGACTTAACATCAGCTTCCAAAATGTTAAACACGATTTTCCTTGTAAAAGATGACTCTTTCAAGCTGACTAAGTTCATGGCTATTGTTTGAATTTTTTATTAAGATCATTTCGTCTTACAACTATTAAAAAAAATTGTTTCTCTAAGTTTCGACTTTTGAGTGACTCGAGTTTTTTTTGGCAGAATAATAATCCATAAAAATACTAAGAATTTATTTTGTACATACAGGGTTGTTTTCTTTTCTAATTGTTCAGCAAAATCTTACGGATTTACAGTTTTACAAAATTTTCCGAAATATCGAAAAATCTCTACCTTGAAACAAATTTTTAAGCATCTCTTAATGAAAAATTCTTTTCCAGTTTTTTTTACATCAAATTATTCGTGAATAGTTACTTTACTCATTGATAAGTCTTTTTTCTATCAAAAACAAGAATGTTTTCAAGAAATTGTATTTTTTGTTTAAATTTTCACAGAACGATTTTCTTTTCGCATAATTTTGTAAAACTGTAAATCCGTAAGATTTTGCTGAACATATATTGTGTTGTTTTGGTAGATATTGACCCAAGCTATCACCCCCTACAGTATGTCGTGCTATTTACTGGACACCCTGTATAAGCGACTAAATCCGTCAAAATCAGATTTTGATGAGGTTTCCATTTTCATTTAGAGAACTTAACAGAATTTAATTTTTCGAGAAGTTTATGTGTAAATTCTATATTGACCTGCCATTATAAAACTCGCTGTTTGTTTGAAGCAGGTGCGGGTCGCTAATTATTAGATTAATTGGAAACCCCACAATCGCCTGTAATCAACCGAACTTATCTGTATTTCTAATAACCTTCCCTATGTCTAATAGCTTCTACGACAATGTTTATTTACTATAAGTTGACGTAGATCACTCTACCAAGAACTAGCCTCTTGTTTTCAACGACAACCGAATTAGTACAACCCATCACAAGGTCGTAAAAAATGGCTTTCCGATTCCATTGAGGAACGCCAAACTGGCATATGTCACGTCACTAGTGGACATCATACGTACATGCAGACGTGCTCTGCATGGCATGACAAACGCCACAGAAAATTAATAGTTAAATCACAACGGACTTTATTTTGTGCTCGATTTATTATTGGTCACATAATTCGTTTCGTGTAACCAGGCATTTATTTTGACAGTTCTTTGAAAATGGAAACATCGATGTGGATAAAACAGATTCTTGAAAATGGAACATTATTTTTTGTTCGTGTCGTGATTAGACTGTATTTCGTACTACCTGTGCTTTTGATGACTCAAAAATTGTCTGTTCTTTACTATCAATAGCATGAATTAGCATTGTACTAGATTTTTATTGTACTATAAGATAGTTAGTCGTGCTGCGAAAGTTGCTCTTAATTTAAGTAGCTAATTTTGAATGTACAGTAAGATTTTTTATCATCTGCTCTTTTTGAACAAAACCCAATGTATTCCAAATGTATTCAACATTACTCACATTGTATGCGGGATGAATACTGTAGTCGAAAACATGGCTACCGAGGCAAAATGTAATTGAGTTTTACTCTTGGGCAATTCTCAATTGCAGGCTGTTCATAGTTTGAAATCGTGCACATGGCATACACCATTTCGAACTCATTTTGTGGCACATGTTCAGCTCTGGATATTTACTGTTATAAGTTGATGATCAATTAATCGTGTATAATACGTAGTGTCGGTATAATACTTAGCCAGTATTATTTCTGACTAAAACATTTTTACACGTCAATAAAACTCCGCGATTTTTGTTAATAAAGAAACTTCACTGACCAATTAACTGTAGTGCTATTCTGTAAAAATCTCACCGTGATAACTTAGGTGAAGTAAGCTGCTAATAGTGTCAATCCTTAGCAACTGACAGCTCACTCCACGCTCACTTCACCTAAGATAACACGGTGAGATAGTTACAGAATAGCACTACTGGACACTGGTGCAAAACATTTTATCATATCAAAGGAGGTTTCATCCCACTACGGTGTTGCAAAAAATTCTCTTATGTACTAAATGCACTCAATCGGACCACTTACACCGTGTAACAAAGTTCTTACAGAATGTCTAGCAAAGATTACCATAGACAAGGAAATCATCATCATCTGCCTAGCCTTTTCCCAACTATGTTGGGGTCGGCTTCCAGTCTAACCGGATGCAGCTGAATACCAGTATTTTACATGGAGCGACTGCCTATCTGACCTCCACAACCTAGTGACTAGGTAACACGATACCCCTTGGTAAGACTGGTTGTCAGACTTTTTGGGCTTCTGACGACCCGTAACGACTGTCAAAGATCTACAAATGACAGCCAAGGAAACACAAGAAAGAGAGGATAGACAAGGAAATAAAAGCCAAAAACCTAACCTCCCTAGTCACCACTGACTTGAGTACCAAACAAACACACTAAAAACAAAACATTATAATTACGACTAATTCACACAATCGAAAATAATGATGATGAGTCCAAACACGGCTGATCAGTGGGTGCGCAAATTAACGCTAATTGACTCATAACTGATGTTGCCTCACTGTTCCTGGTGGCCGCCATTTTAAGATGGCTGCTAGACAGTCAGGCGGTTATAAACAATGGTAGCTTTTGTAACGGATTTATTGGCAAGGATGTATGTATAGAAGACCTTGGATATTATAATTATGTCGCGTTTTCCAAAAAGAAAAGTAAAAAGAAATTAAAGCAAGTAACGTAGACTATTAATATTGTGGCAAAAATTATTTAAGACTTGATTAACCTTTCTAATGTAATTTCTGCTGTACTATCAAAGTTTTTTGAAAATAAATAAATAATTTGAAAAGTATATTGATAGGAGTATCTCCAATAAAATTTTCAAATCTTAGAGACTTGAAAATTTAGAATAGAATGACAAAGGGCTCTGCTGGCTGGAAACCGAAATTAAATGCCATTTCTGTCTTAGTAACGGAAGAATATTTTCTGAATATTTTCGTCCGATTAAACAAGTGCATTCAATAAGCTAACAGGCTACATCGATTTCGTTGCTGTGACTCAGGGGTCAGCTAGTTAGAAACGCATAATTGACACATGACTGCTGTTGCCTGGTTCCTGGACGCCATTTTGAGATTCGTACTAAAGTGCGCGCCATTATAGAAGGCCGGAGGAAAATTGTGGACCAATTTTTTTTAAATGCAATGTTATGCAATGACATAAGCACTAGCGCTGCGTCAAATGAACTTCAGTGGTGACACGGACTGTGAGGCGGTTGTAAACAATACAACCCATTTTTATGAAGTGTTATAAAAATAGGTAGGTATCAGTAATTTTGTCTTTGAAATATATTAGTGAAAAGAAATGCGAATGAATTTTTTGGCCAAAAAAACAGTATTGCCATACAACGTGGCAATGCTGCCAGACTTTTGGGCACTTTTCCTGTTGACGACAATGCGGACGAATTTTTTAAATTTTGTTTCCCTATGATTCTTCGCCCTTCACTTTTTTATACACTTGTACACATTATTATTTTAAGAATATATTATTTTATTGTTAGCTTTTAAATTATCATAATATTATCTTGTAAATTGAAATAAACATGGGAGGAATGATTACCAGAATTTGGGTTACATATTACTAGTTACTACGATGAGCTAAATAAATACGCTTAATTATAATAGTGCACGAAGATTTCCCAGTAGATATGACTGTACCTACTGACTATGCTGTACTGTGACTGTACTGTACGACGTTGGTTTCCTCACTTAGTCCTTCGGGTGGACTATTATGCGGGGGCCATGACGGCCGTCGGTGGTTATTCCAACCAACCTACCTCCCTCCAGAAGTTGATTATGTCTCCTGGTCTGTTGAGAACATCTGCAAAAGATCTGTGTGACCTAGGATTTCTGTTCTAACGATATTATAGGTAATACAAACTGACGTCATTTAGCAAAATCTTAATTCCCCGAGAGAAAAGGTCAGTAAGAAGTCGCTATATGCTTCAGAAAGAATAATAAAGAATATAAATACGTGCACTTAGATACTAATGAAAACTGGCTGGAAGCCAAGAAACGGTAAAATAAAAGAAAAAATAAGTGAAGCATTTATTTATTGCACATAGCCAAGTGGGTCTATGCTGCTGTACTACGAATGTGCTTCAAAAAGTTTTTTCTAGCTGTCAAATCGCTGTCCCTGACGAATAAAATCGTAGTCGTAAAAAAAATTACAGGAAAAAAAACTGTTTTTTTTTAATATCTTATTAACTAATATACATATCGGAATTGTTCAAATACCAAAAGAAAAGTGATTTTTTACATTCATTACAAAACACCTTAAAATCTCGTAACTTCTGAAATTACCGTAGGAAATGTTTGAAAAAAAATTACAGAGTGTTATCGGACCTCTAAATATCGAATATGCAATAAAGTTAAAACTATCGTAATAGTACATTACTATTTTATTCACCGGGGACAGCGAAATAAATACCAATGACAGTCGTCGGGGGCAGTATTTCAAAGCCTAAGGGCCTGTTTCATCATTGCGGAATAGCCACTATTCATCGAATAAATTCAAAAATGGAACAGAATTTGGATTAAATTATCTGCCAAGTAAGTTAACGGGAACTTAATTTTATGCGGTGAAACAGGCATTAAGGGTGTAAACATTGGTATTCTCCACCTATATCAGTTCATATATTGCCTGAATTTGATTGTATTTTTGTATTATTTTTAGAATTATGAAAACAATAAAAAAATAAACAAAGAGAAACGCCATAAAACTTTTGAGTACAAAACTAAATTAAGGTGACGATGACGTGAGGCATTCTTATTGGTAGTTGCTTAGTTGGATAATGGTGCCGATTCCCTTGTTCACAAACTAAACTAAATTTAAGTTCAGTGCATCTTTTTCTTTCTATTTAATTAAGAAAAGGACAGAGGATATATTTTAGTTTAGTCCTGTCAAATTAATCAGCGCTTGTCACTCTCCATACAAGTTTAGACGTGATTAAAAACTTGCCGACTAAAATTCGGTCAATTTACGTCAAGCGCTGATTAATTTGACAGGAATAAACTAAAATTTATCTTTTGTCCTTTTCTTAATGAAATAGAAAGAAAAAGATGCACTGAACTAAAATTTAGTTTAGTTTGTGAACAAGGGAATCGGCACCATTAGCAAATTTACCAAAGCTTAACGGGATAAATTCAGTTATACTTCGAATAACAGGATGCTAACCCAAATATAACTGAGAAAACCTAAGAGTTGGAAAATGAATCTTTGGTTAAACCACATTTTTTTTTTTAAATAATTTAAAACCCTCAAAACAGTAAAAAAAATGCATCACCCTAGGGGTTTCGAAGCCTGCCGGGGGTTCGAAGAAAACCGATAGGGACATCGTGGCCCCCTGGCAACACGGCAACTGAAGGAACACGGGTGGGTTTTAGTCAGTAAAAGTCTGACACGCCCTCCCGCTCCGCCCAGAGCGGGAGAAAAAAAAAAAAAACGGGTAGACTGGTAGAAAATGCCTTAGGTATCATATCGGCTTTTACTTGTGTATAATGTTTTAATAAAATAAAACAAAAATAATTTTTAATAAATTAACCAAATAAAACAAAATCTACAGAAAACCATTGATCAAGACACCTCATTAAAAAATAACTTCCTGTGCTTAGGAGATATTTATTGCAATTCTGATCGACAAACTTTTATTTACATATTCGTGATTGCAATACATATAAACGGTGCATTATATGCTAGACACGTGTAAATACTTGAATCAATATGTACTAACTCATAAAACGGAATATAAATGGATGAACGTTAAATGAATGCCTGCATAAATAAATCTACAATAAACACTTAAGGGGATGCGCTAAGGTAGCCCACGAAATTCAAATTTTCTTTAGTGTTTTGCATTTTGTAGGTCAGTGTCAGGTTTTATATTGATTAAAATATGATTCGCGACCGCAACAAATATGGCTTTTCATAATTAATCATTACAATCAGCAATACAACTCCATAAGTTAGCATAACTGTCAAATGTCATGATTTCATGAAATCATTGTAATGATTATAATTACACACTAAAATGAAAATTGTGGAAAAAAAAACAAAAAAACGTGTGGCACTCGGGGACTGCCGCGGTAAAGCTATTGCATAGCATTTGTAACCTCCATATTTCCTATTTGTCAACGCTACACTTGGGATGATGACGTACGTAATTTTTGTTTTATGTCATCATCCGTCATTACATGGTAGGAGAAGTGGAGGGTGTTAGGTTTTTTTCGTTACGGAATTTCTTGATTCGGTCGCCGCGCTCAAAACCCGCGATAAAAGCTATGCAATAGCTTTAAAACTATCTTCAATTGAAAAAAACATGTTTTTTTTTAGGAAAAATCTGATTTTTTCTCATAAATTTATACAATAATCGTAAAATTTCTCAATAAGATGACAAGCAGAACAAAAAACAAATCCCTCATTTCGGTATGTGCACATTATAAAGACACACTGTATAGGGCTTCCCACAATGTTTACAGATTTCCGATCTACACTCAAAGGCTCGTTGGCTCCAATGACCATAAGTCCTGCGGCAGACATGACCAGCCCTTTGCCACCCCAGCATGCTTCTTCTTTTTCTTCGTATCGCTCTTGAAACAGCGGTCGTGGTCACAATGAACTGTGTCCAATCGCAGGTGTAGTCGTTGCCCGCCTCACGATCTCCCTCCATCTGGTTCTGTTACATGATAGCTTGCTTACCCTGACAGTTATATCAACTGGCATCAATATCAGTGTAATTCATGGATTCATTGCAGAATTCCTATGAAACAAACTCGAATACATTCCAAAACCAATCATTTATTCGATAACGTCACTTGTTTTTCGCAGAACCGACATGACACCCTGATAGATCTTATTCAGAATCGCCACCTACCTACTAAGCAGTCAAGTTAAACATTCCCGTATGTAGGGTTACCATTCGTCCGGATTTGTCCGGACATGTCCGGACTTCTATACTTTTGTACGGTCTTTGTCCGGCTCTTTTATTTTTCCGAATTTTTGGCTTAGACGAAAAATAAAACTTATTTAAATAATACCAAATAAGTCTTTAATATTTATTAACTCCTCATTCATCTAAAAACAAAATATAAATCTTCTTTACAATCAACTTAACGAGATCATGTTGTTTGATCTCGTTAAGTTAAAATAATACCCCAACTTAAGATTGTTCAACATAGTCCTCAATATCAAATAGTGCGGATTTTTAACAGGTTGCCATTGGACTTAAAAACTATAATTTATAAGAGCTCTTTTAAGTCAAGACTCAGAGCATTCCTATTGGAGAAATGTCTGTATTCAATAGACGATGACATATACACGTTTAAAAAAAATTATATTAGTTAATGTGAGACATATGAATGAAGTAGCTTGTTATGTTATTGAATTGAATGTTTAATTTGTAATGTTATTGAATTTTTTATTTTTTGTTATTTTCTATAATTTATTGTACTACGAATGTGTTAGTTTTATAATTTTAATGAACGTGTTTTTATTTATTTATGTTTTCAAACACAATGTGAATTGTTCCTGAAATAAAATTGAATTGAATTTATATTTTGTTTTTAGATGAATGAGAGGTTAATAAATATTAAAGATTTATTTGGTATTATTTAAATAAGTTTTATTGGATTTTGTGACTAAAATGTCCGGAATTTTATTGAAATGTCAGGCTTTTTGTCAGGACTTTACAAATTTCTAAATGGTATCCCTACCCGTATGACATTCATTCAAGTCTCAGGTCACTCATCCATATGTATGTATTTATGAATATTTGTAAACATATATACCTATACAAATAGATGTATTGACCGGAGTTTGATGGCGACTGTTTGTGAACGTCAGAGAAGACGGATGCATCAAATTCTCAGTTTAGAGACATCCTGTTAGGTATAAAATTCGGTACACAAACGGTGCGACACAATAAGATGGATGACTTCATCAGCGAAATGTGCAGTACCTTCCTGTCTACTTGCGCCTGTTATTTAGTCTAATGGATGATCAATTGGATTTCCTAGTCACCTAATTTTCATTTGCAGGATAAATCTGGTTTAATACTGTAGGGCAGCGGTCGGCAACACGCGGCCCGCGGGCCGCATGCGGCCCGCTGACGTCTTACTTGCGGCCCGTGTATATTTTGTAAATAAATTATAAATAATGCGCTTCGCTCTGCCCGCGAACGAACAAATGAGTGATCTCCAATTTAATTATGCTCTCAAAAGCTCTTTCTATGAAATCAATGATTTGTTAAATTTTATGACAGCTTGCCATTTGATTTTGACGAATTGAAAAGGTTTGCTAAGCAGTTCATTACAATTTTTGGTAGCACTTATTTATGAGAACAAACTTTTTCAATTGTCAATTATAGGAAAAATAAATATGCTTCTCGTCTCACAGATGAGCATTTGAGAGCCATTCTACGAATTGCAACTACAAATTTGACAGCTAAAATACAAGAAATGGCCTCCCAAATGCAACTTCAGACATCACACTGAAATTTGAATAAAATCGGTTACCTAATTTAGGTACTTTGTACTTTTCATTTCTGAATGATTTACCGTGGTTATTTTTCTAGCTACAAAGCCCAAACATGTAAACATAATGTAAGTATTACGTGTACGAATTAAATTCCGTATTTTTTTAACAATTATTTATAGCATTTTTATTTTTTCTATGGGATTCGACCAATTACACGTAGTTATATTGGGCTTCTAGGGTTAATATCACAAGTGCGGCCCGCCTTTAGTTTATTTTGCCACCTTGTGGCCCTTGCCTGCCAAAAGGTTGCCGACCGCTGTTGTAGGGTATACTGATATAATTCTTTTGCTGCACATTAAGTGACAAAGTCATGTCTTGTAATTATAGTTTTTGAAGTAAAAACTTCTTTAGGCGCGTTGGGCATTTTTGAGATGGGAAAAAACAATTGAACTCGCGACACCGTTACTGACACCTCACTTTGTAAACGCGATTGTACTCTTTATTTTTATTACGTTACGGATCAATGATCTATGCAAGTATTTTTATTTTAAAGGTTTGGAAATTATTTTTTTTAATTGTAACGTTCTTTCTAACTTGTTTTTGCTCGGCTCCTAGGAGCGGCCATTGACGAGCAGTTTGAAGCAGTCAGGATCGACTGCTTCAAGCTGCTGACCGCCCGGAGCATTCGCAACTGCTCGAGCATCATCATCATGTCTATAAATAGAAGACTGTCGTTCACTATGCAGTCGCAGCTTGAAGCACTTGATCTTGACTGCTTCAAGCTGCCCGTGGGTCATAGCGTAGCACGAATTGGGTGAAGAACTGGGCATTCAAACGCAAAAATATTTTTTCAAATCCGACTGGTAATTCCAGAATTCCAGAGATTAGGGCGTTAAAACAAGAACACAAAAAACAAACTCTGCAGCTTTATTATCTAAGTACTGTATTTATATTTTCTTAATGTCCCTCGGCAAACTTCGTGTTTCGTCAGTTGTTGGATTTCTATCAGTTGCCCTTTGCGCTTGGTGTAGACCGGACGCTCTCAATCGACTTGAAAGTATATAGAGTTGTTAATACTCTTTTAACTATAAAAAATGGGAGGAAAGCCACTAAAGTCGCAGGCACGACAGATAGAAAATAGTTTTACAGATCTATATAGTTCACACGGAAATCAAAACAAAACAACAATAAAGTACTTAGTTCTGAATTAAAATTATTATACACGATAAATCTAATAATTGATGGACACGTAATTTATTAAAAAAAATGGGAGAAAAGCCGCTAAAGTCGCAGGCACGACAGATAGAAAATAGTTTTACAGCTCTAAATAGTTCACACAGAAATCAAAACAAAACAACAATAAAGTACTTAGTTCTGAATTCAAATTATTATACACGATAAATCTAATAATTGATGGACACGGCAATTAGCATTCGTTTGTATTCGGAAATACGATGATACCCGAGGGACAATAAGACAATAGAAATTAAATACCTAATCAACGTCTTTCTTTATGCAATTTATTCTGCTCCTATTACTATTTGTTCTTCACGTTTTTTTTGCAAAATTCAATGCATTTTTAGAGATCCGGATGTCTCGTGAGCGTCAATGCGGGGTTTTGGTTTTGTGTAAATAAGTTCACAATACAGATTGAGTGCCAAGTTTAAAGTAACATTTGGTTTTATTTTATTTTTCTAAGCTTTTGTCCATATTAATTACAAAAGATTTTTAAATATACTATTCTTAAAATTAGTTTTAGTAATTTATATCACACAGCTTTCAGCACGTTCTACTAAAGTGAGTTGTCCATTTTGGCAATTTTGGCACGGGACCTGGACACTAAAAGCACCGTTATTTCTACCCATTACCTCAGACTAACAGGTATTGGATAAGCATTAGCACTCGAACATAAAAAATCTATATTGACATCGGACATACCGCTACATATCGCTTTGGCGTAGAGTCAACCTAAAAAGATCGAACAAGAACCAATTTTACTGACTCAACAGAATAGCATCGACAAGAAGTGAGTTGTTAAGAGGAGGCTCCCAAAATTGTATGTTAATTTGCATTAATATTCTGAAATAGTCACGCATACAATCAAAATGGAACTTTAGTATATAATTTATTGGGTCTTTTTCATTCCATGTACGTACAAGACAGCGTAAAAGTAACATTTCCGCTCGATTATTTTTTTATTCGAAAATCATGTCTTTTTTAAATGATTATTTAAATTAAATCGGCTTTTATGTCTAAAATGAGTATTCACAGTTAGAAAATATAGTTTATTATACAGCCACAAGATATTTTTTCTCTAGATCAATTATTACTTTTGGTATAAACGAAATAAGAATTGAGACTTACGCCATTTAGTTTCGTGCTCGAACATGATTAAAAAGCGCACGCGATATTCAACTTTATTACTGATGTGTTAGCGTCTAGCACATAGTGCAGTGGCGGTATGCATGGGGGCGGGGCTTGCGTGGAAATTGTGTGTAGAGTGTTTAGAGTGCCTGGTCTTAAAATCCATCTTGACATCGGACAATATGGCTTTGGCGTACAGTCAGCCTCAAAAAGAACGAACAAGAACCAATTTGATTGACTCACAAGAAGCATCGACAAGAAATGAATTGTGTACAAGTTATTCACAATACTATATCAATATATTGACTGTCTCTTTGGTCTAGTGGTCGCAAGCGCTACTTCTGAGCACGAGGTCCTGGGTTCGATTCCCAGGTCGGGCAAAGTGTTATTGGGTTTTTCCATCTGGAATATTTCAGTAGTAGCGCGGAGTCTGGATTTGTGCCCTGTTGATGGCAATAGGCTCACCCTCTATTACATAATAGGCGTAATGTGGGTGTAAGTACTACATTGTAACTGCCCCCGATAGAAAAAAAAAACGCATCTAACATTTTTTCCAGATTTGAGTCTTATCAGGCAGATGCGCCTTTTTTTTCTGATTCCGGTAATGTATATAACTCGAATCTGAAAAAAAATATTTGATGCGACTTTTTTTCTATAGGGGGCAGTATAGTTATACACCTCTGCTTACACCTTCGAGGAATACCAGGCGAGAATATGTTAAATTAAATTAATTCTTGTCGGTGTATATTTCGAGGCTAACTCTACGTCTACATCCGACATTTTGGCTCTCACGCCGGGTATCTCAACATCCTGCCATTGCTTCCTGCACCTCCTGCAAGTTTCTAGGCTAAAGGAAAAATATAAATTGTGATAAGTTGACAGTTCAGCGAG
This sequence comes from Agrochola lychnidis, assembly GCA_963680765.1. Taxonomy (NCBI): domain Eukaryota; kingdom Metazoa; phylum Arthropoda; class Insecta; order Lepidoptera; family Noctuidae; genus Agrochola; species Agrochola lychnidis. Next base: position 4,045,144 of record OY796852.1, read on the forward strand.
AAGTTGGCTGCATTCCAAACTAAATGTAGGTACCTACACGGATGAGTTAAGTCGTTCTTCTGCGATCTGTTTTAAGTATTTTTACCTCGGTCATTAAGGCGACGATAACAGAATTTTTATGATTTTATACTGAAGATCACGTCTAAACGAGTAGTGTTTTTTTAAAGATAATTTAATTATTGATCTTTTAGTCATCATCATTATCATAATTTCATCCGAAAGAAGTCCACTGCTAGACATAGGCCTCCCCCAAGCACCTCCACTTCGACCGGTTCTGTGCTTCCCGCATCCAGCAGATTCCTGCGGCCTTCACAAGGTCATCGGTCCATCTTGTGGGGGGCCTTCCAACCCACGTCTTCCGGTACGTGGTCGCCACTCCAGAACCTTTCGACCCCATCGGCCATCCACCGAAGAATTCGAAGAATTGCGACTTAAGTTTGGCAATTCTTCGGGCTATGTCGGTTATCTTGATTTTTAGTATACGTGTTTAATTAAAATACCCTTGTTTTATGTATAATAAATTAAAAATACATCTAATTTGGGACAGGGCTCTAGGATGGGCGAGTCCTATTACTGGCTAGACGTAAAACGCGTTGCGTGAGCTCAGTACAGAACACGCAAGCCAACCACTCAAGGTCACTGGCATATATCTGCGTCTTAACTTAGTTATCTGCAAGACTTTTTTGAGGAAAGTACAAGGTCAAGTACAAGTACTAAAGTTATTCGGATTTGGATAGTTTTATAGCTTGAAATATTGGGTTTAAAAAGTTATGGCTATTTAGCTAAAATTATTGTTCTATTCGATTCGAACATGGGAACGATCTTCCAAGGCCAAATTCTGACGGATATCGTTTTACCGTGTATCGTCAAATTCTTTGTAGTTTTACGAGAATAGGGTAGTTGCCTAGGTAAAAAAAAAAAAAATCTATTTAGTCCGTCTTTCAGATAATAAAAAAATATTAGACACATATTTTTGCTTTATCATATTAATCAAAAATAACTTAGAAAACACGCATTAAAGTTGTGGAGTAGGGGCTCGCTACGTCACAACGCAGTATTAAATCTAGCAATGCGTGACGTCATGCCACATTTTAAACTCAATGTATAATCCGTAATCTTTTGATTACGTCGAAAAAGAAAAAATACGTGTTTAATATTTTTTAATAATCTTTAAGACGGATAAAAAAAATTTTGGACACAGGCCTATTCAACCATTATACGTACGGTTAGTGTAATCTCATCGTTTATGAAAGTATAAAGTTTCAGTACTTTGATGTGACATCTAGCAACCCACAGTGGGCCCGCGTGGAGGTTTACGGCCCACTCCCTATCACCGATAGGAGGCCTGTGTCCCAGCAGTGGGAACATAGGCTGATAATGCTTGTACTACTTTGACAATCAGACCTAGTTTAGACATTAACCTTCTTGTCCCGTCTAGTATTTTAGAGGTATGAGGAACAGGGTGTAAAGTTCACTCATCCTCCATAGAAAAGAGAGGATCCTCCGACCAGACGGGTGTCGTGTCTGGTGGGCAACTGCCCAACGATTGATGTCGGAAAGAATAAATGAATATTTATGTTAATCGCGCCGTAAACTCTGCTAGCGCGATGCAGGATTTGTGTGACGTCAGATCTTTGATGCGTAGTTCGCAGCGGCGATCTAGATGGCGCCACAGTATTAGCAAAGTCCCACCATTAAAATTATAACTAATTAAGACCACAAACTCATCCAACCTGCTATTTATCCAACAGATCACCAGATAATAATAGAAAATTTCTGCATTGTGTACATTTGCTCTTAAACGAACGTAGGTATTTTAATGACATATTGTCACACGTCCGAGCATTGCTCCCGATTTTATTTACTTTCCTGCTCATCTTTGTACCTATGTACCTACTGAATGATAGGTACACTAATTAACAACAACTTTGTAAACAGTCGTAGGCGGTGAGATCACTGTTCAAATACTTTTGGACTGTAGGTAGCCACGCAGATAGGTACACATACACACATGAATTGGTAATTAGGTATACATTAGACAGGTTCAGTCACATTCACATCCAAGTGATTGCTGCAGCTGTGTGCGTGAGCTTATCAATATAAATGTATAAATTGTGGGATTTAAGACGCAGATATATGACAGTGACTTTGAATGGTTAGCTTGCGTGTTCTGTACTGAGCTCACGCAACGTGTCGTACATCCAGGCAGTAATAGGACTCGCCCATCAAAGAGCGCTGTCCCAAATTGGACGCATTATTAATTTATTACACGTAAAACAAAAGATATTTTAATAAAACACGTATATTAAAAGATCAGTAATTTAATTATCTTAAAAATGGTGAAGTTTTCAGAAAAATACGCTTGATGGATTTTGCGTCATTCTCAGTTTTTTATCCGCGTTAGACATAACTTTACAAATTAATTTTACTATGTAATATAAACATAATCAAAAATATGCCTATATTAAAATATTTAAAAAATGCTCTAATTTAACATATATTTTTTCCAAATCTCTAACACTACTCGTTTAGATGTCATCTTCAGTATAAAATCATTAAAAATCAGCTATCGTCCCCTTAGCCTTAAACAAACACTTTTAATCAACTAGCCAGTGAAAACATATTTACTGTGACGTAACGTGTCATCATCATTTCGGCCGAAAGACGAAGAGAGCCTCCCCCAAGCACCGCCACTTCGACCGGTTCTGTGCTTCCCGCATCCAGTGGATTCCTGCGGCCTTCACCAAGTCATCGGTCCACCCTGTGAGAGGCCTTTCAACGCTACGTCTTCTGGTACGCGGTCGCCACTCCAGAACCTTTCGGTTCCATCGGCCATCTGTTCTGCGAGCAATGATGCCCTGCCCACTGCCAAGTGTCATTTTCCTTCTCAATAACTTGTCCATTTCGGCCCCTACAAGCGATAGTCTTGTATGCAATCTCTGTAGTCTAGAGGACTCTAAAGGCCGTAGAAGTTGAAAAAAAAAAAAAACGTGTGGCACTCGGGGACTGCCGCGGTAAAGCTATTGCATAGCATTTGTAACCTCCATACTTCCTATTTGTCAACGCTACACTTGGGATGCTGACGTGATGACATAAAACAAAAATTACGTTCCCATGACAACATCACGTTGCCATGGGAACCGTCATTACATGGTAGGCGGAGTGGGGGGTGTTAGGTTTTTTTCGTTACGGATTTTCTTGATTCGGTCGCCGCGCTCAAAGCCCGCGTTATAAGCTATACAATAGCTTAAAAACCCTATTATTTAATTTTAAAACATAACTGGCGAAATGTGGGTGTACTACATGTACCCCACTGCCTAACCCTTCGCCCTTCGGGGAGTACAGGTGTCATGTTTGGTTATGTGAATTTTCCAAATTATTATATTGAATATTTTTTTTTAAATCTAAAGAATAGTAGACAATACAACACGTGACATGTCTAGTCTCCAACATTCTTAGCATATCTACCATATTTTAATCAGTACTTGACCAAACAACAGTTACTAGACTTACTACACTTTAAGGAAAGTAAATAGCACAGTTTAGATTAGTGCAGTCCGCACGATGAGATCACTGTGGTACCTACTTGTAGGTAGGTGTGTAGGTACGCTAACTATTCTCGTGGGCCCACTGTGTAGCCAGAATCGCACCGGTTTAGTCACTTGAATTGGTTGGTGCAAGCTATACGCTGATGACGGCTACGGTGAATTGTTATTAGCGTTCTCATTATAGAATAGACTCAGAGGCATTATGCTGAGATAGGAGCCTTTTTGGCCTCGCACAGGTCGTTATTTTTGTTCTCGTTTATTCGAAAAAAATATGTTAATTTTGTTAGTTTTAAATGTTCCTTTTTTATTACAATAAAATATTTTTCACTCCTCTTGCTCAAAAAGGCCATCATTGTAGAGTACCAGAGCGGGGAAAAAATAACATTTATTGCTCTAGGGGAAAAAGTAATTTCTTTTTAATTTTTGTCTGTTCCAACGATCCTTGAAAAACGAAAAAGTCATTATTCTTATGTAGAAATGTAAATGTGTGTTAATCATGATTATGGACTCGACATATTACTGGTTCACAAAAAAAAAAGAACATTCCATTTTTGAAAATAGAACGAAATGCGGCTATCTCTTCGGTAGAATGCGTGCATTGTCGCCTTGAGGGTGAGCGGCAGTTGGCCATGATAGCCAGAGGCTGCCCCCAGGGAGGGGTTCTGTCCCCCCTTCTATGGAATCTGGTAATTAATGACCTTATTACCAAACTCAATGCCAACCGCTATTACACAATAGGGTATGCAGATGACCTCGCAATCCTTGTATCGGGGAAGGTGACGGGTACGATCTGTAACCTCACTCAGCAAGCACTACGTATCGTAGAAAGTTGGTGCAGGGAATTTGAACTGTTAGTGAACCCCACTAAAACTGAACTAGTCATGTTTACCCAAAAACGAGCATTAGGTCCTTTCCGCCTACCCAAACTGTTCGATACTGAACTTCAGTTGGCCAACGAAGTCAAGTACCTCGGGGTCATTCTAGACAGTAAGTTAAACTGGAGTAGTCATGTAGACAACAAGCTAAACAGGGCCTGCATTACCTTCTGGCAGTGCAGGAGAATGATAGGTAAGAAGTGGGGCCTATCCCCCAAAATCATACTGTGGCTGTACATAGCAGTGATCCGCCCTATGATCGCGTACGGGGCCGTGGTTTGGTGGCCCCGCACTCAGCTGGTTACAGCTTGCAACAAACTACAACGCATGCAAAGACTAGCCTGCGTGGCAACCACGGGCTGCATGAGGACTACTCCGACTGCAGCAATCGAAGCCATGCTGGGACTGCCCCCACTCCACCTGTTCATACAGCAGGAAGCGACAATGGCGGCGGTGCGTCTTAATGCAATTGATCTCTGGGGTAAGAGAGTCACACAACACACCGCGCTGCTTGAGGGACTCAACAATGAGTTCCCTATTACGAAAGCCGTAAATGACCGGGTGCCCAAACAATTTATCTTCGATAAAAAATACAGAATCCAACTCCACGAGGACCGCAGATGCGAGGGTTTGCGCCCCGCAGAGCTGCGAATCTTCACCGACGGATCCAAAACAGGTAGTGGCACAGGTGCTGTAATCTTCTCGGAGGACTTCAACATACACATAGCCACACCATTGGGTGTCCATAACACAGTGTTCCAGGCCGAATGCATGGGTATATCTCTTGCCGCTTCAGCCATCATGGCCAGGGAAGTTAAGGACCACTCGATACGAATACTCTCAGACAGCATGGCTGTTCTGCAAGCGCTAAACAGTCACACTGTTGATTCTGGGCTGATATACGAGTGCCACCAACGCCTCAACCAGGTGGGTGACCTCAATAATATAACCATTCAATGGATCAAGGGACACAGCGGTTCGCGGGGCAATGACGCAGCCGACGAACTTGCCAGAAAGGGGTCGAGCATGGCACCAGTGGGGCCTGAACCCATCACGCCACTCCCCTTCGGGTACCTACGCTCTCTGGTAAGGAAATGAACCAGGGAACAACATCACAAAATATGGGTGGACCACGGTGAGTGCAGGCAGGCTAAGGAGGCTCTCCCTACAATCGACGGCCGCCTCACGAAACAGGTTCTCCGATTAACAAAACAGCAGCTGCGCACAGTTACAGCTGCCCTAACTGGCCATGGGTCATTTAATAAACACCTCTTTGTCATAGGAGTCACAGACAGTCCGCTGTGCAGAGCTTGCATGGAGGACGACGAGACAGCAGCCCATGTGCTGTTAAACTGCCCCGTGGTCGCCACATACAGGGCCAAGTACTTCGGTAACCCAGGTACCCTACGTGAGATTGTCAGTGACACCAAGGCGTTGCTGGCCTTCTTTGAGGAGCTGGGGTGGATCGAATAACAGATTTTCCCACCCGTACGCAAAATACGCGCTTTGACGTGGAGTTGCGGATACCAGCCCGTATTACCTATTACCTATGCGTGCATTGTGTTGTGGCTACAGAAGAAATAAAAAAGGCATTGGCGCGAAATCTTTAGAATTTTTCCCTAATTACGAATTCAATTGGTGACCGTAATATAATTTACAACAGTGAAAATGTCATCATCTAGTGAGAACATCTTCACAGAGGACTGAAATTAAGTTGCCGGAAAAAACATCTCGTGAAATATCCAGAATTGTACAAATTATACATTTAAATAAAATAAAGTATTTAATATTGTATTGGATTATTTTATTTTCTCGCAATCGTAGTGAAAAGTAGAGTGTAACACACGGCGCTAAAACCCATTATAACTCGGTTTCTATTTAGTCCCTCGCTAAAGCTCGGGGGTAAAACTACCTCGTTACAATGGGTTATTTTAGCCCCTCGTATAACTATCTACTATTTCTTTCTTTCTCTAAATCGCAGTTTATAAGTAAGAAGACTGACTGGTTCCAACAGGGGAAGTTACCAGATAGTAACGACTCTTTACCGACCATTCGTTCGATACTAAAACTGAGAAGAAGTATTTTTGGAATAACTTTGGTGTTTGTCTTATTTATTTATTTATTTATATATACTCTATTGTACACCACAAAAATACATAACAAAAAGTAAATCAAGCACTACAAAATATACAATGGGCGGACTTATTGCTTTCCGCGATCTCTTCCAGGCAACCTTGGAATGGACAGTGCTGGACATAATAATGGGGGCTTGTCACAGGCAAATTACTTAATGGGTTTAAACCAAAAAATGGGATATCCATTTGAGAGCATTTAAAAAGATCAGGCATTGGGTTTTCGATGAAAGTTCGTCGAACGATTAAAATCCAAGAATTATTCTTTTGTGAACTGAATGCACAAAATCTCATAATTTTAAAGTCACCATAGTTTCTTTCCGGTTCTTCTAATACGAATATAGACAAATTCGGACCGCGCGTATTTACCTGTGTATATTTTTTTCAAAATGTGAGTGCAGATCAAAATGTCTCAAAAGACAGTCTCCTAAGACCGGCCACAACGTGCATCGGTTAGAAGGTGACCCGTTCAAAAATATGGTACATCTCGCTTCCTCTCCTCTCTTTTACCAACCACAATGAATCAGTCTGTACACTCCACGAAAATTCATTAGCAGCTCCACTTGTTTGCAAATTAGTCTTTGTGCTACACAATAGACACGCATAACATTATACGACATAATACTTAGTGCCAAAGGACAACTGACCTTATTATGGTGAGAAGACTATTGCTAGACGTAGACTATTGTTAGCCGCGGCAGTGGCCGAGAGCGCTACTTCCAAGTTCTGATGCTGTATACAGGGTGGCAGGGTCATCGACGCGAAAACTGTTACCATGGATTCAGTACATGATTCTGAACCCCACTGCATTGAACTTTTTCATCGGTTATTAAAATAAAAGTCAGCTGTTTCATAGAAAAACTTTAATTTCGAAAGTCGGTGGCAAAAACGAAAATAGAAAACCCAAGACACCGATTTCCGAAATTACAGTTATTTTTCACTTTGTAGTGTTTCTTTTTTGGAAGTCGGTTGTTTTTTTTTTGTAAAAAGTTTTTATTTTTCACTTTTTAGTTGTGGTACCTACCCCACACACATTCGAATACCACTACCAGTGACAGGAACTTATCATTTCATCTACATACTAAGTAAGAAAAAAATACGTATTTTGTAGCTAACTCAAAAACTACCCAAGCAAAAGTCAATAAAATTTATATGGGACCAATTTGAGATTTTCCCTTTCAAACAAAGAAAATTTCAAAATCGGCCCACAAATGACGGAGAAATCGGCGGACATACACAAAAAAAAACAAACAAACAAACATACGCTACGAACATATAACCTCCTCCTTTTAGGAAGTCGGTTAAAAAGTGCAATACGTACGTGGTCAAAATGTATGGAAACGTAGATTTTTTTTAAATAACCGACTAAAAATTTCAACGCAGTGGGGTTCAGAATCATGTACTGAATCCATGGTAACAGTTTTCGAGTCGATATCCCTGCCATCCTGTATACAGTGTGGATACAAAAATCAAATGATTATGACACGGTATGAAATTGTATAATAAACACGTGATTCCTTATATGAAATAGAAATATGACTCACAATATTTATTCTTTCAATTTACATTTAAAATAATAAGAAAAATACCTACCTTTGAAGAAATAATAAAAGAAATTTCTAATGGCTTTCAAATAAAAGATTCCGTTTAATAAATATACGTGCATTCAAAATTAATTAAAGTTGTACCTACCTATTGAAGCGATCTGACACGTGCAAAAACATATTTTATGAATTTACAATATAAAACTTTGAATAAGAAAACATAGTAAGTACCGTTTGTAGTTTGTTGGTCGTATGAATTGCACAAATGTACATGTAGGTAGGTACAGGCACTGACGGGGTCCGCTAGGGCCGATGCCTGCCGGAGTTGCGAATAAGGCCGAAAGGGAAATCCACTCAGAGCGGGAGAAGTTATTTGAAAATTAGCCACCCAAAAAAAAAAGGATTGTGTGGTTTTATGAAACCACTGTAAAAGTGAAACTTCTATAGGCGCCGCCATATTGGCCTTGGCTGCTCTGACGAGAGCCTTTCACTTTATCCCTACTCCGCGGCCGACCGTCACGCGACATGCAACACACAGACCAAAAAGTTTGAGACGAAGTAATAAAAGTTTCACTTTAAAAAAAACAGGGGTACAGGCAAGAGAAAACAACCATTAACGCACCAGTTTTAGGTAACATCTCCAACTCTTAGGTAAGAGTCAGCGACATTCAAATGGCATATGCATAATCAGCCTATAATGTTCCCAATGCTGGGACACAGGTCTCCTCTCAGTGAGAGGGAGTGGGCCGTAATCCACTACGCGGGCCCAGTGCAGGTTGGTAGATGTCACGTCTTCGAAGTTTTGGTTCTAGGACATGCCGGTTTCCTCACGATGTTTTCCTTCAGCGTTTTGAGAGCAGTGGTGAAGAAATAATTAAGCGCCTGTCAGGGTTCGAATCTGCGACGCATAATTCGTACGTCGCGGCCTTACCACTGGGCCATCACTGCTCAAATATCCTATCTATTCAATCAATCTGCCTAGCCTTTTCCCAACTATGTTGGGGTCGGCTTCCAGTCTAACCGGATGCAGCTGAATACCAGTTTTTTACATGGAGCGACTGCCTATCTGACCTCCACAACCCAGTAACTAGGTAATACGATACCCCTTGGTAAGACTGGTTGTCAGACTTTCGGGCTTCTGACGACCCGTATCGACCTTTAACTTTAACTCAAATATCCTATCTATTATTACTCCAATTAGTCCCCAACAGCCTGTACCTATATTTATCTTCAATCCCCACAAGATTATCCCATATTATTACTAGGCACATTTAACACCGGCCACCTAAATTATCACCAGTGCCTGGAATAATCATCATCATCAGTCTATAAATGTTCCCACTGCTGGGACACAGGCCTCCTCTCTGTGAGAGGGAGTGGGCTGTAATCCACCACGCGGGCCCAGTGCGTGTTGGTAGATGTCACATGTCTTCGAATTTTTGGTTCTAGGACATGCCGGTTTCCTCACGATGTTTTCCTTCACCGTTTTGAGAGCGGTGGTGATGAAATAATTTACACAAAGTAAAGCGCCTGTCTGGGTTCGAACCCACGACCTACAACACTGGGCCACCACTGCTCGTCGTGGAATAATAATCACATTAATTGAACGTCCATTATAACCGCAGCATTTAAACACAATAGACCACCCTGTAGTCCCTGTATTTTCAATTTACACGAGAAAGACTTAAAAATACAAACTGGATTTAAGTTCGAAATTCAAACTGTATTCAATAAAATCAAAGGCCCTGAAAAAAAAAAGATCAATGTTATATCACGGCAACGCTTTTCAATCTAAAAATAACTTTCAACGTTTTTTCTGAAAGTGAGGCAATAAAATTATTCGTTGGAAATAAAGTGTTGAGGGAAATTGCATAATTTATTTTTACCTTTGTGATTTGTTGTGGACTAACTGTGCTAGCAATTGCACCTTTGTAGTTGCATTTTTTTTTTCGTCCTATATCCTGTTGGGTATTTTCTTCTCCATTCTTCCCCTGTGCCGAAGGTGACATTAGATTGTGATAGTCTAGACACCAGTAGTGCTATTCTGTAACCATCTCACCGTGTTATCTTAGGTGAAGTGAGCGTGGAGTGAGCTGTCAGTTGCTAAGGATTGACACTACTGGCAGCTCACTTCACCTTAGTTATCACGGTGAGATTTTTACAGAATAGCACTGCTGGTCTGAGCTGAAGGGTTACCGGTTCTGCTCTTTGTTCATCCCTCACACAACACATACATTTCTTTTTCATTTCTTTGGTGTTCCTCTCCCTCTCCATCTTTCAACATTTATATTCATCACTCTTTTAGTAACATGCGTTCTAATAACAGGCCCACCTTCCCGTAAGATGGACCGATGACCTTGTGAAGACCGCAGGAATCCGCTGGATGCGGGAAGTACAATGCAGAACCAGTCGACGTGGCTTTCGGCTGAAATGATGATGTTGACTTTCTAATAATAGAACAAAAACAAACAAAAATAATAATCTGTAAAGATACAAAATAATATAAAAATGTTAGTAATGCATAACAGGGATGTTAAGGAGCTCCGTAACCATAACTATCAGATATCCGAAATAAAAATCTATCCGTAACCGTAACCGAATCCGTTATAAATGTTTCGGGTAATTTTGGATAGAGGCGGAGTGTAAATGGGACACGTTATGACACGTTCTTCTGCCCGGCCGAGCCGACACACAAGCCACGCGCGTCACTTGCATGTATTTTTAATTTGTTGTTTTACTTTTACAATTTCTTAAAAAATCTTATATCCGTAACCGAAACTATCCGAAACTAACGATTAAACCAAAATAATTTCATATCCGTAACCGTATCCGAAACCAGTATAATATTATCCGTATCCGTATCCAGATCCGAAATTTCATATCCAAAACATCCCTAATGCATAATGGCTAGCTCAGAAATAGCGCTATTCTGTAGAAAAATAAATAGTGACTTTGTGACGTAACTCCGCGGTTTTTCTGCACATCACCGCGCGAAGTAGCTTCATGAAACTTAATTAGAAACGTTTGCAAATGCATTTTCTAACCTTCTTCGTTTTGACTAGCTTTTGCATTATTTACTCTGAACTTTAGGTTGCGTTGGCAATTGATGTGGTTTCAAATATAGTTTATTTTTACATTTCCTGGGTGGAACTGAAACAAGTGAATGCTACAAGTTGATGAACTTGATACCGGGAGCGTACAAAACAGCAAGGACGCCTACACAATAGAACTTTACAATTCTCAACACAATTAGCTATTTACACTAGGTACTAAATTAAAAGATCCAACTAACTATCTGTATAAATAAATACAAAAACAAAACGACACTTAGGTGTCGAAGAACTCGTCCACATCGCTGTCATCCGGAAACGTGCCCAGAAGACTGCTGGCAGCATTGCCACGTTGAATGGCAATGCTAATTCTTTAGCCAAAGAATAAGCCAGCCCTTTGGTCACGTGAAGTGAGAAATTTCCTTAAAAAGGAGACGCGCACTCGGGCTCCGTGACCCGAGCGTTTCGACCCCAAACGGCTCAAAGCTGTAGTTACCCATAAGGTTATAGTATTTGCGCCGCTTGAGGGTCTCAGCAGCCGCAGCAGCGGCGCCAGCACAGCCTGCCGTGCTAGGAACATGAGATGGCGCAATGGTGTCGACACTTTGAGAGAGTGTAGAGACAATAGTATCATCTTTAAAACAAAATCTATTTCTCTCATTATCATCATCAACATTCTCTTGTCGCTATCCCAATTTATTTAGCGTTATTCTAACATGTCTTTTTCTTCCTTACTTATCTAAATTATCATATTACTTTCATTAACAATAGTAATTATTTTTTCTAACATACAAATGGTTTGTACAAATGATTTAATCACTAGCTGCGCTCTGCGGTTCCACCCGCAAAAGTCTCGAGTCCGTAGGAATATCGGGATAAAAAGTATCATATGTCCTAATCCAGGTCATGGTCTACCCATAAGGTAAATTTCATCCAAATCTGTTCAGCCGTTTTAGTGTGAAAGCGTAACAAACAAATAAACTCACTTTCGCATTTATAATATTAGTTAGTATTTCACCCTTATTTTCTTTTATGCGCCGGCTTGTCACCTGACAGGAAGCGTTTGGGTGGTCCATCGCTTCCACCGGTAAAGGTTCCACATGTGTGTCACAGGAAGAGACTGATGCGGGTACCTCTTAACAATGGTCTTAGATTATTCGCTAGGAAGTGGAGAAACGCGGGCGTTTTTAAGGGATGTTGTTCCGAAAGTGCTCATTCTATGCCTACTTTGAATAGAATAAATGTATTTTGATTAAAAATATTTTCATTGTTCAATGAAAATAGTTATCTCTTATCCCCGTTAAAGGAGTGTATATCCTACTTATATCCACATTGACGCGTTGTCGTGTGACTGCAGAAAATCCAAATTGATCGCTCGCACATACGACAAGTGACGTATTCTATGCACAATATTGGCTTAATATTGTACTAAACTCTTGCCATCGCGACATCACCCATCTCGACTAAACCTAAATTGACCTTAACTGCATCATGTAATTTTTGACACGGAGGATGGCATTTACACACGATGTAAAGGACATCGACGCACAAACTGTTACTATGAATTCAGCCTATGATTCTAGACCCCTCAGCATAGACATTTTCCACCAATTCAAAAAAAAGGTTTGGAATCATGGGCTGAATTCGTGGTAACAGTTTGCGCGTAGATGTCCCTTACATATATGTACATATACAGGGTTTTTGGTTATGTGTAGGCAATCCATTAAGGGGATGTAGGAGAGGTCATTTACAACCAAATGACCCCTTATGACTCCTATGCAAATGTCAACAATTTTCGAGTCATTTGAAATTTTATATTTTTATTTCAACAGTTTTAAAATATAAAATGTCAAATTACCCTGTATATGCTCTGTGTCGAAAACTACACGGTAAACATCCCTTATTGTTAGTGATAACTACAACCACACATTTATGGCAGCCGTTCAAAGCGTCTCTAAAAATTAAACTACAAGTTTTCATGAAGCCACATTTTTGTTGCTGATGGTGTAGCACGTTAGGGTATGGTAATGTTTCTGATTATCGCCTACCAGCTACATTAAGACCAGGCACTCCAAAGACAATTTTCACGTAAACTCCGCATGACAATTTCCACATGCACCCCACCATTCCACTATATGCTAAACGCTAACACATCAGTAATAAAGTTGAATATCGCGTGCGCTCTTTGGCCGTGTTCGAGCACGGAACTAAATGTCGTAAGTCTCAATTCTTATTTCGTAATGAAAGTAATAATTGATCTAGAGAAAAAATATCTTACATCTGAATAACAAACTATATTTTCTTACTGTCAATAATTATTTTAGACATAAAAGCCGAGTAATCTTGTTTTTGTTTCAAATAATCTTTAAAAAAGACGTGATTTTCGAATAAAAAATTAATCGAGCGAAAATTTTCCAATTTATGAACTGTCTTATAAATGGATAGAAAGAGATCCAATAAACCACATACTAAAGTTCCATTTTGATTGTATGCGTGACTTTTTCAGCATATTAATGCAAATTAACATACAATTTAGGAAGCCTCCTCTTAATTCCAGCGTTCCAGTCTATTTTCGTATGACCTTTACAAGCAATCTGATACAACAGGGCTATTTCCGACCGTCTCACATAATACACTTAATAAAACATACTCCACGGCGAAACCAACTTACCACCCTCCATTTATACCAGTTCTTGTAACACTGAATATCGTATTCATGAAATTTTGGATAGCGTTTCTCCATGCAGAAAGGGCGAGTAATGAAAGAAACAAAGCAGAAGGTGTTACTATTGTATTAACTTGTAATAGAGTTTGCCGAGAGAGGTAGAACGATTTGTTGGTAGGCGAGCCGACAGATGGCGTAATGATAAATAAGTAAGTTGGTACAGGAAAGAGGTGCAATGATCAAAAGGTTTTTAATGAAAAAAGCTTCGGTAAAACTACTAATAGGTAGGTATATAAGCAGATGATGATGTTATATGAAATTTGAAAGCGACGTTTACAGCCGTTATATAATACTATTATATAATAAACTGTCATCAACAGATTATTAGATAGACCATAAAGATAGCAATATGGCGTAGGAATTTATAGTAAAAGTTAACTTAAATATGAACTTTAAAACTTCGACGTAGAGTATGCTTGGCGCAGTGCCAAAACCTGCCCTGCTCTCACAAATTGGGTAGCAGTTGTAGATAGGTAGTATTTTTATTAAAATAAGACTTTTTACCCGATTGTCCTACAAGGAGGGTAATGTTTATCGAGAGTATGTAGTCTGGCAAACGAAAGTCGACACTCGAATTATTTGCAAACTTTTTATAGGGCAATGTTATACTATGTCAACCTCAATTTGCCAAAAGATGGAGTATTTTTGGTGTTTTGGTATCTTGATACAGCATTTACTAAATAAAAAATGACAAAACTGTGACTCTAATGAATCTTTTCACGTGGAAGTTTTAGATTCAGATTTGATTATGTCAGTGAATATTAACCAAAATTATTAAATAGTTTTTTTTTTTTGTTAGCCTATATTGTGTCCCACTGCTGGGCAAAGGCCTCCCCTTTTTTCTTCCAAACCTCTCTGCTTTGTGGGATTTCAAGCCATGTTGGCCCCGCAAACATAACTAGATCGTCACACCACCTTCGCCGCGGTCTACCTCGACGGCGTTGTCCTCCTTCAGGCGTCCAGTGAGTGACGATCTTTGCCCATCTCTCCGGGTGCATTCGTGCGACGTGGCCGGCCCATATTAAATAGAATATTGTCGTTTTTTTATTCGAATTGCTGCATAATACCTAAAGACGTATTTTTATTCAGACGAAGTAAACTGATTTTTCGAAATGTCAAGAAACGTGTTTTTGATTTGGATCATATTAGTTATCATGATTTTAAACAAATAATTCTAAAGTATCAAATTAGGTTATTCCAGTTATGTCATACAAATTTTGGGGTTACAAGCTCATATTTTTTTAAATTTGCCGCGCTTTTTCAGTTTCTACTTTCGTTTGCCAGACTCTATGCATGTATGTCTATTTCTTTGGCCCGCTCTGTAGCCTAAACGGTTTGATGGATTTTAACATAATTATGAGATGTCGTTAATACCTACGTCTTAATTGTGGGAGTGACAAATACAAAAAAGGAGAGGTCGCGATATGTTTTTAAATTAATTTAACAATATTGGTATAAAATAACAGCTAGTAATTAATCAATTCCAAATACAAAAATAAACTAAGAGCAAATTATTTAAAAAAAATGTCCGATATATTATTATTCAATAAATAATAATTAATGTTCAATTATATGTTTTTGGAGTCGGGTTTTTTGTATATTTTTTTTTTCAAGTTTCCTTGCTTCGTCTTATACGGTATGTTTCGCGGTTTTTTTTTAAATATTTTGCTTAACGAAAGCAAAACTTTCATTTTCATATTTCCATAACCACGTATTCACACAATAAATAGGGTACACTTAAGTGCTAAAGTAATAACAAG
Organism: Agrochola lychnidis; assembly: GCA_963680765.1. Lineage (NCBI taxonomy): Eukaryota > Metazoa > Arthropoda > Insecta > Lepidoptera > Noctuidae > Agrochola > Agrochola lychnidis. The sequence continues at coordinate 4,060,778 of OY796852.1, forward strand.
GCACGCGGAAGCCCATTGTTGGCACATTCCGCACAAGTTTACTGCTTAGAGACTTGCTTGCACCTTATACAGTAAACTGGCCGCGAGTGTACGAGAAAAGGACGTTTGCTGTTTTTTTTTTTCTATTTAAATGTACCTGAACTAGTTCAACCTGCCTAGCCTTTTCCCAACTATGTTGAGGTCGGCTTCCAGTCTTACCGGATGCAGCTGAATACCAGTATTTCACATGGAGCGACTGCCTATCGGACCTCCACAACCCAATTACTGGGTAACACGATATCCCTTGGTAAGACTGGTTATCAGACTTTCGGGCTTCTGACGACCCGTAACGACTGTCAAAGATCCACGAATGACAGTCGGGACCAACGGCTTAACATGCTTTCCGAGGCACGGACGGGTCTTGGTATGTAAAGATGGTCACCTATCTACGGACCAACCCCGGCACTCATAGCTTAACCTAATCGATAGATCCGTTCGGCTGTTATTACTTAGCCACAAGCTCCTTATAATTATAATAATTATGTTTGTCCTATTAAACTTGATTTCAAGTGGGTGGCCTGCTGATTATATCTCGTCAGTGCACTGGGACGACCCTTGCACTGGCATAAGATAAGGCTTATCAATCATTAGACTTATAATTGTTGTTTCATTGTTTCAGGTAAATATTGGATCGATGTGTGCGGTTTGTGATTACACCCTTGAAAATGAAGATATGGTTGATGTGGATTTTTTTTTAAATGGATTTAGGGTAATGTGAAGTTCTATATATTAAATCGTTCCGTAAAACAGACTTAAAAGAACGGTAGGTAAAGGAATCACTATGTATGTAGAATATCTTGATTGTGCAACAGTTTGTGGAACTATTTCGACACATTCGATTCAGGAGTTCGGGAGTATTTTTGAACAACATAGCCGACCCGATGAAATTCTTCACATATTCGGCTCCTACCGATCGGCAAGTTTCGGCATCGATCTTCGCGAGTTCATGTTCGGGTTGGCGGGGCACAATAAGAGTTGAGCCGATCGGCTTTTTCCCGAACATGTATTTCATTTTGCCGCCCGACTGTACTGAAGCATGCTAACCCGAACATTATATATGTAGCACCCTTTCGACGTTCAAAAGTTTCAAAACCTTTTACTTTTTAGTATATTGTAAATTATTTTCAGGTCAGTTTTCTTCCTAGACTTTACTCGACAGACTGTAAAAGAAAAAATCTTAAAGAATCGTCTACTTATCCGTTCTGAATATGTTGCTATTGTTGAAAGACGTCCACCGCTGGACATAGGCCTCCCCCAAGCACCGCCACTTCGACCGGTTCTGTACTTCCCGCATCCAGCGTATTCCTGCGGCCTTCACAAGGTCATCAGCCCATCTTGTGGGAGGCCTTCCAACGCTACGTCTTCCTGTACTTCATCATAATCAGCCTATGATGTTCCCACTGGGACACAGGCCTCCTCTCTTCGAGAGGGAGAGAGCCATGCGGTACATGTCGTCGAATTTTTGGTTCTAGACATGTCAGTTTCCTCACGATGTTTTCTTTAACCTTTTTTAGAGCAGTGGTGATGAAATAATTTACATAAACTAAAGCGCCTGCCAGGGTTCGAACCTACGGTCTACAACTCTTAAGTCACGGTCGTTACCACTGGACCACCACTGCTCGCAAACCTACTTGCAGAAATAAAATCATTTATCATTATCAATACTAAGCACACGATCGCCTCAACATTTGCATCACAGATTGTCTGATGACGTCATAACGTTAGCATGAGGAGTTGCAACAGTCCTGCGTAACTTTACACTTAGTCAGAAGTACTTGGTTATGTGATAATGGGCTCTTTCTATATGCACGTTTGAAAGAATCCTTAAATTACTAATATTTTAAATAAATTGTGAATTTTTGTGAAGTTTGTTTGACCATCCTGGGTCTAGTGGCCGCAAGCGTGAGGACTTAGGCCGTGTCCTATTTAAATACGATCGTCGTACTAATACGCGAGAGGAGGCTCCCTAAAGTGTATATTAATTAGCATTAATATTCTGATAAAGTCACGCATACAATCAAAATGGAACTTTAGTATATGATTTATTGGATCTTTTTCTTTCCATATATAAGACAGTTACATAATTGGAACATTTTCACTCGATTCATTTTTTATTCAAAAAGCACGTCTTTTTTAAAGATTATTTGAAACAAAAACAAGATTACTCGGCTTTTATGTCTAAAATAATTATTGACAGGAAGAAAATATAGTTTATTATCCAGATATAAGATATTTTTTCTCTATATCAATTATTACATTAGTTATAAACGAAATAAGTATTGAGACTTACGACATTTAGTTCCGTGCTTGGCACGATCAAAGAGCGCACGCGATATTCAACTTTATTACTGATGTGTTAGCGTTTAGCACATAATGGAGTGGTGGGGTGCATGGGGGCGGAGTTTGCGTGGAAATTGTATTTGGAGTGCCTGGTCTTATATTCGGTGAATCTGAACGCGTGGTCGCGGGTGCTTTCCGGTTTTCGGAACAAAAAATGACATATGTACGCGAGGATCACGTAATCGCTCGACGGTCGCTTTTGTATAGGACGTGGGATTAGCGTGAGGACTTGGGAATTCCCAGGTCGAAGTGTTATTGGGTTTTTCCATGACGAATTCCTCAGCAGCCCGGAGTCTAGATTTTTTCTCGGTTATTTGCAATCAGCCTCTATCACATGTTATTTAAACATTGCAAAATTAAGGGATCTAAACGCCTCTGCCTACGCTTACCCTGAGGAATACCGGCGTGATGATGGTATTATATGACTTCATAATTAAGTATTTAAAATAATTTTACTGCTTTACATGGCACTACTAAAAGGTCTGCAATAAAAACAACGTGGGACGAGTTAAAAATATGTAGTGTTCAAATAAAAGCACATGGCAGTAACTTTCAGACACGGGGCAACAAACAACACAATTCGTCGCTGTCTAACTTTTTATTCAGGCTGAAATTCTCATAGCAAAAGCATGCTTGCTAATTAATATAAAACATGTTCATAAGTATAGCAGAAACATTTTAACTTCTCTGGGTATGTATGAAGCCAATTTAATTACGAAAACAATAACTGATAATGAGTCTACAAGAATTCCCTTACCTTTTTGTGCTGCTGGCGTTGCATATTGTTTCCAAATAATTCATTGATTCAGGCGTGACCTTGCGGAAATCCATTATAAAATACAATAGACGTGGATATATTTAGTAACCTGTTCCGCTTAGCTATTTCTAAAGAAATCGACACGTGTTTCACGTCTCAACGAGGCATCCTCAGGATGACGATGGACTTGCTGCGAACTCGAACACGGCGTGTTACCACACCGAGCCTGCAGTTTGCACTCAGCGCTCGAACTCGAACACGGCGTGTTACCACACCGAGCCTGCAGTTTGCACTCAGCGCTCGGTGTGGTAACACGCCGTGTTCGAATTCGCAGCAAGTCCATCGTCATCCTGAGGATGCCTCGTTGAGACGTGAAACACGTGTCGATTTCTTTCAGGAGTTTTTATGGCTCTTTAGAAATAGCTAAGCGGAACAGGTTACTAAATATATCCACGTCTATTGTATTGTATTAACCGACTTCCAAAAAGGAGGAGGTTATATGTTCGTCGCGTATGTTTGTTTTTTTTTTTTTTATGTATGTCCACCGATTTCTCCGTCAATTGTGGACCGATTTTGAAAATTATTTTTTTGTTTGAAAGGGTGTGCTTTCGAATTGGTCCCATATAAATTTGATTAACTTTGCTTTGATAGTTTTTGAGTTAGCTACAAAATACGTATTTTTTTCCCACTTGCTATGTAGATGATATGATAAGTTTCTGTCACTGGTAGCAGGTAGTGGTATTCGAATGTATGTGGGGTAGGTACCACAACTAAAAAGTGAAAAATAAAAACTTTTTACAAAAAAAAACAACCGACCTCCAAAAAAAACACTACAAAGTGAAAAATAACTTTAATTTCGGAAGTCGGTGGCAAGAAACGAAAATACAAAACACAAGACACCGACTTCCAAAATTAAAGTTATTTTTCACTTTGTAGTGTTTTTTTTGGAGGTCGGTTGTTTTTTTTTTGTAAAAAGTTTTTGTTTCCAAATTCAAGTCCTGCAAGCTAAAATCAAGAAGGCAAACCGGAAAGTGTCGATTCAATGAAACGGCGGCGTATCCCAAGAATTAGTTCAACTGAATACGAAAGGACAACAATTCTCCATTTTGCAAAGACCATATTTCGATTACACAGTACAGCAAACATCGCATTACAACATTTACAACCTGAGCAAACCAGTAGCTCCATAATGTTCAAACAAATATGCAAATCTGTGGCGCGGGCGTCGAATGTGTCGTAAAAGATCAGCACAATGTTGTGAACGATAATTGTAAGGGTAATTGTTAATTTTGCTGTTATTGTTACCTTTAATGTGCAGCAGGACCGGACTTAAGAACCTTAAAAGAGGTGCAACAGCCATTAATTTTATCTTTGATGCGATAATTGAGAAAGAAACTAAAATATAGTTGGACTCAGTCTTATATTTCTTCATGACACCTACTAAATATTTACATGCCTAACATCAATTGGCCATAATGGCCATCATATTAGAAGTTCAACCTTCCTTCACGCTACCCGACCCTGCTTAACTCACTGAAAGTATGTTTTTTTTTTTTTTTCTGTAGGGCATCTCACAGCTGGTTCCGCAAACCGTGGCTGTTTAACCGGTCAATCCTGTGGTTGCCTTAAGCTACTACACTCAAAGCCTCCAGTCAGGGCATACATAAACTACATACTAAGCTAAAAAGCTTAGGATGAACGCTCGTTAAGGGCACCCCCTGTGGGGTACGAGCCTCGGCTTAGGGCGTTATCCGGAGGGAGGACATCAAAAGATGGGACGGGCTGGATCAAAGGGTTTTGATCATTATTATTAGACGGGGAATTTAAAGCTACGTGCACAGCTGCAACAACTGCTGGCACCTCGTTTTCGAGCAAGGGTCGGGGGGAGTATTATTTACTCGGGGGCGCGGCGGTCGAGATCGCAAAGGACCTCAGTGGCGAGGTCGGAATAAAGAAAGTATGTTGTCCTGTTCCAAGTTTTATAAAGTATATTTCGTTATCTATCTAAGGATGCAGGTCACCAATATCCTGCTGTTGACTCATTCGAACTTCGAACTCCGAAATTTAAAAAAATAGACAACAGTTTTGCACCCTCGCACCTCACCAAATACATTCCTGTCCACAAAACTACACAAGCTCACGACATGTGCCCATTAACAAAATGTTGACTCATCTGAACTTCTGCTACAACTGCTCACGTTATGCTAATACAAATATTGTCCCCTTTACAACATTCAAATTCAAAATATAAAATATATATATTTTTCACAAACCTACATGGGCACTTATGAAACGTCAGAAGCTAGGTGCACGGTTCCAATTCGTCGCTTCCTTTGGAGAAGAGCCGGCAAGAAACTCCACAGTTACTCTTTTAAAAATAATTGGCTTTTACAATACTTTCAAATAACAGTGTTACAAGTTATGGGAGGACAGTGTTATCACATTAAAAGCTAGTAAGTGGAATTGTCATAATATATTCCACAACAGATTCTGCATATTCTAATGTTAAAATTGTGCAATCTATTCAATTAGCAGTAAAAAAAAAAATTGTTGTTCCTCTACATCACCCTACAGACCCTTGCTCTTCCTAGCTACCTCTTCTCATATCTAATTTTTTTATCTATATTGCACCATATTCCAACGTTTTTCACCATTTCTACCCAAAAAATCGAACTCAAATCTATGATTTGTTCGCCCACCGGTGTTGACTCATCCGCATTTAATTATCCCTTTACACCAGCCATTACCGCCTTTGATCATAACATTATAACAGACGCCGCCGGGTTGTTCAAACGAGCCGACCGATCTGCTGACATTTTAAAGTTCGTATATTTTTGCACAATAGCGTGGGTAGAGAAGGCTGTATTCTGTTTTAATCAATATCTGAGCATGAGGGTTCGATTCCCGCGTCGGGCAAAGTGATTTTTGGGTTTTCCATCTGTTTCTCAGTAGCATCCCGGTGTCTGGATTTGTGCCCAGTTGATGGCATACACCTCTGCCCAACCCTTTGGGCAAAAAGTCGTGATGTTAGGTTATAATTTCCGACAGTGTTATTTTGTTGAGATCGGAATATAATAATTATCTTCTGTATCGTGGGAAAATTATTTCAAAGCACACAAATATTTATTTCATGCGGAAATTGAACTCACGACCCATAGCGTTAGCCAGTGAGATAACCGAGTAATCGATTTACTCGATTGTAAATATTGGTCCCGGCTGTCATTCGTGGATTTTTGACAGTAGCAAATTTAAAAGGTCTCATAAAAATTTGGCGAAAATCTGAAGAGGATCTTCGGCATGATGAGCAAAATAGCTCCTCAAATTGCAGTAAATTGCTCACTTTTGGATTTCTACCAGTGGAATCGTCCCTTTAACTACTAGGTAGGGATTGATGGAGCACCTGGGGCCCCCTTTTCATTACAAAACCAGTAATAAAAGTGGTCAACAATAAATGCCAGAACCAACACAGTAACATATATACCTCACCCCTCAAATATCTACTTGCCCTCCAAACAAACTTACTGGATTCGGAACGTGCTATGAATATTTTAGCCGTGCTCTTAAATCCGCCGCGCCGACCAGTACGTCACGTTTGGGTGATCAGTCATACTGTGACAGATGCAGTCCAGGAATAGAATGCAGTACTGGCCTTGAGACTGATTAAGCCCTGTAATTTAAAATTACAGAAAGGGTAATAGGAAGAAACTTGTAATACTAAAAATTTTCAATGTATTATAAAACATTATCTATATTGTAATAAAAACCATCCTAGCTCTAAAATAACTAATTTAATTCCTAATATAATTATTTAACCTCAAAATAGATACTAATCCCCGAATGAATCTTAAAGTCGTTACCCCAATATCTAAAACTGTTTTATAAAACTACATATTTACAATATTTCAGGGATAAGGAAAATAATATGAAATACCAATATATTTCATCAAATTCAATATTCTACACCATACTATCACATCTCCTATTTCCCACATAATATCACAATTCAATCCGTATTCTAATATTTACCATAAAACTAATAGGTTACCTTAATTTACAGTACATCTCCAACCAATACTATGCCAATCTATCTTTTACCGACACAGCCTGTCACGAGCGCCCGACCCAGTAGGTCATTGTTACCCCCATTTTTACATATCAAATCTTTGGGTGTTGCCAGTACAATATACAACAATTACGTATTAATAAATTGAAACCTAACAATATAATAAACATTATAAATAAAAGTAAATGAAATTGAAGTGTCTGTTTGTAATGTCTAAATAACAGCTTTTTAATAAATGCGTTTTGAAAGTACATATTAATTAATTAAAGACTATTTTTCAGATGATGTGTCCATTTTGTTAGTAACAATATTCTTATAGACTAGTGTTAGTAATACTTAAAACTACCCACAACAAAACATAAATAAATAAATATGAAAGAAAGTTTACTCAATCGCTACTGCGCCATTCCATGACAAATGGCGCAGCAATGATTGATGTAACCACAGTCCAGCCGACTAGCGATCATGCTAAGGATGCTGTTGGCGCTGCCACGTACTCTACGCACTAGGGATGCGCACATTTTACGCATTGTAGCGTAAAAGCAGTCTACGCGACGTTCAGCAAACATCTCTGATGCACTAAGTACAGAATTGCCGCAGCGATACCTTACATAGATACTTTAATTAATTTAATGCTGAATAACCTGCTTTTTTCTGCTGCTTCTCACTTATAACATTACTAGCTTTTGCGCGCGGGTTCTCTCGCATTAATTTAAATTTTGTCAATAATTTTTCTACCTTGAGAACGTTTATGCAAAATTTCATGATCATCGGTTGAGTAGTCGGAGTAATCGCGTACCTTTTTTTTTATTTTTGGGGTGGGAAATCATCAAATAACTTCTCCCGCTCTGGGCGGAGCGAGAGGGCGTGTCAGACTCTTACTGACTAAAACCCATTCGTGTTCCTTCAGTTGCCGTGTTGCCAGGGGGGCCACGATTTCCCTATCGGTTTTCTTCGAACCCCCGGCAGGCATTGGCCCTAGCGGACCCCGTCAATTCTGCTGACATCTCTGTGAGGCGCGCGTGGAACTCAACGCGCCGCCGTCGACCCGGGCTTGGTCCTTATCGGACGGCGAGCTACCCATTGCTCACCGTCCGCAAGCCCGCGCCTACGGTGGCCGGAAATCTTCCTGTGATTCCCGACGCCCAGAGTAATCGCGTACCTAACAAACATACAAAAAAACATACAGTCGAATTGAGAACCTCCTCCTTTTGGAAGTCGGTTAAAAAACAAAAAACATGGTAAATATCCCATTTTAAATAACTTTTGTGGTATAATTAATTGTTGCAAAAAAGTTTAGTGCTCGCGAGGTCTACTGTTCGCAGAACTACTAGTTTTAGATAAAATGGAACTGTAAAGAAAATCAAGCCCAATATAGTTTAAAAAGCAGTAAAAAAGCAAAAAAAAGTTGTTGGAATTCGATATTAATATATCGCTCCGTCCACGCGCTCTAAAAAATAAGATCAAAACAACAGCTTCATGTTATTTCTCATTGAACTAAAAACAATAAAATCTCGGAATTTTATAACTTCTTTGAAGAGCTTTAAAGAGCGCCTTAAAGCTTTCAAAGAAGTTATTAAATTCCAATCAAACAGGCGCCACACGACACCGGTAGAACAATTTCCGTGAAGATAGTTAATTGATGGTTGGTTGTCGATTGATGGTTGGTTGATTGGTGGGTTATTGTTGTTATTGTTGGTCTGCATTCAGCGCTCATTGTGGCAACACGCCGTGTTCGAGTTCGCGACAAGTCAATCGTCATCCTGAGCATGCCTCGTTGAGAGGTGAAAAACGTGTAGATTTCTTTCAGGGTTTTTTATGGCTCTTTAGAAACAGATTTCTAAATATATCCACGTCTATTGTATTTTTAATTTCCGTGAAGTTTTCATAAAAATTGTTCCACCAGAGTCCGTCGCGCCTTTCTGCGGGAGTCTTTAATTGCTACCAACTTACAAAAGGTGTACAATAGCTGGTAGCAGTATAACTCCTATTTTCTTTACATCTTAGCATGTTCCCACTGGACACAGGCCTCATCTCTTCGAGAGAGAGTGGGCTGTAATCTACCACGCGAGCCCAGTGCGGGTCTTCGTATTTTTGGTTCTAGGACTTGCCAGTTTCCTCATGATGTTTTCCTTCACCGTTTTGAGAGCAGTGGTGATGAAAGAAAGAAAGAAAGAAAAATAGGTTTATTTGTCACAGAAACACGTGCATACATAAAAGACAAGAGTAATCAGAGAACAACACAAAGTACATAACAAATCACGAGCATAGAATTTTTTATTAATTGTATTTTTTATGATAAAACGAAAATCGATTATATCTCAGAAAGTGCACCATTGGGGCACCATGTGTCTTTGGACAAAATGTGGCATTTAGTAGATAGAAACCAATTATAGAAATGACTACCCGAAACAAGGCGAAACTCAGACGGTGGGAGTATAAGTGTCCATTTTCATACAAAGAAAACACTTTTTATCGATTTTCCTGAAATATGAGTCCAATTAGAAAAAGTCTCATTACAATATTTGTATGTTTATTTTGTACGTCTTTGACATTTCTCGAGACCCTTGGGTCCCGGACCTTTGGAAGGCGTGCGAGGGGCCGAAGCCAACTCGCATAGGCCTGTTAGACATGTTTAATGAAATGAGGCACCAACCGACGATTATCCCTGTTCGCATTATGCTAGTGCACCCAAGAACAACCCCCGGTTGGTGCAGGACTATTGCAGGATATGGAAACAACGACATTGGATTATGGGTTTGGGTAGCTAAGTGAACTGGTTATCTAGATCTATGGAAAGGCTATGGCCCCTGCCTGACCAATATTTTATATAAAATACACAGGTAAAATGGCAGGGGGTGACTTGCACACTCAATTATGGGCCTCCGAAAATGGTCAAGATCCCTACCAGCATCTTACAATACTTCCTTCCTCCGAGCACGTTTGCTCTGATTTAATTAATTATTATAACATTTATTTTATATTCTGTGATTATTTGAACCCACACACTGACTTATTAGTATTACTTGTAATTGTTTTTAGGAATATCGTATAGGTATCTTCTTTTATAATGCTTGTAAATATGTGAACACCATGTATCCATTACATAATTATTTTTTCTGTCATTGCTTCATTTTTAATTATTTTTACCTATTGTGGTATAGTAATCTTATTCCAGGTGCATCATCTTCACATATAATTAATGTATACAAAATATTGTAAAACATTTTAAAAGAGTAACGGTGGAGTTTCTTGCCCATTCTTCTCCATACGAAGGCATCCCCTTTTGGAAGGGGCGACTAGAAACAATTCAATTTTTTGTAAATTTTGACGTTCATAAGTGCCTTTTATGTGCCTAATTGCAATAAATTATTTGACTTTGACTTTGACTTTAACATTTCTTAGAAAACCAACGATAGCCTTGTGCCTTTTCAGCCTTGGCAACAAAAAACTAAAAATAATTCCAGCACAAAATTAATATTGAAAACTGATCGAACCAAACTCCGTTCGAAGTTTGGTAAAACAAAAACATTATCAAATGCAAAACTCAGAAGTTTTAATGATGTAACAAGATATTTGTTGCAATTAGGGTACAAAGGGCCTGAAGTCTCCGTTAAGTTTTGTTAAAAGGGACTAAGTTGCAACCTTGGACCTTTGCGACAGCCGGGACCGAGCTTAACGTAAAAAAACAGTGGCACTCCGGGAGTGCCGACAAAAGTGAAAACTTGAAAAAAAGATCGGCACCGTGGCAACGCGTTGATGTCTTTTACTCCACGCACCGCGGTAATCAAAGCGTTGATGTCTTTTAATGGTCATAAGCTAGTGTCGTAACAGTGTCGCGAAGTCAATGGTTTAGATCCACGAATAACTACCGGGACCAACGCCTTAACGTGCTTTTCGAGGCATGGAGGAGTCTCGGTATGTAGAAATGGTCGCCCATCCACGGACCAACCCCGGCAAGCGTAGCTTAACCTGATAGATCGACCCGTGCGGCTGTTAGTACTTCGCCACGAGCTCCTAACTTAGGCCACTTTTATTTTTAACCGACTTCAAAAGGAGGAGGTTCTCAATTCGACTGTATTTTTTTTTTTTGTATGTTTGTTACGCGATTACTCCGTCAATTATGAATTGATTTTGATGATTCTTTTTTTGTTTGGTAGATCATACTTCAGAAGTGGTCCCATATAAATTTTATTAACTTTGCTTGGGTAGTTTTTGAGTTAGCTTCAATAATACGTATTTTTTCCTCACCTAGTATGTGGATGATATTATGATAACTTCCTGTCACTGTTCTTTACATAGCAGGTAGTGGTATTCGAATTTGTGTGGGGTAGGTATCACAACTAAAAAGTGAAAAATAACTTTAATTTCGGAAGTCGGTGACAAAGAACGAAAATTCAAAACCAAAGACACCGACTTCCGAAATTAAAGTTATTTTTCACTTTGTAGTGTTTTTTTGAAGTCGGTTGTTTTTTTTTTTTTGTAAAAAGTTTTTTAGATTAATAAGGTCCACGCGGTTGAAGCCGCGGGTAACAACAAGTTCATTTTTCATAAATAAATCTCTGTTCATTTTCCATTTCGAGTACAATACTAAGAACTACTAGTTATAACTCCGAACAAGATTTAAATGTGTATGTAAATCGTGCATCCCGCCCGTCAGTACGACCCATTAGGTTTCCAACGGAGTGATGGAACGTAATATCTTGCAGTGACATTAGAAATGATCGTGCAATGTGTGTCGTTGCGTGAATATGTAATTGAATGACGTTTTATTTGTGTGTCTAGACATTTATTTATTTATAGACTAGGTGTACGCTGTGACTTCGTCCACGTGGACTGTGAAGGCACAGGGAATCAGTTATTCAAAAACAGTCGAACCTGGATAAGCAAGAGTTCAAGGGACTGCGATCTATTTTTCGCACATAGAGGTTTATCACTATCTCGAGTTACTAGCTTATAGAGGTACAGGAGTGGCCTTTCTCACTTATAGAGGTTGAGGCTGGTTGGGAATGCTTGAGAGGAACAAAAACAATATTAGTTCACCGAAATTTAACAATGGGTTATAAATAGCAGATGTTAAATTACGCTCGACTGTGGCTTATAAAGGTACAGGCAAGTAGCAGTCTCAGTTATAGTCTTTTTTTTTTCTTTTTTTTTTCTCTTTGTTTATTAGGGACTTGTACCATTAACAGGTCATGTCAGCCCCATCATTTCCTTAAGTAAGTTACTTACAACATTTTCTTAAGACTATTAAATATAAATTTATAAATAAGCTTAGCTTTATTGCTTGCAGGGTAAGCCAGAATACTTTGAAATTTACCCAAATCGAATGAACTTAATTTTAATTTTTTACATAAATGTTGCCTTTCAAAATCATTACGAATACAATCTATAAGGAGGTGTTGGACATCTTCTGGTTTATCACAAATTATACAGTTAGGTGAAACGGATTTCTTCATTAAAAAGGAATTTTTTTTTAGTGGTATATATCCAGATCGTATTCTAAAAGCTACTTTAAGTAATTGCCTACCTAGTTTAACATCGGTAAACCACGGTATCCGAGGAGGCTCACATTGCATAGTTTTGTACCATATTCCTTTTTCTCGAGATCTGATGTCAAAATGTTCTTTCCACTTTTTTTGCCATATTGTCTTGTACCGTTAACTACTTTCTCTTATAGAGGTTTATGTGTCTCACTTATAGAGGTGTTGGGGGTTAAAATGACGGCACCTAGCAATTATTCTCATTTATAGAGTTTTCTCGCTAACCCAGTTCTCACTTACACAGGTTTGACTGTACAAACATGAGCAGCTAGTTCGTACAGTTAGTCGGCATTTTGTTTATGTTTTTCTTGTTTGTTTGTTTTCATTTTAATGTCGCAACATCTATGCAAGCAAAATTGTAAATTGTCTTTGGTCTCTGGCCTTGACGCCAAGCAATAGACAAATTTGTCAAACTTTGATTAGTTTAGTAAAATGAATACGTGGCTTTTGGCTCATTTGTAAATGTGTATTTTATGTCTTTTTTTTTTTGTAATTTGCGTTTTGTTTGTGCAGAATAAACAATTTTTTTTTCTTTCCATTTTCTTTTTAATCGAATCTACTTAGGGGTTGATTTTCGACAAAAAAAAACTTTCTTAGAGGTGATCTCTTAGAAATATATCTTTAAAATTAATTACCGTAAAACTGGCAATCATTGCCTATAGCGGATATTTTTGCCCGAAAAATAAAAATAACTTAAATCTTGAATTTTAAATTTTATTTACAATTCAAGATTTTAGTTAGTTTTAGTGTTCGAGCAAAGATATCCGCATTGGGCAATGATTACTAGTTTTACTTGTATTTTTGTTTGGGATGGGATTCTAGATAACTGAACCTATTAACAGGAAAAATCCATACCTATCTTCAATTCAATTCCCCATTGCAATTTATCAATACCTGACTTAACACCTACTGCTTTGTCGACCTACGTACTCGTATTTGCACATAGGGCTCGACATGTCATACATGAATATAATAAGGTATTGCCAATGTGATATTGCAGGCTTATTGTTCTTGAGGGAGAGGCAAATTTCGCGCCCTCGCGCCCCTAACTGCCGCAGGAGGAGACGCCCTAGGCGTCGGGAATCACAGGCAGATTTCCGGCCACCGTAGGCGCGGGCTTGCGGACGGTGAGCAATGGGTAGCTCGCCGTCCGATAAGGACCAAGCCCGGGTCGACGGCGCGTTGTGTTCCACGCGCGCCTCAAAGAGATGTCAACAGAATTGACGGGGTCTGCTAGGGCCAATGCCTGCCGGGGCTGCGAATACAGGCCGATAGGGAAATCGTGGCCCCCCGGCAACATGGCAACTGGAGGAACACGCGTGGGTTTTAGTCAGTAAGAGTCTGACACGCCCTCCCGCTCCACCTAGAGCGGGAGAAGTTATTTGATAATATCCCACCCAAAAAAAAAAAGTCTTATTGCTCTTGACAAAGGCACCTTACATGTCCGTACTATGAACCGTATGGACGTGTAAAGCTGGTTACACATTGGTGACTTCCATGCGTTTGTTTGAACATTTTTTTGCCACTAGTATGTCTCGCGAGGTACATATTTTAAATGGGCTTCATAACTATTAGAGGTGCTGCGGTGGTGTTGCGGGGTCTGATTAAAGAAAGAAAATACATTTATTTAGCACAGACAAAAAGGCACACAAGACAACATCCTTAATAATAATATTATAAATGCGAAAGTAAGTTTGTTTGTTACGCCTTCACGCTAAAACGGCTGAACGGATTTGGATGAAATTTGGCACATATATAGATGATGCCCTGGAAAAGAACATAGGATACTTTTTTTTTTCCCACGGGATCGAGACTTATGCGGGTGAAACCGCGGGGCGCAGCTAGTAATTTATAACACAAGTCAATTTGCCTAGCCTTTTCCCAACTATGTTGGGGTCGGCTTCCGGTCTAACCGGATGCAGCTAAATACCAGTATTTTACATGAATCGACTGCCTATCTGACCTCCGCAACCCAGTAACTGGGTAATACGATACCCCTATATTCCATTTGAAATAAGATTAGACATTTAAACAAACCTTTTTTACAGTCCGTTCAACCGATTTTGACTTCTATACTGTAGGCATAAGGATGGCATTAAAAGCAAAAAAAGTGGTTACAATACCAATGTTTGCTGCAGCTGCCATTTGTCATGCCACCAACGCAATAGAAGTCAAAATTGGTTGAACGAACTGTAAAAAAGGTTTAGTTAAATGTCTAATCTTATTTCAAATGGAGTATAGATAAGACTGGTTGTCAGACTTTCGGGCTTCTGACGACCCGTAACTACTGTCAAAGTCGTCGTCTTGACGTGCTTTCCGAGGCACGGAGGAGTCTCGGTATGTAAAGATGGTCACCCATCCACGGACCAACCCCAGTAAGCGTAGCTTAACTTGATGGATTGATCCGTGCGGCTGTTATTACTTAGCCACAAGCTCCACATAATTATAACAAAAGTAAAAAAAAGAAAAAAAAATTGTTAAATTATAATTTTACAGGAAAGTGGAAAGGTAGTGGTGTGGTGGTGCTGTGTTGGTGGTGGTGGTGTGCTGTCTCTGGTGGTGAAGCTGATCACTCTTTTTTTCTTACTTCCTTAAAGAAAAAGTTTTAAATAACTTTTAAAAGTTTTAAAATATTTTTACAGTAGTTGTATTCTTTACTCATTGTACAAGCGAACTTTATCTTCGGGCATCCGTGTCTACACTGTAAGACAATGGTCAGGGGCAGCCGGGGCAGGCTACACCGCCCCTACAGTAATGCGGATTGAGCCTATTGTGTGTACTAGGTGTAATAGAAGCCGGGGGTATTAATCGTGGTATTCAAGCCATTGTAATGTGTATTTGATAAGGTCGTGTTGACCGACATTAATATGGTGTAAATACATAAGGCAGCTGAAGAAACGTACAAAAGATCGTAAATCCCGTGTAAGTAAAAGAGATACTTATACACCGTGACATTTGAATCGTCTTACAAAAGCAGCCCACTTCATGTATCCAATGACTACTAAAAATTTATTTTAAAAAACACAGTGGCACTCCGGGAGTGCCGACAGAAGTGAAAACTTGAAAGGGGGTGGAAGAAAAATACTTGTATAGAACATTGATCCGTAACATAATATAAATAAAGAGCACAATCGCGTTTACAAAAACTTTTTACAAAAAAAAAACCACCGACTTAAAAAAAAACACTACAAAGTGAAAAATAACTTTATTTTTCACTTTGTAGTGTTTTTTTTTTTGAAGTCGGTTGTTTTTTTTTGTAAAAAGTTTTTATTTTTCACTTTTTAGCCATGGTACCTAACCCCACACACATTCGAATACCACTACCTGCTAACAGTGACAGGAACTTAACATATATTTTGTAGCTAACTCAAAAACTACTCAAGCAAAGATACTAAAATTTATATGGGACCAATTTGAGAGCATACCCTTTAAAAAAAAAAGGAATTTTCAAAATCGGTCCACAAATGACGGAGAAATCGGTGGACATACATAAAAAAACAAAAAACATGAAGTGGGCTGCCTTTGTAAAACGACTAAAATATCACGGTGTATAGTTGATCGCCGACTGTTCACACCGCCAGCGAGTACTCGTTTGTCACAGCGAAAAGAGCTATCAAAAAGAGTACTCGCTCAGCGACGCTCGCTTGGCGGACAAAACACTCGCTGAGAGACTCACGCTGGGTACATACGCATACTAGCGAGTAATCGCTCGTTGCCGTCGCGAACTCGCCGCTCGTTGCTCGCCAATTTATTTTATGCCTTGATCACACTTACCGAGTAGATGGGCGAGCCAACAAAATGATACAAACCCGAGAGAGTTGGGTAGACGAGTAGGTGTTTACACGTATTTTGTAACTTACCACCGAATCATTCTCTCAGTTCACAAAAATCGGGGGAAACAGTAGACTGCTGCAAGTGACGCACAGTGGGCCGAAAATCGATCTTCATAGACTTGGGGATCATCTTAGTATTTTTTTTTTCTTTTTTCGGCAGAAATGGGTTTAGGTATCGTATATTAATCAATTAGATGCTATTTCAGTCTTTCAATAAACGTTTTTTATTTACTTGGTTGAAAAAATATGTGGAGAAATATGTAAAAAAGGATATATTTCGACTTTGATACTCCCCCTAATTTCCTTTGGTACGATTATACTCCTTATTTTTCTGCATTTTTTGACATATCGCACAATGTGTCGTGACGTGATTATGCCGAGTGATAAGTGCATGTTTATACCTGCTGAGTGGGCAAGCGAGTCAGTGTGGGGAAGCGCGGGGGTGGAGCGAGTAGATGGGCGAGAGTGTCTCGCCCATCTACTCGGTAAGTGTGATCAAGGCATTAAGTTGCTAGCTCTACTCGCTTCGTTAATCGCCGGCGGGGGGACATGAGCCTTAACCTTACCAATGCGATTTACCAGCACAGCAACAAGCGACAATTCGCTACGCACTTAATCGTGACTTGCATACCGATCAGAAAGCCCAGACGACGTCTGAGTCTACAATCGTTATCATAAATCAATCAAATGTATGGGAGTGTTACATCACGTACCATCGGGGTAACGCATATCTAAGCATTTTGAAAACAAACTCTGGGAGTGTCGACAGAAGTAAAAACTTGAAAAAAAATCAGCACCTCGGTAATCAACGCGTTGATGTCTTTTACAATAGTATCCTGAAGGCTGTGGCGGCAGATACTTCCTCTGCCATAATAAGACAATTTGTGAGAAGACTCATACCATAGTTAGACCAATACCATTTCTCATTGTGTCTAGATGTTGGGTGGTCTTGTCACAAATTCGTCTTTAGTTTTAAGTTACTAACAATAGTGGTTTAAGTTCATACAATTTATGGATCTTTTTGTTATCTGAAATAAAATTATTTTATTTATTTATTTTACTCCACGCACCGCGGTAATCAACGCGTTGATGTCACGCTGACGTGACATGTGACGCTGGTGTCGTCACAGTGTCGCGAAACCAATGGTTTAGTCCCATCTCAAAAATGCCCAACGCGCCTAAAGAAGTTTTTCACTTCAAAATCCCGTGCACACGACCCTTTTTTTCGTAGGTAAACGTTAGCGGTCGTTACGGATAGTTAGAAGCCCAAAAAGTCTGACAACCAGTCTTACCAAGGGGTATCGTGTTACCTAGTAACTAGGTTGTGGAGGTCAGATAGGCAGTCGCTCCATGTAAAATACTGGAATCCAGCTGCATCCGGTTAGACTGGAAGCCGACCCCAACATAGTTGGGAAAAGGCTAGGCAAATGAATGAACGTGTAAAACTGAACAGATAATGAAATGAAATCATCAATTTATTTATTGACATTCACTGAGCATACGATTGTGCCCGCTGAGTATCTAATAACAGTCACGCCTTTTGATTTGCTGTTCCACCAAACCGCACTTATAAAAAATTTTGTTTCAGTGCATTTAGGGGTGCGGTTTGGGCAAGTGCTGTTGAAATCAGTGCTCTCAGTGGAATACCTCGATAGTAACACTGTTTCTGGTTTCTGAACTGAGAATTTAAAGTTGGGCAATTGTCAAACTCTACTTAAGCATCGGTTGTCCACTAAAAATCAGCGCTGTGCTGTGGGTCCCCCATAGCACTGCATCACGCTGAGTGGAAGCCATCTTGTCACAGTCATGACGTGCACCTGCCGACTATTTCTGTTTTATGCTCGTGATTTCTTATGAACTTTATTTTGGTGTTTTCTGATTACTCTTGTGTTTATGTATGCACGTGTTTCTGTGACAAATAAACCTATTTTTCTTTCTTTCTTTCTTTCATTACTCGAAGTTTTTTTTGTTACTAACAGATTGGCAAAATCATTTTTCATCATTGTCACGTATATGTGCCCCGAAGCTGTTGGCAGAAGTGTAAGTACGTATCTGCTAATGTACTTATGTACGTATGATTATAGAAAACCCCTCATTTTTTCTGTGATGTGACGAACCTTTTGACATTTCATCATCATCATTTCAGCCGAGAGTCGTCAACTGCTGGATATAGGCCTCCCTCAAGCATCGTCACTTCGACCGGTTCTCTGCTTCCCGCAACCAGGGAATTCCTGCGGCCTTACAAGGTCATCGCTGCCTTCCGGTACGCGATCGCCCCTCCAAAACCTTTCTACCCCATCGGCCATCTGTTCTGCAAGCAATTACCACCTCTTGACATTTACCAGGCACAAATCCGTACTCTTTGTTGGTACTAAAAAGGTCTAATGGAAAAACATTATACTCTTTTCACGACCTTGGGACCAAGCTTTAGTCGCCCTTGCCACGACTAGGTGAATGAGGCGGTAACTGCAAGAAATCTTAAAAGTAAAACATAAAAACGTTTACAGCATAATCAGCATAGTCTGTCGCCATAACAAAAATGTTATTAACAAAATTCAAAAGTCATTTATTCAAACTAGGCTGAGAATCAGCACTTTTCAAACGTCAAAATTACATAAGAGAGTCCCCCAAAAACGCCCACCCTTCACCACTTCCTAGTGCTTACCTGGGAAGAAGAAATGGCGCAACAAACTCCCCAGCAGCACAGCTGTCTGTTCAAGTTAGAAAAAAAAAATGAATCTATACAATAGTATACAAAATAACTTACATTCTGCAACACAAAACATTATTCAAATAATAAATTATTGGCCATATGTCAGCTAGCACACGCCAATATACCAACCAAAAACATCGAGAACTACTCAAGCAGAATTAAAAAAAAAAACTAAACGTAAAACAGAACTAAATATCTAAATAAAAGCCTCTAGGCATAAAGGACGTGCCCGCTTACATAAAGCTGTAATTGGAAGTTATTAATGATAAACTAGGTAAAACAAAATAAAATAACAACGTTGTTGTGTTTTGGCAGTTAGAGGTAAGATAGTCAGTTCCTCTGTGGTTGAGGATTCCGGGTGAAGCTCGCTTCCACCTTCAGAGTGATCGTCACTTACCATCAGGTGAGATGCAGGCTAAGAGCTTTCACGATGTGGATAAAAAAAAAACAGTGGCACTCCGGGAGTGCCGACAGAAGTGAAAACTTGAAAAAAATCGGCACCGCGGTAATCAACTCGTTGATGTCTTTTACTCCACGCACCATGGTAATCAACGCGTTGATGTCTTTTACTCCACAGTGTCAGTAACAGGTCGCGAAATCAATGGTTTATTCCCATCTAAAAAATCCCCAACGTGCCTATAGAAGTTTTCACTTAAAAAAAAAACAACGCCTATCGCAAAAATCACAAACCATACAAATGTCAAAGTATATTAATTCTTCATGTAACTATGTATTACCGATACAATACATAATTATTTTAACTAGAAATAGTAGCGTTTTCGAGTGCATGCCAATCGGATGTTAGTCATCATTAGATAATAACAGCTACTTACTACACTAGTGTTTGCCACTTCACTCCTCCGCCCAGTTCTACGAAACGAAACAAAAGTGGAATTGGTGAATAATTTCCTTTAGGTATCTACCTACTCATTATATTACCAGCTAGTCTCATTGATTAAATTTATTTATCGTTGTCTACGAAAATGCCTCTTGTAGAATAAAGAAGGAAAAGTCATGTTTACTAATTACCCACTTACAGTGTGTATCGACAATACTACTTGTATAACATTGTTGCAGCAACATCATTTGGTGTTGCACGTTGCTGCAACGATAGAGCACAACTTTAGTAGGTACACCATAAATACAACGCTTATAGAAAGCTATGTTAAGTCCTGCATTGTTTTTAGGTACTGGTATTTAAATAAAATCGCCACAGAGGAAGACCGCTCACGAGATAGGCGGACGACATCCGTAAAACGGCTGGCCCAAACTGGATGCAGACAGCGCAAGACAGAGAAAGTTGGATTTCTTTGGAGGAGGCCTTCACCTGCGGAGGGGTTCTTGCAAATTAAATAAATATATATATATATTAGGATAAGATAAATGTACTTGTTATTGCATGAAATAAAAGGCTTTTTTATTTTTTATTATATTTATTTATTATACTGGTAATTTAAATAAAATTCTTGTCACCTGTCGCAATGCTGTAATCAAAGTTCTTAAAAAATGAAGAATGCCGCCGAAAAACTATAGAACACAATGTTAAAAAAATTAGATGAACCATAGATGAAAATAGAGAAGCACCATAAACTTTATAGAGTTGCACACTATTACTTTAATAAACTTGTGGAGTGTCGATTTTTTTATTCAGTATTGCGCAGCTTATAAAAGTTATATGTACCAATTCAATTTCACGGACATAAGTCTCGTTCATAAGCTGATTCTCAAAACTAAATAAATTCCTCATAGAAGTAAAGATTTTCCGGAAAAATCGCGTAATATTTGTGTTCTACGATTTAATTAAGTAGGTACCTACAGTTCTTGCGAAACTCTGCTTTTTCTCGTAAATACGGATTATCTTCCATACACATATTCCTGTAATACTCACATCTGAATTCTGCGAACCCATACTTAGTATTAATGCGAAAATGTCTCTGTCTGTCTGTTTGTATCGTGATTACTGCTAAATCGCTGAAAAGTTTTGAAGAAATCTGATTATAGAGCCAACTTAAGGAAGAATATAGGCATAAATAATCACGAATGGCCGATGGAGCCTTTTTTAAGGTTCTGGAGTGGCGACCGCGTACCGGAAAACGTAGCGTTGGAAGACCTCTCACAAGGTGGACCGATGACCTTCTGGAGGACGCAGTAATTCGCTGGATGCGGGAAGCATAGAAGCGTTTGAAGTGTTGGTGCTTAGGGGAGCCCCTTGTCCAGCAGTCTTTCGGCTAGAATGATGATCATGAGCTAAGTGACATAGAGCGTTGAAGTTTTTTATGGGAAAACCCGAAATCCACGAGGACAATGTCGCGGGAAAAGCGCTAGTAAAAATAGTGATGTGACCTTTGGAGCAGTAAGCCAACACGCAACCGTCACATAAACATACCGATTCCCAAAAACCCGTGATACATTATACCGTAAAATTAATTCCACATAAAAATAAACTAGGTATGTAATATATTAATACACTAGCGACCTTCCCTTGCTACGCACGGTTTTTATGACATAAAAAGCACAGAGATTTCTTTATTAGATGTCAAACTCAAACTCAAAGCATTTTTTTCAAATAAACCCTTAAGTAGGTTTAATATCTCGCCTCTCTCCTAGGCTCTCGGTCAGAGCGGACGTGTTTTTAGTCACTGAGAATATAGAAATAATCTTTTAAATTTGTTTTAATTATTAAATTGTACCGATACTCGGACCCTCCTCTTTCTTCTTGGGGAAGTGCCCGTAAGGAGCAGCGGACATATTGGTTTGTGTTGGAAGTCTCGCTTTCTCGAGTGCGGCTCGTTGGAGGTCGGAGCGTCGTCGCTACTAACTTTTGGTGAGTCAAGATTGAAATAAACACGAAAAGTCGACTTGCGCATGCTGAGATTTGAACCTCTGACAGCACGCACCGAGACGACGCATTTTATGTCGGCGCCAAATAGACATTACGTCATCACAGCAAATTACTGTCCTACTTCTGATACGTTGCTACGGAGTGCGTAATACGTCATTCGCATCGGCTACGCGCCGCGCCGGCAAAAGCCGCTACGATCGCTACGAATACTTTATCTGCTACGAGTTGTTTGCGAGCGTCTACGCTGGACTACCTGTTGCATTAAGGTGTTAGATATTTTTAAATATTTTGATAACATACTTAAAATGCCTAAATTAAACAGAACGCCTCCCTCTACTCCTACTATTGAGGTTCAACGTGCTTCATCAAACCCCAATATTGTGGCTCCACCAAGTGATTATGAGTTCATCAATACACAGCAGAGATCATCAAAGCGCCCGTGTTTAGACTTAAGTGCCACAAGCGAACTTGAGGATTTTAAAGAGGAAATTCGAGCAATGCTAACTAAATTGAATACAGATCAGGAAACTATTTTGCAAAAATTTATGTCTAAAATTACGCTTGAGTTGGTTGATTTAAAAGCACAAAATGAAGAGCTACGGAATATCAAGACTGAGATTGAGGACTCTGCTACGTTGATGAATGCCAAATATGAGGAGATAAGAGCTTGTGTGGGAAGGTTGGAAAGTGAACGCTCAGAGCAACGTAAATATATAGACCAGCTAGAAAAACAAATAAAAGATAATCAAGAAAATCATAGGTCTGCCGTAATCGAGCTGCGTAATATCTCCCCAAAGCCAAATGAAAACGCAAGTGACTTAACGGAAATAGTCATGGGCGTGTGTAGATCATTAGAGGTGCAGGTAAAACCGGAAGAGATACGGGACATTTATCGAGTGCATAGTAGCCAAGGTCCTTCTAAGCAAATTATTGCAGAATTTCAATCAGTCACTCTGAAAACCACAGTACTTCGCGCTGTGCGTGAATTTAACAAAGGCAAGCCACCCTCCGAAAAATTAAATAGTGAACATTCTGGCTTGAATGGTGAGCGCACCCCTATCTACATTGCTGATCGTCTTCCGGCAACTGCCAGGAAACTTTTCTATGACGCACGTAAATTTGCTAAAAGTAATGGATGCCAATACTGCTGGACGGCAAATGGAAAAATTTTTATTCGCAAGAAGGAAGGGGTAAAACCAGTACTTATCATCTCTGAATCCAGCTTTCAAAACTTACTGCATGATAATATGTAATATCTTAATTGTTCGAGTAGCTTTAGCTTCTATATTCTGTAACCATAATCCTATTTGTTATTTTTTAACTTTTTGTATCCTCTCTACACAGTCACATTCATGCACTTACAAAAATCTAATACTTAATACAACTCTAAAATTCACCATTCTAATACACAACTCATTCACGCACAAGTCACAAAGTTCATTGGTTTTAGGAAATAATTTTCCGACACAATATCGAACATTTTGCTTATCCCAGGTTATATTAGGGAACACTAATGACCAGTTCTGTAATGTCCTACAGCTAAAAACGTCTCCAAACGTAAAATCTTTAAGTGTACATGATATTAAATTAAACAAAAATGAACAACGTAAATGATATAATCAATAGCTTGGATACATATGGGACCCACAAAACTTTCAGTTGCCCCCCTGAAAAATGCCTTCAAATTTTAGGAAACCCCTTAAAAACAATTAATCTGCTGCATCTAAATATACGTAGTATTGGTAAGAATTTCAATAGCGTTCTTGTGTTATTATCATCTTTAAAAATCAGATGTGACATTATAATTTTTTCGGAATGTTGGCTGAACAAAAATACAAATATTCCGATTCTGCAGGGATATTCGACATATTCGTCTGCAAATAGCCTAAATAAAAGCGATGGTCTGGTTATCTACGTTCTTTCGGATTTACAACATAACATTGTTGAGCCGGAGATTGTTGATGCAAACTGCCTTGTCTGCAAACTCACTGATATCGTAATTATTGCCGTGTACAGGCCGCCATCCTTTCGCAGAATAGATAACTTTTTAAACAGTCTCAATACTGTACTAGCATCGGTAACCTCTTATAAAAATATTTTTCTGGTGGGAGACATGAACATTAACATTAGCACAACTAATAATGATCCAAATTACAACGAATACATGACTTTGACTGCATCACACGGACTCTTACCAGCCTATACTCTTCCTACCAGAGAAAATAATTGCCTGGATCATGTCATGATTAAAGTTTGGAGGGAGGTAGTATCTTTTGTCCTGGACAGTCACATTACTGACCATGTCCCAGTACTCGTTTGTATAAAGAATGTAGCAAAACGTCAAACGACTAAAGTTCTCTCGAAAGTAGATCTGCTTAAGGTTGTTACTGAAATTGCAAAAACCGACTTCAGTACCATCTTGACTACTACCAATCCTAATTGGGCTACTGAGTTTCTTATTAATACAATTGTTTCTATAATACATAAAAACACCATCACCAGTTGCATTCCTTCTAGGCTGAGAATAATCAAGCCTTGGATCACTCCAGGGCTACTAAGATGCATTAGAAATAGGGACAACATGCATAGAGAACACAAAAAGACACCGGACAATTATACCTTAAAATTAACTTACATACGTTATCGCAACTTCTGCAACAAGCTTCTATTTAGGCTAAAAAATTATCACGAAAAAAACGAATTGGTAAAAGCTAAAAATAATCCTAAAAAGACCTGGAATATCATAAACACCATAATTAATAAACGAAACTCAAAATCTCCTCCTATGGAGTTATTGTCCATGTCCAAGCTAGACTGCAAGTCCTCATTAAATTTAGTAAACAATTATTTTGCGAATATTGGCAAGGAACTTGCAGATAAGCATACAAATGCTGATACTTTACATGAGTCATATATCAGGGACGACTCCCAGGTGAACTCAATTGTTCTTCTTCCTCCGGATCATGCGGAAGTTGAAGACATTATAATGGGTCTTCGAACTGATTCTGCCCCGGGATGGGATGGCATTAGTTCGCATCTTCTAAAAATGAGCAGACAGACTCTTGTGCCCCTCGTCGCTCGCATATGTGGTCTTTGTATCTCTGAGGGTGTATTCCCAAAAGTTTTAAAGAGAGCGGTCGTTCACCCTATTCACAAGGGGGGAGACAGAGGCAGTGTTAACAATTACAGACCAATTTCGGTCCTTCCAGCATTGTCGAAGGTTCTTGAAAGGGTCCTGAACAATCGTCTTGTGTCTTTCCTGGAAAGCCATAATATTCTCTCCAACAATCAATTTGGCTTTCGTAGGGGAAAGTCATGTGAGGACGCTTTCTCGGCTCTGACTGATGATATTGTTGAGACTCTTGATAAAAAGTCTAAGTGCCTGGGTATTTTCTTAGACTTATCCAAGGCATTTGACACTGTCTCTGTCCCCATCCTACTCAAAAAATTGGAGAGAATTGGAGTTAGAGGCCCTGCCCTTGCTATCTTAGCGAGCTATCTTTCTGAGCGTACTCAGTGTGTTAAAGTCACCGCATGTGTTAGTGGCGAGTGTGGATTGTCCTTCGGAGTGCCTCAAGGTTCCATCTTGGGGCCTACACTTTTTTTAGTATATGTGAACAGTCTATGTGATTTGGTGCTCCCAAATTGTTCCATTTACACGTATGCTGATGATACGGCCCTTCTGATCCATGCTGAAACTTGGAGTGAGGCCCGGGAGAGAGCGGAATCTATTCTTAGCATTGTTATGTCTTGGCTATCGGCAAATAGTTTAACTTTAAATGTGGATAAAACCAACTTCATCACTTTCTCTCTTAAATCTAGTTCGCAACCCGACAACACATTTTCAGTTAAAGCTCATGCTCATTGTAATGCTAACCCAAACCAGTGCTCATGCCTTCCCCTGACAAGAAAAACTAGTGTGAAGTATCTTGGCGTACAAATAGACAACCTCTTATCATGGAATGCCCAGATTGGGGCATTGTCTGGCAGAGTTAGAAAACTAATTGCCGTGTTTAGGGGCCTGCGGTATAGTGCTGACGTAGATACCTTACGCATGGTTTATTTCTCCCTTTGTCAGTCAATATTAACGTTTGGCATAACGGTCTGGGGCGGTGCTTCGAAGACTGGTATGATTCAACTGGAAAGGGCGCAGAGAGCTGTCCTCAAGGTCATGACCTTTAAACACTATCGGCATAGTACGACTCAATTGTACAAAGAATGTCAGATTTTGACCGTGAGGCAGCTCTTTGTGCTAAACTGTACATTGCGCAGACATGCTTCTTTGCAGCTGGATCTCAATCGCTTGACAAAACGTAGGACCACCGATGTGTGTACCATAGAGAGGCACAGAACGAAACTTGCAGAGCGTCATTTCAGAATCCTTGGTAGCCGAATATACAACTTTGTAAACAAACAATGCAACATCTACACTTTAAATAAATTTGATTGTAAAGGTATAGTCTGTAAATGGTTAATGACGCTTAGCTATGACGAGGTTGAAAAAATACTCAATACGTAGATTTAACCCACACCCAAACAGTACCCCGTCCGACACACCTTCAAATACACCCACCTTCCAACACAACACAACACTACATAACATAACACAACATAACACAACCAAGCACTACACATCACAACACAAAAAACACAATCACAACACACACTATACAAATGGTTTTTATCTTAATTATTTTGTTTTTAATTTCTTTAAATCTTTATTTTCTAGAGAGTGTAAATCTACACAGAGAAATTTCGAATTTTTATTTTTTTAATTTTCTAAATGGTGTTAACTTGAGAGCCCTGACACCCATAACACAAGTTTAATCTTAGCTTGGGTGTCAGAGGTGTATAACTCTGCATTAACCTACAATTTTATATGAAAATATTATGTTATACCAAGTGGCATATGTAAAATTGTAAATTGGAAATAAAGATATTTATTATTATTATTATTATTATATAAATCTTAACTAATATTATAAAGAGAAAAGATTTTGCATGTTTGTATATTTGTTTGTAATGGATAAACTCAAAAAATACTCAAACGATTTAAAAAAAAAAACATCTCCTAAAGAAAGCTACATTATCAGCGAGTAACATGGGCTGTTTTTATCGACTTCCACGCGAACAAAGTATTATACACATAAACCTTCCGGAATAAATTCTCTAAATGATGGTGTAAACCGCGTGTTTTAGAAGAACAACCCAGTCAGACAGACAGACCCGAAAAGCGATTTTAATCTCTACACTACACTAATAATTAAGCTGAATTAGATTTTTATTTGAACGCACTAATCTCTGGAACTATCAGTCGAATTTAAAAAAATGTTTTTGCATTTGACAGCCTAATTCTTAAGGAAGGTAATAGGCTAACATTACGCTACGACTCTAGGAGCCGAGCAAAGAGAAAAATATATGAAAGAACGTTAAGCAAAATCGAAGTACCAGCGCGGACGGGCGATGGGATTCGACGTAGTGAATCGAGGGCCGCATTTTCACACGGACAAAGTCGTGGGCAGAAACTGGTTTATAATATGTATAAATAATACAAACATGAATAATAGTTCGCCAGCACGCCGTCACGGCAGAGTATAGCGTGACAAGAACTCTTAGTTAAATTATACGGGTGCGGTTAATTCTTTAGTTATAGCCGGTTTTTAACTCACTTTCTATGTCTCTTATGACGAGCAGGGCGGGAACTAATGAGCACCTACTTTGCAACACGCTAATCTGAGCTTAGGAATATTCCTACTTAGAACCCTCCTGTATCTATAAGCTGGGGTTACCAGCACGCGTAGCATGACCACCGTAGAAAGAGGTTTTGTCGACGGAAGAATAGACAAAATGACAGATAAACGATCACAATCTGTCATTTTGTCTATTCTTCCGTCGACAAAACCCGTTTCTACAGTGGTCATGCTACGCGTGCAGAGAAGCGGTAAAGTAAATTATTCACTTATTATGAATAGCGTTCGTTTTGAAAGATGAAAATCATTATGACACGAGTTTAACAAAATTAAATGGTATACAAGGTGTTCCTTTTGATATTCCATAACTCTAGGGTATTAATGAGACCATGCCTAGAATCAACAGTTAACTTTTTTTTTCTCATTTTTCTTACATAATAATTCGACAAAGTCATGATTATTTATGTAAAACATCCTTAGGTACGGGAAATATAAAAAACAGAATATTTTTGTCCATAAAAAAAGAAATATGACAACGTCGCATTATCTTAGCTTTAAATACAAAAGATTAGTTTGAATAAAAATGATTTACTTACTCGTATCAATGAAATTTAGATACGCACACCAGTACTAATTGGGTAACTTTGTTTAATTTTGACAGTATAACAACATTCATTGCGTTATTTACATTTTTGAGCAGATTTTTTTTCCAACTTATGAAGCAATGGATTAGCAATCTGTTTCAAATCGAAACAGATTGTATTGTATTAGGCAATTAGGGTACGGGAGTCTAATGAGACAACTATGTATTTTTTAACACTTTTTCTAGGACTTTTTGTAGATATTATTTTTACTTTAGAATTATGGGACATCAAAATAACACTTTGTAAACGGAACTCTTGTGCAAAATCTCATGGACATCCTAAGCCACTGGGCTGTCCTATTTTCCGTTGCAGTTAGTTTTAGATGCTCCTTTTTAATTGTTATTACTGTTTGTATTTCCTGTGCGTGTCCCAAATAAAATATTTTTCTTTCTTTCTATTTAAAAGTGACCGTCGCGCTCACACACGATCGTTCGAACTTTTTGTTCGGTAAACCCGAACATGTGTTCGCGTCGATAGAGGGCGCTTATCGGTTTTCCGAACAATAAGTGACATATGCACACGACCGATAGCATATTCGTGCGATTTTTGAAGTGAAAACTTCTTTAGGCGCGTTGGGCATTTTTGAGG
The DNA here is from genome assembly GCA_963680765.1 of Agrochola lychnidis. NCBI lineage: Eukaryota > Metazoa > Arthropoda > Insecta > Lepidoptera > Noctuidae > Agrochola > Agrochola lychnidis. The sequence goes on from OY796852.1 coordinate 4,089,830, forward strand.
TGCACAGGAGTACAGTCAGCTGCAGAGAAATCTCACCCCCTGGCAATGTAAAAATGTATCGCTAGGGGGTGAGATTTATCTGCAGCTGACTGTACTAAACCATTGATTTCGCGACACTGATAAGACACTTCATTTTTGTAAACGCGATTTTGCTCATTATTTATATTACGTTACGGATCAATGTTCTATGCAAGTATTTTACTTTAAAGGTTTTGCAAACGCGATTGTGCTCTTTATTTAGATAAGGTTACGGACAAATGTTTTTTACAAGTATTTTTCTTCTACCAAGGCGATCTTGTTCAAGTTTTCACTTCTGTTGGCACTCCCGGAGTGCCACTTTTTTTTTCACGAGAGAGACGAAGATATACTTGACTGACAGCTAACCTTCCTTTCTTCTAAATAAGACATGGCTATTTCAATCAACCAACGCCTTACAACGACAACCTCTGACCTTCGCACCCTTACAAGGTCATCACGACTTATTAATTAATTAACTTAAAACTTAAATTAATACCTATCCTTTTAATAACCCACACCAATAATACACTAGTGAGTCATTAGCATTACACACTCGTCTTCATAAGCAGAGTCACATTTCTTCAGCAAACTGAAAACACATGTTTCCTTTATTTGGGCATCGTTTTATAAACAAAATGTCCACTGATTCATTGCGCGTATGATTCGCGGTGTGTCGTGATGTGCAAAGTATGAGCGGGTAGCGATTAGAAAATATTGGCTGTTCATTGAAGACTATATAAATATGGCACAATTTGGTTACAGAAAAACTTTTTACAAAAAAAAAAAAACAACCGACTTCAAAAAAACACTACAAAGTGAAAAATAACTTTAATTTCGGAAGTCGGTGTCTTTGGTTTTTAATTTTCGTTCTTTGTCACCGACTTCCGAAATTAAAGTTATTTTTCACTTTGTAGTGTTTTTTTGAAGTCGGTTGTTTTTTTTTGTAAAAAGTTTTTATTTTTCACTTTTTAGTTGTGATACCTACCCCACACAAATTCGAATACCACTACCTGCTATGTAAATAACAGTGACAGACAGTTATCATAATATCATCCACATACTAAGTGAGGAAAAAATACGTATTATTGAAGCTAACTCAAAAACTACCCAAGCAAAGTTAATAAAATTTATATGGGACCACCTCTGAAGTATGACCTACTAAACAAAAAAAGAATCATCAAAATCAATTCATAATTGACGGAGTAATCGCGTAACAAACATACAAAAAAAAAACATACAGACGAATTGAGAACCTCCTCCTTTTGGAAGTCGGTTAAAAAGCTCTTTTTTTTGTCAAAGGCAAAAAAAAATCGTAATCTGTACATTTTGTACCTAAAGTATTTAATAAATGCTGGAAAAAATACTAAAAAGAAAAAAAACGGTGATTGTTGTATTATGAACCTGTTTAGCCCTCAGTGCACCCTGCTACTGTATCGTATATTAACTCTCATATCCAATTGATAGCGAGAAACTAACACTATTGTCGCTACCTCTCATTCTGGAAAAGTGTCATACTTCATAGCCCGCCCAAAGGGATTTCAGACCAGCAAAAGAAAAAATACGCAGTGAAAACTTGGAACTGGTATTAGTGCCATCTATATTCTATAGTAGAGCACTACGGCGTGCGGTGACGCAAATCCACAAGACTACCCCCTGCCAAAAATCGGTCAACGTCCCTAAAGAAGTTTTCACTTCAAAAATGACAAAATTCCGTCCAGACTTTCATCGGATGAATTTTCAAAATTCCTTCCTTAGTACTCATTATACAGGAAGTCTTGTGCAAAATTTCACAGTTATAGGCTGTGCGTTATCTATCAATGAATGAATGAATTTAGGATTTTTATTAAGTAGATAGATACAAACGAATTTACTAAAAATCAAAGCTTAAATAAAACAAATCTACAAAAAAATCGCTATTCTCATAGCCCTTGTACCAAACCTCTCTTCCCTATTCGGTCCACAAGGCCGCTACAGTTGCGTAATCGAATATTTCGAGTAGTGATCCGACGGTTAATAACGATGACAGCATGCATCGTTTACGTGACGTTCGAGTTCGAATAAGGAATAATATCGTAAAAGTGATTTATAAGATAGCGCCTACGCATTGAGCTGTGAGATATTAATTCAGAGAAAAAATGGTGATTAATGTTATTTGTTTATTTTTGTTTTCTTATTGCCAAGCTGCTAAAGGTAAGGTTTAGGTGGGATCCCCAATCATAATGGTAAACTGGTGCCGATTCCCTTGTTCACAAACTAAACTAAAGGAGACGTTTCATTTTTGTATGGGACTCCGGCCATAACATGTACACTTTAGAAAACCTGGGAAACGAACCCCTAAATACAATAAAGACTGTTTTTTTCCATAATATCTAATACTTTTTGGGCACAAAATAAAAACCGAAAATGTTTGACGTTTGTCAGGAGAAATACGACCATCGACAGCTAGCCATTTTCGTCCAGAAGTACCTACAAATCTACAATCCACTAAAGCAGTTTTTTTATTTTATGATGAATCACACTTTCTACTTAATCAAAAAAGTTGTATAAGATAGCTATCTTAAAATAGTACAGAAATACATGCCTTTCATATTTATTTAAATGACGTCTACGTGATATTATTATGTTAAAATGTAACATGATTTCCAGACGAAAGCAGTATGCAAGTAAAACGACGCCATGATGAATAGAATATGGCAATAATTTGTTAAACTATTATTTTTTGTGCCGAAGTAATCAGGGGAATAAACAGGAAAGAATATTTTTCCTCAATTCGTGGAATTTTTTCCTTTTTTTACATTAACGTACACTTTATGGCCGAAAATGAAACATCTCCTTTAAGTTCAGTGCATCTTTTTCTTTCTATTTCATTAAGAAAAGGACAGAAGATATATTTTAGTTTAGTCCTATCAAATTAATCAGCGCTTGACGTAAATTGACGTAATTTTAGTCGGCAAGTTTTTAATCACGTCTAAACTTGTATGGAGATTGCGCTGATTAATTTGACAAGACTAAACTAAAATTTATCCTCTGTCCTTTTCTTAATGAAATAGAAAGAAAAAGATGCACTGAACTTAAATTTAGTTTAGTTTGTGAACAAGGGAATCGGCACCACTGTTTCGTTATTTTGGAAGATACTGTATATAGGGTTTATTTATAAACGTCGCTTAAAGTTAAGTAGTGATTAACGTCTGTTTATCCATAAATTATTTGACGTTTAACCGTCTCTAAACCTTAAGATTTGTGTATAAATCCTTAGAAGCGCAACCTAAAGTTTTGATGGTAAACAACAGTTCCCGCATTTTAAACGTAATGAATAGCTTCTGCGCCGAAATGTATTCCTAGGTATAATATCCAAACACTATATCAAAATAACTAAAACTAAAATTAGACAAAAAAAATACGACTATTTTCAAACAAAGATCTGTTAAAATCATGTCCTTCACAAGCACAGCTTGTAAAAAAAACATGCAAAAAAAAGCGATCCATATGGACCGAGCTTTAAGCTAAATTGGCCAGTACTAATTAATGCAAGTCACTCACGAAGTCACGACTAATGTTCTGAGCGACAGTCCATTTATTTTAATGAATTCATATTTGACTTATTAATATTTTGATGATTTATTTACAGTGGCTTCACTTAAATAAAATGGATACCCAGATCTTTACATGGGGTTTATTTATACTTAAACGTTGCTTATAATTAAATTCAAATAATTAAATTCAAGTAACATAGACTCAAAATAGGCATAATAGGAACGCACAAACATTAATTAAAATTACAATACCATTCAAATTTTATACATTTAGAAATAAAATATATTTTCATTTTTATAAAAAATATTTTAAAATATAATTTATAACTTTTTAAATGGAATAAAGGAGATAATTATATAACAGTTTTTTTTTTTGTTATGACTCTTAAGCAGCTTTTATAAACACATTGATAATACTCGGAATCCTCTAACCAAAAACGGGTCCCTGTTTCCTGGGCTAAACGTGATGTAGACTGTGGCTTATGTGGAATTAAACATAAATAAAAAGTTTTCCTATTGACATATTTAAAGACTTACAATCGTACGCGACGTTTTTACGACTGGACAAAACATCGAGATTTCTGCATTATGTGATTATGTTAGTTTAATATTGTGATTGTGATTGTGTATTGTGTGTTTAAATTTTGAAATTAAATTAAATTAAAATATTAAGTACATTAAATTAAATTATTAAATTAAATTAAAATATTAAGTACTTACATTAAATTAAATTATTAAATTAAATTATTAAATTAAATTATTAAATTAAATTATTAAATTAAATTAAAATATTAAGTACATTAAATTAAATGATTAAATGATGTTAAAAATCGTATCAAAATCTATTATATAATTTAGAAAAACTTGGCGGTTACACAGAGAGACACAAAAAGCGACTTTGTTTAATGCTATATGTTGATGACCACACATTTGAATTTTGATTAGGTATGTTCTTGTAAATCGAGACAATTCTTTGTATGGGTCATTATAATTGCCAAAATACCTTTCCTCCGGGAATTATTAACCCCGCATGTTAATCCCATCGTTTAGTGTTAGCATAAACAATAAATCCATTGGTCAATAGCGAGAATTGGCGTTTATTCAGTTATTTGTCCGAACCAGTGTTAATCTGTTCACCAAATAAGTAATTTTGTTTGTTCACATACGTGTGGGTGGAATTTCAATGACATGTTAGCATTTGTAAAGCTTTGCCGCACTTTAAATTTGCAATATCGGGTAGTAACCCATCAGTCACAACACCCGTCTGGTTGGATGATCCTTCCTTTTCTACAGAGGATGAGGAACTTTCCACCCTGTTCCTCATAACTCTACAACATGTAAATAAAATTCTGTCCGATTTATGAGGGTGTTATTAAGTATAGTACTGACTGAGAGTCTATTTATGTGGTAATTGACAACAAAAAAAGAAAAAAAAAAATTCCGCATTTTTTTTTCAAAGAGGTATTTTACCGGGTTAATACACGGGGCGCGGGCGGCTGACGTTTAGTGGATGTCATAACTTATGATTTATGACCCCTGTTGAAAATTTGCAAATTTTTAATGGAATTGAGTAAATTTTCGCACAAAAAATGTGAATTGTAAATAGCAATACCTTTTTATTTTCAATAATAATAAGATGTTTTATTACTTTTTGGTAATGTTATTGCAGTATCTATGTCCCCCTTTCGAATCGAATAGGGTTTTCTACATATTGTGATAGGCTCGCCTCCTTTTACATGGCACCTAAACATAACTGACATTTAGGTACCTAAACTATGGATTTCTGCCTACTCTTTTGCTGAACACAGGCGTAATGTTTTGTTTGCTTTATGTAAATACTAGAAACCCTCCCCGGCTTCACACGGGTGCAATTTCGATGTGAAGACAGTATTCAGTTCATGCCTCGTTGTGCACAAGTTCTGAACAGTATCCTAACAAAAAGTACTAGGCTTGCATGAATTCAATATAGTATTTCATTAATATTATTAAGTACTTCTTCTTGTATATATTTACATAATATATAGCCTATGTCCATCTGGAATAATTTGCCTTTCAAATGGTGAAATAATTTTTCAAATAGGAGCTGTGGTTCCAGAGATTACCCTCCACATATATATTACACAAACTCACAAAATTCGCTCTCTCGCTTTATAATGTTAATAGTATAGATTGGTATCTTATCGTCTTTTTCTTTCTTTAAGGACAAGATGTGCTCAATAATGGAGATTAGGTCAAGATTGCATATAATTAGGTTGCTAATTACTTAGTATTAACGTATTCTGTAATCACTGCAATCACACATTGTGCATCAGTAATGGCTCTTTACTTGACGGATGAATCGGCTAGTTACGGGATGCATTTATTTTAAGATGGCGTATTTTAAGATTTGGTGCCCCGGGCCAATAAGGTTTGCTGCCGCGTAATTGATCAGGAAAAAAATTAAATATTTTATTGATTTTACTAAAAATAGTCAATAAAGCGAGAACGAGCGAAGCGAGAACGAGCGAAGTGAGCTCGAGCGAAGTGAGCTCGAAAATATCACCTAGGTTAGATTTTCTTTTGATCATTCATACAAATAAAGAAGTTTCCATGTCGACTTCTCCATATTAAGAGCTTGAAAATTAAGAGAATAGATAGATAGAATATTCTTTATTATGTACACCATAAAAATTACAGACATTAATATAGAAATTTTACATTGGGTGACACAATGGGCGGTCTTATCGCTAAAAGCGATCTTTTACAGACAACCTTTGGATGGATTTAAAATTCAAGAGAGAGCCAAAGCGAGTTCGAAACTTTAAGCTTCGAAAATTTAAGCTTTCGAAAATTTTAGCACCCCACATCAGATAGGTTAGATTTTTTTGACCATTCCTACAGATATACCTACCTACCTATGTAGACGTTACGGGGCGGCGGGCTAGAAGAATATCGTCTTTGTATCAAGAAAATACGAGGCGGTAGTCTAGAAGATAAGCAGTGCTTGAATCAAGACTATAAGACAGACTACGATTCGAAGGGCGGCTTGAGCTGCCCTGGGCAATGGCCCTCTTGACCAAAGGGTAAATACACCACTGCATTTCACATACCCATACATTATGTAGGTATATGAGGGATGAACTGACTTATTAGATCTAATTTAGGTACGTTGATCTTGAGACAAATATTAAGTCAGTGGGCTGCACTAATACTGTCTTATCAGTACATTTCTAGGTGCTCTATAACTGCTGCACGGGTCGATCGAAGGGTCACCGCCGCGGTCAGTTCGTAGATAGGTGACCATACTTTAAATATCGAGACCCCTCCGTTCCACTTTGGTCCCGACTGTCATTCATCGACCTTTGACAGTCGTTACGGGTAGTTAGAAGCCCATACGACAGTTTTTAAAGTGAAACTTTTATTACATCGTCTCAAACTTTTTCGTCTGTGTGTTGTATGACGCGTGACGGTCGGCCGCGGAGTAGGGATAAAGTGAAAAGTTTCACTTTTACCGTGGTTTCATAAAACCACACAATCCTTTTTGTATTGAAAATATGTCAAACCGTCATAATTATTCTTTGGACAAAAGTTATGTTCAACTTTTTTTTAGTGACTTTTGTGGACATGATAATTATTCAGATTGATTACAGTTGTAATAGCAATCATATAATTGCGTTTTATTAAAATAGGTCTTTTACTTTTATTAATTTATTTATTTTTTGTATAGATTCTTTTCTACTTATTTTGTGAATGTGAGAACGCTGTAGGCTTAGCGGATTGTAGACCTGTTGACCATTTTCTATTATGTTAAGTACTTGGTACTTATTGAAAGACCTACACTGTCCTCCCATACCTAGAAACACTGTTATATGAAAGTATTGTAAAAGCCAATTATTTTTAAAAGAGTAACCGTGGAGTTTCTTGCCGGCTCTTCTCCATAGGAAACGACCAATTGGAACCGTGCACCTAGCTTCTGACGTTTCATAAGTGCCCATGTAGGTTTATGTGAAATAAAATATTTTGATTTTGTTTTTTTTTTATTTTGTTAGTACCTATTGAAAAATCAGCCCAAAATGTCTCTTAACTTTAAGCAACATTAAAAATAAACCCTTCTATTGAAAGAGAAGGCTTTATCCTGAAGACTTTTGTTAACAAGCACTTGGAATATCGTCCCTTGCAGTCTCAGAAGATTTTTTTATCGTCCTCATAGAAACTATGACAAAGTTCTAAATGATGTTGGCGATAGAACCGCCATCTAGCGAATGCAATTATAACTAAGAATACAAATGAACTCATTACAAACCTTATTAGGAGCTGAAACATTGAATCAGAAAAACACGTAGCAAGTTGTTCTTGTTAAAAACTTCTCCTGGATCATGTTTGGGTCACATTATTACAGATATTATTATTGATACTTTATAGGATTATTTCGTCCCACCAGTGGGACAAAGTGGATTGTTTACAATTTTGTCGTCCTCTGTCTCCCACTAATTGATTTTAGTGGGGCAAATTACACTCGCATGATAAACTTTGAGTTCACTTTGCCTCATTAGGCTGCACTGTTATATTTAATAAAATATTAGGTATCGAGAAATAATTCACTTTATAAGCCAAAAAAAAACCAAAATCAATCAATCTACCTAGCCTTTTCCCACCTATGTTGGGGACGGTTTCTAATCTAACCAAATGCAGCTGAATAACAGTAGTTTACATGAAGTGACTGCCTATCTGACCTCCACAACCCAGTAACTGGGTAATACGATACCCCTTGGTAAGACTGGTTGTCAAACTTTCGGGCTTCTGACGACCCGTAACGACTATCAAAGATTCATGAATGACAGCCGGGACCAACGGCTTAACGTGCTTTCCGAGGCACGGAGGAGTCTTGGTATATAAAGATGGTCATTGTCATGGTCACCCATCCACGGACCAACCTCGACAAACGTAGCTTAACCTGATGGATTGATCCGTGCGACTGTTATTACTTAGCCACAAGCTCCTCAAAAAAACACCATTAATACAAAAAACTATATTAATAGCAATGCCATTTTTAAAGCAACAATCATTAATCTAAACCTAATAAGGAACCACGATTTATGTTATTTTTCTTAACAAAATCTTATTACGTGCCTACTGGCAATCAATCGTAAAATCGCACGGATTTACAATCGCAATAAACTTGCTTCAATCATAAAACCGTTTAATACACAGCAATCAATATAAATGTTATTTCAAGAATAAAAGAAACAAAAACAAAGTTAGGAGGTTCTGTTAAAAGTTTTCTTGCACAAGTCAAACGAAATAGGTCGCTACCTACAGTATGCCTTGTGCAAGTTAGCAACTGTTTTAAACTTCATTTTTAATGTTAATTTATAATTTTTTAAATTAACTTCTCATCTCTAATCTTCTCATCAAAAGAAATGATGTAGCGTTAAAAAAATAGCACTTAACTGAAGCTTATGAGTTGTTTTATCGGATTAACTAACATTTTTATTAAAATTAGTCGATAATGAAAAAAAAAAACGGAGGAGAAGACATTTTTTTATAAAAAAAAAATCTGTATCTATTTAAAAAAAGTCCATTTAATAAAGGCGGATTTTGAAAAAAATATTAAAGAGAAGGCTCTCTTTAATATTTTCTTAAAGTTAATTTAAAAAAACTACGAATATTCAGAAAAATACGGGCGGTCACATGCCCATGGGCGGCATTGCATACTAGCTTCTACCCCGTCGCTTCGCCTGCCCTTGCGCATTCCCGCTATTACTTCTTTTTCGCTTGGCGTTTTTTCTGACTTTTTCTTTTTGCTCAGCTCCTAAGGATCGTAGCGTGATGTTACATAGCCGTCCTCAAGAATTAGACTATCAAATACAAAAATATTTTTTAAATTCGACTGGTAGTTTCTGAGATTAGCGTGTTCAAACAAACAAAAAAACTTTTTACAAAAAAAAATAACCGACCTACAAAAAAAAACACTACAAAGTGAAAAATAACTTTAATTTCGGAAGTCGGTATCTTGGGTTTTGTATTTTCGTTTTTTGCCACCGACTTCCGAAATTAAAGTTATTTTTCACTTTGTAGTGTTTTTTTTTTGGAGGTCGGTTGTTTTTTTTGTAAAAAGTTTTTATTTTTCACTTTTTAGTAGTGGTACCTACCCCACACACATTCGAATACCACTACCTGCTACCAGTGACAGAAACTTATCATATCATCTACATACTCAGTGGGAAAAAAATACGTATTTTGTAGCTAACTCAAAAACTATCAAAGCAAAGTTAATAAAATTTATATGGGACCAATTCGAGAGCACACCCTTTCAAACAAAAAAAGAATTTTCAAAATCGGTCCACAATTGACGGAGAAATCGGTGGACATACAAAAAAAAAACAAACATACGCGACGAACATATAACCTCCTCCTTTTTGGAAATCGGTTAAAAACAAACTCTTCAGCTTTATTATTAGTACATGTAAGGCGAAAGCAGTGCACTCAGCGCTCGGTGTGGTAAAACGCCGTGTTCGAGTTCGCGACAGGTCCATCGTCATCCTGAGGATGCCTCGTTGAGGGGTGAAACATGTGTCGATTTATTTCAGGAGTTTTTTATGGCTCTTTAGAAATAGCTAAGCGGAACAGGTTACTAAATATATCCACGTCTATTGTATTTTATAATGGATTTCCGCAAGGTCACGCCTGAATCAATTAACTAGCGAAAGCAGTGATAAACACTACATTATGTATGACTACCTCGTTGGTCTAGTGGTCGCAATACTGCTGAGCATGAGGTCCTGGGTTCGATTCCCGGGTCGGGTAAAGTGTTATTGGGTTTTTCTATCTGAAATTTCTCAGTAGCAACTCGGAGTCTGAATTTGTGCCCGGTTGATGGCAATAGGCTCGCCCCCTATTACATGGGACTTAAAACATAACTGGCGAAATGTGGGTGTACCTGCTACAGGTACACCTCTGCCCAACCCTTCGGGGAAACAAGGCGTAATGTTATGTTATGTTTATTATGTAGGCAAACAATTGCAAATCGTTTTAAAACTATTCTGATATTAAGCTTTCTAAATCGAGTTAGCAATTTAGAGAAATGGAACGGTCGACCCAAATTGCATTCAAATGGTCCAAAATGCCGCCAGCGGATTGCGTAGCAATTTGTTAGACGAATAAGTAAATCATCCCGATGGATTATACAGGGTGTTTGGCAGAACGTTGAACATACGACAATGGTGGATAGGTGGGGTCATCTGCTACTTACTCAGCCCTAATTTATTTGGCCCTGGCGCCCTGGATATTAAAAATTTAATTTAATTTTAAGTAGCAGATGACCCCACCTATCCACCATTGTCGTATGTTCAACGTTCTGCCAAACACCTTGTATTTCACGTTAGCTACAACAAAATCCGAGGTTTTTTTCTCTCTCACACAAAATAGCAGCTACAGTAGTGTCCGGTGTTAGACAAATGACTATAGGTAAGCGATAATACCCCCAAAATTGGAAAAAAAATCCCTTAGAAACAACATTTCGCTACATGAGGTGCCCACGAACTTGTTCAATATACCATTTACTGTTAGTACCATCCCTACTTTAAAAAAAATGGTTACCGCAAACGTAAGTACGTGGTCAAGCTAGCCACAGACAGTGGTGTCGACATCTGGCGGTTGTTCATGAAAGTTCAATCTTGCAATGGCAAAAGCATTTTAGAAGAAACCGTCATCTTGTGATTAAACGATTAACAAAATCGGTAGCGAGGCTGACTTCTCAAGAATCGCCACTCGTAAAGACTAAAAATAAAACAAAATTACTATTTATTATACGACGTGTAACGTATGCGCAAAACCTCAGACACCCCAACTGATTTTTAATTCAATTGACCTATTTCAGAGAGAGAAAAAAATCATTTAAAAAAATTGTAAAGGTTTTAAGTGCTGTTTTAGTTCGTAAAATTCGTATTTGCATTGAAATAAAAGCTATTAGTATCCCGCCTATGAGAAAATTTAAATTGGTCGACAACAATTTGTGTTTATTTACCTATTTTAGCAGGTTTGCGCATGTGTAGCTTGACCTATTAATAATTGGACACGGCAACGTTATAATGAAGATTTTTTTAAACAGTGAATAGGTCACTGTTTAATTAATTGTTTGATCAGAATAACGATCAGAATCAATTGAACCACTTTTTAATATAGGATTAAAAAGTGGTTCAATCGATTTTGATCGTTATTCTGATCAAACAATTTTCAGGTTTTGTACGTTATATATACGAGATACTTCTTCTAAATTGCCTTGTTGGTTTAGTGGTCGCAAGCGCCACTGCAGAGCATCCAGTCCTGGGTTCGATTCCCAAGTCGCGCAAAGTGTTGGTTTTTCCATCAATAATTTCTCAGTGATAGCCCGGAATTTGGATTTGTGCCCGGTTGATGTTCATAGGCTCGCCCCCTATTACATGGGACTTAAACATAACTGGTGAAATGTGGTGGTACTGTTGATAGTCCTCTGCCTAACCCATCGGGAAAAACTGGCGTGATGTTATATTATGTTCTTCTACACTTCAGAACTAGGGAAGAGAGATTTATGAAATGTTATTGCAATTTAAAATGTAATTTTCTCGAAGCTTTTTAATAAGTTCTGCGGTACTATTTATTATGCAACCAAGGCTCTTGTTTTTCGAATGTGTAATGGGCTTCAACACGACTGTATATATGCAGCTTCATAAATGTAATAATGTCGTTCATTTCGCGACTAGAATACATAATACAATCGATATTGCAGCACCAAGCATTAAAACATTCATTCAGAAGTTTCCGCAACCGAATTATGGCACCATTGTCCTTGTATCTCCTATCTTGTTTACTAGGAAATTCATAAGGAAAATCTGCACTATTCAGGTCATTATAATACTGCAAATTAACGCTTATTTCTTCCGTTGTTATTGTTCGTTAAAAATAACAAAAGAAACCATTTTCATTTTAACTACGCTACTCGATAACAGATGGCGGTAGCTCCGCGCGCGTTGAAGTTGTAACTTTGTGGAGGAATGAAACTATGAGAAATGTTTAAAACGCTAGTCAGATGGCGCTGTGAGTACAGAAATATTCTTGAATAATAACAACTTTATTACATCGGGAACAATAATTGTCGTTTACATTTCATTTGCTTCAGTTTTACTATCTTAACAACAACAACGCATTCTCGTAACTCACAACAATCTCTTGTTTACAGCTTCGATAAAACTGTTTATATACCAAACATCATGTCACTGACCCCGTTCAAATAAGAGCGCTAATAAGGGTAGAAATTTAACAGGCAATACTTCCCAAGGGTGTTGCAATTTGTCGAGTCATTTACTGTGGACACATTTAGATCTGTTTGCATGGCCGTAAAGAGTCCACGCCCTTGCCATAGCCACCCACCCGCTAAACCAATTTACTTAGGACCCTCTCTCCCCCTCTGTCTGTTCAATTAAACAACGACAACGGACTTCTCCCTCACAACCTGATGGGTCTTTTTAAACTGGTTATGAAGAACACCGTCCACCCATTGGCAGGTGACCACCATCACGTCACCTTCACAATGGAATCGTAATCGTAAAACTTGACTAGTTTTCCGCGGGCACCGCCACGGGGAACTACCCTCATTCACTCCCTTGTCAGTCCATTTAACTAAAAGCCTCATTTGGAATATACAAAATGATTTGATGGCGACTTGGAAATGAACTGGAAAACCGGAAAAATATTGAGGAACATAAAAAAGTATTTCGCGTCACGTTTGTGTAGAAGGAGTATGAAGATGAACAATATGAGGAGACGAAGAGAATCAGTGGCTTCTGTTTACAGAAAAACTACCAAATTCCTATCATCAAACACTGCTAATTTTCTTAAGAAAAAACCGAACAATAAAAAATCCCAAATTCTGATGGAAGCTGTGGAAGATTGCGAAGACAATGGTGAAGACAATCTAAACAAAGTCGATGACACAAAAACAGATGATGACGACATAGGTGAACAAGATCTTGACTATTATCTAGGAGTTAGAAATAGAGAGAGCTACTGGCGGGACCCGGCTGGGAAGGAACAGATAAGGAAAGACTATCTCGTCTATCATTGCGGTATCACCGAAGAGGATTACGATAAAAATTATAAGAAAACAATAGTCTCAAAAGTGTCTTATGTCATACAACCGAGACTGAAGCAAGTGCCATTCAAAATTCATAGGAAAAGAAGGAAAAATGGAGATATGAGAGATGATTCTTGGCGGGAGAAGACTGGGATATTCAAATTGTTTGCGTATCGGCGTGATAGTGAATACTCAACGTCGGATAGTTACAGCGAATGCGATTCTAATGAAGATAAGGTTTCTGGGAGACTGCGCTCCACTAACGACGATGATATAGAAGATATGATTGGATATCTCAATGAACTTGCTACGCGTGGCTCTGACGACAAACTTTCTGAGGTTCGTGTGAACATAACATTTAAAGCTTTACAATCATGTTGCTATATAGAATGTTTGTTGACTTGATTTAGACATTTACTGTTTACGATAAACACTGAATAAATAAATGATGACGACATTCCACGAAAAGTATTGTTTCATTTAAACAAATTCATGAGAATTTGTGCATAACATTTTTATTGTTTTCCCGTTCGCGTGTTATCTTATGAATTTCTTTTGAATATTTCTTCGTTACTGTGTCATGTTTATGTTTACCCAACTTTATTTTTCTATTGTCTTCGTCTTTCCCTCTCCGTTTTAACAATTTTCTCCTTTCTTTCCAGGGCGTTCGGATAAAAGAAGTATCGGAAGGCCGGCCCTGTGACAACTGTCCAGAACTGTGCCCCGGCTTCATCCCACACGCATGGAGGTAAGTTTATTACTTAGAACAAGGAAACTATAACTTTATCATCAAACCTTGGTTCCACGACCGCGAAGCGGTTATGGCGTATACCTTGTGCATACAAATAGAGAAAATGTTTTCTTGTCTATCTATCTGCATCATTTGCATTTAGAACTATCAGCGTCTTCCGTTACCACTTCGTCACTTCGATTGACTCAAATATACAGTCGTTTCTTTGTTTCTCGTATATAGTGTCACGTAGACAGTTTTCCTTCATATTTGGATCACAATGATTGGGACTCCCATCTACAGCATGTCCTGTTTCCTAAGGAGTGTCTTTGTAGCACGTTATCAAAGAATTTGGCACCGGATCCACTTGATTGTTACTCGTTGTCTGACGTTTTCAGCCATTCATTGTATTGGTGTTAGGGTGTAAGGTTATAATCTAAAAATAATCATATTGCCAAACCCACAAAATATATAAAAGTCAATAACAATGTTGAGATTACATTTACTGCAAATGTTATCGCAGCAATAAATAAAACAGACAATGCTTAAAAAATCGCTAATAACCATTACGTTATCAAATTGTTGTGACCGGGTCACAGATACCTTATCAACGATCGTTCACGCCACGCCGATGAACGTGCTCGAAATCAACTAACGAGCGGATAATCAGCCTTGCGGTGAGGCCAGCGCGTGCGCCGCGCATCGAGACAAATGTCCACTCTTGCTCCCGCGGTCATACCGAACAGACGTGTCGCGCTCAAAAAAAACAAGCTAAACAATGTGTCTCTCGTTGAAACAATTGGAGTGGGCGGATGTATACAGACGCATCACTGGAAATGATAAAGAACCGGTCAAAGAGAAGAAGATACAGAAGTTCCCGTCAAGGGAACGAAACTTTGCTGTGAAGAGGAAGTTTAACAACAACATGCGGTCCCACGCTAACTGCGAAAGTTGTGCCAGAGTCGCTGAGAAAGAAAACAGATGATCAACGAAGTGTGTGTGACTGTGAAGTTTCAGGATTCAGTGGATCTACGGATCAATATTGTACGTGAATACAATGTGGAACCGAACTATAGTGACGATAAATCTCTCAAAAAACTAAGTGATATTATTATTTATAAAGGCTATAAACAAGTCGGTGCAAAGTGCGAAGAACTGACTTTGTTGGCTTCGGACGTTCTAAAGTTGGTGCTAAATCCTTTTTGCTCAATGTCATTCCATTTATTTTGTTTTTGCTCAAAATGTATTTCTAAAATAACTTTGCAGGGGCCGTTTGCAAAGTTTTATTGTTAATGAATAAAATAGCAGGATGTTAGCAAGGAAGTGAAATTTTAACAATGTTGATAGGTATTGTATTTAAAGTTACAAGGTCCTAATTTATACGGAAGAGTCTTTGAAACAAAAGAAACTTGACCTGGTTATAACCTGCTTAACTTCTAATCATTTATTTCTGGAAACTAATAATTAATGAAACTAGCTCTCATTAACTTTGTTAAACTTAGTAATTGTTTACGTGAATACTTCGCTAATGTTTAAAGATTAATAATGTGTCTCGTTAGTTTCCATACAATGTGTGTTATCAAGAATATTGTTGGTCTGTCGATCCCGGATGTCGCCAATGCATTCAATTTTAAAGCTTATTGATGCACTATATGGTTCAGAATTGTATAAATATTATCCTATATACAGGTTTCCACTACAATGTTTTGTGTTGCAAAAATAAACAAATAATTTTAATATATTAAATTTGTTCGTTGAATCCACCGATGTATATGTTATGTAAGATGTTGCATCTTAAGTAGATTCAATTGAGATGAAGGTTATATTACTTTATACTATGACTATGCATGTGACTATAAATAAACAAGTTCATGAGTTCACTCCATTATTTTATTTCTTATCTAATCTTAGGTTTGCAAACATCCATTACGAGAATATACAATAACACAGTTATTACATAAAGGTTTGTTGAACTAGAGAGATCAAAGGTGAAGCCATATCGCCGCTTACTCCTCTTTTTGTAAGCTGATTGGTTGGTTCCGCTTTGCTTGTTAAAAACTGGTACTGGTCATATAACCAAATTGCATGTGCGAGTTTTTTCATCAATAACCTCTCACGTTTCTGATTTATGTATCCTTTGGAGACCAATCTTACCATCACTACCACTGTACATACAAGTTTAAATAAATCGGGCATAAGAATAGAGGAAGACCAAACAAACGGTGGATGCATTGTGTGAAAGATAATGTGCCTAGGAGTGGATACTGAGATGACAGCTGATTAAGTAGACCTAAATAAATATAGATAGGTAGGTAAGGAACAGACAGGCGCTTTACTTTGTTCAAATAATTTCATCACCACTGCTCTCAAAACGGTGAAGAAAAACATCGTGAGATAACCGGCATGTCCTAAAACCAAAAATTCGAAGACATGTGACATCTACCAACCCGCACTGGGCCCGCGTGGTAGATTATAGCCCACTCCTTCTCGAACAGAGGCCTGTGTCCCAGCAGTGGGAACATTATAGACTGATTATGGATAATGTTAGGTAGTGGTAGTGTCAGGTGGCAGAAGGATGATGAGTGATAGTGATGATAGACATCTATTAACTCTGCATGTTTTTTTTTATCTAATTGTACACACGGCTACACATCAAGTTATACATTTCCAGTATAATCTAACCTCGCATTGTACGGAAGTCCTATACAATGCGAGATCAGCACAAACTGGAACTGTGTAGCCGTGTGTAAATTCAAAATTCAAAAGTCATTTATTCAAACTAGGCTGAGAATCAGCACTTCTCGGACGTCAAAATTACATAAGACAGTCCCCCAAAAACGCCCACCCTTCACCACTTCCTAGTGCCTTTAGCTGGGAAGAAGTGGCGCAACAAACTCCCCAGCAGCACAGCTGTCTGTTCAAGTTAGAAAAATGACGTGTTTATACACACAACTCTTCTATAATCTTATAAGTTATATATAACACAGTTTGAAATCCGAAGTGACAAATACTTTAGAAGTGTCTATAATAAAATATAATCATTTCCTTGAATCAAATAAATATATCGTTAGTGTTGTTCATTACCTAGACAGAATGGTTATTAAACACCAGCTACTTGATAAATCTTTGACCTTTATACCTACTTACAATTAACGAGACTATACTAACAAACAGATACCTTTGTTTATTTAAACACTGTATTTACAAATGCATTGTTAGAATAAAATATCTTTCTTGAACATTTATCCTTGTCTTAGTAACGCATTTGGAAGGTCTTTTCCTACTGTAATTTTTATTTAAGTACTTCAAAAGTGGGTTCATCTGTTTCATTTATGTATCACAGTTTGATAATGTTATCATATTTTTAATAACCATGAATCTTGTAAAGACATAGAAGTATTAGCAGAGGTAGAGGCGCTTAACTGACAAGTGACAATATTAATTTTTATATTGCGTTCGTAATAACCTTTTAAGATGATAGAATTCTGTAATATAATAGACTACCTATACATTCACAACATTGTTTTTAACGAAGTTGCAAATTATGAGCCTGTTGATTAAATAAAAATGTCTTCTGAATGTCTGCCTGTATACCAAATTAAGAATAAGGAAACTTTGAACTTCATATAAATTAAAAACGTGACACACTGACGAAGTCACGGTCACGGTACACATCTTGTATATTATACATTGGTTAAATCTACAAAAGTCTAATATAATTATGGTTCTCAATATTGAATACAGCTTAACTACGCTTGCAGGTTTTTATAAACTATTGAATAATATTGACACTGGTGCCGATTCTCTTGTCACAAATGCCTCTAAACTAAACTAAAAATCACCAAAATTTAGTTTATTCCTGGCAAACGACGATTTCCCATTCTGAAATAGACTAAAGTGACACAACTTAACTATATTTTAGTTTGACAGCACTAAGATGGCACTGAGATATTAGTTTAGTGAAAATGGCAATTTTGCTATTCTGAATTTGACGTTTTTAACCTAAAATTTAGATTTTCTAACTAAATATGACTATTTTTAATCGCGACTAAAAACATGTGGAATAAAATTGGTTGTCATGAACTAAAATTCACACCAACACCTCGACTTCAGATGAAAAAACAGTACTGATTTTTTTTTTCTTTTGCTTATATCTCGAAAACGGTGTGTCCAATCGCAAAAATAATGAAAATTTCGACACCCTTTATAAAATCCTTAAACCCCTAACACTCTACAAGTAGGTAATATTTTTTCTTATTTTCCACACAAAAAGTGAAAAATCCATATAAAACACGTCGAGGCTGCCCCCCCTGCGCGCCTCCGGCTCTAAAAAGATTCACGTGGTTAGGTATCACGTGTGGAGTCGCGGTTGTCAAATTCGATTTAGATGTGTCAAAATTATTTTTAAATTTAGAGAATTTATTTTGCAGAATAGCTTTGAGATTCTCATAGTCAAAAGTAAGGAATTTTAGTGATAGTTTAGTTAGTTTAGTTCGGTGTACAAGAGAATCGGCACCATTATCCACTCATAACAAATTGTGATCACATTACATATCTACATTTGCCAAGGTGGGAATTATTATAGTATTTTCTTATGACACGGCTACTGCTGGTATAGTAGGTGACTTATATTCAGACCAGTAGGTACATAACATAACATATCTGGCTAAATGTGGGTGCAATAGGTACACCTCTGCCTAACCCTTAATACGGAAAATACGGGCGTGATGTTATGTGTGTGTGTGTGGGTGTGTTGATACGAAACTTCAATAAACACACACACATAGCATCACGCCTTGTTTCCCCAAAGGGTTGGGCAGAGACGTACCTGTAGTAGGTACACCCACATTTCACCAGTTATGTTCAAGTCCCATGTAATAGGGGGCGAGCCTATTGCCATCAACCGGGCACAAATCCAGACTCTGGGCTGCTACTGAGAAATTGCAGATAGAAAAACCCAATAACACTTTGCCCGACCCGGGAATCGAACCCAGGACCTCATGCTCAGCAGTAGCGCTTGCGACTACTAGACCAACGAGACAGGACTACAATAAAGGTAGTAAGAAATAGACTTTTGATGGAGAAGCAGCAGATATCGACACCTGATAATAACAACATTGTAACTCATTTTGAAATGTATTCTAACCATACCATAAATGAATCAATTGAAAAAGGGTATATTTCAGTCCTGCGACCATCAGAGCGATTTTTTAATGGCAAAAAAAACAAATAAATCAGTTGTGTGTCTTTAAAACATTGTATTTCAAAAACAATAGTTATTTATGCAACTGTTGTATAATAAGGGGTATTAAAACACGAACGTGGGTGTATCACGAGAGGCGAAGCCGAATGTGATAATAGTATCACATGAGTGTTTTAATACCTAATTATAACAGTTGCACACAAGACTTTATCTACACCCATGATGTGAATCCTCTATAAAAGTTTCTGAAACCATTGGGTGTTTGTAATTCAAGATTAAGAATAAAGAAATTCCCACGAGATTCAATACAAGTCCACGTATGTATATCGCCTGCAGCAGCACATCACACACACATGCGTGCAGCGGGTGCTGCTGTCCCCCGTTTGAACATTGAAACGAGTTGCATAATGAAATTTAGTACAATATTATAACACTCGTTTGGATGATGTAATGGTTACTATGACACTGGCTGTTATAATTTTGCCAATAAGCTAACTGTTTCAGAAACTTTTATAGAGGTTTTATAGCATGGGTGTAGATAAATACTTTTTACCATCATAATCGACTCGTTCGGAAAAGATGGATGGATTGTGTGAGGAATGATATGAAAGAGAAGGGAGTGAATGATAGTGTGACGGTTGACAGGGGAGAGTGGAAAAAGAAAACGTGTTGCGCCGATCCCAAGTAACATGGGACAAGGGCAGGAAGATGATGAATCGACTCGTTCGGATTTAGTAGCAATGTAAAAATTAATACCATGTTATTGACTTAAAAATAACTCATAGCGAAAAATAAATAAAATCATAGCGCCATCATGTCCTCACACAACCAGAACTATACATACAATGTGTTATATTTTTTTTAATAATCAATTATTTAAACATTGTAACTTGACCAAAAACAGGTTTCTGTTTAATATACGTAAACATGGTTACAATCTTTTCAAAGAACGTAAAAAAAAATATGTATAACTTTAATACATATTCAAACCAAAAAAAAATGTAATTCACTCTCCTATAAACCTAGCAAAAATAGATAAATATTTTTCATATCAGGTGTCGATTTGGTGTTCGAAAGCAGCAGCATTCACTACAATATCACTAAGACTATTATATATTTCTTCTAGTACAGTTAGAAGCAGAATAATTGCAGTTAAGACCATTCGGATGGATGAATTAGTTCATATTGGATAGATTGCCGTAGCTAAGTGATTGGTTTCGACCGTACCTCATCCACACACCGAGAAATTAAAGTACGACAACGATTCTATAAAAAAGAGGGCGTCACAATTTAGCTCATTTAGCGACAGGAACTGCTAAATTATCATAGTTACTACCATTACAATATTTGAGAGCAGATACGCAACAGACCATGTAGGTTACCCTTATCTGAGGTTATTGACCAACTCATTACTAATCATTTGAGTGCACTTCGTAATGTATTGTGTCATTGAGAGTGTTTTGTTATGCTGTAGAAGTTTTCTATGACCTTTGTATGTTTGTACTAGAAGCATGGAAGAATATGTCTGTACGTAATATTTTGAAGAGGTTTCTTAATTCTTGTCTTTGCTTTATAATCCTATTAGATATAGATAGGATCTGTAAAGAAATTTTGGATACGACATTGTTGCTTGCATTCGCGAAAGCTGAGTTCGAGGTCAGTTTTACTTACTCACTTCTATTTGGGGGGTGGATTTTTCCATGGGGGTGTGAGAAACTACAGATGTGTTACAATCCTTAATTACATACTCCCTTTGCTTCGTCCTCATTCATGTGTAAATCCTCATGTAGACCTTCAGTCTATCGGTAAACCAGTTCCACTATCTCAAACCGCACCGGGGTCGTTTCTTTTAAGGTTGCAAAAATTTAATTGGGTTTAGTCCTTATAGCAAAAATTCAATAGCTTTTCTTCAAACTACAATGATGCAGTCAGTTAAAATGTGTCGAATATTTTTGATTACTTTTTAATTTGAATTATTACTCATTATATGTATGACACACATACGCTTTATAAGACTCCATTGTCCCCCTAATGGATTTGGAAAGACCGGCTGTACTACATTTTTCCTGTTCCGTTTTTTCTTCCTTAATTAGTAAGACGAGGAAATTAAGAAGTGGATAAAACAATGCCGTCCGGATGTCACGTAATCCTATTACAAGAAATTCGTAAATATATGCAAATAAGCATGGAATACTTAACTACCATTGTATTGTATAGTTTGCAACTACGGATTGTAGAACCGTGATATCATCGGGTACGATTATAAAATCGATATGAATTTTATGTTCATTCAAATAACAGTCATCGTTTGCCAAACGTAGGCATTTCTCAAAAACATATGGCATAACATATCTCCCGGTTCATGCTTAAATTCTCATGTCAAGCCTTCTGAAGACCTTATCAGTTATCAGTAAATCTCCTGTCAAATGTATTACGTAACCCAGTTGACATGAGATTTAATAGCAGCCTTATATCTATATAGATACTAGAAACCAACGTCTCATAGAGGTTGATATCTTTTTGAGAAAATATTATTAAAAGCGTTTATACTGAAAGTGAGAAAAGTCGCAAATAGCTGTCAAATATTTCGCTGTTTTGATTAATTTGGCAATATTACTGTATGGAAATAAGAAATATGGCTAACTAGTGAACTAAAATACATAACATAACAACAACATAACATAACATCACGCCTTGTTTCCCCGAAGGGTTGGGCAGAGGTGTCCCTGTATAGCAGGTACAGCCACATTTCGCCAGTAACTAAAACATTGATAATGAAATGCAATAATTAATATCGTTACACCGAATATTTAGTTTTAGATGTAAAAAAAGTATTTGGAAACTTTCCAAATGCCTTTTTTACACCTAAAACGGTTACAACATCAAATTCAGTGTTATAATTGCAATTCATTATTAATATTCTAGTCCATATTTTTTATATGATATACCTTAATCTTTAATTCACATCTCAATCCTATTGTGTCTTTGTTTACACTTTTAAATGCGTATTATGTGACGATACTAAAGTCATTGTTTTCTTGTCTTTTGTGACGGTTGCAGAGATGTCAGCTGTCATAATATTGCCAAAATGACATCATGTTGCCGCCACCGCTTCGCCTCAGAATGGCGTACCGCGCGAATAATATACAAAATAGTGTATGTAATATTATTATATAATGCGAACTACACTAGAGGTTTTATAACTAGGACATCTGAAGCTAATCTAAGAAATAAAATATATTTAATTTCAAGCGAGCTGCATCATTCGTTTATCCAAATTCAAACTAGAAATTAGATTAGATTAGATTTTTGTTTAGAATTTATTCAAAATTTAATTGTAAATAAAAAAAACTATCCTGGTTGGTCCGGAGGAAGCTGATGACGTTCTTGATACAGGGTAATCCTAGTATTTAAGTAGATTTACTGTACCCGGAGTCTGGATTTGTGCCCGGTGATGGCAATAGGCTCGCCCCCTATTATATGGGACTTAAATATAACTGGCGAAATGTGGGTGTACTATAGGTACATCTCTGCCTAACCCGTCGGGGATTATAGGCGTGATGTTATGTTATGTATGTGTGTTACTGTACCTACCCATTCTTCTAGTAATAAAGATTTTTTGATTTTTAAGCTATTGCATAGCTAATATCGCGGGCTTTGAGCGCGGCGACCGAATCAAGAAATTCCGTAACGAAAATAAAACCTAACACCCCCCACTCCGCCTACCATGTAATGACGGATGATGACATAAAACAAATTCGTTATCATGGGAACGTAATTTTTGTTTTAAACAATTTTTTTTGAACAATTACATGCAAGATTACAAATACGAGGACAAATACGAGTGTGCGCTTCCAATTATGGGAGACCACATCATTATCTTATAATCTAGGTAAAAACATTAAAGCTTGACAAAGTGAATTAATAATAATGATAAAATAAATCAAAACATAAAACACGAAAATAATTATAAAGGAAACAAAATTAAATACAAAACAAATTAACAATAAAAACATTAAAAAAAATGATAATAATAATAACCATAAAAGACAACAGACAAAGATAACAGTGATTAAGTCTTGGATATTATGACATTAATAATTTTTTTTTTTAAATAATAATGAAACGGTAAGTACTTGTTTTGATCTGTTTAAATGACTTCACTTATTAATTATTTTCTATAGAAGATCGAGAGTCACAGAGTAATTCTTTACTCATTTTCTTAAGCCTCAGGTAATGTATGAACATTAGATAAGTATTTTAGTTGTTCACTCACATAGAGTCATATTTCTTCTTGAGTAAATTATAGGAGAGTAGGTACCTATTAGCGTGCTTCGTAGAACAGTTTATAAGCAGTAGGTACACAATAATATTGATCATACAACAATACATGAGTTTGTGGTTTATACTTTTAGGTACTGTAGTCTTACAAACATCTGTGCTACTTTAGGTATTTAGCACAATATGAAGTTCAAATATTAAAAACCACGATGACATACTAAATTTGTACTAAGTCATTTTACAAAGAACTTAGGGACAGAGACCCGAATAATAAAGTTAAGTACATTCATTTCTAGGACCAAACACCCGGCTTTTATTTTACGCGCCGTCGACGCGCGTATACGTGCTGCAAACGCAACGAGTACCGCTTTTACAAGGCTGTAAACGCGCCGTTGACGACGCGTGTTAAGTGCTTGCTACACGGCTGCCAACCGCGTCCCCGACAGAGGTGACCTTGGTTGGCGACAGGCAGAGTAGGCAGGTTGTAAACCACCAAGGTCACCTCTATCGGGATGCGGTTGGCAGCCGTGTAGCAAGCCCTTTACGTCGTACGAGCGTATAAAAAACGCCGTGTGAGAGACAGTCGCAAAGATATGAGTGACAGAGACAAAGTCAAACTTTTTCTTAAACTCAAATGTACTCAATTACGACCGCATACCAAATGTAGGTAGTAAGTTGTACAATTTCAGTTCATTTGGCCATGCCATGCGCAAGCGCAAACCTACGTTGATAGGAATTGCCTTGACCTGGATTTTGATGCAATACTTCATCGCCACTCAAAAGGTGCTGACTAGATGACGTAATACAATTTCTAAGTGTTTGAATTTTATGGAATGAAAAATGGAACTAAATGCAGAAAAATATACCAATATATTTTATTGAGATTTTGGACCAAGCTGTAAATTGTGTAGCGTCGTAAATAGAGTTACCACCTGTCCGAATTTGTCCGAACTTCTAGACTTTTGTCCGGACTTTGCCCGGCTCCTTAATTTGTCCGGTTTTTTTGGCTAAGATGGAAAACAAAAACTTATTAAGTATAATACTAAATAAGTCTGTAAAATTTATTAACTTCTTATTCATCTTAAAACAAAATATAAATATTCTTTAACAATCAACGAGATCAAACAATAATTGGATTTTGTGACTAAAATGTCCGGACTTTTATTAATATATCAGGCTTTTTGTTAGGACTTTTTAAATTTTTAAATGGTAACCCTAGTCGTAAAGAGCTAAAGACTAGGAAGAAAGAAAAATAGGGTTATATGTCACAGAAACACATACAAAAAAAACAGGAGTAATCAGAAAACAACAAAAAAGTACATACATAATAAATAAAACAAGCACAAAACAGAAATAGTCGGCAGCTGCTGGCACGACATGACTGTGACACTCCGGCTTCCACTCAGCATGATGCAGTGCTACGGGGGACCCACAGCACAGCGCTGATTTTCAGTCGTCACTCGAAAAAGAAGTACGGAAATCAAGTCAGGTTCAGTGATTTGTCTATTAAATAGGTAGGTAACAAAATGAACTAAACAGTACTTAGAGAGTAACTTTGCTATTGTTTTTTGACCATAACTTAAGGCTGCTCACATAATAATTATTACCATATATAAATAAACTAGTAAGTTTCATTTAGAAACAATAATAAACGTTTGGTCTAATTACTAAAGTCTAAAATAGATTTGCATCTTGTGTAGGACTGCACGGAATGCAAATGTTTACAAATAAAACTAGTTTGATTGCACAAATATGCTAACGACCATTACCTCATGGAGTAGAACCTGTCTCACGCTTGAAGCTATTTTAGTAACATAAATTACACAAGAGAATAAATCTTAGTTTACACGATGCGATTTAATTGTTCCTTATGTTGCAACAACAATAAAAGTTGCATCGTCTGAAGTCTGTACAGTGTTTAGAACTACTATTCTGGACAAAATTTTTGAAGTGAAAACTTTTTTAACCACACCGGGCCTTCATATCACCTATGGTAAGTGATGATCAGGCCGCAGGTGAAACCGAGCTTCACCCGGAATCCTCAACCACAGAGGAACTGGCTATCTTACCCCTAAATGCCGAAACACAACAATGCTGTTAACATTGTTGTTATGGCGACAGACTTAGATAAGATGGTGGTAGCTAGCCAGGCGGACTTAGAACAAACCCTACCACCAACCAAATGTAGAAGGTCTTTTGTAATGTAACTTAAGATATTAAGACTGATTTATTTTAAGTTTTTGTCGTAGGAGTCGTCTTTTTCTTCTTTTCGTGTGGTTAGTGAGTTTAGTGACTGACCTGGCCGCCCATGGGCCTCTGACTTGGCGTCACATACCGTCGAGAAATATCTCTCAGTCATGCCGGTTTTCTCACGATGTTTTCCTTCATCGTTTTTGAAGCAAGTGATAATTATATAATACGCACATGAATCCGAAAAGTCAGAGGTGCGTGCCTTGGGTTCGAAGTGTTCGAACTCGAGCACGACTCGACAGTCGACTTGGAGTCGAGTCGACTTGGCAGTAGGAGTATACTCGGTCATACATATAGTCGGGCAATTCGTTGATTTTTAAAGCTATCAAAACCTATATTTTCCTATCATATTTGCCAGAGTCTTGATTTGTTTTTGGTTATTGGCAATGGGTTTGACACAACGTCAGACTTATTGCAAAACTGGCGAATTATGGGTGTTCTAGTCCACCTTTTCCTGCCTCTTCTGTAAACGATGACGTTATGTATTTCTGCCGGTTATGGCTGCCTTTACCTACGTAACAACACGACATAACCTGACTTCCGAATTCCAATAAATATTGCACAAAGCCGAAATAAACTTGAAATTATATTATTGGTAGAGCTAATTCATTAGACACTGGGTGAGAACATCTTTGAAAAGTCATGTTAAAGCTGAAATAAAGTATATTTTCACGAGTTCTTAATTATGACAATTTGTGTACTCAAATCTACACGACTGGGACATAGTGAAAAACCCGGAAATGTCGTCAATGAAGACGAAAATTGGTTTAAACCCTTACCTGCCTATGTAATTTTATCTAAAACCTTGAAGAGTAGGTATTCGATTAATAAATACGATGATGAAATAAATAGATGAATAGAAATACTGCGAAACTCATTCAACTAACATATAAAAAGTAGCCTATATGCGCTTTAAATCAATTGATTAGTTATCTACATGTGCATTCTCCTCTCGATGTGGAAAATATATATTATTTGCCTTCTAAAATTATTATTACCGTTTATCTTAAAGAACTATCGGTTACTCATAGCTGCCTTCAGAAAAAAAGTAGGTGATACTTTACGATACGGATCCAACCGGGATTAAGAAAAAATCACTTACAAAAAAAAAACATATAAAAATATTGGAAATTTTATTTTCATAGTCCTATCAGCTCTGTGGTCGGGATTTCCCCAAAATCGTCGTTACTTGTCAGTTGTCACCTGTTTCATTTATTTCGTGTCATGAATTTGTGATTGACTTGAAGTGAATCATTGTTTCCGACTTATAGCAGTCATAGCAGAGGTCCCCGAACATTTTTTCCCGTAGACCAAGTGCCGATTTTATCTATTTTGGATAGACAAGTTTGATAACTGATAAATGATTTTATTTCTGTAAGTAGGTTTGTACAAACACTTTTACACGTCAATCATATTTTAAAAACTAGATGAGGTCGGCGTTTCCTATCTGACTACTCTGAGAAGAAAGGCCGAAACAAACTCAGAGATCATAGTCTCTTTTAAAGTCCAGACATAATCTTGGTCAGATCATGTGAAGGCCATGTGGATTGGTGTCTGAAGTGGTCTTTTGAGGAAAGCACCACACAGATTGAGAGGGCCTGTCCAGTCAGTGCACGCATTTGTCAGTTATCGTGCAGCTCAACTCAGAGTTTAAGGCTACAGGGTGTATCGTTAATTAATTATTTTTTAAGAAACCACTAGCTTTGCACAGCATCATTGGCACATGGAAAAATTCTACCGACGAGTTGTCAAGTTGAAGCAACACTCCTATTGACAAACCATGGCTGTTTTCATTAACAGTTTCCTTTGATAATTGCCTAAAGAGGTTGTAAAGGACACTTGCTTACGTCTAAACCATTTTATGCATACACAGTTGGCTAATTGATCGGAATGCTGGGCCGTGAAAAAGACGGATGAAAAAAGATTGCATGTAGCAGAGATGAGAATGTTGAGATGGATGTGTGGAGTGACGAAAATGGATAAAGTAAGAAATGAGTTTATAAAGGGAAGTTTAAAAGTGGCGCCAGTAACAGAAAAGTTGAAAGGAAATCGTTTGGCCTGGTATGGGCATGTGATGAGGAGAGAAGAAACGCATGTGACTAAAAGAGTGATGAATATAAATGTTGATGGATGGAGCGAGAGAGGAAGATCAAAGAAAAGAAGGAAGGATTGTGTGAGGAATGATATGAAAGAGAAGAGAGTGAATAATAGTGTGACGGTTGACAGGGGAGAGTGGAAAAAGAAAACATGTTGCGCCGACCCCAAGTAACATGGGACAAGGGCAGGGAGATGATGACAGTTGGCCAATTTCTCATCGAAGTCTACCTTAAGCTTTCTAGCATCACCATTAATTGACAGTAATGATACCATCGTTAACCGCAGTGGGTGCCTAATCAGCTTAGCCTACATCACTGCTGTCAGATAATATTTTTAACAAAAAATACTGTTAGATTGCAAAATGAGCCAATTCCTACGTTATCAGGTCAAATTGTCGGTCATTTGGTCAATGACTAATCATTTCGGCCTTTCGTTCAATCTTCTAATTAAAGAAATAGCAACACGACTGGATATCGATGAAAAATGTTCCATTGAAGTTTGTAACTCGTCCACACTTTCATTTGAGTTACTGTGTGATAACAAGCCGTGCGCTTGCGCAAGATATGATGGACTTTAGACTTTTATCAACTACAGTAGAACCCGCTTAACACGATCACGCTTAAAACGATTTCTCGCATAATACGTCATTTTACGTCAGTCCCTACAACTTGAGACATGTTCTTATACATTTCTTAACGCTTAATACGATTCGTCATCCCGTTTAATACGCCTACATACGCACGCGTGTTGTCTCTCGCGGCAGCGGCGGGCGTCTGTCTTAGCGGTGTTGATCATTTGTTTGATACAAAATGTCTACAATTAGGCGAAAGTCATTGTCACTTCAAGAAAAAAAATTACATATTGAAAGTTTTTGATGAAAAATCACAAACCAAAAATCAAACACAGTTAATAAACGAAATTAGATCATACTATGTATGTGTATTACGTTTTATTTTTCACTATCCTCTCACCCCCTATCCCGTATAAGACGCTTTCTCGCTTAAGACGCGTTTTTAGTTGGGTCCCTGTGAAATCGTCTTAAACGGGTTCTACTGTATTTAACCATTTTTGAATGAGTTTTCAAAAATCCTTCCTTAGTGCTCATCTTCGTTGAGCATTAAGGATTTTAGAAAATTGGAGAGAGATTTAGAGACATGAGGAACAGGATTCACTCATTCTCTATAGAAAAGGGAGGATCCTCCGACCAGACGATTGTCGTATCTGGCGGGCAACTGCCCATCCTTGTTTTTTTTATGTAGGGCATATCATAGCTGACCTCTAAGGTCATGACTACTTAACCGGGCTATACTGTGGCTGCCTTAAGCTACTACACTTAAAGCCTCCAAGCCAGAGGCGTTAACTAAACTTATATACTAGGCGAAAGCTCGCTAAGGGCACCCCCTGTGGGGTACGAACCTCGGCTTAGAGCGTCGCTGGGGGGAGGACAGCAAGATAGGACAGGCTGGATCAAATATGGATCATTATTATTAATCGGGGAATTTAAACCTATAGGCTCAGGGTCTGTTTGTGCACTGTACTGGTGGCCCTACTGCTCTCCTGGAGGAAGGTTATGGGGTCATCTGGGTCAGTGAGTTGCCCAACGTGGATGTCAGAAAGTTATATATATATTATGTTGATCGCGCGGTAAACTCTATTTGCGTGATGCAGGATTTTGTGTGACGTCAGGGCTTTGATGCGTAATTCTCATGTGGCGATATGTAGATGGCGCCACATGTAAGGAACTTTATGCAAAATTTCATGCTTCTAGACCTAGCGAGCTGTGCGTTGTCTGTCAATGGATGAATTTAAGGTTTTTATAACCTATTGCCAGCGGCTTCCCCCGCGTGATATCTTTATTAATTATAGCCTATGTTACTGAGTGATATATAGCATTTTACTGGTGAAAGATTTTTTGAATCGGTCCAGTAGTTTTTGAATTTATTTCTCACAAACAAAAATTCAAATCTTTTCTCTTGATCCTAATTGTTCTTCCCTCATATCGTCGCGAATTTCATAAGAAGAGCTCATGCCGTGGTTAAAATATTAGGTACTAGGTGTTGCCCGCGACTTCGTCTGCATGTAGGTATTTGATTTACAAATATTCAGGATGAAAAGTAGCCTATATCCTTCCTCAGGTCCCAGGCTAAGTGACAGTGATAGCCTAGTGATGTGACCGTCGGACTGCCAAATCATAGGTCTCGTTCGAACCCAAGACACCTCTGACTTTTCGGATTCATGTGCGTATTGTATTATTATCACTTGCTTAAAAAACTGTGAATGAAAACATCGTGAGGAAACCGGCATGACTGAGAGATATTTCTCGACGGCATGTGAAGCCAAATCAGAGGCCCATGGGCGGCTTTAGAACTCTGACACCAGGTTAGTCACTAACCACACGAAAAGAAGAAGGTCCCAGGCTACCTATCTTTTAAATTCATAACGATCTGTTCAGAAGTTTAGGCAGAAAAAGGTGACATACAGACAGAAAAAGTTATTATCGCTTGGTTAGCAAGTCAGCAAGGTGGTACCGGGTCTGACACTCTGACAGCCCAGGCAGGGGCTGTAGTCTCGACATAGATAGCGAACGCTTTACAAATTCTAACGGAGTCCCTAGATGGTTAAAATTACTTGACAAGCACGTGATTTTTTTCGTGCTCATCGTGCAATTTTGACCGTCTCTCTGGTGCCAACACTTTTTTTTTTTTGGGTGGGAAATTATCAAATAACTTCTCCCGCTCTGGGCGGAGCGGGAAGGCGTGTCAGACTCTTACTGACTAAAACCCACCCGTGTTCCTTCGGTTGCCCTGTTGCCGGGGGCCACGATTTCCCTATCGGTTTTCTTCGAACCCCCGGCAGGCATTGGCCCTAGCGGACCCCGTCTCTGGTGTCAACCCCATGGAGCGCCTGACGACCAGGGAAGGAAAATACATAAGAAATAGGTAGGTACTTACTTATTTTATGGAAAATATTAGTATAAAGATGACTTGGAAGTACAACATGAATATTGTCCTTATTTCTTTGCTATTTTGCAAACAGGGAAATGTATTTAATTTAAGGAATAAACAAGTGCAGAGTCGTGTAGGTAATGATTACACATAAGTAGGGAAACTTGAACTATGAATAAAGTATACCTACATACTTACGTACGTGTACTTACGTAGGTAAAGCCTTATGACGTAAATGTTTTGGTGCCAGACCACAGATAACTTATTTTTAGTAGTTTCCTGTAACTACCATCCACTTTTAGCTAAAATTAAAAATACATTTTCTAAATGTGTTAAATAAATTATAGTACCTAATTTACTTTTAGACTACAAGTAAATTAATCGATAAAAATTGCTAAGTAATAACATCCGCACGGGTCGATCGATCAGGTTAAGTTACGCTTGCCGCGGTCAGTCCGTGGATGGGTGACTATCTTAACATACC
Source organism: Agrochola lychnidis (assembly GCA_963680765.1). Classification (NCBI taxonomy): domain Eukaryota; kingdom Metazoa; phylum Arthropoda; class Insecta; order Lepidoptera; family Noctuidae; genus Agrochola; species Agrochola lychnidis. The sequence goes on from OY796852.1 coordinate 4,121,461, forward strand.
GAGACTCTCCGTGCCTCGGAAAGCACGTTAAGGCGTCGCACAGTGGGAAACGAAATTACTTTTTTTGTTCAAAAATCTGTCTATCTGTCTACACCACAATTTTTGACGTATCGCTGCCATTTTTTTTTTATACACTCCTAAAATATCACTGCCACTTCTTCTTAAAATTCAATACTATAACCTCAAAAAATCGGGAAATGAAGCAAAAAATAATTTCTAAAAACCAATACAAACCATTTCTGGTTTAATGGTACAAAACAAAAATGAACCTGTATCAAGACTGTATGTATAAATAAATAAATAATAATAGATCATAATCTGTCGAAAAATTGTGAACTGGGTGAAATAGGTTAGGTTAGGTTAGAACTGTTATTTTAATGAAAATCTGTTTCCAGGGGTTTTTCAGGTCTCTAGTCATGAATTTACTGTCTGTTTATAAAAATTCAAAATGGCGGATACAAAAAGGCGGGCCCAAAAAAAATTTGATGATTTTTAAAAGATTTTTTTTTTAAAGAAATTTCTATTTTGGAAAAGTGGCAGTGACACACCAATCCATGGTTTCAGTTTTCGCGCCACCCAGTATATTTTTATCCTGTAAATACTCCTTGATCGCATGTAGATACATACTATGCGCTACGCTATACGCTATTTGCGAAGAAAAATTAATGAGAAAAGTTATCGAAGTATTATTATTGATAGTGTTACATAGTTAGCTGTTGAGCTGCGACTACAAAGGTTTTATAGCGTTACGGTAATTAGTTACATTGATGAACATGTGAAGAGATAATGTTAATGACTACATACTATGTAGTTTTCAAATAGGTATTTATTCTACAAAATTTATATAGTCCATCTATCTACATAGCAAAGTCCGTACCTACAACGCGCTACTGCTCATACATTGAGGCAACAAGAACATCATAGGACTAAAATCTATTCTTCTTCTTCTTCTTCTTCTTCTTCTCGTGTGGTTAATGACTAACCTGGTGTCAGAGTTTTAAAGCCGCCCATGGGCCTCTGACTTGGCTTTACATACCATCGAGAAATATCTCTCAGTCATACCGGTTTCCTCACGATGTTTTCCTTCACCGTTTTTGGAGCAAGTGATAATTATACAATACGCACATGAATCCGAAAAGTCAGAGGTGCGTGCCTTGGGTTCGAACTCGAGACGAACTAAAATCTATTAAGGGGGAAGCGTCAGGGTAGCCCGCGAAATTAAAATTTTCTTACTTTTTTTGCATTTTGCAGGTCAGTGTCAGGTTTTATGTTGATTAAAATATGATTCGCGGTCGTAAAAAATTGATTATGAAGAAGATATCTTCTTCTTAATCACTATTGCTGATCGTAATGATAATAATTGAGTAAAGCCATATTTGTTACGACCGCTAATCATATTTTAATCAACATAAAACCTGACACTGACCTGCAAAATGCAAAAAACGTAAGAAAATTTGAATTTCGCGGTCTACCCTGACGCTTCCCCCTTAAGTATACTATTAGATACCTTTTGCTACTGTTTATCTTTTGTGACACTTCAATCCCTTTTCTGTCTAGAATGGTACACCAGCACCTTAATTGCGTAACACACTTTCAATCACAATCTAAATCATTTTGAAGGATATTGCTAAACCATTGCTGCTTAAGTTCGAACAATTTGTCTGCTCAACAACGTAAATAAAGCAATGAATGTTGTTGAACTGTCAAAATAGCAGCCATTAGTATGTTACGCAATTATCCCGCTGGTGTGTGCTATTAGATAAATGGACATTTTATCAGAGGGTAAGCGATGATGGGACAGTAAAAAAAATGTATCGGATTGACATAAGCTACCGAAAACTATATCAATCCTGTTGAACGTCATTATCACTCATTGTAGAAGTACGGAACGTTTTAAAAGCGATTGCCAACTGTCTTGGTACTCATGCAGGTCCCACCAGCACCCTAATTGCGTAACAAACAATCAATCACAATCTAAATCATTTTGAAGGATATTGCTAATCCATTGCTTCGTAGGTTCGAAAAATTTGTCTGCTCAACAACGTAAATAACGCAATGAATGTTGTTGAACTGTCAATATGAAAGAGATTAGTCAAAATCATTTAGATAGCAGATTGTGATTGATCGTGAATTACACAATTAGGGTGCTGAGTACCCACCAAGATCGCTTTCAAAGCGTTTCGTATAAATTCTACTCATCATCTGCCTAGCCTTTTCCCAACCATGTTGGGGTCAGTTTCCAGTCTTACCGGATGCAGCTGAATACCAGTATTTTACATGAAGAGACTGCCTATCTGACCACCACAACCCAGTTACTGGGTAATACGATACCCCTTGGTAAGACTGGTTGTCAGACTTTCGGGCTTCTGACGACCCGTAACAACTGTCAAAGATCTACAAATGACAGCCGGGACCAACGGCTTAACTTGCTTTCCGAGGCACGGAGAGGTCTTGGTATGTAAAGATGGTCACCCATCCACGGACCAACCGCGGCAAGCGTAGCTTAACCTGATAGATCGACCCGTGCGGCTGTCATTGCTTAGCCACAAGCCCCTTCGTATAAATTCTACTAATAAGAAATCAAATATTTTAAACAATAAGTAAATTTCAGATTATTATACCTATCTGTCTTTTTAAGAACAGTGGTGGCCCAGTGGTAACGGCCGCGAGTTACGAGTTGTAGGTCGTAGGTTCGAACCCAGACAGGCGCTTTACTTTATGTAAATTATTTCATCACCACTGCTCTCAAAACGGTGAAGGAAAACATCGTGAGGAAACCGGCATGTCCTAGAACCGAAAATTCGAAGACATGTGACATCTACCAACCCGCACTGGGCCCGCGTGGTGGATTACGGCCCACTCCCTCTCACAGAGAGGAGGCCTGTGTCCCAGCAGTGGGAACATTTATAGGCTGATGATGATGATGTTGATGATACCTATCTATCTTTTGTTCCACTGCATAACAAACGTCTTTTTTCACACGAAGAAGACAATACTTTTGTTTATTGCATAATGACGATATCAACTTATAAGAATTTGCGTTATTAAAAGGCATGTTTTTATTGAACGTAGGTACGTCATTTCAGATGACATAACATTAATTTATGGGTGTGTTATCTGCTTATCACACGCAACCGAATAATTATCTCTAAAACTAAAAAAACAAACGTATTATTTTAACTAAGCTGTCGTCATTGCTAAACAAAGATACAGGATGTTTGGCAGAACGTTGAACATACGAAAATGGTGGATAGTTGGGGTCATCTGCTACTTACTCAGCCCTTATTATTTGGCCCTTTTTTTTTGTGTGAGAAATTATCAAATAACTTCTCCCGCTCTGCGCGGAGCAGGAGGGCGTGTCAGACTTACTGACTAAAACCCACCCGTGTTCCTTCAGTTGCCATGTTGCCAGGAGGCCACGATCCCTATCGGTTTTCTTCGAACCCCCGGCAGGCATTGGCCCTAGCGGACCCCGTCAATTCTGCTGACATCTCTTGGAGGCGCGCGTGGAACACAACGCGCCGTCGACCCGAGACTGGTCCTTATCGGACGGCGAGCTGCCCATTGCTCACCGTCCGCAAGCCCGCGCCTACGGTGGCCGGAAATGTGCCCGTGATTCCCGACGCCCAGAGCGTCTCCTCCTGATTTATTTGGCCCTGGCCCCCTGGATATTTTTTTTTAATGCAGGTTGAAATTAGGATTTAAGTATTTTTTACATCTTTCTGTTACTTATAAGAATCTGCCAATATAAAAGATTTAAAAAAAATGCCTGTTTTACCCATTTTTTTAATAAAAATTACACTTTAAAGTTAAGAAAGTTGTGAAACTAAAAGAAAGCACGGCAACTGAAGGAACACGGGTGGGTTTTAGTCAGTAAGAGTCTGACACGCCCTCCCGCTCCACCCAGAGCGGGAGAAGTTATTTGATGATTTCCCAACCAAAAAAAAAAAAAAAAAAAAAAAGGGCGCCAGGGCCAAATAAATTAGGGCTGAGTAAGTAGCAGATGACCCCACCTATCCACCATTTTCGTATGTACAACGTTCTGCCAAACACCCTGTATAACATGAAATATATAAATAATCAAAACAGGTATCGTATTTCAGTATAATTACCTAATGCAAGTGATTGGCGTCGGAAATTTGGAGCACATTATCAACAATGTTGTTGAATACGCCCTAAATATTAGTAGGTTGATAAAATTTTGTTTTTGTTAAAAAGCTCCGAAAAAAAAACATGTTATTGGAAATAGGTACTTATTATCCCACACTAGCTGCGCCCCGCGGTTTCACCCACATAAGTCTAGATCCCGTGGGAATGTCGGGATAAAAAGTATCCTATGTCCTAACCTAGGTCATGGTCTACCCATGAGACAAATTTCATCCAAATCCGTTAAGCCGTTTAGCGTGAAAGCATAACAAACACACACATACTTACACCCACGCATACACAAAATTTCGAAGTAGTCCACTTAGAACACCCGTCCGAATAGCACCTGCGCGAATAGCACCCAGCCTAGTCCACGAAGAGCACCCAGGTGTTCCTACCTACGACTCAGCTACCTACTGCTGGGATGTATTTGTTTTACAGGACGTTATTAAATGAAAGATATCGATAAAAATCACTAGAATGTTTATTAATTACACATAATTACGTACATACGAAATTTGTATAGGCGACATTTAAAAATGAAAAATAATACAAATCACTATGACAATAATTATTAATCTTACCAAATAATAACACTTCTTATTTGTTGTGCCCGACAGGGTCCATGTGAACTTCATTATTATTATTAAGACCTTGTAAACACATGTGATATGCAATAAAGATTTGAATTTGAATTTGAATTTTGTATATATCACAATCAGTCGCCACATATCACTTATATTGCAAAATCAGCCTTAATTATATCTTAGTCTATAGGCTAGGTGCTATTCGCGCAGGTGCTATTCGGACGGGTGCTCTAAGTGGACCACTTCCAAATTTCATTTAAATTATAGCATAAATTTTAGCATAAAATTATACTTTTTTTTTTATGTAACACGTCTTGCTATGGAAGAGCGGACTCTCCTAATACAGGCACTATCTGCCTAAAAGGAAGAATCCAATCAAAAATTTGTTTATATACCTGTACTTGTTTTACCAATAAACAATTTTTTTTTTCACGTTCTTTCACTTTTATAATATTACTAGCTTTTGCCCGCGACTTCGTCCACGTGGAATAGTTACTTTGGGCGTATTTATTTGGATGAGGATTAATATCATGTTTATAAAACACCTTCGCAAATAATGCATAATTTTATAACAAATTTGGTTACGTTCTTTATTAGTGATCGATGTTTGGTTAACATAAAAAGGTTATAGTGAGCCAACCTTAAAAGATAGACATATACTGTCGCAGATTTTTTTTTAGAACTTTTAATGGGGAATAATTCTGTCATACATGATTTTTGCGATACTTTAACCGTTTACGCAGCGCACGCAGCGGAAGCTCTCAAAAGGAAAAAAAAAAACGATTTTGAAACATTCTTCATTGGTGCTCCGCTCCAATTGGTCTTAGCTTGATGATACATAGCCTATAGCCTTCCTCGATAAATGGGCTATCTAACACTGAAATAATTTTCAAATCGGACCAGTAGTTCCTGAGATTAGCGCGTTCAAGCAAACAAACAAACAAACTCTTCAGCTTTATATATTAAAAAGTAATAAGTATTATAAATATATAGAAGTATATAGATAAGTTAGAATTACGCCTCTGTTTTGTTAAGTCCAATTTAGATATCTACTAATAAGGGGCGAGGCTAAATGATCATGACCATGCCATTTGGTATAATTAGACACAAATTCATTATTTGTGTATAATGAACAATTAAACACAACTAAACAACAATTAAACATAACAGGCGAAATGTGGGTGCACCTCTGCCTAACCCTTCGGGAAACACAGGCGTGTGAAGTATTTTTTTTTTTTTCTAATATTGTTATTTCTTTTCTTTCTAAATGCAAAGTGAGATATTTCTGATGAAAAAATCCACTAACCCATAACCTAACGCTCAACAATCGCACTTAGAAAAAAGTCTTAAAAACAAAAAACGAGGCTGGCCTGGCTCGGGACAGTCTTTGCCATAGCCGCTTTTTACCCTTCTCTGTAATTTCGAAGACACAGGTGTCTCCCGACACAATTCCGCTGTTGTAATTGTTGTAAATAGTAATAAAGTGTACCTAAATCGGTATCACTTTGGTTTAGTAAGACAATACCTTTATGCAACTCGGATAAACTTCTTTGTAAAAATAAAGTAAATAAAAATAGGCATAAGAACATTATTTGTCTTATATGGGTATTGATCTTCTGAATTGATAACAACCGGACTTGAATGAAATCTTATCAAAGTAGGTAGGTACAAGAAAATCTACTTTTACGATTCAAAGTTACACGAACAATAATGATGTTATTACGAAAAGCGATGAATCATAAAGACAACGTAGGACAAAGGACATGTATTGTTTTTGGCGCGGATTTTCGTTGAACCTTGTTACTCATCATTTTCATCGCACAAAAGGAAAATACAAGGAACACTTTGTTGGCGAACAGAGCCATCTGTTGTTCAGTAGCGGAAGTTTTAGGAGTTAAGTAGCGACATCTATCCTGATTATTTGTTTCAATATTTTATACGAGTATATTAAGGTTATTAATAGATGGCGCTGTCTCAAGAAATTTTAACGAAAATAAAATTACTTTTTTGACTTCAAGAGTTGAGATGGGCGTGTTTTATTTAGTCATTCAAAAAACAATCAATAATTATGATAAGCAACAAATGTATTTTATCAAGTTGAAAAGTTGCAAGTTGAAAAACAACTTAACTGTGAGGACCATTCAGTAAATAAACCGTAGGCTCAACTCTTCTATACTTCATTTGAAATAAGATTAGACATTTAAACAAACCTTTTTTACAGTCCGTTCAACCGATTCTGACTTCTATACCGTAGACATAAGGATGGCATTAAAAGCAACAAAGTGGTTACAATACCAACTGTTTACTGCAGCTGCCATTTGTCGTGCCACCAACGCAATAGAAGTCAAAATCGGTTGAACGAACTGCAAAAAAGGTTTAGTTAAATGTCTAATCTCATTTCAAATGGAGTATAATTATTACGAATTTATAGAATCTAGCTAGTGTTTATCAGGTAATGTAAGTCTGCCTACCCGGCAGTAGGCAAAAAATGCCCAATCAGTCAGTACATTACTTATTAATCATCGGCACTTGATTCATCACAAATTCAGAATATTCACCTCAAAAAATGCGATTTTCTTCTCCGTAATAGGTGACTAACTGAGTAAAAGCATGTAGGTAACCAAACTGATAAAAGTATTTATTTTCCAAGCAAACGGCAAGCGTTAATGTCGCGATAATGCTTAGATAAGATAGTTATGTCCTAATTTCCACACCTAATTGTATTATTATAAATCGATCGGATTTTATATCAGACGAACGGGTAAGCAAACACGTTCGTAATTCAAATTTTAAAACTAAACGATACAGTGTGCCCAGGTTATTTTGACAGATTTGTAATATGCAATCCAAACGTAAATGTCAACAATCATGTCAAATTCAATTGTCTCACATTTGAATATATTAGATTTCATTAATGAATGCCTATGTAATAGATCAATGCTTCGATCACTAATCATAACAAATCCTAGGCGAGACAAAGAATGTTTTAACTCAAACAATCCATTGTTCTGATCAGATGACATCGCCTCGCTATCAGCTGCTACTATCAACAGTCAACATGACATCACCATTCCTGTCTGCCCTCAGCCATTAGAATATAGTAATTTGTACATTCGTCACTGCATGCAAAAAACAAACATTACTACCAGCGTTAAAAGATATGAAATGTCCAAAAAAATACAAACAATGAGAGGTCACGCTTAAATGGCCGCTCACACGTTCCGTAAAGCCTAATCCCTTGAACTTGAGCAGGCGGAACCGAGGTAAACAAACGTCGGGCAACCCGTTGACGCGCATTTGTCATTTGGAACGCACGCGACTCGCTAGCGCCAGTGTCGTACGCGCGCGCACCGCGGTTAATACGAACGCGACCAAAAATTCGCAACTTAAAAAAAACAAAACAACAACAAATCATTCAGTTTTCTTTCGAAATTCAAACTGATAATAGTGCATTCGGCCAGTGAGGAAATAGGTTATTTTAGAGTGTGTGTGTTTCGGATAATTAAGTGATTGTGATTTTTTGTTGTTAATTTGAAGTCATTGTTGTGGTTCATGAAGGAAATGACGGCAGTATGACCGATAAGCGGCTGATACAGCGAGTTTACATGCTGGTTGAATAAGCAATTTAGAGATTTCGTTGGTAACTTTGTCACTTTGTTTTATATTTATAATTTTTTATATTTTATGACATGTGCGACAGAAAATACCTTTTCTTATTTTCTGCCGGCCATCGACACATCGAATTTCAAATTGTAATCTTTATGGTTTGATTTGTTTACCTATTGTCTTCGATCGTAATGTCAAACTTTTGTATGCTCTTTTATAATTTTGTTTTCGCTAATATAAACTCTTATATTTAAAACTAAGGATGTTACTGAATACCGTTATTGTTATCGTTCCTAGGCAACCAATTGTTTGAGCTAACGGTTCTCACGTGTAACTAGGTAGGTACCTAGTTTTAATTGTTCTAATAAGGTAGATCTACCTATCCACCTGGATGGCTTCAGTCTTTGGTCAGTATTAGGAACTCTGTACAGACACAACACGTAACAAGTAACAAAGTTCAAATTTATTCAAGGCTGCGGTGTGCTGTGATCTTAAATGATTATGATCAAGCACGTATCTCTAATACCTACCTAACTTTTAGACCTTAGTTAAAATAAGAATGAAATGTGACAGCAGTAGGTATACGATATTTCGAGATCTAGTAACTACTTAGTATTCGAAATTATTTATTTATTTTATTATAATTTTATAAGGTAGCTATGATATAAATCGTGTTACGTGTCTCCCTAATAAATTCCAAACCTGATCTGAAATTATATTAAGTAATAGAACAAATCATATTTTAAATCGACGGCAACACAACGAAAAGCTATTTTATTGGAATTTAAATTAAATTTATATCGTCGGTATTACGTACCTACACGTATTGCTATTGTTCTGAGGTCTCGTAATGTCGATTTCCATCACATAGGTGCCTATTCTCAGCTAGTTCTAACCTACTAGGTGCATACCTACAGAGCTGCAGTTCAATGAATTACGATCGATTTTGATTTGCCATTCAACCATACACTTTGGCCGCATTCCGAGTCACGCTAAAAGTGATAATATCGCGAATCCAACCAAATTTAATAGTCACAAAATATAAGGGTTATTGAGGATTAATTGTGACTGGACTTTAGTCGGATTCGCGATATTATCATTTTTGGCGTAAGTCGGAATGCGGCCTTTGAAGGCAGCGACCGTTGAGACGTAATCTGTGGTAGGTAGGTACCTTCCTAAAGTTCGTTTTTTTCTATTAATATTTTTAATAAATGGCAAGCAAAGCCGATGTCGACTATTCTGCCAATGTATAAAGTGAGCTGGAAAACAAGTGTGGACGATTTTTTTTTTTTTTTTTTTTAAATTTCGTTTGTTATCGTTCGTTTTTTAATCCCAGATAGTAATTTGACAGGTGCTAATGTCAAACTAAATAAAATTGTAGAAACAAACAAATCATTCACTACCTGTCTACCTACTTACCTACTAAGTGTACCTACTTGTAAAAGTAGGTAGGTACAGGATAGGTACCTATAATATGCAATTTTTTTTTCAAAATATATTCGTGAATCGTATTTATCCGCAGTATCCAAACATTTTTTTTTTTTACCAAATGTACCTATGTATTTTTTGTCGAAACTTTCATTAAATTTAATTTTTGCATGAAAAACCTCCACCATAGAACAGAATAAACAAATAAACCTCGAAAATAAGGTTAAGTATAAGTACCTACCAGGTTTTCAGGTTTCAAACGGATGCCTATAGACCGATACGTACCTAGATAATAATATTATTTACCATAAGTACCTACATAGTCAATTTATCGATGTGCACGATAGCCATTACAGCTGCAGTCCTCCTCACTGCATAAAACATGACATTAGGTATACCTACCATAACAGCCGTCTATTCGTCGTAAAAATCTCACCGCGTAAGGCCGGGGCCGCACTGGTTCGACAACGGCGACGGAACAAAATAATAAACTTCGCTTGTCGTTTCTGCAGTGCGCCCACCGACATGCGACATAATGTTTATATGAGTTAGTTTTTACGAAATCGCCGTCGCGTCGCTGTCGCCGTACCAGTGCGGTCCCGGCCTTAACGTAGGTTGAGTGAGCTTGTCATTAGTGTCAGTCCCTAGCATCAGGTGGAATGACAGCTCACTTCACCCAAGTTTTCACGGTAAGATTTGTTTCAGAATTGACCACCAGCACCCTAATTGCGTAACACACTTTCAATCACAACAGATATTTTTGAAAGAATTGGCTAATAAATAGGTTTGAAAAAATCGTCTGCTCTTATCGCAATGAACGTCGGGTGAATTGTCAAAATGAAACCCATTGCGATCAATTGTCATTTTATGTGTGTTACGTAATTAACCCACAGATACCTATCGACTACGATCGTTCTGCACTATTATAAGATTGTATGACTAGACTACCACGAATGCATGCCTGGAATGACAAAAATCCAGTTTTTACTTGATTTATCGTTGACAGCCTGAGTCATGCATTCCTGGCATTCTCCTGTTCTGTGACTTCTTGCGAGTTAAGTTTAATAGCTCGAATAATAATTAGGCGTCTTTTAGATACCTGATTACCTACTATGCTTAAGCCGACCAAGACATTAAAGACAACAGCACAGTCGACGGAAGAATAGACAAAATGACAGATAAATAAACAATCGAATCTGTCATTTTGTCTATTCTTCCGTCGACAAAAACCGTTTCTATTGTGGTCATGCTGGATTGGATGTGGCTTTATAAGCCGCTTACCGTTTTAGGTCCCGTCACATATCTACCTAAGTACTTTACCTAGGTTCGTTATACCTAATATCGTATTCCTAGGCACCCGTTAATTTATCGGCTGTTGACGCACGTCTAATTATTCAGCTTGATTACCTAACTTGCTAGGGCCTGGTAGTAGCTATACACTGTTCCAAAACAATTTGACGAAAGTGTAACAAACGAATAAATGGGTCACACACATCACAGAACATAACTGTGTGCAAATTATAGTGCCACTTATAAATTAAGACGCAGATATATGCCAGTGACCATGAGTGGTTAGCTTGCTTGTTCTGTACTGAGCTCACGCAACGCGTCGTACGTCCAGCCAGTAATAGGACTCGCCCATCAAGGAGCGCTGTCCCAAATTAGACGCATTATTTATTTTTTTGTACTTAAAACAAAAGGTATTTTATAAAACACATATACTAAAAGATCAATAATAAATTATATTTAAAATGGTGAAGATTTTAAGAAAAATACACTTGATAGATTTTGCGTGATCCTCAGTTTTTTATCCGCATTAGACATAACTTTACAAATTTAATTCCACAATGTAATAGAAACATAATCTTAAATATTCCTAAATTAAGTTATTAAGAAAATTCTCTAATTTAACATATATTTTTTCCAAATCTTTTAACACTACTCGTTTAGACGTGATCTTCAGTATATACAATCATTCAAACTCGGTTATCGCCGCCTTAAGAAATTAATTTTGATTAGAATATTATGTATTCTAATCAAAATTAATTATCTATATACCCTCATCTTAAATCACCGATGTTTTTCATTTGAGAATTGAGGTTATTTCCATAACCTTGTGGGAATTTAACCTGCACAGATTTGTTGACACTTTCTTCAAAAACTTTTAGAACAGGGTGGGTGTACTCAAGTAGTTTTCTCTACAAAAGTACAGTAAGACTACCAATCATCATACATCATACTGTGTGCGATCGATGTTCAAAGATAACCGACTATCAGAATATTGGGTCAGGTACTGTAAAGGTTAATATTGTTTTGCACATTATCAGCTATCAGATTGGTTTTCGATGCTCGACGAGTAAAATTAAAATCTTTTTCATGCCCTGAATGCTCTGATTAACGATACGGTTGTTACTTTGAAGCCGCCTGTTTTTTAGCTGGGAAATTATCAAATAACTTCTTCCGGCTCTGAGCGGAGCGGGAGGGCGTGTCAGACTCTTACTGACTAAAACCCACCCGTGTTCCTTCAGTTGCCATGTTGCCGGGGGCCACGATCTCCCCCTTTCAGACTTCGCAACCCTGGCAGGCATCGGCCCTAGCAGACCCCGTTAATTCTGCTGACATCTCTTTAAGGCGCGCGTGAAACACAACGCGCCGTCGACCCCGGGCCTGGTCCTTATCGGATGGCGAGCTAGGTACCCATTGGTCACCGTCCGCAAGCCCGCGCTTACGGTGGCCAGAAATCGGCCTGCGATTCCCGACGCCCAGGGCGTTTCCTCCTGCGGCGGTTAGAAATTTGCCTCTCCCTCACGTGTTCCGCCTCCTCCTTCGCGAGCATTACTGCCGGACGCGAGAGATCACCGCCTGGCAGCATATTATAAAGTGTCACTGAAACGGAGCAGAAACACTAATATTGCGACCATTGGTTTCATACCAGGGACAAAGACAGTTCCCGTATTTTTACGAGCATTCAAATAACTATCTAATCTCAGTCTCAAACTGCCCAAAACCCAATCAAATTACCTACATTTTTGACAAGTTTTTGTGTCGCTGAGATCGCGATTTGAATTTGAGCGTTTTTTTATGTAGGTACGAGAATCGGCTTTTTGGTAACAGTTGTAGCCCCAAGCAGGCTTGCACCCAGCTGGGTCATCACCTCTACGACAACCACAATCGCCCATGTATCGCATACCAAGCGTAAGCATCACTCACCTGACTGAGGTAAAATTCCTTGTTGATCTCTTGAGTTTTAACTGAAAGAGTTGAGTGTAAGTTTCTAAAGGGTTAATGCAACTTAGGCCTAGATTTATAAACATTACTACCGCCGTACTTTGGCTAACCGTTGAAGCCTATTCAGATAAGCGATATCGCTGTCGCACCCGCTGATACTGGTTCGCCTTCTGGTTAGTCACTTTAAAAGTTTGGACCATATCGCTAACGAGCGCGACTGCGATATCGCTTATAACCTTTCAACTGTCATTAACAAGACACAATGAAATTTTAATTGTTATCTACCTCAATGAGGCGTCGTAACAGATGATAACTGAATAGGCCTTAATTTCTATCACTGTCAAACTACAAATGCAAGATAGAGACGGAAACATTTCTAAGCTAAAGCACGTGTTTAATAAAGTGTGTATACTTAGCTAAAGGACTTAATAAAAAAGTTTATATTTAATATTATAAAACTTACTAGAACCTTTGCTTATTAGAGCCACAAAGCCCCTATTTCTGGCCACAGTACGACAAGGTGCAAAGTTTAATCATTTTCACGCAGAAGTAAACGGTTCCCAGTTCATCGCGTGGATATTAATTCTTCCAGTCCATGTGCCTACAATGTTTGTAAACTGTCAAACGCTCGTCAAATACCATTTTCGTGTGTTTAAAAAACATACATGCACGCTGTCAAACAAGTTTGACAAACTTGACGTCAGTTTTACTCAGCCATTCACACTGTTTGACAATACAGTCATGGATTTTAATGAAAAACTGGATGATTTTGAAGTTTTTTAATACTGATGCATATTTCCATTCTTTGTACAGCTTTCCTCGAATCTACTTAATCTGTCATTGGACCCAAAAAGTACCAATTCAGTAAACAAATTTCAGTTTTATTGTCTCTGGTTGAAAGACCACGCTATATCTTGCGTACATGACCACCTCTTCATTACCAGTACAATTAATTCGACATATCACACAACAATCACTTAAGTCAGAATAGATTTAAACAGACAATAAAATATTCTCCCAACAGTTTCTCTTCTATGTAAGCAACTACATATTATTTCAGACGAAATTAGTAGTTATCGTTGATACTTGGCAGTGAATCCACGTCGATAACTCGATTCTTCACTCCTGCCGAGATACATAACGCTATGTACCGCGGTTTTCGGGGCGCCACCAACGTTCAGATTTATTACCATCGTAGGCATATAATAAATGTCGTAAAATATTAATAGAAAAAATAAATTGCTTTTCTTGTGGTATATTAAATTCTGTATGTTTCCGCTTCCTGTGAAATCTATCTTCCTTGATTTTGTGATTGTTTTAACAAAGAAGATGGACAGCCTTCGATTGCACTTTAAAATATTGTGACGAGTCAAAAATCATGAGAGCCTATTTAAAATATTACACACGTTATTGACCGACTTATCTCTTACAACATACCACTCGTCAGTCTGCAAACTGAACCTCATTTCATCCCCAAATGACAAGTCGAATCAACGCTACGCAAGCACTGACATCGCTTTGCAAATTGAAAACTGCCGTTCAAGAAAATTAAGAGGGCTTATACAAAAATTTGGCAACGTAGCAAATTGATGTCATATATTTTGCTGTTTTGATTAATTTGGCAATATTACTGTATGGAAATATGAAATGTGGCTAACTAGCGAACTAGAATATTAATAATGAATTGCAATTATAACACTGAATTTGATCTTGTAACCGTTTTAGGTGTAAAAGAGGCATTTGGAAAGTTTCCAAATACTTTTTTTATATCTAAAACTAAGTATTCGGTGTTACGATATTAATTATTGCATTTTATAATCAATATTTTAGTTCACTAGTTAGCCACATTTCATATTTCCATACAGTAATATTGCCAAATTAATCAAAACAAGTAAATATTTGACAGCTATTTGCGACGTTACCAAATTTTTGTATAAGCCCTCGTTATCACTGCCTCACTGCCTGTGTTAATGATAGATGGCGTTATTCCTGAACCAGATGTAAAAGTCATCTTTTAAGAACTCGAAGACGCTGTAACTTAGTCAACGTAGATATTGCTCGTCACCCACTCACACCCACAAACCTAATTAGAACCAGAGAAGACAGGTAGTTTCATCACCGATACCATCCAAAATTACATAACACATCATAGCATCAAGCCTGTTTTCCCCGAAAGGTTAAGCAGTGGTGGTACATATAGTACACCCACATTTCGCCAGTTATGTTTAAGTCCCGTGTAATAGGAGGCGATTCTGTTGCCATCAACCGGGCACAACAAATCCAGAGTCCGGGCTGTTACTAAGGTTCTTCATGGAAAAACTATTCATGGAAGACCACTAAACCAACGAGGCAGTCATTCCAAATTACAGTCTTCATTATCATCTCCCAACCCAAATCTTTCTTCTCAAACATTACCCAATTAATCTCATTTCATTCCATAGCGTTTCTTCAATAACACCGCACGTACGCGAACCACTTGAGTCATGCTTTCACGACTCTGAGTCAACCGCTTGTTTTGGTAAAAAACGAATCAAAGGCATTTTATGACTGGTTAGTGGTTAGGAATTATTGGAATTCTTATCTTAGGAATATGTGGAACTGGATTAACAGGACTGCCGTTATGGAGCAGGACTTAATTAGAAGGAATTTAATAACGAACCTTGGTTACCTTAATCTCGAACTTCGGGTATTCAGAATAACGATTAAAGATGAATTCGATTTCATACAAGACGGGACCATTATGGAACCAGTAGACGTTAAAGATTGTATTATATAAAAAGATGATAATTTTTCATGATAAACAGTCACTGACGTTTTTGGTGCTGTGAGACCTCAATCCATCATTATTAAGTCAGAATAGACAGAAACAAAAGGCAGGTAAAAAAAAAATAGGCAGTCATGGGGACTGCCGACAGAAGTGTAAACTTAAAACTGATATTAGCGCCATCTATATTTTAAAGTACAGCACTACGGCGCGAGCATGTCGGTGACGCAAATCCATAAGTTTATCCCCTACCAAAACTCACTCAACGTGCCTAAAGAAGTTTTCACTTCAAAATATTGGGGAAGTCATCCCTCTCTTGAGGCTTCAATGCTTTCGTCACTTTCAGAGTTCCTAAAATGAAAAGAGAAAGATAACATAAAGGAGATCATCTTTTCCAACGACGAGGTTGTCTTCAGATTCTTCTCCGTGGTTATCATGATGAATCAGACGAACTGTTGATATTAAACAAAACTCCTTTGAAACTACAGGAACATTCAACGTTTCAGTAACAATAACACTACAGTAATAACAAGTATTTACGTTGTTTTCCTCAAACGTGACCACGAACAAAGTCCCTATATACGCTGAAGTCCTTTCATTTTAAAAGTAAACAGCAGTTCTTAAGCTAATTGGCGCCAAAGCAAATGTTGCTGTGAACTAATTCATTTGTTAAACAAATACGGAATGACAAGCCACAATGCACTCTTTGTGATCAACATGATCGCATGTCGATGCGATTATGACGATCATGGTTTATGCATTAGGGAAGTGCTGTGTTAGTGCATTGAGGAGTAAAAGTATCCAGATTGTTAACTCTGTTCAGTCTTCGTTTATCATGTTTTTCAATCCATCATGGTGTTCTGCTATATCAGTCAAAACAGTCTGTGTTGAAAATAATAATGAAATAGCTATGACGTCTTTTGCTCACCTCAACTGATATTACAAGCCACATTCTTAGTTTGGGTACCAATTAAAATTATGTGTGTGTAAATAATGATACCACATATACACACAATTCCATATAACTACTTTTTTGTGTTTACATAGCAATTAGCTAATAAAAGAACGTCAGAAACTGAAGCTGTAGCTTTTGCGCAAATAATTTTATCTCCTGCATATTTTATGGCATCAAATATTTACAGTCTTTAAGATAAAACATTTTATGATCTACAGCGAATAACATCAGAATTACATGACAATGACAACATGAACGAAAAACAAAACGTCTTTTTACGAATGCCTTTTCTCATGCTGTGTGAGAAGTACGTATCTCGCAATCCATCTAGCAATCTAGAACTTCATGACACAATCTATTGTTTGTTAACAATCACGTATGGAAACAACAAGCAAATGTTTAAGAACAAAACACGGCGCAAGCGCATGATGATGTCGAATATCAAAACAACGGACGAAACAATGATGAAATTGTTTACGGAACGAACGTAAAAGAACAATATTTATATCCCAACGTGATATAATAAGGGAACTCTTTATTTAATAACAATATGCTGGTTAGATGTAAACTTGGAACTATTTTTGTTCTGGTTTCAGTAGGTTAGTGACGAATTTGTGGCGTGTTTTACGATTTGGAATGCAAATAATGCATTTAGTTTCAAGACAGTTGTTTAGGTCATAAAGCCTTTGTGCAAGTTTTTGGTTATATTCACGAACAATACAAAACTGCTCGGAATGTTAATCTCAGTTCTATTCCATATCGTCAATCAGCTAAAAGACGTCTACTGCTGCCCTGCTGGATATATGCCTTCCCCAAGCATCCCCACGAGCACAACGGCCGGTTCTGCGCTTCTTGCATCCTTAATCTACAGGGTGGCAGGGATATCGATGCACAACCTGTTTCCCATCGATGCAGTACATGATTCTGGACCCCGTGCCTTGAAATTCTTCGTCGATTATTTCAAGTCTGGCAACCAGTCTTACCAAGGGGTATCGTATTACCCAGTAACTGGGTTGTGCAGGTCAGATAGGCAGTCGCTCCATGTACAATACAGGTATTCAACTGCATCTGGTTATACTGGAGCCGACCCCAACGTAGTTGTTGCTACACCTAAGGACGCAGGATGACTAAAAATCGCGACGTGACTCCTCAAAAAGTATTAATGAACTTTGGCTCGTATTTGCAGTTTTGTCGTATTTTCTACAAGTATTTTCAATATTGGTAACTACCATATAGGAACATGTCTTTGTTTAAGAACAGCAAACTTTCTCTTATGTTTATTGACAGCACAATAGTTGTTGGTAACCGTTTGAAACGTTTGTTAGCCAATTAACATAACCGCTTTTGCGCTATTTTGATTCTTAGAAAAGAAATAACATACCTAAGGGGCCGTTCAAATATTACGTAAGCAGATTTATTACAATTATTTACCCCCCCATCCCCCTTGTCAGCAAAAGTAAGCAAAGCTCTTACCCCTTCCCCCTATGCTTACGTAAACATTTTTCAATTATAAATGTATCTTTTTTTATTTATGATTATAATGTTATATTTATAATTTCAAAAATAAGAATAGATTTAGGATAGAGATTAGATTTTACTGATACAGTATTCAACATAGAGTAAGGGACAAAAATATTATAATCTTATGAACATAACAAACTTATTTTAAATTTTTGGTACACATATTAAATTCAAATTAACAGTCTTCAGTCCATGAAACCCGAATCCATGATTCTAAGTTTTCGATAACATTAGATTGCTGCTCAGTGTTGTGAATCTGCTCACTTTCATCCGATTTTGGAATGTCTACGTCGTTCTCATCGAGCCATTCAACATCATGGTGCTCTAAATTTTGAATAATGCACATCAGTTCATTAGCACGACGAGCAGCGACTCTTACAGGTCTAATTTTCTTATCAGTGTGCGTGTTTTTTTTTTTATGGATCTTCTCGATGTGACGATTTAGTGACTTGACGGAAGCATGATAAAGACCACACGTTTTGCATGTTCGACTTGATAGCCTCAATTTTACCGTCGGACAAAAATAATCGTAGGGCATTTGGAGGAAATCTTTGAGTGAAGCACTTAAGCGTAGAGCTAAATTGACTGGAAGATCAAGAAATTGCCCTCCTTCATCCAAAACCAAGTCATCAACTGTTTGTTTTACTTTTACAGGTGGTGGAAGAAACCTGTTGTCTAGTAATCTGAATAGGCCACTTCTTGGACGACAGCATTCTGTATTTCTACATTTTACAATTTGAAGCAAGTATTGGCTTTCACGCACATGTTCTGAATACCATTTAATGTCTGGGAAATCAGGAACATCTTGTTCACCAGCTCCAACATATTTTGCAGTAACATTATAGCCATCAATTTCCATTAAACTCCATACTTCAGCTAATACATTTCCTGCAAATTCGAAATTAGATCTTTCTAAATGTTCATCAATTGTAACGCCACGTTCATCCAAATGAGACCCAAAATGGTCATGAGGCAATATTAAACCAGCCAGTTCCCGACTAAGAGGAGCCATTCTGCGTTCTACTCTGTTATACGCACTTCTTCCAGGAGCATTGGTAGCTAAAAAAAATGCATCGAGATCATGTCGCTTAAAGTGTTGTATAGCAAACCCTATGACTTTTTGATAACGCGGATTTTCATCTGGCCCTCCATCAACCGTCATGATTACCACTGGTTTTACTAGTCCATGGTCAGTTTTAGCTAATGGTCGAAACTCTTCAAGTTCGAGAAGCGTCTCGAAATCCTGAGCATGAGTATGAGCAGTAGATGAACTATGCTTTCCACTTCGAATAGCGATGTATGTTGGTCCAGAATATCCAACAGCTTGCGGTTGTCCTAGCATACTGGAAGTGATTTTGATACCAGCATAAACAGATGGTATTAATTTATGACGTTCAGCGATTACCCAATCGTGGTCAGGCAATTTGATTCTATATTCCATGTGCATTAAAAGAGGTGCTTGCTTATTTGCCGCAGTTACGCCAATAGGGACTCGAGCTTTATCATCTTGAGATATGAAAAATACTTGATCTGGTCCAAGTATGGATGCTATGTTCTCTAAATAATGGATTGATGTTTCAGCGAACTTGCTATCTAAGTGGCTCTTGTGGTGATCAGTTTGAGCCCGAATGAGCTTAACAGGGACTGTCGATACATGTCTTCGTCCTTCTACAGAATTAGATTTTCTGGGAATCAAACGAAGATATGTCCCACTGCGACTAATATCAAATCCTATTTTACGTAATTCATTTGTGAGTTCATCAAGAGTTTTTACGCTGCGAATAGATTCCGTTCGTCTTCTATCATCTGCTGCACTCCCAAATAAAGCTATATCCGCAATTGTTTTCAATAGTGATGGTTGATTGCTTTCAAGATTAGGGCGTCCCACTGAATCCCTCAGAGATAGTCTTTTTTTTATTTCTGGATTTTCATGACAAATATCTTCTAACTTTCTTTTCATACCATCCCTGTGTTTCTTCTGGGCAACTGCGTTTTGAATCTTCCTGTTTAAAGACTGTTTTGATGTTTTTATTTCCTCGCGCAACTTAATGATCTGTTTATCAACTTCAGCACGGCTTGGCATAGTATCTCTGGCAGAATACAAAGCATTCAGATTTTTTTCGAGTAGAGCAATCTTATTTTTCATAGCTTCCTGAGAAGGTTTTGCTCTCTGTTTATCTGCATTATCATTATTTTCGCATTGCTGTTGTGATTCATTACCGGGTTTTATTTTATCTTCTTCCTGTTTTTTGATATTTGAAGCTGGCTGTATAATTTGTGTTTTTTCTGCAGGTTTACAGGTAGTCGTTGCCTAAAAATAAAAACTTTCTATGGGTTCTGTTAAAGATTCTCTTATTAAGCTACATAAATACAAAGTATGTGATAAAAAACTGCATTTAAAGATTATTTAAAGCCCTATGGCTTTAATAATAATCTTTAAAGCCGGGAATCGAACCCATCACATACAGAAAACTAACACCCTGTATTTTGTAACCAATTGACGGAGTCAATCTTAAAAAATAAATCTGTATAATGAATATTACCTCTATACTTTGAGATAGGCCATAATATTTTCTAATCATAAAACGTTTAAATTATTGTTACAAAATGTAAAGAGAAACTTTTTGGCGATTTCTAATATTTCTAGTACTCATAAGTACCTAAAATGATTTCGTCACTCACCTTGGAAAAAAAATGTAGTAGATTGGATTTATTCTTAGTCACCGCTTGCAATTCTTCTTCAATTCTCTTAGATACAATAATATCTAGTTCCTTGTCGGACTTTGCTTGTAATTTATAATTTCGCCACACTTCGTTAACTAACTTTTGTACATTTTGTACTTTCGTACTTGTATGAGATTTTTTAAAACTTTCAAACAATTTTTGGTATAACTTGGATTTGTCTATTTGAAACGACATCTTATTTAAACGTCAAACTTTGGCTAATGGAATCAATGGTAACACAAATGTTAACTTGCTTTGCTATGCTTACAATACGTCTACGCGCTATAGTATCCAAACAAAACAATACACTGACAGAGGAAATTTAGACAAGTGAATAGCGCGCGGTAATTCCCCTAATCGGTTCTAAAGCGAGTGCCTAAACGTATGCATTACTTGCGGGAATTCTCGAAAATGCGTTTCGTTTTCAAGCATAGATAATGTGAGGGTTGCCATTCGTGTAAAAAAGTAAATAACTACCGATGACGTAATCATCATCTAGACTCCCCTACCCCCCATGTCATCCAAAATAAGCAAAACAAAGACCCCTCCGCCCCCCAATAGTGCTTACGTAATACTTGAACGGCCCCTAAGTACTTCTTTTTTTCTGTGGTTAGTGACTAACCTGGTGTCAGAGTTTTAAAGCCGCCCATGGGCCTCTGACTTGGCTTCTCCTACCCTCGAGAAATATCTCTCAGGCAAGGTTTCCTCACGATGTTTTCCTTCACCGTGTTTGAAGCAAGTGATAATTATACAATACACACATGAATCCGAAAATTCAGAGATGCGTGCCTTGGGTTCGAACTCGAGACCTATGGAACCTCAAGTACATAAGAGTCTCTTTTTTTATTAATTCTATCTGTCCATAATTTGCAGATAGGTTGCAGAGAGCTTGCATTACTTGTTAAGTGCCTGCCGTTTGATCGCCGCTTTCCATTCTTTTCTCACATTTGCATGGATCAGGCTAGCTTGATCTTAGCTGTGCGGTTAGTGGAAGTGCTCAGGTGCGGTTTGGTCACGTGCTGTTGAAATCAGTGCTCTTAGTGGAATACCTCTAATGTCTCACCCCAATTATAAGCTACATTGTTTTGTTTGTCATACAAATCATAATATCAACACGCAGATTAACATCATCCATTGAATCATTTGAATCGTTAGGTACTTATGCAAAAGCACTTGCAGTTTCTCTTGTAACCTTTAATGTTAGCCACTATTTCGATGTCACATTTACTTCACTATTCTGTAAATTTTATTCACCATTATATTTACCCTTCATCTTGTTTGTCTATTAATCATTAGCTGAACGGACGTCTTTAGGTCAAGGTCATAAAGCAAGGGAACCGACAAAATACCAGAGTTATTTATGTCTAGTTAGCTTCTTTTATTTTAATTAGATCTTGCATAACTTTCATTCTTATATAATCAGTTATTTTAACATGATTGATGCTGTTGGCAGTTTCAGGCACATTGCAATGCAGTTTTTAATCTAGGATACTTAGGCATTCATCGTCCATACGTTTCATCTAGTTTAGCAATCTATTAAAAGATTTCCACTTTCATGACCTTGTCTTCTCCGAGGCTTTGCCTTCAGCGTTGAGGTGCTCTAAAACATTTCTGTTCACTAACCCCCTTATTATTAGTAGTAAAATTGTGCCAATCTGACAAATGTATGGTTAATCTGAAGCATAAACTGGTTGTAACTTTACTCCGCGTTTATTTGTACTGCGGTAAAAGATTTAACATACGCGGTAAAAGAAAATTAACACTAGGGTGCATCAGAAAAAGCAAATCACCCACGTTACCATGCAGGGTAAAGTCACAGCCTAGTAAAGCTAATAGTGTTACCATAACCCATGTGGGTTAATCTCGTCTTTCCACATGACTGCTCTGTAACTTTGAATCGTTCAGCGCTCAACGTTGAACAGAATACATGCATTTTGTATCGACACTCGAGTTAACAAAATGTTTTCATCAGTTCCAACAATATTGAAGAATTTGATGATCGTTATTGTTTCTATATTTATAATACTTAAATATTTAGTTTTTAATTAGTTACCTTGTGTTTCGTTTACGTACTTGTGGTGTTTATGATTTAATTTTCTATGAAGCTTCTCATCCCAGTCTGTTGCTGGACATAGGAGGACTTTTTTAGGTTTCCCTTCAACAATCACGCCTACCAGATACTTCCTTGCGACTCTGAACTGAGCATTATTCTGGTCTGTACATCTTTCAGGAGTGTTATCCAATTCTTCTTCCCAACTAATAATTAACTCGTCTTCTCCAACAGTCGGTCCAGCGACACACATGACCATGACCAACTCAATACCACGTTAGCTTGATGATTTCGGTTACAAAGAAGTTATTCTAAAAAATTCTGTCACGTGAATTTAGTCACGTCAGCTAACTGGGTAGTTAGAAGTTACTCACATTTATGAGAATATTACCAAAACGATTCAACTCAACTCAACTCAACTCAACTCAAAACATTTATTTCAATTAAACCATTTACAGGCACTTTTGAATTGTCAAGGAATCGGTCAGTCAGAAATAGGTATGAAGCTAGTTGCCCATTCCAAAGCGTAGTAGGTACCTATGGAGAAGAACGGGCAAGAAACTCCACGGACACTCTTTTAAATAAAAAATTGTTACAAAATATTGGTTACATTATTCATGTTGAAATTATACATGTGAGAACAATGTAGAAAGACGTGCACATGAGAAGCGTCCGTAGTAAAAAGATAAAAAAGAACAATTAAAAAAAAAAAAAAAAAAAAAAAAAAAAAAAAAAAAAAAAAAAAATTGATTGATGCATTTAAGTATACCTGGAAATGTGTGAATAAGGTAACATACAAGAATATCATCAGGAAACAACTGTAATATTATTTACATATTTATACAATAAATAACATAGAATACAGTATACAATATAACAATACCTGCAAATGACAGTTCATAGTCGTATGATAATTTATATGGCTTCACATTCTGCGCCAAGTCTGATTTACTGTAGTTTGTTTTGAAAGTATTGACATTCAACTGAGATAAGTAGTCAATTCCTGGATGATGGAATGGAACTAAAAGACCATCTAAAGGCGAAACTCCTTCGTACCAAAAAGTTCTAAAAGATACCTCGGTCATAAACTGAAAAAAAAAAACGAACACGATCATAAGGGATTCGAAAATAGAAAACCAATTTTTGAAAATTCAAAGGAATGTTAGTTTTTTTTTTCTTGTTGAAATAAGGTGTTTACACAACAACTCAATCGAACGATCTGTTTTAGATCTCGACCACAGATTGACAGGACCAATTACATGGTATTCACTATGTCTATCATCGTCAAACATTGTTATCCCGGAAAATTGGATTCTGTTTGATGAGCAAATGTTTCTTTACATATTGGCCGACTCTTCGGATAACATGACGTCACTGGAATCTGTAACGTATGTAGCTGACGTTATTACTGCGTTTACTTACGTTTCGACGTAAACTTAGTCCTAGCGAATTTGCCTCAAATAGTTATTAGTTATTAAATTATGATAATAAGTACATAGATATAGTAGGCATTATTAAATACGCATCGAATCCATAATGAAGTTTTCTAATACGTATGGTGATAGAACATAAATAAAAGTAGGAAGTAGACGATTTTTTTAAGCAAATTGTGTAGTGGTTCTGGCTTATATCACAAACATCATAACAGACAGTTATAAATTAAAGTTGTACATCAAAAAATACTCCGAGTTAATTAAAATAAAAAGCATAAAAGATTTAATATTCATATGAATTAATTAATTTTAATGAAATATCACGAATGTCATCACACGGGATAACCCAAGGTTGGCCGCTCCCTTACAACATAAAATGTTTATTTTTATGCGCCATTTTATTAACTCCCCGCCATTAACGTAACTGTCATTTTTTTATGTTGACGTTAATTCAAATTATTCTATGATGGGAGCATTGATGACATCATTTCTTCATAAAGTATTGCTTTTATTGCAACGTCCAAAATCTATCTCCCTCTTTTTTATTGATGGCCAGTGTTGACACCGTTTTGAAGTATAATACTAGCTACTTACATTTTCGTTAGGTGCTTGGTTTTTCCTTCCTTTCCCGAAAGCTGTGTTGAGGGTGGCTAAGACAGTCGTTCCAAATTGAGAATAGATATAAATATAGAAGACAATTCATACATTATTCTATAATATTTTGTTTATTTTTTATTCTAAAATAACAAAGCTTTTGTCAAACTGTCAATCACTATGTAACCCCATTGTAAGATATCAATGTCTCCGACGTTAACATCGTTGCCAGATTTTCGTTGGCATTCTATTCGTTAAAATAAATTAAACTGTTAATTAAATACAACTGAAACTACTGGTTACTAGCACTGTGTATTGATTATTTTGAAAATCTAAAACGAAAAGTTTTGTACCTACAAGATTTAATTTCGAAAACGCCATTTTTATTTGTTCAACGTTCCATTTTCAAAGATTTTTTTTAAAGGTCACTAATTGCTGCATTTGGGTCGACTTTCTAATCTATGCCCTATGCTCGCAAGCTGTCATAGATAACCTATATCGCTGGCACTCTGGCGCTGTTTATCTCTGTTTTTTACGCGCCACCTTGAACATACCTTACAGATTCTGTTACTAAACAGTGATGAGGAAGAGTAAGGGGCTTGATATTTCAATAATAAATCATACCGGCGCCAATTCAAGGCAAATATCGAACTATGTAAATAAAACGCACAGAGAAGGGTGACCTAGATTTTACTGTTCTAGGTTTTTTCCGAAGAATTACAGCTGGATTGGGATACTGTTTATTATTTTGTGCAAAAATATATTGCGAATAGTAAGGATTATTACGAAAAATAACAAATGGAAGCTATTAAGCGCATGCGGTGAAATAAAATTGTACTTAACGCAATGGAGTGTGTATTTTTCTTTAAAAGTGAACGTTTGGATAAAACCTCTTGTTCTTTAGTTATGTATTTTAAAAAAACTTGCCGGATTGAATCAGTTCAGTGCCTTGTATTGTAACATTCTTTTAAGAATTTAGATAATAAATTAGGATTTGACAGGTGCAGGTGAATTGTAAGGTCACTAAACTAATAATAAATGTGTGACGCGGAAGATAACTACAACAATGAAATATAACCCTACACTATTATTACTCATTCATTTGAAACTGTATATTCGTGAGATTATAATGTAATAAATTTTATTAGCATTATTTTAGCCAGAATTTATAAAATGATGAAAAATTGCCGCCATCAACGCTGCAGTATTGGCGCGAAATTCGCGCGGGAAAATCTCACAGTTTTCATACCAGTTCGATTTCCGAATAATAATAAAAATAAACGCAATCAATGCCACCGTCTGACGGCGCTAATAAAAATCAGCTGGCTGAATAAAATGTTTGTTTAGCTTCTCGAGTATTTTAAACGATCATTATATTTTACGTCTTTGATCGTGGTATGAGTATGAATTATTATTTCAATTTTTATCGTCTCATTAAACATACCAGACTAACAAGAGCAGTCACGGCACTGATTACCGACATATTGCTTCTTAGAAATTGTTTTTCTAGAAAGAAAAGAGGGTGTGTTTACACATGACTACACGATAGATGTGAAAATTTACGTCTACACGATTCAGCGCCGTGTAAACGGGATTCAGCGTCACCGACCCGAGCGTGACGGTTCAGTTTCGTCCACTGTTCAGAAAAAAGCAAAAAGGAGTTTTCACTTCAAAAAACAACGCTGTGACTTTCTTTCAAATAACAAACGCCCACTGTGCAAAAATGTAGAGCTGTGGAACAACGAAACACGGTTAATTCATTCATGATTAACTTAATGGCTACTTAACAGCACGATAAACATCAAAAACATCGTAAATATTAACACGTAGTGATTACTGATAATGAGTGTAAGTTGTTATGTGATTTTTATCTAATTACTGTAGTAGTATATAGTGTGCGAGAGGTAGAATAAAATGTGGTCACTTAATTTAATCATGGCTCTTATATTCATTGAATATTACGATTATTACGAAACTACTGACCGATAGATGGGTTTATTAACCGTAAAATCAACTAAGCATACAATATTATTAACTACTCACTCAGTTCTTTTTATTATTCAAAAAAATCATATTTCACACGGCAGCTGCGAAATAAAAAGGAACAGCAATAAATCCTTACTTCTTTGATTGACAGTTCACATATATTTTGACAGATTTATAGACACTTCTAATTTGAAACAGTTCAGTCATAGACAATACTGTGCCCGTAGAACATTTTTTTTTTCACGAATTTCGCATCAGTTTAAATATGAAAATTATATTCCAAATTAAAATCACCACTCATCGTAACGAATGCTTATTACGGCAGCTAAATATAGATTTAATCTCAAAGTAATTAAATAAAAAATTCAGTTACCTACAAGATTACGTCATCTGTTACCCAGTGTTTTGTTTATTCTTTTGTTTATGAATTCCTTCAATACTATGTACCTACTAACTCAGAATTACTAGTTAAGTACCTATATTTATTTGATTAAATTACTAGACGTTGCGCAGTAACCAAGGTTAGTAAGAAATAAATCTTGTTGTCAAAATAATGATGAGGTCATTAGGTGAAAAATGACGTCAAAAGTGTGATTTTGCTATTAAAATCAACGTATCAGTGCGTTTTATTTCTTTTTTATAACTGAGCAAGACCCTGGTTTTTCTTACTTGGTTAATTGTGTAAACATACTTAATTGACAGTGCCAATATGTCTGAAGTGTAAATTGTGTTCAACAAGATGGCAAAAAGGTTATCTATCAGACTGTTCGAACGACCTACGTACCGAAATAATAACAATAAATTGTAGATTTATAATTGCATTCCATTTCTTGATAAAGACATCCAGGGATCAGAATTATGTAATATATATAATTTTGCCATATACTTTTGTCTAACTATGTACTCCGTTTGAAATAAGATTAGACATTTAAACAAACTTTTTTTACAGTCCGTTCAACCGATTTTGACTTCTATACCGTAGGCATAAGGATGGCATTAAAAGCAAAAAAAGTGGTTACAAACCAACTGTTTACTGCAGCTGTCATTTGTCATACCACCAACGCAATAGAAGTCAAAATCGGTTGAACGGACTGTAAAAAAGGTTTAGTTAAATGTCTAATCTTATTTCAAACGGAGTATAGTTGTGAAATTTTGCACACTGTGCAGTGACTAAGCTACTAAAACATTTTATTACGAATGATCTCTTTCTTGGCTTTGAATTTATTTCACTCGCTGCATAGTTTTATGTAAAATTAATTTGACATTTCTAATTTTATTTATGCTAAAAAATGTTTATTCACACTCTGCTAATATACTTAATGCTAATGCGGTTTTTGACCTTTTTGTTCCTAGCCTAAAAATTCAAATATATATTTGAATATACTTACATATAATTTGCAAACATTTATCTGGATTCTGGGTACCTATAGATACATCATAATAAGTAGCCGTTTACTAACAATGTAAAATCAACAATCTTACCAAAGGCTAGGTTTCTTGTATGCGCTGACATCTTTAAGCCAAGTTACGAGTATATATATAAATTAAATCATGTTACGACCTAGTTCACTGCTGAAACCTTACATTACAGATCTGCTTTAGATACTTACACTGACTTAACCTACATCAATCACTATTAATATTATTGCAAAAGTCCCTGAAATATTAGCTATTTATCGGTATGAGGAATAGGGTGTAAAGTTCACTCATCCACCATGGAAAAGGGAGGATCCTCCGACCAGATGGGTGTTGTGTCTGGCGGGCAACTGCCCAATGGTTTGAAGTTGAAATCATGTATCTATGTCGATCGCTCGGTAAACTCTAATTGCGGGATGCAGATTTCTGTGACGTCATGTCTATGATGCGTAGTTTTTATGTGGCGGTGTATCCGCTACACCTACAACCCATTCGCATTCCGCGCTTTCCTTCCTTTAGATATTCAGGACGTCGGTTATTATAATTATGACTTTTCAGGACAAAAAAAAAATAACATTTTTATAGCCAGCTTACTATAGTTTGACCGAGAACGCTGTAACGCGCCTAAAGAATGCGTGGCGAGGCGGGGGGCAGCGTTGACGAATGAGAGGCCTGCACTGCCCCCCAGGGTTGTAACGGATGTCATATAACGGATGAGGATGCGGATGAGGATGTCGAGATAATCGGGTTTGAGGATGCGGATGAGGATACGGATATTGGAAAATTCCTTATTGAGGATGCGGATGAGGGTGCGGATGCGGATGTCGTACAAAAAGTAGCCCTTGTTTTTTATAGTATTTATATTAGTATAGGTTGTAGGTCATTATTTGGTAGGTAAAAAAAATTGAATATTAAAGTTGTGAACTGAAATTTCAAATTGTGGAGTCAAATGCACAACTTTAACATTAAAAGTTAAGTAAAGGTAAATTATATTTGATAAAAAGTAACTTGCAGGCTTTTTCGCCTTCTAAGCGGTTTCTAAGTTCATCATAGACAAGGGCCTGCTCCACAAAATAATTGTTCGCTCGGGATACTTGCCAGTGGCGGTGATAAAAAAAATCGAATGATTTTATACCCAGTAAGCCAACGTTCACAGAGACGTAATATAATCGCGGCGATTTTTTTTCGTGCACTGGATTTTCAACGCTCTGCTTAGCGCCGAGAGTTAAAAATCCAACAGTGTGTTTTTTCAACGCGCTGGGACGAGAGTGCGTCCCAGCGCGTTGGATTCTCAACGTTCGGCTTAACACTGAGAGTTGAAAATCCAATGCGCGATAAAATCCCGCCGCGATTATATTACGTCTGTGTGAACGTCGGCTAACTCAAATTGTGACATGTGACACCACAGTCGTGCCACCACTGCCACGTGCGGCCGATCGTTTGTCATAGGACAAGGACTTTGCGAATTTAGCCAACAGGAACACGTAACTCACTTATCGGCGCGCTCATTTAGCTAGGCGCGATTTTTAAAAAAGCCACTATTTGTGCGAACAAGGTAGGGTCACATCCTCATAGAAATTATGAGGATGCGGATGAGGATGCGGAGCTTTTAAAATCAAAAGTTGAGGATGCGGATGTTTTGCGGATATCAAAATTTATGCGGATGCTCCGCAGTTGCGGATGCGGATACGGATATCCGTTACATCCCTGCTGCCCCCCCCCTGTTTCGCCGCGCACATACTTAATGCGCGGCTACAGTGGTCGCGGTCAAACTATAGCTCATACCAGTTCCGAAAAATGAATAATTAACAAAAACTAAGGATAACTGCCACATGCGACCCATTAAAAGCATACATAACCCTACATGTCTCAGTAGGCGCTTTAATAGTACATTACTGCCTCTGTCTACACTACTGTCTATAATGACTACTTTGCTGGTCGCGCTGATGATGGCCGACAGCGCAGCGTAGCGCAGCGTAGCGCAGCTCCAGGCCAACACAGCGCGGTCAGCGTGCAGCACTTGATGGACGAGCTAAGATAAAGGCCGAGGCCGTAGGTCGAGGCCTTTACAGCGAGGACAGCAAGGGCTGCAATGATGGCCAAGCTGGAAGGCCTAGAGCGTAGCTAGGCTAGCTCGAGGCAATCATAGCGTGACCAGCGAAGCAGTCATAGTGGGCCAAGGCTTGTATAGTGCTTTACTCAAAAATGCAAGTACCTAATCTAAATAAAACCAGCAAGTAAAGATTTAGATTTCTTACTGATTTTCCACTGCACAAACTTTTCTTATTCAAGCTTATATATTTTTTCCTTTGAGTTTCGCGGTATTAAATTTTCAACTACAAATTTAGCTTCATCTTTAATGTCTGGCGGTGTTAAACACATCGAATCGGAAGAATTTTCGCTTTGAGAGCTCATTTTTAGCAAAAAAGTCACTAAATAAAAATAAAATTTTCGCTGAACCGCGCTTTTGTTACTTCTTTTTTTTTTAACAATGGTAGTTGGAACTATACAGCCAAATATGGAATAAAATCTTTTTGTACCTATCTCTATAAATACAAACAGCTGTGTTTTAAATAAAATCTTTTTGCATTTGATTTTTAAAACGTTGAAACGTCAAAATAGCGGCCGGCAATGTTTTGCCGGCCTGTTAGAGCGACCAGCAAAACTTTGCCGGCCGCTCCTTAAAACAGAACGGCAAGATCGACTTTGCTCAAACAAGGTTGTCAAATTAATGACCACATTACATGCATTTTTGAGTAAAAGCTATTGATTAGACTACAATCAAGTAAGCTATACATTACCAATATTACCATTCACATTGATAAGTACAAAAACGTGTGAATATTTTCTCACTCGAACCGCGATTACCGACAGATTACTTCACATCACATACACGAGGAATGACAACATGTCTACAATAATGATGAAGTTATTATTTATTCATACGTTAGCTATGTGATAACTAAAACTATCGTAGATACTCGGTAAATGCTTGAAGGGAAACTTTAGGCTTAACTTTTCCCTACTTTGAAGGAGTCTACTTTTGGTCATTTCAGAGGGACAATTCCCGTACTTTTAAGAATGTTCGCATTCTAATCTCAGTTTAAATCTAACAAAAATACCTCTAATTTTCATATATTTTTGAGAAGTTTTTGACATTGATTGTCGCCATGATTCCCAATTTTTTTATATCAAATATAGTATATGTATTATCAAAGCCTTTAGAAATATAGTAGATGGCGAAAAAATATAGTAGGTATGTTTCAAATACATTTTTTTTTTAATTCTTTAAATACATATTTTTTGCTACTATGAACCTATATTAACAGGTTTTTTTTAAATGTCTCATATATATATTTTTACCCGACTACGGCAAAACTAAAAGGACCACGGCTTTACCTTGACCATTTTTGTACCTGTCTTGAAATATTTTCTTGTTTCGTACTTTTTAGATCATTTTTATTTTCCCATAGTCGGGTTACAGTTTTTTATTAAATTAAATTTTTATAAGTGCTCTAAATTAAGGTTCCAAAATACCATTAATTCAGCTTTTATGATATTAATACTGGCCCTATTGCGATCATCTCGCCATATTGTATCGAAATAAAAATATAATAGTTTCGCCTACCGTATTTTTTCTTTATAAATAGGTATTTAGGTCTCTAAAATTCGGTTTTTAATCCCAGAGACTAATTTGACATTTCTAGTGATTGTTGTTTGTTTTTCCAATTTGGAGTTTGACATTTGCACCTGTCAAATTAGTCTGGGATTATAAAGCGAACTGTAATATAGCAGGATACTATATTTTAATTAGTAGGGTTGGCAACCCAATTATTGTCGCTCAGATGAAATTGCGACGATATTATGAACATTTTTAATTGGGATTGTGTTACTGATGATAGGGTGACCCTCAGATCATAGGCTAACCCGACCGACCTCGTAAAGAATCTTTTGGAGGTCGGCAGTTTGTTTACAGTCATCAGACTCATCAGTCATCTTTGGCAAAAATGCTGTCAGAATTTTTACAGGCAGATTAAAATGACAGAGAAAAATGATTGATATTAATCTCCTGGTGCAAACATTTGTTTCCGACCAATTCTTTTATCAAATGTCTCACCATCTTACGGTACATTGCGTTGTGATTGACTGACAAAGAAACTGGCTTTGTACTGAGGGGGAATTATACCTAATTTAATCATTATATTATTTAGTGAATCGGTGGACACGAGATGTACCCACCCACCTTGTGTCAACTTTGAAGCGTCAGTCGGCCATTTGCAGAAAGACGTGCTGGGTTAAAGATCATAACTGTTGTATAGTGAATTTGTACCGCCCATAAAGGCCTCATGGACTACGTAGACCAGTTTCTGGTCTACCTGGTTTCCTGGTATTACCTTGTGAACTTAAATATACCCAGTAGGTAATTAGGTACTTCCTAACACCAGGGACACAAAAGTTACACAGCATTTTATAATTGCAATAAAATTCGACACAGTAATAATGTTTGTTTTTCGGAGTTTATGGATGTTTGTTATGCGATAGTTAACTCTAACAAGTGTGAAATCGATTTTCCTTCTATTTTTAAGCCCTTTCCAAAAAAATTATGATCTTTTCGACTTACACCTACAATTTTCTTTACTAGTTAATACCAATAAATGATTCTAAATTTCCAAGTCCCCGATCAAAAGTAAAGTTCCAAATAAATTAAATAACTGAATTAAGGCTCCACGCGACTCTGCTAGAACAATTTCTATGAAAACTTAATGGAAATTGTTCTACCGGAGTCGCTTTGCGTGGGACGTAAACTACTTTCAAATAAAAAAACAGGACGCGAATGACAACTGTTGATATTTTCATTCATTCCCAAATATTAACACCTTATTTCTTAATCTACTTTAAAAACGCGACAATTATCTCGTGTTAAATAAAAATGTCATATAAAATATATTGTTTTGCTCCCGAACTCATATTTTCGCACATAATTAAATGTTATGACAGTAAAAAGTCCGGAACGATGTCAAGAAGTTTTATATCAACGATATTTTACTACGAATAAATAGGATTTTATTTTTAAAACACTTTTAGACACATTGACACATTTTAAGAGGGTCTCCGTTACGCATTGGCCATTAATTTGCAATAACGTGTTGATGGTCTGAATTCAGTAAAACCTCTCGTTTGCATAACTTACGATGTCGATAAAACTTTAATAGTTTAGTGAGTAAGTTGACAAAAATCTTGAAGTTATTTTTTTCTACAACTAAACGCTAAATGACCGACTGTGGTGACACAAATATTATGGGTGAAATAAAATTTTCGAGTGGCTTTTTCCATCTGTCTTTTCTTTTATTTATATTAGACCGATCTTGGAACAAAAATAATAATTTTGCTTATCTTTGATTATTTGTTTTATATGTCGAGTGTCGCGCTGCAAAAGAACTAAAACAAACAGGCCAACTTTTTTATGCTGGTGTGCGTGACAGCCACGTCTTAGGCCGCATTCCGAGTTACGCTAAAAGTGATTATATCGCGAATCCGACCAAATTTAATAGTCACAAAATAAAAGGGTTATTGAGTAATAATTGTGACTGGACTTTAGTAGGATTCGCGATATTATCACTTTTAGCGTAACTCGGAATGCGGCCTTACACTCGCGCCACGTCAATGTGCTGTCATTGTGCTTTTGTAGTGTGCGTGCATTTAGCGGCTAACAGTTGGACGCGACATTTATATCTTTGTTTTGCATGATACTTCTTTATTATGTTTTTGTATCTACCAACTTAATAAAAAAAACGCCTTCATTCTTATCAAAAGTAATAAAAATTATGCAACGGAATAACTAAGAACGTGACTTAATAACGTGAATGACACTCACAAACTCGCAACTTGTGTATAATTAGATTACGGCTTCAACGCTAAATATGTACATTTTTCATATTAGCACCATCTGACAGCGGCTGTCATTTTGATTTAGAGGGAGGATTAATGAGGAACTTCAGTCTCGGTCGTTATACAAATCGATGAAGACGTCATTTGCACTTTATTAATTAGGAATTTAAAAATATGAGGTACTGTAAAGAT
The DNA here is from genome assembly GCA_963680765.1 of Agrochola lychnidis. Taxonomy (NCBI): domain Eukaryota; kingdom Metazoa; phylum Arthropoda; class Insecta; order Lepidoptera; family Noctuidae; genus Agrochola; species Agrochola lychnidis. The sequence goes on from OY796852.1 coordinate 4,155,980, forward strand.
TGATAATTTTGACATTCAAATTTATGACTGTTGTGAACTTAGGTTTTATGAAATCCTGAATACATCACTCAATGTGGTGACGGTATGTCTTCGCACAGTGTGACAAATTCCTCCACACTGCGCCCTCTAGATTTAAAAATAAATAAAAATATCTCATTAAATTAAATAGGTACCTACTCTGAAGTTTGAATTATATAACTGTTGTATTTTATATCAGTACTTACACTAGGACAGAACATTTAAAAAATACTTATTGCATAATAAATATACTTCCCCAATGAATACGTAACGTATCACATTATCAAAATAACAGGTGGGGCTATCTTTTACATAAAAGCAAACATTTTTATTAAATGAGATATGTAATTATAATTTTGATAAAATTCTTGGAAATAGGTACCTACTTACTAACTATACAAGTACCTATCTTAATTTAACCCGAAATAAAGATAACACATCTTCCACAATTAATTAAGTCGTCTAAAAATATTAATGTTATACATTTTCATGACGCAAATTAATATAATATTTGTGTCCAGATGTCAGTAATTTTCTCGCTCCGACATTTCTCTTCGCGTCATATGTCGACCTACGCTATAATGTCTCACTCACATTGAGTTATAATCAGAATATTTGTACATTAATTAATAAAATCTCTACATAGCGTTATGTTGCAAAACAGAAATTATACGTTTTCATATTCTCAGCGAATAACTTTAAATTACTTAGATAATTGATTCAGGCGTGACCTTGCGGAAATCCATTATAAAATACAATAGACGTGGATATATTTAGCTGCACTCAGCGCTCGGTGTGGCAACACGCCGTGTTCGAGTTCGCAACAAGTCCATCGTCATCCTGAGGATGCCTCGTTGAGAGGTGAAACACGTGTCGATTTATTTCAGGAGTTTTTTATGGCTCTTTAGAAATAGATAAGCGGAACAGGTTATTATATCCACGTCTATTGTATTTTAAATTACTTCTTACTACATCTACGAGAAAATGTATGAGGTACCTACGTCTTTTCTTATAATCGCAGTTTATTTAAACTTACTCAAGCTAGAATGACAGAGAATATAGCAGCAGTTAAAATCGCGTTACTGCCATTAAAATATAAACGCTAGACATAAATCAAAGAAAACATGGAATAAACAGTACTACGTCGAAGCTTATTCGATATTTAAACTTAATTAAAATCTAATCACACCATAAAAAGCCAAGCGGCTTTACCTAATAACGCCATTTTCAGCCATTAGGTTTAATGTTTTTGCATTTAATATCTATCCGTATTAGGATATTTTATTTTCGTAGTGAATAAATTGGCTGGTCGCGGTCAATGATTGCATAATGCTATTAACGTTGGAGAAATAGAACGCTGCGTTTGCGCACACTTGTGAATGAATCATTCAAGTACGTTCACGTCAAGGCGTGTGCAGATCTTAATGGTTTTGGGAGTTAAAAAAAACAATAATTGCAGTGAACTAGAGGAAATGTGACTAGCTGTAGTATTCTCTTTCAGATATTCAAATTTAATATTAATTACCAGACTACGACAAAGAGGCATGTGATGTGTCGTCAATGACAGAATGGGCCTCAACCAGATAATATTGGCAAATCAGGAAGCTAGATATAGTTCAATGCCGTATAAAATTTACAACAGCTGATAATCTAAACTCTCAGGCTCCATAAAAATACTATTTGCCTTACTTTAAAACGTGCTTAGTTTATTTATTTCGAATACAAGTCACGTTCGTAACTACGTTTAACAAAACATAAACTGTTTCATAATGTCTAATTAGGCGCCTTATAAGGACCTCGTTAATTCTCGAGTCGCAAGCGCATGTGTCTGTCAACCGATTTTAAATTAAGAACAAAAAGTTATTTATTCGTTGACATGTCAACAAATTACTGTCTTAGTCTATGTATTAGTTTTTGTGGCTAGCCTAGGCTTTGAGACCTTATTAATTTGTATGTGTTCTAAAGTTGCTAGACAATAATGAACAACGTGGGAACCGATTACCATACAAATGTAGACCTAATACTAGGTTCAATTCAATTCAAAATATTTTATTTCACATAAACCTACAAGGCACTTATGAAACGTCAGAAGCTAGGTGCACGGTTCCAATTGGTCTTTTCCTATGGAGAAGAGCCGGCAAGAAACTCCACGGTTACTCTTTTAAAAATAAATGTTTTCTACAATATTTTCAAATTACAGTGTTAATAGATATGAGAGGACAGTGTAGGCCTATCAACAAGTACCAGGTACTTAGTAAAATAGAAAATGGTCCACAAGTCTACAACGTTCTCCCATTCACAAAATCTAAAAGAAAAGTATATAAAAGAAAAACAAAATAATAAAAATAAGGACTTATTTAAACCAAATGACATGATTGCCACTACAGCTGTAACAAATCTAATTTGATTTAAAAAAATATGTCTAGAAAATTGAAGGTATTATCTAATGTCAACTGTTCACTAGCGAAACTCACTAGGAGTGATGGATACCGATATCTAAACAAGATAAAACAATAAAATAGCATTTTGATGTTTTTTGGGGTCAAGATCTAAATCCCTAAGATTTAGTTTCTTGAAGTGTGAGTTGAAAACACAGTTTTTAGGGTTCCGTAGTAAACAAGGAACCCTTATAGTTTCGTCATGTCCGTCTGTCTGTCCGCGGTCTAGCTCCGAGACCCTTAGTACTAGAAAGCTGTAATTTGGCATAGGTATACATATTAATTACGCCGACAAAGTGGTAAAACAAAATTATGAAAAACATTTTTATTTAGGGTATCTCTCATACACGTAAAGTGGTGATGTTTATTTTTTTACCCCATGGTGAGGGGTATCATTGGAAAGGTCCTTCAAAAATATTGTGAGTTTGTGAAAACTATTTTTGGATTCAGGGATTCGTTTGCGAAATATTAAGCTTTAAAGTGCTAATTTTTGTTAGAGTCAAGTGTCCCACCCCCTGCCGGCTAAATGGTTGGTTTTGGGTGTGTGAAAAAAATCACAACAGTAGTTTAAATAACGAAATTAAAAGGAAAACTATCACAGCTAAGTAGGCTCTACAGGTTAACGAGTAATAATCAACCAACTTAACTTTGCAGTTGCAAAAACATGTTTTCCCATACATTCCGTATGGGAGAACATATTTTTCAACTACAAAGTTAAGTTTGTTTTTGGGATAAATTCATCCCAACTACGGAACCCTTCATTGTGCGTGGCCCGACACGCACTTGGCCGGTTTTTTTTATCGTGTTTAGGTATCCATCAAGTCTGTGAAGTTACACAGACTGATTTAATTTGATCCTGTATAGGTATTTATTTTTTAATCTAGAAAACAATTGTTTGGGCTACCTACTTATTATTCAAGTTGAGTTGACTCGGGCCGAGCTGTCACTGACCCAAAGAAAGTTCCATCCTTACATCCTTCGTAATTACTTACAGTGTGTATGATCCATATGTCCATCTAATGAAACTGCATCAAAGTTAAGCGTACAACATATCGTTCGAGAGTGCGGAGACAATGAACATCAACGGAGAATTGTTTAAATTAGAACTTCCGACGACAGAGGTCGCGGGCAGCGGTCCGGTCCTTGTTGCAACCGCTTCCTTTATTTGTTTTATTAATTATTGTAGTAACTGGACAAATGTGACTGTAATAATTTGAATGACTTAAGTATTATTTTTCTATGTCAATAAGTACTTCTTTATTTTATAAAGTTTCTTTCAAATGTGTGTACCGCAACTAAATGGGCTGCCATTACAAATAAATACACTCATAACATACCTAAATCATTATAACCCATAGTTTTTGGTGTGTAGTTATCGTAAACTAAAACAAAGAGTCTTGACGTCATTAAAATTCATTAAAGTGTACAGAATAATTTACTTTTTTTTTATTTCCGTGGAATAGATTTTGTTCAAGCAATCACGCTAAATGGCCCACTGTGCCGCGAGTTACGGCCGCCTGTGACATTGTGTCATAAATGTTAATTTATGCAGCAATTCTTTTTTTAAACTGTGAATTGTTCCATCGAGTCGCGTCGGGCCTGTCTGCGGGAGTTTTAAACTTACTAAACCACTAACCATCACCACTTATTTTGAAAAGAGTTTTATTCAAATAGTGCGTTTCGCGCGCATTGTGTGATAGCGATGTCGCTGTCAAAACTTTTAAATCGATGAAAAAGTCGAATCTGAATTCAAAATTAATTTATTTCACTACATGTGCAGTAGCAGAAGCTATAATATATATACTATACCAACTCTACCTCTATCCCATTACGAATCACGTACCTGCTACGTTAATGCAAATCATGTCTGTTTAATTTCGTCTTCGGATAACCCATCCATCAGAGATTAGCACAGAAATGCAGCGCATGATGCCTCAACGGCTTATCTTTTCGCACAAATTGCGATACAAGCTATTATGAAACACGTTAAATGTGTTGTTACCAACCACATAGCAGCCGGTAAACATTCACTAGACGAACACAATGAGGTCTTAAAGATTCAGTGACGTAAGCAACACGGTAGACGGATGAATGTCATATACAAGTGTATTACAATAGCCTGGGATGTCATCCATCAGACGTAGGGTTACCATTTCGAAATTTGAAAAGTCCTGACAAAAAGCCTGACATTTGCAAAAAAGTCCGGATATTTAACTTTTTAATGTGATTTTTTAAGTAAAATTTGATGAGTTAAGAATTTGAATTTGATGAGAGAAGAGTACCATCGACACGAAAAGAAGAAGTAAAAATTTATCTTTTTTAAAGAAAATCCCCTTTAATCGAAAAGTCCGGAAAAATGAGAAGGCCGGACATAGTCCGGACGGGGGGGGCAAAAAGTCGGACATTTCCGGACAAATCCGGACAAACGGTAACCCTAATCAGACGCAACTATCAATTCCTACAGTTGTGACTACGCATCTTGAATCTTGCCATACATATACCTACGTCAAGACGTCTCAATCCTCTGCCATTTGCATCCAAGTTCGTACCACGATTTTTGCTTATGGTTCGTGACCAATCGAGTTTTGGCTTGCCCCTTCAGACTGATAACTTAGTAATAATCTAACACTCAATGATTAATTTCAATTTTTGGTCGGTAAGCAGCAGTGCGGTATCATTTAGATATAGACGCTCGGTAAGCTTTCTTTACCGAGTATACCGAGCATGCTGTAAAACGCGTGGCGCGAGCAGGTACCGCACTGGATGTTTTTACCAAGTCGCGGTAAACCGAAACGATCCCGCCCGGCTCCCACGTATACCGAGCCAATCAGGAAACGCTCATTGAAATACATATGAGCGCTCGGTAAGCTTTCGGTACCGAGTATACCGAGCACGCTGATCCCGCACCGCTGACGTATCAACCAGTGAGGAACGGGCCTTATTGAAGTGAAAACTTCTTTAGGCGCGTTGGGCATTTTTGAGATGGGAAAATCCAATTGAACTCGCGACAGTGTTACCGACACCTCATTAAAAGTATTTCCTTCACAGTAAAATTGTTCAAATTTTCACTTCTGTCGGCACTCCCGGATTGCCACTGTTTTAAGGAAATGTCCATTCCCATCGTATCATCAAAGCCTGTCAAAAGTTTCAAGTTGCCAACTTGCGACTATCATCCGTAAGGAGTATCATGTAGCCAGCATAGTCCCTTAGGGCTTCATTTAACGTCGATCTTTACTAGTTTACCCAGTAAAGTGATAGTGACTATTACATTACATTCCTTTTCAGTAGAAGCCTATTTATAGGTCTCTGAGAAGATGATGCCCACGCCCCCACGGGATATACATACTCAAAAGGAGAACTCGACGAATGACGTAGAACCCTACTAGATAAGTGGCAAATAGAGGTGAACTCATCTTCTATTCGTCTTTTACCCCGTAATGTTACATACGTAATAGTATCTCCCACGCTTATATCTTTGAAATAAATTACCCAGCTACGTGTAAACTTCCGCTCATGTATTGTTTATTTTCTATAGTTCTCAGATTAACGGATCTCAAAGTCAATGTCCTTTTTTGCGACATAATATTAAATCACGAGCACGTCTTGTTTTTTTTGTCACATGTTTTGACAGATTGAAACTGATACTTTCTTTGCCTGTGTAGGCGTTCGAGCGAAAGGTTAAGTGATTGGATTTGAAAATGGAATGAGAACTGCTTTGCATTTGAAAACCGATATTGAATAGAACAGGACGGTACCTACTCTCAGCTTAGCGGATTATTTTATTTGAATATAGAATGTTTTTGTTTTGTTAATGACAACGTTTTAAACCCCTATTTATTGGTCTATGGTTGAGGTTTTATTATGCACAACTATAGTAGTTATTTCTTGTCAACATTAATACTATACCCATGACGAATTCTCAGGATATTACGACCAGCTAGGTGCTCGAGTTAAACGTTTCCTCGCAAAACGAGCGTCCATTCTTTACACAATAAAGGATTAAATAGGAGAGTATGCCTGGCCGAAGTCCTATTAAATCGTTTTATGGCGATAAACATAATGGATAGCATTATCCGACAGTGAACAATCATTCTAATTTTAGAAAGGAAAATACTAAATGAATTTAATAAAGCGTTGATTTTCCGTAATATTTCTGATTCAGACGATAATTTTATTTTAATGCAATGCAATAGCTATGCTATTGATCATCGTATTCATAGAAATTAAACAACACAATTATATAATAGCATGATTGTCATTAGGACTGACATTAAGTACGTGCGTGGCGTTCGAAACTTGGCCCCTAAATCTATCCAATATTATACCATCAATAAAGTACCCAACGAAATCTCTAAACTGCCGTCATTCTTCATAAGTTCTTAACTCCCAACAGTCGATGATAAACCAAACGTCCAAAAACTGTGAAAGCAAAAGCCAAAGTGAACCAAAGATTCTAAGTTAAATGCCTCCTACGGAGACCGCGGTAGACGGCATGTTGTGCCTGTCGCGACACGAGAACTGCCCCTGGAACGAAGCCCTGAAGTCAGCTGATGTCAACTGGACTGGGCTACAGTACACCTGCTTGAAGATCCTGCACCTGTACTGCAAGGTGTTCGAAAAGGAAGATGTACTGGATATGGTTATTAGGTGAGTTTTGTGTTTTGAATTTAGAAGCAGATTTTTGTGTGTTTTTGACAACCTGACCTGACCTCGTTTTTGGCATCAACACCCTCGAAAACCATGGAAGTGATGATCCATGACGGATTATGTGTAATTTGAAGCAAACTGCCAAACACTTCTTCATTCTAGTGGACAAGATAATATCGCAATTTGTTTTTGTATTCTTCATAGACTATATTCAAAAACCTGCCAAGAAGAAAATAAACGAAAATGTTTTAAAGCAACGTACCTATTTCATTTTTGTTTGTCAAAGCTTTCAGGAAGTTTTGGGGAATCGCTTTTGCAACTTCTATCAACTCTAATGTCTCATAAATTCCCGAACTTTTTCAATAAATTGTTGAACGGAAACAGGAGCTATTTGATACAATGTAATCTTCTAAATCTTGACTCATCTCGCAATAACCGTCAACGTATACGCAAACAAAACACACCAATAATCTCAACAGACCACTTTCCCGTGAATATTTCATTAGAACGATAATTTTATCGTGTAACAGAGTCATCAAATTGGGCAATGCACCCACGCGGTACGGTCAGGATACGAAGCTATAATCGGTACCTAGTTCCTGTCGTCTGTAGATAAACGCTTTTAGAACATTGTGTGTTTATTTTGTGCTGTTATTATAGGGAATATAAAATTAGATCAGACTAGTTTCCAGTGAATTCCTCTTTTGGGATGCAATTTACAAAATGCATAAGTACTGCCGCGAAATCGAGATTTTTATCAGAAGAACTGTCTTGATCTTTAGCACTAGTGACCAAGTTTAGTAGAGTCAAACACATCCAAATAGAAACTTTATGTTCTAGATCTTAGAAGTACATGCCCATTGGCGTCCCTAAGGGCTTCTACTTATTTAAAATTCTGCTGTGCCCGAAAGGGTCCATAATTGTTTCAATTTATTTTTCCCTACAACCTGTATGTGTACATTATGGATTGCAATAAAGGTAAAAACAAATAGTCCCAAACCATTCTGGTTTAGACTCTAAAACAAGATGGCTTCGTCATTACTATTAATTACACCAGCCTAAACTAACTAACCACTCATAAACCTTTTCACGCAGAAAATTCATAGTCTCTCCGAATTAGCAAGTGATCCCAATACACACAATAATAATAGTACTAACGCCCTTAGTCACCGACAGCTACCATTCGAAGTGATGAACGTGCTATCCGTAGCCAAAACAACGTGCGTATATTACTGAGAAGATTTACTGCTTGTAGGTAGTCAGATATGGTATTCCTATGTTGATGGACCTAGTGGTCGTTATGAGTAGGATCGGTGGCACATTCCCAAGCTGTTCACCTGAGTTATGGAAGGTCGATCTGACGAATGTGTCCAAAATTGCAAGATCTTATGAGGGAGTCCTATTTCTGGTGGACTTCGTCATATTTGGTGAATCAATCGAAGCAGTTACTTGGTGTACCTAAAGCAGTACTTAATGAGACAAGTAACGATTAAATCTAATGCTAGCTTTAGAATGTAACCAAAAACGCCCATTGTGAGTTTGGTGACATGAGATCAACTTGACCTCATGCCACCAAACTCTGAAACTGAAAGTTAGTCATCAGGCTTCTAGAAATTGGAAGAATCTAATATATTATATCGTAGCGTAGTCCTAATAGTCACATCATCAGTGACTGGGTTTCCTTTATCTATATCTATACAGCTATACTAATAAATTATAAAGAGGAAAGATTTGTAGTTTTGTATGTATCGAATAAACTTAAAAACTACTGGACCGATTTGAAAAATTCTTTCAGCAATTGATAGCTACATTATCAGCGAGTAACATAGGCTATATTTAATCCCCGTACTCCGACGGGAACGGGAACTACGTGGGTGAAACTGCGTGACGTCCGCTAGTATAATATAATATCGTAGTCCTAATAGTCACATTAGTGACCGGGTTCCCTTTATCATTATTAATTTAATTCATGTCAATAGCTCCTATCCTACTATATTTCTTGGCAGTAGAATCATTTACTACGGAACTATGCGCACTGAATACGTGACCAAAATATATTTAAATACAAATAATTAAATAAATGAGGGTTTGTCCAAACGCATTATTTTAGCTTGTTGAACACGATAAGTACTCAATTAAGGAGGAAGGAAAAATAATCACAATCAGTAAACGTGATATTGCATTCAAAACAGTGATCGTTCCCAGGAACTGTTTGTATTTGATGGCGCAGCAAGGTGGTACCGTCTATTTTTATTACGAAGTTACTAGGAACTACCGAAGAGGTCGAATAAGAGTGACACTGGCTGGTGACAGTCACTTTAGCAGAGCGTCACATCGATGGTTGCGTGGCAGCTGTCATATGATGACAGATGGTGTCAGGGGAGCCGCTGTCGTACCACGTCCACGTTGAACAGCATAATCCTGATGATATTCAAGCTATCCTGCTATTTGTAGATCCATTTTACAGTAGGTATTAATAACTGTCCACTGAAGTATCTTTAAAGTGAGCAAGTCGTTGAGGTGCCAAATAAATAAATAAATAAATAATACGTCAAAGTTAAATAAAATAAAGAAACCTTCGGCCGTAGTGATTGCTTTTCAAATCAAAAAAAAAAAAAAAAAAACAAAATCATTTATTTGCATAAATAAGGTACAGAAAGTTCTTATGAAAATATATTGATCTCTTATTATGCCTTTAATTTCGGCGTGCCAAGAGCCAATCTCCCTTCTAAGACAACTTGGTCACTGTTAGTTTTCAACTTTTCACTGTCATTTTCAAACCATGTTTTACTGCAGTTACAGAAAAGTGCTTGACACTCAATTTCTAAATACATATTACTGCTGGTATTTGCTATAAACTAAAATATTTCTTGCAATTTAAAAAACCTGCTAAAATCTTATTAAAATTCATGTTAGAGTCTAGTCAGTGTTTATGAGACGTACGTTTTTATGCGAATATTTAATCAAACAAGTCTAGCATTGTACTCGTCTGTTTTAAATCCAGATTTCAAAGAGCATTGTAATAAAAATGTTTTGTTTCTAACGATAGACAAAAAAGCTTTGTTCGCCAATCCTCAAGAATTGCACACACTTTTATCCAAATTATTTTGCGCACTATTAAGTTTGAGTTGTTCTTATTCCTTCCCCAGGGTTAGGAAACCTTTCCAACAAATTGAATGTCATTTAACCCTTTCCTGTAGTTGGATTCTGAGATTTTCCAAATGGTCTGTATGGGATCGAAACGAAAGTCATGCTCTGATTCGTGTTTCATGCAGCATGTTGCACCTTTCTGGTTCTTCCTTCACGTCACAATCTTAATTTTGCCTTTGAGCTGAAGGATAAATAACTCTGCCTCGCTCGACAGATTCCTCTCTCTTTCTTAATCCCCCTTACTACCTTTTATGATGTCCTTTGTATCTTCATCATGGTCGTCTATCAATTTTCCTCTTCTATTACCATAACCATTAACCATTCTTCCTCCCTCTCTCTTCTTTGACCCTCTTCGTTTTAACTTTTTCCATCTGTAAAACGTACATATTTATCAAAATCACCATGTCGAAGGTTCGTCTTTATGCCCAAGAAGTACCTCAAAATACTTCCAAGTTATTTTTAGGAATGACCAAGTCTCTTTACAATAAATACCAAAGTGTTTATGGCCGCCATTCAAGAGAATTAGATTTAATTTTATTGGTACTTTCGATATCACCGTTCCGAAATGGATTTAAGAGGGAAATAAATCTTTTGTACTGTAAAAGTAAAGTAATGACATTGAACACTTTGCTCTAACTACGACGCTTGTAAGCGATCGTGTCGACTCGTAAAAGAAAGATATTTTTGCTGGTTCCAACTTAGTTATATCTTAGATATCTGGTAGGAGTTTTCTGAGGACAGCCGTCCTCTTCTAATGAACGTGTGCACTTCTCAAAATCAAATATATTTCATAGAATAAAGTGTTAGGGCTCTCGCAAACGACTCTAATGGAACAATTTCTTTGAAAACTTCGCGGCAAATTGTTCTATCGATGTCGCGTTGCGTCGCGTCGTCGCGTCACGCCTGTTCACTCAAATTTTACGTCAAATATTATTACCTCAATTCGATCATCAATATTAATTTCCTAATTATGTTGGTGTTGTCTTTTATGCTGTCTACGGCCAGCTGATTATCAAGAATTTTAGATGTAACAACTGCAATTGAATTTAAGCTATTCAAAAATAAATATTCCAAATCAAACTACAGCTAACAAACAATTTAACCTTTCCTGTTGTAACATCACCTTCACCATCAAATTCATCATACGTATAATTTCAATCACTGCCATTTACTTTGAACTAATACAATAAACGATCAGACATGTTTATCAAATCGTAAACCCGTTCATGTTTAATTACCCTATTTTTATGTGTTTTGCTAATTTTATCGGTATCAAACGGGCCAGTAAAACGGTTTTGCGGGCTATAAAAGCGCGTTAGTCGGGATGAGTCGGTCGTAACGCGTTATGGGGTACCTAATGAGCGCCGTGGCATTAGGAGCTGATAGGGTGGAACAGGTGGCTCGCTATTGGTTGGTTTAAACTGTGAAAGGTTGTAGAAGATTGAGAATTCCAGGATTGAATTCCATTGATAATGAATGCATTATCATCGTCGTTCTTCTACACTGATCCCAATTTATTTGTGGTACGTGCAACTTGTGTATTTGTTTTCCATACAAATACATGTTGCACCTTTACTATTAGTCGTTATTTCGATGGTCACCCCCTTTTTATCCATATCATTTTTCACACAGTCCATCCATCGTTTCTTTCGTCTTCCCCTACTCTTGTAGTCTTATATTTGCTAATTAATGCAAACAAAATTGTAAATTGTCTTTGGTATCTGGCCTTGACATAAGCAATAGACAAAAGTGGAACTTTTTATTAGTTTTCGAATATTGAATACGAGGCTTTTGGCTTTTGGTGAATGTGTATTTTGTGTATATTTTTGTGTAATTTGCGTTTATTTTGTGCAGAATAAACAATTTTTCTTTCTTTTCTTTTTCTTTCCATCCACATCAATATGAAGAAAAATCTGGAAATGTTTCATAATTATTTTTATTGGACATAGGAAAATAGGTACCAACTTGGAAAATATATCAGCAAGATTATGTCTTCTCATGATCCTAGCCAACTAGTCGATATTTTACACTGTTGTCAACATTAAACCTAATATGAAATCGTAAAACCAAATTATGAATAACTAACTAGGTATATAGTTCATACTAGTACATAACACTTCGTGAAAATCCGTAAATCTTCGGAAGCACGAGTGATTGGGTGCTGACAGGTTTATTTACAAGATTTAAACATAACACCTTGATCAATGACCCATATTCATCTAATAACGTCTGATTTTCTGTTTACTAGCTAGACATTTACGTGTGGTAATACTGGTAATCTTCCTTTTGAACGGTTTCTCAATGAATTGTTTTTTCTGGACTAGTAAACCTTTGATTTTTTTCTTAGGAGAGAAACTGCAGCCGTGAGTTTTTACTTAGAAGCTAAGTGCAATTTTACATACTCGTACAAATACCTACATATATTTTATGAATTTTTCCACTGCATGGCAAAAAGCCGCATCTTACATGCAGGGTGGCAGGGACATCAACGCGAAAACTGTTACCATGGATTCAGTACATGATTCAGAACCCAAAAGCGTTGAAATTTTTATTCAGTTCAAAAAAAAAGTGTGCGGTCAGGGAACCCCCGGCCCCGTCAGGAATGAAGTTCTTTTCCTCCTATGATTTAAAACAAAAACAAAATTTTTGCAGCAGCCATCTTGGATTTACATTTTGACCTCACTATCGGCTTTTGCACCCTTGAAAATCATGAAAACGATACCCATGATGAAAAATTTGAAAATTTTCACAGCCGCCATCTTGGGTTTACATTTTGACCTCACTATCGGCTTTTGCACCCTTGAAAACCATGAAAACGATACCCATGATGAAAAATATGAAAATTTGCAATACCTACGCGGTCAAAATCTATGGAACAACAGATTTTTTTTAATAACCGGTGAGAAACTTCAACGCAGGGGGGTTCAAAATCATGTACTTACTGAATCCATGGTAACAGTTTTCGCGTCGATGTCCCTACCATCCTGTATAAAGATTAAGCAGTGATTACCTCAAAAGATTAGATACCCAAAGACCACTTCGAACAACTGCAAGTATTATTTAATTTTCAAAACAACATCAGCAAGATTTGGTTCGATTCGATTTTTAAAACTACGCCTCAACGTCGTTCTTTCTAACCTATCATTCTTCTCCCCTTATTCCATAGCCATATCATCTATCACACAGTCCATCCATCATTCTTTCTAACTATAAACCTATAAGGCATAATCATTCTCTTAGTTTTATTGCATTAAAGGTTGAATATCAAGTGGCATAGATTAACCTACTAAGAGAACTAGCCATAAATCGAACAGACTGTGATTTAGTCTGTGTAACTAGTGGCTAACCTTCAACCAGCCTTTGACCTAGAAGCAGTGACTTATTTCTATCTGGCAACCCTTAGAAATGACGCATCGACTCTTGACATTTCATGTTTGCCGTATCTTCTTTCGCTAGGGGCCGAATTCAATCAGGGTATTACTCAGTGGATGTCAAGATATCAAATGATACAGGCAATGTGCAAATGTAATTGTCACATTTCATATAGTGCTCATCATACTTCGATTTGGACAAAAAAAAAAAAGTTAGTGAGACCTCTGCTGATCTTGGGACCTTCCGATGATGGCTAGAGGGAACAGTCAAAATAGGTATAAATACTAACAGACGGCTTAGTGATCTCAGTTTCCCTTAGTGAAGCCTCGACTGACCTATTTTGCTTGCTGGGAACCAGACGGAATTTTAAATTCAAATTTATTTATTTTAATTGTTGGTACATGATGTTATAAAATAAAAATACAGTGCCAGTATGTGCTGCCTTGCAACGCGAACAAACTTTGCTTACATACACAGTAGGTAATAGGTGTACAAGTAGCAGGTAGCCTTTATAAAAAAAAAAAACGTGTGGCACTCTGGGACTGCCGCGGTAAAGCTATTGCATAGCATTTGTAACCTCCATACTTCCTATTTGTCAACGCTACACTTGGGATGATGACGTGATGACATAAAACAAAAATTACGTTCCCATGACAACATCACGTTCTCATGGGAACCGTCATTACATGGTAGGCGGAGTGGGGGGTGTTAGGTTTTATTTTCGTTACGTTACGGAATTTCTTGATTCGGTCGCCGCGCTCAAAGCCCGCGATAAAAGCTATGCAATAGCTTAAAAAAAAAACAAGCGAGCCTTACAATAGTCGCATTAAAATGTCGTGTAACATCTAACATCTTGGCTGACAGTACCAAGTTACCAACCTCTCGGAAAATGGGTTGGTACCAAGAGACTTCCGTCCCTTTTCACGAAATCACTCTCGCAGATTGCAGGAAAGCAAGAGGAAATATCAATAAAAATACTGCTAAGTAACAATTTTAAATATAAAGTATACTTAAACTAAAAGTGTTTCATTCAGTTTGTTGAGAATTCAAATGAATCGGAAGAAATAATGTTTGGAACACCTTGAACTCATTACAGATCCGATCCGAGAAATATTTATATTATTGCATTACTAAACGTCAAGAAAAAGCGGATTCTAAAAGCAAAATGTTACAAGCTGCGAAAATCAATTTCTCGCAGTGCATGTTTATTTCATTAGTCAAATGGGGTTGCAAAGAGGTCACAGAAAGGTCTACAGTTGTCTATGGCTCAGGGTTGCTTTAGAAATGAGGGAATGGCTTGAAATAGAACGGAAATGTCACATGGAATAAATGTAATGGCATCTGTACACAAAGGCACACGTAAACGCATTTCTAATGTCTTTAATGGATGTTAAATAAAAAGTAGAATATGTACTTGGAATAAAATTAATGATAGATGTAGATGTCAAATTAGTGACATCTGATAGAGTCCTCATTAGATTCAGCCTTATTAATTGGAATAATAAATATGTAGAAGGATTCTAGATCATTAAAAATGCCAACAGTGCCAGCGAAGATATTTGAAGAATTAGTAATAATTTTCACGATCCATAAAAGTGGCAGCCATTAATTCATAGTGCGCTGCAATTAAAATAAACATTCTTGCAGATATTTTAATTACGATGTTTAGATTCTTTAGATCTTAAGAATCATAAAAATTTTATGGAAACTGATTGAGGAATTCGGGCTTGAAATATATTAGGTATAAATTTATTTTAGGTTAGCGCAGTATTTACCTCTTTTTATTCTTCCATACCTAGAAAGAAAGAAAGATAAACCTACATCTCTATCAGCCGTCAAGTAGCGTCACGGTAGCCCGCGAAATTCAAATTGCTTAGGTTTTTGCAATTTACAGGTCAGTACCAGGTTGTATAATGTTCTAAATATGATTTGCGGCTGTATTCAATGATTATATATGGAATTATAATCATAAAAATCATCAATATAACTCTCTAAGTTCATGTTCTAGATCCTTATTCCCGTAATTTCGATTTTAATCTATGGATAAATTTTGAAGGAAGAATAATCAATGAATTACCATTTGAAAGACAGGTCTTCCTATTCAATGAAAGCAACATCCTAATTGCGTAACACACGATCAATCAATTGTTACCTACAACATATTTTTAAGTTTAGTTTTGTTATGTGCAAGTTGTTTTGTGTTAAATGTAAAATAAATAGGTACTTATTAAGTATTTAATGTAAAATTAATTTGCATGCCTTAAACAGGCAAAATATGGACTGTACTAAACCATCAACTTTTACAACTGGGTAACACCTGTATTTTCTGCAAATAAACGATTCTTATTCTTATCGTAATCTGAATCATTTTGAAGGATATTGGTAATCCATTGCTTCTTGCATTCTCTGCGACCAGAGCTCGGTGTGGCAACACGCCGTGTTCGGGTTCGCGACAAGTCAATCGTCATCCTGAGAATGCCTAGTTGAAAGGTGAAACACGTGTCGATTTCTTACAGGGTTTTTTATGGCTCTTTAGGAATAGTTAAGCGGGACAGGTTACTAAATATATCAACGTCTATTGTATTTTATAATGGATTTCCGCAAGGTCACGCCTAATCAATTAACAATCCATTGCTTCATATGTTCAAAAAATTTGTCAGCTCAACAACGTAAACAACGCAATGAATGTTGTTGAACTGTCAAAATGAAACAGATTGTGATTGATCGTTTATTACGCAACTAGGGTTTACTCACTGTAAAAATAAAAGCAGTTTCAATCTTTTTAAAGTTAAACAACGCCCTAGTACTTTGCATCGTTAAGTAAATGGTGGGCTCGGCGTTCCATTAGATAGTGCTAAGGTGGAACTCAAGGACGTCCAGCCTCTAGATGTGGCTAAAAGCTTTTCTTATAATGTTTGTGTTGCTGCACCTTTTCTTTGACCTTTAGGTAATGAAGATGACACGTTACGTAGGAATGGGTTAAAAGGTTAATTAGACAGAGTCAATAGGGTTGATATTAGAGTTTGTCTATCCAATTTAAAACCGTAAAACCAACACCCAGTGGTCCTGAAAGATTTTGAAGCTTTTGTAATCTTATAATAAGATAAGATAAAGATTTATTGTTTAACTTGGACTAGATTACAAGGCAAGGTAATATATAAAGCACAAGAATAAAGTATTACAATCTAGTTAGTGGATGCCGTACTGTTCTTCTAGATAGGTTACAAAATAACCTGTTTTTAGGAGAAACAGTGCCGATCCCCGTCCTAAATGGTTGACTTAAAAATAGCACGTGTTAAATATTATGTATAGAGTAATCATTACAGCAAACTACAAAATGATAATGGTGGTAGCTCATCTAGGAAATGGCTGTGTTGTGTGCTTTGTGGTGATAAATCTGTGAAGCTGAAGTCTCTTTCAATCTTACTCCATTTTAAGGTGTGTCCAAACATTGAGCGGCAAGAGCGCGGCAGCAACACGCGGCGTTTGCAGGACGCATTTCTGCCGCGCTCTAGTTAGGACCAAACCGACGAATGTTTGCGCGGCAGTACTGCGCGGCACATCCGAAACACGCCGCGCGCTTCAGTTGTCAATGGTGTCGATTCCCTTGTTCACAAACTAAACTAAATTTAAGTTCAGTGCATCTTTTTCTTTCAATTTAATTAAGAAAAGGACAGAAGATAAATTTTAATTTAGTCCTGTCAAATTAATCAGCGCCTGTCAGTCTCCATACAAGTTTAGACGTGATTAAAAACTGGCCAACTAAAATAACGTCAATTTACGTCAAGCGCTGATTAATTTGACAGGACTAAACTAAAATTTATCTTCTGTCCTTTTCTTAATGAAATAGAAAGAAAAAGATGCACTGAACTTAAATTTAGTTTAGTTTATGAACAAGGGAATCGGCACCAATATCAATCTGCCTAGCTTTTAATACGTCCAGACGCAATTTGTGAGGAATGTTTCCTAAAAATGTTTGTGCGCGGCAGGTAGACAGAAGCGTTCGCGTGCGGCAGTCGTCCAAACACAGCACGACAGTCCTCGCGCGGCTGCCGCGCACGATTGCCACTTAATGTTCTGCGACCACTTGACCAACAAGGCAGTGTAAATCTAATACTGCCTAGTTATTCTAGTGGTCGCAAGCGCTAATGCTGAGCAGGAACTCATGCTCAGGGTTCGATTCCCGGGTCGGGTAAAGTGTTTTTGGGTTTTCCCATCAGGAATTACTCGGTAGCAGCACGGAGTCTGGATTTGTGCCTGGTTGATGGCAATAGGCTCGCTCCCTATTACATGGAACTTAATTAAACGTAACTGACGAAATTGGGTGTACCTACTATAGGCACACCTCTGCCTAACCGTTCGGGGATAACAGGCGTGATGTAATGTGTTAGAAAAGAAAAATATTTTATTTGGGACACTCACAGGAAATACAAACAGTAATTCTGAGTTTATCTTGGATATTATTAACATCGGTGAAGGAAAAATATCGTGAGGAAACGCCAACCTGTCTTGAGCAAGCGTGGTGATCAATGCTCGTGCCTTCTCTGTATGAGAAGAGGGCTTTGCCCAGCAGTGGGACAATAATAGGCTGATATTATTATTAATAACAACTATAAAGGAGCGTCTGGATTCTGAATCCACAGAATGAATTCGTTCTTTTATGGATTTTTCTTTATTTCTTTCTTCTTTTTCTATCTAAAACTAACTTTTTTTTTATCTCTTATGGCAGAGTTCCCCCTAACAGTATGGTTCATAATAATAAATGACATGGCTGAATTACTCCTAAAATAGCCTCATAACATTCACAGACACACTTGTTCTCTGAGTCAAGGTTAATGCCTCTGAGGCGACATATTTTTTGGTCCTTCGTCCTTTCCAACTCTTTTATCCGCACTGTTATTATAAATGCCCATTATAATACGCGCAATAATGAAAGGGAAAGTTGGCACTCCTTTTTTTTTCGGGTGGGAAATTATCAAATAACTTCTTCCGCTTTGGGCGGAGCGGGAGGGCGTGTCAGACTCTTACTGACTAAAATCCACCCGTGTTCCTTCAGCTGCCATGTTGCCGGGGGCGACGATTTCCCTATCGGTTTTATTCGCAACCCCGGCAGGCATCGGCCCTAGCGGACCCCGTGACACAATTATTTTTACATTTGTCGAATTTTAATGCTATCATGTGATTACGGCTACACGAATTTAAATATATCCTGAATTTGTACGTAGAGTATTTTCACCCCGATAAAATATCAATCTGTGTAGCCTTTCCCCAACTACATATGTTGGGGTCGGCTTCCCGTCTAAGCGGATGCAGCTGAATACCAGTATTTTACATGGAGCGACTGCCTATCTGACCTCCTCAACCGTTACTGTGTAACACACAATCCCGTGGTTTGTGGTGGGTTGCGTGTACCCTATTTTCCGGGATGATGTCTTAACATCATCCCGGAATATAGGATTTGTAAATCTTGAAGATCCCATGAACTAAACACTAAGATCTAAACTGAACTGTAGCTCAAATATTCTCCTCACGGAAGCGGTCGAAGTGGCGGTGCTTGGGGGACGCCTATGTCCAGCAGTGGACGTTTTTCGGCTGAAATGATGATGATGATATAACAATTCTAATTGAAAAATCCATACTCAATATTGACAAAAAAATGCAAAGAAAATGCCAATTAAAACAGTATTGTATTTTACGATTGACGCAAAAATAAACTATTTACTTAAATTATTTTCTGCTTTTCTGAAATGAGAAATCATAAGAAATAATCTATGAGTTGAAATTGAAAAGAAATATTCAAAAGCTTTCAGTGGAATTAAAAACAATCGGTTTTATTTTGCCAAATTGAATGCTGTTTTGACAGCTTCTTGTCAAAACAATTTGATGTTATTTGTTCGTTCGATGTAGTGTACGTTATTATGTAGATGACTAGATATTATGGGATTAGTATTAAAACGTTGTTGATTGATTAAAATTACAATCGTTAAATCGACACTGGAAATTTCAAATGTCGTAAAGGACAGGGAATACAATGTCCCTTACGATAGTTGAAATTTCCGGTATCGAAATGCTTATTACAAAGTTTGATATAAGTTTTTAAAAAAATCTGTCGTAAGTAAGTAAATCAATAAGATCAGTGTCGACCTTCAAAGCGCTAAAGTTTCTAGTCCTTCCAGTCCTAAAAAATTGAGGAACAAACCATTACCATTATTTAATGAGTGCACTATTCCATAAAATGTAGTAAGTACTTAGTTATCGACTAAAGTGTCATTTACCGCAGATACAAACAAGTTTTTTTTTTTAAATCAGGATCTGGCTCTTAACCTACACGTCATATAATACACTGTCTAGCTTTAACCCGCGCAATTTCGAACATTTTTTTTTGTTCTTATTCTCTATGGCACCTCTTCATGTCATGACCTAAAGAGGTGCCATAGAGAATAAAGCTGAGCTATCCGAATATTAAAAAAAAATTGGCCTGGGTCTTGAGGGAGGCGTGAAAATTGATTCGCTGCATAGATCTAATTCGCTGTTACAATGTATAGCTTCCTGAAAATAAAACCTGCGAGACTTTGGTAGTTGAAATGTTGGCGGATGAAGAACAGACACTACCAACCTTCAAAAATAATCCCGGAAACATAACAATATTTATTCAATTACGCATTTAGAAGCCACATCATTATATTCACATATCTATCATCAAAAGACGGCACGGTCCTTTGATCTCGCGGCTATTTTTACTCAGTTTCATTGAACTTTGCAAAATGGCCGTTTTGACTATCAATATTGTGGATCTTGGATGATAATTGTGCTGAAGGTCATCGTTAGCCTTTGCTAGTTCTGCCAAGAGTAACTTTGATTTTGTTATTGCGAAAATATTTTGACAGTTTATATCCGGATTTAAATTATGATTTTATTATTAGCAAAGAAAATAATTAAAATTTCACGTAAGAGCAACGTTTATTATTGCAAGTTTCATCTTTATTTCTTATTTCCGGGTATCATAATTATTATTCGTCCTAACTTATCCTAACTAAAAATTCGAAAGTGAATTTGTTTGTTTGTTACGCTTTCACGCTAAAACAGCTGAACAGATTTGGATGAAATTTAGTACATGGGTAGACCATGATCTAGGTTAGGACATAGGATACTCTTTCTCCCGGTATACCCACGGGATCGAGACTTATGCTAGTGAAACCGCGGGGCGCTCTATAGTCATCTATATTTTTTTGCTCATCATGGCGATCTGGATTTCCAGAATTAAAAAGAAAACTACAGACTGTAGCGGTTACACCGCCACATACGAACTACGCATCATAGACATGACGTCACACAAATCCTGCATCGCGCAGTTAGAGTTTACTGAGCGATCGACATACATACAAGATTTCAGCTTCAAACCGATGGGCAGTTGCCCACCAGACACAACACCCGTCCTGGTCGGAGGATCCTCCCTTTTCTATGGTGGATGAGTGAACTTTACACTCTGTTCCTCATACCACTAAAGGACTATTGATAACTGCTGTATGTTGTAATAAGCCTCTATTCATAATTTTGATATTCCCAAAGTAAGTAAGTATGCTTTTCGCAAAATGAGGGCCATTTTCTTACTAACCAGTTATCCGCGCCTTTTCTAACAAAAACTTGAAAAAGTATATTTTTGCTATAAAATTAATGCTAACTTCACATGCTCCTAGTTCTTATCGGCTGACAAGGTAAACTTACAAACTGCAGCATATTTGGCGATGATGTCACCGCGATGTCGCCCTAAGCCCGTTCTAGATAACGACAAACAAGGTTTACTCAGCAGTTCTGTGAACTTGCCAAAGTGTTATCAACCTGGATTGTGTGTGTAGCGTATTTGTAGCTCAAGAACGTCGATTTACCAACTTTTTAAAGAACAACCATAGAAATATTAAAAAAACATTATTTTTCATTTCAATTTCCTTCTTATATCTATGAGAATAACATATAAAAATAATCGATTTTCGCACATTATATTATAAGCATTTGTAGTCCACATTATGGCTTGTTTGAAAATTCCAGTAGAATTTTTAATAAAACGCAAACTTTATCCATTTTTGCCAACATCTTTGAGATTAATATTGACGTCTCATCACCATTATTTTTTAAATTCGATCGCAACAAAATTACTCGAACAATAAACGGGTAACATTTAAACAAATGACGACATAATCTAAACAAAACGCGAAGCAAAGGTATTTTTATCATACATCCTTGTTGTCTTATTATTATGAGTAAAGCTTTATTTTCATTAGTAGACTACACAACACCTACGCAGTGCAAAACTAAACACCTACTGCGGATTTTGTTTTATTGCAACACTGACCGGAACTTTGACAGGTGTAATATTTTTTCTCGCCAGCCAATTAGAATCAGCTGTTTAGGCTGAATGGTGTTCCTTTCCCGTGCATAATAAAAATGAGGTATTTTTATCTGTGGTATTTTCATGCAAATCCGGGAATGGCGGGAATATGCGACGTAATTTACCACCCGCTTATCTACGCTAGTTGTAATGTGTGGAGCGGGTTACAAGCTTGACTACCTACTCGTTTATGTAGTAGGTAGTTGTAATGTCGTTATACTTCGTGCTTCTAAAAAAGCTACTAATTTATTTCTTAGCGGTGGTGCTTATTTTTGCTGAAAATAATGCGTTTTAGGACATTTACAGTGCACAATCTTTTCCTAGGCTTGACGATGACGTAAAAAATGAAAAAAATACAGTGGCACTCTGTGTGCCGACAAAGTGAAAATTTGAAAAAAAATCAGCACCGCGGTTATCAATGCCGTTGATGTCTTTTACTCCACACACCGCGGTAATCAACGCGTTGATGTCTTTTTAATGGTCAAAAGCTGGTGTCGTTACAGTGTCGCGAAATCAATGGTTTAGTCCCATCTCAAAAATGCCCAACGCACCTAAAGAAGTTTTCACTTCAATAAAAATTACCTATGATGCCAGGGGTTAAAAATCCTACTAAATTTGATAAATGTGAAAGTTTGTATGTTTGAATGTTTGTCACTCAATCACGCAAAAACGGTTGAACCGATTTGGGTAAAATTGGCACACAGTTTATAACCTGAATTAGGATATGGTGTACTTTTAATCCCAGTGGTATGTTCCTGTGGAGAATTTTCTAACATCCACACGGGCGAAGCCAAGGGCAGAAGCTAGTATAATTAAACATATTTTATCTACTCTCATAGCGTAATATTCGAATTATGAACTTCAAAACGAGTTTATATTGACATACTTTATAAACAGAATACCGAAATTTAAAAATAGAATCATATTATAACACTTTTTCTCTAACAAAATAATAGTATAAAACAATTTTTTTTTCTGTTACGACACAGCGCTAATCCAAGAAGTTAATATCACCAAAGAGTTTCCATCAACTTTTGGCGGGGGACAGCAGCACCCGCTGTAGCGCATGTGCGGTGATGTGCTGGTGCAGGCGACATTCATTTGTTTTGTAGTACTTACTGAATTTCGTGGATTTTTAAATTTATTCTTGATCTTTAACTTTGATCTTTTATTTAATATTTGTTTCAATCCCAATGTTTGAGAGTAGATAAAGTAGTGTATGAAACTGCACATAACTAGGTATTAAAGAAATGACATTATGTCATATTATTATGTACTTTCATAATAGTAGTTTATGAAACTGTTGCATAATGAGGGGTATTAAAACATTCGTGTGATACTATTGAAAACCTCGCCTGCGGCTCGGTTTTTAAACACACACTCATGTTTTAATACCCCTCATTATGCAACAGTTTCATAAACTACTATTATGAAAGTACATAATAATATGACATAATGTCATTTCTTTTAAGTAGGCTGGTATTCATAAATCGAGAAACACACAATTATTTTATTTTCCTGAAAAAATGAGGTTTTATTTTGGGTACGTAAAAAAAAATATATTGAAATACATGCCATTATAATTTGATTGATTTTCTAGACTAGTTCAAACTACAATGTACAATGCTAGGACGTCGTACAAACGTGGTATTTTACGACCAATAAATTATTTGTAACTACTAACTAGCGATCTGTCACGACCTCGTCTGTCTGTGATATTATTAGATATTCATATGTAGGCACTGTTTTAAGTTCATACTAGCAGAAAAATCGTAAAATAAAAAAAAACGTGTGGCACTCGGGGACTGCCATGTCGCGGTAAAGCTATTGCATAGCATTTGTAACCTCCATACTTCCTATTTGTCAACGCTACACTTGGGATGATGACGGATGATGACATAAAACAAAAATTAACGTAGTTCCCATGACAACATCACGTTGTCATGGCAACAACGTAATTGTTGTTTTATGTCATCATCCATCATTACATGGTTGGCGGAGTGGGGGGTGTTAGGTTTTATTTTCGTTACGGAATTTCTTGATTCGGTCGCTGCGCTCAAAGCCCGCGATAAAAGCTATGCAATAGCTTAAAAAAAATCAATTTCAAACATTCTAACAGTCCCAGAACGGATGAGTAACGTCACGTATTTCCCTAAAGTAAACCTAGAAAATAACTGTGGAACATTTTATCTAACAAAGATTTGGTTTTCTAACAATGTTTAGAAACGGAACCCAAAACACTTGATGACAGGCGAAACATAAAACATGAATTGTCATTTGTGACACAGATACACGATTGTTTTGACAGTTTGTTGTTTAATTTTACTTCGTAAATTATGTGATCTGTGTGTTACTGGCTTTATAAGAGGAAGTTCTTCGTTTCCACAATGTATTGTTTTAAATATCGCTTATAATTGGTCCATTGAAATAAATAAGTTTAATAAAGTTTGATATTATTATTAAAGTAGATATGCTAGCCTTTTGGGCACTTTTCCCACTAACAGTGATGCGAACGAATTTTTTGATGCCCAATGAGTTCTTCTTTTATTTTTATTTTTTCTTTGCATATACTTTAATATTATATTTAAGATGAATGACTGAAATTCATTAGGTACAAAAAAACATTGAATTGAAATGATAAAAAAAAGATATACAAAAATCTAATCTAGGAGCTAGTAGCGCACTTTCATTAAATCATCTAGATGTGACTAGTGATTCTATTTTCATATGAACATAGGACAAGCCAATGTATTCGTCATTGTATCTTTTATTAATACATAGATTTCTATCTAAAGGCCTGATGTGGTTAACCATTGCACTTTATTATAGCATGAAACTACGAACGTATATTATTTTACCATCACGTGACGATTACGAAATCAACACGATTGTTCTAGCATTTTCAATTTACATGATTCCTAAAAGATTATTGAATTTACATAGCATAGCATCGCGCATATAATCTCCGATGTGTTAGGCAGAAGTGTAAGCTATACCATACACTCACTTTTTGCCAGTTACGTACACTTTGAGGGACACTAAATGCCCATAGGCGTCATAACATAAAACTTCTATTGTGTCTTGTTCAGTGTCCTTGTATGCGTTAAGCCCTATGTAATAGGGAGCGAGTCTATTGCTTAGTATTGATTTTATCCCTGAATAATTGAAGATGTTTAATTAAAATGATTAAATGTAGTATACTTCTAGACAAGCCCTTTCAATGTTGTGCTATAACACCACACTCCTCATTTTTTTTCTGTACCTAATACTAACAGATTAATTTTAACATTTATTTAAAACTGTTCCTTAACGTCTGAAATGGACAGAAAAAAATTATGGAACGAAGAAATTATGCGTAGAAATGTTGCATTTTCAAACTTTCATTTGTCTAACATTTTAATTAGATTCGCGTGAATACCGTACACATATCTATAACTAATGTTTCAGCTTCGGGAAATAAGCGTTTATTACCGGCTTGAATATAAGGAAAAATACTAATGTTATGTTTCCTATTATTATAGTATTGTTTTGATACTACATAATATTTGATTTAACTATGATATCATCAACAGTTTTATGTCAATCTTGGTATGTTCCGTATAACAATATTTTGTATGGAATAGTGGAATCTTTCAGTAGTAGCCCGGAGTCTGGATTTGTGTCCGGTTGATGGCAATAGGCTCGCCCCCTGTTACATGGGATAAGTACACCTCTGCCTAACTTTTTGGGAATTTTCAGGCGTGATGTTATGCGATGTTATATAATAAAATAGAACTCGAGGCATAAGAAAACTTATTGCTCTAGTTTCAGTTTAACCAAAGTTGAGTTTCATAGAATTTTATATTTTAATAAAAGTAGCTAAAACAATCGGCTTCAGACTAAATCTTTTCATTATTAATTCAAGTGGTTATTGACTGCGCTTGCCCGTGACCATGATCGCAAAGGGCCTCATACGTATCGAAGATACGAAAATAAACACAAAATTTTGGTTTTATTTCTACGAAGAATGTTTGCGTAAATATTGAACATATTCTGCGGAAGCTTTGTAAACTTACGATGTGTGATAGAAGCTTCAAATAAGTAGATTACTGAAACGCCGATTATTTAAAGCCTCATAGCAATCCATTTTGGAGGAATGAGGAAAATGTCGTGAAGAAAGTTTTGAGTATGAATTTGTCTATAGGAATAGAAGACGAAATGATGGATGGACTTGGAAAAGATGATATGGCTAGAAAGGAGTGACTCGGAGATGACGACATATAGAAAAGTATGGAAGGAAAAGACATGTTGCGCCGACCACGAATAAATTGGGATAAGGGATACACAATGATGATAAGCAATCCATCTTATATCCAAGAATTAGGTATACCATCCTGGCAGTCATATTCCTTTTATACTACCTGAAAAAGGATGATATTCTCACTAGAAATAGTGATGGGTCAGCGACCCAAAATGTATCTTGCCTACCACTAGTATGTTCCACAAATAAATATTTCTATGTCGTCGTAATATTTTGTGGTAGACACAACACGACAGAAACTGCCTGTTTATTACATTTGCAAATCCCCACAACTTGTCTGTGGAAATAACTCGAAATGTAAAGCCAATATTCTGGTCTCTAATCCTAGATATTTCTTGAGAATGTCAATTATACCCTGTATTTACATTATTGAATCCCAAATATCTCTTAGCGTTAAGAAACAAGACATAGATGGGAAGCAGCAATTGGCTGTCAGCCAAGTGTTTTGGCAAACATTTTGTATAAACTACACTAATATATAAAAATAAACGATGTCTGTTTGTTGTTTCTTCATGTACAACATCAGGTGAAATTGGCTTACCTTGTTATTATTTATGGATTTAGGTAAGTGGTTTTGTATGAAGGACTATCGATTGATTGAAAACTGAAACTGAAAAAATAAATAAATTAGTCTATACTGCTAAATCATAACGGAAGAGTGGAGGTTTGTTAGACATAAAATGTGGAATTTATTGGTTTATGCTTCTGCGAATTTTAGAGAAATTCGTTGAAAGAGAATTTCGTTTAGGAATAATTTTGCGGATTGTAAAACATTTTATAGCGATGATTCGTTCTACGTGAAGATTTCTGTCTAAGTTCAATGTCAAATATTTCTTTTCATGTTAGAAATAAATAGAAACGGCTCACCATCGAATCGATTGCATCCATTGCTTACGTACACTAAAGCTCATCTTACACATTGAAGATAATATATATTATAGCGCTTAAAAATCCTTTAAGGTAAAATATATACATATTATCTTCACTGTGTGTGGTGGTCCATTAAATTGTACGGTGAGCGATATGTGATAATATATATATTTTATATTATCTTCAAAGTGTGTGACGACCTTAACACCAAGTGAAGCCAACCAGAGGCAAAATTGCTGTCTCATATGCCTGTCATTTCACCGGTACTCATAGGTACAGGTACACATGATCCTTTCCCGAATTAATGCCCTGCATTGTTAGACTCACATTATTATGTAATAATATATATATTGTTTCGACTTTAAAAGAGACCATGACCTCTTGAGTTTCTAGGCAGCTACGAATTGCCGCTAATTTTAAAATATTGACCAAAAAACTGATGTGTGTACTAGTGTCTTAAAATATCTACGTAGGTATAGAAAAAAACATCACTTAATTTCAACATCATTTTAAAATTAAATTATTGTTTTCTCAAGAAAATATGAATGACTGTCTCTCAGACTACGTTTTCGATAACATTTTTTACTGCGTTTGAAAAACAATGCGATATTTTTTTACCACACTATTTCATTAATTTATACACCTATCACCACCATTATTAATATAAAAGGAACAATAATTTATAACTAACGACAGCACTGCTCATTTCGGCATGTGGCATACAATTATTAACGGCGGGAAAAATCCAGTTCCGCCATTGAATGGGAATATTTTTAGCGGGAATATATATTTTCGTTTACTTTTTCATACGTTTTCTTTGTTTATGACGTAGTTTTGCGTGGGGATTTTAGAACTTGTCTGTGTGAGCTGTGTCTGTGATGTCTATGGCGTTGTATCTACTCATGCCCCGTTGGTCTCGTGATCGCACACGTGACTGCAGAGCGTGGGGTCCTGGTTTCGAATCCCGGGTCGGGCAAAGTGTTATTGGGTTTTTCCATTAAAAAATTTCTTTGTACCAGCCCGGAGTTTGGAAGTTGGCGGTGTGATATTCCCGTGCCTCGGAAAGCATGTTAAGCTGTTGGTCCTGCGCCTGATCTCTCTCCGGTCGTGTCGGATTGCCGTCCCATCAGACTATGAGCGTGAGGAAAGAGAGAGTGCCCCTGTGTCTGCGTACACACGCCTGCACTATAATATCTCCCGCGCCGAAGGCTGGTCTCCGCTGAGATCGGTCGCCAGGGCCGAAATACGGTCCGGAGGACTATTATTATTACCTACTGAGACCTACTCATGCAATTCAACATCATCATTGGCAGCTTTGTTCCACCCACTGCTGAGTATAAGCCTCCTCCATTTTGAGCCATGCTTCCCTGGGGGCCTACCACCAGCTCAAAAGCAGTATTATTTTAATATTACTACAGTGGGAGAAAGAGATGGAGCTATACGTCCTATAGAGCTTCATCTCTTTCCCACACTGAAGTAATATTAAAATAATACTGCTTTATGAGCTTGTGGTAGGCCCCCTGGTCTGTACAAGTGATGAAAGAAGAAAGAAACTACGTTTATTTGCGGTAAACATGACGCAAAGAAAGAGTACAAAACAAAAAAGAACAAGTTTGGGGGAAAATACACGCAAAACGGCCATTGCTCAGGATAATGCTGCGACCCTATGCGAGACAGAGCCACAGCGCTGGTTTTCAGCGACAGTCGGTGTTGACGTTATGACGTCGATCGGTACAGCATACAATGAGAAATAAATAAGATATAAAAATAAAATAAATCAAGTCTCAACCTGGTCCAACCCGTGATCTTCTAAATGTCGTCCACCCATGAGGCTGTTGGTCTGCCAATATTCCTTCTACCGTCTCTTGGCGACCGCTAGGGCTCTGCTCCATCTGCTGTCACCACGTCTAGCCAAGTGCCCTGCCCTCCTCCATTTCAGAGCTGTTATCTGTAGTTATACTTATTGTCTAAATGCAATTATGCAATTCAAGTCCTAACATTCTTGATGCCAAGTTCATCTTTCATTAATAGATCACATACCACCTTTGTGCTAAAGATAAAATCCATAGGTACTTATATTATAAACGCGAAAGTAACTCTGTCTGTCTGTCTGTCCTTGTTCAACGGATTTGGATGAAATGGGTTAGGACATAGCATAATTTCCGACCTCAAAACGGGCGAAGCCGCGGGCAAAAACTATTCCTAAATCCTAATCAACAAGAGGCAATTCTTCAGCAGCTCTCTTTCAGCATCAATTGTTTACTTGTAACTAGTGATGTGCCGGATATCCGTATCCGCGGATATCCGAGGGAGAAAAAAGATCTGTATCCGTATCCGTTACTTTTTGGCGGATCTTGAACGGATCTTTTATATTAATGCATTTCATTACGTATATGAAATTTTAAAGATATGTAACAGTGATATGTAAAACTGTTAACTTCAATCCAAATTAGTAAAAAAAAAAAACATTCTTATTATAATTCAAGTAGAGTAAGTACCAGTAAATTAAGTTATAAAGTAGTAATTAAACTATCTTTGTAGTGAGATCAAACCTCTAATATTTGTGCTATACTAATTGAAATAGTTATGTGAGTTAACACATCAATTAAAACTATGTTGTTTTCAAGAACTTAAAAAATACACGTCATAATTAATATTGAGTAATGGTAAATCGTATTTCAAAAAGAGTAACTTCAGTTATGATGAGAATCATAAATAATTCCTGCTGAACCTGAAGAAAGTTGAGATCCGTATCCATATTCGCGGATCTAGACCCTTATGATCCGTATCCGTATCCGCGGATCACATTTTTTAACGATCAACGTCAATAAATATTTACTACAGACTACAGATAAACGTTTATCCCATAGATTATGCCTTCAACCCTTTTGTCGCCGCACACGTTTTCTTCTTCCAGCTCCCCTGTCAACCGTCACACTATCATTCACTCCCTTCTCTTTCAAATCTTTCCTCACACAATCCATCCATATTTTCTTTGATCTTCCTCTCGCTCTCCATCCATAAACATTTATATTCATACCTTTTTTAGTCACATGCGTTTCCTCCCTCCTATTCACATAGCCAAAGGATTTCCTTTTAACTTTTCTATCACTAGCGCCATTTTCAAACTTCCCCTTGTATACAAATGTCTTACTTTATCCACTCTCGTTACTCCAAACAGAATGGATAAAGTAAGAAAACTTTATTTTTATTTTTTTATTAATTAACATAAAAAGCCGCCTCAGACGAGCAACACGTAATTCCGTAGTCGCGTCCAATACAAACATGATAAATCTGTTCCGAATTTATAATAGTCATTTATGTCTTAACGTTTGTGGCCAACTTGTTAAGTAAACACAGATGATTAAAGTACAGAAGGAGAACTTCGAAATCTGATCAAATGACGTACGCGGAAAATTCCTGTGTGATTGTGAAAGTGGTTTCCGGTATCTAAAAACCTGTGTCCCTAACTGCAAGAAAAGATTTCATCGGGCTTTTAAAAACCCAGTCAATCCGTTTCTAAGATACCACTTTTATTCTTTTTGATATGGTGAAAAGGTCTAAGAAGAGGATGGGGTTCGGAAAACATTTCTGCGACTTCTGACACTTAAGATTATTTATCGTTATCAGACGAAAGATATGTTGTTGGGAATATTGTGACCTCGCTTTCTTTTTTCCACTCCTGCCTGTGCATGTATTAGCCAATACTTTAGCATTTTACAATCTGAAATGCACGCGACATTTTGCAGATATTTTAGCATTTCTAGCGCTAGTGTTACTGGTATTTTTATTTCGTTTGCCATCTTACATCGTGTGTAATTTTTACGCGTGTAAGTTGAACCTTCTGCATTTGCCCACTCTGTGTCATCCGCGGCCGTAAATCAACAACATATTCAATGCTAAGGTAAGGTGCGAATTGTTTAAATGATACATCATTTGAGTCTGTCAGTTGTTAGATCAAACAGACTGGGGTCGAATCAAAATAACACTCGTGTGGGTTGGCTGGGATATTGAGGTTTATGTATGTCTATGTTAACACATTACTACTGCATTTAATATGTGATTATTTAGTTATAAGGTTTATGTGTTTAAACCACAAACGTTCTCTATGATCTGTTCGAAAAGTATCAGATAAAAGTGTACACAAACCATGTTCAGGTTAAATTCTTACGTAATCACTCACTAAAAGGAATTAGGAATACATTTATCTGTATTGAGAAGGTTTCAACTTTATATCTCATCACTTTCTTAACAAAATTGTTGTTTGATTTACATTATTCATTTGTAATTGAAAAATCATGGATCAATATTTGAGGTTATAAAATTAACCTCAGTCGTCAAATGAAATACATCTTTAAAGTGGTTTAAAATTAGAATTCCAGGTTTTAAGTATTCAAATAGTCAAATCAAAGCACTCAATTTGTAAGTGGCACTATAAATTGGCATCCACATTTTTTTTTTGACCCATATGTTTACATTTTCATGAATTTCTTTTGAAACAGACTATACATTTATTGTTTATTTATAAAAGTTTAAGATCAGCAGTGAGTAGAAGTACTTAATTAAAATTCTTGTGTGGCAATATTACCAACTGTCACGAAAATCGATAAAAAATGTTAGGTTTCATATTTTTGTCACTTAAAACTATGATTTTTTATGACTTACAGAATATAATTATAAAAATGTGTTTATGGTGTGTCTGCTCAAAACGCTGCACCAAATGTGAAAAAAAAAATGATTAGTGCAATTAAAAAATAAATAAAAAATAATCTGATGTTCCCTACATTTATGTCCGCATAACTCGTGAAAACGTAGGGAACAGCTGATATTGTTTTCACGATTTCAGGTTTGATCCCACAGTAAAAGTTGTTCATAATGATGAGTGAGGAGTTTTACCAATAACGCTGTAACCCAAGAAGGCGAGAAGCACAGAATAATGATGACAAGTATTTAATCAATCAATAATAAAAACCATGAATTCATGAGTTTTGCAACCAGTGCACTGTTGCATCGCGAAAACCCAACAGAAAACACGACCTCACGACAAATCGGTCCACAGTCCACGAAATACAGTTAGTGCAAAGGCAAAACACTAAACAGCGGTGCCCTTGCACCAGCCAATCTGCATGACCTAATTACCAGTAATAAAACTAGCCGAAATATATTTTATGACAACGTCGCTCGAGTTACTGCTAACCGTGTTTAATGCGTGCAAGTTATTGGCTTGTGGACTTGCACGCGATGGTTGAATGAATTATGAAGACTGGTGTGCATCGCAAATTCGAAATTGTTTCGTCTTGGTTCGAAATTCGAATTGATTTTGACAAGGAGTATTGTTGTGTCAAAACTCAAAACTTAAAAAGTTTGGGAGGGAAAGAGTTGTTAATAAAAACAAAAAACATAAATCATTGATAAAGCGATTACAAATGAATGATTACCAACCTCATAATTAATTTTTGAAAACTTCAGTATTATTTCAGCAGCTTCAAGCTGGGTTCTAAATCCGGTTGTTAGGAATCCATAGACAAAAATTCAAATGACAAAATATTTTTTTCAATGCCCATAGAGCCTAAATAATAAACAAAGAGTTTCCAAGACAAGGCCATTGGGAACACTTTAACAACTAAAATTTTAACGAATACAATCATAACTCATAAGTGGCTCGGATGCGTCACAAACATTTAACTGCATAACGAAGTAGACATAATGTGAAGTGAACAGACATAATTTTAATGTTAATGATTTTCACGGTGGCACAGTTATGGCTACTTATCCTTTGAACATTTATCTTGTATTTATGAGAGCATATCTAATGTTACCAAAGTGTTTCTAAAACCTAAAAGCTTCTGGGTAACCGTTAATATTTGACGGTCAAGTTTATTATCAGTTTGTTTTCATAGATTTGGAGTTATTTTCAATAATTGAACTGACTCATCAGGATTGTTGTAAGGATGAACTTGTTGATAGATGTCAAAATGAGAATCATACCGTTGATTCGGAATTGACATTCCATGTAGGCGGAAATGTTGTCTTAAAAGCCTGCACGTTGTTTCTGGTTTACGTTTTTAATGAGCCAAAAACTTCTAATCCGGTTCTAGTTCGCCGAAACTAGAGTTTAAAAGCCTAATACTCGAGTTGAAGTTAAACCTATAGGAACTTCTCAAAGATCGAGATATTTTTAAGGCACTGACATTACTAACCAACAAAATCCTGATAATTCCGTCAGTGCTCAAAGGGTTCGAAGAGTTATTTTCTGAATGCTCATCCTACAGGTTCCCTTTCCCTCTACAAATAACAATCGGAATTTATCATAAAATCTTAATGCGCCCACACAATCATCAGTTCAATAGTAAACACAACAACGTCATTGAACCCTGCGTACGCGCAAGTCCGCGCGCATACCAATTAAGTGCATTGCTATTACCATGGGAATCTTGTGAATTACTCATAACTGAGGATGGGGGAATAGACCTATTTATAGGACAGCTGGACGTATTTTTTTAATTCATAGCAATCGAGTTTTATCGTGTTAGCTATCATATGATAAGACAGGTTTGGAGTTATTCTAGCTGTCTCTGGATTCCTAGATACAGGTTTTCCTTGTGTTCAAATACCAATTTGTATGCCCTTGATGTCTTCTTCGAATTAATAAATGATATTTTTTCCTACAATAAGTATTTTATACACCCTATTGTGAGGGATCTAGCGCACTAGACCGCCACGACTCCGGCCAGTCGTGGTCTTCTAGTAGTATTGTATGGTCTGCGGCTAGTTGGCCGTTGCGACCAAGTGTGCGATTCATATCGGTTTTTATAGTTTACCTGTACCCTAATTTGTTTCATTTTGACAGTTCAACAACATTCATTGCGTTATTTACGTTGTTGGGTAGATTTTTTTCCAACTTATGAAGCAATGGATTAGCAATCTGTTTCAAATCGAAACAGATTGTGATTGTGTTGTATTACGCAATTAGGGTACTGGTTGGTAAACTATAAAAACCAAGGTCAAAACCTCTTACCCTACGTAAAAACCAACTGCTCATCATGTACGTGAGGTTAATCACAAATTTCTCGGAAACATTTAAATGATTAAATTCATACAAAATGTGAATATTTAAATCACAATAACTTCAAGTAAAGTCTACGAAATCGTCGTGGGTCGGTCGTGGTCGTGGCTGTCTAATGCGCGAGATCCCTTATAGGACGACTTCTAGCGCAAATGTTGCATGTATCCCTATTTTGACTTACGCGACCAATCCTTTTCTTAGCTATTCCATCATCATCATCATCAACATTCTCCTCGCCTTATCCCAATTTATTTGTGATCAACGCAACATGTCTTTTCTTCTATACTCTCACTCTCTATTCTCTCTCTCCCTCTCTCTCTCTATTAGTCGTCATTTCGGCAGTCACCCCTTTTAGCTATAATCATATTCTGAATACAATTATTCCTAGAATATTATTTGTCTTTGGAATATCGCAAAAAGCTATTAGATAGACAAAATATTTGTTAGATTTCTTGTTACAGGACCTTATCTGGTGATAATTGTTGTTATCATAAATTATTAGATTCTAACACGAAATTCTTATTACCAATAAACATTACATCACGAATTCTCGATATAAGTATAAATAAAAAAAAAAAACACTTTTGGACAATTCTGCATCTGGTGATTTCGGAACATAAGACCCTCTTTTTCTTCAACATGAAAATAATTGTATATGTGTTTAACACAACACCGTCCCATATTTATTTCACTGTAAAATCTTCGATATAAAAACCATAATGTTATTGGTATGACGTAAAAGCCGTCGCTTCCTTCTGTCTCCTATAAATATTAATTGTTCTAATAATATCCCCAGCCTCGTCAAGATCGCGGTTAACACACATTTCCACCGCATCTGGACCACATCTAAATTGGAAACTTTCGACATCAATCTGTATCTAAAATAAACTATACATTCATGGTTAAGGTTGTTGGATCTTGGAGCCTCTTCATCTTTTCGTACTTCCTGCGTATGAGTACCCTCATTTTGTAAGTTTTGAAAGATTTTTTTTTCCTACTATGGATTGTGAATTTCTCTTTCTCCACAAATACTCTTCCTATTGTGCTCATTGTTCCATTTCCAAACTACACTCTTAGGCATTAAGGTCTCCGATATTGCCTTAGGCATTAAGGTCTCCGATATTGCCTTTCTTCTCTGAATCGATTCTTATATTAGGTAACTACTTTCAAGATAATCATGACAATAATCTTCTCTTATCTCATTATCTGTTACGATGCCTCATTGAGGTGGATAACAATTAAAATTCTATTGTGTCTCGTTAATGACAGTTGAAAGGTTATGCCTTTCAACAGTCATTAATGAGACACAATAAATTTAATTAAAACTTCGACTTAATTTGTTGCATTTTAACCCTACTATGACGTCCTGCAAGGAATACGTCGAGTTACCAGTAACCCTGTATATCACTTTTGTATGCACGTGTTTCTGTGGCAAAATAATCCTCTTTTTAACCGACTTCCAAAAGGAGGAGGTTCTCAATTCGACTGTATGTTGTTTTTTTTTTTTTTGTATGTTTGTTACGCAATTACTCCGTCAATTATGAATTGATTTTGATGGTTCTTTTTTTGTTTGGTAGATCATACTTCAGAGGTGGTCCCATATAAATTTTATTAACTTTGCTTGGGTAGTTTTTGAGTTAGCTTCAATAATACGTATTTTTTCCTCACTTAGTATGTGGATGATATTATGATAACTTCCTGTCACTGTTATTTACATAGCAGGTAGTGCTATTCGAATTTGTGTGGGGTAGGTATCACAACTAAAAAGTGAAAAATAAAAACTTTTTACAAAAAAAAAAACAACCGACTTCAAAAAAAACACTACAAAGTGAAAAATAACTTTAATTTCGGAAGTCGGTGACAAAGAAGTCGGTTGTTTTTTTTTTTTTTGTAAAAAGTTTTTTCTTTCTTTTACTTAATTTATCGACTCACTCTTCCAATAGGTACCTATATCTACCAACAAAATGAGCCACTCTTTTGCCATCTTAATCCCATTATAGTCTCCGTTCACGGCTAAGGTCAAAGATAAGTCCACCATGATACCTCCATGGCCCATCGTATAGATAACACTGCATTTTAGTGGACGTTAAACTCAAGGTGAGGTTACCGTGGCCAGTTTTATGTGGGACGGTGCTGCCATCTGTCAATGAAAGTGTAATTTAGTCAAGTGTTTTTGAAGGTCCTATGTACTCTCATCTGGTATGAAGGAAAGGAGTGTAAAAGTTTAGGAAATTTATTATTGAAATACTTATACGTTTGTAGGTATTTTTCACGTTTGAAATGTAAAGAAAACCTAATAGAATACGTTGAAGGCTTAGCAGTGCTTTGCCAGTGTCTTCACAGGCGTATACATTTGAAACAACTTGTATCCATAGCAGGGTTCTGTAGTTCATTTAGTCTTAGAACTTAATAGCTTGCTCGTAAAGAGCTTCTAAACCTAAGCAGACAGTCTTATTAGTTTCCATAACTAAATTTTGCTTGCGGTTTCAGGGGACGATAGCTGACTTTTAATGATTTTATACTGAAGATGATGTCTGAACGAGTAGTGTTAGTGATTTGGAAAAAATATATGTTAAATTAGAGCATTTTTTTAATATTTTAATATAGGCATATTTTTGATTATGTTTATATTACATAGTGAAATTAATTTGTAAAGTTATGTCTAACGCGGATAAAAAACTGAGAATGACGCAAAATCCATCAAGCGTATTTTTCTGAAAACTCCACCATTTTAAAGATAATTAAATTACTGATCTTTCAGTATACGTGTTTTATTGTTTTACGTGTAATAAATTAATAATGCGTCAAATTTGGGACAGCGCTCCTTGATGGGCGAGTCCTATTACTGGCTGGACGTACGACGCGTTGCGTGAGCTCAGTACAGAACACGCAAGCTAACCATTCAAGGTCACTGTCATATATCTGCGTCTTAAGGTACAATTCCGTAGCCGACCGCAGTGAACAACTGCAGTCGACGCGCCGCGACGCGACTGGTTTCTGTATATTCTTACTATGTATTTCTATGAAGTCGACGTGTCGCTAGCTTTGGAAGGTATTTCATACAAATTCATAGAAACCAGTCGGGTACCTTGTAGGACTTTGATGACCAACTCCCATTTTGATTGAAAAATATTTAGTAGTTAACTCAAAACATTTATTTCAAAAAAACCAATTGAACTTTGAATTGTCAAGGGGTCGGTCAGTCAGAAAGATGAAGCTAGTTGCCCATTCCAAAGTGTAGTAGGTTCCTATGGAAAAGAACGGACAAGAAACTCCACGGATACTCATTTAAATATGTAATTATTATATTTAGTAAATAAACCAGTAATCCTCAATAAGGTCACTGACTCATGCAATAGCTACTAATCATCTGTGACGTCACTGCGTAGACGCAGTTCACGTAAACACTTAAACTTCTTTGTTAAGTTCCGTGTAACCGTGTGTAATACAGTGTACACAGCAATTAGTCAGACATCACTGAAACTAACCTAATTTTCAATTTGACCTTTCGGAAATGTATAAACATTTGTTTGTAATAGTTTTATTTTGTTTGATGAAGAAACGTTAAAAAGATTTCTAGTCGTCTCAATCTGTACTGCAGTGTTGTTGTTCTTATCTTGAATATAAATTCAAATTCTTTATTTCAGAAATGAGTCCATAGTGTTAGTAACAACAAAATAACTTAATAACTAGAGGTAATAAGGAGATAAAACAAACAAAAATTAAAATCAACTTTTATGGATTCCTACCCAGTGGCGCAGCAGAGGGAAGTCCCACCGATCTGAGAACACGCTCAGGAGACCGTTGGTAGTGGCGCGTAGCCGGCCGGCTATGGAGGCGGTCCTTTTTCTTATAATGGCGTAAAAATCGTCTGTGCGCCCCTCCGCAAACATTGTGGACGCACTACAACGCCACGACATCCCCAACAGTATCCTAAACGCGTTATTATATTGAACACGCAGATCGCTGTATGCCCTCTGCGTATATCTGGTCCAAAGACTGCATGTGTAGAAAGATTGACAGAAAGCTTTGAAAAGAGTGACTTTAACTTGATTTGTACAACGTGCAAATCTTCGAACCAGCATGTAATATAATTGTTTCTATCATCTTTACATTGATTTATTTGTCGGCTTTTCTTGAAACTTTTTTCTAACACATTTATTGCAGTTTGGTGTTAAAAACATATTTGAAAATAATATTTATTTCTCAGGTGCATCATTCGTTATTGAACTTAAGGCGACACTAACCGACTTTTAATTTTATACTGAAGATCACGTCTAAGCGTAGTGTTAATGATTTGGAAATTTTTTTTGTTAAATTAGAGTATTCTCTTAATAACTTAAGATAGGTATATTTTAGATTATCTTTATATTACATAGTGAAATTAATTTGTAAAGTTATGCCTAACGCGAATAAAAAACTGAGAATCACGCAAAATCTATCAAACGTATTTTTCTGAAACCTTCACCATTTTAAATATAATTTGATTATTGATCTTTTACTATAGGTGTTTTTATTAAAATACCTTTTATTTTATGTATAATAAATTAATAATGTGTCTAATTTGGGACAGCGCTCCTTAATGGGCGAGTCCTATTACTGGCTGGACGTACGACGCGTTGCGTGAGCTCAGTACAGAACACGCAAGCTAACCACTCAAGGTCACTGGCATATATCTGCGTCTTAAACAGCAAGTTCCACTTTTGCAAGAATTGATCCCAATTCACCATATATTTCGTCTTTAATATCTTGACTGGCCCAATATTATTGTAATATGTAGAGAATTCGTAGGATTAATCTACTGAAAGTCACATTTGATGTACATTTTTTTTAAAGTTTATATTATGATGTTCACGAAGTTTCAGGTCACCAACCTCCCGAACAGATTCACCCAGACAATCACCGATCCCAGACTGAACCTTACCAGTCTTACCACAAGCCCAACTGACTGTCCTTATTCATACCACTTATCCTATTAAATCAGTCTTGTAGTCAGTCAATCATATCACGGCATCGTCTTCACTTAGCATTTCAATATCATGGCGGATCATTGTTGTGGGACATTGCTTTCGTTATGGCCCTTTTTATTTTTCGATGAATTTATGCAATTTATGCATGTACTGTGTATTTGGTATGCAATGTTGTAAATCGCTCTGTCTTGGGATTATTGTCCTGAGGTTCGAGTTGTCATTTTTGATGTTTATTCGGAGTTGTCAGTTGCGGGTTTAAATATCGATCACTTTAATTTCAAAATTCGAACACATTGAAGACGAATCTCGCGCAGACTTGGTCTATTTGGTCATTGTATTTTTCTTACCTCTTCATCAAGTTTAAATGGAAATTCATCTGGAAAATAAAAAAAAAACATTTTACATTTCGCTTACGAATGGTTGTCTTACTGTTTATATTTATCTCTGTAATAATAAATACTAAACAATTATAGCACCTGATGTTTGATCATTACATGCTCAGAGAACACAGGCTGATCTCACATGGTTACGTCATTTGAGGTTAGGATTTGAATTAATTCGTACCTAAACAGCCATACTCTATGGTTATCATTTCAAACTGTATTAGGACTAGGGTTGCCAACTTTTTGATATCAAATATAGTATTATATTTTCGAAGCCATTGCCTGAAAAACACAATAGAAAAAGAAAAAAAAAATTGGTATATTTCAAAAATATTTTATTTTTAAAATAAATGCATATTTTTTGCTACTTTGAGCCTTTATTTAAATGTCTCAGTCATAACTAATAATGATTACACTCTAAATTAGGGTTACAAAATACCTATTCAACTTTTATGAATTGACTCTATTGCGGTCATCTCGACGTTTTGTATCAAAATGAAAAAAGATAGTTCCGCCCATATTTTTTTAAAATATTGTATTTAGGCCTCTAATATAGCAAGATACTATATTATATAGTAGAGTTGGAAACCTTAATTAGGACTGGAACAGTTTTCGTTGCACATGAAACGAGTTCTTAAATGTAATAATTATAACATCAATTTATTTTATACATTTCTATTAGCCGTCATTTCAGAGTTCACTTCTTACCTAGACATGTCTATGGTCCTTTTAGTCATCTTCTTTCATCATATCTTTAAGTATATGGCAACTATATACCTACTTACCTTCCTAACTATATCTGTATTTGCATTGGGCAGGATAGAAACGAACTTAAATTAACTCTGAACTTAACTTCAAGCAAGGATATCAGAAGGTTTTATATCTATTTTAGTATGTAAGCCGCAGATGTAACACATTTAGAAGGACCTTACGTATGTCGATGTTATCAACAGCCATGTAAGGCGATGTCCGATATCATTGCTTTTGCATCCATATAAAATAGTGTACCTAATGAATATATGCATGTTGATATAGATACGTAAATGGGTATGGTGTAGTTATGTATATTGTGAGTCATGTTTTTAATTTAGAATATGGTTGAAGGTAAAATATTGATTCTGAACCTAGGTCGATAATAAACTACTATTGTTAAAAGAAAAAAATAAAGAAAATAAATTTATTTATCACAGACAAAAAGGCACACAACACAACTTAATTATTTTTTTTTTTTTTTTTGTTAGCCTATATGGTGTCCCACTGCTGGGCAAAGGCCTCCCCTATTTCCTTCCAAATCTCTCTGCTTTGTGCGATTTCAGGCCATGTTGGCCCCGCAAACATAACTAGATCGTCACACCACCTTCGCCGCGGTCTACCTCGACGGCGTTGTCCTCCTTCAGGCGTCCAGTGAGTGACGATCTTTGCCCATCTCTCCGGGTGCATTCGTGCAACGTGGCCGGCCCACTCCCACTTCAGCCTGTCCCCGGCGAATAAACTTTACGAGAGTAAGGTTATTGCAAATTCGATATTATGAGGTCCGATTACACTCTGTCAATTTTTTAATTCATTTCCTACGGTTATTTCAGAAATTACAAAATTTTAAGGTGTATTATAATGAATGTAAAAAATCACTTTTCTTTTGATATTTGAACACTTCCGCTATGTATATTAGTTTATAAGATTTTCACAAAAAACTGTTTTTTATTTTTCCCGTAAAATTCGGTTTTTACGATTACCATTTTATTCGCCCGGGGACAGCGAATTGTACTTAACTCATAATTACTGTGAGTATGTACCTACTTAATAAAACTAATTTTCAAAGATCGTCACAGAAATGATAAATCTAAAATTACTTTGAATCTTCAGTTAAGAATTCTTAAAACATAGATTAAAATAGTTAATTAGCATTGATAGCATAGATTAGCAGAAACTGTATTATGGTTCAAGTTATCTAAAAAAAAAAAAACATTTGTCCTCCGCCTATCTACCGAGCAAGTCTATAACTACCCACATATCCAATACTTTACGTCGTCCCTTGTTAAAGTTTACTACATTCTTATTGGTCCTCATCTCACGCTCGCTGTGGAGACGATTGTCTTATTAGGGATAAGCGATGCTCCTTTGTCACGCCAATGTGCTCAGCTCAGCTATTTTTAGAACCTTGTTTACGTTTGCAAATGAGTTGTGTGTCGTGTACCCTAGCCATAGTTAAGTGCAATGAGTAGTACTTAAATGTTTTGTTGGTGAATTTGAAATGCTGTTTTTTCAACAGACAGGTTAAAAATTTCAAGTCTGCCGTAATTTTTCAAATTATTTTCAGTTTTGGTTATGCATGTTATGTATAGCGATACAGTCTCCATTTTGGGATGCAAG
The DNA here is from genome assembly GCA_963680765.1 of Agrochola lychnidis. NCBI lineage: Eukaryota > Metazoa > Arthropoda > Insecta > Lepidoptera > Noctuidae > Agrochola > Agrochola lychnidis. The sequence goes on from OY796852.1 coordinate 4,197,950, forward strand.
CATTATACATGACTGAACACGAAACTTAAAAATTGTGACCTCCTACCTTACCTTGTACAACGGCTACACATCAAGCTATACATTTCTAGGGGGCCTACCACCAGCTCAAAAGCAGTATTATTTTAATATTACTTCAGTGGGAGAAAGAGATGGAGCTATACGTCCAGCACGCGTAGCATGACCACCGTAGAAACGAGTTTTGTCGACGGAAGAATAGACAAAATGACATATTGTGATTGTTTATCTGTCATTTTGTCTATTCTTCCGTCGCTTTTGAGGTTTATGAGCTGGTGGTAGACCCCCTGTTTATGCTGATCTCGCATTGTATAGGACTTCCGTATAATACGAGGTCAGCTTATACTGGAAATGTACATAATAAATAGCTTGATGTGTAGCCGTGTGTACCTGCAAATCCTAACTATAATAATATTATAAATGCAAAAGTGACTTTGGTTGTTACGCTTTCACGCTAAAACGGTTGAACAGATTTGTATGAAATTTGGCACATGTACTAGACCTCATGGTCTACCCATGTATCAAATTTCATACAAACCTTTTTGCCCCGGAGTTTTCATCCCGATATTCCCACGGGATCGAGACTTACGCGGGTGAATTTGTTTATGAAACAAATATTTCAGAAACGTTATTGAAATACTCTGATTGGAAGAATAGACAAAATGACAGATTCACAATCACAATCTGTCATTTTGTCTATTCTTTCGTCGACAAAACCCGTTTCTATGGTGAAACACATAGACAACACATGACACTCTTTTAAATATGTAATTATTATATATATCACACTAATATTATAAAGGCGAAAGTTTGTGAGTGTGTGTGTATGTTTGTCTCTTCTTCACACTCAAACGGCTGGACCAATTTCGATGAAATTTGGCACACAGATATTTTATAAGTAACCTGGATTAACACATAGGACACTTTAGATCCCGATATTCCCACAGGATCGAGACTTACGCGGGTGAAACCCCGGGGCGCAGCTTAAATAAACCAGAGTAATCCTCAATTTTCTTTCCTCAAGTTTCTATGGTGGTCACGCGTGCAGTATTGGTGAAAATAGGCGAAAAGTTTTTGTTTGTTGTGACAACATTTTTCTCTATTTGTATGCATCTGTATGCATTCTTACCAAAACCTCTTCCCCTCACCAAAGAATACCAGCTTCACACACTCTAACCCACTTCATATTTCCTTACAGAAAAACATGCAAGTCATGCGGCTGCGACCGTCTGAAGCACTCAGTATACCACGAGGAACTGGGCTCCGTGCGCGACCGGCTCGGCCTGAGGGAGTCCAAGATCAACCACCACTCCTACGACAGCCCGCCAGGACTTACTGCTAAGCAGGTGAGACCATCAATATTGTAGTACATTTGATACACAATATTTTTGATATTTAATGGTGCCGATTCCCTTGTTCACAAACTAAACTAAAGTTAAGTTCAGTGCATCTTTTTCTTTCTATTTCATTAAGAAAAGGACAGAACCTAATTTTTAGTTTAGTCCTGTCAAATTAATCAGCGCTTGACGTAAATTGACGTAATTTTAGTAGGCAAGTTTTTATCACGTCTAAACTTGTATGGAGTAGAGTGACAGGCGCTGATTAATTTGACAGGACTAAAGTTATCTTCTGTCCTTTTCTTAATGAAATAGAAAGAAAAGATGTACTGAACTTAATTTGTGAACAAGGGAACCGACACCAATGTTTGGAGTTCAGGGGGCCTACCACCAGCTCATAAAGCAGTATTATTTTAATATTACTTCAGTGTGGAAAAGAGATGAAGCTCTACAGGACGTATAGCTCCATCTCTTTCTCCCACTGAAGTGATATTAAAATAATACTGCTTTTGAGCTGGTGGTAGGCCCCCTGGACTTATGCTATTTCTTCTAAAGGTAAGTCTCGTAGGAAATGTCAATTCCATTTAGATTTTTTTGTTTTAATATCGTTTCTGTAAAAGTAATTCCGCTATACTATTTACAAAATAAACAATTTCATTTCAGTTAATTGGTAAAATAGTAGTAAGTACCTATAGTTAAGTACCTGTATACTTACCATGGATTCATTAGATGATTCTGAACACCTAATGAATCCATGTCCAATCCAAATCCAACGCAGGGGGCGTTGAAATTTTCCGTCGGTTATTTTTTTTAAATCAGCTGTTCCATACATTTTGACCGCGTATTTATTGCACTTTTCTATGAAACAGCTGACTTTTTTAAAATAACCGACGAATAATTTCAACGCAAGAGGGTTCAGAATCATCTGAATCCATGGTTTTCGCGTCGATGTTCCTGCCACCCTGTATTGTTTATATATAAGTCACTGTTACCTACTATGTGTCTCTTTAAGAAAAGTGAGAATGGCTAGAGAGGTTTTTATTTATTGCGCCCTGGATTCTGGGTTCTCCTGTCATTTGATAGGTGTTCAAATTTTTCCCCAGTTTAAGTTAGCTATGTTGTTTGCCGATGCTATTTTAATATAATAAAAGAGGATAATATACGGATAACAAAAAGTTATCCCACAGGTCATTTTGAGGAAATGATAGACAATAATAACTACAAAATAAATTGAACAGCGTTAGTTAATATAAAATAATTTTCCTTTCCAGACTGAACTGTACTGGACGTCGTTAGCAGAACGTGCGCCGACTGGGCTAGGGGGCGCCACCGGCGCGGCAGCGTGGAGGGCATGGCGAACTAGAGCTTTAGCTTCTCAGTTACCGAAACAAGACCTCTCCTTAGCACACTGCCGACATATCGACGAAAACCACCGCAAACAATATGAAGACTTCGTCGCGGCTAGGAATGAAATTGCACTTGACATTGGTAACAAACTTTAAATAAACTGAGTACAGCGCCATCTAATGGCAAGTAGCTGAATGTATTTATATTTGCTTTATGTAGGAACATTTGTTTCAGGCGTCGCTAGTCAATATCACGGTGCATCAGTTGATTGTGCGGGATGTAATAAAGCTATTCGAAGTGGAAGTATTACCGTCCAGGCGCCGCGGATAGGTGAAGAAGTGAGTATTTTTCCATAACAGCGCCATCTATGTTCAATTTCATACACTAAAAGGAGCTTTGAACTCTCTTAATTTGACTACTCGACAACAGATGTCACTGCTAGTTACTAGTTTTAAAATTAATATCTTTTCTTTAATTAATATTTTGTTGTAGGCATATTTCCACCCAACATGCTTCTCCTGTGCGGAATGCGACGAGTTACTTGTCGAACTAGCGTACTGTGCGTTAGACGGGCGATTGTACTGCGTCCGACATTATGCTGAACGATTGAAGCCTAGGTGTCATGCTTGTGATGAGGTAAGTGATAAGTTTATAAAGCATTGAAAAGCTATTTCAAAGTTTCAAACCATCTAGTTGAATATTTTAGGGGCTAATACGTTCCTTTTCCCATATCTGTGGACAACTAACTAGCCTAGGTCGATAATGATTTTCATAAGTAGTTATAGCCATGATTTGAAATGTGTTGTGATTGTCCAAGGTTTGTAGACTTTCTGGAATTTCATTTTATTATACAATGTTCATCGTATTTTCGTTGGGCACCGAATCGTATTCATGAAATTTCCTTTTAAAGACTTATATACTTACGATTTTGAGTTTTTAGCTACAACACTTTTAACATTCAACATTTAATTCTGTATAAACTATTTGATGACCAGCTGTTTAAATCAACGTGGCAATAAAACATTGACAGACTACAATGATATTTCAAACGTTACTTAAATAAATACCTGATCAAGAAATTACCGTGTTAGTTACAAATCAACTTGGTGTCGTTCCAAGAACACCATTAGTATCGATGTTACAAATAACGTTGACGATAAAAATTGGTTTGTCTGTCTGTACAATGTTGCGGTTTTTTTTTCTTAGAAAATGTAAAATCATGGACAAGACAATGACGTTAAAAAAATCTTGAGAGATCTTAAAAAAAGGTTTGAATTTTGAAACGCTAATATTGTATCTACACAAAAAATTAGGTAATTAAAACAACATTGGCATTTAGCATTACTATAAAATCTGCAGACTTATCTTCATGCACTTACCATAAAATATAATCTTTCTTTCTAAACTTTTCCATAGCAACGCCCACATTTAAATACAAAGATCGCCGCCCTAAATATTATTAATAATACAGGTGGTATTAATACTTAGCAGCACTAGCGATTAGTCGCGACGTATTCCAAATAGACAACAAAACATCACGTGGCCTATTCCTGTTCGAGACCGGCAATCTGACGACTTGACATTTGCCAGGGCATTATGTAACGTGTGAGTGTAATATGGCCTGAACTATGGTCCTATGCTAAAGATAGCCTATTTTTCGTTCTGAGAAATGTAAGGGGCCAGTTGGCAATTTAAACTTAAGGGTTGTAACAAAAGAGCCACAATAAAAAAAATATACTGATAAAAACTGAGTATGTGTGTTGCAAAAGGATTTTTGCTAAAGTTCTTGTATACAGGATGACCTTGAAGATTCTAAGGTTCCGATGGCTGCATCAATTCTACCCCATTCCTCTTTTCTATGGATTTTCAATTTATGAGGGGTATCTACCCAATAACTGTACCTTCGGCACAGCTAGTGCGTGAAGTCAAGCTATCAGCCTTGTTGATTTGCAAACAGTTTCATAAGGCCAGCATAATTAAACCAATTCCTAGAGTAAATACAAGTTCATACAGCTAATTCAATCTAACAAAAGTCAAGTAGCGTAACTGGTGCTCAAACTATTTTAATGAGTCTTGACAGCAACGCGTTACTTTATATCTATTAGGGTAATTTTAACAATAACTTTTACGACGAAATGCGATGCACTGCTGTCCACCCAAGTAATAAACAAATGATAGTTATAAACGCTTCAAATGCTTTACTAATTTGAGCAGTGTATCATACCAATTGATTGATGGCAGGAGAGAGGGAGACCACAGAAAAGATGAATGATTTGTGAAAGAAAATAATGTTAATGATAACGTTACTGTTGATAGAAGAGAAAAACATTTTGCGCCAATTCTAAGAAACATGGGGCATGGGAACGCCGATGATAAGGAACCGAATAAGTTGACAAATAGGGTACTAACTAGGTGAAAATTGTTTACAGCCATTACAGGACACCTGCTGTACCTACCAAGGGCTTTGTTATAATGCTAAGACACAAGGAGAAAATGTTATTAGTATTTTACATACATCCATACCGTTTAAACTCAAACATAAGTACAATTCCATCTCCTTGCAAATCAATCAATTTTAATTCGGAATCCGACAGATAGTCTTAATGTTTCCTCTTGAAATGAAACCTATTGGAAGCAACATACTGTTTAATTTTAGTTCATTACAATGCATAACTGTGCCACTCATTGCGTTTCGCACTAATGACAATATTGATGCGTCCAACTGTTCATATTCATTCAACTAAGCGCATATCTTGGAGCGAAATTATTGTGAGCTTTACAACTAGAGATTTACTAGATGTAGAAAGGTAATGTCGATAATACGTGTCGACTGCCGATTTTGTTAATACTTTCTTTTTGGTACCTATTGTGCAGGGCTAAATCTGGCTCTGTATTTCGCACATTTGGATATGGGTGATTAATAACCGAGGCTGTTACTGAAAACAAATATCGTTACCCTTGTGCCAAACATATTTCTGGAGTTATGCGTCATGACTCCTGCTTGCTTGGAATATTTAAACTAATCCTTCTAATATTATAACTAAAATCCTAAAACAGTGAAAGTAGCCATCTTTCCCTCCCAACACGCATTATTCAATATTAGCAATTCTTGTTTACACCTTATTTAGCCCAGGTTAATTCGCACCAACGGATCTTCAATCGGTCAATAAACCAGTCGAATGAAATATGTTTGGTATGTGGTTACAGAACAAAAATAAACTGTTAACTAGTTAGGTACTGCTGAACATTGGTTCACACCTTACCACTTTAGTCAGTTCTAACACTCGCTGCGGGTTTGCGCGCCTTTTTCTAGTCCGACCTTTTTGGCCATTAAAAAACGTTTTGCCTTCTGTCAGTGATTTCTTTCGATATTTGAAACCGGTGCTTTATTTAAAAAGTTATAAAGGTGAGGTTCTATTGTTTCTTTATTTATTGTTATTTTTACGGGCGCATTCATTTCAATTTAAAGCATGAGTATATTAAATATTTTCGATACCCAAACTTACTTATTCACTTGAACCATCAAACTAAATTACTGTTGTGAGTTATACAAAGTTTCCAATGTATCATAATGGAAGCATCTGAAGTGGTGGCCTATATTCTGCAACGAACGAATTATTGCAAATGTTTCTACATCATATCATTTACGTCTCTATCTTACAGTGGGAATTACAAAATTGAACTTGTGTTCTAATAACTCCGATAAACAATCCTGTTTAGTTTCAACGAAATGTTTTATTCCGCATTCTGAAGGTGGTCTTTAAAACCGTTCGAAATAAAAAGGGCTTTTGATGTTTCGCTGTCTGTGAAACTATAATTTTGAAATTATCCCTAAAAGATATTGACGTGGATGGCGTCTCGTTGGAGCAGGTGATGTTGGTTCCCGTCTATCGATCTTCTGAATACCGATCGATCTCTTTGAAGTGTCTGTCGTCCAAGCTTGTTTATAGTCACAAGCTGATGTAATAAATATAATCGACGCGCACACACGACAAGGACCATCTCTTAACCGGACAGCGTTCGCCAACTGTGAACTCAATACTCTTTCGACAGCTACCGAGGACGTGTCGCCTCCAGCGAATTTAATTTATACCTTGGTCTCCAGTGTAATTAAAAAAATAATTTTATAAAGTCATATCGGTACGCGACGGTCGTGACACATTCGGCCGAATACGAAATTCCGAAATTCGAATTTGCGCGCCTTTTTTTCCCCGCGTTTTTTGGTGTGTTCGGATACAAGCCGATTAAGAAGACAGTTTTTGTGAGTGGTTTGAAAATAAGCATGAATTTTGTAATTGTGATTAACTAATATTATTTCAAGATTGTTTTATTTTAAACAATAGTGATTCGTGATCCCTGTTTAATGTAAAAAGTTAAAATACAGGAAATTATTTTTTTGTGTTAACAATATCAGACACAGTGCTTAATTTATAAATTGTGAAGAACATAAGTATAAAGTTCTCAATATTAAAATCATGAACAATACAGCACCCAGAAAGCTTTCGATTTTTTATTTGCATCTGTGACAAAAAAGCTCTTCACAGTTCAGCTACTCGATCAGAGATGGCGCTAGTAAAGCGTTCCTATTTATAGCAAGGAAAACTTTCAAGTTACTTGAAACTGAAATAAATCGCTTTACATTATAGGTAAATTAATGAAAGATTTTAGATTTTAATCATTCTTATTTTTCTGTTTATACGTGGCACGAGTGTCTGTGTAGTGAAAATCCTCTAACAACTGAAAAAGTTAAATAAAATAATGTAAAAAATAATAATTTGGATGTCATTCATCTTAATAGACCTTTATCATCTTTTAGGACGCAGTTACCGAGCTTCTGGAACTTTCAAATGAATGATCTTACGTAATCATAATATCATTGGGACGTCCATAACCTACAGAATCCTTGGTGTTACTTTTTCAATGGTATTTTATTCAATCGCCTAAAATTTGTTCTGGCTGGAATCCTTTTCAGAGAATTCTAAACACCAGGGAACTGTACGTTAATTATAAAAATAAAAGTCCTTATATATGTGGAAGGAAAAGTCTCCAGTTCTCTTAGAATCAACTATAGCTTGTCCACTTTGAAAAGATGCGTCCCCCACTATCGCATTTACGCACACGGTGATGCGGATCTATGGGTAATGCGGTAGTGGGGCACGTTATTTCAGAGTGGACAAGCAATACAAAACTTTCCGGGTATTTAGGACGATTGCACATAGGACATTAAACTGTTGACACATACGAACTTCAAGAGCACCTTTGCCTATCAGTAAATGTCAATCTTACAAAAATGGCTTAAAGAAAATTGGCATCGTTCTCAACGCCTTGGGTAACAAATAACAAATCACAAGATTTATCAAGTCAACACTGTTTTTCATACTAATCGGTAATTAGCCTTTCTGATGAAAACCATTTTATGCTTACCATCCATCTTTCGTATATCCATCCTTAACGAAAAGCAGAAAGGTTGAAAATCGTATGAATTTTAGTTTTGCAACTGTAATGAAAAATTGGTATTTTAAGCTTAGACTGACAGCTTAATTTTGCTGAAGAGATTGGGTTTGGTGTCAGATTTATGAATTTCGTTCACGTCTAAATGTTTTAATTTATCTTCGTCTCATGTAGGCGTCAGTTCTGTAGACCTGTCTATTTACTAAGTCCCACAAGAATGTATACAGATGGATTCATTGAACTGTAAAACATACATTTCTCACTGTCGTCTATGGGGACAACCGGCCCATACGGATACGGATTACAATTGACAGCTTCTACTTAGGATAGACAGCAGTTTGACAGTTCTACCGCTTTTAGATCTCTTTTATCCGGTCCGGCTGCTGCTGCTAGATAGTTGTCTCCGGGTATCCCAAATGGCGAATTGTACGAATACCGGGTATCCCAAATGTCGAATTGTACTGGTACCGTGTATCCCAAATGTCGAATTGTACGGGTACCGGGTATCCCGAATGTCGAATTGTACGGGTAAGCGGGGTAAATTGTGCCGGTACGTGTGAAAGCTTTCATAAGTCCTACTTACCTACCAACCCACGGAATTCCAAAAATCACTTTTTTCCTCTCCTATCTAAAAGATAGCCTGATGACGACTCTATAAATAGAATCGTCCTTTCTTTTCATAAACATGGAAGTTACATATTATCTACATTGCCATCGGTATTAAATCAATTGAATAATAAATTCTAATCAGGAGATATCAAGAATATTTTCATCAATGCTAAGACCATACATTTCTGCACATTAATCTCAAAATCAACTTTATGTAAAGATTCACAAAAAATAACTGCATCTGTCGTCATTGTAACAAACATCTTTCTTCCCACATAAATTTGAATCTGTAATGTCACCTGTCCTGTCGCGATAGACAAACTCAAACTCCTTGGTCACGGGACACCGAACTTAAAAAAAAAACTGGTGTGTGATCTAAAACTCTTTGGTCTCTGCTCGTGTCATCGACCCACCTGTTTGAGCTGCCAATTTGTTGTTTACCGGACGTTGCTCACCTTCCGTCAAAATATAGCTTTCATTAAAGTTATTTTCATAAAAATAGCGCATATATACTAGAAGACAACTGTTGAAAAAATATAATAGCATAATGTATTGAAACTATGAAAATGGGAAGGATACTTTCAATCAGGAAACGATAAAATTCTTGATAAAATGCTAGTCTTTATTTCATTACATCCCCGTCCGTCCCCGGAGGATAAAATGAAAACTGTCAGTAACTTAGTTTTAGTGTTATGTCATTTTTGGGATCTGTGGGTGCTAATACATCTGCTATTTTTTTTTGTTCGTTATTTTTATACAGCTAATTACGAAGTTACAAAATATTACAATAAATAGTATTCAAAGATTTAACACAGGCCTTAAATTACGAGAATAAAGTGTTAATATAATATTATCAAAATGTTTTCCCACTTGTTAGTATGACTAAACAATCGTAGAATTATGTTCTCGTGACAAAAAATAACATTTTTTCAAAGCTGACAATCGTCTCTCTCCGTCCATTATTTATGGAGCAATCGACGAAAACATGTTTTTTATTTTTCCTGAAAAGTTGCGTTTTTGTAATCATCATTTTATTCTCCGGGGACGGCGACTTTTATTTCGCTTTTCTCATAGGACAGCTGCTGCAGTCAGGATGAAATAGAATGAAAAATTTAACTGAATGTACAAAAAAGAAATATTTAAGAGAAGAATCTCCGAAAAATATTACTTCTGCCTGATATAAAAGAATGGCACCATGAAGGATTTACAATAAAAACGAGTATGTAAATAATCGTAATTACAATTTACTTAAATTAATGGAAAGGAATTAATGTATGTCAACAACCATACGGTATACTGCATACTACTTAATGCATACCATCAGAGCTTCTGCTTCATCTTTTTCAAAATTCAAGCAAGTTACTGGAATATAGAATGTTTATATTTTCAAACGTTTAATTCATTATGCCCTATTTGTGTACAAAACTTTAATTTTATTTTAACAATACGTTCATTTTATCTGCCCCGCCCTAGCAATTTTCTTGCATCAAGACATTATCACTTTCTTATATAACACCTATTAAAAACGATTAATACATTTAATAAACAATAAAAAACGCACATGCGAACGATCAATCAAGCGATCTCTTCTATTAAATGTTAAATAAAATTACAGCATATATTGTTAAATACTATGATCTCTAATGTTTGCGCGCGCGCTGCCAACACGTAAAAACGTGGAACGATTTCATGCGTTAAACTTTCAGACAACACTACTAAATGTTGAAACAATAAACTAATAATGAGATAAGCAGGAATAACAATAGTTCTAAAGCTGTTATTGAACCCAAGATTAGACATGTAGATACTAAATATAGATTTAGATAAAATAATCTTTCCGAAATAAAACATTCATTTGAACTTAGGAAGAACTTACCATACGTTAGCAAAACGAGCTGTTTTCTTTAATATAGAAACCGATCAAGTCAACATATAAATCTCTCAAATCTTACACAATATTATGTTTTTCCTCACACCTACTGTTTTTCTCGTACGCCTACTTAAGATACGTAAAAACCTTCACAATATAGTGTGGGGAACGCCCCTCGGCTGCCAATAAGCTCATTCAAGTTCAAGTGGGCGTCACATCAATGAAACTAGTAGTAAGCCTGTCTCGCGATTTTTTTAGATCACACACATTTACAAATTATGAGGCTTTTCACCTTCCGTCGTTACATCAACTTCCCGCTACTTTTTTATTCGAATCACAAAATTGTTGATTAAATAATAACATATTTCATTTTTGTTTGATATCAAAAATGCCTTTTCATTCTATGGAAAATCTTGCATCGACTTTAGTTTCCCACAAATTCCATAAAAATCACCCCGACTGTTGAAAATTCTACTTTCAAAATTTCCCTCCATTTTCCTTACCCCTGGTTCTCTTTCGGCTATCGCGCGTCTCTTGCGCACGGCCCGCGCGTGACGTCACGCCGGTGTCGGGTTACGGCGCGCGCCACCCAGAGCCGTACTCGGCCGTTACTTTCACTGCGACCTTGCCTTTGACACCGATGTTTCAAGATATTTAGGTAAACGGGAATATGGGCTGGATTTGTAAGGGAGTTTTGTGGAAGAAATTTTAGTTCAATTTAAGTTCGAAATGTTTCGTGTGGTAGGTTGACGTTCAGTTTGTGAAACGGTTTGGTTTCCAGGATTATGTCGTTTTAAAAAAAATCAAGTTCAAAGTAATCCTTTAAAACATTGATTACCTTTTCTTTTTTTTTTTCTTTTTATTCTGAATGTAGACATCGATATTAATAAAAAAGTGCAAAACAAAGAGTTTCTAAGCTCATGCAGTTTTTAAACCAGCCGGTATTTTCACAGACAAACAATAATCCAAAGATAATTATAATAACAGAAGGAAAACAAGCATTTACGCAATGTTTATGTTTTTAAGTATATTTACCGACCGCGGCCGCGTAGCGCGTAGTAATGTGTTTGACAAACTGTAGGCGTTAGGCATAGTAAATGTCTTCCGACTTGTTTACAAAACGATTGTATATTTTTGAATTGGAAAGATTTTCCGTAGTTCACGTTCCATTTTAAAATCAGCCAGTCATATTCCTCTGCGTCTTTTAGCGGTCGATTCCTTATTTAAAAGAAAATGCGAAATTTAAATGTAGAATAAATAAAAATAATAACAAATACAATGTTATTTTTGCCGCTCTCTTACAAATGATATTGGCATACTACATAGGCTGCCAGAACAGAAACTTCCTGGCGGAAAAAACCAGTTCTCTCTCAGTGATATCGCAGCTGAAGATTCACTGATCTTTAGGCGTTGAACTGACTATTCGATAGGCTTATTAATTATGGATTTTTTACCTACTAATCATATAACATTGTCATATTCTGTAGTTCTTCCTTCATTTGGATACTGAACTTAACAAAACAAGGGGTCGGAAAAGCTGTCTGGTTGAGTATCCAGATGAAATTAATGGGTCATCAGTCATCAGTACAAGATTAGCTGCAAGAAGACAGCATCATTTACTACGAGTGTGTAGCGACCTATTTCTAGCTGTCATCGAAAATATCATTGCCAGTTGTGAATATTTTATCAGAAATATTTTGTGAAGATTCTAGTTTTGAGATTTCAGGTTGCCAGGCTTGATATTCTTTAAACATAAAATGCACAGCACAACATTTCGTTATGATGTCAATAAAGAACAGCTCCACGATTAAATGAGTTAAAACTGAAAATAACGGTATTTTAAATTAACGCTAAATGAGACCCAGGGTTTCCTTTTGTTTTTCTTTCATGTAACTTCAGGTTCTAAGGCAATAAAAAAGTAGGAACCTTCTCCTGAAATATTATGTAAGCTAACTATAGCTCTAAAAACGCAACTACAGAAAATACTATTTTTTGCTCAATAACTCCAGTTTTTATGAATCGAGCCCCACCCACAGCCTAGACTTACATAACCGAACTATTTAAACAAAAAAGCGATGAAAACAGCGGCCGCACATCCAGCGATCCAGCTCATCCAGCGCAAACGTCTTGTGCCTAAAGCCTCGCCCACACTTTCCACACGGTTCGTCTGACGTCACGCCGACGTCACTGATCCGTAATTAGATATATGTTGTACCTAAATGAGAGTATCTTACGTACTTGTGTTAAGAATAATGGCTTTGGAATGGCTGCCGGAGTTAGGAAATTGTGTTTCTATGTCGAACTTGGGTTTGGATATTATTAGAATTTAAGTGCATGACTTATCAGGTATATTTTAAAACGGGTAACGACTTTACAATGTCTGTGTAACTAGTTCTGCTATTGTTCAAAATATATGGGAAAACACTTATCAAAAAACATCGATAATCGTGATTGTCGAGTCATATTATATTCGCCGTATATAATAATAGACCTCCAGACCGAATTAATCAAAATATCGGAAGTTAGTTGTAAGTTTCACGAATATAATAAAATATAAAATAAAATAACTGACTGACTCGTTGGTCTGGTGGTCGCAAGCGCTACTGCTGAGTATGAGGTCCTGGGTTCGATTCCCGGGTCGGGCAAAGTGTTATTGGGTTTTCCATCTGGAATTTCTCAGTAACAGCTCGGATTCTGGATTTGTGCCCGGTTGATGGCAATAGGCTCGCCCCTATTACATAGGACTTAAACATAAATGTGGGTGTACTTGGTATAGATGCACCTCTGCCTAACCCTTCGGAGATTACAGGCGTGATGTTATGTTATGTTATAAAATTAAATAAATAATACAGCAGGTCTCTGTCAAGGTGTAGCAAGTGTTATTAAAACTTCGCCCCCATATAAATAGTAGTCTATATAAAAGTCGGTCACCATGATTGGTAGTGGTTGACTTCAAAGCTATAGCCATCGCGTGCATGACAACTTTCCCGTCGTCAATCACATGAAATTACAGGAATGTGCAGTTACCGCATATCGTCAGGACATGTGTGTTAGTGTGGTGTGTATCTAAACCGATGAGCTGTCAACTTGTCATTGCTTACGTGCAAATGTGACGTGGCCAGCTTAAGCTTAAAGAGAATAGAATAATCTTTGTTTTGTTATGACAATTAACTTTTATTTACCTACCTTAAGAGTAAATGAAAGTAAATTATATTGAACTTATGTTTTTATTAATACATTTCTTTACGTATATGACATTTTGAAGATATGTAGCAATGATATACTCTTAACTTCAATCCAAATTCGTAAAAAAATATAATTCAAGTAGAGTAAGTACCAGTAAATTAAGTTATAAGGTAGTATGTAATTAAACTATCTTTTTAGTGAGATCAAACCTAATATTTGTGCTATTATGCTATTTGAAATAATTAAGTGAGTTAACGCATCAATTAAAACTATGTTGTTTTCAAGAACTTAAAAAAAAACACGTTATAATTAATATTGAGTAATTTAATATTGATAAATTGTATTTCAAAAAGAATAACTTGGCAGCTTTGTCCCCCAAAAGTCAGTTACGATGAGGATCATAAATAATTCCTGCTGAACCTGAAGAAAGTTGAGATCTGTATTCGTATCCGTATTCGCGGATCTAGACCCTAATGATCCGTATTATCACCACTACTAAATACTAACAGCCACATGGATCGATCCATCAGGTGAAGCTACGCTTGCCAGGGTTGGTCCGTGGATGGTGTCCATCTTTACATACCGAGACTCCTCCGTGCCTCGGAAAGCACGTTAAGCCGTTGGTCCCGGCTGTCATTCGTAAATCTTCGGCAGTCGTTACGGGTCGTCAGAAGCCCGAAAGTCTGACAACCAGTCTTACCAAGGTGTATCGTATTACCCAGTTATTAGGTTGTGGAGGTCAGACAGGCAGTCGCTCCATGTAAAATACTGGTATTCAGCTGCATCCAGTTAGTCTAGAAGCCGACCCCAACATAGTTGGGAAAAAGCTAGGCAGATTGATTGACAGTAAATAAAAATAAATTGTTTGAGATTAATTTATTTACCTATAAGCGTCATCTTTACGGGGGAGAGAATCGCGGCGATAATCAAGCTGTACCATCAAATTATCGCCGCGATGATAACCGCTCGTGCGGAGATTGGTTCGTAGGGTTTCTATTGAATTTGGTAGCACCGCGAAATTATCGCCGCGATTCTCTCGAGATGGCGCCTTTGAGGCCGACATAGCTTGTCTTCTTCCATACTTCTTACAAGCAGCTACCATCAGTGTTCACTCCTTTATTTATAGGTATCATCGTCCACACAAAATAAATCGGTTAAATCATGATGGCTGCCGTGATTGAGTCGGACGGATAGGCAGCTTCGTTCTCTAGTGCGATTGTATGATTCTTCTACTTCTCTCGTGTCAGGACAAGATATACCTATTATAGTATAATGATAGTAGCTCTTAATGTGGTAAAAATTAAAGTCAGTTTTCTAGAGCAGGTTGCACAATCAGTTCTTCTACTTCAGCACAGTCATTCGCGAATGCAAGATAATATCATAATAATTTTATATAGGGTGTCGACGCGAAAACTTTTACTATGGATTCAATACATGATTCTGAACCACCTGCGTTGAAATTTGTCGTCGGTTATTAAAAAAACAAATTGCTGTTTCATAGAAAAGTGCAATACCTACGCGATCAAAATGTATGGAACAGCATATTTTTTTTAAAATAACCGACGAAAAATTACAATGCATGGGGATTCAGAACTACATGTACTGAATCCATGGTAACAGTTTTCGCGTTGATGTCCCTGCCACCCTGCATAATAATTGTGGTAATTCTCCCTCAGTTTTTTTTTTTTATTATAACATGAACTGGTCTCAAAGTCAACAAAATAATATTATTTGCGTTTGACTTTTCCCAGCTGTACTTATATCAAAAAGATCTCAATTTAATATGAAAAATTATGAGGCAAATAAATGTTCGAAGTAAATCAAATATCAAATAAAATCGTAAGGCACACTTGTTGTTATTAATCTTACTCCATGACAATATAAAGAACTAAATATTTAGAGATTATTATTACAAATAGGTATAGCTATAAAATAATCCTGGCATTTTGACAAAACAACGTAAACGTGTTTAAAAGAAAACATTCCGTTCTGTTCGAAGTTTGAAGATTTAAAAACAATAGTTACGTGTGCAACGGTTTTTTTTTAATTTCCCAAAGGTCGTTGACACAATGCTTGGGCGTATTTTCTTGTTAAGAACTATTTTACGGCTAATTCACTCGACAATCGATCTAGAGATTGTTGATTGCTTGGATTAATTGTACAGTAAAATATCTCTAAAGCTCGGCTAACAATAAAAATTGTGATAGACTTGAAGGAATAGCGAACGAGAATTGAAGGAAAATTCATGTAAAAACCAATTGAGTAGAAAATAATAGGCTAAGGATACACTCAACCTTTAGATTTTCCTCTTTGACAAACCTTTTTTTTTTGCGTTATTAATCATCACTATTTATTTATATAGATTTAAATCGAAAAAAAAATACAATAGATTTAAATCGATAACAAATCACTGTTTAATTGCTATAAACTTTTATAATATTTAAACACTGTTAAACAAACCTTTTTTATTGTTTTCTCTAAAAAATTGAAATAACATGAGACTATCCAAAAATATTTATGTGACTAAACAGCTATAAAAATAGTACTTACCAGTAAATAGTGGAGATTTTAAATTCGCTGATTAAGAACAGATGTTTTTTTCCGAGATGAGCACAAGAGTGTTACATAAGAAGCTGTCAGTGAATAGTCCTAAAATTAAATAGAATATCTAGGTTTTATCAGAAAATATTTGACTTAACAAACTTAACTTACATAACATAACATTTCGCCGGTATTCCCCAAAGGGTAAGGTAGAGGTTTACCCATATTTCGCGTGTAATGTTTAAGTCCCATGAAATAGGTATACCGGTAGTCAACCGGTGCTGTAAATGGGTTATTTATTGTAACATTAATCTTAACTTAAGTAAATTATTATATGAATAATGTTGTACTTCATCATCATCATCATTTCAGCCGAAAGACGTCCACTGCTGGACATAGGCCTCCCCCAAGCACCGCCACTTCGACCGATTCTGTGCTTTCCGCATCCAGCGGTTTCCTGCGGCCTTCACAAGGTCATCGGTCCATCTTGTGGGAGGCTTTCCAACGCTACGTCTTCCGGTACGCGGTCACCACTCCAGAACCTTTCGACCCCATCAGCCATCCGTTCTGCGAGCAATGTGCGCTGCCCATTGCCACTTAAGTTTGGAAATTCTTCGGGTTATGTCGGTTACCTTGGTTCTCCTGCGGATCTCTTCGTTTCTGATTCGATCACGTAGGGAAACTCCAAACATAGCCCTCTCCATTGCCCTTTGGGTGATTTTTAGCCTTCTGATAAGGCCCATTGTGAGCGATCACGTTTCAGTACCATAGGTCATCACTGGCAACACGCACTGGTCAAAGACTTTCGTCTTGAGACACTGGTATGTGGGACGAAAAGATATTGCATAGCTTCCCGAACGCTGCCCAGCAGAGTCGGATTCGACGGTTATGTTGTACTTACTTGTACTAAATTGGATAGGTACCAGTTTGACTCTTCATAACTTAATTTTTGAAAAAAAAAATCTTCCAATTAATTTAATAGTCACTTTATTTCCAAAAAAGATCGTATCTACGAATTTAAGAGTGCGCAAAATTGTTCTTAAACATTTGAAACTGGAACATTATTTTCAGCTCTCCAGTGTTTCAATGTCAAGATTGGAACCCACGCACTTTATAATGATGATACAGCTGGTCTATTTTATATACGAGAGATCTGATGCATTGTTGAGAAAAAGAAAGTTACGTAACAACTTATTGGAACAACACTATTTATAGTTCAAGGCTATTTACTTACGCAAGTGATTTTTCTCGGATTTTTCAGAGCAGCGTCATATAATGCGCGCGAAAGTTCTCATGTCTTAATACGATCAGGAGAATGTTTATAGTTTTGGTTATGCTTAGGTAATAACCATAATTAAACATAGCAATTATAATATTTATTATGAAAAACTTATATCCCACCCCCAACGAAAAGATTCTGGCTACATCACCACCGTCTTTCGAGAGCAGTGGTGGCCCAGTGGCCCCGATTTACGAGTTGTAGGTCGTGGGTTTGGGTACCCAGGCAGACGCTTTATAATCATAATTTCATCACCACTGCTCTCAAAACGGTGAAGGAAAACATCGTGTGGAAACCGGCATGTCCTAGAACCAAGAATTCGAAGACGTGACATCTACCAACCCTTGCTTTCATATTTTGGTTACACATGCAATTTTCTTTACCAATGTAAACGTAGATCGTATGTGTCACAAGAGCAACGTGTACGACCAATAAATACTCAAGAAACGGTTCAGTTACTACAGATATTTAATAATATCCTTTAAGAGACAATAAATTATTCTAGTAAGCTCACGGATGACGCAAAAATACGTATTTCTAGCGCCTTTGACGGTCACTAAAGATTTGGCAAGAGTAGTAATTAGTCATCAGCTAAACTAGCATGATTAGTAAAACAAAGACAACGCTGTTTGACCTAAAGAACTACTAATTACTTTACTTAAGTAACGTTTCCAGTCAAGGAGTGTAGGCTGTGGAGATGCCAGTAAAATATAAAGGGCCAACAATTATCAGCGTAAACTTAAAATGAATATATTCTTTTTAAAATTCACGAAACGGCGACCAAAACTGCGCCCACATCCTTTCATAGGGACAATCAGATAAGGTAGTTTGATACATCCTGTCTCCTCTTGCTCTACTAATTATGAAACCATGTAGTTTAGAGTAAAAATAGTTAGCTGATACACTTACCGCATCGATTGAAATCGTTAACATGTCTAAAACAAATGAACGTAACAACCATACACTTGGTTAACATCATACGAGAGAAAGCTCTATCCGGCATTAGAATGATCTAAGCCTAAGTTGATTTATTGATTGAAACATCACAGGAACTGCAACGAATCGCATTCATCTTAAATCACCAACAAAGTGAGCCGATGTTACATTTCCAATAACTCACTATGGCTACAATCACACGGGCTAACAAATCAATCACTGGCTAAAACATTTTTATAGTCTCGTAAACCAGCGACCTTCGGCCGAACGATCGAACGAGACATAAAGCTAATGTCTGGCCACAACGCCAAATGAATTCTAAATCGGGACACAAAAGTTTGGCAACTATTACACTTTAATTTCAGTTGTTCAAATCTTGTCTCGGCGTAATAGCGCTGCATCCGCCCGCTCCCCGGAGACCCTTTTCAAAAGTAACCCTTTTCCATTCCTTTTGATAAGGCCGTGTTTGTACGAGGACATTGAAATGGGACTCCTGCTGTCTGTCGTTATCTCGTACGCCGGCGCGCACGAAGCGATCGAGTGTTTGAAACACTTGCTCAGTGGCGTCATACCCCGCGACCACCCAGACATACAACAACTCGTCGAGTACTACAACAGTCAACTCAGAAAAGCCAACAACACATCCTCCGCGGCGGACTGGAGCAAAGAATGCGGTCAGGGATACCTATGTTTAACAGAGGATAAAAATGGAAAACTAAAATCGGCCGCCGTCAAGTACTACAGTGACAACACAAACTCGACCGCCATACTGTTCTCTACGAAAATCTCCAGCTTCGGACAGGAGTCACTCGAGGAGAGCCAATCAAACGGGGATTACAGGAGCGACAGGTACATTCCCACGAAAACGAAAACTATTCTAACCAACTCCGCAGGGTCAATCAGTGTCGGTTCAAGAAACAGATCACCTACGCCTCGTGAAACTATTTCAGATTCAAATCACAACAGCTTTACTTCAAATTCTGTCGAGCCTGACAACAAGGAGGAAGGTGGGGCTGACGAGAAACTGACATGGCATTACAGACCACTGAGTCCCACCCGCACCTCGCAACCACTGCCCGAAATACATTTCCAATCATTCGACGAAGACAAAAAAGGCGAATACAGCGAAGAATTCCTCAGGTTAATATTCATTGTTACCAGCAGGAACATCTTTCGAGTAGACACTCATGCTTACAGTTCGGTAGTAACTTAGCTGCGTCCCATTGCCACGAGTGATCACTGCTCATCTGGACACCACCATAAGCATGAGTAGAAAGCTAATTCATGGTACATACCATTCATTTCATCTGTACTATATCTACTCATATGTTATGAATTTGTTTAAGATCTCTTGATGGGATTAAGTTCCGACCGTTACAACGAAGCGACCAGAGTGGCAGGCGACGGAGTTTCAGAAAGCGTCACTCTTCGTCGTCGAATTCTTCCAAAGAGTCGCGAGCGTCCCGCGAGGAAGAACTGAAGATGTTCACCTCACTCGAGGAAGCCGAGTTCGAGCGTATGAATAAAGACGGCAAACTGGCAGGGTTCGGAAGTACTCCTAATCTATCAGCGCGTTCTCATTCCAGAAGTCGATCGAGGGAAAACTCGAGGGACAGAAGGAGTGACCACTGGAGCGTGGAAGCGTCAGTAGACAGCGTGGCTTCCGAAGACAAAGCGGAGCTAAAGCCGTTGTTGAAAGACGTTCCCAAACTCAACTCCTTCGAGGAAGAAACGACTGAGACTAAAGAGGTAATTGAAGAGGAGGAAGAAGAAGTAGATTTCTGGGGCAACTCAGGGGATTAGCTTGAAACGCAGCACGATCGCACCGCTGTATGTGAGCCTCTGTAAGCATGACTGAACATTAAATTATTATGCCCCGTTTGTGTTTTGTTTTCTTTGAAACCCTTAGAAATAACCGAACTCTTTGATATCCTTAGTGACAGGAATTTCAAAAGGTAGGCTCTAATCTGTATGGCTTGTGTAGAGAAACCGAAATTATGGGACACACAATTCTGTTTCGAAATTGATACAATGATTGGCTTAAAGACACATATTTGAGACAATATAAGGTTGATTTTATTATTAGATTTTTAATTGGCTCGCTTCCTTGATTGCTAGGTAAAAGTGAACACTATAAATACTCTAAGAGTAATTACATTTAACGCAAAACACAATCGCGAAGGTACACTTTCGATGACTCAATTAAATTCAACATAACAACATATTAATTAAGTAAGCAGTAGTGGCCCAGTGGTACCGGCCGCGACTTACGAGTTGTACGTCGTAGGTTCGAACCCAGACAGGCGCTTTACTTTGTGTAAATTATTTCATCACCACTGCTCTCAAAACGGTGAAGGAAAACATCATGAAGAAGCCGGCATGTCCTAGAACCGAAAATTCGAAGACATGTGACATCTACCAACCCGCACTGGACCCGCGTGGTAGATTACGGTCCACTCCCTCTCACAGAGAGGAGGCCTGTGTCCCAGCAGTGGGAACCATTATAGGCTGATGATGATGATGATGAATAATCACGTAATTCCGTTATTGACTATGTAATCTGTGTGCTACATATTATGTACTATTAGTGTACTACACATTTTACCAGCATAGTTAATGTTGAAAACTTTATTGGCTGCGAGCTTCGTAATGGCCCAATTTCCTTCGTTCGAATTCATGTTGGTTTTTGTAATTGGACCGAAAACAAACTCACATAAAGCAAATAATGGTCTCGTAAAGAAATAGTTAGAACTATTGGTTTAGATTTCACAAAAATCAGTTCTATTATTGCTTCAGTTTTATTATTTTTTCGATATTATATACTTAATCATGATAGGCAATTTTAGAACATACTATTTAACCTTTTTATAATGTTAGGGCTGCAATTATTAATGACATAACCCAGTTCGGAGCTAAAACACCTTCATTTTCTTACTCTGATCAGGGCAAGTCAAATTACAATTTTACTGCAATTAAACAGCCATATTTCCAATTAATATTAAATTATGAGCAGTTAATCAAAACTGTTGCACAATAGTCCGAAAATACTCGTCCAACCTCGACCCACATGTGTCTCATTAAATCCAGGGCATAAAGTACCTACGACCTTTGAATTAACGCCATCTATCGCGCAACACGGATTATAAGCAGATTCTGTAAAGTATTTGTCTATCAACCTCGGGTTTATTGTGACAGGAACTTGGAAATTAACTGTTTGTGGGGAATTAGGGAAAGATTAATGATTGAAAATTACATTTGGCAATTATTTGAATTATTGATCGGTTGTATGTGTCGTAATTCTATTCAAACTTAAGCTTTATGAAATAGGCACGGAGTACATGGAAATAGGAATGATGACAGCGCTAGAAACTAGTGTAGTCAATGCTACAGCACGTTTCTAAATAATCGAAGTACACATACAACTAGATACATAAAAGATGCATCTTCGCTCAGAATTTTCCTCCAAAAATCAAAAACCAAACAAACCAATCAAACTGTGAAATTGGAATAATCCAATTTCACAGTTGACAGAGATAATATTCAATATAATATAATCACTCTCCCAAAGTTCAACGAAAATTGAAAAGAGAGATGCGCAAGTACGGATGTCGGAAACGTATTACAAAGCTGTGTATAATAGTACACCAGAAGGTCTATACAAAGTGACATTCTATCAGCGATAAGAATGATGGAAAGTCAAAAATGTATGGGATTGCTACCGAAAACTTCTCTCAATAGTAAGCTTATGTCAATTTTGTTGAAAAATACGAAACACTTTGAAAGCGATTGTCACATGTCTAGGCCCTCGAAAGAGTGTCATAGATTAGATAGAAGTTACCAAATATGTAGATAACGTATGTTTTGGTAGAAAAATATACGTCATCAAAATAGCGAACTTCCCTATTCATTACGTGATTTTGGCAATGTAAATGAAGCCGACAAAATAGCTATTGCATCTACAAACGATCACAAACAAGAACCGTAACGAATGCCAAAATAAGCCGAAATTCCAAGACTTAACAAATAACTGTGGGCGTCTTCCTATAGACCACATCCACAGACGAGTAAAAGTAAAACCCTTTAATTAAACCCTATTCATACGACACGGAAGATACGCTTTTATACAATTAATTCAAATGTATGATAATGGAGGCTAATGAGGTATTATGCATTGAAGTGCTTTCTTCTGTAATTCGTCTGTCAATGGTTGTAGGTTAGTAGAACAAGATGGTAGGAATTATTACTGTAAAAGAAGACTAATGGTGATGGCGTGATTAAATTGTTTTCGATATTGAAAAGGTGTCAAGTTTTTGCTTATGGTCATTCGATTTGATTCATCAATAAAGTCATAGTAATAAAACCACAGACAAGCAAAATGATGTAATTATATTCAAAGATGCTCTGGGTTCAAAATACTTCCATTACTTTAAAACAATCTTTTGCTAGTTATGAAAATTATCTACAGACCAGCGGGGTAATTGCGTAACATACTTACAGTAGCAATAGCTTTCATTTTGATAGTTCAAAAACATTCATTGCGTTATTTACGTTGATGAGCAGACAAATTTTTCGAACACATGAAGCAATGGATTAGCAATATCCTTCAAAAAGATTGTGATTGAAAGTATGTTACGCAATTAGGGTACTACTCTAGAATTACACCCAGACCTAACTTTCAACCCAAAATTCTTGTCAAGTCTACTATTACTGTTGTCACAACTTCCATCTCCCGCGTCACTGAACCACAAGCTCTATAGAGTGACACACACGAATATTCTTTTACGACGGGATGTGTTCCCGCGATCCACCTCTTTTCTTTGATAAAAACCAAATTTATGTCCACACGACGTTCTTTTGTCTTTTCTTTTGTTTTCTTTTCATCTAGAATAGTTTTATTGGTTTCTCGTTCGAAATCACTGTCATTTGTTTTTATTATTTCGAATTTTGAATGTCGTGTGACTACAGAGGTGACTGTATCTTCTATTTTAATTTTTAATTTATGGGATTTAGACGAACTTCGCTATTGAGCTAATAAACGCACATATCTTACTTCAGTGTAGGAATTCAAAGCTTTGTGGTAAAATTATGTTCAATTCAGTAATATTACGATTTAGCAGAACAAACATTGTAATATAAACAAACAAAATTAATCAGTGGTTATTACAAAATGTTTTGTATTTAACAATAACAGAGTTTCTCTAAAAATATCAAGGTCTGGGTTTTGTTTCGTTTTAAATGTACTTGTAACCATAATAAACGCAATAATTTAAATATGAATACCATATTATTATAAGCCTGTGTATGTCTTCTTCTGAATTTATGTCTCTATCATTATAGAAGTCTATCTATACTAAAGTCGTACACCCAAACACACTTATTAATATACAACTCTCCCTAGCGTAGGCAGTAACATTATTTTAGGACGTCCCTAATTGTCAGCACTGTCCTCCCCCTTTGTATCATCGTACAAAATAACGTCATTTGCCACGACATGGTATACATTACTAAACTGAGCCAAAACGTCTTGCCATTTTTCATTCCGACTAAGAAATATCTTCATCTATCATCATGAAATTATCCATCTCCTTTCTATTTTGCTGCATCGCGATTCGGTGTTTTAAATTTAGATGGCTACCGTTGCCAACCCATATTTCAGACATATAGAAAAAGTTAGATTAATTCTTTGAGCTTCGTATGCAGTGAGATATTTATTTTTAAATTCATAGTCTTGATCGATTCGTTTCAGTTGTGGTTTTGGATTGTTTTTTATCGCTTATGTCTTGTTTTTAATATCGATCTTTAAATTATTAAAAATGGAAACGATACGACCTACGTCATTTTCGTATCTATTCAATCTTTATATATATAATTCTTCTGTGAGTGTGTATGTCACTGAACTTCTCTCAAACGACTGGACCGATTTTGATGAAATTTTTTGTGTGTGTTCAAGGGGATCTGGGAATGGTCTAGATTCACAATTTTGTCCGCTGGACAATGTTTTGACAGGACAACGTCTGTCGGGTCCGCTAGTTCATCTATATAATTTAAGTATATTGTTACTCCGGATAGGTTCGCCTTTGATCACTATCTTTCCTTATGCATACCTATTTAGCGATGATGATGTCAACGAAGAATTACACAAAATTCCAATTCTCCTTTTTTTCTTATTCGATGTTTATGCGTAGGTGACTAAATAATTATGTCCACTAGGTTTTTACTTTATTGTAATCCGCTTTTCTATTTCTCTACATCGCACTCTATCACTAGTGGAAATGTTTAAATTACAGCTTGCATTAATGAACGAAAGAAAATACATCCATCTCTTAACACGCGCAAACGCATTTTTGAATCCGCACACGTCACTATTATTTAGTCTTCAAGCAAGTTTGCGAATCATTCGTCTATTTTCAAATTCAAGAAGTCACTAACGATAGTCTGATGCATCAATATGAAAAAAATTATGCGTAAATTCGAAATTTTCCCCAAATTTGAATAAATGCCAGTTTATTGGAATGGAATTGGAATTAAATTTCCAAATAAATAACTGAATATGAGACAATCGTGTATGAGAACTGTGAACCCGCTGGCAAACCGCTAGGACCAAATAATTTTAAAATATTACAGTTAGGACCATTCATAATCATAATTAAATTGTCTTCGACCCCACCGTGTGCCAAATGGCGCGCCGCTGGCAAGATTCATATTCGATAAAATTTATTAATTGATAACACTATTGTGAACGATTTGATTAATTATTGATTTATGTTCGTAGAATAAATCAATTGAGTCTTGGAAGAATTTATTACAGTAAACAGATTAAGGAACATGGATGTTTGTGAAGGAATAAAGGAATTTCATAACTACTAACGACATTCATAGAAAAAGCAGGAAAAAACCTATAGGTATACAATTTACCATGTATATTGTATGACCCAGTCTTACTTCTTGGGGGTATCGTGTTACCCAGTAACTGGGTTGTGGAGGTCAGATAGGCAGTCGCTCCATGTAAAATACTTGCATCCGGTTAGACTGGAAGCCGACCCCAAAATAGTTGGGAAAAGGCTAGGCTGATTGTTTTTAATGTCGACGTTCGTGTTTGTGTGGGTTTTTCCGTCTTTTAAGAAAAACAACTTTTGTTTTCAATACTGATCTGGGACAAACTGACTTCGTCTTGTATTATGCAAGAATTAACTCATGGAAATAGGTCACGACTTCTCACATGCAATTATGCACCATTGTCGTGGTGTGTTCGTTGTGATCTCTTTTAATTGGCGGATGCAAATTCATAATATTGTCATTCTCAGTCAAGGTGTTTTGGTAAGAATCGTCTCCTCTCACAGGATTCTTCTCATACGAAACTACCTTCTGTAAGGGGCAAGTTTTAGAATCAATTCTTTTTTCTTGTAAATTTTGACTTTTAACTTAAAGTTTTCCTCGAAACTCTTATTTCCTCCGACATAATACGGCATCACGGCAGCAAGTTTTCTATTTATCGTATTCATAATGTTAAAGCTCATTTATTTCGTTATTAATATCAATTATAACAAATTCAATATTGAAAATATCAAAAATACTTAATTTCATGCCATCCTTCCTTTTTGCGTCATTAATCATATCTTCCGACGTTTTCAATAAAATCAATTCAAAGGGCGTTCGCCCAGGTGTAAAATGTCGGAAACGTAAGCAAAAACATTGTAAAAATAACCCAATGAATGAAGTAGCTTTGACCAAGACCTCGGTTTGAAGGTTCAATGAAGACATCGACCGTATGTCTAGACGAGCGAAGGTAACTCATGCGGAAGCTAAAAAAGTATGCGTGAATGTATATCTACAGAGAAAACTGAATCATTCATAATTTTAGTTGCAAGTTATCTGTAAACAACCACGCAAAGAATTTTAGTTGCGAAAGCTTCCGATGAATCAGTTAACAAAAGAAAATTGTCGTCATTCGAGTTTTTACTAGATTTTCTTCATGAGATGTTGTTTTATCTTGTATTATATTTTCGCTTTACTTTTCCTAGAACTTTTGTAATTGCTGAAGTTAAAAACAAATGACGAATACCCCATTTGTTTTTCAGTGATCTGTGCGATTCGGAAATAAATTTTAGAGGCAATAAAAATAAATTGTTTGTAATTTTTCATTTTGTTTTATGTCTCTATTGCTGGTCTTTCGTGTTTCATTTAAACAGCTGTGTTTTCAATAACTATGACTTTTCAAATCACCAAGTTAATTTGACTTTTCCTTTTAAGTTTCAAGTTATGAAAATAATTATTTTGGAAAAGATTTAAATCAATTTCGAATTACCATAATATGTTTTTTTAACAAAGGATGATCTACATTTTGCGAATCAAGCTTATGTATAGTGCTCTGGTTACTGTGGTAACTCCTAATGCTAGGTTATTTGAAAATATAATAGAACTTCAAACTAAAATATACAACAGCAAAAATACATTAAACCCATCCATCAATATTGCCGTCAAAAACCGAACTTTTATTACAAGAACTACTAAGAATTGTAAATAAATATTGTCTTTGAAGCTGTTACGTGGAACTGTTGTTCTAACTAATAGTTTTCTGCCATTGTTACAAAAGTTGGCAGTTTCCATTAGTTAGATATTCGCATTCTAAGACTGTTTAATGTTGCAAATCTTTTTCGAATCTAGAATTCTGAACTGACTTTTGGAAAAGTTCTTCCATGTCGTTGATGCACAAAAAAAACAATCTTCAGTCCTTCTTATCCTCCTCCTTAGGGCTCGAATTACAAAAAATGCTTTCTTAATAAGTAATTATGTTTATTTCTGTAAGTAGATCTTTTAAGCCACTTGTATACGTAAATTTTTTGGTCTATATTTTAAAACTAGATAGCGCCTCCACACTCTTTAAAGCATCATTGTAATATCTTACATACTTACCAATTTTACATCGAAGTGTTTAGTATGAGTTTAAAGGTCCTCATGTTTCTTATCTACAGTAGTTTATTGATCGATGTACATCATTTTTCTAAAGATGAAGACCGACCCGTAACGGTAAACTACGTTTCTAAACAACAAAACATGGGATTTCCGCAAATGCACTATTATGATGGTTATCCTCTTGATTTCCTCAAATGAAAAGCTCCTAAAACACAGTTTCTGAGTTGTGTCCACTTCAGTATTAATGTTTTGGAAGGTTTTGTTCTACGTTGGGTCGATTGTCATAAAATATGCAGAAGTATTGACGCTAGCGTCGTCCATTGGAGGTTACTTCGCTAAGTAAAGCTTCGTGTCATGGTATGTTTGCAAACGTTCTGTGAGAAAGGCGACTTTTCCGCCCAAGTTGTAAAATTGTTGGTTTATGTTTGGGCTGGACCATATACCTAGGTTAGTTATTTATTTATTTGTAGAAACAATTTGAATTTTTTACTTTTAATTGCTATTTAGTTCGGAGAGATGTGGTCTTTTCGTATTGAAATACTAATGAATGGTCCTAAGATACATTCATGCAAGTTTAATTGATAGATCTTTATCAAATAATTTATCATTTCTACACTTTGTACTCAGCACGCGGTGTTATTAATTCTCCCCTATCTAAACAATATGTCAAAAGCTAACGATGAGCATCAATAAAATTAATCTATGTCAAACGCATCAATTATCACGCCAACCAGTTTGCGCTGCACAAACATTAAAGCTTAATTGTGCATTTATAGGTCGGAGCATGCGTAAATCTGTGATTGTTCTCCTATTTTAACCTATTTGGAATCTCGGCCAACCGATAACCCTGTAAGCTGCTCCTAATATTCATATTTCGCGCTCAAGCAG
Source organism: Agrochola lychnidis (assembly GCA_963680765.1). Lineage (NCBI taxonomy): Eukaryota > Metazoa > Arthropoda > Insecta > Lepidoptera > Noctuidae > Agrochola > Agrochola lychnidis. Next base: position 4,226,322 of record OY796852.1, read on the forward strand.
CGTATCGCTTACAAGGGAAGGATAGCAGCGGATCTCGGATAGGAAAACGCACGGTTTCAAGTCGCCATAGTTCGGAAACGCCGCCTGCGCACCTGCCCTCTCCGTCACTCTTCCAAATTTAAATCCCAAACTCCCCCCACCGTCCCGAGCGCTAAACATTCTGGAATAATTCCTGCGATTCGGCCACCGTTGCTCGCCATTCGAATTCGGGTCGCGACCGCGTCCGGTGATATCGTATCTTCTTAACAAACTACCCCGACTAGTGCCATGGCCGACGTTGACGTACAAGTCCAGTATACCACCACGGAGCGCAAGACCAGGAAGGTCAAGAAGACCTCCAAGCGCAGGGAGTCTAAGGATGGGGAAGTCACCGTCACGGAAGTGGAACAGACCAACACCACCACCAACGCCGACGATGGGTATGTGTTGTGGTGGCCAGCCTCCCTTGACCCGTGTAGTGACGCCAGTGTGTTCGTGTCAGTCAAGTGTCGATTACCGCGCGTTCCTCCCTGTCAGTGACATGCATAACATTGTTTATATGTACTTTGTTAGGCGTGTTTTGGCCACCCTCACATACCCGACCTAATTTAAGGTACCTATCGGATGTTTTGGAATGATCTTTTGACAAAAACATTATTTACTAACCTTTAATTAAGATTACCATATAAATCGTAAACACTCTTCATAGAATATAAACTTAGGGAAACCTGAAAACTTGATGAAAGAAATCATGAATAAGGACATCTATTTTTAACACCTTCTAAACAATAAATATATATGCAATGGAGAAAAAGATGAATGATGAAAATAAATACTAGCATACCATGAATGATGAATACGATTACTACTAAGATAATCAAAAACCATTTGAATTTTAAAATATTATTCCCGAAAGTCTGTATCATAAGCTTTTAGAGCAATCTTCTCGAAAGATTAAACTATGTGTCAGACAGCAACTGTTTATCAGAAACCAAATTTGTGTCACTCCAGAGACTCCAAACATTTTCACCCATCTCTAACCAATTCCTCCTTGTTCCAGCTTATTTTCAGTGGCGAATACACCAAGGCGATGAACAAGGACTGGCACAGCGGTCACTTCTGTTGCTGGCAATGCGACGAGTCGCTGACCGGCCAGCGATACGTCCTGAGGGATGAGCACCCCTACTGCATCAAGTGCTACGAGAGCGTCTTCGCCAACGGCTGCGAGGAATGCAACAAAACCATCGGCATCGACTCTAAGGTTAGCTTCTTAAAGTTCACATTCTATTGACATACTTAGAACCTTTAGGTTCATTTTTGACTGGCTGGATCAGTCCTGTCCGGTACTGTATATTATGTAATGCTATTCAAAAGCAAAGGAATCGATATTTTGTTTGAATTTCTCTTTTGATCCGAGTTTTTGTTGTTTAAGTAATTTTGTTTTATCCTCTCCCTCTTTTATCTTGGACCTCTTGTTATTGTTTTGAGAAGTTGAATCGGAAAATAAATTGTTTTGATATATGATACGATTCAGAATCTAAAATAGTTCAAAGTACCATAAAATGCTTAGGCGAATGCTATTTTGAGTTGATAAATAATAGCTTCGAGAAAGATAATCTAACGGGTAAACTGAACAACAAACGAGAATTGGCAAAATGCTTGGTTTGTGACAGCTTGATTGAGAGGCCCTTGTAAACAACTGCACTGTCTGTAGAGACTCCTAAATCACTTTTGTTTTCTTGCCATCTTAAATCACCGCCCAAAACTGCATACGGGGCTTATGTTTCATTGAAAATATCATTGACACAGAATTCTTAGCGAGTTGTATGTGTGGTATGAATAGGATTAGAATCCACGGCATTCGTCAGCTTTGTTTCGCCGATCAAATTTAGTAATGTCACTCCAGCCGGCCCAGATTCTTCGGGCGCACCTCTGCACACGGCCCCAGGCAGAACGCTGCCAAGCCAACAGAACGTTAACGTTACGCCAAACATTATACATTTATCTCGACGAACAACCAATGACTTTTCCCATCCACACGCAGCTGCAAACACCACTGGTGTTTGTTTGAACCAATTGTTCAAATATACTTATGATAAATTACATTGTTCATTTACTGAAATATAATCCCCAAAGTGTCTCATCAACCCTCTCATCTAGGCAATCATAGAAATTAAATTGCGTTATTCTGACGCGCCAATTTGAATTCATTGTAACGAAATAAAAAACAAACTAAATTATAGTTTCGACTCTTGTCAAGTAAAGGATGATGTTCCTCATAAATTATAACCCCTCGATGCTATTTATCACGGCAGTCAAGAACACATTAGCGGCATGTTTACTTATGACGAGCGCACACCGGCGATATTGTTAGCATTACATCCAACTGTTTGCCGCTGCAGCCTGGACTTTAACAAATTGACGATCGCCTACAGAAAACAAATCGCGTGCTAGCAGAAACTAAACTATTTCTGGGTCGGATACAGTATTCTGATGTTTTCGTTTAGAGCCAACCTTGAAAAGTTTGGGTGGATCCGTCAGACGATTCTTTTAAGATTTACGCGATCCAAGAAGCTCTAAGAGTTTCGTAATCAGCCAAAATAAACATTCATATTTTATTGACATTACGACATTCAGTTTTAAATGTACGTTCTGTCGGTCCTCGCACCGCCGCCAGGAATAGAATCCAGAATGAGGGGAGATTTATTTTGAAACTTGAACTAAACACGTCAAATGCAACGTGAGAGAATGTATTTGAGTTTTTAATTTAACTCGAGTGTTAGCGCTGACCCGAAAGATGGAAATACTTGTGTAGTATGCACTCGGGTTTTGGGTTATGCTCGTTATTTGGTCAGTGAACTTGATAGGATTTGCAGTCGAGTGTATATATGAAATCGAAAATGTATGTTTATGAATCATGAACAAAAATAGGTTTGGGTACGATGGCTGGTATTTCCAGCAATTGAGATGTAGGTTGTTATGCAATTTAGGAGCAAATCTTAGGAATGACAACTGAAGTTAATGTTCTCCTTATACGTAAGAACTCTATAACAATTGATTGGTCTCGGTATCCTACCAACAAGTTGAAGGTAATAATTACCGCCTACGCGTCGTAGTCAACATATGTCGTTGGAATAATACATTTTTTGCGTATAATGTCAGGTTTTTCCATCTAATTGAAGAAGATCTGATGGGAGGACCCCTGATTAATGTTCCTCACGTCGGATTTAAACGTATTAATTATTGCTATCGTAGTTCGAAGCGATGTATTTTTTATAAATCACGCCTTCATTTAAATAAGTTTTTGTCATGTCTATTCATAGCGTTTTTCAACATTTATGTGCGCTTGTCTCAGCATTATTTTTGTTTAGCCGATGTCGTTTATTAAAATTGAATAATAATGTAGTTAACAATCAAGTCACGTCTCCATAAAAACAATAGCGCGTTTTTACACTGGATTAAAGTATTTGTGGAGTTAAAATTGGTTTCTGTTGTTGTTTTTGAGAACCAAGGGAGACCTTGATTATGGGCAACGTATTCATTTTTGATGGATAGATCAGTCATCTTCTTCAGTATTTAAAGCTTTTTTTCTTCAAATTCATCATTACTCTTTTTAAATCTTTGCAATATTTCAGGTTCCTTGTTCTAAAATATGATTAGCAAATGGATTTTGAACTTTTCACCGAATATCGTTTCGCTTTTGTTTTTCTTTACTTCTTTTTGCAATTTTTACGAATCTAACCCTTCTTCTCTTCGCAGGACCTGTCGTACAAAGACAAGCACTGGCACGAGGCCTGCTTCCTGTGCGCCAAGTGCCGCGTCTCTCTGGTAGACAAGCAGTTCGGCTCCAAGCTCGACAAGATCTACTGCGGCAACTGCTACGATGCCCAGTTCGCCAGCCGCTGCGATGGCTGCGGCGAGGTGTTCCGCGCTGGTGAGTACTTGGCCTTTACTTTTGGGGACGAAGGAACAACGGGGTACTTGCGTCACATACTTACAATCGCAATGCTATTCACTCATTTTGACAGTTCAACAAAATTCATTGCGTTATTTTCGTTGTTGTGCAGATGAATTTCTCAAACTTATGAAGTAATGGTTTGGTAATTCCTCTAAAATCCTTCGCATTGTGATTGGAAGCGTGTTACGCAATTAAGGTACAGGATTTTGGTCCTTAGGTACGAGTTGGTTGATTTTTCAAAATGAAGTGAGTGATTGGAAATACCAAATGATATCGTGAACTTAAAAAGATTCCATCGCTGTCAAAATACATAAATCTTCATTAGGGAATTCCACATGATACCTATCTTAAATACCTACTAGAAATACTTGCAAAAAATTAAATACTTGACATTATACAGTCGTGGGTCCTTTTATACGGGAGTTAATAATAACATAATTTACGCGTTCTACGTACCTATATCGATCAATCGCTTAATAAGGTGTAACATATCGCGTGGTGCACATATTCTTTTTTATAGCTTAGAGTACATTAGTCACATGCCGACCGACACTTGTTTGTGATACACACAGGTGCAGAGTCTAACTGAAATAAAAAATAAAAAAAATATATTGAAAAAAATGTTTTCTTTTTTCGATTTCGTGTTTAAGTGAGTCCACTGACCAGCTGTTCGCTTGTTTGTCTGTCTCCCTTCTATTCTTCCACGTTTCCAATTTTCCGAATAATGGTCTTATATTTTATGGTGACCATCTTTACATACCAAGACCCCTCCGTGCCTCGGAAAGCACGTTAAGCCGTTGGTCCCGGCTGTCATTTGTAGATCTTTGACAGTCGTTACGGGTAGTTAGAAGCCCAAAAGTCTGACAACCAGTCTTACCAAGGGGTATCGTGTTACCTAGTAACTAGGTTGTGGAGGTCAGATAGGCAGTCGCTCCATGTAAAATACTGATATTCAGCTGCATCCGGTTAGACTGGAAGCCGACCCCAACATGGTTGGGAAAAAGCTAGGCAGATGATGGTCTTATATTTTATGAAGGATTTGAACTCGGTCAGTTTTCCTCTTTTCTCGTTCGGCGCTGTCAAAAGCTACCGTCGGCAAGTGATAGATAGATCCGTAGATATTTCTGTCAAAGAACTTTAACACATTACCAAATTCGAAACTAGTAACACTTCATTGCCAAAATTCACATAATAAAAGCAAGTTTGAAATGCAACAAGAACACATCACGTCCTCATAAAAACCTAATATCATCATCTGCCTAGCCTTTTCCCAACTATGTTGGGGTCGGCTTCCAGTCTATTTTATTTTTATTTTACATGGAGCGACTGCTTATCGGACCTCCACAACCCAGTTACTGGGTAAAACGATACCCCTTTGGTAAGACTGGTTGTCAGACTTTCGGGCTTCTGACGACCCGTAACAACTGTCAAAGATCTACAAATGACAGCCGGGACCAACGGCTTAACGTGCTTTCCGAGGCACGGAGGGGTCTTGGTATGTAAAGATGGTCACCCATCCGCGGACCAACCGCGGCAAGCGTAGCTTAACCTGATAGATCGGCCCGTGCGGCTGTCATTACTTAGCCACAAGCCCCTATAAACCTGATATACCCGATCAATATTTAACCATCTAATCTTAGCAACAGTGTATCTAAAGATCTGGTTGCGCCTGCATCGCCATCTCCGTACAAGGCGCGTCATTACCCACCCTCGTTATGGTAGTGTAAGGTAAGGACCAAGAAAAAACGGCCAGTGTCATTGCCACAACCTCGGATCCGCTTCCATGCTCATAAGTGGAAATAAATTTTCGAATTTCGATATGGTGACGCCTTCACGCTATTTTTAAGGCAGTTTTTTTGGAACATCTGGCTTTATGCTTTACTTTGGGCTAACCTTGTTGGATTTAAAAGGCGAAGGTTTTTGGAAGTGCGCTGAAATTTTACTGAAAATTTCGCTATCAAAGGACCAACAACACGTTAAATGTGTAGCATTGAAGGATTTGAATATTGACTTGTGCCCCTAATATTAGGGGCTCCAGATATAGCATTCCCCCGTTTAAATAATAAGTTTTTGATTACTTCCCCCCCCTTTAAAGCACTTTAAACTATGAACAACATTGTCAAACTTTTTTTTATTGAATACGAGGCTTTTGGCTACTTTTGTTTTGTGTGTATTTTATGTCTAGTTTTGTAAAATTTGCGTTTTGTTTGTGCAGAATAAACAAGTTTTCTGTCTTTCTCTTTCAAATGGAATAAAATGTTGCTAAAATAAAATCAAAGCAAAACAAAGACAGCTATGTTCTTAGTCCTCGAAAAGTGATTAGCAAATAATACTACGTAATACCCAGTAACCTTAGACAAGTAATAATGTACTCCTTAACCTACCTACAATAAACTACAAAGACGTATAAGTCGGTCCTAATGATCGTGTATTATCCGAAAACACTTGTAAATTGAAAGACTACGACCAATTACTACTGAAGCCGCACATTACATGTAATGATACCTTACAAGCCAGTTGTACGGATTCCTATAATTGGGCAGAGGGCGACTCAAACTATTGTGATTAATTTAATAAAGAGAAGAATAGTCTTCAATATAAATAACAGTGATTTCAGACCTTCCAAGAAAATAACAGAAGTTTCTAATACAACATTTTGTATTACATTATTCTTGGTAACATTTATTTCGACGACACAGCCCATTCCGGTTTTAAACTGGGATCATTACCTACTTAAGTTATAGTCACTAGTCATCAATAATTTCGTTAAATCTGTATATATTAAAATCAATCTTTGTTATTTTTCATTTTTGTAGACGATCTAAGTATAAAAATAGTTTAGTCACCAGCAACAATGAACTACTGTTCAAAACAACAAGCTCACCTCAAATATTTGAGGACAGGAAGGTAGGACATTCGCGACCGACGTAAAAACGAAAAATATTTGCAATATAACTCTTATGTCATTGTGATAAAGTATAAATAAAAGAAGATTTGATCGTGAATATACTGCTTAGTAGGTTACAATCATCTCATATTTTCTAGAAGCGCAATGATCAATAAAATAAAATGGAAGTGAAAATTAATAACATCCTCTACTCTAACGGGACAGTCATGAGGTACAACTGTGGTTTTTGTTCAAAATTAATGTACAATGACTCCCACGCAGATCCAAATGTAACGATGACGGTCGAGCCAGAAATATTCAATGATGGTTATAGATGATTTTGCTTACGGTAATCAGTTTTGGAACTTTCTTACTTAAAAGATAATAAATATTATAATAAAAAACTATAAGTAATTAATGTAATTATAGATACTATAATACCTATAAAAATCTATTATTATTTTTATTGGTCTTTGAAGTATCATGGCACTGCTTGCAAGATTGGTCCTTTTGGTCATATTCGGCATTTGTTTTATACTCAGTAAAAATCTTTTAATTTAATTTACTTATGACGTGTAAAAGCACCATTAGAACCTATCTAGGTACTTATTTAATAAACGAAAACATAAAAAAGTGTCACCAAAATATGATGTACCTATAGCAACATGATGTCATAATTCGTTATGTCGGAGTAATCAAGTATCCATGTCCTCTGACAAACCTTGATATACAACTTCATAAGGCAGTCTGGCCGGTCGAATAGTTCTACAAAGTATGAACAGATTAAATTACTTGTAACGTAGGTAGGTAACCGCAAGTTAGCTATGTCTTCCAATTCCATAGCTATGGATTTGTGGATAGATGAATCAAATTACTTTAGTTACTTACTTCCGAATAATTGCAGTACTTTTAAAACGAAATTGTGTTAACTGTTTTCTAAATCTCTCAAGGATTTATCTCCGTTAAATAACGGTGTTTTAAAATAAATAGTAACCGTAAATAATGTAACAGTACTAGTTTTCGGTTTAATTCTAATTAATCCTTGTTGAGGTGGACACGCCAGCTTAGCGCACACCGAAGCAAACATAAGCCAATCAAATGCCAGAGAAATGATGTTATGCTTTTCGGTAATTGGATAAACGCGTTTTATGTGCGTTATGACAGCGTGTCCAACTAAAAAATATGATTTATTTTTAATTATATTTAATCATCAATAAAGATCATTCTACATCGTAAACATTCTAATGTTACTTTTATATCTTTATTTTAGGATCCGGTCTGACAACTTAACAAATGACTTAATAAATTATTCATATTAAATGAATGTCTTTCTGCAGCTTAGTTACATTTCTATGTATAAACACATATGAATAAAACTATTCAAAGACCCGTTAATTGATTCGGAACATCGCAAATAGAAACAGTTTGACACAACCCACATGGCTTCTTGTCTTGTTGGTTTAGAAAAAAAAAATACGATTGTCTATACCACGCCTCGGATTAAGTATGATCATCTATTTATCGCCGTGACACTAAGTAAAGCCTGAGTCACACTGCGTGGGTGAAAAACACGCGATTTCTTAATGGCACAGTAACATCAATAATCCGAAGCCCGGACATATTATTTTTCTTTACTACGGGAAACTAAACGTCCTTGCTTCGCTCGTGTGCCCTTATACGAGGCATTTCACGATTAAATAACGTGAATCATCGAAAATGGGTGTAAGTTCGGTACGCACGGGCAATTATTTTTCCTACACTCTATTTTCATCGCTCGGCTTAGTAGCGTAAGTTGAAAATCCAACTGTGCATTTTTTCAACGCGCTAGGAATGCACTCTGTTGTTCGACGCCGAGAGTTGAAAATCCAGAGCACAGTCAAAAAGTTCGGCTTAAAAAAGCGCCCGTGAGTATGTGGGCTTTTATTTCAAGCTTGGTTTTAAGCGATAATGAGAAAGGTCAGACATTACAGTCAGTGACATTAATGTAATTTTATCAAAACTGACACTAATCACTTTATAAAGATTTATTGCTGCTCTTGATGACATTTCTATCCCAAGATAGTATCTTAAATGGTTTATAAATAAAACTCGTAAGCACACGTTACATATACATGTAAGTCTACGTGTATTTAAAGATATTATTACAATGTATGCCCGTGCTATTTAATTTGACCAATGAACGCGCGCGGTGCTAGAGTTGGCCGTCAGAAACGACCTTGGTGAGGGCCTCTTTAATGTTGCTTATTACCTTAATGTTGTTTATTACCAAGGTGAGATATCAGATAAGGCACGCTCGTTTTTTGCTCCATACTTATTCTATTGTCGTCTTATTTTGATGACAGACAAATTGTCACACAAAACTCTGTCAAATACGACGTAATGATCGTTTACCTAAGCAAGTGATTTGAATAAGAAGAATGTTACATAATACCTATATAATGACTATAACCACTGTTTTTTATAAGTTACTAGCTTCTACCCGCGACTTTGTTCACGTGGAAGTCGTAAAATACACAATATAGGTACAATAATAACAGCCACATTTTTTTTTTTAAGTGAAAACTTCTTTAATCACGCTGGGCATTTTTGAGACACACCTCATTTTTGTAAACGCGATTGTGCTCTTTATTTATATTATTACGTTACGGACCAATGTTCTATACAAGTATTTTTCTTCCACCAAGGCGATCTTGTTCAAGTTTTCACTTCTGTCGACACTCCCGTAGTGCCACTGTTTTTTTTTTAACTCCCTCGGCCCCCGTCTCACCGCATCGCATCGCATCGCCCGCTCGCTCTATTACTTCGTTTCCGCTCATCGTTCTTTCCGACTTTGTTACTTTTTGCTCGGCTCCTAACGATCGTAATGTGATGTACTTAAATTGGACTATCAAATACAAAAAATATTTTTCAAATCCGACCGGTAGTATCAGAGATTAGTGTAGATACATAAAATAAACACGGAACTGATGGTGATGACTTATGTAAAAACAAATTATATTTAATGACACAGGATGCAACGATACATCATGTTTAATTTATGCAACGTAATTTACAACTTGACAGTTCTGAAACAAATGACTACATTACAAAAGAAACATTATCGTCATCAGAATTATATACTTTATCGGAAACTCATTACTTTATATATTGTAACTTTTACAAGGCTAGTATTTCAAAGACCGAATATCAAGGTATCCTATCCTAGCTTGAGATTGCTAGCTGACTATAACCCTGGGCACATAATTATTTAGTTAAACAGCCGTGATAGCCTAGTGCTGTGACCGTCGGACTGCCAAGTCATAGATCTCGAGTTAAGGAAAACGAAGGAAGGAAAACATCGTGAGGAGAAACCGGCATGCCTTTTTTTTTTGGGTGGGAATCTATCAAACAACTTCTCCCGCTCTGGGTGGAGCGGGAGGGCGTGTCAGACTCTTACTGACTAAAACCCACCCGTGTTCCTTCAGTTGCCATGTTGCCAGGGGGCCACGATTTCCCTTTCGGCCCGTATTCGCAGCCCCGGCAGGCATTGGCTCTAGCGGACACTGTCAATTCTGCTGACATCTCTTTGAGGCGCGCGTGGAACACAATGCGCCGTCGACCCGGGCTTGGTCCTTATCGGACGGCCAAAACCGGCATGCCTGAAAGATATTTCTCGACAGCATGTGAAAGCAAGTCAGAGGCCCATTAAAACTCTGACAGTCACTAACAAAGAACAACACGAAAAAGAAAGAATTAGTTAAATGACTATTTAGAACTTGATAGAGAAGTATTAATTGATTATAAATCATTAGAAGTATTTCATAGTTCCTGTAGTAATATATTTCTAGAGACACAATTATTACACATTACCGCCATAAAGCCTTATCGACTAATACAATATAACAGCGAAGCAATCAAGATAAACTGCACGATCGATAACATGTAATGAAGCCATGTGAGCAATCAATTTTATGAGGACCAATAAATAAGGACTTAAAAGAAAATCGTTTTCATCTTTACAAATATGTAGGAACAAACTAACTAACCCGACAGACGTTCTGTCCAAATTTCAGTAATTTATACAAAAATCCCATAGAAAATTTGTTTTCTTTTTTACCGATGTTTTAGAATTTTCCGGGCAATTTAAAAAAAATATCTTACAATTAAAAAATTGTCAAATCTGTTCAACTGTTCTCAACCAAAAATATTGACCACACCTTTATTGCTAACAAAGCAAGGACGAAATTACTATATCCTTTTATTTCATAACTGTAAAATCAAACCTTGTAAACAACAACATCAACCCAATAAAATCGTTTTGAACTGTTTAATATTAGTCATAAATGTTCGTCCGCAGATTACATCGGCCATTCAGATGATATATGGCGTCAAATCATTATTAATTGAGTTGATTTGATTTATTTTTATGACGATGACAACACGACGAGATTGTTTAGTGTCAGAGTCTGTCATTTTAATTCATATTTTTATTACTAATTGAAGAAGTCTTCAATTAGCTAAGAATATTACGCATGATCATTCGAATTTTTTGAAAATACACAACATAGCGTGCGTAGCATAGCATAAATAGGATGCATCGCATAGCATGCATAGCATAGCATGCATAGCATTACGCCTGGAGTCCCCGAAGGCTTAGGTAGAGGTGTACCTATAGTACACCGACATTTCGCCAGTTATGTCTTAGACCCATGTAATAGTAGGGGGCGAGCCTAATGCCAAAAGGTCACAAATCCAGACTCTGGGCTGATACTCTGAGTAATTCGTGATGGAAAAACCTTATAACACTTTGCCCGACCTGGGAAGAACCCAGGGCCTGATTCTCAGTAGTAGCGCTTGCAACAATTAGATCAACGAGGAGTCAACAACTAATATACCATATTTTAATAGGAATGATGACAAAAAAACCGTTCGGTAGATTATTAAAAAATATTGAACACGTATTTTTTCTTTTTATGCATAATCAAAAGATTACGGCGATACATTGAGTTAAAATGTGCCATGATGTCACGAGTATGTAGATTTTATACTTACTTGTGACGCGACCTCCACTCCCCAACTTAAATGCGTTTTATCTAAGTATTTTTTTTATAAACCAAAAAATACGTGTCTAATATTTTTTTATTATTTGACTGACGGACTAAATAGAATTTCTTTTTAAGCTATTGTATAGCCTTTATCGCGGGCTTTTAGCGCGGCGACCGAATCAAGAAATTCCGTAACGTAACGAAAATAAAACCTAACACCCCCCACTCCGCCTACCATATAATGACGGTTTCCATGACAACGTGATGTTGTCATGGGAACGTAATTTTTGTTTTATGTCATTACGTCATCACTCATCATCCCAAGTGTAGCGTTGACAAATAGGAAGTATGAAGGTTACAATGTAATAGCTTTACCGCGGCAGTCCCCGAGTGCCACACGTTTTGTTTTACCCTATTGCTATTAAGGTTTTCGGTTTTTAAATACAACAAATATTTCTACATACATTCTTTGAAAACAAACACTACAACCTTTTAGTCTCCATATGTGAAGTAAATAAGATACAACAAATTGATCGTAGGCTGCAATGCCACGTTAGTAGGTCTCAGGAACAATAAAATTCTACTTAAATTAACATTGAAGAACTCAAGAACAGATCTTAAATATAAGATGGTTTAATACTAACTCGACAGTAATGTGAAACATATGGTTCGCTTTGTGGAAATGGAAGTAAAACGGGTTCTAGGTAACAGGATAATGGTGCTTTGTGTTAAAGATTTAGATGGAAGATGTGCTCTTCTACTTAAATATTACGAATAGAAACATTTTTCGAGGCACTGGTGCCGATTCCCTTGTTCACAAACTAAACTAAATTTATTTTCAGTGCATCTTTTTCTTTCTATTTAATTAAGAAAAGGGCAGAAGATACATTTTAGTTAGTCCTGTCAAATTAATCAGCGCCTGTCACTACTCCATACAAGTTTAGACGTGATTAAAAACTTGCCTACTAAAATTACGTCAATTTACGTCAAGCGCTGATTAATTTGACAGGACTAAACTAAAATTTATCTTCTGTCCTTTTTTTAATGAAATAAAAAGAAAAAGATGCACTGAACTTAAATTTAGTTTAGTTTGTGAACAAGGGAATCAGCACCATCAACAGTTTTTTTTTTTTAAACTAAACGCAAACTAAATTTTTTACCATTATAGATGTTTTCTGCTACTTTCCTTCACACAAACTTTACAAATGCATTTAGACCCGCTCAGAACTATACTCCGTTTGAAATAAGATTAGACATTTAAACAAACCTTCTTTACAGTCCGTTCAACCGATTTTGACTTCTATTGCGTAAGCATAAGGATGGCATTAAAAGCAAAAAAAGTGGTTACAAACCAACTGTTTACTGCAGCTGCCATTTGTCATGCCACCAACGCAATTGAAGTCAAAATCGGTTGAACGAACTGTAAAAAAGGTTTAGTTAAATGTCTAATCTTATTTCAAATGGAGTATAGGAATTAGCAAATACCTTACCTACTTATGCTCGGGTCCTGTATACAAAAACGAATCGTTATGCTTAGGTACCAATGAGAGGTTTTTTATTACCAAACTGGAAATATAAATAGATTCGTAAACTAATTTTACCTGTGATAGCTACTTCTATAAGGGAGGGTCTACTATGCAAAGCTATGAGGTCTTTGCTTCATTATTGGTAAAGATACAAGTCTTAATTTTCACCAATAAATAACGGTCCGTATATTATAGGACACGGTAATACACTTTTTTTTTTTACTTCTACATCTCTGTGTTTGTCCCCCTCCTCCTACACTACACCCTCTGATAAACATAATTTCCGAATGTCATGATTCATATCTTCCTTAATTTATGTTGTTCGTTGTCTGTCAAGTACTCCTAAACCACCTGTGAAAATGATTCACTTTACGAGTAAACTTATCTTCACTCACCTGCACTCGACATTAATTTCTTACTTAATGAAGAACACTCATTACTTAGTTAAAGGATATCCGCACGGTAAACGTGACATTGGTTAACTGTAACACGTGCGTCAACGTTATCAGTTACATGCACCATTCATAAGGAACCTTTGTTTTAAAATGCAACACTTTTGTTATGCATATTACTGATATTTTAGAAGAAATAAGAATATTCTTTGAATACTCATATTTTAAAGGTTCGTTGAGACGTTGATTCGCAAAAACTAGCTAAGTAATGATATAGAGAAACCATATAAGTTGTTACCAACTTATTAACTATACAACTTATATATAACTTAGCCTAACAACAAAAACTGAATAGTTAATCGTATCGTAGCGGCATCTTCAATACACGCCTATTCCAATTAATACAACGATGTACTTCCTCATAACATCAACGAGATACATCTCTGAAGGGAATCCGAAACATTTCTTATCGCGTCCAATCAATTAACTTAATCGACAGCCTACATCATCAGGCCTACACTCGCCTCGCTCCCTCGGCGTAGTCCGTCAAACCGCTCAGTCAGTACAGCACCGCGAGCCGCGAAGCCTACACACGCACGTATCCGAACAAGGCAAACGTCAAACTTGGCGCGCTTTTTTATATTATTTTTTAAACAACAAAGTTGCTACGCATACAGCCAAAAATGTCAGCGGACGTGTTGAGTGAAGACCTTAAAACTCGACTACATTTAACAACAAAAACAGTTGGACAAGACAGGATACGACGGGCGCGGGAAAATAATGAAGATGTCGCGATTTTGTCTATGTTCCTCCCGAATGCAACCGCTGAAAGAGAAAATAAGAAGTTTTGTTGTGCATTAAGGGATCAGTGCCTGCTTGGTGATTCGAGGAAAACAATTGCAGGTGTTTATTCTGCCTTTTTTATTTGTTTTAACACTCTTCAGAGAACAGTGGATTATTTTATAATGCTTCTGACTTTTAAGATTAAATCTTGATGTCTTCATATCGTGGACATGACGTGATTATTTGTTATTAACTTTAATCTAAGTGTTTTGTATAATCTTCAAGTTGACACAGCGATTGTCACTTTTCTCCGATGATAACCAGTAGTTCAAAGATAAGTTGTTTTCAAATTAAATTTAATGATCTAGAATAGAAATAGAAATATCCATGAATAAGTAGTTACGAAAGCCACACTTTCTATTCAACTGGTTTTCTCAATTATAACAGGTTTAAAGGCGCCATGTCGGTCTAGACTGATGTCCTACTAAGCCTAACATCTAGAAATGTTTGTTTTGTAATTAATTCTTTACACTATTCATTGGTAAACTGGGGCAGGCACAACGACACCGTGAGCTAGACCACTCATTACAGTGCATTATTTTTTTTTCTTTTTTTTTCTTTCTATTTATTAAGTATTAACGAACACACTATGAGAACTTACGTGTTTATTTATAAATCTTCTACAGTAATATTATAAAGATAAAAGATTTGTATTTTAATGAAAATAAACTCAAAAACTACTGGACCGATTTTAAAAATTCTTTCACCAATAGGATCACTGAGTAACATCAATACTTCTATACTAATATTATAAAGAGGTACAATTTGTTTGTTTGAATTTTTGTTTGTTTGTATGTAGGAGGTAATCTTCGGAACTACCAGTCAGATTTGAATAATTCTTTTTGCATTGGATACCCCGATTCTTGAGGAAGGTTATAGGCTCGCGGACGAAGTCGCGGGCAGAAGTTAGTTTATAATAAAAATGAAATGCTGTTCGTTGGTATACTATAAGCGCATCACTTGAGAACGGCTGGATCGATTTAGCAATTTTTTGTTTTAAAATGTTTGTAATAGGCCGAATCAGATTCTGACGGAAAGAAAAATTTTAAAACTTGCCGGGAAAATAGGAAAATTCGGGATTTTTGTATGTATTTTTGAATTTTGTATGAATAATTGAAATTGGTACAGGACGTCTTTCGGGTCAGCTAGTATTCAAAAATAAATACATCAGGAAAATAAAAAAGTTTTTAGTTCTCTATTGTTTCTAACTTGTCATATCAGAAAATAGTATTTGTTTTCAAATATTAACAAGAAACCTGTTTCTATGCCTGGTCTTAAAACTAGCAAAACTTTACGATGACGCTTTTAAAATCCGTGACTCAAATTTTAAAACTTGAAAAGATCGTATCGCAGCTTTAAGTGTGTCGTCAACCTGTTTGATAGTAAAAATTTAAATATAAAAGCTTGTACTAAAATGAGAATGCAAAAATTCTGTCAAATAACGTTTCTAACGAAGCCTAAATACCTATGTTTTTGATTACGAACTAACTGTACAAAAATGATTTTGTCTAGACATATTTTTTGGGCAATCCCACAAACGATTCGTGACAGTAATAACTCCTATTATTACAGAAGTTTAGCCATTTTCTTGTTTTCGACAAAAATACATACGTCATGTGTTTTTATTTCACTATACCGAATATGAAAATCGCTGTATTTAATTGCGGAATAATAATCCAATCAAACAAAATAAAAAAATCTAAGTAATTGTTTTATATCCGTCAATATTTCTTCTAAAAATGGTTAACGTACCTTTGACCTAAAAAACTACAGAAAAGTAACTTTTATTAAACGCCCACTCAAGAAAAAATACTTAATTCTTACGCTCCAAATATTTTAATAAAAAACAGATTAATTTACATTTATTCATAAAAGTCCTTAATTCGAGACACCATAACCGTTACTTCATTCATTAATTGAACGAACAATGACCGACTCTTATCTTTTCATTCAATTAATCTTCCCATTAAATGGAGGTCAGGTCTTAATTCATTTAAACACACGTTCATGTTTGTTAAGTAAATGGTAATGGTAAACGTTTTTGGTCATGTTTAATTTGTAAAACAGACGTGTATACTTAAATAATTAGTAACTACTTACATGGTGTGTATTTCGACGTAATTTTAATTGATAGGAACATAACATTATACCTACAAACATCTTTACTGCTAATTACATTTCATAAATAGCGGGAAAATTGAAAAAGGAACTTAACTTTTTTTTTAATTTAAATGAACTCTAGTCATTGTAATTTTCGTGCATTTTTTCGTACTGGCACACTAAATAAACAAATTATTACCTCATAACAAGGAAGGAAAACAAACTCTATGGAAGGTGTGACTTTATAATATTTGAGTTTGCCAAACGTTGATCTTGCTTCTCCAACCGCCTTATTTCTCATTGGCGGGAAATCTTTTAAGTATTTTTTTAATGCATGTTTGCTCGGTAAATGTCAACTTTCGGTCAGATTTCAACCTTCACCCTAATTTGTGGTTCAATGATGATATGCCCTTTTAAAGAGGTATTACGGCATGACACTTACGTTTACGGCAGAACAAAATAAATATCACGCTTTATTTGTATTAAGGCCTTTTTATGTAAACAGAACTATGTTAACTTACTTAGTTAAGTAAATAAAATCACGGTTTTGTTAGGGTGTCATACAAAAAGACTTAGACTCTTGGGGCCTCTAGGGCCTAGAGGTACCTACTAGGTACCTCTAGTAATGTGCCCTAATAAGTGTTACACAAAGGATATCGATCTTTAGAGTGCAGATGGTGACCGCCGGATAGGTTTAAAAATCCCATACTCCCCGGTCTCATCCCCAAAGCCCAGGCGCCTTTTGAAGGTATTCCCCCGAGGTACCTCTTACTAAGTATTTTCCTCTTTGGTTAAAAAAGAGTAGGTCCCTACTTAATTTATCATTCTAGAATTATTCAAGCATATTAACTTCTCTTCAAAACAAATTATTATAGCGAAGACACAACTTTTAAAAAACCACATCATCGTGATCGGCACCGGAAATCTGCGGATGTACAGATTTAAAAAGTTTTCGAAATTATTACTACAGATGTTTTTAGGGTTCAGTACCCGAAGGGTGCCAACCGGAACTCCATTACTCCGCTGCCCGTCCATCAGTTAAAATGTTCACAGATTGTGTACTTCTATTGCCGCTATAATAACAAATAATAAAAATTAAATAAAGTTAATAATTAAAGGGGAATCCTTTAATTATTAACTTTATAAAAAAATATAAAGTTAACAAATAATTAAATGGGATCCCTTGATTAAATTTTACAAGAAACGTGTTTTTTTTTCGGCATTTTTTTCTCGAACTTAATACGTTACGGAACCCTTGTGTGTGGGCGGTTTTTACGACTTATGGGTACAGGTTATTTTAATGCAGACTTCAAAGTAGCGTCGAGATATAAAAGTTTATTCATAGACGTCCAAATGTGATCCGAAATCGACCCAATTCTTAAGGAGTTACGTTTTATTGGCCAGTAATAAATTACAGCTTTAAAAAGCATTATAAAAATATTATGACCGACGAAAATACTTTGCAGGTATTAGGGTAAGTTTTAAAAAGGGAAGTGTTAGTATTTTTTTTTACGCATATCAAATGTAGGTCTCTATTTATATTCTAAAAACCCATTCAACATTTATTTACAACGCACAAACAAAGCTTTCACGTAAACAACTCGGAAAAATACAAAGTACCCGCATTTACATGAAAAACTGCTCAACTTAGTCGAGTTTAACAGGTCGGAAACTGAAATGCTCCCGTATAATTCCGTAATATCCGTCTGCGAAAAATTTTATTCTTTGTTCAGACACTCGGCCCTGTATTCCAAAACGATACTTAAGCATGAATCTAGATTAAATCTCACAAATCGGGATTCATGACTATCTTTACAGAATACGGCACTCAGACGATGAACACACTGCATTACGCGAAGCATAAATACGTAACTTTACCGGCGTGTTTTTTTTTTAATGCGACGCAGTTATACGTTCGCTTTTCAAAAAGCAGGGAAACGGAAATGTACGTGAGTTTTTTTTTGCTTTACGTAAACTGTACGTAAGGGCGCTTCACGCTTTCTCTATGGTAGTTTTAATTACAGTTGGCGGCAAAATGTCGGCTCTTTAATTTCTTGTTTTCCTTGCAAAGCTGGTTAATTAGACAGTTATACATATTCCCCTATAATTAAAAACGTTGCTTAAAGTTAAGTAATGATTAGCGTCTGCTTAACCATAAATTATTGACGTTTAAACGTCTCCAACGTTTTTTTTTATAAAGGGTTTTTGTTGACTTCGGAATTGAAGTAGAGCAATAGTAACGTTCTTACTGTGTCCTACCTAGAATCGATCTAATAACGAAGGTGAGTGAAGGACTTTCCAATATGTAGAGAAAACTCCTTGCATTGTCCGTTTTAATTCGACTGTACGGTATTTTTCTTATAGAAACATTTAATTTTATAATCAACTGTAGACTGTAACAAATTGCGAGTAAGTTATTAAAGTTAAATGACAAAGTCGGATGGATGGTTGTATGTTTTTCTTTTATAATGTAAATTTTGTCGTAGATATAAAGGACTTGCGTCATTAGTTATTGATTACAAACCTACACCCACTTGTGCAATTATAAATTATTATATTCAATTTCAATCTAGCCATGAGACGTGATATATTTATGATTTAATATTTATTTATACAGAATATTTCCAAATGACAATATTTTTAACTTTAACAAGATCAAGGTAATCCACAGATACAATAAATTCCATTTTATTGACAGCCAGTAAGCGTGGGATTTTGCTTGTCAAGTTTAAACTTGGAATACCAAAATACGCCATTTTAGGAATAATATAACATCGTTTGGTTTTCCAAATAAACATTTAATGTCTTTATAGAAATAACGGACTTTGGGAACCAAAAATTTGCAAGTCAATTTGCGTATTCCCCGGGTGTTATTGACATTTTAGGCTGACAGATTTACCACAGACCTTCAATCGGTTGTGAAAAGACTATTAAAAGAAAAACGTAGAAAATGATCATAAACAATAAATATTTACTTTTTATTGTTTGCAGCTTTCTACATAATAAACTGTTGTGTTTATTACAGAGCCATTCACGGCAATAACAATATGCGACCTAAAAGCTTAACACTCGTAATAATTTGTCTGAACGATAATTTAATTTCCATATTACACGTTTATTTTTATTTTATTGTCCAAAAATGTATGAGTAATATATGTCCGCAGGTCAAGGGTTTTAATTGGATTTTTATAGTGTTTATGTTGTTTTTAAACGATAAATTTGAGTCATTCGAATGTGATATATGAGAATTTAATTGAACTTGATATTTTATCTCGTAAGAAATACGAATTTTATTTAATATAATCTACTTTATGTATTTAAATAACAATAACCATAAAACAAATTAAAATTCTTTACATTTCGTACTTACTACTTCCATAGTTTTTTAAACCAAAGTTCTTTCATGGATAATGAAAGTCCTGGAATTGGTGGAAACGCAACTCTATCCCAGAATGAGTAGGTACCTTACCTACCTACGCTAGTTAATTTATACAACCTGTTTCCCGGTTCCATACGACTGTTTATTTAGGTTAGGAACACCTGAACTACCCTCGCCTTTTGTATCTAATTACAAAACGACTATACACACATTCACACATACAGACGCAACCACACACACACACAAAGACATACCTACCTACAAATTACACGAAGAATGAAATTTTTTCCTTATATAAGAGAAAATTTAACTGGACATTTTCTTTCAATAAGAGAATAAAGCTGACACTTTTCCGGCTCATAAATTTCCGCATAATAGCAAAATTACTCCGAATATACATAGATATATAGACGAAGACGGTTTAGAGCTGTCAATCTTGGACACAGACTTGGATAACTTATTTTTTCCTTTTATGGGTGGATTTTTTGTTAAATCAAATATCCTTCCCTACCTACTTGGATTTAATTTCGATTTGACTGCTTTATTTTCCTTTTATCTGGGTTTTTCTTGTTTATCAATAACTACTAAAGTAAATTATTGTAATCTGTTTCCTTTTAAAAATACAATAAATACTATCCTTCAACCTACATTAGCCCACTTTCATTCAACCTTAAGTCACAGTTCAAGGTCAATAATTTCTCGATGCCAATTAAACTGACAAATGACGTCATAATTCAACAAAAACCACAAAAATAAACCTTATAGTAACGGTATAAGGTCGTAAATAAGTTCTTGATACTGACAGTGATGCATTACATCTGTATATGGATGTAGGAACAGATGGTGGATCACCATGACCTTCGGGCCCCTTATCTCGTTGATTTTAACCTCATAAGTCATGTAATAGACAGTCGATGTCTATTAGACAAACTTCCATTTATTGAAGTACACGTGCAGAGCACATTATGCCTAATAGTTAATACAGTTGGATAAAATTATAATAAATTGTAGAGGAAATCGAGACTAGACGCTGTCTACTTTAAAGTAGGAGAAAGTGCCATTAACCTTTCAACTATCATTAATGAGACACAATAGAATTTTAATTGTTATCCATCTCAATGAGGCGTCGTAACAGATGATGAGTTATTTAATCTAATTAATGTATCAGTCTGCATTTTTTAAAATTAATAATTGCTGCATTTTGTATTACAACTGGCACTGCACAACTAAAGACATAATTGTGAAAGTTCTGGGTGACATCTGTCAATTCGTATATTCATATAAAGAACAGTTTCAAACTAGGTACGTTCGAACAATATGACAAACCTCCTTGCAATAAACCACGATAGTTTTCATCGAATCTGTATGCGGAAATAAGTGAGCGTGTACGTAAAACAAGGTACCCTTCAGTTTTATACTGAGGTGGCTCGTGGCTACGTAGGGTGAACCTTGTTTACAACCAATCGAACCGTTCAATTTACGACGTCAAAGTTCAAGGGTAGGCAATCGAGGATTTTTAGATCGACTGTCATAATTCAAAAAAGAACTTTCTAGATCTTATATTACAAAAAAAGAAATCATACGTCAACTCTACAGCACTACATTGTAGAAGACTATTTCAAAGACCGAATGCAAGTTATTGCATGAATATATGCAATAACACATTATAATGCTTTATAATGTGCTTAAGTAGTAGGTACCTAGTTAAACCATCAGATAAATAAATAAATAAAAATAAATAATAAATTTATTAAACATTGTTACAATTATTACCTTAAAAATTAGTACATGATAATTCTGTCAGTAACTGTTGGTGACATTCATTATGTTAAAGCGGTGGTCCCCAAACTAGGCGGTGCCTGTATCTTGAGGACCTGAGTTGTGATACATAATTCTATTTATTTATCTTTTCACTAGTGTTGCTATGGAAATAGGTAATTAATTGCAAACAATTGTAAGAAATCTAAATAAAAATTTGAATGAGATCAAAAATAAAGCTTATAACTAGTTTTAAACAAAATACAGAATTAAATTTAATTATAATGAATAAGATTGGAACTTGTATTGGTCAAAGGTAAAACTAAAGAATAATACACTATAAAAAAGATGAGAAAGATGCTTTTGCCAGAACTGGGTTCACGTCAATATTACGACGTACTAAATCAAATTAAAACGGTCACAATTTCCATCAAAGTAAATAACTAAATACCAACCAAAACAATGGCACGAAATCTTCTTATCAGATTTAGCGTCACGTGCATCACATGTGCACGCAACACACGCTCAGACACGTGCATAATCAATTTAGGGAATTGCAAATGGCCGCCCGTCACCATTTTCCTCGGAAAATTTGTTTGTTCCGTTTCGCATGCTAGGAATTTCATTCCGTGCTTTACGATGACTATAAAATGAGAAACGAGGTATTATTTCAATTTGATTATTACCAATTTGTATTATCATTTCGATTATTAGTCGGTAGATGTTTCTTGAAACGTTCCAATTTTATTTTACATGCAAATGTATACAAAATGTCATTTATTTTTCTGTTATAGAAAAGGAATTTGACGACCTTGTCATTGTTTTGAACTACGGACCTTTATAATAAGGAACCAAGGGGAAAGATTCAAAATGAGTTCCATCTCTAGGAATCACGAAAATCGAAAAGGAAAAACGATGAATTTGTAAAATAATTTTCATAATTTGATCTTCACTCCGCTTTACAAAGCAGGTGACATACTTACAACAAGGATGGTTACACAGCTTTATTTTTATCTGGATTCTAATGGCATCTATGTGTGCCTTGTAACAAAATAACATTGACATTGCGGCCAGGAAAATTACAAAGGAGTCTTCATTACATATCAATTGAGATCTCGGCACACAATGGTGTGTAAATTATCATTAGTTATGGCACATTACCATAGCAAAACAAATCTGGAGACGCTGTTAAAATAATCGCTTTTGCGGTTGAAATTATGTCTTTTCGCGACGAAATAAGGTTTCAAATTGAACGGCAATTTTCATGGGGATTACGTCATTGTTGAGGTTGAATTAAGAGTTGTTATAGAAAAAATATCACATGTGTTTGGCTAAAGTTTTCCGAGAAAATATAAATGTCACGTGTTTTTTCAAGAAAAAGTAATTTTAAAGAAGGAAGTTAAAGTTTCCATAGTTATCGTGATGTAAATTATGATAAATATGATAACTTAATAGCCTGCTTTACTTAATTTAGTGCCTTACTGGATAAAAGTTTCAAGCGTTACAAAAATTCCTAGCAATTTTTTTATACATTTTATGAATACTCTAACGAGCTTTACAGTGGAAGTTAAGTGCCCTAAAAAAATAATGAATGAAACTCTCTTTTTATTTCGCTTTTTCGCGAGCAATAAAATTTCCGCGTTTAAGGCCGCGTGTTCACCAGCGAAAAAGTCCTATGAATTTCCTACACGACACGTTAAGAAATTAATAAGACTATTATATCCAATATTGATCAGTCTGCGGCCGATATTATGGCGTTATAAATAATACTTTTACTACATGCCGTAATAAGCCTCTTTTTGTTAACATTTGCCCGTCCCACGCTGACCGGCTGACATCATCGCGGCCTTCATAACTCATTCGTGTTTGATCTTAACATCGTCGCTAATAACTTGGACAAGCGATGCCCCAACAATGCATCATAACGTAATCATTCATTGCTGTAATAATAAATGCATAAGACAATACCCGTTTTGTTATGATAGTAGATATTATGTGAAATCACTACTTAGTTATATGTGAAATAATGTAAACAAAATGATGCGGGTCTGTTTTTTGTTTAAAGTAGGTACATATTATACACATAGAGCGGGTTAAGCTCGCTTAAAATACTAATGTTTTTATTACTATTATAATTTACTTACAACATTAGTCATATCATAATTGAAGGAGATTTGTTGCTGAAAAGTCAATTGCGCCCCTCTTCTTCCTAAGCTAAAACACAAGAAAGTAACTAGGAAGTGACGAAGGGAATATTTTAAATATTCTAAAAAAAAAAAGAAGTTTTTTATGAGTGGACATTCTAAAAGCATTCGTACATTTTGACTCAAATGAGTTTTGAGTCTAAATTTCCAGTTATCAAAATGAGGTCAGATGCTGCAAATCCTAACGGTCACAGTTCCTTTGCGGCCAGTATCTGACAGATATCCGCTTAAAGCAATGCACAGATTAAAATAACATTAATATTTAGCGTATCCTCATCCCACGCCACAGAAACGGAGCAAACAACTTTCTCAGTGCCACTTAAAGCTAACGACTAACGAGTTTCATTAATTAAGTAGGTACCGATGCACTGCCGCTCCCACCGGGGATATGATAAATAGAACCGTCGCATCGCGTCGTAAAGATAGAACTTGACCGTTTTTATTGGGTTAAAGATTTTATTGTTCTGCATTTTATTGATATTGATAAAAAAAACTTATAGTCACCCGTCCTATAATTGAAAGTTCTTATAAATAAAATCCACTTTAGCCGCGAAAATCTCGACAACAGACCTACCTATCGGGTCCAAAACTATCCTATCTTTCAAACTGGAACCAATCATACATTTTCACAAAATTTAATTGAA
Source organism: Agrochola lychnidis (assembly GCA_963680765.1). Classification (NCBI taxonomy): domain Eukaryota; kingdom Metazoa; phylum Arthropoda; class Insecta; order Lepidoptera; family Noctuidae; genus Agrochola; species Agrochola lychnidis. The sequence continues at coordinate 4,251,016 of OY796852.1, forward strand.
ATTGGTTGGATGGTTTCGGAGATAAGGTGATTTTTATATATTAAGATTTGCATGAGATATCTCTGAATTTAGGACCATTTTTTCGTATCTTCCCAGAAACACTACAGTCCCAACTTCAATTACGGATAAAGGTCGCCTATTCCTATAAAACATTAGTAATTTTAATAAACGTTGCCTACGCTGTTGTACACCGTGGTTAACTGTAACAATTTGCAAATGAAATAACCTAGTTATTACTGTCCGATAGCTCTAGTGGGCGTAAGGGCCCTTTCACTGAGAACAATGGAAAAGTGGAACGGTTTAACTGTATTGTGTGTTCACAGCTTTATTATTTATAGTTGTGTTTGATGCACTTTTATCTATACACAATATGAACTAATATTATTTAATTATCAATGCTATGAACTATTAGTGAATGAGTACACGACATTCTAAGATGTTTCTTCTTATCTTAAGATGTTTCTGAAATATGATCTCCTTATTTTTGTGTTCATTTAATAAGGCGGTTGAGCAACATAACGGTTGACTAAATATTGTGCTGTCAAATTTCAAACAAAACTCTCCTTTTATCGGTGGGCTAAGATAGAAAATAAAAAGCAAATAATTATGGTAAAGTTTAATTACAACTTACTAAAACTTCTAAATTGTCATGAAGGTAAAAAGTGCGATACACCTTTGAACAACAATTTTCGAATTTTATAAAACAAAAGAAAATATAAAACAAAATAAATGACCACAGACACCATAAACTTAAACCATAAACAAACAAAATCACGAGAAACCGTCGAGAATAGAACCGCAATACTGCAACGATTCCCGAAATCGATATGAAATACGATAACACGAGGGTTCAGAGACCTCAGAACTGCAGATGTAACCGAAGACTAGTCACGAACCACAATGCTTTAGTTTCCGACTGTTCACTGTTCTGACACGCGATATTAAAAGATGTTTTTGTCTACACTTGCTATTTTCTCAGTCTTTGTTTGCGAATCTTAAAGCTGTATTTAGTTGCTACTAGGTAAGTAGGAGAAATTCTCAAATTAGTGTGAGGCAGTTTTCAAGAAAAATAATTCAATGAGTGGCCTTAGTTTCACTATGAGAAAATGAATTCATGTGACATTACAAAATTAATACATATAGTTTTCGGTCGTTATAGTCCTACGGTCATGGCAAATCAAATTCAAATTCAGAATGAGAATGCCCTACAAACCAATAAAAAAAAATCTATTTCCCACTTTTCCGGTGTCTTTTTTTACCAACTAGGCAGAATAATAATTTGAATTTAGAATCAAACTAATTAGGAATGAATTTAAAAAAAATTACTTTGACAAACAAACTCGCGTTTCAATATTGTCATAGACAAGACAAGTCAATGATAGGAAAGTTTTCCCATTACAACCGCGTCTAATGATTAAGAATTAAGACTAACGTGCGTTTTGTTCGCTGATGGCCGTGGATAACGTAAACTTGGACAGTTTAACGCGTTTAGCATTTATAGCTAATGGTTTCCATTTATTTGGTGGGTGATTAATTATGTAAGATTGAGTTTTTGTGATACGAATGTAGTTGACTGTTGTTATTATTAAAGTAAGATCATTTGAACAAAATCAATAATTAATTATGAGCAATCACAATGCACTAGTAATATTTAAATTGTCTTTGTTCTGTCTACTATCTTTCTATTGCTTTACTAGAAATACATCTTTTATGGAAGAAATAGCTTCACTTGATTTTATAGTACCTTCTGTATTTCTGTTTCTACAACTCGGCTTTATCAGGAATCATGATAGTGCATCATAAATCAAATATTCAAAAATGTAACGTGGTAAAATCGTTGGGCGATTGGTAGGTGCATGTAGCGTGCATCAGTCAAATATCCCATGGATTCAATGTCAAATGCAAACGTCAAGGACATCATTTCACGCCCAAACACGCGATCATTGCACGTTTACGACATAATAAAATATGTACCTAACGCGGGTAGACAAACGAAATACCAAGGTGCCAAAACTAATATCGAATATGAAAAAAAAGTAGATAAATCACATAAGCTCAAGCGAAAAAAGATCTAATACTGGCTGTTTAATTTAAATAACATCTGGCAATGAACATGTAGCATTAAAAAGTTTTTGGAAATCATTCGAAGTTCAAATTGAAATGTAAAGGGACAATACGCCAGTTCTGAATTCAAATTGAGGAATTTAACTGAAAGGTATCTCTGCAAAGTTTTCATGGGCATTAATATTGAACTGCCTTTGCCTTTTGAAAGGATCTTCCCATTATGAAAGTTATAAAGCTAGAGATTGCAGCGATTAAAATAATGGAGATAAAATTGGATAGAAATAATTTTGGAAAGACAAATTCATTGTCTTCAAATTTCTTTCTAGTTTTTGTTATTAATCATCACCGTTATATCTAATCAAGGCTAGTTTATTTTACATTAATTTATTTTTATAGATATCATTGATACATAAGTGAGTACAAGATAGCATATTTTAAAATAAGGCGTTATTGTTTATAAATTACACATTTTTAATCGAAAGTTAATATTCAGATAGCGTTTCAGCACGCAAAAACTAAAGCTCTACAAATTAGTCTACATAATGATCCCATAAAATTTTATTAGCCAAATAAGTTAGAATATATTATAATTATAAGTAAAGATCTAAACTCGAAATAGATAAAAAACAATCGGTCCTTTTATTTCAGAACTATAATTACCTACAGTACTTAATAAAAAGTTTTGAAATATTTTCGCTACGAATCCTTGACCCGACTTTGACCGGCTAAACATACAGCAATCAATATGCAAATTTTCGACCATTGACAACATAATTGTAGACTGTTGAATTACTTTCCTCTATAATTATAAATATTTCCCTTAAAAGTTTAACGCGTTATTAATTCCTTGTTTGAAAAAATGGTTATGATTAATTTGAAGTTATGGGTTGTTTGTTGCAAACTTATAATTAATAAAGATGATGATGTTAAAACTGCGTGACTTACAAATGTTCTGTTGATATTTTAATCAAGCTAATTATTAGTTAGTTTTAGCTTTTTAAATCTGTCTTAGATGAGACCCTTTTATTTGGGCCATCTTTTAGCCTGCAGTTCTGATACATACAAAGTTTTTCGAATACAAATTGCAGTCATGATAACATTCAAACTTCTTCGAAGAAAGAAAACAAATGCTAAATTAAAAACAAAACTTTCACCTTTCCACTTTTAAAATTTTCCCTCCATAAAAAATCAAAAACACGATGTTGACATTCCGAACTGTCATTTCCTTGACACGTCAACCTTGGATTGTCTATTACAAGGACAGACCCATCACCATATTGAAATCGAATGGTTCCTGAAATGACATTGTGATCGTGTGATCGCATGATAATGTTCCATGTGAATATATTACGTACGAGTAAGATAGGAATAGGTAGTGTGGATGGAGGTTATACATGTAATCCAAATCCATTATGAAGATATCAACCAATACACTTAGTAGTTATACAGTACACTACATAAGTTACTGTGTCCCTGAAGCAAATAGAAGATATTTAGCTAGAAGACTTATTATATTTTGAGTTATACTTGGAGTAAAAAAAACCTATAAGGCTAATCCAAAATACTTTCTGGCTCTCCACCAAAAATAAAAATGTCGTAATTGATTGAGTGATAGACATCTTGTCACCCAAAATCTGACCTTTTAATTAGACAATCAAATGAGCTATAAATCAATGTGAAGATGTGTGTATAGAAGTATTCGTTCGAAATACTTAGTAGTCACATTTCAACTAGATAATTATTGAACTTTTCCATAAACTCACTCGAAAGTCCAATTGCACGTTTAGCTTCATTGGAAGTCAAATACCGAGAACTCTAATAATGACTACAGCTATCGCCTTGTTTCCGGCAAATATTCTCTGAACACAAACACAAAACAACAGCATATTACTTTCTTCAAAGACGTTGTACCTACTTGTACCTAAGAACCAAAACTTCCAAACATCATTACTTTTACAAATATTTCTGTACCATCAGAACTTTTATCTAAATCCTCATTCCTTCTCTAGGAACCAAGAAGATGGAGTACAAGACCAGGCAGTGGCACGAGAAGTGCTTCTGCTGTGTGGTGTGCAAGAACCCCATCGGTACCAGGAGCTTCATCCCGCGCGAGCAGGAGATCTACTGCGCCGGCTGCTACGAGGACAAGTTCGCTACCCGCTGCGTTAAGTGCAACAAGGTAGGATACGTTTTGACAACCTCCTTAAAAGCTTTTTCTTACAGGCTAGGGTCAAGGTCTTCCGGGCTTAGTGTTTGACAAGCTACGAATACAGTTCTAAGGACGCAATTTTTATTCCTGACAATACAAGACCTGACCATGATATATTTTGTTGACTGACTTTTATTCTTCTTCTCTATACGAGGGTAATTCATGCTGGTTGAAAAGATTACCCAACCATTAAAATGACACTTACTATTTAGGGTGCACTGGACTTAGAATGGTTATCGGATCCGTTCTGTCTTTTATATTTTTCTAACTCCTTTTATAACATCTCCTTTTCTTCGCTCAGTCTTCCAGTAACTTTCATTTATTAGTTTTATTGAACAGCAAACGCTGTATCCTCCAGCGGAGACTTCTAATTACTTCCTGATGCTCCCATCTATTACTCGGTATTAGCCCACTTAAGTCGTTGATCTAATTCTTCAATTATGATTGTCTGACCTTGATAGAATTAGGGCACTAGGTTATTGCAATATGACGTTTATCATCAGCCATAAATCTGATATAATTCTGTACCCACATATTACACCCACAAGATTCGTTCAATCAATTGTTTATAGCATCTGTGGCACAGATGTGGTTTATTACGATTTTATAGCCTTTAGGAATTGCAGTCACCTGTTTAAGGTTAGATCTGAGATAATAGGAAGCGAATAAAGGTTAGTGTAGATTGATAGAAAGGTTTCGCGATAAATGGAGAAACGTGTTGACACACTTTAGTTTTTTTCTTATCTGAAGATAGCAAGCAAGTCGTCATACTAAAATGTCTTATTCAGGAAAAAAAATGTTGCGAAAATCGTAAGACCTAATGGTCTTACGATTTTCGCAACATTTTTTACTAGGTAATCCTAGTACAGTTTGGGGTATTTAGAAGAATGGAAAGATTTTTGCTTTTCGTAATGTTCCAAATTACAAACTATTTTAAGGATATTTTTTTATATTTCACGCCAAACGGGAAGACTAGTAGAGAATAAAATACGAGTAGCATCTTCTAGGACGCTGCGCGCTGAATGAATCGTAGACCTCAAAGCAAGAATAAATGCAAGAAAGATAGCCTATTCTCTTAAACCAAGCATAAAGACTTCCAAGACTGTTCATCAGTATAGTCATCTGCCTAGCCTTTTCCCAACTATGTTAGGGTCGGCTTCCAGTCTTGCCGGATGCAGTTGAATACCAGTATTTTACATGGAGCGACTGCCTATCTGATCTCCACAATCCAGTTACTGGGTAACACGACACCCCTTGGAAAGACTGGTCGGCAGACTTTCGGGCTTCGGACTACCCGTGACGACTGTTAAAGATCTACAATTTCAGCTGGTACCAACGGCTTAATGTGCTACGTTGAATGATTCTAAACCTCCACTTCCCCTTTCCAGATCATCACACAAGGTGGCGTGACATACAAGAATGAGCCGTGGCACCGCGAGTGCTTCACGTGCACCAACTGCAACACGTCGCTGGCGGGACAGCGCTTCACGTCGCGCGACGAAAAGCCCTACTGTGCCGAGTGCTTCGGAGAGCTCTTCGCTAAGCGGTGCACTTCTTGCACCAAGCCTATCACTGGTTAGTATTTTGTTTGTCAACTTACTAAGGTCCAATGAGCGTTAAACCCAGCACAATTAAAGACTTTTTGAGGCCACTAAAATTGCAAGGCCTGACACAATTTCATCCATCCACATAACCAAAAAAATTGTTTCGTAAAAAATTTAACTTGAAGATCTTGTGATCTATTATCAAGAAATATTGCTTTGATAATCTTGCATATATATTAATTTAATGAACACAGAACGCAGTCATTCTAATCGCGAAAACCAACATCTTATTATTATTACCATTTTTTACGAACTAGTTCTGGTACTAGTTCCTCTTTTCTAGATTTGGAAACTATAATAAACTTGGCAAAATTAACTAAATGTAATTTTGTAACTTTCCAGGCATCGGTGGCACCCGCTTCATCTCTTTCGAGGACCGCCACTGGCACAACGACTGCTTCATCTGCGCGCAGTGCCAGACCTCCCTGGTCGGCAAGGGCTTCATCACTGACGGCCCCGACATAATCTGCCCGGAGTGCGCCAAACAGAAGCTCATGTAAATACGACCTCACCGCACAGCTCCCTAACGCTTCTCTCTCCTGGCATCACATAACAACTGAAGCTTAACATCGAGTGAATCAACGAGAATCCACTAAAAACAATCGATTTATTTCGATTTAGTTAGTCGATTCTCCCAAAAAGCAAATGTGACTAATGTATTTTATTTGTGTGCTTTGTAGCGAAAAAACCATACTACCGGTTGTCGCTAACGCCAGAGACTGGGTCGCGTCAAAAAAGCAGGACACATCCAGCGATGTGCTTTTCGACCTCATTGACAACATAAACTTTCACAAAGTCAATGTCAACCCTTAGAACGTTACTTAGAAAACTTGTTAACGATATTTTTATACATAAAAATAACGAAAATCACAAAAAAATGTGAATGCACAAATTGTGTTATCAAGTATTTAATTTCGCTTTTTGAAATCTTTTATTTATATATATTGACTGTTTAGTTCTGACTAATTCAAGCCCTGTATCTATTGTTATGTAGGTAAATACGTGCTAATTGCCATATAATTTCGCTTTGGCTGTTGTATTAGTCTTTAGATTTATAATTGTCAATTTACCTAGTGCGATTCACACGATGCCTTAATAACATATCTAAGTCAATTTCGAGGGTATATTATTTCTTGTTGTATAGCCACCTTAATTATAAATTTTGTGATCTAAGTCTTGCCTTTCATTGTACTTGTAAAAGGACAATCTACTGTGTTCAAGGTTTATAACTAAAGAGGTCCTGCAACGCTAGTCTGGTGTTGCCAGATATATAATTTCTTTTATTAATAGACATCCTAATGGGTGGTAATAAGTGCTTGTCATGTAACATAGTAATAAGAAATTTATTGAAAGAGTAATGTACGTGTTATATTTTAAGTATTTATTTATACGGGAGTACGCACTTATTATCTGTGGGGACGCCGATGGTGTTGCCGTGTCACATTAAAAAAGAATGAGATTTTAGATGTAGTGTTGCCATATACGCCATCGGTAGGTCGCTACCTAACACTAATGTTAAGTGACATCTAGTTTTACTAATAAAAAATAATAATATAAAAATATTTTTGTTCTCGAATAAGAATCAATCGCGTTAATTGAATGTTATCGATATTTTTACATGATGGTAAATATTTTAGCGTTTAGTGGTATATAAGTGAGTAACATCTGTGTTTAGATCGCAAGCGCGAGCCGACCATGAAATGATTGGGGAACACTTTATAAACGTTACTTGTTAAGGATTAAATTATTCGAATGTTGAATTATTAATTTATAATAATGTGTACACTTAAAAACAACCGCTTAGCTGTGTGATCTGATCTAATTAAATATTTCTATCTATCTATAGAATGTAAACTATGAAACTGAAATAAACGATTTAAAAGTAATTTTATTGTTCGTTGTTTATTTGTGTTGTCCTATTCCTGATCCCAGCCATACAAACAGCCGACAAAAGTAAGGAGACGACTGCCTAAAGTTATGTACCTATAAATCTAAACGCACATTATAGCCGCGGCAGTGGCGGGCCGTAGCGTAGCCGCACCGCAACGCGACTCGCCCATATATGCGCAAGTACATAAACATTAGATGTCAAACCAGAGGCCAGCCCGTCCCATCCTTGATGTTCTCCCTCCGGTTGACGCCCTAAGCCGAGGTTCGTACCCCACAGGCAGGGGCGTATTTACCCTAGGGCCAAAAAGGCCATGGCCCGGGGCGGCAGGCTGCGAGGGGCGGCGCAAACCGCACCTCGCGCTACAATATCTGAAGCAGAAATTTAAAAAAAAAAAGTAAGTGAATGCCATAAAATTCCAAAAAGTATACCTGATTGATCTCCGCCCTGGGGGTGGGCGAAGGGATCTGTCAGACTCCTATTTACAAAAAACCACCCCGATGTTCCCTTACCACACTTGCACCGGGGATCATGAGATCTTGTGCGCCTTCCATGATCCCCGTCTGGTGCCGGCCCGCTTTTGCGGGCCTCTTCATGCCCGCGGGGGGAGTGAGGTGTGAGACTCCTCCCACTACGTCAAATAGGGGCACGTGTGGAACACTACGCGCCGCCACCTCGGGTCCTGCTGGATGAGGGGCGGCGGACGTCCCCAAGTCCGCCGTGCCTCCGGGCCTGTTTACGGGCGCTAGAAGAGGGCGTTGACCGCCCTCCGCCAACGCCCAGTCCGCCTGCTATGGATCAGGAGAGTGGTCGCAATCTCCTTCTCCCTTTCCGCAGCCTCCTTTTGCGAAATGACAGTTTACAGAAGGAGATCACCCCACTCGGCGCTCCCGACCATCGAACGAGCGAAGCCGGCAGCGACAGGTCGGCTCCGACTTCAGATACGAGGGCACGGCGCGGCTCCTCCCATGCGGTACACTCTGCCAGTGTATGCTGCGCCGTGTCCCCCCGACAGTGACCCTGAGTGAACTGGACAGTGCCCTAGGAGTAGGTAAACATAATCGTCCACAATTTCAAGTGTAGATTCAAATCTCCAATCTTCATGAGGGTGAGTGTTGCATGGGCATTTGACATGACCTTGGTTTTGTCATGTTCATTTTGAGACCCACTCTTTTGGAAGCTCTACTGAGGTCATCGAGCATTGTACTGAGGTCCTCCCTAGTCTCAGTCACGACTACTATATTGCATTGTCACCCTTTTTAAAAAAGGGTACCACCACTTTTCTGTTCCATGCCTGTAGCGTTTTACCCTCGAGTATGACGGAATCCAACAGCTTCTGGAGGGCCTTAAAAACGGGTTTTCCATCGGCCTACAGGAGTTCGGCCGGCGCCTTGATGTTTTTAAGCTGCTTCAGAGCCATCCTAATCTCGTTCAAGCTGATGTCCGGTACCCTAATTGCGTAATGCAACACAATCACAATCTGTTTCGATTTGAAACAGGTTACTAATACATTGCTTCATAAGCTAGAAAAAAAATCTGTTCAACAACTTAAATAATGCAATGAATGTTGTTGAACTGTCAAAATGAAACAAATTAGGCTAAATTGTTTACGAAAATAAGTTACGCAATTAGGGTACGGGATTTCTTCGGTATAATATCGGGTCAATCTAGCTCTTGAGTCGTTTGCCAGATTCGTAATGGGGTTACTGGTTGACGTGTATAACTGTCCATAGAACCTATCGATCTCTCTCAATAGGTTTGGCGGATATGATCCTGCCATCATCGGCCTTAATTATCGCAAGCTGCCTATGTCCAATAGACAGATCTCTTGGAGCCCTTGTTCCGCTCTATCACGTCCTTAATACGGTCCGTATTAAGTTATTTAAGTGAACGCTTTTCAAGGACTAAGAGATCCGTCTATTGAGCCGCCGGTATTCGAGCGCATTGTCTGAAGACTGCAAGATCATCTCGTACCTCTCCTCCATGAGCTGTGAAGAAGCACCAGAGTTTTTTGTTTCGATTTGTACGACGGGTCTTGAAGATCTTTTCCTTCACAGTTTTTGAAGCAAGTGATAATACAATACGCACATGAATCCGAAAAGTCAGAGGTGCATGCCTTGAGTTCGAACACACCACTAGACAATCACTGCTGTTGAATAAATGGTGTTTATTTCTTCGTATAGGCTTTTACTTTTTTCATTCACTATCGTTCTCAGCCCACATCAACACACAGCTGGATTTTATTTTATAATTAAAAGTATTTGCTTTTTCCGTTAATTTATGGGGCGGCTAACCTTACAGACTCAGGGCACTGAATCTTAAAATACGCCACTGCCCACAGGGGGTGCTCTTAGCGAGCGTTCACCTAGTTTTAATTAGCATAGTTGAATAACCCCTGGCTGGAGGTTTTAAGTGTAGTAGCTTAAGGCACCCACAGGAAAACCCGGTTAAGTAGTCATGATCTCAGAGGTCAACTATAAGATGCCATACCTAAAAAAAAAAAAACAAACCAGCGGCCTCCCCGACCCTTGCTCGACAAGGTGCCAGCAGTTGTTGCAGCTGAGCACGTAGCTTTAAATACTCTGCATAATTAATCATGATGGAAATCTAAGTTTGATCCAGCCTGTCCCTTCTTGCTGTTCTCCCCCCAGCGACGCCCTAAGCCGAGGTTCGTACCCCACAGGGGGGTGCCCTTAGCGAGCGTTCGCTTAATTTTAATTTAGAATAGTTTTGCCCCTGGCTGGAGGCTTAAATGTAGCAGCTTAAGGCACAGGAAAGTTCGGTTAAGCAGCTAAGACCTTTGTGGTCAAAACTGCGAGATGCCCAAGTTAAAAAAAAATCAGCTCCTCGCCGCTCTGTGTCGTGCCCGCAGCCTGAAGTACAGTGGAACAGATTTACACTAAGGCAAATGAAACAAAATTGGCGGATTAGTCAAAGTAGTCTTAGAGAAACATTAACACCCAACTCGTTAGGGCCTGCGCCCACTGGCGGCACGGCACGGCAAGGCAGTAAACTTTCCCTTACTTTAACTTTAACCCCCCCCCTTTCTGGGCAACGAATAGGCGTGATATATCGAATTGAAACGAAAAACATTTCCGATCTTCACTTTTTTATTTACAAATGAGAGAATTTAGTTATGTGACTAAATACATTTCATTATTAACTAGTAACTCCCAGCAGTATCACAAATGTATAGCATTTATACGAATAAATAGATCAATTTCACTTAATACTAGACCTAGATTTGGATTACTATAAAGCTTTATTAAGTAGCCATCATTAAGTCATTATAATTCATATACCTACGTATCGATTTTGCAAAAATATAGAAAGTATCTAGCTGAGAACTCTCCATATATAATAATATTTATTTTATAGTAAATTAAGTCATTTAAGCGTCTGTATGTTGTGCATACTGCATTTTTTAATTATTGCGAATTTCTCTTCTAAGTTTTCGTGTCTCTACCTTTCATTTCTGATGTCATAAATTAATCTATTCGAGTCGGATTTGTCTTACAGCTCATACAATATTGTATTAAAAGTTAAAAATTACCTTTCAGAATCAAAACAATAAAATATTAATTTACACTAATGCATTTTGAATCTATACAAAATAAATAAAAACTTCAATATCTTATCCAAAATACTTCAAAATAAATAAGACTGCGATCTTTGGCAAGAGATCACATCTTTGAAGCAGGGCTGCTGATCTTTGAAACACACCTTACAGTTTCTTAGTGTTCAACAAGTCTTCGTAGCGCCATTGTGCGTAACTTCATCCCATACACACAACTACATACAAGTCGTAAAGTGCACTATTGCCTGTTTTCACTAACACTAGACGACACTGCTGTTAAAAATGTTAACAAACATTTTCTAACACTAATACATTTAGTATTGTAGTAAGTAATTTAGTTTTAAATTAAAATGTTTTTAGTGGCATGAGGAACAGGGTGTAAAGTTCACTCATCCACCATAGAAAAGGGAGGATCCTCCGACCAGACGGGTGTTGTGTCTGGCGGGCAACTGCCCGACGGTTGAAGTCGGAATCTTGTATATAATTATGTCGATTGCGCGGTAAACTCTAATTGCGTGATGCAGGATTTGTGTGACGTCATGTCTTTGATGCGTAGTTTTTGTATATAGCGGTGTAACCGCTACATATTTACTATTGTTTGTAAACATTTTTAACAGCAGTGTTCAGCACCATAAATAAAAACGTGCTGTTGGATTTTCGACGCTCGGCTCAGCGCCAAAAGTTGAAAATTCAAGAAATATTTTATTTAGGTATTCATTTAGTGATAGTGAAAACAGGCATAAAAACTAATAAGAATTCATAAAGTGTGTGGCAATCATAAACCCAAACAATACCATTTTGTCATTCCCATAAGTTGATGCCATTAGCCATGCCATTAAAAAAGAAACAATAACATAAAAAGCTAACTAAAACTAAATAAGTACTTGCTAAAACTCAAACTCGTCCTCATATCAGTCTGTCCCGAAGTATTTCTGTCCGAAATGGTTCGGGGCTACGGGGTGTAGTTCAGAAGTTAACATCTTCATCTTAGGTACGTAATCGACGACGGCTTGGGCGGCCGCCGGGGTGCAGAAGAGGTTGGATAGGATGATCCGGTCTTCTTTTACGCCGTGTTGAGTTAGCACGTTTACTGCCTGGAAAATAAACGACACAAATGTTGAGGGTTGGTCAAGTAATGTATATCGGCACTGTTAAATATTGGAGTTTGAGGCTATCAATAATAAGTGCAAGTGCATCACATTTCAATAACAAGTGCATCACATTTCAATAACAAGTGCATCACATTTCAATAACAAGTGCATCACATTTCAATAACAAGTGCATCACATTTCAATACAAAAATAAACAAGCCAAGTGCGAGTCGGACTCGTGCACCGAGGGTTCCGTACAAACCGCGTTCATGAGGAAAGGCAGTGAGTTCAAAATTATTAAAAATATTTTTATTATATTATGATGTAACTAAAAATGTATGCTTTTCGCAATTCTTCCTTTATCTGTGCTATAAGACGTTGCTTCGTACCAAATTTCAAGATTCTAAGTTCACGGGAAGTACCCTGTAGGTTTTGATTCCCTTGCGAGTGTCGAAAATTTGCAGCATAAACGGCTGTATCTTTTGATTGCGTTGGCTTAGAAGTTTGGTTTTTTATCACAGCTCCAAGGGACAGTATTCCTGAGTATTTGGTACAAATTTCAGCTTGATACCTCCACGCGTTCCTGAGAAAAAGGGTCTTGGGGTATATCTCCAAAACGGGCGTATTCGTGTGATCGCTCTGGTGCTTTTCAGATATTGATATTTAATGGTAATTATGTATCTCATTAAAAATAATGATATTCAAATGGTACATTTTTACTATTGGCCTTCAATTTACACAAACAGTTATGGAAATATTTAAGTTCAAAAAATTTCGCGACCAGAGCAATCATAATTGGTGCCAGAGCGATCATAAATGGTGAAATCAGTGAAACAAAAAAGTAAATATTGATAAAATATTATTTATTTAGCCGTTTTCAGTCATATTCAGTGTACGTGAAACAAGATTATATGTAAGAGAAATTTATTATTTTAGAAAAATCAAAAATACGGAATGATAAGTTACCAGCAGCTCATCAGTTGCTGGTAACTTATCCACTTTTTCTTTAAATAATATCGTCCAGAACTCTGCCTACTTTTCTTCCCTCGAACCTTTTGCTGGCTTGGAGTCAAATCACTCATTGGTAGTACTGTGCTCCGAGCTTTTTTCCTTTGGTAACTCTCTCTTAATAAGCCATTGTGCGTATAGATCTGGATCATTTTTTATCTTGGTCATTCTACGACGCTCAGCCAATTTCTTCCTAAGACGTTTTTCTTCAATAGATAATTTATTTCGAGGCTGATTTCAATCTGCAACAATAGTTGCCATTAAATTTTAGAGAAGAAAGGGTTACATTTGTGGTAGCTAAATGCCAATATAATAATATTATCAAGGTAACATACGTCAAAATCTGTTTATGGGTTTAGGTTGTCCGAAGAAACCCAGGAAAGGTTATAAATTAAAGGTTATATGCATAGTTCATCGTTTGTCATTATAACAGTCCGGTACTACTACTTAAAATAGATTTATAACATATAATTAATGCAAAATATCATCGCTCTGGTCTTTTTGGACAGAGCAATCAGAGCCATAGCGATCAGAAAAAGTCACAAAATCATAAATATAGCCGAATTTTAAAGCAGTAGAAAGTTGTGATTACGTCTCATAAAAAACATCATAACGATCACTTAATTCACATAACAAACACATTCACAAGCTTACTATTGAATTTAAATAACGTGCCTTAGCAATCATAAAATTCGAGAACCAAATCCAGGGCAATCATAAACTTACCTTCGTAATGTTGGAATGCGGGAACGTGGTACATAGGTATCCTCCTCGGCGGTTAGACCACTACTGGCGTTGCCCCGCGGGAGGGGAATAGAGTGTTTATAACGCGTAACTAGGGATGAGCGCGATGTTTTACCTCAGCGCAGAGCGATGAGATAAAATGCTCGGTCACGCTTTTAAATTCAAATTGTGGCAAAAGTATTGTTAATATCACTAAAAATATTTTATTACTATGAAGATTAACTATTTGTTATGTAATCTAAATAAGTTGTTTCAAATGATCCTTCTCATTAAAAAGTTAAAGAATATTTTTTTCATTCAATCGGGAGTTGGGTCAACCCAGAGCGATCAGGATTTTAGAGTTTAAGATTTTTTTTTTAATATTTAAAATAAACTTATTCATAATATTAGCCTTGTACCACGTAGATTAGACACCGAACTGTATGTGAAAATATATTTTGAAAACATTTTTCGTTTTTAAAATGGGTTTATCCAGCCCGACACGAAAAAAAATGCCTCTGGAGATCGACCCCTTGGCAGACAAACGGACAACAAAGTGATCCTATAAGGGTTCCGTTTTTTCCTTTTGAGGTACGGAACCCTAAAAAGCGAGGTGGTCCGCCTATTATAGGTTGGCCGAGACCGCTGTTCCTCAGGTATGTGCGCGGCGAGACGGGGGGCAGTGCAGGCCGCTCATTCGTTAATGCACACGGCGCGCAGCGTCTTGCCCGCCGCTCATTCGTCAACGCTGCCCCCCACCTCGCCGCGTATTCCTAAGGCCCGGAACAGCAATCCCGGTCAAACTATAGTTAGCCATGGTTCTTATGAAAGTGGTGTAAGAAGATTTTTTCGTTGCGGTGCAGCCCGCCCAAATGTGCGTCTACCTTTAAGGCCATATTCTCTAACTGTTCTCGCTCCCCGCGCCGCTGTCATCGAGAACAGTTCCATATAAAACTATGCATTTGATCGTGCTGGTGTCGCTGCCGCCGAGAATACGGCTTAAGATTCGCCCGCGATGCAACTACCTCAGTTTTTATCGTCACAAAACGGTTATCTCCTTCTGGAGCAGATTAAAAGTAATGCTGCAGGAAATTGGACAAGGACTCTCAGATTCTTTGGTACAAAATTATTTATCGACTGTAGCAATTACCATTGTCAAATCTACATTTTTGCGATTTTTTAATTTATTGCATTAAAAGTTTTAGAATAAATTACAAAAATGTAGATCCGACAATGTTAATTGCTATGGTCGTTATACCTGGTACTTGTTGCCTACACTATTAACCATGGAGTTTCTTGCCGGGTCTTCTCCATAGGAAACAACCAATTGGAACCGTGCACCTAGCTTCTAAGTGCCCATGTAGGTTCAAAAAAAGCAAAAAAAGCTCTCATTACCATTCACATTACCTTACCTGTTTCACAGTATTGCCTGTAGACATGATAGGGTACATGAGCAGCACTTGTCTCCGTGCGATGTCTTCAGGGAACTTCGCGTAAACAACGTGTGCTTCGTGCGTATCCGTATCACTCTCTACTAAGATCTTGCCAATACGGATAGAGCGGCAGCAGTCTCGGAGACCCTGGAAATATTATTGTAATGATTTTATTGAAAGGATAATGCTGGCTAAAATCAACATCTATGGTGTGTGTAGCAAATCTAGTAAAAGAGTTATTTTATATTTTCAAGAGAATTGGATTTTATCACTAAAAAGTGTCATCTAATTTGGGTTGATAGCTTCTTGAGAGTCTGAGAGACAAGCAACTTCCAAACAGCCTTCATTATAATGTTTTTTCTTTCTTTTTGGCCCAGTATCAGTGTGATACTCCCTGGCTGCGCTACAGCGGAAAATTAAAAAAATATGTTTCTAGATCAATTGTACCATTTATGTACTTACTAGCTTTTGCTCGCGGCTTCGCCCACGTGGATCGAAAAACATCCCACGGGATCGTACTACCGGGATTACATACATAGCCGAAGAAAGGTCATTGACTAATAACGCTGCGCCCGCGTTGCCGTCAACCATAATTATGTAGTTACGCGTAATTTTAAATCTGTGATATCTTTTAAAGTATTTATTTTAATAAAGGTACGTGTAATGAAAATAATTATACCTCAACAAATAATTAAATAGAAGTTTTGGTGGCGTGGTGATATTGGCGTGGCGTGGTGATAAATGGTACAATTAATCTAGAAACATGTTTTTTTTTTATTTTAGACTGGCGCGGCCAGGGAGTGTCACACCAGTATCATGCGCCATGTTTCAACGGCTAGGTGACATTTCTTTTAAATGTCAAAATTATCAGAAGGTATTTAAACCAGTAAAAAATAATAACCCTACCTGTTCCATAGCCTCCCCAGACCTGACAATAGAGACCCCACAGTTCCCAGCCCCATACTTAAGTCCCTTATACAACGCCCCTGTAGGAGTCACCACCTCACAATCGGTGAAAGGCAACTTGTTCAAGCTCTCCTCAATCACGAGGCGGATGAGACGGTCTGCATAGAACTTGAAGTCACTGCGGGATGTGTTTCTGGAAATATATGGGGGATGTGTATTAATTAATGTATTTTCTAGTGTCAATGTGTATAATTCGACATTTCATAGATTGAGTCATCTTTATATACAATGCTGCATGCATGCACTGTTTTAGGCAATAAGTTAAATAATTTATGTACTTATTATCCTCTCTATAACATAAATAGCTCAGCTGAGTTTAATTTCTTGAAACTATAAAATATGTTGAACAGTATTTTAAAATTTAGTCATGCTACCTATAGAATTCCTGTAGTTGTTGTCTTAAAAGTCATAAAATTTGTTAATTTCCTCTTATGTTAATCAGCTGCTGTCAATCATTAATGATAGTAAATAAATTGACATTGTTGATTTAATTAAAGGATTATGATTCCTTAAAATACAGTGAAGACCCTGAACATTATACCATATTTTTGTACGTTTTCAGACGAATTTTAACCATGCTCGGTAAAACTCTGTAAAAATATTAGTTGCGACTTGTGTGTTACTAAAAATAGCACAAAACACAAAAAGTTTACCGAATATCTTCTACAATAGTCAGTATGTAATGAATGGAAGATAGACAACGGACCCAACATAATTCGGAATTTAAGAATCTTCCAATCCTGGCCAGGTAAGCCACAAGGCCTGGTAAGTAACCTTACTCACTTGTCCCTCAGAATGGTCTGAAGCTCTTTAATATTGTCGTTGAGGGGCAGCAGCGTCAGGTTGTCTCCAAATTGCTCTTTCACATCAGCGGCGTCCCACTGCCTGATCTCATTATCAATTAAATCCATGTTGAATAGATTTTATCTGAGATTTTATAAACAAAGTGTGAATTATTGACGTGAACTGAATGGTTCATTGATATTTTGACAGTTGAGACACTGTCATTGTCAATGATGTCAGCAGCTGAGTTTTCGTTCAGAAACTTCAGAAACCATTTTTTTTCGTATTTTTAACATATTGACCGCCCCCGACAAATGTTTTAGTGCCCGTGGTGCCATTTCCACCACCAGTCCACTGAGTCCGCGCCACTACTGAAGTCCAACAGACTATATTATGTTAATTTTTCATGTCATTAGGTAAAAATAACGAAAGTATAAACAAATACCTACGACGAATACGGTAGGGTTCGTCGTAGGTTTGTCGATTACACTGGGGGCATGGCAATTTGTATAGTTTATTTTGACGTGACAACGTCTTATAAATTGGTTTGCCGGGTGACACTTCAAGAAACTGCGTTACGCTCCGCTCACGTTATGCGCTCACAATGAGAGCGAGTGAGAGGCACGCGTCCCTTCCACTCGGGCATGGTTAGCCCGCCTAAGAGCGAGAGAGCAGACCTAGAAAGCTGTACAGTTATAATTGATTATGTAAATAATATAATTCTTTGTATAAATAAATGTTTTAAATTGTTACTATTATTTCATCCTTCTTCCTACTATACGAATGAATATTCACATTAAAATTATTTTACCACTCAAAGTCGTTGTCACGTAAAACTTTCGCCCGTATACCGACTTTACAGGCAACCAATTTTTTTTTTTTTACTAACGTTCAATGGGATAATTTCGTATTTAGGTATTTTTTTTAATACATTATTGGCCTCAGTCATTAACCACGCTTGCCTTGCATTGGCAGTCATTCGCAAGTCTATCATGAGTGATTTGGTCAGAACTGTGACCCAGTAAACGGCGCCTTCCCTTTCCGTTTCGTCTTAACGTTCGATTCCCATGCTGGGCAAATGCGCCTGCTGAGCGTAGGGTCCTGGGTCCGATTCCCAGGTCGGGCAAAAGCGTATCGGCCGAGCTTGAAGACGCAAAAAAAACCATCAAGTGCGAGTCTGACTCGCGCGCACTTTGGGTTCCGTACCATTATCTATAAAAACGGCAAAAAAATAATGTCTGTTGTATGAGAGCCTACTTAAATATTTATTTTGTTGTTTTTTAGTATTTCTTGTTATAGCGGCAAAAGAAATACATCATCTGTGAGAATTTCAACTGTCTAACTACCACGGTTCATGAGATACAGCCAGGTGACAGACGGACGGACAGCGGAGTCTTAGTAATAGGGTCCCGTTTTACCCTTTGGGTTCGACGCCCAGGTCGTGCAACGCGACTGCTGAGCAATGGGGACCTGGGTTCAATGCCCAGGTCAGGCAAATGCGTCTGCTGAGCAAAGGGTCAGCAGGTCCTAAGTTCGATTCCCAGGTAGGGCAATGCGTATGCTGAGCTTTAAGGTACCATTCCGAACCCGACCGCTGGCGGCAACTGCCCGTATTCCAGTCGGTAGATAGAAAATAGAAAAACATGACTATCGCTCGAGCGTTGGCGGCACTACTGGTCTGCGGTCGGGCTGCACGTGTCGCCTGTCGCTCGCCCGTGGCTCCCAACGACGTGTCGCGGCAACACGTCGCCTGCAGTTGCCTCCTGCGGTCGGGTAAGGAATGGTACCCTTAGAATTCTGGGTTCTGTTCTCAGATCAAGTGTCATTGAGTTTTTCCATATGGAATTTCGCAGTAGCATAGCAGCCCGTTGTTAAGACATGTGAGTATGGAAAAATAATAATATACAAACAAACATAATGATTACGCATAACTCTTTATTTGCCCAGAAAATACAAATTAATGATTGCAAGAATATTTCCACTTTATGTTGTCGATTACAATGCTCTGTCGCTATATATAATCTTTAGTTCTGTACGTTGTAACCACAATACTTCCGTCACAAAAATATATTTATTTAAAATATTTTATTGATTATGGAACTGTAACCGCTAATTAGTGCTACTGAGAACATTTACAATAACAGTTTTCTTTGTAAATGCGAAAATATATTATATAATAAATAATAAATGCGTTAGTGATTATATTTTTATTAACTATTAAAACCCTGAATCATTTCTCAGAAATGAAAGTCAGGGGGTCGGAAAGGTTACATCATAATCATTTTTGTAGTGTACACGACGAAACAAGAATTTTATGAAACATAATAATACAAAAAGTAAATTATATGTATGTTGATGAAATAAAGGAAAAAAGAATAAAGTGCTTCAAAAACAATAGTAAAAAAGTATGCATTTATTGCAGTTTTAACTCCTTGGCTACGTTTGGTACGTTGACGTAATAACATTATAGAAATATGATGTTGAATTAATTGTAATATAGTTTGTGATGATAATTCAACTCGTCGCATTGACGTCAAAATAAACGTCAAAATCTGCACACAAATCGTACGTCAAAGGATCAAGATCAAGCGAAGAAGCTTTTAGTTTACAAGACTCAACTGGGTTGAATGTCCGCACGATATGATTATTAATCTCCTTAATTTTTTCTGTACACGTTGACATGATCTCGCAAACAAAAAAGATATAAAAATTATACAAAATAAACTCTTCGCAATGTATTTTCTTCGAGGTGGCGAAATTAAAGGCTACATAGCTCAACTGCATTGTTTTAGTTCGGACTAAGTACCTAGTTCCCGATCCCGATTATACCTAAAGTCATTCCCCACCTTATGAGTCGATTGTTAATACTACAAGTATTCCTAGAGCTCACCATCGTTAATGAAAAAGCAATGAACTGGACAAAAATAACAGCCTATTTGAAATAGCCTAGGTATATTAAAATTGTGACTTCTATAAACGGTACTAGACGAAATTGACCTTTGCTATAAACTATGCTAATTTTCACACTGACTCTTGTAAGGCCCGGCTTCAGGAGACATCGCAACCGACCTTATTTGATACTTAAAATATGAGCTTAGTTTTTTAGCCTTAGGCCCAGCGCACACCGCTGGAGGCGCGGCGGAGAGCAATTGAAGACAACAATTTAATATAAACCTTAACTACCTTGACATACGGTCAATATAAGAATAAATTCGCACGCGGTGCTCGGAGCGCTCTCAAGTTACTCAAGAGCATGCGCGCGACTGCTCCAGTCGCCGCCGTGCTGCTCTGCGCTCCGCCGCACTACCCCGCGCCCGGCTGGCTGGCGGGCTGATGCCTGGAGAGTTATAACTAGTACTACGGAGTAGCTGCGCGCCGCCGCGCGTCTCTCCGCTTGAGGGCTCTTGGCGCCGCTCAGGGCCCGCAGAATCCGCCCGCGCATTTCAAGGACGCGAAATTTCGCGGGTGTTCCGGTTACGTTACAATACTCTCTCACTGACTGACGAGCATTCGCCTGTAATGTAACAATCCAAGATTCGATAAGATTCGCATTCATGTTAGAAATTGTATTACGGGTGCTCCTGACTAAAGTTACATTACAAGTTGCTCCCTTTAACTGTGCCTTTATGACTAAAAACTAAGCTCCTAAATTTAGTATAAAATATGGCCCTTGCGATACAGTAAACGCGAGCCATTTCACCACAAAAAGGCCAATTAGCGGACAGATACGGGGAATTATCTATACTAATTTAGTAAAAGTGAAGTTATAAAACTGCTATTTAGCGTTCCTTCGTTTATCCAAAGCTTTCGTGTAGTTTTAATTTAACGGCTAAATCGAGTCTAATGTTAATTCCTCACGACAGTGTGATCGCCGACGTAGTCGACATTAGATAATCGTGAACGCGATTGGACATTGAAGACGCCTTATGTAATAATTTGTATGAGTCCAATATCAGCGCCGACTAATTCTAATTAAGTCTATGTATTCACAACGACCGCGTTTACGTTACGTAAATACCGTCGATTGTTAAGCTTTCACGCGATAACGTTAACACACACGTTAACGAAGTGCGTGGAAGTGTTGATTTGAACTTTCTTTCGCCCGTTTTTCCGAGGCGAATAACGTTATAAGCATACATTCTTTTTTAAATCTAAACTACTATATTTAATAAAGAATGTGTGCCGATATTAAAATTAGTTTCCTCCAAATGTACACTAAACGCGCCCAAACTGTCAATTTAACCGAAACTTTGCATTTTTATTGCTTATTCCACTATCAGGAATTACATAATTACACTTTGTGCACTTGTTTGACAAGCATATCAAAGTATTACACCTACGCACCGCACGCGACGGTGTACATGAAGCGCAAAACATCGTAACATTTACAAAGTGTATAGGTAAAACTATCCCTTTAAAAATAAATTATTTAAAAAATCACTAAGTTTTTTTTCTTTAAGTAATAAATACGACACAATAACAACAAAGTAGAGCTTTTATACAGGTCTTGATGAAACAATAATTTAGGAAAGTGTACAAAATTCCATTAGTCAACAAAAGATTTGTACGGATCCCTAACACAATAATTCTCACAAATTTATATACTGGGAATGTATCTTCCATAACCATATTATGATTTGAACAATTTAAAAATTCTTATAAATTATTCAGGGTCCCTTGGAATCAATCAATTAAATTCCGAAGATTACAAACCACATCAAACTTAAATTCTTAATTAACTTAATTCGAGGCCCTGTCGTAAATTAATTTGTCAAATATTTTATACTACTATTTGTAACAATTCATATTTACGTAATGGCTCATTTCCTTTTCATCATTATTAACTAGTATTTACTAAAAATATATTTTGCAAACCGCAATTAAACATAGTCACGACCATACTGCATCGAAATTGTTTCATGTTTCTTAAGAAAAAAGTAATAAAAAATTTATATGAATTTAAATGTACATAGATTTTAAAATTATCAGAAAAAAAAATACAACATAAAATGGCAAGATGTGTGTCATTCACTATAACATTAGACATTACATTATTTACAACATTGTAGAACATTTGTAAAACGACTGTACACAACTCTAAAATGGAGTCTTACTGTATAAATATGGACATTCTGTCAATTCGATGCAGCCTTTAACCTCGATAGCACGTGTCCTAAATCATCGGTACACAAATCCTATATAAAAGCATGTATTTGACACCATGAGAGCGCCGCCACTATCAATGGACCACTGACGAAGTTGCTGCGTGTTGGAATTACACCAAACAAGTGCTTTTGTATTCAAACTTACTTCGAAGTGCCAATTAGGTTAGTTCAGATATTTTGAATAGAATAGAGTATTTATATCTATTTTGTACATAGCCAGTTCATGGCAAATAGCTTAATGGGCTTTGTCAAGTGGACCAAGTCTTATTAATCCATTAAAAATATTTTTGTTCAAGCACGACACCAACATATTTTCAGAAGATAAATCAGCAGTTTTATTTGAAAGTCAAGTCCTGACAATTTTTCAAATAAAACTGTTTAATTAAAGTTTCGTATAATTCGGACATTTGGCAGTTTTCGTCAGTGTTAACAAGAGCCATGCATTGGCCGCAAGCAAACAGTCGATCTAGCGTGGAATGTAACGCAGGCGACGTCTCCAGCGTCGACTGACCACGATTGGACACCACTGCCGACACACACACATAACAAACATATTATGCAATACTCATAAATTCGTAGGACATTTAAAAATTGAGTGAGGGTTAAACTATTGTAAGTCATTCAGTAAAACACTGGTTGATATTGGCAACGGCCTCGTCCCCATTCTGTACTGAATGCCGGACCACATAGAACCGGCAATCGAGCCCAATCGTGACCAAATAAATAACAGCCATAACCTGTACAATATATCTAGCACATATCACAACGTGACGAGGACTAGTGCGCGACAACGCCGTTCCTTTGTCGCGGGTAACCATTGTAATTCACTTGCTTGCTGGGAACGTCTGGGATGGGTTCTGGTTCGGACTTGGCCTTTTTGCCAGTTTTGGGGGATAAGTATGCTTTGTAGAAGAACTGTGCGAAGAGGACGAAGTACGAGAAGTACATGGCCATGGAGAGTTTGATGTTGATTTGGCTGATGTGACAGCTGGTGGGCGTCGAGGTGGCCATGTAGTTGTGCGCCCAGATGTTGATGGCGCAGCCGACGATCATCTGCGACAGCTGCAGCACCGTGATGGTCATCGCGAGCATCTTCGGCGGGTACTTGCCCATGCTCACTAACGAGTAGTACGAGTACATTACACTGGAAACAGGAAAAAAATATCATTAGAGCTGATGTTGCTAAACTGGATAGACTACGTAGAAAGAATTATGTAAAACAATTTAGATTCTGTAATAAGGTTTTTCCTTGTATTATCTGGAGTTTAAACAATTCGTTTAGGTTTTTAGATGTTTTTAATATTCAAGTAATAACAGCCGCACGGATCGATCGATTTGTACCCTAATTGCGTAACTAATTTTCGAAAACAATTTTGTCTAATTTGTTTCATTTTGACAGTTCAACAACATTCATTGCGTTATTTACGTTGTTGAGCAGATTTTTTTCCACTTGTGAAGCAATGGATTAGCAATCTGTTTCAAATCGAAACAAATTGTGATTGTGTTGTATTACACAATTAGGGTAAAGGTTAAGCTACGCTTGCCGCGCTTGGTCCGTGATGGGTCACCATCTTTACATACCAAGACCCGTCCGTGCCTCGGAAAGCACGTTGAGTCGTTGGTCTCGGCTGTCATTTGGAGATCTTTGACAGTCGTTACGGGTAGTTAGAAGCCCAAAACTCTGACAACCAGTCTTACCAAGAGGTATCATGTTGGGTGTTACCTAGCAACTAGGTTGTGGAGGTCAGATAGGCAGTCGCTGCATGTAAAATACTGGTATTCAGCTGCATCCGGTTAGACTGGAAGCCGACCCCAATATAGTTGGGAAAAGGCTACGCAGATGATGATGTTAATAAATAATAATTTAATATAAAATCTTTTGTCACTCAACAACTTAATTGTTTTGCTACGTGAAATGTGATTTAAATCAGTTTCTAAACTGGTTTATAATAGTTTTACCACAACTTCTTATCTTCTTCACCTTTCGTATGCCGTAATTACAGAAACAATTAAAAGGTCATAGTGTCTCGCGTGGAGCTACGTATAGTGCTAATGGTTTATTTGTTGTTTTTATGGTTAATTACACTAATCGTAGCCTATTGTTTTTATTAATGACGTCGTATAAAAAGCTGTAAAAATAAACGACTCCTTTTAAACTTTGATAAACATTGAAATTGAAATAAATTACATAGTTTAAGTCTTAAGCCGAGTCTCCTGCGTGTGTTTTTTTCGAAACTTTACCCAAAAAACCTTACACATAAACATTTCGCACCTTTAAAGTAAAACCGTTACTAAACGAAAATTTTCATGACTTGAGTTTATCAATGCCATCTATTTAAAATATTTATTATATAATAAAATAAAATAATAATATTATATTAAAATATTTATATTTATAACTCATATCTAAAATATGTATTTTAAATAGATGGCATTGATAACTCAATTCATGAAAATTTTCGTTTAGTAACTAACGGTTTTACTTTAAAGGTGCGATTTATTTTCATACAAAACGTCGTATTACAAATGTGTTTGGCTACGCCTCTTTGTTGCGATGTTTTTGTGTAAAAACACGCGCAGTATACCCGGCTTTATACTTTGTAATTTAATTCTATTTTAATGTTAGATGCCTTACACTGTAAGGCACTGCCTTACACTGTAAGGCACTGCCTTACACTTTAAGGCATCTCCCACACTAGACGGCCCCGACCACAACCAGTAGTCGCAGCAACCAGTACCGTACCCTAATTGCGAAACTTATTTTCGTAAACGATTATTTGTTTCATTTTGACAGTTCAACAACATTCATTGCGTTATTTACGTTGTTGAGCAGATTTTTTCCAACTTATGAAGCAATGGATTAGCAATCTGTTTCAAAACGAAACATATTGTGATTGATCGTGTATTACGCAATTAGGGTAGGTACAGGTAAACTATATAAACCGATACGAACAAATCGCGCACTTTGTCGCAGAGGCCAACTAGCCGATCACCATACAATACAACAAGACAGCCATGTCTAGTTTCCCAAAATCGTTTATATTTTTATCAATCATGTCTGCGGTCGCGTCCTATTCAAAAGCGATCGTCGCGTTCATATTAGTGATGCAACGAATACTACTTTTACGAATACGAATACGAATATCAAACCTACTATTCGGCGAATACGAATACGAATATCTCGCCATGGTAATAAAAGACTAATAGTCTAGTACTACATAGACGCAGCCATTACTAACGTTCGTCTAAGTTACTTAGGACTTACTATCCTACCTTTTGTTCATACAAAAGAAATACAGACCATATAACTACTACGAATTTATCGAAGTGTTTCCATATGTCACTTTGATCTCGTTTACGAGAAGACATTTTCTATTCAACTTCAACTTCTTTCACATCGCAGCAGCCTCAGAAAATAAAAATAAACATGTGTGCAATTCACACTTGGTAGAAGTGAAACCTTCAAAAATTTTGGCTTCAAGAAAACGAAAAAAAAAAAAACTTGTATGACAGAATTGTTTCTCTTTAAAAGTTCTCAAAAAAAGTCCGCAACAGCATACATCACGCTTTTATCAGTAAAAGTGGAACTCTAAAACGTTAGGTAAAAGTACTGGGTCTTACAATCTTATTACCCCTCACAACTTGCCTAGCCTTGCACATCATAAATGCGCGCGCAGTACTTGATCATTATTTTGCTGCGATGTTATTTTAAAATTGCGATATCTCCTAAGATATTCATTGAAATCGAATGATGTAAAGGGAAATTTTGTGATGAATAATGTATTTATTAGGATAAGGATTAATATCATGTTTATAAAAACACCTTCGCAAATAATGCATTAATTTAGAACAAATTTGGTTAGCATAAAAAAGGTTATAGTGAGCCAATCTTAAAAGATAGACATATGCTGTCGCAGACTTTTTTTTTAGAACTTTTAAAGGGAAACAATTCTGTCATACATGATTTTTGCGAAACTTTAACCGTTTACGCAGCGCACGCAGCGGAAGCGCTCAAAAGGAAAAATAAAACCCCCCGATTTTGAAACATTCTTCATTGATGCTCAGCTCCTATTAGTCTTCCTCAATAAATGAGCTATCTAACACTAATTTTTTTTTTAAATCGGACCGTTAGTTCCTGAGATTAGCGCGTTCAAGCAAACAAACAAATTCTTCAGCTTCAGAGAACCACAAACATAAGAAACACTGTATAATGCTTCCTATCTCATTTTCTCCCACGTTAAATCTTATGAATTTATGTTTGCCTCTTTTTACTGTCGCTTTTCGTTTCATCGACTTTCAAATCACAACGATACTAAAGAAGTTTTCACTTCAATAAAACAATACTCTCTTGCTTGAATTGTGCTTTCGACTGACAAATGAAATGAAAGGAATGAATGAATCAATCAATCCATGGTTCGTAATGATAGGAAAACTCCCGGGCCGCGGCACTGTATAAACTATGGCCGGGGAGTCCCCCGTCGCGTCGTCGTTGCGGTTAAGGCCCTTACACACGTCGTATTTTTACGTGCCGACGACGCGCGTTTTCCAAGTCTGCCAGTAATTAGATTTGCGTACAAACATATTAATTTTTAAATATTCGTATTAGTATTCGTATTGGTATTCGCCGAATACGAATATTCGGTAAATGTCTACTATTCGGCGAATACGAATATTCGTATTCGTATTCGTTGCATCACTAGCTTCATATGTCACTTTTTGCTCGGTGAACCTGAACGCGTGGTCACGCCGACAGAGGGCGCTTTTTCGGTTTTCCGAACAAAAAGTGACATGAACGCGATAATCGCTTAAGGCGAAGTGCGAAGAAAGTGTCAGGGTAGCCCGCGAACATCAAATTTTCTTACGTTTTTTGCAATTTGCAGGTCAGTATCAGGTTGTATGTTGATCTAAATATGATTTGCGACCGTATCAAATATTTATTTATAGAATTATAATCATAAAAATCATCAATACAACTCTAAGTTCATATAAATAATCCCATTGAATGACTATTTAATGGAAACATAAGGAGTTCTAGCTCGCCGTCCGATAAGGACCAAGCTCGGGTCGACGGCGCGTTGTGTTCCACGCGCGCCTCAAACAGATGTCAGCGGAATTGACGGGGTCCGCTAGGGCCAATGCCTGCCGGGGGTTCGAAGAAAACCGATAGGGAAATCGTGGCCCCCGGCAACAGGGCAACCGAAGGAACACGGGTGGGTTTTAGTCAGTAAGAGTCTGACACGCCCTCCAGAGCGGGAGAAGTTATTTGATAATTTCCCACCCAAAAAAAAAAAAGGAGTTCCTTATGTTAGAATAATCCTAAAATGTCATGATTGAATGTAATAATGATGTGATGTGTGTAATTGATTGATTGTTGATGATTGTATTGATGATTCTAATGATTATAATTCTGTAAAGCCAGCCTTTTAACGGTCGCAAATCACATTTTAATCAAGATACAACCTGACACTGACTTGCAAATTGCAAAAAAACGTAAGAAAATTTTAATGTCGCGGGCTACTTTGGAACATCCCCCTTATAAGCGTTTATTCTGAAAGTCGACAAAGTCGCAAATAGATGTCAAATATTTCGCTGTTTTTATTAATTTGGCAATATTATTGTATGGAAATAAGAAATGTGGCTAACTAGTTCCCTAGAATATTAATAATAAATTACAATTCTAACACTGAATTTGATGTTGTAACAATTTTAGGTGTAAAAAAGTCATTTGGAAAGTTTCCAAATATTTTTTTTACTTCTAAAACTAAATATTCGGTATTACGATATTAGTTAACTATTGTATTTCATAATCAATATTTTAGTTCCCTAGTTAGCCACATTTCTTAAGTCCATACAGTAATATTTTTAAATTAATCAAAACAGGTAAATATTTGACAGCTACTTACTACGTTGCCATCTTTTAGGATAAACCCTCTTAATAGGACGCGGGGTCAGTTTAAAATTATTTACCGTTAAGATAATAACTTGTTATTCTTATTAAGCTTCTCAATAAAAAAAGTATGACGCAATATTAAGTGAACTGTATTTTTTTTTTGCCAGTTAGGACGAAACGACTTGATTTAATTATTGTTTTTGTGTGGAATGTCTCTTAACGGACATCAAAAGTTAAAACTAAAGTTATGTATATTAAAATAAATCGAGCTCTTAGTAGTTTATTTGTAGGTACTTATTTTTTTTAAACACACATTCTCATTTAGGTATAATATTGTTCGCAAAAAATACTATTAATCTCCCACGATTCGTCAAATGCATTGTTCAATTGTTAATTCAAAACCATTCAATATAATCTTCACTAATTTATTTAGTTCCCATATATCAGTCGATAATCTGAATAGGCAGATAAACGTGTACATAAATGATACCACTCGTTAGTAATACTTAGGAAGTCGACTACAATTGCAGGCCGGGCTATGAATAGAGCAAATTGTTGGGATCAAATAGCACGCCTTCTGCGAAACACGCTACTACAAGCGGTTCTAAGGAAACATTTACTTGGGAACTGCGAAATGAGACATTATTTTACCTCGTTTGGAGCGTTTTCGGAAGTTATTAAAATATGCCAATGCCTATACTACATAGGTTTAGGTAGTTAAATAAAGATAAACAAAAAATACCACGTGACGAGACAGCTGTCAAGTAACCGACTAAACGTAATAGCTGTCACTTCAGCTGTCATGGTACGTTACAGCCGTACTCTTCAATTTAGCAACGTTATAATTCGTTGACGTTTAGAGTTTGGGCTCTTTACAATAGACAGATTACAAAATATTTTATTATTAGTATAAATCTAATTAGAAAAATGTGCTCAAGCAGTTACATTTACGAATGATAAAGTTTAAGATACATTAATAATATAAGAGGAAACTATTGTAATTTAGTTTTATCGTATTTCTGAACATAAAAGCGTCATCTATAAAAACCCGTTTAACGATTTGTTTACCTTTATTTAACTACCTAAACCTATGGAGTATAATTTTGTTTTTACTCACGCCAAACTATAGAAGCTCGTAGCTTCTTACATACTCCTTTTGCTTCGTATTCGTTCATAGTTTCATACATCTTATTTTTCTTGAAATAAGTAAATCTTTACTAAACACTAGAGATGGGCCGAATGTGGTTTGAACCGAATCCGAATTTCGGGCGAACATTCGGTTAAAAAGAAAAGTTCGGCTGAAGTTCGGTTCAATTTCGCGTGCTTTCTCGAGAGCGATACGTCGTGACTTGTTTACGCATTTAAGTACTTCAATTATTGCTCAATGTATCCCGCCCGCACACCGCGCTTCCACCACGTGGCCTAATAAGAACAGATTTTCAAGACTAATAAGAAGAACTGATTTAATTTAAGGTTTACATTTACAATGTTCCTAACTAAAATAAATGACCATGAGTGACTAAAAGACATAATTTTATTTTACAGTATTCTAATTCTATTAAATTTCAGTCAAAATAGTGCAAGTAGGTATTATTTTTCTTGTGCCGAATGTTCGGCATTTGAACCGAATTTCGGCCGAATGCCGAAGTTCGGTTTAAGCTGCCGAAATTAGGTTGAACCGAATGTGAACCGAATTTCGGCCCATCCCTGCTAAACACAGATTACTTCTCTTGATAAACTTTCACGTATGACGGTCGCAAATCGGTATCTTACATAATGTTTATTCTGATAACATAATTGTTTTAATCCCTGCCACACCTCTGACTTAAATTTTCTTATCATTATCACCTACTGACTTATTTATTGCAAACATTTCATTTGATTTTAATCCAGTAGGTACCCTAATTGCGTAACTTATTTTCGTCAACGATTAAAATTTGTTTCATTTTGACAGTTCAACAATATTCATTGCGTTTTTTACGTTTATGAGCAGATTTTTTTCCAACTTTTGAAGCAATCGATTAGCAATCTGTTTCAAATCGAAAAAAATTGTGATTGATCGTATTACGCAATTAGGGTACAGGTGTTGTTGCGATTCATTAAACCTCTGAAACGAATACTTTTGTATTACGTCTTGAGGGAAAGATGAATGGAGCCACTGAAAAGGCCAAGTTATTCGGTTTTATTTATATTGTTCTCTGAAATTAGTAAGAGCCGTCAAGCTTGAAATACCCGAAGGATTTAGCAGAGGAGAGCAATTTGAGGTCTGCTCATAATTCACATATATCGTCGCCCTCCCCGCTAACTGTCGTATCTCATAAACTGACATTACTTACCTACGTGTTCAGAACTTTGTTTCGAAAAAGTTCTCTCTAATCGTCGTGTCGTTTACCGTTTAGAAGATAATCACGTATTTTGTATTGCGTGAGTTTTGTGTGAGGGAAAATATATTCTCACCACCTGTCGTATATGCACACAACATCTACAGTTACTGAGTTAAAGTCAAGAGCTATTTATAAAAAGTTATTAATTCATTAATAAAGCCACAGCTAACGCAACTATATTAACATGATTGTAGCGCCCGACCGAAAAAATGTTGCCCTAGAAAAATATCAATTGCTAGTTAACGACAGTTAGCGGGGAGGGCGACGATATGACATTATTAGGGATCTCGCGCATTAGACGGCCACGACCACGACCTTGACCAGTACCCTAATTGCGCAATACACGATCAATCACAATTTGTTTCGATTTGAAACAGATTGCTAATCAATTGCTTTATAAGTTGGAAAACAAATTCTGCTCAACAACGTACATAACGCAATGAATGTTGTTGAAGTGTCAAAATGAAACAAATTTGACATTTATAACATCCACAACATTCCTCAATTGTCAACCTAGATCCATAAGTGTAGTGATGTCACGCAGCAAGCAAGATCCAAGGTTAGACCATTTGCTTCTATTCGCATTCAACAGGCAATATAATTTCTCTGGATAAATAAGCGCTAAATATTATCATTTACTTGGCCCTTTATCAAATGAGGCATCAGCCTTGCCAGGTCTTGTACGTGCATTGGGGACAGTCTGAATCCTATACTATACGAAACATTTGGCTAGTGCAAAAACTCAATGACACAATGCCTGTGAAACTAGCCCAGCGTCTCAAGGTCCAAAGGCTGACATTAGACCAATGAATCGACTTCCTTTAAGAATAATTCGTTCAATTTAGATCTTATCGACACTATAGAAACTCAACGGGACATCCATATCTCTTCGTTTAATGCCGAAGCCGGTGTGGGAGGATCCTAAATTACAAATGGTGACTGGCAGTGCCTGCCAGCTGTATAGATTTTTTCTGGATTGTTTCGGTTTTTGATTTGCATTTGCAAGCGGAACTTTCATATGAAGACCGGAACAGAAAATGTAAACTAGTTTTAATGTATCGTGTTTAAAAATTTAATCTGAGCTCAGCGTGCGATGCTATGATATCCTAACCATGAAATTCTATTAATAATTTGCAAGGTCTTTCATTCAAACAATCATGGATACCCCTGATACTGATTTTCAAAGAGAAACTGTTCTAAGAGTACTTCCATTATCTTTCAATCAAGTATCTAATCGATTTATATGGCTGCATGACATAATTTAAGGCAACAAGGCCATAGAGGGCTGTTTCAAAGCTATCATACTACTCCTATACAATGAACTTCGATGATCGGACACGCCCTAACGTTCATTACTAAATTGGGTAAACAAAAGATCCATCAAAGAAGTTAATCATCCACTGGTATACATTGACTGTATGTCGGACACATTAAATTGATTGGTAACTAACCTAATAGGCGTACAAAACAAGTGATTACTGATCCAAAAGCTGATTCTCCACCTCAAGGGAGAAATAGTTTTAATAATAAAGTTAATAATTCCAACGATCAGTGTGCAGATTGTCTTGATAGTCAAGAGCCTCGACAAACACCTGAGGAGGCTCTTGTTAGGCAGCTCGATCAAGGGCTTGATTCATAAAGCGGCACTTCTGGACACTGCTCGTATTGTTAGTAGGAGGTTCCTCTCTCTGGAGCCCTGACCGTCGGTAGCTTGGATAGTGGGCTGTTATTTTTATATTTAAAAATATAACCTATATGTATAAAAATTAATAAAGAAAAGTTAATAAAGGAGACTTACCTATGGACACAATAGTTCATGACGACGAACCAGCGCGCCGAGGACGTGTACTCCGTGAAGGAATACCAAGTGTATAGTAGGACGGTGATGTGGTGGTACCAATGCAGGAAGATGAGGGGCTTCTTACGTAGAACTATGAACACGGTGTCGCCTAACTCCGGCAGCTTCGATAACACGAACATCCATGTCCAGAAGCCGGACACTTTGTCTTGTTCGATGAAACTGGAAATTAGAGAAGATAATAATTAGTATTTTATGTGAAGATGACAACAGCTAAACCGCGGTCACTGTTGGACTGCATAGAAAAGAATAAGAAAGAGAAGTGCGATGACACAACGCTTGTAACTTATTGCAAAATATGAAGCAACTAGCTACAGCCCTTAACCTTCCTCAAGAATAGGGGCTATCCAATGCAAAAGGAATTTTTCAAGTCCGACTGGTAGTTCCAGAGATTACCCCCTACATACAAACTTACGAACATTCAAATTTTACCTCTTTATAATATTATAGTACAGATTATCGATTTGAAAAATGAGTTGAGTAATCGAAAATAAAAAACAACCACGTTCTACATTCAAATAAGACGTTCTTGTTATTAATTAAAATACCAACGTACGCTGATATTTAATACAGATATTTTGGATTTGAACTCAAGGTAAAAGGTTAGTTTACCGTTAATTTGTATCGATTTTTTTTTTTCAAAACCTGTTTGGTAACAACCAAGTTATGAGAAATATGTTCAAGATTAACATAATAATTATATTTTTTCCGCTACCACAAACAATTTTTTTTGTTTAATAAATCACAGTCAAGCCTTCTTTTACCGTTAGTCTGTTCTGGGTTTTATGATTTACGTCAATGGAATGTCAATTTGTATTGAAGCAGCGACGAGGAGAACAAAGCTAAAAGTTTTAAATGGCAAAAGCGTCTATCTCAGAATCTGACATTTAAACTATTCAAGATAGGCGGAGAATTTGAGCTGTGGGAGTTCTAGTCCATAGAATTATAAAACCATTCATAAAAAAAGAACAACGGCCTAGACGAACTAAAAACTGCTAGCTCATTTGTTACGCCCACCAAACTAAAGAAAAATGAGAATCGGAGTCTTCAGAAACCGACAAATTGCTTAAGCGTGTCGAAGAATTAGAACATGAAAAAACTGTGACCAATTCAAACAAATCAGTCATGTTTCGATAACTGGTGAACAACTGTGATTGATGTACACATGTTCATTACAAGCATTAGCTGGTGTAATGTAGCGTATAAATAGCGAATGTTTTTACATGGCTGATAACAAAACATCGCGTGCGCATAGAATAGAATTTAACACGCGAGCAATGGGAATGGAGCCGTCTTGTCTATTAGGTAGGACGCTAATTTGTGTCAGTTGTGTGAGAATGTGCTAGAATTAGCGGTGATCATTTCAGATATAAGGTCGGTCCATATTCAGTGCTCGACCCACGCTTAAGTCGAGATCAGGATATACTCGCTAAAGTAAAACGAATACAATACAAATAGTACAATGTGTGATATGATACACTAGTTTCACATGACTGGCTCGTTGGTCTAGCTAGTGGTACTGGGTTCGATTCCCGGGTCGGGCAAAGTGATATTGGGTTTTTCACCAGAAACTTCTAAGTAGCAGCCCGGAGTCTGGATTTGTGCCCGGTTGATGGCAATAGGCTCGCCCCCTGTTACATGGAATTTAAACGTAACTGGCGAAATGTGGGTGTACTGTAGGTACACCTCTGCTCAACCCTTCGGGGTAACATGGTATGATGTTATGTTACGTAGTTAACACATGTGACAAGAATAGAAACAAATCGAAAGAGAGACCATTACTATTAAATAGTAATTCAAAATCAATATATGTTCGGCGATCAGCGTAGACATAAAAGCACTTGCTTTGCGTCAAAGAAATGAAGGACATCATAACAAATGTAAATGCAGAAGAATTTACCAATGAAATGTAAACACAGACAGTTCAACATATAATGAACTAGCTTTTGCTCGCGGCTTCGCCCGCGTGGAGATCGGAAATTATCCCACAGGAACATACTACCAGTACCTTAATTGCATAATACAACACAATCACAATCTGTTTCGATTTGAAACAGATTGCTAATACATGGCTTCATAAGTTGGAAAAAAAAACCTGCTCAACAACGTAAATAACTTAATTAATGTTGTTTAACTGTCAAAATGAAACAAATTGGGCATAATTGTTTACGAAAATAAGTTACGCAATTAGGGTACTGGTTAAAAAGTATCCTATGTCCTAACCCAGTACCCTAATTGCGTAATACACGATCAATCACATTTTTTTTTTCGATTTGATACAGATTGCTAATCCATTGCTTCATAAGTTGGGAAAAAAATCTGCTCACCAACGTAAATAACGCAATGAAGGTTGTTGAACTGTCAAAAAGAGACAAATTTGTCATAATCGTTTACGAAAATAAGTTACGCAATTAGGGTACAGATCATGGTCTATCCATGTGAATTTTATCCAAATCCGTTCAGCCCTTTTAGCGTGAAAGCAAGTACAAACAAACTCAACTCACTTTCGCATGTAGGATATCGACAATGTCCCGTTATTAATTGAGGTAACAGATACTGTTTACATAATGAGAATGACATCATAATAGAAAGGGGTTCGAACTGTCATACGATACTAATAGAGTAGACAGGTGGCTGGCATTGTGACTCAGCTTTCAAGTTGATTAATTAATATAATAATTAATAATGTATTTTATAAATTTTTGTTTGAAGGACAGATGTGGCCAGAACTGCCGGGGTTGCGAATAAGGCCGAAAGGGAAATCGTGGCCCCCGGCAACATGGCAATGGCAACTGAAGGAACACGGGTGGGTTTTAGTCAGTAAGAGTCTGACACGCCCTCCCGCTCCGCCCAGAGCGGGAGAAGTTATTTGATAATTTCCCACCCAAAAAAGGTGTGGCCAGAAATCGCAAAAGATACAGAGGTTTAGAAGGATAAATAGGAGACTTTTGCCAAACAAAAGGCAAATTAAAATAACTACCTTTTCCAATAATTTGAATGCTATTTATAGTCTTTAAACACACAAGAAAATAATAATTTAAATATTTGTCGTGGTGACTTGGAATATATCTTTTTAAATTTGTCTAATAATTTTGCAGTTAACCTTGACGTACCTAATGAATAATGTTTATGAAGCAGTTTTTAGAAAACCGGATGTACTTTTACGATGGCATCGTTAATATGAACATGTGGATCACCGCAGATTTCCTTTACGCCTCATCTTCAATGTTAAATCTAAAAGACAGAATAAAATGAACTAAATATAATTTATGAAAAACTCTGATATTATTCGACTTAGAATTTTACATCCTTGGTTCCTGTTAAACTTGTGGGCGGTCATGACCACAATTTCTGTGATAAACTGATAAGCAATGACCATTCCTGATTTTTATGAGAAGTTTTCCTCCAATTGCTGTCGTTACAAGTTGCGACCTTGCCAATTTATACAGCACATTAGCACCCTAATTGCGTAACATACTCTCAATCACAATCAGAAGGATTTTGTAGGTTTGTAATCCAATGATTGATATGTTTGAAAAATTCGTCCGCTCAACAACGTAAACCGCGTAATGAATGTTGGTGAACTGTCAAAATGAATTGCATTGCATTGCCATTGTAGATTTTGTTACGCATTTATCCCGCCTCGCATTCTCCTCTATTACTTGAGTTGATCATAGAGACATTTTCTCAGGATACCTATTTATTAAAAGCCCTACTAATACCAATTATAACAACAACAAGAAGAACTACAATGAAATGAACAAGTTGTATGTAGACGACAACAATATTCCATTGTGTTATTCATAATTGTTAGTAAAGCGATTGCTTTCAAATTGAATTCCATTTATATTGTTACAAAGTGGTACATATTAAACAGTCTCATTATTCAAAACTTGTTAATTAGCTAGTACACAGTTACACAATTATATGGGTATAGGGTTGTCAGGTGTCCGGCTTTTGACAATCGTGTCCGGCTAAATATATACAATGTTGGCCTGCCCGGCTTTTGGTTAACCCCGCGCCGCCAAAAGATACCAAACGAAAGCGCGGGAGCGACTCACGAAGACACGCATGACTCGTGATCCCGCAGGAAATGTAAATAAAGAAGTTACAAATTACTTTAGTAAGAACAAAATGTAATTCATATTAATAACATACAATTAATAGTAGAGTAAGGCTCAAATGAACGCCTGCCGGGGGTTCGAAGAAAACCGATAGGGAAAGCGTGGCCCCCGGCAATAGGGCAACCGAAGGAATACGGGTGGGTTTTAGTCAGTAAGAGTCTGACACGCCCTCCCGCTCCGCCCAGAGCGGGAGAAGTTATTTGATAATTTCCAACCCAAAAAAAAAAAACTCAAATGATCAAGAGTATTTATTCTTTTAATAACCAGTGTGTCAGGCTTTCAGGGCAAAATGTCCGGCTAAATATGAATTTGTGTCCGGCTTTTCTATTTTTGGGCCTGGCAACCCTACATGGGTAGGCGTTACATAATATATGTGCCTTGTGAGAACATAATATATACGTACTGCGTAGAGTCTTATGTACGTTTGAAGATGAACGTAACTCCGTTTTGTTTTATGAAGATTAATTAATCAATCATCATAATGATTCCGAAAAACGTTCACTGCCTCTCCCGAACATCGCCAAAACGACCGGTCTTGCGAATTCCATAAATCCAGCGTAGTGCGTAAAGTGTTAAGTAGAGGTGTACCAATAGAAATATAAATTATATCTATCTCTATAATCTTTTTTAATTACTTAGACGAAAAAAAATAACATTTTAAATTCTGTTGCGATCAATCTACCCATAGTATTGGATCAAATTGATGCCCTATTAATGTTGAAACCTCGCTCTAAGATTCTTGTTCGACAATTTATTTTCAAGACCAGCCTGTCCTTTTGTCGGACGACATCGGACCAGCCGAATTCAAGGCTGCGAAATATCATTAGGCCACCCAATTACTTTTTTGCTAAAGTCCGGCCGAATGCCAAGTTAGGCTTTTTAGGTTTTTGGCAACTCTAATTGCCACTTGCAATCTGAAGTACGATATACAGGTAAAAATTAACGATTGAGAAATCCGGATATTGCATCCTTTTCCCTAATAAGTCTGACCCCAAAAGTGGATGATCAATGACGCTATAATAGCATCGATTTAATTCGAAAAATCACGATTATCCCATAAACACCATACATAACCATCGATAACAGAATACCGACACGACCCGACGAAAGAAGACCACTAGGTTAAACAAACTGGTATTCTACGCGTAGTCATGGCATTCGTCGCAAGCGCATAATTTTCTAACTGACGTAACTCACTGACACACCACTTTCTATTTCCATTTGAGCTGTAGCCTCTGATGTAATTTTTTCCGACAAAATGTTGTTTACACCGATTTCTGACACAGTTTTGAACACAACCTGTATTTAATAACTGGGTAAGGAAGGTCTGAGAGGAAGCTTGTCTTTACGTAATCCGGACAAGATCGGTTCGCTTTGATTTGATTTTAGCGAATCGATTCTTGAGTTTTATAAATTCATAGCGAGACGAAAAGCGAAAAACTTAGGCCTAGACGTGTGAGCCTTACTTCCGTTGAGATCCATATTGTTTGGCCAGATTTATAGCACAACAACAACAACCTATGAAAACTCTGTAGTATCGAGTAAGAGTTTAGTGACATTTGAACGGACATGTATCGCAGGCTCATGCTCATCATCCATAGGTTTCTGAAAGCTTTTTCTCATTACTCTGATGTCAACTCTCATATCATGTCAAATCATTTGATAAGCTATTGTTACTTCGCTCAACCAATCACAACAGAAGCGTCGGCAATCGTGTCATTTGGCATCAGAGATTGACCAGAGATGCCTGGAGGCTTTTATTTAGATATTTAGTTCTTTTTACGTTTAGTTTTTATTTTTTTAAATTCTGCTTGAGTATAGTTCTCGATGTTTTTGGTTGGTATATTGGCGTGTGCTAGCTGACATATGGTCAATAATTTATACTTAATTAAAATTATGTTTTGTGTTGCATAATAATTTTGCATACTATTGTATAGTCTTTTTTTTCTAACTTGAACAGACAGCTGTGCTGCTGGGGAGTTTGTTGCGCCACTTCTCCTTCCCAGCTAAAGCACTAGGAAGTGGTGAAGGGTGGGCGTTTTTGGGGGACTGGTCTTATGTAATTTTGACGTTCGAAAAGTGCTGATTCTCAGCCTAGTTTGAATAAAGACTTTTGAATTTGAACTTTGAACCTATTTAGAATTTCATAAACCACTGTTTTTCTTCCTCATTGATCTAGTGGTCACAAGCGAAAAGCAAAAGGTCCTGGGTTCGATTCCCGAGTCGGGGAAAGTATTATTGTGTTTTTCCATCTGTAATTTCTCAGTAGCAGCCCGGAGACTTTGTGCGCGGTTGATGGCAGTAGGCTCGCCCGTTGTTACATGGGACTGAAATGTAACTGGCGAAATGTGGGTGTGCTATAAGGTACACCTCTACTTAACCCTTCGGGAAATACAAGTGTGAGGATATTGTTATGTAAGCCAGTATTTATTATTGTTTTCTTCGCACCTTGGCCCTGAAAAGGCGCTTAACCCACCGTCTTATAAGATTATAAACACTGTTCGCTGCTCCCCGATTGGATAAGCCACGCTACTTCTTTGATCCGTCCCTCTTTAGATCACTCTGTAATATTTTGCGCGCCTAAAGAATTTTAAGAGCTCAGGAATATTTTTAGCAGCCTCTAAAGTTGTGTTACCATTACTGTCGAATTATTGTGAATGATGTTCAAAATAGCTATAAAGTAAACGTGGGTAGCTTTTAGAGATAACACGTTTTTGTTACAAGATTCTATTATCATCATTTTTATTTATGGTACAATACGATAATATTTGGCAGAAAATGTTTGCTTAGCCTGAAAGAGATCAGAATATAAATATTACAGCAGATTTTTTTTTTTTCATCAAATTATTTATTTTTACTGGAGTTAAGTACCTACGCTACGGTGCTTGTGAAAAGAAAATTATGAATCTACCCTCAATATTCAAATCGCAATTTTAGTATGCTTAAAATTAGTAGGCAATGAAGGTCCAATTGCAACAACAAGTATAATTTGAATTGCAAAATTATTTGATTTCATTGCAACTGACAGCATCGAACGGATTGGCCAATAGACATCATACCACACGACCCGACCTATCACAACCACGGAAATCTTGACAGCCAAACACTAAAAAATGCTCCACTTTTTTGCGTCATACAGTATAACACAACATGATAATCCACAGCCAACAATAATGACATACCAAGAATAATAAAACATACAATTATCCTCGCACAGGTCTCCGGAGATAAATAGTACCCAATTACAGCAGAGTTCTGATCATATACATACAGTCATCCACTATGTAAGCGGTTTAATTAAGTGTAATTACACGAGTTAGTAAATTACCGTCTGCAAGTCTACACTAGTCTGTTTTAGTTTACATAAGAGCGGTTAAGTAGATATTTCCCTCAAGGGTTGTCTAGGTCGAGATGAAAATTCCCGCAGAGAGGCACGATTCTGGTGGAACAATTTCTTTGAAAACTTTACGAGAATTGTTCTACCGGTGTTGCGTCGTGCCTATCTGCGGGAGCCTTTAGACAGGCTTAAGCCTTGATTTTCACGGTGTGATTTAAATGCCGTTGACATGTCAAAAGTTGAAGCAACAATAAAGTTTGCTGCTTGTGTTGTTTTGCTTGAATATGCACAGGCAAAAAAACTTGTATCGTGTAATTGGGGCTTATAATAAAGTTGCGGTTTGCAAATCTGTGACACTTATATATACACCGTGACAATTTAGTCGTCTTACAAAAGCAACCCACTTCATGTATCCAATGACTACTAAACATTCATTAAAAAAAATGATATACACCGTGACGTTTTAGTCGTCTAAGGGCCACTCAATGTACCCGACATAAAATACCTTTAGGAGCAATAAAAAAATCGTTACAATATGTAATAAAAAAATATGAAATGTTTAGTACCACTGAAAATCAGCGCTGTACTGTGGGTCCCCATAGCACAGCATCATGCTGAGTGGAAGCCTTCTTGTCACAGTCATGACGTGCCAGCAGCTGCCGCATATTTATATTTGTGCTCGTGATTATATTTAAATCAATTGTTTTATTTTATTTTACAATTGTTCTCTTTTTTTATGCACGTGTTTCTGTGACAATTAAACTTGTTTTTCTTTCTTTCTTAGTAGTCATTAGATACATGAAGTGCTGCTTTTGTGAGACGACTAAAATGTCACGGTGTATAATCTCCAATTTATCAATTGAAATAGTAGGTATCATCGTCATTATTGCAGCCGAAAGACGTCCACTGTTAGACATAAGCCTCCCCCAAGTATCGCCGCTTCGGCCGCTTACTAGTTCAAGTGACGACATATTAAAAAAAAAAGTCGAAAGCACAAGAAAAAGATAAAGGAGATATCGCTTCTCATTATCACTGAGGTAAACCTATCTAAAATGAACATCTGGCAATAAAAGAAGAAAAACATTGTCTAGTCCGCAGAGAAATTAAGATCCGAGAAGGGTGTGTGACTCCCCGTGGGAAGATTTGTTCGCGATAACTGAGAATCACGAAGACTTTTGGTGTATTATCAAGTCGACAGTACCCTTTCAAGATCGTTAAATTTTCAGACTCCTGAGAATTGCATTTAAGGTCGGAATGTGTTCAGGCTAAAAGCTGAAGTTCCTGACAGGGCTTTGCCATGAAAGATTAAAATCTCAAACATGACCAAAGAGCGCACGCGATATTCAACTTTATTACTGATGTGTTAGCGTTTAGCACATAGTGGAGTGGTGGGGTGCATGGGGGCGGAGTTTGCGTGGAAATTTTGTTTGGAGTGCCTGGTCTTAAAGGACTTTGCTACGGGAGTTTAGAATCTTTTATCATGGTTCAAAGACGGATAAATTGAATAATTATTTTATTATTAATGTTAATTTAATCTTAATCGCAATTCATACGGCATAAACCACCTGACGACATCCAACGTCTCTCTATCCACAACTTTGATCATCATTCCTTCAATGACCTCCTCGAGACGAGACATACAACAACACAGTAAGACACTTCAGCTTCCGTGAACAAGGAAAAACTATGAAGTAAACGCAAGTTAATTTTAAAATTTAATATTTACCTGAGAAATACAAAAGCTTCCGCAGATAGGCGCGACGCGACTCTGGTGGAACAATATCTATGGAAACTTCACGGAAATTGTTCTACCGCGATACCGGTGTCAGGTCGCGCCTGTCTGCGGGGTTTTTCAGGTAAATATCAAATTGTATAATTAACTTGCGTTTCGTAGTCACACGTGGCCACGTGGTATGCTCACGTTTCCTCTAACGGCTAGACTGGTATGTAAAACAGATGTGATATGCAAATGGCTCCCAAAATAAAAGTAATGGTGTTTAAAATAATTTCTAAGTATTTTTGGCCTCCATGTCGCTTTGTAAAAGATTTTGCTTAATTCCCTCAAAAAAACTATCTACAAAAAGCGTTGCGTTCTACTCGTTATATCACTGTCACAAAACAAATATAACAAAAACTACCAAAAACCTTTTACAATAGAACTTATTGAAGGAATGGCATCCATCAGATTGGACAGCCGAAATAGGTTGGAATCCATCAATCAATTTCAAACGTCAACCGAATCGAACGAATTTCAGCTGGTATTGGGAAAATACCGGTTTTGAAGCCTGCCTCATGAAGTATTATTTAGCAATATAATTGATTTCATTACTTGCAACGTTTTAAATCTACATATTGCATTGGAAGTACCTAATTATAATTTCAGGTATATTCATCTGAAGTATGTAATTATAAATTATTACATTATATAATATAATTGGGTACTAAGTACTAACCTAAGTACCTAATTATAATTTCAGTAATTAAACTAGGTCATTATAATTTCAGGAATATTTAGATCAAATTTTAATTATGTACTTTATGTACAAATCGTGAGAAAATTATAATATTTTTTTACGTTTTTTCATGATTATTGTCTAGTTCAAATTATGAAAATAAAAGTAACTACTAAATAATAAAAAAATAATAGAAGTGTGCAGTACAAATACTTTTAGAAGATTTTTATAATAAATTATGGTAATGCAATTGAGTATAAAGTCATGAAATTAAAGATAGAAATCGCGCAAAAGATCAGCATTTTGTGAGAAAAAATATAATTTTATCGAAGAGAAGCAAAACAGTTTGGGTAAAATGAAACTTAGAAAAATACCTAATCTAAGTGAAATATACGTCAGAGAGTAATATTTGAAAATAGGTAAAATTCGACTTAAAATTCAGTGCGTGTGCTGAAACAATTTTAGGAATTAATTTTTTCGTTATCGTACATGAAAGAAATAATGAATGTGAAGGAACTATGCAAGGGCGTAGACATTAAAAATCCACACTGAAAAGTATGCAAAAACAACAAGCAGAAACTATGGTTGAAATCCTGTTAACACAATACCTATACTTACTAAAGTATTAGCTATGGTTTTAGGTGAAGTTCGAGAATGGTGGGCAAAAAAGGCTGCCGGAAAATTAGCTGCCGATTCTATTATTAATTACTTTTTCCAAACAGGTCATTTGACGATGTAAAGAGTTTCTGATTCAATATCAAAAAAAGAAAGAAATTATTTATTTGCTGATAATGTATACATTGAGTTGGATAGTTTGTAAATTGTCCCGATACATTTTGCCTTATGCAAAATATTACATTTGAATTTAATAATATAATTACAACCATTACAATTTTTTTTATTATTAAGTCAGAATTCAATTGAATGATCAAATGATTCATAGCTGCGACTGCTGCAAGTTGCGACCTACAAACGTATAGGTAAATGTTCTAAATTATACAGGGTGGCAGGGACATCGACGCGAAAACTGTTTGTTGAAATTTTTGTCGGTAATTTTTTTAAATCTGCTGTTTCATAGAAAAGTGCAATACCTGGCGGTCAAAATGTATGGAACAGCAGATTTTTTTTTAATAAGCGACGAAAAATTTCAACGCAGTGGGGTTCAGTAACATGTACTGAATCCATGGTAACAGTTTTCGCGTCGATGTCCCTGCCACCCTGTATACAACATGTAATGTCCGATCCGTGAGGGTGTTGTTAGGTTCGGTTATTGTATTGAGAGTATATTTATGTGGTAATTTTCAGGAAAAAATAAAAAAATCGCCCACATTTTTTTTCAATGCGGAATTTTACCGTATTATTTGCATTGGGTGTGAGCGGCCGTCATTTAGCGGCTGTCTACAAATCATATGAACCCTGTTGAAAATTTGCTAATTTTTTATGCATTCGGCAACTTTGGTACAAAAAATGTGAATTTTAAATAAGAAATAAATCATAATAGTTTTTGTTTATTATTTTTTGGTAATGTTATTCGGATCGGATAGTTTTTTTTACATATTGTACAACCGTAAATATTATTATTTCTCACAGTTAGACGCCCTTGGGAGCTTACGTGAGGATGTGCTATTTACAATATTTTAAGCAAATATTACGTAATTATAATTCTTGATAATGGTCGTCCGCCCTTGTGCTACGACCGGGCACAGCCGGGGTTCGACATTGACCGTGACTCCGCCGCGGTCTGCTAACAGCCTAAATCGATATTTGTATAGGGTT
Source organism: Agrochola lychnidis (assembly GCA_963680765.1). Lineage (NCBI taxonomy): Eukaryota > Metazoa > Arthropoda > Insecta > Lepidoptera > Noctuidae > Agrochola > Agrochola lychnidis. Next base: position 4,295,349 of record OY796852.1, read on the forward strand.
GTCAAACATTGTTTTGATGCTAAATGGCTAGTTCGTAAATCAACTGAACAGCGAAGTTGAGTAAAGGTTACCCCGGACAAGTTACTGCGCACTTCGTATGTTTAGAAGTGAAGATTAAGTAGTGAGCTCGATGAATGAATATTTTATGACTTGTCAAAAGCCAAAACCCAATATCGGTATGACAAGTTCTAGTTGAATTCCAGACACAGGCAGTCCGTGTTTAATACTGATAATGGCCCTAGGTGAAACCTACTGGGGAAAGTTAGTAAAGGGTAAATTGATGACGAGCGAAAAATGTGCCAATTGGTTTATACAATGCTGACACGAGATTAGGATCATGTCGATTGTCGAGTGCTCACGTTTCCCGAAATGCGTAAACTCGCGTCAATGTCAGATGCGATAACCGACGTGCAGCTACAAAGTCTAATATCTAAACTGTGCCAACATACCGCCTACGATAGTTAGGAACTGAGAACAAATGTATTTTAAGTTTTCTCGAATTATAATATTTATAAATAAATGTTACAGCGCTATTACTGACCACCTGTACTCTTGCGCATAGATGTATTCAATTAAAGGTATTTACTCGTTTTTGGTTTGCGCGACAACCCTATCTTTGGACTCGACAAAAAATGGGGAGATACTGTACAACTCCACGACATATTGCATAGTTTATACCTTTAATAAAAGTGCTTTACGCAGCACGGGGCCCGAAGTTTTTTATAGGGCGATACTCTTTTTTGTCACGATATTCGATCAACTGTAATTCCACTGCGAACTCTACCATAAAGTTCAAAATCTAGTAATGTACAGCTCAAATTATTCAGTTTTCCTGAAAGGTAAGAGATAACAAAATACACCTTTCTAGCCTCAGTAGCTGTCAAAAACGGGAGGTTTCCAATTTTCTAATGCAGTTTAGACTTTAGAGGCATGAGGAATAGGGTGTAAAGTTCACTCATCCTCTATAGAAAAGGGAGGATCCTCCGACCAGACGGATGTTGTCTGGTGGGCAACTGCCCGACGATTGATGTCGGAAAGTTGTATATATGCTGATTGTGTGGTAAATCCTGCTTGCGCGATGCAGAATTCGTGTGACGTCAGGTCTTTGATGCGTTGTTCGCATATGGTGTGTTGTAGATGTAGGTATTTAGTATTTTATAGCCTTTTTTGCGTAAATTCATTCACATAATATATCATAGGTGAATGAATTTGCGCAAAAAAGCAAAAGACGCACATGCTGTTATGACTAGAGATCGGATATTCGGATGCATATTTACCTAAAGTTAATATTTTGCTAAGAAATTATGGAAGTGGCTTCTTAATAAATAAAAAAATAACATAAATCCCGGAATCCCATAACATCCGGGAATGCACAACTAATCAGATAATGAAGGTTACTTTTACGGTGTTAACATAAAAATTTATATACCCACTAAACATTTTTTTACGAAACTCAAGACACCGATTTGTTTGTCGCTATGTGCTATGCCAATTTGGCAATCTACTTTACAACAGCTAGCATTTCTATAGATAAAAAGTACTAAAGTTATCAATTCCAGAGTCGCGAGATTTTTGCGATCGATACAAAAGTGCATTCCATAATAGCCAACACCTTCACTTTAGGTAAATATGCATCCGATTATCCGATCACTGGTTATGACGTTAATTAAATTAAACTTGAATATTATGTGATTTGAATGATAAGTAGGTGTATAAACTTTACTAAATGTTTACAAAATGAAAGATTGTAAAAAAGAAACTAAAATTCGACACAAAAACGTGTGAATATAATAATTTTAGACAATAACAATTAAAAGATGATAAATAATTTAAAGATGTTATTGCCTCTACAACACTTTAACGACATTCCTAAATAATAAAAAAAATCTCTTATGTTTTGTGGTATTTAGCATTTTTTGTCTGTCAATACAGACAAAAAATGCTAAATTAAATGCCAATTCTGGAACTAGCTTCTTATGCAAATGCAACTCAGCCTTCAAGCATCTTTGAATGTATTATTATTTATCAAACAAACTGATGACTTTTCATAGTCCATGAACTTTACTTAGCTTTAATTTTTCTTTTAGATACCTAACAGAACACGTTCAAGAGCAATTATTCAATTTGTCCAAGCAATTTGACGTAATTGGACACGTCTCAACACGAGAAGAAAAACCTACACGACTTAATTTTTTAGGGTTCGGTAGTAAACAAGGAACCCTTATAGTTTCGTCATGTCCGTCTGTGTCTGTCTGCTGTCCGCGGTCTAGCTCCGAGACCCTTAGTACTAGAAAGCTGTAATTTGGCATAGGTATACATATTAATTACGCCGACAAAGTGGTAAAACAAAATTACGAAAAACATTTTTTTTTTAGGGTACCTCCCGTACACGTAAAGTGGTGATGTTTTTCTTTTTTTATCCCCTGGTGTGGGGTATCATTGGAAAGGTCTTTCAAAAACATTCTGAGGTTTTAAAACCATTTTTGGATTCAGGTATCCGTTTGCGAAATGTTAAGCTTTGCTTTGCTTTTTTTTTTTTGTGTTTTGCTTTGCTTTTTTTTACTATTGTAAAAAGATAATTTGTAATGTAACTCGTTGGTAATCCTTAAATAAATAAATAAATAAATAAATTGCAAATTCTTGTTAGAGTCAAGTGTGTGTCCCCCCCCTGCCAGCTAAATGGCTGGTTTTGGATGTGTGAAAAAAATCACAGTAGTAGTTTATATAACGAAATTAAAAGGAAAACTATCACAGCTAAGTAGGTTCTACAAGTTAACGAGTAATAATCGACCAACTTAACTTTGCAGTTGCAAAAACATGTTTTCCCATACATTCCGTACGGGAGAACATGTTTATCAACTACAAAGTTAAGTTTGTTTTTGGGATAAATTCATCCCAACTACGGAACCCTTCATTGTGCGTGGTCCGACACGCACTTGGCCGGTTTTTAACCTTAAGTTTTCTGACAAAAAAGGAATAACAGACCCACCCTAATTGTGTAACACACTTTCAATCAAAATCCGAGAGTTTTGAAGGACATTGCTAGTCCATTGTTTCATAGGTTTGAAAAATTCGTCTTCTCAACAACGTAAATAACGCAATGAACGTGGGTGAACTGTCAAAACGAAACAAATTGTGATCAATTGTAATTTTATGTGTGTTACGCAATTATCCCGCTGAAGCCAAATCTAATTCAATAAAAACAATATATAGCCGGAATCACGAAAAACAGCCATATCTCTGCATTTGACACGGACGGGCGATCTACAAAAACAATTTTTTGCAAGGCATCGTAATTGAGTACACATCAACGATCTAACTAATTTAATGTACGAGACTACGAGTAGGTATTGTCGTTCTGGATTAAATCTGGAAAGTTCTACAGCTCGGATAAAAATTGCTTGTTATCTCAGAGTTGAGATCGAAATCAAAATCCCTTCTGAGTTTAGATTGGATTGCTCTAGTTTTTCGGACAGCTCCCTTGAATCTAACTTTTATTTTAATCACTAGTGAAAATGATAATGTCACTGTATCAATATATAATTATTCGGTATTATTTCCGTCGAAAAATTGTGAACTGCAATAAACCATTAACAATTTAACGCATTATTTTTCGATAGTTTAAAATTATAAATTTATAATCTATCATGGGAAACCGACAAATTGTGAACTGTAGTACCCTTTTTTTTTTTTTTTTTTGGGTGGGAAATCATCAAATAACTTCTCCCGCTCTGGGCGGAGCGGGAGGGCGTGTCAGACTCTTACTGACTAAAACCCACCCGTGTTCCTTCAGTTGCCGTGTTGCCAGGGGGCCACGATTTCCCTATCGGTTTTCTTCGAACCCCCGGCAGGCATTGGCCCTAGCGGACCCCGTCAATTCTGCTGACATCTCTTTGAGGCGCACGTGGAACACAACGCGCCGTCGACCCGGGCTTGGTCCTTATCGGACGGCGAGCTACCCATTGCTCACCGTCCGCAAGCCCGCGCCTACGGTGGCCGGAAATCCTCTCGTGACTCCCGACGCCCAGGGCGTCTCCTGCTGCGGCGGTTAGGGGCGCGAGGGCGCGAGATTTGCCTTTCCCTCACGCGCTCCGTCTCCTCCTTCGCGAGCATTACTGCTTCGCAGAACGAGGTGACGGCCTCCCATAACTGTAGTACCCTAACTGTGTAACTTATTTTCGTAAACAATTTCGCCTAATTTGTTTCATTTCGTCAGTTCAACAACATTCATTGCGTTATTTACGTTGTTGAGTGATTTTTTTCCAACTTATGAAGCAAATGGATTAGCAATCAGTTTTCAAATCGAAACAGATTGTGATTGTGTTGTATTACGCAATTAGGGTACTGGTATCAAACTTGCTTGCAATGTAACGCGCCTTGCACTAATACGTGCTCTAGCCTGCTTAGCTACGAGCAACTTGGAAGTAGCCACCACCACCAACCAATCCATTTCACCCAGTTCACAATTTTTCGACAGTTTATCTAACGGAAATAATACCGATAGATTATTAACGGTTCTCATAACGTACGGTGATATATACAGGGCTTTAAAAAAAATAATTATACCTATTTATGTAGATATTTAAATATAACCGTTACATTATAAATCAACTCAAATTAAATATTTTTTCTTGAAAATAATAACTCAATTGATATAACATACATGAATAAATTAACTAAATAAAATATGATATTGGTGCCGATTCTCTTGTACACCGAACTAAACTAACTAAACTATCACTAAAATTCTTTACTTTTGACTATGAGAATCTCAAAGCTATTCTGCAAAATAAATTCTCTAAATTTAAAAATAATTTTGACACATCTAAATCGAATTTGACAACCGCGACTCCACACGTGATACCTAACCACGTGAATCTTTTTTGAACCGGAGGCGCGCAGGGGGGGCAGCCTCGACGTGTTTTATATGGATTTTTCACTTTTTGTGTGGAAAATAAGAAAAAATATTACCTACTTGTAGAGTGTTAGGGGTTTAAGCGTTTTATAAAGGGTGTCGAAATTTTCATTATTTTTGCGATTGGACACACCGTTTTCGAGAGATAAGCAAAAGAAAAAAAAAATCAGTAGTGTTTTTTCATCTGAAGTCGAGGTGTTGGTGTGAATTTTAGTTCATGACAACCAATTTTATTCCACATGTTTTTAGTCGCGATTAAAAATAGTTATATTTAGTTAGAAAATCTAAATTTTAGGTTAAAAACGTCAAATTCAGAATAGCAAAATTGCCATTTTCACTAAACTAATATCTCAGTGCCATCTTAGTGCTGTCAAACTAAAATATAATTAAGTTGTGTCACTTTAGTCTATTTCAGAATGGGAAATCGTCGTTTGACAGGAATAAACTAAATTTTGGTGATTTTTAGTTTAGTTTAGAGGCATTTGTGACAAGAGAATCGGCACCAATATGACATGATTACTTTGTAAAGTATTATATTATTTAAATTATTGTGAATGTGAGGACTATGTGGATATTATTATCATTTTTATTTCTCAGCTAGTTTTAATGATGGTCTGGCAGTTTGAGTAGTTATTGTTCGTCGAGTCTCCTTAAGTTCTGAGTTGAGTTCCACGATTACTGACAAATGCTTGCAGTGACTGGACAGGTCCACTCAAATCTGTGTGGTTATTACCTCAAAAGACCATTTAAGACACTAATCTACATAGTCCTCATATGGCCTAACCAAGATTATGTCTGGACTTTAGAAGAGACTGCGACCTCTGAGTTTGATTCGGCCATTCTTCTCAGAGTAGTCAGATAGGAAACGCTGAACCCATCTAGCTTATTTTTTTTATGTGACGTAAAAGTGATTCCGATATCCTATTAACAGAATAAAAAATTTCATCAAATTTTTATGGCGTCGAAAAATTCCTCCACATCGTTGTCGTCTGGTAATGTACCCAAGAGACAGGCGGCATTGCCACGTTGTATGGCAATGCTTAGCCTCTGGCCAAGGTAAAAGCCAGCCATTAAGTAATTAGCGAAAATTCACAGAAAATTTTCGCGAGCTCAAGAGCCATAATGATGTCGAACATTATGGCTCTAGCTTTGAGAGAAGAGAAAACTATTTTTGCAATACCTCTGAACATTCACAGGTATTGCAAAATGCTAATAGATTTTTGTTTCATAATATGCATCATTTATATCCTTTAAAAAAAAATACATATATACAATATAACAAATGTATCCGCCTCAAAGCAAACAGGATAATCGAGCAACACGTGACCATCACATCACTTATAATGTCTTCCCAAATATTTGCTCATCACTACACTAAACTAGAAGTCTAACTAACTTTATTTACACATCCTCTTATGTACTTACATACATAATATATTTCTTGTGAACACGAGGACTAAGTTGTGCGGCGATTTCATTTCCATTACGTTTGTGGTGATGGCGTATGCGCAGAGTCAATGTTATAATAATGATCTTGTTTATTTATTCCGATGACGTAGTTAAGGCAAAAGTGCCTTATTGATAGTGAAGTGGGTTATACAAGCTACAAATTGATTCGGCATTTTAGTAGCAACGAAGGAGCTTATAAAAACCAGTTTTCAATGGCATTGAGCCAAATTTATGCCAAGTTAGACAAGACCAGTGACGAAATGCATGTTATGTTAACAGATACAATACCTAATATCGATTGGAGTGGGAACATTACAGCTTACTTAAAGCACTAGTAAAGAAAAAGGCCACGTTAATATTTTATAAGTGCAAAATTGTATTTATTAATCAAACTATGATCTAATAAAGCGAATTTTCCTAGTGAGTAGCCCGCAAATTTAGAATAATGATAGTTTAATTGATTCAAATAATATCTTGCTGATCATGGTTTTGTTATTTTATCTAGTAATAACTGTTCATTTATTTTACCTCGATGGTCCTAGTTTATCATTTATAATAACTTCCAATTACAGCTTTAAATAGCTTTATGTAAGCGGGCACGCCCTTTATGCCTGGAGGCTTTTGTTTAGATATTTAGTTCTATTTACGTTTAGTTTTTATTTTTTATTTCTGCTTTAGTTGTCGATGTTTTTGGTTGGTATATTGGCGCGTGCTAGCTGACATATGGCGAATAATTTATCATTTAAATTATATTTTGTGTTGCATAATGTAAGTTATTTTGCATACTATTGTATAGAATCATTTTTCTAACTTGAACAGACAGCTGTGCTGCTGGGGAGTTTGTTGCGCCACTTCTTCTTCCCAGCTAAAGGCAGTAGGAAGTGGTGAAGGGTGGGCGTTTTGGGGGACTGTCTTATGTAATTTTGACGTTCGAAAAGTGCTGATTCTTAGCCTAGTTTGAATAAATGACTTTTGAATATTGAATTTGAATTGAATTTTGAATCGTTCTTTTGCAACCAAATCTTGCGTTTTTTTCTGCCGTCTTACAATCATAGCCTGAATCATAAACTACTGCTGAATTTTATTGCATTCCAGTTATGATTTTTCCAAGTAAATAAAAGACAAAGCGGTAATATAGTGGGAGGGAAATAATTTAAAATCAATGCCACAGCATAAACATTTTTATGGCTACTAGTAAAATATAAAGACATTATTATTTTATACTGTAGGTAAACACACCTGTTGAATCACAATTGTACAACATACGTCGATTAAGTACTACAGTCAAACCTGGGTAAGTGAGAACTGGGTAAGCGAGAAAACTCTATAAATGAGAGTAATTGCCAGGTCCCGCCATTTTAACCCTCTAATACCTCTATAAGTGAGAAACAGAAAACTCTATAAAGAGAAAGTCGTTTTACATTTGTAGACCTTTATAATTGAGACTGCTTCTTGCCTGTACCTCTATAAGCGACAGTCCAGTGTAATTTAACATCTGCTATTTATGATTCTTTCTTAAATTTTGTGGAAATAACATTTTTTTTTTGCTCTCTACCCTTCCCAACCAGCCTCAACCTCTATAAGTAAGGCAGGCCACTGCTGTACCTCTACAAGCGACAGTCGAGTGTAATTTAACATCTGCTATTTACGACTCATTCTTAAATTTCGTGGAAATAACTTTTTTTTTTCCTCTCTACCTTTCCCAACCAGCCTCAACTTCTATAAGTGATAAAGGTCGCTGCTGTACCTCTATAAGCTAGAAACTAGAGTTACTGAGAAACCTCCATAAGCGAAAAAGAGATCGCGGTCCCTTGACGTCTCGCTTATCCAGGTTCGACTGTATTAATAAACTTAGCTGGTAAAAACTGCTGAATAATTCGAAGGGTAAAAATGAGGGCTATTACATCCAGTATCGTTTTCCACCATAATAATATATTCTGTAACGCCATGATTGGCCCTTAACCGAATACGCGAATGTAAGCAACAAGTCTGCCAGGGTGAACTAAAAACGGGCGCGCCACATATGCAAAATGTTCCCGAAAAGCAAAGGCAAGGAAATGTCTACATAATGTAGGTCTCAGAAAAGTTTTAATCAATATGGACCCCAATTCTTTTCTAAAATAAAAATCCTAAGTTACTCCTTATAACATCTGCGATCTACCAGTGAAAGTTCCTTCAAAATCGGTCCAGCCGTTTCGGAGATTAGCCGGAACGAACAGACACAAATTAAAAATCGTTTTTTGTCATAAGTACCGTATTTAGACATTACAAACAGACACTTCAATCAATTTTATTTATTTTTATAAATAGGCAGAGATACTGGCGAAAAGATCTGAACGCTACTCTAGAAATTGGTTGGTGGTACATACTAAAATCAATTTCTGAAAGTTTCTAAAATAGATCACGAACTCCTCAAGAAATACAAAAAATATTTGGGAGAGTCCTTTAACCCAGTGGCCTAATTATTCTTTTATATAAACGTATTATAGTTGGGCAGCGGGGGTCGCTACGTCAGAGGTATAAAATCTACATACTCGTGACGTCATGGCACATTTTAACTCAATGTATCGCAGAAATCTTTTGATTACCTACGTAAAAAAAGAAAAAATACGTGTTCAATATTTTTTAATAACCTACCTGACGAAAAAAAAATTTTTGTCATCATCCCTATTTCTCAGTACTTTGGCAGACAATCAATCTGCCTAGCCTTTTCCCAACTATGTTGGGGTCAGCTTCCAGTCTAACCGGATGCAGCTGAATACCAGTATTTTACATGAAGCGACTGCCTATCTGACCTCCACAGACCACAACCCGGTACCAGTGTAATACGACACCCCTTGGTGAGACTGGTTGTCAGACTTTCGAGCTTCTGACGACCCGTAACGACTGTCAAAGATCCACAATTGACAGCCGGGATCAACGGCTTCTCGTGCTTTCCGAGGCACGGAGGAGTCTCGGTATGTACATCCACGGACCAACCCCGGCAAGCGTAGCTTAACCTGATGGATCGACCCGTATGGCTGTTAGTGCTTAGCCACTTCCTCCTCCAGTACTTTAGCAGACGTGATATGAAAATAAATCTAAATATAGGTAGAGGTAAAATGCTGAACAAAAATATGTACCTACGTCGAAAGTCGAAGTCGAAACTTAGAAAGTCCTCAAACCAAGTCGATAACAATATCGTATTTGGTTTTATTACTATTACACCACATTAGACAGAAAAGGTTCGCAGTTTGCCCATTACCCATGAACACCCAATAACTATTTATTACTATTTACAGCAGACCCTCGATTTGGTTGGAAAAATAAGTCTGTTTTATACTCAATTCATTCATTCATTTTTTTTTTTCTTCATTCTTTATTTTTCTTGATTTGTCTGCAGTTTCGCTAGCAAATTTTATTCGACCCTGTATATTTTGATGGAAAATGGAGTATAGTCTATTCCAAAAGTATCTGATGGGATTGGATTAGAAAACGTACTTGTAAATGCCAATTTAGTAGTTCCACTTACCAATTGAGTGCTATGTTTTGATAATTTGAATACTTAAACACGAAATTCTAATTTTAAATCCCCTTCAAATTTGAGGTTATAGGTTAATTTTATAACCTCAATTGTCGTCGACGATTGTTCAATTACAATTTAATCATGTTAATCAAACAATTTTTATCGGAAAAGTAGTGAGACATAACGGTGAAACCTTCTAAATAGTAAATACAGATGAATGTGTCCCTAATTCCCTTTTGTGAGTGATTAGTGATTACGTTAGAATTTAGAACATACATAAAGTTTCTCGTGAAGGACTTTCGGTCACATGTAATAACAATATTTATTCATCTGATCATCAATCAGTCGGTCGGGAACAGGTTAAGTAAATTGATCTATAGACACGTGTCCATCTGGTCGAAACTGCCTTTTCCACTTTACTGGACAAACACATTAATATTTAATTTTATTTCTGTGGAACATTCTAGAATATACTGTAAAGGTTGTGCATTCGATTACTCAAGCGAATTTAAAATCAGTTTCAAAATTGTAAAAGAATAAGACAGAATTTATGTTTTGGGCGCTTAAAAGTGAAACACGTTCTCTTGAAATACATACATAAATTTACGCCTTCTTCCCATGGAAACTACAGAACGCCACCTGCTACGATCCTTACATACACCTTTTGCCTCGTCTACGTTCATACATCTGGTCATACACGCACGCCGGTTGCGAGTACTACGCACATAGCCTCTCTCTTGAAATAAATAGCAAAAATTTGTGTAGCTGTGTAGCTTCTTATTTCTATTCTGGTACCAGCAGGGTAATTGGATAATAACACACATAAAATGACAATTGATCACAATGGGTTTCATTTTGACAGTTCACCGACGATCATTGCGTTATTTACGTTGCTGAGCAGACGAATTCTTCAAACCTATGAAGCAATGGATTAAATATCCTTCAAAACTCTCGAATTGTGATTACGCAATTAGGGAGCAGGGGGCCTACCACCAGCTCAAAAGCAGTATTATTTTAATATTACTTCAGTGGGAGAAAGAGATGGAGCTATACGTCCAGTACAGCAACATCTCTTTCCCACACTGAAGTAATATTAAAATAATATTGCTTTATGAGCTGGTGGTAGGCCCCCAGGGCTCGTATTAGCCCTAGAGCCTTTTATCTTGTTCTAGAATTAGCAACTTCTACGAAAAGATTATAAAGGCAAATGTTCTCTACAAAAACATGAAAGGTACGATGTAACATGAGTCTGCTAGCTCAAACCAAGTCTTCAAGTTTAAATGTGTGTCATGCATGATAAAGCTCTAGTTTTACTGCCTCCACTTAAAACAGGGGCCTTTTAAGCTCGTTACCTTGAAATTAAAACTTTATTACTTTGGGACAAGACGCTTTTTCGTTAACTAGTTGTACTTAAATATTTCTTTTGAATGGACCATGCTATGGTTTGTGTAGTAATTCACGACAAGCAACAAAAGTGTTCGAATTTTGGATCCTTTTACCAAGTTTAGGGATGATAAGGGATGGAAAACGTATAAGTATAAATCTTCGTACTGTGACAATGGACTGTACTGACCACATCCCCTGGGCGTACTTTTGCTGCAACCGTAACTTGGACAATGGTTATTCGACACATTCAAATTGAGAAACATTGGGTAAAAAATGATTCTAGATGAGTCTAGAATTGTCTGAGAATTAGTTTACTCGGAATTATAGGCTATTCATAAACATTGAACGATATTTAATTCAATACAAAACTTCCAGCTACAAACTTATAATTCCTGAAGAAACGAGAGCAAGTTGAAGTTTTGAACATCTTTCACCAACTTTTCAACACGAAACAGTCATTATAAATATTTTAAACTGAACCTCCGCTCAAAACTGCATCTTATTGGTATGAAAATAAATTTTGATCTGCGTTGCTATCTGACACAGATCTCATAATGTCAAAAGTGAATGCACAATGTCTCACCTAGATACAATATAGAAAGCACTAAGTTCCCAGCGGTTACAATGGGTCGTGGTTGTTATTTTAATGCAGAATATTTATAAGAAACGATGATAGTCGGTATATGAGTAGTCTTCGCCCGCGACTTTGTTAGCTCCGCTCAATGGTTGAGTTTCCTTACACTCACCGACCCTTCCCTTTATTTATTTCCATGTTTTGACTGACATTATTCTAATAAAGGTATAATTTTATTAAACTCGTATCCGCAACTGTATATTTACATCGGTGATAAAAAACGCAAGATGTTGTACGGAAAAATCCAGCATTTCGACCTTGCCAATTCAATTATGTGGAAAAATCCCTGATCCATTTATTAAGTGCTGATCAGAATACAATGGAAAAGTTTTGTGAATATTAAAAGCAGGAAATGTTAACTGGGGAGTTCAAGAAAACAAGAAATTAAAATTCACAGAATACCCAAAAACTACAACAAACCTATTGTACGAACTTGTTTTTCATCAAATATTTCATTATTGATTTCTGTGTTCAAAAAAATTTGCTTCTTTGACTTTTGACTGTCTTTAGGAAATTCTTCTTATTCATAGGTTTTCTTTACCTTTGTACTTATTACCGACTTCAAAAAAAGGAAGGTTATTTTTTAATGCCATCTGACACGAGAACAAAAACAAACAACGGAATTCCCAAAACATAGAAAAACCATTAATAAGAGTAAAGTTTGTTAATTTTTTGTTTTAAACCCTCCTGATTGACGTAATTGTTATTAACAAAATGTAATAAATTATAAATAACCGTGGCAACCCTGCAATTATCGGTAGCGATTGTAATTTTTTTATAAATATATCATCGAGATCAATCCTTTAAAATTGGCAATGACATGCAAAATTTTAGAAGAAAAATAAAACGAAAATAATTTAATAAATTATCATTAGACCCTTCAAGAGGGTTCACGGTTCTGTTTTTTAATAAATGATACACAAAACATGATTGCTTTATTAATGACCATTGAATTTGTGCATTGACGTCAACAATACAAAGACGTCAACAATACGAAGACAGAATAAATCATCATCGGTCCCTTAAAGAGGGTTCAGGGTTCTCTTTTTTAGAAATTGATTAACAAAACGAGATTGCTTTATTAATGACCTTTGCATTTGTAAATTGAAGTCTAGAATGCAAAGACAGTTTTAACAGCAGCGTCTGCGCATCTCTTGGTCAGTCACACACAACCTTTTATTTACAACGCCTGATCAATTCTATTTCAGTATCTCAGTGTACACGGAACTGCAATCCAATTTCCCGATGACGTCAATCGAACCTCATTGACGTCAGGAATACCAAAAACCGGTGTACGGAATGGTCTTCGATCTTACCAGTTTTAAGTTGTTCTGGTATCGGAATTAGGCCTGTTTAACGATTGTATATTAATTTTTAAAGGACAAACAAGGATACAAAGAATTTTCCTATGTTGTGTCGTTTTTTGTCAAAGCTTTTTTCGTCCAAGATTATAGAAGGTGGAAAGAAATATAAGGTTTACTGATTCCTGATCATCCGCCTAGCTATTTTCCCAATTTACCGCTGTCGGCTTCCGGTCTAACCGGATGCAGTTGAATACCAGTATTTTACATGGAACGACTGCCTATCTGACCTCCACAACCCACCCTTGGTAAGACTGGTTGTTTGACTTTAGGGCTTCAAATTACCCGTAACGACTGTCAAAGATCAGTACCCTAATTGCGTAACTTATTTTCGTAAACATTCATCATCTGCCTAGCCTTTTCCCAATTTTTCAAAATTTTTCCCTTTTCCTTTTTTATTTTCGTAAACAATTTTGCCTAATTTGTTTCATTTTGACAGTTCAACAACATTCATTGCGTTATGTACATAACTGTCAAAATGTTGAACAGATTTTTTTTCCAACTTATGAAGCAATGGATTAGCAATCTGTATCGAAACATTGGTTGTGTTGTATTACGCAATTAGGGTACTGGAATCACTCATTTAACCGTGTTTAAGTAATGCCTATCTGACCTCCACAACCCACCCTTAGTAAGACTGGTTGTCTGACTTTAGGGCTTCAGATTACCCGTAACGACTGTCAAAGATCTGGAATCACTCATTCAACCGTGGTTAAGTAATAACTATGTAAAACTTCCGGCAACAAATTACCTATCGTTAGTGTCACTCGGACCATTGTTTCCACCCAAACCATAAAAAAGTGCTAAATTAATTATTATCAAAGTGTTTTTTGTCCTAAAACAATTGCGTCAATCTCATCGCCATTACATTCGTTATAGGTTCTAGTTCCGTGTTTGCGTTAAAAATAAACATCGCTAAAAACTTAAATTGATGAAATTATCACAGGGCTGGTTAAATTAACACTTATTTAAGCATAAACAAGTCATTTAGTTGTTTGGTTTTAGGAGTTCCAGTCATTAATTTTAAGAGCAACCTGCGCCCTAACTGCGTAACACGATCAATCACAACCTGAATAATTTTGAAGGATATTGCTAATCCACTGCTTCATAAGTTCGAAAAATGTTTCTGCTCAACGTAAATAACGCAATGAATGTTGTTGAACTGTCAAAATGAAACAGCAATTAAGGTGCTGTTTATAGTAATAATATTACAGGATCGATGTAGGTATAATACAGTAGTTATTGATCAGATTGACTGGCGGCCAAAATACAGCGGGAATGAAGGGATTTGAAATGTGACAAAGATATCAGGAAATGTACAATGTGCCTTATTTTATTATAGACGGCAACGAAGAGGTGGACTAAGAAGAAAAAAAAAAAAAACGTGTGGCACTCGGGGACTGCCGCGGTAAAGCTATTGCATAGCATTTGTAACCTCCATACTTCCTATTTGTCAACGCTACACTTGGGATGATGACGTGATGACATAAAACAAAAATTACATGGTAGGCGGAGTGGGGGGTGTTAGGTTTTTTCGTTACGGAATTTCTTGATTCGGTCGCCGCGCTCAAAGCCCGCGATAAAAGCTATGCAATAGCTTAAAAAACTTATATTCTCAATCCCTGTGTTAACGGGGTGTTGAAGTTTGTACGCAAACGCAGTAACGGACACTACAGACCGTTCACTATAAAATTTATCCCTTGCCGTCATGTTGGCATCATTGCTTGTCCAGCTTAGTTTCAATACTAATGGCCTACCACACGTGTGGTAAGCCCATAATAGTTCAAAATGGTTACTGACAGAACAGTGTTACCAATCGCAACACGGGACAAGTTATAATTTACGCACTACATATAAAAATGTAAAAACAAATTTTTAAAATTTTTGTCACACGATTAACCTTCAAAATGGTCAAAATAGTAAGTAGTAAATTGACCGTGGATTGCGATGGATGACCGCAGAATATGGCCAGTGGTCCTTTTACGTAGTCGCGGTCAAGCGCGATAAACCTCTAGCGATTGCAAATATGTGGCTACTCTACCAAGGACCTTTGTCGAGGTAATCTGGTACGAGGCTTCAATACACTCCATTTTAGGTAAACCAGCTGTTTTCATATTTAATCAGCCTTGTCTATGGGTTTTTCTAAACACTTTGTTGGCAAAAAATCATAACACTGAAAGTATGAATTAAACAAGTTTCTTTTAAAAACAAAGAATATTTTTTTTGTTTTTGGCTCGTTTAGGGGGCACTAATATGACCCTAGATAATTATATTTGCACACTGAACTAATGTCTACGAAAAAATAAATATACTTTAAAGGTGTTTTTAGATTCGCTCGATTTTTGACGATCAAACAAAACAGAGTAAATGTGTAAGCAACAGACGATCGACATTGTATTCTTTGTCGATCGCCACTGTGGATCGTTGATATTTATCGATCGTTAATAGGCAACAATAAGTCAGATGCTGACAGATCATATAGATCGTCAAAACACAACACAACGTGCGACACTAAGGATCGTTATAAAAATCCAGCAAATCTATAAGCATCTTTACATACACGTAACCACAGGTCGCAAAAAAAATATTTTCACCATCACAAAAAAATTATGAATACTATAACTACAGGAAATTTACATTTTAGTGACATCATTAAGTAATTAACGAATTAATTATTAATTTATGTAAACGTGGAGATCCTCAAATGTACCTATATTTTAGCTCAACAGTTATGCCTTCGTTCATTAGTGAAAACTACTGTAAATCATTACGGATTAACGAATGATTCCCAGTGTCCACTGTTGTGACGGGACTCCCACAAGTCCCCTACCGTCACCAAACTGCCGAAATTTCGCCGGAGGGATGTTGGGCGAGGTCGAAGTTGGTTCTGTTAACCGTGAGGAAAGAAGCTTTTGGCGGGAGCTTTCGACCTCTGGGCCCGGCGGCGGCCCGGTAGTTTTCGTATGGACCTACGAAGGAGTAGCTGGCTACCATTGACGTGAGGATTACTGTACCTCGTCCGTAAAGGCTCCCGCAAACAGGCGCAACGCGACTCTAATAAAACTGTAAATTCTTAGAAAACTTCACGATATAACCAATCACCGGTGTCTGCACGAGCCTTAATACGGCAACACCAAGAACGTCATCAATATAAATTTACATTGACTCTTGGACTTTTTATATGTAGTAGTACTAATTTTATTCAGATCCGTGCTGCTTTGGTTTAGAATGGTGACTAAGATTTGTGCCATGTTTGCGTCAAATGTTCAAGGAACGTAATGTCAAAGTGCTTAACAAGGCGCTAACTTACGTAAAGTTCCATTAGCTGATGATAAACGTTTCTCTATTTCCAGGAATATGACGTCAACATAAATAAGATCTGATATAATAATCTGTAGCCTAATTGCGTAACTTATTTTCGAAAACAATTTTCATTTTGACAGTTCAACAACATTCATTGCGTTATTTACGTTGTTGAGCAGATTTTTTTTTCCAACTTATGAAGCAATGGATTAGTTAGCAATCTGTTTCAAATCGAAACAGATTGTGATTGATCGTGCATTACGCAATTAGGGTACTGGTTTGGATCTATGGTTTTAATAGGTAACCAGTTGTTTGCTATAACCAGGTGTTTGTTTCGTATGGGTTTTTTAGACCATCATATATTTCGCGACAGCTAATTCCAATGGGTAATACCATCCAAACCGAAAATAATTATTAAAAAATTCAAATCAATTCTTAATTTATTGTTACGATTAAAATGGAGTGTTAGATCAAGAGCTTGAAGACAGCAAACCAAGCGATATCAGTCTTTATAGACATCTTCTAAATCAACAATTTTCTCTTCCAAGAACAAAGAGAAATGTTCAACCATCTAATTGAAAGATCACATAGGGTTTCTGATCGTTCAATTGTGCAGAATTCCAATCAATTAGAATTTGTTCGAGAGTAAATTTCGCAAACAGTTCGCGTACAAACCATAATGGACAATAAAGGCAATGATTTAAGGACGCATTTACAACGTCAAGCGAAATTAACAATCGGGTGAGACATTACATTATATATGTTATTGATAACAAAACATCACGCCCATATTCCGTGAAGGGTTAGGCAGAGGCGTCCCTATACCTATAGTACACCCACATTTCGCCAGTTTTATTTATATCCCATGTAATAGGGGGCGAGCCTATTGCCACCAACCGGGCACAAATCCAGACTCCGGGCTGCTACTGAGAGATTCCTGATGGAAAATTGAAAGAGCCAATAACATTTTGCCTGACCCGAGAATCAAACCCAGATCCAGCAGTAGCGCTTGACCACTAGACCAACGAAGCCCGAGGAGGATGTTATTTATGCAAATAAAAATACGTACATTGCTATTGATAGAAACGCTATGGAGGAGCTCGTGGCTAAGTAATAACAGCCACACGGGTCGATCCATCAGGTAAAGCTACGCTTGCCGGGGTTGGTCCGTGGATGGGTGACCATCTTTACATACCGAGAATCCTCCGTGCCTCGGAAAGCACATTAAGCTGTTGGTCCCGGCTGTCATTCGTGGATCTTTGATAGTCGTTACGGGTCGTCAGAAGCCCGAAAGTCTGACAACCAGTCTTACCAAGGGGTATAGTATTTACCCAGTTACTGGGTTGTGGAGGTCAGATAGACAGTCGCTCCATGTAAAACACTGGTATTCAACTGCATCCGGTTAAACTGGAAGCCGACCCCACAATTGTTGGGAAAAGGCTAGGCAGATTGATTGCTATTGATAGAAACGCAATAAGATCGGTTTCAAATAATAAGTCCACTTGGTCGAAGCAATTACTGTGCAATTTAGATAGGAATCGATCGATGTTATTACAGGTTGATGTTATTTCAATTGCTGTTATACGTTTTGTGGCAGCAAATGTATGTGGATTAAAAAAATATAGTGATGATTCATGGATCATTCGATGCTAGTGTTTAAAAATATTTGTCGGTAGACACTGGTGCCGATTCCCTTGTTCAAAAACTAAACTAAATTTAAGTTCAGTGCATCTTTTTCTTTCTATTTCATTAAGAAAAGGACAGAAGATAAATTTTAGTTTAGTCCTGTCAAATTAATCAGCGCCTGTCACTCTCCATACAAGTTTAGACGTGATTAAAAACATGCCGACTAAAATTACGTCAATTTACGTCAAGCGCTGATTAATTTGACAGGACTAAACTAAAATGTATCTTCTGTCCTTTTCTTAATGAAATAGAAAGAAAAAGATGCACTGAACTTAAATTTAGTTTAGTTTGTGAAAAAGGGAATCGGCACCACTGTTTGTTTACCAATAAATATTTTCATTTAACAATTTTGCAACACGACTTTCAAGAATAGGCTTGTGTCCAAAAA
This sequence comes from Agrochola lychnidis, assembly GCA_963680765.1. Taxonomy (NCBI): domain Eukaryota; kingdom Metazoa; phylum Arthropoda; class Insecta; order Lepidoptera; family Noctuidae; genus Agrochola; species Agrochola lychnidis. The sequence goes on from OY796852.1 coordinate 4,313,976, forward strand.
AAAATTGTTTTTTTCCGTTTTGTAATTATGAAAAAATATTGAACACGTATTTTTTAGTGATGCAACGAATACGAATATTCGTATTCGCCGAATAGTAGACATTTACCGAATATTCGTATTCGGCGAATACTAATATGAATACTAATACGAATATTTAAAAATTAATATGTATGTACGCAAATCTAATTACTGGCAGACTTGGAAAACGCGCGTTGTCGGCACGTAAAAATACGACGTGTGCAAGGGCCTTAACCGCAACGACGACGCGACGGGGGACTCCCCGGCCATAGGTAACGTAACTTAGACGAACGTTAGTAATAGCTGCGTCTATGTAGTACTAAACTATTACAGTCTTACCACAAAAAATAAATAAAACAACGTTTAAACACGTGTTTACTCAAACAATGTCTACGGGATAAACACTGCCTAAACAAGTGTTTAAAATTTCTTACCACAAATACATGTTTAACATGTATTTAGCAAAACGCTAATCCTTGTTTTAACTTGGCAACCCTAAGAAACGTTTCGTTTGAAGCAGATTTCATTTGTTGAGCCTTTCTCTTTCCTATCGAAATTTATTTGTTTCAGTTGTTAATACGAAATAACTAAGTTGGAAAATTTAAAATAAGTACTAATTAATTAAATAAGTCCGCCACTGGTTGCCCATGCGTCTGGTGTAGGCATAAATGTAAAAATATTTCTGTGCATTAATAACGGAACGGAACGAAACCGAAAATGCAAAAGCCACCCAGCTGTTCAATGACAACCGGTAATGACCACAAAAACTAAAGACAATAACAAAAGGGCGCTTACCTGGTGGCAGGCCCAGTTCCGTAAGCAACAGGCTTGATTGAACTTGAATTTGAGAATCTAACCACCTAATACTACGAAAATAATGTGGAATATTATTTTTTACTAGATCAACAATTTTTTTTCCAAAAGCTTTGCTGAACCTGTATCGTTTTCTAAAGATAAATTCATTTTAATGTTCGCCAAGATTCACTCGCATTCGGTACACTTGATCACGATAGTCATCCATAAATTCTATGTCTTTAAAATCATTAAAATCAGTATAATCGAAGATGTTCATTGCAATTTATGTACTGAGAGAAAACAATATGACGACCGGCGAGGGTTAAACGCGTGTTAAACAGGGGGTTGTTGCTGTTTAAATTTAAACAACGTCTAAAGCATGTCTAACCCTAAACAACAGCTAAATATGGTTTTGCGGTATCACTTTTGCTAAACAACTACTAAACACGTGTCTAAGACGTGTCTATGTTTTTTGTGGTAAGACTGTTAGTCTTTTATTACCATGGCGAGATATTCGTATTCGTATTCGTATTCGCCGAATAGTAGGTTTGATATTCGTATTCGTATTCGTAAAAGTAGTATTCGTTGCATCACTAGTATTTTTTTCTTTTTTGACGTAATCAAAAGATTACGGCGATACATTGAGTTAAAATGTGGCATGACGTCACGCCTTGTTAGATTAATACGACGTTGTGACGTAGCGAGCCTTCACTCCCCAAATTTAATGCGTGTTTTCTAAATATTTTTTTATTAATATAATAAAGCAAAAAATACGTGTCTAATATTTTTTATTATCTGAAAGACGGACTAAATAGAATTTCTTTTTTTTTACCTAGGCAATTACCGTATTATCAGTGACCAGCGAGATAAATACGTAACACAATTACATAGCAATGGCTTTCATTTTGACAGTTCAACAACATTAATTGCGTTATTTACGTTGTTGAGCAGACAAACTTTTCGAACATACGAGGCAATGGATAAGCAAGTAATATCAATTAGGGTGCTGGTTGACCTAACTTCGCCATTGAACGTACCTATTCAAAATAAAATTAAAATACGCGCTTTGACGTCGAGTTTCGGGGACCAGCCCGTGTTACCTTATTACCAAGTCAGAATCAGAAACCCAACTACATCAAAACAAAATTCATCTAAGAAACTTTCTGTAGCAAACAAAACGAAAGAAAAATAAGATAAGCCTGCTACTCCTCACTCACGAAATAACGTAGCAAATTAATTGTGGAAAGCAGGTCATGTTTACGTAATATAGTAATCATACCAGTTACGCATCGAATGACCCTGCTCGCCCTCTGTAGGTCCAAATCCCTTATCGTCGCAAATATTTGTAAGGTCAACATCTGTGGAGCCAATATTTGGACAGATGTTTGTGTCGATTTGGACTCGGTATTTGGGTGTCGTTCAGCCTACAACAGGATTATAGGATCCGTCGAGTCGTCGTAAGCCAATCCTTTGATCTCTATGGACTACAACCAGATCATAAGAAAAGGTTTGAATTTTACAAAGATATTTAAAATGTTCACACAAGCATAGTAACAAATGTAACAATACACGTAGAAGATAAGAATTAAATACACCTTTATATTCACCTATCGACCGAGACGCTCCGGTGAAGAGAGCTCATTATGTAAGTAGTAACATTATCAACGAAGCAGGCATTGTGTATGTAAATGATAATTGATACAACAACAACAACACAAACTTGTTTAATCTCTGTCAGGGTTATCGACTGCCAATATCTTCGAATGACGGCAAACAGTCTGGAGAGTTTGTTGGTGACATCAGCTTTAGAACCTTTTTGGGTAATTTTCGCTAGTTTTCTCCGCCTTATATCATCAAGGTCGACCTAGGTATATCCGCAGTTGCTGTATCGGAAATAAGATCTCATTGAAGGCCTGAACATTTGGAAGAACGCCAAAAACATGAACGCTGAGGATGCAATAGCGGGCGAAATGAAAATTGTTGGATAGCAGAATCTGGCAACAGACCCGGAGCTGCTTAAGAAAAGACTTGATATAACAAAAGAATCTGATTCCGTGTTCGCTTTCTGCAAAGCGCACTCAAGTACCCTTGAGCCGGTGGAAGACACCTTTGAGTTTGTCGTGTCCGTTGAGAAACAAATGTATATGACACGACATAACAAAAAAGCGGTGAACATTTTTCACAGGCATTGTTAATTCTTGAAATGTTGACATCAATTTGACTGATCCACAAGGACATTGAGGACTTAATTCACTCTTAAGAAAACCAAATCCGATAGGTAATTCGATATTTGACCAGTTTATACCACCGCGCAAGCTTCCTCTGCCAAATGAAAAAGAATCACGTTTATTGGCCGAGTAATTACGGAGAAATCGATGAAGATACAGATGAACATAGAACCTCCTCCTTTTTTGAAGCACAGAATAAATATAAGTATTTGAAGTCGGTTAAAAATGCTCTTGACGCTCCTACAAAAAAACTCCTCCAAGATAAAACTGAATGATCGAGTTAAATCGTCCGAACATTTGTGGGAATTATGAAAATCTTTGGATTCTATACCATTAGCAGCAAAGCCACATGGTCTTAATACTATTCACAATGCATGACAAAGTTCTAGAACTGTAATTGTGGCTACATAATAAGAAAAAAATTATCTACCCTCATAAGTTCTGACGCATTAAATCCACTATTGTTTCGCTTAATTACAATATTACAACGATTATTGTATTCATTGTAGCCGTTTACATTTCGGAAAACGAATGCTTTTTAAGACATCGCAGACAGGCGAGACGCGACGGTGCGACGCAATTGTGGTAGAACAATTTCTATGAAGTTCTGATAAAAAATGTTCTACCAGAGTCGCATCGAGCCTTTATCCAATTCTACGAAAAACACGGAGATTTTCCATATAGTTTTCCCGCATTGAGTTTATTTATTATCTACTTTAAAGTGGCAAGTTATTCTCAAAGATTTGTTTACAGTGTCATCAGTGTCATTATTGATATGATTTCATTTGGAAAATGTTTTGGTTATAGTGCAAATGCACTTTCATCATTCCGTTTTATCGGTAAAATTAATGTTATGTTATTGCGAATTACATCATTTCAAGTTATAAAGATTAGAAGCTGACCAATGTATTTGTTTAGTACAGTAGGCCGCAGTGTCGTAGTGACACTTTGACCTTGAGCTGGCCGTAGCGAAGTACGGAGTTCTAGAGGTCTGCTTATACTAGTTCTGTTACCAATGACGTGATGCCTACTGTACCTAGTCACTGGAAAATAGTAACTGAGCTGCATTGCAATTTATTAATAACATGTTTATCCTTCTAGAACAAATACGTCAGTTTACTGATTTGCAAAATAAACATTCTCTACCTACTTATGTTTTATGTATGAAGTAGAATTAAGTAGAATATAAATCAAACAGTCCAAAAATAGTCTGCAATCCTACTTAATGCTATTATTAATATTATAAATGTCAAAGTTTGCATGTTTGCTACTCTCAATCACGCAAAAACGGCTGAACGGATTTGGAAGAAATTTAGCACACAGATAGTTTATAACCCAGATTAACACAGCATATTTTTGATCCCGGTGGTATGTTTGTGGGATATTTCCTGAAATCCACGCGGGCGAAGCCGCGGGCAAAAGCTAGTAATTTAGATACATTTTTCTCGAATAAATTAAAGAAAACCAAAGCACGCTTGTAGAAATACCCAGAAAATACAAACGAAAGATTATTTCAATAGAACCCTACCCTAAGCCGACCTTAAATGACTCTTCTAGTTATCTAACATGAAGGTCAAGGTCAAATTGTATATTCAACGATGAAATCGGTGTAGCTTGAAATTGAGTATTTTCTATCAACTTTGTATACTTAATAGAAACATTATTATCTGTAATAGATAAACGGGATTGTTTTGAACCGTGTCACGTCCCAGAAATAAGTTAATCTATAATCTGTTTTGCTTTACCAGTAATTGTTTTATTTATGTTATATGCCGTTATGACATGGTTTCCGAAAAAAACGGTAAATGGTCACACAATAACGGCGGGAAATACCGAAAATAACAAATTTCATGACGGCACCGTGAGGAAATGCCTGAGAGATATTTCTCGACGACATGCGGAGCCAAGTCAGAGGCCCATGGGCCGCTTTAAAACTCTGACACCAGGTTGGTCACTAACCACGACGGATGACGGCAGTTATAATATGATGGCAGCGCTTTCCTAGGAAACTAAAGCTTTATGCTGCGTCAAAAATATCAATTGAGTATTATGTACGTTAAATAGATGTGTTATTATTATTTATATTTGGCCTGCGCAAATATGATCACATTTCTGAATTTCGTACAAAGCTCAAGTGGCTTCCCATACGTCTTCGCCGGAATGCTCATATCTTATTTCAGCTCTACAGTATTCTGTTCAATCCTAAAACCCCCTCTTATCTTAAAGAACGTTTCAAGTTCCTTCATGACACACATAATAGATATCTGAGGTCGTCGGAAAATTTGAGACTAGAGATGCCGATGCATTCCACCGGCTTTTATGACAAATCTTTTAAGGTTCAAGCAGTACGGTTATGGAATGCCTTGCCCGTGTCGATAAGGCGTGCTCAATCTTTGTCCACTTTTTAAATTCTGGTAAAAAAACACTTTCTCTCTCTCCTTAAACATCGTCATTACATATAGTTCCTTGCTCTTGTTTCATGTTTATAATTTTATGTATATCTGTCTAATATATATATATAGGTAATTATATGCTTTATGTATCTGTGTATTCTGTTGTATATGTAAATGGTACACCACTGACTACCTGGAGTATTGTCTCTCCTTTTCCATTTAAATCCATCCAAAGGTGGTCTGTAAAAGATCGCTTTTAGCGATAAGACCACCCATTGTGTCACCCAATGTAAAATTTCTATATTAATGTCTGTAATTTTTATGGTGTACATAATAAAGAATATTCTATCTATCTATTATTATTAAATTATTTATTTCTTTCATACATAATTAAATTAGAATGAACACATTCTTGCCACCCATTCATCATTGACACAATTGCATGCAACTATTGACGAAACAACCACGTGAACTTTCGCTTCGGACATCGCCAGAATAACATTAGACATGCGTAAGAAACACGATTAGAATACAAACGTGAGATTCTACAGTAAACGTACTGCTTTCTGAACGTGACGGTTTTCGTCGACGTAGCGTATCGATAGCGATAGTCGATCGCGACGATAACACGCTTACGTAAGTACGTTAGTAAAGTTACATCAACAATGTCATAGGGACGTCGATATTTTTCTATGAACTATTAAATGGTTGATGTTGATAAGCACTTTGTTGCTATCGGAAATGTATTTATGGAAAATACATTATGACGTAAGCGAATGATCACGGTCACTTACTATTGATTTCGAATAAAAATGGAACGTAGCATCCTGTGTAGACTACCCCGTAGTAAAAACCGTAACACATTCGTAGCCGCGTAGGCCTTCGTAGCCTCTTTTTTGGGTTATCATTTAACTTCTCCCGCTCTGGGCGGAGCGGGAGGGCGTGTCAGACTCTTACTGTCTAAAACCCACCCGTGTTCCTTCAGTTACCATGTTGCCGGGGGCCACGATATCCGTTTCAGACTTCTTCGCAACCCCGGCAAGTGTCGGCCCTAGCGGACCTCGTCAGTTCTGCTTACATCTCTTTGAGGCGCGCGTGGAACACAACTCGCCGTCGACCCGGGCCTGGTCCTTATCGAACGGCGAGCTACCAATTGCTCACCGTCCGCAAGCCCGTGCCTTCGGTGGCCGGATATCGGCCTACGATTCTCGACGCCCAAGGCGTCTCCTGCGGCGGTTAGGAGCGTGAGGGCGCGAAATTTGCCTCTCCCTCACGCGTTCCACTTCCTCCTTCGCGAGCATTACTGCTTCGCAGGAGGTGACGGCCTCCCATGCCCTTTCGCTCCATACCATGGCCGGACGCGAGAGATCCTCGCCGCCTAAGTTTCATAAACCCTGAGTAACTTTCCGCAACCAATAGGTACTGAAGTTGTAAGTCTTTACGAAACTTGGGACATTACAATGTTATTTAATACAGATATTTTACTGAGCGTTACTTAAACTAAGTCCCTAAAGCATTTATAACTTCTAGAACAACAACTAAGAGCCATTAATTTCTATCTAGGAACCTAATTTGTTTGGAATGTTGGTTATATTTTTTATACATTCTCCGGAAAAACGACGAAAAAATATAAGGGTAGACCTAAAATCAGAAAAAGGTTCCTGTCATTTTTTTTAACGACTACCGTCATAAGCCAGTGAGCGTAAAATGTATTCACAGTTATGTCCGTAATTAAAAAGAGAATCTCAAATTCGTTATGTATTATTAAAACAGCTTACTTTCTGGGTTATGTAAAAGTTAGTTGTGCCGTTCACATGACAGTCAGTGTAACATCATTGATAATAAAATTAACTGTTATGAAAATATTTAAGGCCCGAAACCTATTCGAGGGCGAATTTCAGACTCTTAGATTTTCCTCCCTGATGTATTTTTTTTTAATAATTGGCTAAGGAATTTATATATTTACTAGCTGACCCCGGCAAACGTTGTTTTGCCAATTATTTGTTTGGGGTGGACAACCCTTATCACTTAGGGGTATGAAAAATAGATAGTAGCCGATTCTCAGACCTACTGAATATGCATATAAAATTTGATAAAAATCAGTAAAGCCGTTTCGGAGGAGTAAGGTAACTAACATTGTGACACGAGAATTTTATATAGGTATAAGAAGATATTATTTTTTTTTTTTTTTTTAATAATTGGCTACGAAATTTTGAGGATCTCGTGGCTAAGTACTAACAGCCGCTCGGGTCAATCTGCCAGGTTAAGCTACGCTTGCCGGGGTTGGTCCGTGGATGGGTGACCATTTCTACAGACTGAGACACCTCCGTGCCTCGGAAAGCACGTTAAGCCGTTGGTCCCGGCTGTCATTCGTGGATCTTTGACAGTCGTTACGGGTCGTCAGAAGCCCGAAAGTCTGACAACCAGTCTTACCAAGGGGTATCGTGTTACCCAGTTACTGGGTTGTGGAGGTCAGATAGGCAGTCGCTCCATGTAAAATACTGGTATTCAGCTGCATCCGGTTAGACTGGAAGCCGACCCCAATATAGTTGGGAAAAGGCTAGGCAGATAGATAATTGGCTAAGAAATTTAGGAAAATATTACTCAAAGAATACCTATCACCCTGCGAACCCTTTTAAAAAGTATACGCTGTTATCACGTGGACCTGACGCTTATAGACCAGGGAAGCATAGCACAAAAGGGAGAAGCCTATACTTAGCAGTAGCAGTGAGAGGAACAAGCCAGCCAGTGATGATGATGATCCTGTTATATCAGTTCTGATATGCAAGATCGAAAACTCTACTCTTACCACATTATTGTGCAACCTACAAGATTGTACAAAACCGATTGTTACTATCTCATATTATAACTGTTGAATTTTATGGTTATCGTATTGCATATACTTCAATATTAGGTATTAAACTGAAGTATTATTAAGAAAAATATTATTTACGTGGTTCACGCTTTTTTTCATTGCAAAATAAGCATGCTGTACTTTAGAATGAATTACTTAGGGATTACGTTTTGATATTTCTGCGTAAAAATAAATTAAAATATTATAATTGCTCTAGGTCAGTGCTACTCAACCTGAGCCCAGCAGGTTATAACTATTATACCCGTCTTAAAAAAAAATGAATATAAATTATCAAAACAACAAAAACCAGATGATAACATAACAAAAAATACAAGGTTAGAGCCGCAAGCATAAAGGGCTTGCTACACGGCTGCGAACCGCGTCCCAAAAGAGGTGACCTTGGTGGTTTACAACCGTGTAGTTGGTGGTTTACGACCAAATTTCAAACAGCTCTGCCTGTCGCCAACCAAGGTCACCTCTGTCGGGGACGCGGTTGGCAGCCGTGTAGCAAGCCCTTAAAATGCAAACCTCTACCAGATACCGGTAATGCTGGTTATAGGCACTAGTTTGACCCAAATAGTCGGCTAGACAAACAGGCAGTTTAGACAAGTCACCTTATTCGTAATGTTGTTTGGGTGACGTACAAGCACGTACAAGTTACGCGTCTTAAAAAAAAAGTAGTATAAATTATCAAAACAACAAAACCACATGAGATCGCCTCGTACAGGACCTTCTGCTTTTATTTTAATTTTACTTTGTTTTTTTTTATTTTTTTTATTAATGTTCTTATTGAAGGTGTTTAGTTTAATTTGTGATTTCCTGTGCGAGTCTCAATAAATACTTTTTCTTTCTTTCTTTCTTTCTGATAACATAACAAAAAATACAAGGTTTAGAGCCGTAAAAATAAAACGCAAACCTCTACCAGATACCCGTAATGCTGGTTATAGGCACTAGTTTAACCCAAATAGTCGGCTGGACAGACAGGCAGTCTAGACAAGTCACCTTATCCGTAATGTTGTTTGGATGACGTACGAAAGTTTATGACTTGCCTATTCCCGGCCTCTTTTGTTACTACCCAACGATCGGTGTTCCGTCCGCATGACCTTTTTTCTCTTGTCAACAAATTTTATTGTTATCCTTGGTAATTACAAGATACAAAAGAAATCAAATGAGGCTGTAATCAGCACTTTTGGAAGGTCAAAAGTTCCATAACAACCTACCCCTCATCACTTCCTACACCTAGTGTAAAGGTACAACTGTAGCTGACAGCAAGCGAGCGACGTGTCTTCGCGACACTACATGTTTCTAGTACACACGGCTACACATCAAGCTATACAAATCTAGTTTTAGCTGACCGCGCATTGGACGGAAATCCTATACAATGCGAGATCAGCATAAACTGGAAATGTATAGCTTGATGTGTAGCCGTGTGTACTTCTATGAAATACCGTATCCAAGGCTCATTTATGAAAATATTATGTATGTAAGGAAAATTCACATCTCTTTAATAAAATAAGTGATAGACATAATTTTAATACTAGAAATAAAGATAAACTAGATCAACCATTTTTCAGGTTATCTAAAGTACATACATCTTTTATGGGGTACTGTGTTAAATGTTACAACAAAATACCTTGTGACATATTGCAATTAAATGAAAGAAAATTTAAAACTCATATAAAAAGTACACTTTGTAAACAAGCATATTACAAATTAGAGGATTATATCCAAGATAAGAGTGCTTGGAAACATGCTGGTCCTGCTCCATAGGACAATTTAGAATCAAGACAAAATCAAACTGGTTGCTAATGTAATTGTAAAATTTATTACTTTGTGTTTTATGACATTGATTTTACATTCTGTGATTACTTCCTTACACACTGACTTATTAATTGTAACATTTTAGGAAAATCGTCTACTTTTACAATGTTTGTAAATATGTGAGAACCATGTATCTATCACAAATTAAATTATGTATCGTTGCTTCATTTTTAATTGTTTTTACCTATTGTGGTACAGTAATTTTATTCTAGGTGCATCGTCTTCACATATAATAATTATTTAACAAATGTACGTACATATACAAACAATATTGTAAAACATTTTAAAAGAGTAACGGTGGAGTTTCTTGCCCATTCTTCTCCATACGAAAACTACCTTTTGGAAGGGGCGACTAGAATCAATTTTATTATTTTGTAATTTTTGACGTTCAAAAGTGCCATACATGGGCCTATTTGAAATAAATGATTTGACTTTGACTTTGACTTCGGATACCGGTTAAATTTTCAAACCGTTATTATGTACTTGACGCAAAAACCTTTACATTCGGTTTCGTTCATATAAACCGGTTTTTATAAACCGATTCCGGAGGAGTCATATCATAAAGGTTTTTGTCGGAGTAAACGGTTTAGAGCAATATTAACCGGTTTTTTGTTTAGTTTTTATTCAGCGTGGCATCCTCATAAGTAATCACAAGTTGCAACGCGTTTACCGACATGCTGCTCGTCGAATAAACCGGTTAATTTAGTTTAAAATAAAGTTCTTAAAACGTTCACGTTCTTAAGAAAAGTTCAGAGTTTAAACCAAATAAACTGGTTTTAACCGGTATTTATTAAACCGGTTCCGAGCCTTGACCGTATCACTAGCTACGGAAGCTATTTCGTCGCTTGCTACTACTGCCTGCAGTTGGCTACGGAATGTACCACTTCCCATCCTCAGTCCATACTGGGTATCTTACTAAGATATCTTTTTCTTTTTTTTTTCTTTTTACCAGCGTCAGGCACTAGTTGTCTGGCATTTTTGCTGAACTGGGCCTATTTGGCGCAGCCGCGAGGCACACTAACTTTCATGTTAATTTATTATTTTACACACTGTTTCCTTTTTTATTTCTATCTTTTACTTGTGTTATAATTATGTTGTGTTGTGTGCCTTTTTGTCTGTGCTAAATAAATGTATTTTCTTTCTTTCTTTTTTTTTTTTCTATTTTTCGACAGATTTTGAAGTGTTTGCGAATTAGTTTTGCTGGGGCAGCAACAAAAATTTTGTTTCAGTGCTCAGGTGCGGTACAGACAAGTGCTGTTGTAATCGGTGCTGAGTGGAATACCTTACAATTATCGATATTTCCGGGTTATGATTTCGATTAGATTGGGAAAACTACGTAATATGTGTATTACGTATAAAACATGAGTTTTCAACATTATCTTATTATCGTAACTATCTCTCAGTATTCATATAATAATCACGTCTATGTTTAAATTGTCACAAACATTGTTGACATATTCCCGACTGTTAATTTAACTTTGAAATGAAACTACTTTTACGGAATGTTGTTGTTAACAACTTTATTCCCAGAAGTTTGAAGCACTGAAACGCTTAAAGTTTGTAATTGTACATCGTTGAGTTGATTATTTTAATAACAAAAATCCTGAAGTCAGTGACATTGGTGTGGATACAGCCCACGAAGGTTAGATAGAATATTAAATATAGCGAGAAACTGAAGACACAACACAAATAGAACTGAACAGAACATGACTGATGGCTAGATGTCAATCATAAAGTCGTCGTTAATCTAAACGTCTTCGAAATCCTAGACCTTGACTAAAACTGTAGAGAGAAAAGAACTCAAACACTATTTAACTAAAGACGACCAAAAATAAACATTCATTTGATTGTTTTTAATGACAGCATATTCGTTTTGACCCATTAAATGAATGCTCGAATCTTTGATCAATCTCGAATCTAAATCGGTTATGCTCTATCTTCAAGGCCATCGTGGGCATAATAATAATGATCTTGCTGCCCGCGCCTTCACTCGCATGGACCCTAATTATTTTTCTAAAATTAAAGTAAGTTACTCCTTATAACACCAGCTACCTGCCAGTTCAAGTCAGGTCAACATCAGTCCAGCCGTTTTGGAGATTTTCCGGAACAAACAAACAGACAATTTTTTTTAAATAAATTACCGTACATACTTTCATAATTATGCATTTAGTAAAAAGCTGTTATTTTGACAAACAGACACTTCAATTTTAATGTATATTTATAGATAACTAGCTGACCCGGCAAACGTTGTTTTGCCGTATACATTATTTATGTTTAGGGGTGGACCACCCTTATCACTTAGGGGTATGAAAAATAGATTACGACCGATTTTTAGACCTATCGAATATACATATAAAATTTCATAAAAATCGATCAAGCCGTTTCGGAGGAGTATGGCAACTAACAATGTGACACGAGAATTTTATATATAAGACTAGCTGACCGAACAGACGTTGTCCTGTTTCCTATAACTCGATCGCAGCGCCACCTACCGGGTCCAATTGTGAATCTAAACCACCCAGGGACTCATTCAAACACACACCAAAAATTTCATCAAAATCGGTTCAGCCGTTTAGGAGGAGTTCAGTGACATACACACTCACAGAAGAATTATATATATAAAGAAGATATAGATATAAACTATGGTAAAGCTTACCTTGGCACACAAATAGAGTGATAGATCCCGTAGTTCCGTAACACATGAATGAACTCCGGGAGCGTCCGACAGGCCCCCATGATACTAAACGCTGCTAGTGAACAATTCCATATCATTAACGTTCGTCGTAATTCGAATCTGAGGACAAGAGAAAATTAAATTAGTTAAAATATTAGTAGGAATTGAAAATCTGGAATAAGAAAGCTAGCTGAAGTCAATTTGGAGGTTCATATTAAGTATTAAGGCGAAAGCGTCAGGGCAAAATTTTCTTATGTTTTTTTGCAAGTTGCAGATCAGTATCAGTTTATATGTGTCGCGAATCATATTTAATTTATTTCATTCATTAATTTTTTTTACATGTTAAATTCATTTTTTTTTTTATAAAAATCATTAAAAACTTTTCAAAATATAAAAATAGTGGCCCATCGGCATCAGGAACAGGGTCCAAGCTGCCGGTGGTCAGGGCCCTAGAGAGAGGAGCCTCCTCACTATGCGTGCCGTGTCTAGGAGTACTGCTTTCTGAATCAAGCCCTTGACCCAGCCGCGCAATGAGAGCCTCCTGAGGTGTTGGTCGAGTCTATTAAGCCATTAGTTTATTATTATTATGTTTTTTTTTGCAGTGTCAAGATACAATCTGACATTGACCTGCAAATTGCAAAAAAACGTAAGAAAATTTGAATTTCGTGGGCTACCTTAGCGCATCTCCCATAACCAAAGGTCAGTATTGTACTCAGTATTGTAAGAATTGGGAAGATGATGAAGACTAAATCAATGTTGCATAAAAACTTCCCCGATTAACAAATTAATAAATACAAGGCTGATGAAAATAAAAAATATAGAATACAGGAAATGGATGACCGACCTTGAACTTGAATCAAGTTCAAATGGGTTCTTAGTTCTTATCTTACAGGCACTTAAGAAAGGTCAAGTCAAACATGAAGTTGCAGATTGCAACAATATTAATTGCTTTCTAATTATGACCAATTTGCAGCACAACGTAGAGTGCAAACTGCAAAGGTATAAACTATTTGATACTGATACTTTGATCTTTATTGTAATTGGTGGGTACTATTTTTCTACAATCATTTTAACAGTAGCATATAAGAGGTATCTTCTCTTTTTAACCGACAAGGAGGTTCTATGTTCGTAGCGTTAATTTTTATTTCTCCGTCAAATTGTGAATCGATTTTGAAATTTTTTTTTTTTTGAAAGGGTGTGCTCTCGACGAAATTTAATTAACCTTTGCTTTGATAGTTTTTGAGTTAGTTTCAATAATACGTATTTTTTTCCACTTAATATGTGGATGATATGATAAGTTCCTGTTACTGTTATTTACATAGCAGGTAGTGGTATTCGAATTTGTGTGGGGTAGGTACCACAACTAAAAAGTGAAAAATAAAAACTTTTTACAAAAAAAATGTAAGTACACTTAGTTACTTTTCACTTTGTAGTGTTTTTTTTTGGAAGTCGGTTGTTTCTTTTGTAAAAAGTTTTTGAGGAACACACTACTTACTGAAACAAATATTAAATTCTGTACTGAATTTGCATAATGAATTGATGAAGAGCATATACATAAGTAAACCATCATATAAGCAAAAAAGAGATCGCTTTTCTTTTTTTAATATAACAGCAAGCGTCACCTTAAAGCGCCAGCTTTTGATTTCAGATAAACAATCTTTGGATAACAAGCATTCTTATATCATTGATATACTTAAATGATATTAATATTCAAAACTGGCAAAAGGATCAGTTACATTTAAAATAAAATACATACTACACGTCATACTGATAATCGCAAATGCTGTAAAAGATTAGAAACACGTGCTGTCGTAAATGTGTCATTTGATTATGCCTGATAAACTGATAATAAAATGTATTTCATAAACCCGGACATTAAGAGGTTTATAATTATCTTATAGGTTACTGAATAATTTTGTAACCAAGCAATAACCTAACCTAACTTTAAAATCATAACATTTTGTCAACTTTAAAAAAAAGCGGCCAAGTGCGAGTCGTACTCGCCCATGAAGGGTTCCGTAGCAGCAAGTAACATTGAATGAAAGGTAAATTGCGGTTTACGATTTATGACGTATTAAAAAAACTTGCTAGATCTCGTTCAAACCAATTTTCGGTGGAAGTTTACATGGTAATGTATATCATATATTTTTTTTAGTTTTATCATTCTCTTATTTTAGAAGTTACAGGGGGGGGGACACACATTTTACCACTTTGGAAGTGTCTCTCGCGCAAACTATTCAGTTTAGAAAAAAATCGTATTAGAAACCTCAATGTTTTTGAAGACCTATTCAAAAATACCCCACACGTATGGAATTGATGAAATTTTTTTTTTTGTTTCAGTTCTATGTATGGGGAACTCCAAAATTATTTGTATTTTTTTATTTTTGTGTGAAAATCTTAATGCGGTTCACAGAATACATCTACTTACCAAGTTTCAACAGCATAGCTCTTATAGTTTCGGAAAAAAGTGGCTGTGACATACGGACGGACAGATAGACAGACAGACAGACAGACATGACGAAGGGTTCCGTTTTTTGCCATTTGGCAACGGAACCCTAAAAAGTTGACAATCTCTTGTTATTTACATAATTATGCAATAATGTACAAATAAGTAAACAAATTGTATGCTAGTATTAATGACTTGCTGTTTAATTTTGACAGAATTTACAATATTCGAGAGCTCAGAGTGACCAGCATAATGCAAATACATTTTACAATTTTCTTTTCTTTGTTCATTGTTTACTTTCTAAAGTATCGAAAAACGGTATAATCATCCTTGTTATTGTATATTTGTTTTTCATACGTTTTCACGGCACTATAATCATATTAATGTTGATGATTTCTTGGCAGACGGGAAGCTTACTTGGTACCCTATCTTTTAAAAATAAAAAATGTATAAAATTTACAAACGAGTTATCACGAGTCAAATCTACTATAAAATAATATTTATTCGTGTTCACATTCACACACCCTCACTCTCACTCTCACTCATACACTCGCATCCCTGCGTGCGTGCTGCATGTTTAGCTTCTTTTTAAGCTATTGCATAGCTTTTATCGCGGGCTTTGAGCGTGGCGACCGAATCAAGAAATTCCGTAACATAACGAAAATAAAACCTAACACCCTCCACTCCGCCTACCAAGTAATGACGGTTCCCATGACAACGTGATGTTGTCATGGGAAACGTGATGTTGTCATGGAGGTTACAAATGCTATGCAATAGCTTTACCGCGGCAGTCCCCGAGTGCCACACGTTTTTTTAAAATTATTATTTCGTAGTTAGTACCTACATTTGTATAAGACAAGTAAATGATACTTATATTCAAGATATGGAAGAGCAGAGTCTCCTAACACAGGCTTATTTGCTTAAAAGGAGGCTCCAATCAATAGTTGTTAAGGTTTACTTGTTAAAATAATAAACTAATTTTAATTTTCAAATAAAAGAAGTCATAAGGGCCACTGTAACAGACAGCCCAGACGGGACATAATTGCTAGAATTCAGCCTTTGCGGCTTTGTTGCCGTCAAACTACAAAGGAGCTTCGGAAACACTGCAGACATAATAATATAATAACGATGGCTTTGTCGGCCCAACAATGAACAACCTAATTTAATTTTACAGGACAGTCAGTTGACATGGTTTATAGAACCTAAAAGTTTTATTATACACTGAAAGATTGAATAAATTGTTGATTTTTTTTAAGTGAAAACTTCTTTAGGCGCGTTAGGCATTTTTGAGATAGGACTAAACCATTGATTTCGCGACACCATGACGACACCTCATTTTTAACCGACTTCCAAAAAGGAGGAGGTTATATGTTCGTCGCGTATGTTTGTTTTTTTTTTTTTTTTTTATGTATGTCCACCGATTTCTCCGTCAATTGTGGACCGATTTTGAAAATTCTTTTTTCTTTTGAAAGGGTGTGCTCTCGAATTGGTCCCATATAAATTTTATTAACTTTGCTTTGATAGTTTTTGAGTTAGCTACAAAATACGTATTTTTTTCCCACTTGCTATGTAGATGATATGATAAGTTTCTGTCACTGGTAGCAGGTAGTGGTATTCGAATGTGTGTGGGGTAGGTACCACAACTAAAAAGTGAAAAATAAAAACTTTTTACAAAAAAAAAACAACCGACCTCCAAAAAAAACACTACAAAGTGAAAAATAACTTTAATTTCGGAAGTCGGTGGCAAAAAACGAAAATACAAAACACAAGACACCGACTTCCGAAATTAAAGTTATTTTTCACTTTGTAGTGTTTTTTTTGGAGGTCGGTTGTTTTTTTTTTGTAAACGCGATTGTGCTCTTTATTTATATTACATTACGGACCAATGTTCTATGCAAGTATTTTTACTTTAAAGGTTTTGTAAACGCGATTGTGCTCTTTATTTATATTACGTTACGGATCAATGTTCTATGCAAGAATTTTTACTTTAAAGGTTTCGGAAGTATTATTTTTTTGTAAATGCGATTGTGTTGTCTTTATTTTTCTTCCACCAAGGCGATCTTGTTCAAGTTTTCACTTGTGTCGGCACTCCCGGAGTGCCACCACTTTTTTTTGTTCAGTGCATCTTTTTCTTTCTATTTCATTAAGAAAAGGACAGAAGATAAATTTTAGTTTAGTCCTGTCAAATTAATCAGCGCCTGTCCATACAAGTTTAGACGTGATTAAATACTTGCCTACTAAAATTACGTCAATTTACGTCAAGCGCTGATTAATTTGACAGGACTAAACTAAAATTTATCTTCTGTCCTTTTCATAATGAAATAGAAAGAAAAAGATGCACTGAACTTAAATTTAGTTTAGTTTGTGAACAAGGGAATCGGCACCATTATCTCAGTAAACTAATTATAATTTTAAATGAAACACGCTACTGCACACAACTGGTTCGATTCGATAAGGTTGTTAATAGTTTGTTTATTTTTAATTGCAGCTGTGAAAAGTTCATTCCGAATGCATCGATCGCTTTCAGGGGAAACGGCCATGAATAAACTATGGCCACGGAAGTCAGTTTCTATTTTTGTTTACTTGACGCAGTCTAGTCTAGATCAGGGTTGTAACGGATGTCGTATAACGGATGAGGATGCGGATGAGGATATCGAGATACTCGGGTTTGAGGATGCGGATGAGCGTGCGGATGCAGATGTCGTATGAAAAATAGTCCTTGTTTTGACACCTGACACCACAATCATGCCACCACTGTCACATGAGGCCGGTCGTCTGTCACAGGACAGGGACACTGCGAATTCAGGCAATAGGAACGCGTCACTCACACTCTGGCCCGCACATTAGCTCGGAGCGATTAAAAAAAAACACTATTTGAGCGAACAACGTAGGTAAGGTCACATCCCCATAGAAATTATGAAGATGCGGATGAGGATGCGCAGCTTTTAAAATCAAAACTTGAGGAAGCGGATGTTGTGCGGATATCAGAATTTATGCGGATGCTCCGCAGTTGCGGATGCGGATACCCGTTACATCCCTGGTCTAGATTATTTTAGGAGTTCTGAACAATAGCCATTTTAAAAGCGTTTACACTAAACGTCACGACACTTGCCTTCTTGCCCAGAGAAATAGTTTTGTCCTTTGTATGGGATACATTTTTGGTTTTTTTTTTTTGTATTTTTGCTATCGATGATTGTACTATGATTGTTTTTTGATTGTTGTGTTTTTCTTTTCTTCTTAATTTTGTAATTTTGTGCCTACTGTGATCCTTTGTTGGTCGAAGCGAACGTAAAATTACATACAAGGTCATACGTCATACCTTATCGTCTCAAAGCTGAAACAATCATTTTTCTGTCGATCTTAATGTACAATATTTAACCTTGGCACTGACAAGATATTTCAGTTTCATTACGTCCGTCCCTGAAAAATTATAGTTACCTACGCAACTGCTTTTTTTTTCTCGCGATCCGATTGACAGGCCAGAGCCACAGACCGTAACATTTATTCACAAAACCGACTCCAATACACAGGGTGTTTGGAAGCCTAAGGGCGTGTTCGACACCATTTTGAGCCTTACATGCCTTAAACAAAGTAAATACATTTCTTTATTTTAAACTACAAACTTTTTTTATTAACCAAATTCCGTATTTTTTCAAATTTTAAGAGTTTTCTGCGCCCTCATCTGTCCAGAATTTTTTCAATAACACAGATGCTTGGAACTTGGTTTATTAGATTAGGTACACATCAGTCAAACCACAAAAATGAAAATAACATACCAACTTTAACTGGGGCACTGTTGGCAATTAACTGTCAGAAATAGGATTATTAAAACAATGCTGTTGAAAATAACAAACCTACTTTGTCTAAGACATGTATTACTCCAAATGGTCAAAATTGTGTTAACTATCACCCCCATAAAGCTTTGCACCCAGCTTCCAAACACTCTGTATACATACATATGTATATCACAGTATTTTTTTTTATCGTTATCATTACTGTATCAAAGTGGCTTGCTATTGTATTCTCAGTCTGCCTCGACCGTGTAAAATATGCTAAAACGTAACAATGGATTTCATATTGTGTATCTGGTTCTCGATAAGACTTTTTATACACAATTATTTTGTGATATATTGGCGCAAAATATTTCTTATTTAGTACTTAGAATACAAAAGTCGCTGGTTAGGAAAAAGCGAAATCAAACCTCACATTCACGCAGATGTTTTTCATGCAAAATGAATAGAAAATTACTGTAATTTTCTTTAATTTAATATATTATATTGTTATGTATGGAATACATTGTTATGGTAATATGGTGACACATGGCTCTGCATAACGAGGGACTTTAATGAGACGACACATTTGTGTTCAACGTCTATGCAGCTTTAAGAAAATGGTAGGCTCGTTAATTTTTAGTGACATAATTGTAATTTATTATACAGTCGTTTAATGTTGACCATTTTTAATACACTATACAATATATAAATGCCTACTATTGTGAAATTAATTAAATTAAAAATAGAAAAAATAAATAAAGAAGAAAAAATTATAATAATGGCGTTTCTTTATGTATTTTCTGTTTGTACATAAATAATAAAATAAATGAAGAAGTTGAAAATTCAATCTAGGAAAAATCAAAACTTGGCACGGCCTTAGTCGGCTCGGCGCCATCCAGTTAAAGAAAGACTACTATTTTTCGATATAATTTTCAGTTGGAGTTGATTTTGTTTTTTTTTTTCTCATTATTCAGCACTGAAAATGATACAAAAATTGTTGATCTGCATAATACAGGGTGGCAGGGACATCGACGCGAAAACTGAAACCATTGATTCAGTACATGATTCTAAACCCCCTTTTTTTTTTTTTTTTCTGGGTGGGAAATTATCAAATAACTTCTCCCGCTCTGGGTGGAGCGGGAGGGCGTGTCAGACTCCTACAGACTAAAACCAACCCGTGTTCCTTCGGTTGCCCTGTTGCCGGGGGCCACGATTTCCCTATCGGTTTTCTTCGAACCCCCGGCAGGCACTGGCCCTAGCGGACCCCGTCAATTCTGCTGACATCTCTTTGAGGCGCGCGTGGAACACAACGCGCCGTCGACCCGGGCTTGGTCCTTATCGGACGGTGAGCTACCCATTGCTCACCGTCCGCAAGCCCGCGCCTACGGTGGCCGGAAATCGGCTCGCGATTCCCGCCCCGGGCGTCTCCTCCTATTGCGGCGGTTTGGGGCGTGAGGGCGCGAAGTTTGCCTCTCCCTCACGCGTTCCGCCTCCTCCTTCGCGAGCATTACCGCTTCGCAGAAGGAGGTGACGGCCTGCCATTTCCTCTCGCTCCGTACCATGGCCTGAACCAGGGCCGGACGCGAGAGATCACCGCCGCCGATCGCCTCTACGAGGACACGGCGTTGCTCTGCCCAAGCTGGGCAGACCTCCACCGTATGCTCCACCGTGTCCTCAGGCCGATCCACACAATGATGAACTGTTTAGAAATACACCGTGGCCTATACAGGGTATCAGGGACATCGACGCGAAAACTGAAACCATGGATTCAGTACATGATTCTGAACCCCCCTGCGTTGAAATTTTTCGTCGGTTATTTTTTTTTTAAATCAGCTATTCCATACATTTTGACCGCGTAGGTATTGCACTTTTCTATGAAACAGCTGATTTTATTAAAAATAACCGACAAAAAATTTCAACGCAGGGGGGTTCAGAATCATGTACTGAATCCATGGTTTCAGTTTTCGCGTCGATGTCCCTGACACCCTGTATAGGCCACGGTGTGTTTCTAAACAGTTCTCAGTACCTACTAATGTATTTAATATTAAGGGTGTTCGTATCCAGGATAATTGCCACAGAAAACATTATCAACTTACAACATAAAAACAACATTTGGACCGAAAATATTATAATGACGGGCGTTCGTCTGGAAAAACCCGGTACGCATAAGGATAACGTACTTTTTGTGATGAAGAGGCAATGACTTCCGATGATCGCGATGACGTTAATGATGATTAGATTGTTTTGAAGGTTGCGAAAATAAACTTCTATTAATAGACGTTTTGTGATCTTGGCTTAAGAAACTTCTCAAGGACGAAGCCTATTCCATTAATCAATTCACTACTAGTTCACTGCTTCCTCAACCAACTATGTCAGTTGGAACTTGGAAACAGCATTGTAGAAACAGAGACATTTTTACTTAATGGACCTGCAGAAGTGCAGACCTACATTGTGTCGAAGATGGAGACGAGGAGACGCAGATGCAGCCCGATCGTGCTTAAAACTGACAAATGAGTAATAAACACAACTTCAAATCAAATCTCAAATTCTTTATTGCGTACCATAACGTATATAGTTGGTAGGGAAATAATTATATTATTCACAATTATGGGCCCTGACGGGCACAGCATAGATCAAGTAGGAGAGAGGAGGAAGAGCACTGGTCGTTTAATGTGACAAATTGTTTTATTAGTTAAGTAGTTAGTAAGTTATATATTTATTAATACAGAATTTAGTTTATGAATTAATTTTATTATTTTATAAATTATATACGTTTATTTATTTATTAATACAGAATTCAATTTATGAATTATACATAATTATTGTTTTATAAATTATATACGTTTATTTATTAGTAACATTATAATAACCATTTATTTTTTAAATTGTTTATTACGTAATTAAAATTTATCATCCCTAACAAGATACTAGAACTTTCCCGATAACAAGTCAATTAGTTGAAACCAATAAATCATAATAAGCCATCCTACAGTAAAACTCATTAAAACTAACTAATTAATAAAATCTAAAGTCAATATGTCAGATTGTACCTAATTCCGATTCTATGCTTATCAAGTAGTACAAATAATTACAGTAATTAATTGTACAAAGCGATTAGTATTGGGTAATGAACTATCTCTATGATTGATAACTTGACCGATGACAGTACAAATGTTGGGGTCATCGTTTTTGGATAACATACTTTAATAAACTGATAGTATTTTAATATTAATAGAGGAGGCCTATGTCCCGTCTTTCGGCTGAAATGATGACGATGATGATTTTAATATAATAAAAGGTTTATGGTACAATAGTCTTTACGAGTGGCTATATTGTACGTGCGATGCATCTTGGGCAGTCACCTTTACCATCATCTTGCTGATTGATTTATATTCTCAAATATTTCTTGCTGATACGAGATCAGAAAGAGACAGATGACAGGACAATCATCATCCTCAAACGCCAATTGAGATTAATACTATGTTCTTATCCTTGATTTGTACAACAATTTTTCCGGAAGCCAAACTCTGTTTTCATTTTTCATTGACAAGCTTACTTCTGTATTTATTATGGTAATTCGGAATACTGTAGTGGCACAAATAAATACAGATGGTGCACTCCGCAAAATCATTTAAATAAAAAGCGACTCTTGCTACGAGACAATAAAGTGCAATTTAAGTCGCACAGCGCTAATTACTTAGTTATATTCACCTAGAAGTTGCCTCTCTTTCTATCGCGTAACTCTTATCTTCTGACTACGTTATGCTCAATGAATTGGCCCGACAAGTCGAGCCCGCCGCGTACTTGTAACTTCATACCTAAAATGCGGAGTGAACCATCTGTAATTCATCTGTGGTAGTGATGATGGTGAATGTTGTTTTTATTACATATTTAAATTAACACAAAATCAGAAATCCGGAATGCGGAATTCAATTGTTGTTTTCAAGTGACAAACAACTTGTTTTGGAGCTACAGTACAAATCGTTAATTATTTCAGCCGAAAGACGTCCACTACTGGACATAGATCCCCCAAACATTGGCACTTCGACCGGTCCTAGGTGCTTCTCGCATCCAGTGGATTCCTGCGGCCTTCACCAGGTCATCGGTCCACCTTGTGGGAGGCCGTCCAACGCTACCTACATCTTCCGCTACATCTTCTTCATTGTTTACCACCTATTCCAGAATGATACAATGTACTTTATATAATTTATAGGTATGTATTTTGTATTATAACGTAAACAAACTAAACTCTAGGTCGTCGTTTTAACGAAAGTTATATTGATTGATGTTGTCCATTTCTGAGATTTGGCAAATCTTCAAATCTTTGCCGGTAGATTTCATGTATTAAAATAGTCTTGTAGAATTATCTAGTTCTGCATGAATGTTAATTGTTTGAACTATTTTTAGCCTTTAAGAATAATAACAAATTTTCCAAGTCAAATTACAAATGATTAAATACCATAGATAAAGAGTTTAATTGCAGTATTTTTCATGATATGGAAATAATTCTTTTGATTGCGCATAAAATGGAAATGCTTTAGTTTCTTTTAAACGCGGAACTGGAATATATTTCTGTGTCTAATTTTAGATAATGTAATAATTCAACTTTTACTATTAATTGTAGTTTCTAAACTAGGCACTAAAAGAGACAATAAACTTCTGTACTTACGGTAAATTTCGATCTCAAATGAGGTCAACTAAACAATTATCGGCATTCACAAAAATAAAGAAAGAACTGAAAAATTTCGACTTGCGTTTAACTGTTTTGCTTTCGTCAAATTTGCACGACCATTCGCATTGGCGAAAAAAGTGCAACAGTGTAAAACGAACGAGAGTTGTGCGCATTACTTTCACATTTCTATGCAGAATCGTGCAATGTCAGTTTACAACTTGAAAAATTGTACTCTAGCAGTGCAATGAGTAGTTGTGACAAGAATAGCCTGGATGATCGTACTTATTAATCTAGTTGTACCTAATTGATCACGGCGTAGATTTTACTTCGAATCGCAGTGACCTTGTATCTTACGTATGTTCGAGTACAAAAATATTTTTCCTTACTTTTATATGTACCTAATAATAACGTAAATATTACTTTATTTATCGTACACGTAGGTGTGAGTATGGCCTGAAATTATGAGCTGATAAATTAAGGAAAATCATTTCAAAATGTCCATGCTCTTTACCTTCAAGTGTCGTCGCCGAAAGCCATAAACTTTTGACAGCTATAATAATTAATAGTAATTATTCGTACCGGTAGCAACAAAAGTTAAAAATAAACTAATTGACGAATTAAAAGAAAGTGTAGTCAAGGCATGTCTGCAAATGATAAGTGATGACTGATCCAAAAATGGACAAGTGCACAAGGGACTGCGTCCTTGGTAGGTTTCTTTTATGCTATTGCATAGCTTTTATCGCGGGCTTTGAGCTCGGCGACCGAATCAAGAAATTCCGTAACGTAACGAAAATAAAACCTAACACCCCCCACTCCGCCTACCATGTAATGACGGTTCAACAAGATCACGTTGTCATGGGAAACGTGATGTTGTCATGGGAACGTAATTTTTGTTTTATGTCATCACGTCATCATCCCAAGTGTAGCGTTGACAAATAGGAAGTATGGAGGTTACAAATACTATGCAATAGCTTTACCGCGGCAGTCCCCGAGTGCCACACTTTTTTTTTTTTTTTTGGGACGATATTCCTTACTGCACGTTATACTTTGCATACTTGGCGAATGAAAGCTAGACCGAATAAGGTGTAACGACGTGTCACGACACTTGGATAAGGAATTTGTAACCGGGTGTCTCACGACACCTCTCGACTTCTTTAAATGTGTATTTTATGTTTTAGGTACCTAGTACTCAAAACATTCATACAAACTTCAAGTAAGTACTAAGTAGACGTAAGTCAAAAGGTCAGCGGAGCTATTGTACTTGAACTTGCTAGTATTAAATTGTAATCAGTTACAAAACATGTCAAGAACGTTTGATAATAACAGTTCCCTATTGATAACTGTTGAGCGGTGACATATAAAATAATACGACAGCTAGTATGATAAATCGATGTGTAGGTAATATGCAAATCTTTTTATCTACGACCAAAAAATCTTTAGAAGTATTGTAACAGTTCTTTTTTAGGTTGCCTATTGTAGTAATTTATTTTAAAAACAAAGACTTTACTTAATGGTTTACATATTTTTTGTGTATTTATACAGTGTGAGTCTTCATAATGTGCACATATCGAAATGAGGAAATCTATGCTTAATTTTAACGACAGAAAAAATATTTAAAAAATCTAAATATTGTTTTTTATACTTTTTATGAAATTAAAAAAAAAATTGTAACAAAACTGTGTAACTTTTAAACTGAATCAGCTATCGCGATGAAACAAACTCCATAATGATTGAAAGTAAGTAGCCGTCCACATAAAATTAAAATTGAGAAAAAAACTACCCTCAATTGAAAATAAACATGTTTTTTTAGTAAAAATCTGTATTTTTTTCTTCAATTTTTAATTGTAAAATTTATAAATAAGATAATAATAAAAAGAGAGCAAAAAAAAATTTTTTTAAAAAAAATTTTTTTGTAATTTTTTTTTTTTTTTTTTAAACTAAAAAAAAAAATTACCATTTTTTCCGTCGATAAAATTAAGCATAGACTCCCTCATTTCGATATGTGCACATTATGAAGACTCACACTGTATATTAAAAGCAGGTTTTAAGTACCTAATTTTAGTTTTTAAATTGATATTGTAAGCTGTTAACCAACGAGCATGACTAATTTAAAGTTGTGAATCAGCAGTGTTTTAGACTATGGCAAGATAATGATCTTATCCGACATTACAATTTAATTTATTCACACGAAAAACAACGAAAATGCGTGAGACGTCATTGGCAATCACATTAAAAAAATTCGCATCAAAAAGCAGTCGCGCCAAAAATGATTACAAAAAATCCATTTCATTTTGAGGTTCAAGATCATCAGAAGGGTCGACATGAAACAGGTATTCACAAGCTTTCAAGGATCAAGTTTTAAAAACGCTCTTAACAGGTGTCTCTACCCTACTTCCTGATCTCCTTGTGACAAGGTTTTCTTGTAGTAGGAAAACTTCATAATTGCTCATAGTACATAATCATTTTAAGGAAAATTCTAGTTAAATGCATGTATATGTAATATTTATATAACAAACTGGTGTCTGCGTTTCTTGAATTTCATACAGCAAGTCACGCTTGTTTGTAATATTTTTTAAATAAAGTACATTCTCAAATTAATCCGTACATATTTACATAATGGGCTGATTAGAGAGGAGAGGAGCGGAGCTGTGCCTGTATTAACCAATAGAATCCAAATTCCGCTCCAAAGTTTAGATTCTATTGGTTAATATTACCAATAGAATCCAAACTCCGCTCCAAAGTTTAGATTCTATTGGTTAATATTACCAATAGAATCCAAACTCCGCTCCAAAGTTTAGATTCTATTGGTTAATATTACCAATAGAATCCAAACTCCGCTCCAAAGTTTAGATTCTATTGGTTAATATTACCAATAGAATCTAAACTCGGCTCCGCTTCTCGCTTCTCCGCTCCAGTGGACAGGCAGCCTAATGCCCCACTGATATTTAGAATTTTTCCTACAATCTCTTCATCCTCATGAGAATATAATTTTTTTATATCATTCATATTTCAAAGAGGACTGTATAAATCAGCCCATGACAGGCAGCCTTATGAGCAGGTGGCAATGGAGCCGAAAGTGAAATGACAAAATAATGCTCAGGTGCCAAACGACGTTTTTCAACACATTTGCGAGGAATACATAAATAAATTTTCATAGTTGCTCTTGTTATCTAGGTTGTGTTTGTGCATTTGTTATAGAATAAGTATAAGAATCCACCTCTACCCATCTATCTTTCCACTTCGTCATAGTTGCATGTTTTGTATTTATTATTTTATACTACATTGTAATTATATCTATTTTAGTGACATGTATTTTAGAACTATGTATTTAAGTGTATTCTCATATTGTATGTTTATATTTAAATTGGTGAATAGTTAAGTTTTTTATTTTATGTATTCTGTTATCTCTCCTACTCTTACACACGTTGTCTACATCTCTTTAACTACTTTCCTGTCGCAGGTATGCTGGAAAAGATTTCTTTAGAAATAAGCATCACCTTTGTACGTATTTTTCTGTTCCTTTCTTCTTGTCTGTTTAAATGTGTGTACATAAACTGTTAAATAAATAAATAATAAGAATCCAGTTTTTTTTCGAGATTGTTATAAGGTCTGCCCCCTCGAGCAATCGAGTTGTTAGCATAGCGTTACTGTAACAATAGGCAAAATTGTTGGTGACCCATTTCATTAAAACGTCTGACGGGCCTCTGCGAGTTGGCTTCGGCCCCTCGTACGCGTTCCAAAGGTCCAGGCCCCAGGGTCCCGAGAAAAGTCAAGATACGGTAAAACAATAAAAACACGGAAATTCTGGACTGTCCTTCATAATATTTAGTCTATCTTCGATAATATTTAATCTATAACACTATATTAGTCACGTTTCACGTATCTATTCGATGTTATTTGGCCGCTGTCAGTCATGAATCATGATTCATTACTGATATGCAAATGCATAGTAGACGAACAGTAGCAGCATTGTCACCACCAGCCACATCATGAAATCATAATATTTATTAACCGCGATTCTAGGTCAAAGTCATTCATGATTTATTTCAATGTAAATATTTCTTGAAAGTCAAGATCATACAAAGAAAAGATCATTATGAAGAAGAATAGGCAAGATTGCAAAAAAGTCCATCATGGTCATGGTCATATAGATCGGGTGATAGGTAGAACCGATACTTAGCTGTTGGAATCGGTAAACGGAGTAAACTACGTAGAGCGAAGCTACCAAATGGATAGATGAGAATATCCGAAGATCGAAGTCAATGGCGTTCAATGAGAGTTCTGCGTCCAACGAGGTAATTGCATAACACAAAAACGTGTGCGGTCGTGGGACCCCGTGACCCGTCAGAAACGAAGTTCTTTCTCATGTATGATTAAAAATAAAAACAAAATTTTTGCAGCCGCCATCTTGCATTTACATTTTGACCTCATATCGGCTTTAGCGTCCTCGAAAACTATGAAAACGACACCCATGACGAAAATATTTAAAACTTTCGCAGGCGCTATCTAGAATTTACATTTTGACCTCACTATCGGCTTTAGCACCCTCGAAAACTATGAAAACGACAACCATGTCGCAAGTATTAACACTTTTTAGCGTGACGATTTCTGAAAGTTTACAAGCCACGTTAAAGAACTTCGTTCCAATAACAATGGATTGCCATTGTTATTGGAACGAAGTTCTTTACATTGCATTGGCATAATATCGTGTCCTGTCGTCTGCACTAGCACTGATGGACACTAATGATGGCGCCGAACACGTATCCGATTTCAGGGCCGAGTCCATTTAGATTGCCATCGACACACTAAAACAAAGAATGGCAATGCAGTTCAACAACATTTTGACAGCTCAACAACAACCATTGCATTATTTACGTTGTCGAGTAGACGAATTCTTGAAGAAATGAAGCAATGGATCAGAAATTTAAAAAGTGGGTTACGCAATTGGGGTCCAGTTCTGGATCGCATAAGATTTCCAAAATCAGGTTCAAAGTTCTGCAGTGAATCAGCATAGCCGTTACATCATACACGTGAAAAGCGCCGACCTCCGTTATCGCAAAGATAGGCATTATCAAAGCATGATGCCAAGTGGTACGATACTGATAACGGCAATGTGCCATTACATACTGCGGGACGTTGATGCAATAAATGTTTATCTCGTTTTAATATGTAAAATCGATAAAATAATATTTATCGATTTTACATAATTATTATATTATTTAATGATGGCTGAGCTGGCTGTTCCGGTTTTAGCTCGATACCGAAAGTCATTTTTGTTAGGTTTTTATTGTAAAATCATGTTTCCGTCAAAGCTTGCGTGCATTTATGTTTCTGTGACAAGTAAAAGATAGATAAAACATGTATTTAGTGCACACAAAAGTCACACATAAACACAATTAAATGATAACAAATTACATGGATACATATATAAAAACAAGATACCAATATACAAAAAAGAAAAAACATACGTATAGAAATGGAGTGACATTATGACATACTTCGAAATAATCAAATATTTCAGGTGCGGTGTGCGTCTCAAGGTTGCACCAAATGGGAGTCCAACTCAGCATGTTTCAGGCAAATATACCTGACGCTGATATCTGTTGGATCCCTGCAGTGACATACGGACGTCGAGCAGACGAGATAAATTGGTGTTGTGATTGTGACAAAGTGTTATGCGTGGAGTGAAATTATGTAAGTACTTATAAGTACTCGCAATTTAAATTATGTAGCTATCTACAACAAAGTTTTGCATTAGGAAACGTTCTTGTTCGTTGATGTGTCGATTGTGTGTGAAAACGTTTTCTTTCGAATATGAACTTATAATTTTTCCTATATGTATACATTTTTTTGTACGTTTTGTTGATCTATT
Source organism: Agrochola lychnidis (assembly GCA_963680765.1). Classification (NCBI taxonomy): domain Eukaryota; kingdom Metazoa; phylum Arthropoda; class Insecta; order Lepidoptera; family Noctuidae; genus Agrochola; species Agrochola lychnidis. The sequence goes on from OY796852.1 coordinate 4,343,522, forward strand.
TATTTTGAGACATCCGTAAGCCCCTAAGACATCTCTAAAAAAACAAAAACAGTTTTTCCCCAAAAAATAACATATTTGAGGATTTTCTTTTTCGTTCAGTTTTTATAAGCTCTTGCTTTCAGCGGCAATGACTTTCATGAAAAACTTTTTTACCGTCGCTATATTCTTACTAGAAGTCGCAGCGCATTTTATTTTCCCCTTGGTTTCCCTCTGAAAGTTTAGTGTATAACTTTCTAATTAATAAAACAAAACCTACCCACAATTAAAAATGTAATGCACATGGATTAACTTTTTTAGGATAGTTGCAGAAAAGTCTTTAGACTGTCGTAAAGATTGCATATCTTTTGTTGCTATCTTATCTTTTCACTTTTGATAAATAAACATGGAAAGATTGTTTTACGTAAACTGACATGTAAAATATGCTCTATGAACAAAAAAATATTTTATTTAAAATAACATTATTATTTTGACAGATTTGTGTGTAAAGTTCAATAATATTTGAACTTCAGCACTATTAGCGGATACCGTTGAACTCGATAGCAAATATAACACCTTCGTAAAAATGGAAGAAAAGCAACTATTTATCCAAGCTACATACCAGTCGCAAATAAACCAACAATCGCTTTTTGTTGCAACTAACAGGGGAAGAACATAATAATTAACATAAAAAAATACATTCATCCTGTATTATAAATATCACGCCCGTATTCGACGAAGGGTTGGGCAGAGGTGTCCCTGTAGCAGGTACAACCACATTTCGCCAGTTATGTTTAAGTCCCATGTAATAGGGGGCGAGCCTATTGCCATCAACCGGGCACAAATCCAGACTCCAGGCAGCTACTGAGAATTCCAAAGACAAAGTCAAAGGAAAAACCCAATAACCCAGTATAATGTCAAATTAAAAATGTAACAGCCTCTATCTTCGCGAACGTTGCATGATATAAGATTACATTGTTCAGATATAGGTCATTCTATTTCTCGAAAGCCCGCTAACAAATACTTCTGCACTATTTAAATATTTAATTTGATTTATCCTCTCTAACAAAAAAGGTGGGTAAGTATTAAAAAGTCTAGATTACTTGAAACTCTTTCCTTTCACTTCCTGGTGTCTGTCAACAGTGTGATGAAATATGAAGTTTATCGCTATTACGTTAGGGTTCACATTTGTTTACAAACAAGAGCATCGCACGATGTGGCGTGTTCACCCGCATCCGTCATCAGGTTTGAGGCATATGTGTAAACAGTTACTTTAGATAACTGAGGATGTCATTATTTTTTAAGATAAACTTGAATCACTTTAGTAATGAATTTTTTCTACACTCAGAGGGGATTCAAGTGGCATACAAAACTGAAGTGGAGCTACAAGCAAAACTTAACTTAATTTACAAGTTTTTTTGGGTCACGTTTTCAGTGTCCTATTTTTTATTGGTCTACGCTTGGCGAGCCTTGGGCACAGCTATGTTAGTTGAGCAACAGTACTAGTATGGACAAGCGATGTTGGAACGTGGGGTGTAGGTTGATCTTCATATTAATATCTTAAGAAATACGGTTTTCACTGACTTTTGTATCTAATATTATATTTTTTTGTTTATTTTATTTGCTTTATTTTTTTTACTCCTCTATTGGGATTTATTTTGTGTCTGTGGTATCACAGCGGGCCCTATCAGAATACCAGCGCTGCGGTATTTATTTTTTCAAATATCGTAGCATTATGCTGAGATAGGAGCCTTTTTGGCCTCGAAAAAATTGTGTAAACAAAAAAGAAGACAAAAAGAAGACCCGTGTCTTCTTTTTGTTTAAACTTTTTTTTTTTATATTCTGTTCTGAAATTGCTATTGTTTTTATAATTTTCTTAGTTTTAATGTTGTATTTCCTGTGCGTGTCCCAAATAAAAAATCTTTCTAAAATTTTTCCATGTCCTAGTGACAAAAGCACGATCAGCTAGCTCACCGATCGTTAAGACTATTCCAGTTTTTCTTCCCTATAGATATTTAACTTGCAGGCTACCCATTAGACAGTCTGTAAACACAGTAAGAACTGTAAACATTCTTGAATACCCAATGTTTTTTTTTACTTTTATCAACCAAAGAGTGAACTTAGGTAACGTGATGTCCATCACGTAATGCGGGTCGGTATCACTGACATTCAGGGACCAAATTCCACTGAGTTGGACTTTGATCCGCGAAATCGTGAAAGTCAGTGATTGTTGGACTTTGGTCGTTAAATTGCTAAACAAGTCAATTCGTTTCACATGTTAATTTGTGGATAAAAATACAGATAGCAATATTACCTACTATGAAAACAGGTACATTGGCAGAAAAACACTAAGTAGTCCCTACCTACACTGTCATATAATTTTATGCACCTAACTGGCCACTTAGCCAACAAATTGGCTTTGCAACTATTTATTTCCGATGACATACCATAAACGATAAACAATTTATTCTATTACATGAGTACACTTTTACAGTTTATAGCCAGTCTTTATTATTAGCAGTCTATGGGTATTCCCCACTCTTGTATCTCGTTTTATAGAAACTGAGTAAAAGGAAAAATAATAAATTAAACAATAAATTGCTATTTTTAATTGGCGTTAAAAACTAACCGTAATTTTCTGGGAATTATCTTTTAATCAGCTGATGATTTTTTTCCTATTTGAAGAGCTATAAATATAACTACCATCTTTGTAATTATTTTTTGTATAAATTACTGTATGTGCAAACTGTTATCTCCAGTTAGTAGGTATTATTATTTTAACGGAATTGAAGTAACGGCACACACATTACATATTATCTACATTTTATGACATCCTGGATTATATATTTTTTATTAAACATTGTGATAATGATAAGTACTTAATATAAATTACGAACCGTTGACATTCAAATGTTTTGTGCGTTAAGTGTTTTTGGGAAGTAGCTCTTCAAATAAAATAAGTAAATAATTCCACAGGAATCTTCAGAACTATACTCCATTTGAAATAAGATTAGACATTTAACTAAACCTTTTTTACAGTCCGTTCAACCGATTTTGACTTCTATTGCGTTGGTGGCATGACAAATGGCAGCTGCAGTAAACAGTTGGTTTGTAACCACTTTTTTTGCTTTTAATGCCATCCTTATGCCTACGCAGTAGAAGTCAAAATCGGTTGAACGGACTGTAAAAAAGGTTTGTTTAAATGTCTAATCTTATTTCAAACGGAGTATAGTGATGCATGATCGGATACTTTACCGTTTCGATACAACATGAATACAGAACGAATACGACCGAATACATGCTTAGATCGATACAAAAGTACCGGTATCTGAACAAATGGATCGTATCTTGCCACATGTCATAAATTCATGGTCAGTCAGTTTAAAATATTATAGTTATTTATTAAATAAAATACTTTTATAGAATGTTTTTAGTAAGGCGTCGGCACGTGGTAACAAATGCGGCAAATAGTTATTATTATGAGTATATACTTTATCTAAGGTGGATAAATTTGTAATTTTTTGATATTCTCTTTCTGTTTATGTTAAATGTAAATAATATAGGTACATATTATTATGAAACCCAGGGGTGTCTTTTAAATGTAGTGCCTCTTACGGCGTTTTTCACCCACAGGTGCATGACAAAAGAATGCCTGGAATTTTGCTTAAACTCTTAGAGGGCTTTAAGGCGCAACTAGCCGATACTTTTTCCATACAAATTTCAGGGGGGTTTTACTCCACTGTTACACATTGTACATTCAAAGTAAAACATGAAATCGTTTTGTCTTATTATTAATTTTGTCTGTACAGAAGCAGAATAGTAAAAAAAAAGCAATTAAAAAGTTATGAGCCAACAAAGATTCGTTTTTCCTGCTAATTTTAACGCAACTTTGGGAGTAAATAAGTAATAAAAGAAGTATAAAATCTCCAAAACAACGCTCGTTCCGACAAAGCTCAATTGTCGAAAATTATAATAAACTTTATTCGTAATTGATTTATGCAGTAGTTTTTTCATAAAACTCCACCTTCCAAAGGACTTTTCGTAATTTTTTACGCGCTCGTTTTACTAAAATCGTTCTGAACGGTGTTTGTGTGCGTGCGAACTAGAGTTTGTGCATGTAGACCAGCGTCTAACTGCTCATCACTGATACTATCTCTGTCAGACACGATGCCAGGTGAGACAGCGTGCTTTTTGACCAAGCCCACCAATGAGTTCGAGCCCGCGACTAGTTCAACCTTAAGAAAGATACGATACGATTCGATATTTGGAGGATCGGATCGAAATCATTCGATATGATCTTAGAATCGTTTCAAATATTGCGATCCGGATCGATCCAAAGTATCGATACAAATGTAAGTATCGTGCATCCCTAGTCAGAACCCATGATCGTAATCTAAGTATTCACATATCATACAGATTAAACTGCGTATAAATCACTCACTGTACCGTGTTATCCCCTAAGGAGACAACCCTGTACTGTGTTATCCCCTAAGGAGATCAGACAACCCTTTCCTGACTCAAATATTTCATCCCAATCCTACAGGAGCGATTACCCAAAAAATTGTGCGAAAGCAATAAAAATAAATGCGAAATTTTCTCTCAAAAATGTCGCATATGTCGGCAAATGCGATCCATTACGGCAAAGGTCTGCAAATTGCTTTAAAGTGAAAATGCTGTGAAATACGGCGGTGGCATTTCACTTATAATACTTAGGTACGCAAATTACAAAGTTACTCGCCTTGATTTAACGGTTCTCGCCTTCGGGGTCGACGGCCGAAAATTAAGTGTAGCGGAAAAAAATCCAACAACGCATACAATAGTATTTAACGCTACGTTCAAGGTTTGAACGAACAACCCTATATAAAGGAGTATTTTTGGTATTTTATCTAATCTAACACGCAATGGCTGATCGTGACTTTGGCAGCAACGCACTTTTTATACAAAAAGTCTTTTGGGGAGATCATTGTTTTTATATGGCTATGGGTACTATAACAACGTGTAGACATCTCTGTTGAGCTTCCCCTACACATGTTCAACAAACGATAAAGGGAGAAAAGAGGGTCCCATAGGTACCGAAAACCTCGGGGTGCTGCTGCCCGACTGACCTATATTACCCAGTAACTTTTCAAATAAATAACATCACGAACCACAAAACATGAGGGTTCTCAACCAAGGATCCCAAACCGCAAGCATTCAGCTAAAAACAAGCATTAAAAACTCGAAAAATCAATAACAACACTTTAGAGAGTCAGCATTATTCGCAAGTTCAGTTGGTTAAACTTTTGGATACTGTTCAACGATCCTCCATTCGAAATAACACAAAAGCGGGTAGCCAGAAAATGGTTGCGGTTTCCCTCCCTCGACCTTGACGGTGTTTATCTCGATGTTTACAGCATCTGGAGTTTATTTCGATACAATGAACATCTTTATAGGATGAGGGGTTAGACTTCAGAATAAAAACGTCCCAAAAACGGATTTGGTATCAAAATCTGGCAAAGAGGATCAAGTATATGATCCATTTTATTCGAAATTTGAAATGTAAGAAATATTACGTAAGGTTTTTAGCAAAAGTATTCACAAGGCTTATGTAACTAAGTCGAGCGAGATAAAATACTTTATCTAAAAGAATAATAAAATAAAGATATGAGCCAGTTTCATATTCAAATTATTCTCTCACGTAACGAATGGACGTGACATCGTCAAATTTTCCTTTTTATTTATGCACAAAATAACTGGTAAACTTGGTATCTCTAGAACTAGTAAGCACGTCATCTGCCTAGCCTTTTCCCAACTATGTTGGAGTCGGCTTGCGACCTCCACAACCCAGTAACTGGGTAACACGATACCCATTGGTTATCGGACTGGTTGTCAGACTTTCGGGCTTCTGAGGACCCGTAACGACTGTCTAAGATCCACGAATGACAGCCGGGACCAACGGCTTAACGTGCTTTCCGAGACACGGAGGAGTCTCAGTTTGTAAAGATGGTCACCCATCCACGGACCAACCCTGGCAAGCGTAGCTTAACCTTTAGTCACGAGCATGTAATAAACATAAATCTAATATTTACAATGACGACGATGACGATGTTTATTCATGTCCCTGAATGAAAAACAAATATGGGTCAAGAAATCAAGATTCAATCTATCTCTTTCCATCTCATAGGAGGAAGCAGCACGCGTAGCATGACCGCCGTAGAAACGAGTTTTGTCGACGGAAGAATAGACAAAATGACAGATAAACAATCACAATCTGTCATTCTGTCTATTCTTCCGTCGACAAAACTCGTTTCTACGGTGGTCATGCTACGCGTGCATGACGAAAGCTTTTATAATAGCTTCATAGTTAATTGATGTAATAGTCGTTAGCGGAAAGGTTGTGAATGTCAATATCGTTGGACAAGCTAACCCTGAATTGGGGTTAGTAACCTTATTGACTCGGTAATCCGCCTTAGAGGTTTTAAGCCGATTAGTCTATTAATATCAAGTGTTTGTTTGTGTTTAGCGACTAGGGTAAAAGTCTATTTGAGACTTCTGTATTTAAGTTACTGGCTTATCTACTTCACAATGGTGCCGATTCCCGTGTTCACAAACTAAACTAAATTTAAGTTCAGTGCATCTTTTTCTTTCTATTTCATTAAGAAAAGGACAGAAGATAAATTTTAGTTAAGTCCTGTCAAATTAATCAGCGCTTGACGTAAATTGACGTAATTTTAGTAGGCAAGTTTTTAATCACGTCTAAAATTGTATGGAGTAGTGACAGGCGCTGATTAATTTGATAGGACTAAACTAAAATTTATCTTCTGTCCTTTTCTTAGTGAAATAGATAGAAAAAGATGCACTGAACTTAAATTTAGTTTAGTTTGTGAACAAGGGAATCGGCACCAGTGTCAGTCTTTATAATGTGCACATATCAAATGAATTTTATCGACGGAAAAAATATTTAAAAAATCTAAGTATTTTATATTTTTGATTGGATTTTTGACTTTTAAACTAAATGATCTATCGCGATGAAACAAACTCCATAATGATTAGAAGTAATTAGGTGTCCTTATAAAATTAAAATTGTGAAAAAAAACTACCCTCAATTGAAAATAAACATGTTTTTTTAGCAAAAATCTCTTTTTTTCATGAATTTTTACAATAATCGTAAAATTTCTAATAAGACGCCAAACGGAACAAAAAAAGGAAAAAAATAACGTGTGGCACTCGAGGACTGCTGCGGTAAAGCTATTGCATAGCATTTGTAACCTCCATACTTCCTATTTGTCAACGCTACACTTGGGATGATGACGTGATGACATAAAACAAAAATTACGTTCCCATGACAACATCACGTTGTCATGGGAACCGTCATTACATGGTAGGCGGAGTGGAGGGTGTTAGGTTTTATTTTCGTTACGTAATTTCTTGATTCGGTCGCCGCGCTCAAAGCCCGAGATAAAAGCTATGCAATAGCTTAAAAACCCGACCCCAGCATAGTTGGGAAAAGGCTAGGCAGATGATGAGCTTAAAAACAAACGAAAACTTTTTGTTTTTTTTCCGTCTATAAAATTAAGCTAGATTCCCCTCATTTCGATATGTGCACATTTTAAAGACTCATACTGTAGGAGAGAGCAGTGTTAAAATAACGTATCTTTTTGAAAGAAGTTCCTTTTCGCAAGCGCAGACCAAATAAAAAACGAAGACAGCGCTGTCAACAATGACGTGAGATAAAAATCATCGTAATTTTCAACGCGAATCTGGGTCACATTTATTTCAATTACTAGTTGCGCCCCGCGGGTTCATGTGTTAATCCAGGTTATAAACTATCTGTGTGCCAAATTTCATCCAAATCCGTTGAGCCGTTTGAGCGTGAAGAAGAGACAAACATACACACACACACACTCACAAACTTTCGCCTTTATAATATTAGTGTGATTGTACAAAATTAAGTACCTACATATTTTAAATTTCCTAAAAAGTCGAATACCTATTCGAGGCCCTTGAATTATGTAAACAATTTACATAAGACGTAAATGATTCGGCTAAAATTCTTTGCCTATTACAATAATGGGCAGTTCTCCAAAAACACTACCCAGTTAACGACATGAATAAAACATTTTAGGTTGTTAAAAACGTATCAGTTAATGTCTCTTCCACGTTTTTGTTTGGACGTATCAATTTAAATATCTGGAACATTTATAAAAAAAAACAAAATAAATAAATATGTATATAACTTACTATTTACTACCGGCGTGCGTGTATGACCATTTGTATGAACGTAAACGAGGCAAAAGGAGTAATGTAATGATCGTAGCAAGTAGCGTTCTATAGTTCTGCTTATCCCCATGGTAAGAAGACTGAGTTTATGTGTGTGTAAAACACATAAACTGCCATTTCAGAACGTAAAAAGATTGGTAATGGTATCTTTAGGAAAAAAAAGATACCTATTTTCCTTCAAGGTCACAAACGGAATCAAGAATAGCATGAAAGAAAAGCGTACAACCAAAAATAACCCCCAATCGATATTCGAACTAATTTCAACAACGACTACAGAGAGAGTAAACAAATTTCGCCGAACCCCAATGAACACGTAATTAAATAGTAAGACACGAACAATTAATAATACAGTATTTTTATCTCATGAAGCGACGCGCACTTTACTTCTGGTATCCCAAGTGTACAAACACGCTGTGAATGTGTGTGTAAGCGCAGGAGCTTATAGCACCGTCAAAGACACGGGCGATGTGTGTGTGACAGAGGGTGTGTGCGTGTGTGGGGGTGAGTCTGTGAGTGTTATGTACTGACGCTACTCGTCTTCCCGACAGTCACGGTGTGTGTGTACACTTGGTTACCACAAGTAAAGCGCGCATCACTACGTGAGATAAAGACGCTGTATCACGTGCAAGCTCGTCTACAATGCACACGAATTAACTCCTACTGTGAAATGACGTCACAATCCATGGAAAATGCTGCATTCAGCTTCAGAATAACTGAAAATTAACAAAAACGCTGGTCTCAACCTCAACGAACATTACATTAAATGCAAGTCATGAAAAATAGAGGCTGTCTAATAATAAATGACATGATATCCTGTATTTAAAAAAAGTTAAAACATTTAACATAAATGGACGTCTTTGACAAGACGTGAAAGGCTTTTTTAGCACGATCACAATAGGGCAGATCCTCTTGACTCAACTCCAGTTTCGTGCATGAATCCGTTGGCATTGTTTATTTCCAAACGCATTTTATTCACAAAAGATCGTGAGAACTGAAAAGTACTCTAAAGTATTCGAACCATTATCTAAATAGGAGTAAATGTGTACCGGCGCCGAAGCAATAAACGCGTTGTTTACATTGAACTTGTAATAGCGGGCAGACAGCCGGGACAATTGCTCCCGATCTTAAGTCAATGTTAGATCCACATGACGAAAACATCGGCCCGAGACAAGACGATCTTGTCCAAATGAAAACTATCAAAGTTTTCCAACATTCGGAAATAGATGTGTGGAATTTACAAAAGCAATTATCCTAACTCAACCAAATTATCCAATTAAAGCTCAATGGGGCCTTTCATCAGATTACGTCACCATTAAACTAGAGTCTCTCGTAAAGTTAGCGTAATCTACGTAATTGAACATTGAACGCACCGAGCTATGCCGCCGAAGCCTCAGGATTACACTGAAATAGACGACTTAAACCATGACCTACATGCTACCTTGTTTTATATTGATATCATAGAATCATAGGTGATAGACGTGACGATGCAAAATAAATATCTAGCAACTGACACTGACATATCGATTTATTGAGTGAAGTTTATGAAAATAAAATAACTCTGGAATACTTTCTTGAATAGAATGTTATTCAATATTCTCGCCGTCATAGTGACAGCCTCGGACCACATGTGATGTCATACTTATACAGTGTAAGTGAGACCAGTATTCACTGTGTTAAACTTTCACTAAATTGCTGACGAAGTAACACAAACGAAAGCGATACTTTAAAAGTATGAGCTAAAAATGAATACAACGTTGTATAAAATCATGAAAATGGGCAATATGAATGAGTGTAAAATGCAGTGTGGCTGTGAAAACGGTTTTATTCATGAAAGCGTGCCAAATTGAGTTACGTAACGTTGCAGATCAGATGCGGAGTTTCATTCATGAGATTCACCCTCTCGGGTCTGCCCACCCATCCCACCGGAGCCGTCGAACCCGCACGTCCCGGTCACCCACGCTCAACATAATATCGCGTTAGTAAACATATATAGAATTAGATAATCAAATTTACTTATTACGAAAACGAATATTTTGTTTTACGTAATCTCCGAAGCACGCTGCCAATCTAGACGTTAAGAAAGTTTATTCAGAGAACGTTTTGTTTTTTTTAGGATTTTAGACATTCTGGTCTTTGAAATGCAACGTCAAAAGTAAATGTGAGTTTGTATTTATATTTCTCATTTAAAAACAGTATGTGGTACTACGACTTCCTATGGTGGGTGATACGTAACAGCCAGCAGTAGATTTCCACTCACTAAATATGGGGTTTCCCATAATTACAAGGCTTGGTGGACCGATTGATGATCGCTCTATTATGAGGATACAGGTAGATCCTTATTAACCTGATCCATTAGTAGTCTCTTTCTAAACCATGCAACACGTTTGGACTTACTTTTTGCAGGGGACAACGAAATTACAATGTATATTTATGCATAAATTATTCGTACGTGTCGTGGTCGCTACCCATCGAAGCCTTTTAACAATGATCATTTAGAGAAAGTTATAAAAATGTGAGTAGGTACCTACGAATGGAATCGAAGTTGTACGTCAATCGATTAATCAATTACTAATGACGTAGATAAAAGTAGTTTTGCAAGTTAATGTTTTTTCATACCATCTTGAGTTCAGTTTTATTTAACTCTGTATTGACGTATTGAATATGCATACAGTATTAAGTATGTAGGTACCATTGTGTGTGCCACTGTGCAAATACAATTATATTTGCATTTTTAATACTGAAATGTGTAATATTTGTAGACACATACATGATTCGTGTTTACATACAGTACTAGAAAATCCCTTGAGTTTACCTTATTAAGTAAATGAAGGTTGGCAAAGGTGCCAATTATCTTGTTGATGCTGACTGGTATGTTTCCGAGATTCGAAGGTTAGGTCCCTTATTTCAATCTTCTGACGCAAGCCTTTTAGAAGAACTACTTATTATTTACGTATGATGTACTTTCAAACTGTTGAGATTTTTACTGACGTAAACAAAAAAAGTTGTGATGACTGACTTTATGAACTTGGCTAAGGCTTTTGAGACAGTCTCCATCCCATTACTGTTAAAAAAACTACAACATCTCGTTGTGAAGCATGCTCAGCTTGAACTTATACACTGAATACATCACAACAGTTTGCAGAGGCACGGTAGATGAATAGACTAGTCTCTATCTTCCTATTGCGTATGGGGTACTGCCAGGCAGCTTCCTTGGTCCCGTTATTTTTAACCTACAGTTATAATATAACCATTGTGAAGAGGGAAATTGCCAAGGTTACCCTTTATAGCATTATTCTCTAATTACAATGAAACTACGGAAGACACAGCTATGCAGACGTATTTCTATCTACCGATCATACTTGTGCACGAAACTAAAAGGTTACTGATAATAATTGACATAACAATAAACATTATAACCTTTCTGACTTTTTTATTTACTATTTCACCTTAATGTCAATGGTTCAGCTATAGATAATAAATATACGACAATTTGTCGCACATTATCCATGCGAGATAATTAACAGAAGGATAAGAGACAAAGGTTAAACCTTTATATCGGGAATTATATCAACTAGTTGTCGAGCCAGCACATTTACCTGATAACTATGTGATGGAAACATACTTGTTTACATACAGCTTTACTGTTCTCGAAGATTTCTTGTTTAGTAATTGATATTCATACAGAAGCTAGGAGATAGTGAACATGTTCAGTTGATACTGCCATCACTTAAAAGTCTATTAAGTGAATAACATTGAAATGCCTGTCCTCTGATATGACCGGTTGTTGTTATTTTGGTCAGCTAGAGTTATCATTATCATGACTTTGACAGCAAAACTGATCACGCTTTCAGAAATGTTTATCTATCCCTGTCCTTCACCTCCTAGTATCACGAGAAACGTTACTACCGAGAAAAGCTTATTCTGTGATTGTGATGATTTATCATATGGTAGTCAGCTGTCTAAATTGAGACATATCATTTCTTTTTAATCTGTACAGTCTCATTGGTAATTAGCATCATCATTCATGATAATTTTGTAAAGGTCAGATTTTGAAGAAGCCAGGTGCATTATCATGAAATCTCTGATTTCTTGTTAAGATTTCAATAACATGCTTACAACAGCTGGTGTTTTTTAATTAGTCATACTAATTGTTATGATCAATTGATTGTTTACTACTAGACTCATTATGACTTCATTGTGTATTCTAGTTTCTAGTAGTATTAAAATAGACAATGCTTTTGTTGAATGGTTTCTAGATCCAAGTTTATGACTAAGGAAAGAAGGTACTCCCTCTTGTTTGTAGGATAATAATTAATAGTAATTATCTACATTGTATTGTAATTGATAACCCCAACAGGAAAAAAGTTTGAAATATTGATTTAACTTTTTATTTAGATCTAGTTTTTGCTGCGAAAGTAACTTTGTCGGTTTGTTAAAATTTGGCACACATACCATGACCTGCATATAGACCATAGGATACTTTTCATCTAGTTAGTACGTTTTACCAACCTACTTGTAGACGAAACCACGGGCAAAATAATCAAAACGGTCAATTTATTAAAAACTGTCAAAATAGCTCATAATTTATTTATAAAACTGTTACCTTTATGACATTATCATAGCTCCATGATTTATGCATGAAAATTAAGGAATGTCAAAGTTTTGCATTAAAATAAGGTTACCTACGTGAATTTATTTACAACTTTTTGACTTTTGACCACTGATACAAATAAAGTAATTTAATTCAATTTCCTTTTCTTAACAATGCGAATAATTTTATGACTTAGATTTAATTAACTTGTTGCTTAATACTTTGCAAATGTAATAAATATTTATTACAATATATAATGTCCACAAAAGTTCACTCCTAAACATGTGAGTTCTTTTGTGATATTTAATAGGTGAAAAATATATAAATAAAAAGAGGCATCGCCCGCGAGGACACTAATAATTGTAAAAAAAGTTGCCCTAGTTACTCCTTATAACATCAGGTCTCTGCCAGTGAAAGTCTCGTTAAAATCGGTCCAGCCGTTTCGGAGATTAGCCGGAACAAATAGAGACAAAAACTAAAAAATAGTTTTTTTTTTTTACAAATTCCGCATTTAGTAAAAAGCTGTTATTTTGACATTACAAACAGACACTTAAATTTTATTTGTATGTATGTATATGTCCGAAAGTATCTCCCTCTGTCTGTTACTTTTTCACACATTAGGTGAAAAGGCAGGCAGGTTAGGTTAGACCATTAGAATATTTTTTTATACCAGTAATATATTCTCCTGGGATAATTCCTGAACTCCTCACGGGTGAAGCCGCAGGCAAAAACTAGTAATAAATAAATCAATTAAAGTTGGGAATATTTTTAAAGAAATCATGCATTTTAATTTTAAGTATTAAAAAAATGTTATGCATGATGTAGGGTACATAAAAACAGTATGAATTTGTAGGAAAAGCAACAGAAAGACTTGATTGTTTTAATTAATATTTAACTTAAGATTTTAATTACTTGAGATAAAACTTTAAATGATGAAGGTGTTAAGATTTTATGATGATTTTCTATCAAGATTAATCAAATCATAATTATTATAGCAATAAATATAATTTTAAGATTATATATGTTTTTGAATTGAATTATGAGATTTTCAATATTTTTATTTATCAATGTTATGTTATGTGTTGTGTTTATGTTGTTTGTATGTGTGTGTTGGGTTGTTAGGGGGTTTGTGGCTAAGTAATAACAGCCGCACGGGTCGATCGATCAGGTTAAGCTACGCTTGCCGCGGTTGGTCCGTGGATGGGTGACCATCTTTACATACCAAGACCCCTACGTGACTCGGAAAGCACGTTAAACTATTGGTCCCGGCTGTCATTCGTAGATCCTGGACAGTCGTTAAGGGTAGTTAGAAGCCCAAAAGTCTGAAAACTAGTCCTACCAAGGGGTATTGTGTTACCTAGTTACTAGGTTGTAGAGGTCAGAGAGGCAGTGACTCCATGTAAAATACTGGTATTCAGCTGCATCTGGTTAGACTGGAGGCTGACCCCAACATAGTTGAGAAAAGGCTAGACAGATGATGAATGTTAATGTTATCAATCTGTTTTTTTAATTATTATTTAGAATGCAATTTTTGTTATTATTATTGTTACAAATGAAGTAAATGTCTTTTTTTGGTTTTGTAATATTATGTAAAACCATAAATGGTGTATGTTTTGTTAGCCTAATTGTTGCACATAGAAACATATTATTCGGGAAAATATTTTTGATGTATTGTGTAAACAATTGTTGGCTAAGCTAAATAAATAAAATAAAAAGTTCTCAATGAATTAACTAAATTCAGATAACATTTAAATCTCCTATTTATTGTGTAAAAACAATAATGACTTGACATTATTAGTTTTTTAACAGATGATGTTATTACTATTAAATCGTGAGTGAGTATGTTTACAAAAATATCTAGTAGTACTCATGATAAATCTATCTCCAGGAAGTATTGGGTAGACCACAAACAAGTAAATGAGAGATCAATTATAACAACTTTGGAACAAACTTGTGAGCACTACACTCAAAAAGTTTTTTAAAAATTCACTGCTGATGTTATGTTATTCTAAATAATATTTTTAGCAATGTGTCAGCCATGGGCATGAATCATAACATATTTATTGATCATTGTGTAGGCCAAATGAATTTAAAAAAAACCAAACAAAGTATAAATTGATGTACTATCAAGTTCCTGAAAGAAAAAATATTTAATTTGTACTCATTTCAAAGGAATTATGGAATTATAACTTTGTTGCTCATTTGAGCAACAGCATGTTATTGAGATATTTCATAGCATTCAAAACATTCTAATTACGATAATGACTAAGCCCTGATAAGAAATGTAATGTAAAACAGCAGGCTGTAGAACAACTACACAAGACTGCATGTTCTCTTGTAACAGATTATGTTAGTTCCTGTATTACGTCAATTAATTTATATTAGTCGGCCACTAGAACAGTGAACTTGGGATAGAGGAAGCACATCATTACATACCTGGGTCGGTTCTGCATGTAGTATTGACCGCCGAAAATGAACGCCATGTACACCCCAACATAATAAAAAGCCACAGTCCAATTTTCGGTCATCCATTTCCGATAGTCGGAATGAATAAATTCGTTTTCGAATTCGAAAATGTACGAGTAATTCGGCGTTACATCGAACGCTGCCATCACCGGGGACTCCATTTTTCTAATAGTTCTGTCCGAATACCGGTCACGAGACACGGGCGCCCACAGTCCTTAAACTTTTATAATGTTTCACAGAGCATCACACGAGACTTTTAACCTAAAATTGAATAACAGGATACCGCTGTATCGTTATATCACAGATGACTAAAAATGTCAATATTTCGAAGGGGCGGCAAAGCGTGCTGCCTTTATGAAAATAATTTCGATAATGGTCACGGAATGTCCTCGGTTTTACTATTTATTCGCAGTGACGAGGCGTCGGCTCGAGCCCGAACTTCTTTGACTCGTCACAGCGGCAAGATGAAAAGATGAATGAACTCGTTTCACGCCACGCCGTTTGCTGTCGCCTTCATTTATTTTATGTTTGACAGTCGAACCCGCCCGCCGCACCACGCAGTGTTACCAGGTAATAATAAAGATAACGTACCAACGGTAGTAAAATGTTGTCCAATCTATACGTTATTACGTAGCGTTTTTTTTTTGTTGCAAATATGCTTATCGAAGAATATCAATAGTTTTTGCGTTCTGTCCGCCTGTGGAAACAGAAATATTTGGCTAGAAAGTTTTATTTTTCTTTAACAGTTTCACGAAAGGGTGATCAATGATTTTATTTCTGTAAGTAGTTTTGTTCGTTAACAAACCTACTTACTGAAATAAAGTACACGTCACTCATATTTTAAAAATTAGATGAGGTCAGTTCCTATCTGACTACTCTGAGAAGAAAGGCCGAAACAAAACAGAGGACACCGTCTCTTTTAATATCTAGACATAATCTTGGTCAGATCATGTGAAGACCATGTACACTGGTGTCTCAATGGTTTTTGAGGAAAAAACCACATAGATTAAGTGGACCTGTCCAGTCAGTGCACGCATTTGTCAGTAATCGTGCAGCTCAACTCAGAACATAAGGAGCTCAATGATTCGACGAACAATAAATAGAGAGACATTTGAATATGCCGCATAAGGTACTCTAACTGCCAGACCATCATTAAAACTAACAAAGAGAAAAAAACAATGACGTATAATATAGTCCTCACATTCACAATAATTACAACAATTTACTGAAATTAAATTAAATGAAATGAAATTGTTTACTACTCTACAAAGTAACTATCATAATTCATGTCATTATATACGAAATAAATAATTTTAACAACAAAAAAAAATTATAAAGGCTTAGTTCTTGAATGTGGCTAGGAAGCTTATTATAAAAAACTGGCCAAGAGCGTGTCAGACCACGCGCAGTGGAGAGTTCCGTAGTTGAGATGAACTTATCCCAAAGACAAACTTAACAATGTAGTTGAAAACATGTTCTCCCATACATTCCAACTGCAAATGTAAGTTTGTACGTACAATATTGGGAGATTCACCATGTTATTTTAAGACCATAGACTTCTTATAGATTTTCCTGTATACTATACGTTTAGAACTATTTTCTGTATTTTTTCAAAATTTAAGGCTATTTTCTTTAATGTCTCTATAATTAATTATTTTAAATGATAAAGAAAATATATTTGAGATCTTCACAACAAGCCCTTTCCTTTGATATATTATCACACAGTACAGTTAGCAAAACTTTTTTTTAAATTTTCCATTTCAGCCCCGAAAAGTGACCACCATATTCAAAATTCATTTATTTACGTTACGCGCCCGTATTTGGGTCATAGAAATTCATAGGTGTACCAAATTTCAACTAAATTGATCCAGTAGATTCGGAGCAAATTGGCTGTGACAGACGGACAGACAGACACCCAGCCAGACACACGAGTGAACCTATAAGGGTTCCGTTTTTTCTTTTGAGGTACGGAAGTCTAAAAAGTATACATTGTCATTTAAACGAGCCTAAGTCTAAACTACACACTACACTGCTTTATTTAGCTATTGTTTTATTTTATCAAAACTAGTTTTGATTTATGAATACCGATTTCTATGACAAGGTGAATTTAGTTGACTCTATATTTCAAGTTTTTTTTTTATTAAGTCTTATTAGGTTATCTAACCTGTCTATACTCTATCTATTATTTTAGTAGAATAAAGATGACAAAATAATGTACACAATTTTTTTTCAAACACGTTTTATTAATTTCGTACAATTTCCATTTTTTTTAAGACATGGTAACACTGTATTGCGATGCGTTCACAAAATAAAACAGAAACTATTTTGTCACAAGATTTTGTTTGTTTGTTTACAATTTGGAAAATATTATTAGATATCTAGGAAATTATTTATTTGAGGTCTGCTGGTACCCAATAAAGCATTTTACATGATAATATCCCAAGGAAAGGAAATAAATAATAAGCTAAAGCTGGCAACACAGTTTATCCCGCGTTTGTTCAAAAGTTTAGGATAACAATATTAGCCACAAAAATAAATAGATAACTAATTTAAAATATCAAATGACCAATCATTATGTTTTACCAACTACATTGTGAAAATTTAAACATATGAAATATGTTGCTGACCACCAGATCGCCAAACATCATCATATTCGTAAACCTTATGAACAGTTCTCTAAAAACAGGCAATTTAGTCTTAGACAAGTAATCTTTTTCCGAATTCACTACGGTCCTATTATAAAAGGTGTACATATAGAAAGCGGGGTCTTCTCCAATGTTTAGTACTTTGTGGAACATTCCTGACATGACCTGGATCTGGTTTCCTTTGATCAACTTAAACGACTGTCCTATTCGCTGCTTGTTCACCTCTGGTTCGAAGACAACTATTCCCTCTAGGACAGTTAGCGTGACATTTTGCAATTCAACTGGGATGTACTTTTCTTGATCGTAACCTGCGAACATGAAGTTATTAGTTGAAATGAATAGAATGGGTTTAATTGATAGTTATAGACGAGGATGAGACAGACGTACCGTAACAAATAAAGACAAAATATCAGGATGACCGATCCTCGGTTTCTTTTTTTAACGACGTTTTCTAAATATGAAACCTAGCTAGATCGATTTATCGCCTTGTATACTAAATTTCATGAAAATCGTTGGAGCGGTTTCCGAGATTCAATACAAAAATATGATCGTTTAAAGGTTTCAAATCGAAACAGATTGTGTTGCATTACGCAATTTACTGTACTGCTTTCGTCAGTCAAGACATGTATCGACATGCAGACCTAGATCCTTAACATCGGAGCTAAACTGGATGACTGAGTTGTCAAAGATTACAGGTAGCACAGTTAAGCCATTCAGCTTCCTCATACTGTGGGGGCTCCCAACAATGATAGCCTGACACTTGTAGGATTAACCGCCAACCCAAATCGATCAGACCAGTTTTTAACCACACCTAAATCCCGGTTTAGCTCCACAATCGCATCTTATCTAAATCTGTCGCCATAACAACAATGTAAACAGCATTGTTGTGTTTCGGCAGTTAGAAGTAAGATAGCCAGTTCTACTGTGGTTGAGGATTCCGGGTGAAACTCTCCACCTTCGGCCTGATCATAACTTACCATTACGTGAGATACAGGCCAAGAAACTCCGGGTGAGGTTAAA
This sequence comes from Agrochola lychnidis, assembly GCA_963680765.1. Classification (NCBI taxonomy): domain Eukaryota; kingdom Metazoa; phylum Arthropoda; class Insecta; order Lepidoptera; family Noctuidae; genus Agrochola; species Agrochola lychnidis. The sequence continues at coordinate 4,362,479 of OY796852.1, forward strand.
AACAAAACCATGAATTTAGATTACCTGTCGATTTTCTTATTCTATTGCCCAGCGCCGGATCTAGGGGGGGGGGCAAGCCGTGGCCCGTGCCCCGGGCGCCAACTTCAGGGGCCGACAAATTCAAGCGTAGCAGACAAGTGCACCACCCAGCACACCGCAACTTTGCAATAAATGAGACGCGCAGCTCATTTGTATCTTTCTATTTATTTTTCTTGTTTATAACAGTTTTGGCGCCCCTGTTGAATTGGCGTATTATCGATCGATTATTATATATACCTATAAATTTTAATTTCGCGGGGGCTAACTTAACGCATCCATGGGGATACGCTAAGTTAAAAGATTGGCGGGGGGCGGCAGACGGCAGTTTTTGCCCCACCTCAAAAAAAAACTAGATCCGGGACTGCTATTGCCCTACACTATGCTCCTCGCGCTGCTCATCGCTCTGCTCCTCGTGCTGCCGCGATGTTGCACTCTCTGCCCACACACTGCTCTGTTCGCACTACGTCCTTTGACTCGCGCCCAAAAACCGACAAAAGAGGGAGCAGTGGGCATGACGAGGAGCATGACGTGCGGCATGACGAGTAACGTTGCCACACTACGTCTCTGCCTACTTTCCTCTCTCCTTCTCATGCCTACGAATATATGACCATTTATGGCCAAATATAGCTACGCCTAAAATGTTATAGGAAGCACTAAAAGCCTGTCACTGAGTAAGTAAAGAAAATGTTTGAGTAGTAGGTGTTCGAACGTTATTACACAACCTACTTACAACTCGTAATTACAATTACTTAGGTACAGTCATACAGATACTCTTTAAAACATTGTACGTATTTAGGTACCTCAATAAATACTTTAAAGTATTACTTAATGGTTACACAACTGCATAATTTAGATAAGTAGATACCTACTTATTTTCTTTTCGAGGTTTCCAGACATTGGTTTGGATGCAATATTCAAAAATATTCATGAATTAAAGATTTAAAATTTTATGACTGAAACATTATAATTTTATGTCTGAAACATTATAATAATAACGTCAAGGTCTAGATTCTACTAGACCTTCACACACACTGCATTTGTTATAAGTACCTACAATGTTAGAGAATACTTTACCATTTTTTTAAAGTACAAACGTGTTAGTTGTGCTTAAAAGGTTCAGTCAAACACCCGCAAACGTGGTTTCTACGGCAAAATTGTGGTGTGGTTGTGATAAAATCACTTAGTGTGTTTGAACTATACATTCTAGGGTAACTCTTAATAGTTACAAATGATGAAAATATTATCTTGAATATTCTAAGAACATTTGAATTGCTTTTAATGTCAAATAACACTTAAAAAAAGCTATTTTTTTATACGGCTAGTAGACGGACTTTCCTTACTGTTTGAGGTAAGTCCGTCTAGTATTCATTTTACACCAGATTTGAAAGATAACATGATGGAAACATTTTCTTTCGTTAAAGTAATGAATGGCATTAAAATATATGTCTTACATATAAGGCTGCAATTAATTTAAATAGTTAAGTTTCTCATGAGGTAAGATATATTTGCGTGATGGGGCTGTAAACATTTTCGATAAAATAAATAAAAATATACATTCTGAAACATGATTTATTTTCTTACAAAAGGATACACACAAAAAAAAAAATCGACTGTAATGTGGATACCGTCGGGCAGTCTTTAATGTGCAATGTTTTGTATTGCCCTAAAACCTTTTAAATCGACCGACCCAAAGCAAAGAGGGAATAGGTACCATTTAGGCACAGGATGAAAAATTTACTTGAAAACAAATTAGAAGTTAAATATTTATACGCACCGTTTTTTGTAGAATGTAATTAGTAGGTGTGTTAACTGTGTTTACACAGTAAAATGTATTTCTGTGCCTTCAAGGTCATAGTTCAACTTACGTGCCGCGATGTGTAACACATTTTCGGGTCTCAATCGAAGTATAATCATAATTGAACCTACGCGGACAACCGGCATTTTAGTTCTACTTACGTGCCACGATCTGTAAGTTTCATTTATGTATCATGAAATGGGGTGGTAAGTTGTAGTCTGTAATAACCACAATAATAACATCTTCAAAGTTTCAAAAGTTCTAAATCATTTCTAGATAAAAAACAATCGACATCCAAACGCATCTCCATTATTTTTTATTAAGTATTTCGGCAAAAAAAAATTGGTTTTTCTCGGATAGTCACTGTACCCTACCTAATGTCAGCAACGTGCAACCTAAACCCCTGCATTTGGGGTGTATATAATTCGACCGTTTAAGAGACCTGCGAACACGGCTTGCAACTACAAATCGAGATGTTTGCAAAATTCAATTCCAAGCACGTTGCGTTAGTGTGAGTGCCTGTCGGAGCGATATACATATAATATAATTATAATATCTTTCTTTATTCAAAAAAGTTACAACATTGTTACAAACATTAAATACATTTACAACATACAGAAGAAGTGTCTTAAACATAGGTCCCCTGGCTCCCAAACTAGGTTTATACCTGTGACGTGGGAGTCAGTGTACCTCCATTATAAAAGTCGTTACGTATGTCGTTGGTTATTAAAAAAGCAGTGAAAAATAAAACAAAGGCACATTTTCTATAGATAAAGTACAAAAAAAATAACAATCATGAAATGTGCGGGGAGGTGTGTTGAGTGTGTGTGTGTTTGATGAGTGAGTGAGTGTGTGAGTTTGTTTGATGAGTGTGGTGTGTGTGTGTGTGTTTGTGTGTTGGGGTGTGTATGTGTGTGTGTTTGAGGAGTGTCGAACGTATGAATGGAGATGAGAAGTTTGTGTTGGACTATTGAGTTGAGAGAATAGAAGGTTTTCTATTTCGTCGTAGTTTTTTTCCATCAACCACGCTTTCACCTATTGTGGTATAGTAATCTTATTCCAGATGCATCGCCTTCACATATAATGATATAATTAATGTATACAAAATATTGTAAAACTTTTTAAAAGAGTAACGGTGGAGTTTCTTGCCCATTCTTCTCCATAAACTATCTTTTGGAAGGGTCGACTAGAATCAATTATATTTTTTGTTTTTGACGTTCAAAAGTGCCTTTTTGTGCCTAATTGAAATAAATTATTTGACTTTGACTTTTCACTGAGATTTTACATTTGTGTAAATTAAGTTTTTGTATCGCGAGCAGTTTATTGATCGCGTTATACAGTTTTTGACTCAGGTAAGAGAACTGGTGTTTGGCAAAGGTGGTATTATGTCTAACAGGTGGAAAAACAATATCAGCTCTACGTTTTTTGGTTATTTTTATTGGGACACGATGTTTTCTCAGTATACACTGAAGCACAAACAGTTTCCTGACTGAAAGCACTTCGCACTCCTTGTGAAGCTCCTCTGTAGGGTATCTGTAGGGCCTACAGTACATTACTTTGAGAACTGCCCTTTGCGCTCTCTCTAATTTAAGGAAGCAGGTCTTACAGGCTCCACCCCATGCTGGCAGGCAGTATGCAAGAAGTGTCTGACACAGAGACATGTAGACCAACCTGAGAGTATTTGTGTCAGCTGAAATGCGAAGTTTCTTAAAAATGTAAATAAGTTTCCGCGTTCTTGCTACCAAGTTGTCTACGTGAGTGTACCAGTTCAAATGTCTGTCTATCAGCACACCCAAGTACTTTATATTTGGAGTTATTGCTAGAGCAGGACACGTGAAAGTGGAAATTCTAGAGTGCTCTGAGCAGGTATGACCTTTAATAACAAGTGGTATGTTGGGCTGAGATTTTTTGCTTATGGAAAAGGTTACTATTTTAGTTTTTTCTGTATTTAATGTAAGAAGATGTTTCGCGAGCCAATTCATTACCATATCTAATTCCGCTTGAGCATGCTGTTCAGCTTCTTTCCAATCCTTGCCATATAAGAAGTGCTGTATCATCAGCGTAGGTAAACACGGAGCAATTAGTGAGGGCTAGAGAACACAGGTCATTAATATAGATGAGGCAGAGCGTTGGACCTAGAATGCTTCCTTGTGGGACACCGTAATCAATGCCTGCCTTATCACTCACCACTTCGCCAATCTTTACATGTTGGTATCTGTTTTTGAAGTAACTCGTAAAAATTTCCAGTGCAATACCGCGTACACCTATGCGCTCCAGTTTCGATAAGAGTATTGGGACAGGGACAGTGTCAAAAGCCTTAGATATGTCCAAAAATATTCCCAAACACTTCTGGCCACCATCCATATGTCTAGTTGCTTTTTCAGAGAAAGCCACAACCGCGTCTTCAGTAGAAATACCAGTTCTGAAACCGTATTGACTGTCTGAAAGAATATTATTTGCACGCAGATAGCCAAGCAAACGATCGTTGAGGATCTTCTCCAAAATTTTAGACATAGCTGGTAAAACGGAAATTGGTCTATAATTATTAACATTATCCCTGTCTTATTAACATTATCCCGGTCTATAATTATTAACATTATCCCTTATGTATTGGAAAAATGATGAATGAAAACTTAATATTTTTCGATTTTTTTTTCGATAATTTGTGACTTGATAATAAAAGCTATACTTCTGCACGAACAATGTTATAAATATTGTTGTTTATAATACAGAAAAAAGAATACGAAGACATGTCATTTACGCTGTAAAAATGTGCGAAATCAAATTCGTGTAAACTTCATTTTAGAAAAGTTTTTTGGAAAAAAGAAGATGTAGGAGCCTAGATAAACACTGTCTAAATCCGAATAACAACATAATATGGTGGAGATATGCCCAAATTGCAAATGATTTAGGTATTACGTTTGTATGGACAATTTATGCGACGCCGCGTTCTTAAGTGTAAAAGGCATTAGGGAGTTAGGTAAGGCATTTTTAAACTATCAATAATTATCTAGAAGCAAAGACACCTTGACGCTCCAATGTCCTTTACACCCTTTGAAAACTGAGAAGTCAAAATATAACGGTTTAAGAATACGCACATGCTACAAAAAAGGTTGACGATCCGTGGTTCGAGGCAAGGCATGTGACGGACTTACCTCGTGCGTCTTAGACGAACTTCCCAAATATTGCATTTTAAGGATAGATATTTACTACACTTAATATTTCAAAATTCTTAGCGTCATTGATCAATTCAGTAAAATAAATATATAGAAGAGCTATTTAACTACTCATATAACATACACTTTACGCTTCAATTTGTTGGATCGGTACATTTTTTCTTTTTCTCCGCGACATGTGACACTCGATATTCAAGTTCACAACACGGGTAGAAAAGGTTGTCAAATTTCTTCCATAGAACGACTTTTAACGACATCTATGACTCTAAATTCGAACTAGAACCACTATACTGTTTTACCGATCGAGAGATGCAGGCGGCATAGATGATCAAAAACCAGCGGTATGATGTGTAGACGGAGTTGCCTTGTGTACGGACTTCCCAACATTGACCTTACTTAACAGAAATAGTGGCAAATGCCAAAAATAATAAAGAGTTTAGATTTTTTGGAAATTGCAATACTTAATAAAAATACTTACATTATATTATAGCTTCTTATCACATTTGGTAGCAAGAAAATCGATTAATACCAATAGACTTTAATTTATGTCTGACACATTATAGCAAGCACCAGCAAGGCACATCTGAATCTCTCAAGAATCTATAGGAAGAGTCTTTAAAGAATTATCATGGACTTCGGCTGGTAACGATCGACTAACTGCTAGATATAAGCCTTCTCTCTCTCTTGCCAACGATTTTAATTGTGAACAAAGTAAGTACCTAGGTAGGTGTTGCTAACAGCTTCACCCAAAAAATACCAACCTGGAAAATCAGCAAAGAACACAACATCGCTGTGTTCACTCCAAGAATGTACTGCACTCCTTATTTCATCCAGATCCTTCCTCCAATTACCAGCCTCATCTAAGAGCGGCATCAGATAAGGAATCTCACAAAATGGCGACCACGATGCCTTGAGCATGTCCACTTTGGGATCAAACATTCTTTGGACGAACCTTCCATTCATCGAACACCAGATATCGACATAAATCGAGATATTACTGGCAATGACCTTCGGTGGATTATTCCATATTGCTTCCATCGATTTGTCAAGATTGTTTTTTAGACATTGCGTGTATTGCAGTACCATATCTCCATGCCTCGACCACCTGTCGTTAAGCGTGTAAATTTCTGGGTCGATGTACATCTCTTCGTTTCTCTCGTTGTCCACGACTTTGACGACTATAGAGCTGATGTCCCATGTATGGACCATCATGTCCCAAGAGTAGCCATAGAGGCCGTTTGTCCAGTTGTTGTAACCCTGGAACGGATTTTTTCGCATTAAGATTACTTGATCGACCTGAGAGCCTTTATTATTGGCGGGTTGAAGTATTTAACCCACTGTTTTAGCAAGATTTGCATAGGACCTTTAACTAGCCAAGCTAATAATGGTAATTTATCATAACCCCCCACTGAATATTCCATTCCCTCTTATATAAAACTAACAGTCAGCGAGAGCTTCTAGATTGCAGAACGAAGTTTATTAATAAACGGGCGACCGGCGATTCTAGGTCAAATATGAAAGGCTTTTTAATTTTTCAAGAGGACGCCCACGTTCTCCGCCTACGGATTATAGCTGTATGCAACTGAAATGCCCTCATTTTCTGTTCCTTTTTACCTACCTTTATGCCTTCAAAGTCAGTACGTATTCAATTTAAAATTCCGGATTGAGGTTTCCATTAGTATGGTAAGTAAGTTTCCTATCTACTTAACTATTTAGTTTCGAAACGTTTCTAATGACGTGTTTGAGTATTTCCAATGAATTGAAATCGATTATTGTTTTAAATGTTTTTATCCGACTACAGCAAAGCCAAAGGATGGTTATGTTTTTTTTTTACGTTCAGATACTTTGCAGTTGCGGTTAATAAAAAACGAATATGATATATTAAAGTATCTATCTACCTTTTCAAATATTCATTAATCAATTTACCTTTGTTATAAAATGTGAATACGGCAGGAAAGCTTGAATGAAAACGTATAAAATTATCAGGTACATTGTTACTTTCTTTCTATTGTCATGTTCAATTAAATTATCGTCAATAGTTTTAGGAGTTCCAGTTTCATTTATAACAATTTGTTCATCTATTTCAACAATTTTGTCCTCATCTTGATCAACTTCATCGTTTGTTTTAGCTATTTTGTGGTAAACTTCTGTTTTTTCTTCAAGTTTAGTATTTTCTTCCGACTTTTCAACCGTTTTTTTGTTAATATCTGTTTGTTCTTTTTCAGTTGCTACTACATTTTCATCAGCTTGCTCGATATTATCTTTGGAATCATTTGTTTGGCATTCGCAAACAGATTTATTTTTATATTCTTTAATTTTATTACAGAGAATTTGTTTCAATTTGGCAAAGTATTCTTTAGAGTACGATACGAGTGTTTTTGGCCAGTCAAAGGGGTAGAACAGAGGCATTGTTGCCAAACACACCCAAGGAAACATCCCTGAAAAAACAAACAACCACAATTGTAATAGGTATTGTCGTAGAAATTCTAATCTTACTACGTGCTCTAATTGGTGTTCTCATTAAACTGTTTTTATTTTGTTTGTTGAGAATCCTAAATTGGCCATTTTGTGACCGCATTCCAAAGATATAGATGAAAAAGTACATCGACATCCGTTCTTAAAAATTTCGGATCCATTAGCAACATACCGTGCATTGCTAGTTGACAATCAAAATGATATTTCCAAACATATATTCGCTATTTCAGGTAACTCACCTATTCGGAACAGCCTGCTGTTCATGAGATGGAACATGGCGCAGAACAGCATGGCCACAAGTCTGGTGGTGGACCACATCATCCACACGGCCACCGTCAGGTCGAAGAGGAACACGAACCAGTGCACCACCAGGTAGTCAGTCTGACGAACCGTCAGGAAGTATCTGTGAATGGAAACTTGATTGTTAAAACGTTTTCTTTTTTTTAAATATCCACAATGGGGAAGCTCTATACTGGTTTTATTTACACACACGTATTTACATTAGGTATTTAAAAACTATCAGACTTAAAATAATAATATGTACAAGTATATAAAAAGGGGGGGGGGGGAATAATCATAGGACATCAAAAAATTCGTCCGCATCGCTGTCAATAGGAAAAGCGTCCAAAAGGCTGGCAGCATTGCCACGTTGTATGGCAATGCTGATTCTTTGACCAAAGAATAAGCCAGCCCTCTGGTCACGTTAAGAGTCGACCAGCCGCTTGGCGATGTCTTGAAAAACTAGGTGGGCACTCGGACCCCATGGCCTTAGTGTTTCAACCCTAAGCTCTTGGAATGCATCTCACCTGATGGTAAGTGATGATCAGGCTGAAGGTGAAAGTGAGCTTCACCCGGAATCCTCATCCACAGAGGAACTGGCTATCTTACCTCTAACTGCCGAAACACAACAATGCTGTTAACATTGTTATTATGGCGAGTATGGTGACAGACTTAGATAAGATGGGCCAGAAGATGGATAGCTAGCCAGGTGGACTTAGAACAAGCCCTACCACCAACCAGTTGAGTCTATTGAATCTGCTGCGCGTTCAGTATGTATAAACATGTTAAGATTAAGCAATGGAACGACTACTTCAGCCGGTGTAGCAGGTATTAGGGATCTTCAGACTACCTAGCCACAACTAGGGAATTTTTATGTTAAAAAATCACAGGGAATTGGGAAAACATTTGATTTGCTAGCACTATTAAGTCTCTCATGTCAGCATAAGCTTAAACTAGTTCAGTAAGTAGTGTTGAACAGATTTCAGAAAGCAAAAAAATCTAAAATGGCGGTCGTCAACTCTAGGAGGCTCTCATCACTTACTTAAAAGGGTCAAACACCCAATGCTCGCTAAGATTCTGCACTGAATACCCAGTCAGCCACTCCGCAGTGCCTTTCTTCATGCCAGCCATGAAGTACAGGATAAAGAACTGGTACTTCAGTAGGAAGTAATTCCAGTACGGCACTGTAGACTTTTTCTTGCTAGAGTCGAAGTAAGTGTCCAGTGACCTGTGGATAGAGGCAGATTAAGGTTGAACTAGTCGCGGGCTCGAACTCATTGGTGGGCTTGGTCAAAAAGCACGCTGTGTCACCTGGCATCGTGTCCGACAGAGATAGTATCAGTGATGAGCAGTTAGACGCTGGTCTACATGCACAAACTCTAGTTCGCACGCACACAAACACCGTTCAGAACGATTTTAGTAAAACGAGCGCGTAAAAAATTTCGAAAAGTCCTTTGGAAGGTGGAGTTTTATGAAAAAACTACTGCATAAATCAATTACGAATAAAGTTTATTATAATCTTCGACAATTGAGCTTTGTCGGAACGACCTTTGTTTTGGAGATTTTATACTTCTTTTATTACTTATTTACTCTCAAAGTTGAGTTAAAATTAGCAGGAAAAACGAATCTTTGTTGGCTCATAACTTTTTAATTGCTTTTTTTTTACTATTCTGCTTCTGTACAGACAAAATTAATAATAAGACAAAACGATTTCATGTTTTACTTTGGATGTACAATGTGTAACAGTGGAGTAAAACCCCCCGAAATTTGTATGGAAAAAGTATCGGCTAGTTGCGCCTTAAGGGGACTATAGCTGACTTTTAATGATTTTATACTGAAGATGACGTCTAAAAGAGTAGTGTTAGTGATTTGGAAAAAATATATGTTAAATTAGAGCATTTTCTTAATATTTTAATATAGGCATATTTTTGATTATGTTTATATTACATAGTGAAATTAATTTGTAAATTTATGTCTAACGCGGATAAAAACTGAGAATAACGCAAAATTCATCAAGCGTATTTTCCTGAAAATTTCACCATTTTAAAGATAATTAAATTACGAATCTTTTAGTATACGCGTTTTATTAAAATACCTTTTGTTTTACGTGTAATAAATTAATAATGCGTCTAATTTGGGACAGCGCTCCTTGATGGGCGAGTCCTAATACTGGCTGGACGTACGACGCATTGCGTGAGCTAGGTACAGAACACGCAAGCTAACCATTCAAGGTCGCTGTCATATATCTGCGTCTTAAGAGTCTTCTTCAGATGGATCCGCAATGGTAACCCGCGAAATTCAGCTACAGCTTTCTAAATTAGATTTATTTCATATGAACTTTTTCATAAGTGATGTGTTCTTATGGAACAAATCTAATTTAGAGAGATGTAAGATTTTAATGATTGTAAAGTCGCAAATCATATTTTGATCAAGATTCAACCTGACCTGCAAATCGCAAAATACGTTAGAAAGTATGAATTTTGCGGGCTACTACTGCGGATCCACCTTAAAATATCGTCTTAGATAGAAAAATACAGAATTTTAGGTACGGAAACGCTCTAAGGAGTCTTTTTGTTTCCTTGTCATTAGCTCATTAGTGATTGTGTGTGGTCATTTATATAAAATAAGCCGATGATAGATCGGTATTAGTATTCTCTGATTCTCACGGTCACAGAAAATAGTTGCGTTTTTGTTTTTTTAACCTCGTCGGGGAAGCTGTTGGCCTGTATTTTACCTGCACGCATACCGAGACCACAACAGAAATGGGTTTTGTCGACGGAAGAATAGACAACATAACAGTTTAACAATCACAATCTGTCATTTTGTCTATTCTTCCGTCGACAAAACCCGTAGAAAACCCGTTTCTACGCGTGCAGAGAGTAAGTGATGATCAAGCCAAAGGTGAAAGTGAGCTTCACCCGGAATCCTCAAACACAGAGGTATCTTACCTCTAACTGCCGAAATACAACAATGTTGTTAATATTGTTGTTACAGCGACAGACTTAGATAAGATGGTGGTAGCTAGCCAGGCGGACTTAGAACAAGCCCTACTACCACCAACAAACCGAGCAGAATTTTTTTGCTCCCACTGGGAATTGAACCCGGGACCTCTGGGTTTGAGACCGGTGGTCTAATCACTAGACTAGACCACAGAGGCGGTTAGTGATTGTAAAATAGTAATGAGCTGCCACTGCGTTTCAGTATTTAGGTACCTATAAACGTAAAAAATAATTACGACAAATTTTAGGAAATAAAAAAAAATCTAACAACACTTTAGCTAGTGTTGTTACGATTTATTTGACGTCTGAAAGTTAAGAGACAAATCGAAATGTTTGCAAAATTCTATTCCAAGCACGTTGCGCTAGTGTGAGTGCCTGTCGGAGCGATATACACCTACAGTGAGCAATACTACCACGCACACATTGATAATTATTGCTTGATGCGATAGCACTACTAGCTTTCGAAAATTTATGATAAATTTAGATGTGTTCCGTAATACAAAAAATTATGAATGAAAACTTAATGTATTTCCATTTTTTTTTCGATAATTTGTAACTTGATAACATAAACTATGCTTCTGCGGAAACAATATTACAAATATTGTTGTTTATATTACAGAAAAAACAGTATGAAAACATGTCATTTACGCTGTAAAAATGTACGAAATGCAATTCGCTTACACTTCATTTAAAGGTAAGTTTTTGGAAATAAAAAGACGTAGGAGCCTAGATAAATACTGTCTCAATCCGAATATCAACATAATATGGTGGAAATATGCTCAAATTGCAAATGATTTATGTACTTGTATGGACAATTCATGCGTCGCCGCATTCCTAAACGATCTCACCAATAACAATCAGCTTGCGTACAGCTGAGCAGCAAAGCGACGAGTCCGAATAGATAGCTGTGGTTGTTCCAGAAGCTCTTCTCAATCAGGAATAAGTACCAGTAGCAGACGGTGAACACGGGTGCTGCTATGCGGAACTTGTAGCCCAGCATTATGCACAGCGCTCCTGGAAGATAATGCTGTATTTCACCTGCCTGATTTATTCTATGGTTTTACCGAGGTAGAAATAATTTTTGACTTATCTACGTATGTTGTCCCTCTCACAGAGAGGAGACCTGTGTTGCAGCAGTGGGAACACCAATTTTGATTATGCTTATGCTCTATTTCGAAACATTTTTTTGCTTTTAGATTGATTTTTGCCAAACTTACTTTTAGTGGATTGGTAATGAGCCCTATATAATTATAAGGTGTGGTGGAGGACAAGAGAAGAAAAGGCCCGAAGCATAGCTCGGTCGACGACACCTACGGCTACGGTCACTGCAGTTTTACACTCTTAGGAGGTACTGCAGTTTAACACTTTCGACCCATTTTTCATAGAACTCATACGCCACGCTGCCATAAATATTGCAAGTTGACTCCAGGACACCGGAATTACGTTTGCGCTAAAGTTAACCCTCGAGGAGTGTCGCCGGCATTAGGTTTGAAATCTTGTTAAAATATACAACTGATTTTATTTTCACAGTTTATAATGCTGAATTCGTTAAACCTGCATTAAAAAGAAACCTCCGCGACGGCTCCCGGCACTGAACGTGTTAAGGGACCTAGGTTAGTGGTAAGTGAGATCTAGTTGAAAGAAAGAAAATAGTTACATTTATTTAGCACAGACTAAAAGACACACAACAAAATAATATTCTGCAAAATAAAACAAAAAAGTAATATGCCTAGTTTAGCTAAAATATCAGACAGCGAGTGCCCGACGCTGGTTTTCAACTAGACTTGAAGTTATTGTTGTACCTACTTATTCTATTGAGTTCACACTTACCAACAAACAGTGCAGCATACACGAGCGCCATGTAAGGCATGCCAACAGACGTCAGAATCGGGATCAGCGGGAAGTGACATGTCTTCGGGTCTCCCCAGCGCTTCACCATGGAGGCACCGCCACGCTCGTCCGGGACGTCGAACAGCATTGCTAAACCTGGATCGCAGAGATAAAATCTTTTTGAACAATTAAGTACCTAGTACCCTAATTGCGTAACACACGATCAATCACAATCTGTTTAATTTTGACAGTTCAACTACATTCATTGCGTTATTTACGTTGTTGAGCAGATAAATTTATCGAACATATGAATCAATGGATTAGCAAAATTAAACAGATTGTGACTGATCTTGTGTTACGCAATTTAATTTAAGAACTCTTTTGTGAGTTTGAACAGTTTACAGAAGGTTTTATGAAATTGAATGTCAAAGTATTATTTTGTTAGAAGAATTAAAACTGGAAACTGAGGATTCAGACGAAAACAATGTTAGGAAGGAAAAGACATTTGTTTTCATAGTTATTTACACAGGGTGCGGGTCTTAGCTCTGCAAGAAATTAACGACATGTCCAAAATGACTTACCGAACAAAATCCTCGTAACAGCCAAACTTGACGAATCCTTCGGAGCGTGCATGTAATCCATTACTTTATTGAAAGTTGCATCTTTGATTTTGAACCCAAACTGCTGACTAAACTTATCATCTACCTTTTGACACACCGCTTGGATGGTCTCCTTTGTTTTCATATTTTTGATTGTGCCTGTAACGTTCTCGAACCTTACTATAAAATTAACATTAGATAGGGATAACTTTGCCGATTGAAGTCAAAAAGGAACTACCCGAAATGTATGGTTTTATGTGGCAGTGTTATGCTCGGGCCACACCAACGGGAGGAAACGCTGTTAATTATCACGATGGATGGACCTTAACTCGTCGGAATAAAGTCTATCATCGCGATAATTAACGGCGTTTCCCGTTGGTATGGCCCCAGCATTACAGGTACCTCTTTACTACTATATTACTATACAAGGACAATGTTTTGGAACGTGGCAATGCTGCCAGCCTTTTGGGCACTTTTCCTATTGACAGCGATGCGGACGAATTTTTTGATACCCTATGATTATTCCCCCCCTTTTTTATACTTGTACATATTATTATTTTAAGTCTGTTAGTTTTTCAATAATGTAAATACGTGTGTATAAATAAAAAGATTAATGTAAAAATAAAAATAAAACATTAGAAAGGTACTCCTAAATTAAACTTACAAAATCATGCTTGTGCTAGAAGTGGGTTAAATTTAACGTCACCGAGCAACAACAGGGGTCGAACTCACGACCTCTAGCTCGCCAGTTCATCCTTTGATCCCAAGGGCACAAAGCATGAACTCTTCTCCTATCTTGGTCATTCATATACATAGATATAACCATACTGAAGTTAAGCAGAACTCAAGTTATGTGCATCATGAGCATGTATGTATGTTCCAAGTTTTTTTGTTTTTCTGTAAATAGGATATCAGAATCACTTTTTCACGTCATATTAATAAAAAAACTTAAATTAGTTCGGCGTTTCCTATCTGACTACTCTGAGAAGAAAGCCCGAAACAAACTCAGAGGTATTTCTTAAAGTCCAGACATAATCTTGGTCAGGCCATATGAGGACCATGTAGATTAGTGTCTGAAATGGTTTTTTGAGGAAAGAACCACACGGATTTGAGTGGACTTGACCAGTCAGTGCAAGCATTTGTCAGTAATCGTGGAAATAAAATCAAGTCAGAACTTAAGGAGATCAACGACTCGACGAACAATACCAAAGAAAGGACATTTGGGTAGGTCGCATAAAGTACTTAAACTGCCAGACCATCACTAACTGAGAAAGAAAAAAAAAAGAATTAAAAAAATATCCACATAGTCCTCACATTTACAATAATTAATACATTAATATTTACAAAGTAATCACGTCAAGACTTCTTAATGTGGTATTTTTGGCACTTCACTATGAATAACGCATTACCGAACTGCGTAGATACATCGCAAGTATGTTTAATTTTGCACTTAAATGCTAAACTATTGAATTGATTAATAAAATGAATAACAATGGGTTTTTTTCACTTCCATATCATTCTTTTTCTAGAACTTCTTATACTAAATTAACTAAAACTAGATATATCTAATAAAATTAAAATGTAAATATTTTTTTTAACATAAACAAAATATGGAGTCGACAATTTCCTCCACTTCACTGTCGACTGGTACCCAAGAGACTGGCGGCATTGCCACGTTGTATGGCAATGCTTAGCCCCTAGCCAAGGCAAAGGCCAGTCCTTGGGTCACGGGAAGTGTCAACCAGCCATTTGGAGATTTCGTTGAACAAACCATGAGCACTCGGACCCCGCGGCCCGAGGGTTTCAACCCAAACGGCTCGAAAATATGATTACCAATAAGGTTATTATACTTTTGCCGCTTGAGAGTAGCGCCAGGCGCCAGCACAGCACGCAGAGCCAGGAAGATGGGATGGCGAGAGAGTATCGACCTTCCATGGAAATAAAGACATGCCGATTGGTCTCTTGCCGTCATCGTGTGCCCAAGCCTGATACCAAGCCGATCGGTTCTAATACAGCTAGAACGCCGACGGTGACAAAAGCTTATCGGATGATGTCATTAAAATGTTCTCGTGCGCTAAGCGACCCGCAGTTCGGCTGCAAGACAGACCGAGTCGGAGGCTGTTGACAACTTCGCCACAGTAACAGCGAGAACAACAAGAAAGAAGGAAGGAAGAAGCAGCGAGGCGGAAAGTAGTGTCATCGAACAAAGTACCTATGTTCGACGACGGTGGTGCCTGAAGACAAAAACCTGACTTCCACTTACCCACAGCACAGCCAGCAGGTGCGCACGCTCCGCAGTAGTAGCAGAAGTATCAAGTAAATTGTTCTGTACTAAATCCTGCAGAGCGATTCATCCCTTCGTGTTTGGGAAGATGGGATTGTCGGGTAGATTTGAATTCGGGCAAGCCAGTCTTCAGGCATCCATAGCCTCGATGAAGAACGGCCCATCAAAATTAATCAGTGTAGGTGTGGAGGCTAGGTTTTGTCTGATTAATTTCTCGGTGCCGTGGACCGAAGACATGAAAGCTGGTAAACGAAGCCTTCAATACGAATAGGAAGAGTAGCTTGTGCCCAAGCTCGGTCGTCTATGGCCACATTAAAAAATCAAAGTTTTAATTTACCTATTGTTGTTAATTTAAGGCGTTTATTATTTGGAACAATTTTAACGAGACGTCATTGAAATTTTATATTTTTTCCTCAATACAAACGGGAAAGGAATTCTCAAAGATTGGAGACCCAATGACGCTTATTTCAATAATTTTGATTTCTGGAGCTATTGAGTTTTTGGGAAGTGTCCGTTGTCTGTCAGTACTGTCCGATAAGTATAGTTCACATTACGATTGATTGAGATCAAGGCCAATGGAATGAAGTTCATTTTTAAGAATTGTAGGTTTTTAAAACAGTTTCTACATCGCCTACCAAGTTTCCATCATCAGGATACCAAACATATTTTGGAATTAAGCTATCGAATAATTGGATGAATGTCTAATGTTTTATTCACTACGGTTTTGAAGATTAAACTTAGTATCGTCATCTGACTAACCTTTTCCCAAATACTACTTTGCTGTTTTAAGTTAGGGTACCAGTATTTTACATAAAACAACTGCGTCTGACCTCCACAAGCCGTTCACTGGGTAAAACGATACCCGTCGGTAAGACTTGTTATCAGACTTCTTCTCTTTTGGGCTTCTGACTACCCGACTGCCAAAAATCTAGCTACCTACTTAAGTACAGCCGGGACTGGACCAAAGACTTCTAAAACTGAGTTGAAGAAGATCTACAATGACCGGAACCAAGGTTTTACTGAGATGAAGGTTGCTAGAGATTTATAGATGAAGAACCCTGCGCTTGCGCTGATGAACAAAGACACTTACCTAGACCAGTTTTCTTCGAAATAATCTCAACCACCGCGGAGAAAGCTTTCTCAACGAATTCCAAATCCCGACTGAAGACAAACAGTGGATCGCAAAATAAGTAGTTTACTGAACAATATTCTGAACACATACTCCAGTTATTTAATGAATTATGTCAAATTAATTATGAATACTTGAATAGAAATGACTTAAATGATGTGTGAACGTGTGGGTTCGATTATGTTAATTTGTTTAGAAATTTAACTTACCAGGTAAACAGGATACAGAGGCGGTAGCAGCGACTCGAGTGTTTTCTATTACTTTATTTATTACCAGTTGCTCTCCGTGGCTTAGTCGAAACAAACAGACATAGGTGCGGACAGACAACTTTTTTAAATATTTCTTTTGTTGTTAGGTACTACCGGTACTTTCATATGCATTTAGTAAAAAGCTGTTATTTTGACATTACATACAAACAGACACTCTAATTTTATTTATTTTTACCTATAGAAGATGGAGTGCCGAGAGTCGTCCAAGTTATGGTGTTTGCTAAACATTTCAAGTAGCGTACTTCCTACATATTATTCATACATAAAAGCACTGTCAGATTTGCAGCCCACCCATTTGTCTCAGAATTAGTGAAGCTCTGACCCGTGTGACAACCACGCAAAAGTTTTTAATTTGCCGGTAAAAATTGGATTTTGATTACATACCTATTAATTGAAATGTGTTTAGATTTTTTTTATATCTAGGTAGGTACAGCCCCGGATCTAGATTTTTTTGAGGCGAGGCAAAAACTGTCGTCTGCCGCCCCCGCCAATCTCTATTATGGGGATGCGCTAAGCTAGCCTCCGCGAAATTCAAATTTTCTCAATTTTTTTTTTTTTGTCAGCAACATATTAATCAAATTGTATCGATCGATAATGCGCCAATTCAACAGGGGCGCCAAAACTGTCGTAAAAAAGAAAAAAATAGAAAGATTATAAATGTGCTGCGCGTTTCATTTATTGCAAAGTTGCTGTGTGCTGGGTGGTGCACTTGTTTGCTACGCTTGAATTTGTCGCCCCCTGTAGTTGGCGCCCGGGGCACGGGCCCCGGCTTGCCCCCCACTAGATCCGGGGCTGGGTAGGTAACTAAGCGATTACCTAAAATGTCACATCGCATGTTCGTACAAAAAAATGCATAGTGGGTAGTAAAAAAGCTTGCGGGCAGCACAAGTTGGACCGGTCATTGTGGGCATGCTTGGGGGGCCCATACCTATCCAAGAGTTGAGGTCCAGTACGTACACATAATAGTCACCACTCGAGAACGCCTAGGCATCATCGGCCATCCTTTCAACGACTTACTACTGATACTAAACTTGTTAAGTTAACTAAGTTAGTTTTTAGAGGGTATACTTGTCAGTCATTCTTCCATACAAACGTAGTATGGTGATTACTCGTCTGTTTGACGGTGTACCGTGAAACCTGGCAACTTTGCCAAAGGTTGTTTAATTTGCCATATACCGGCTTACGAGGCAAAATAATTTGTTACGTCAAAACTGTATTTTTTTTAACGTTTGTAATACCCTTAAATCAAATTAGAATATTTGATTGGCAACATTTTATTGTATATTACAACCCAGCTCTCATAGAACTGTCATTTTTTGGCGGTTACTTTTTTCCCGCGCTAACTGTGAGTAACTTAGAGCTCCAAAACTTTAATGAAAATAAGTGGGATATACTTTGTGTAGATAAGTCAAACTTTAATACCATGTTCTTAATGATATTCTTTAATTAAAACCATGATAATTTACGTCTCTTTAACCAATTTAACCTAAGAAATCACTGTTGGCAAATATACCAACCCAATGCAAAGTTTTAGTAATGTCGACTTTGCCATATTTTTTTAGAGGCTAGAGCTGTCACAAAAAAGAAACTAAAATATAGTTATTTAGTTTTTTTCCTACTTACCTACCCCTAATTTTTCTGATGCAACCCTGACAGTTATTTCTATTTTATTTGAAAAAATCGAAACAAGGCGGGTGAATTTGCCACATTTTGGAAAATCAATTACCAGTGTAAAATATTATACAACTGTAGTATATTTTTACTGTGACCAAGCATGCGGTAATGATGACTGTGATTTTATATGGTAACTCTTTAAATTTTTTCCTAAATTTTGGGATGGCAATCTTACCACAAGTGATAGTTGACTTTGCCATAAAAGGTTTTTGGACTAAAATATCACTATAGAATGAGAAAACAATAGATATAAGATTGTGTGTCAATAATGCATAAAATTTACTACATATCTCACTGGTTGCTTTTTATAACATCATAGAAATTTTTTAAGAAAAACTTTTTCAAACTTTTTTACCCACCGTAAAGTGGCAAAGTTACCAGGTTTCACGGTACGATCAAAACTAAAAATTATGTCAATTTGCCATGTCTTTATCCAGCCCTGGGGGCCTACCACCAGCTCATAAAGCAGTATTATTTTAATATTACTTCAGTGTGGGAAAGAGATGAAGCTCTACAGGACGTATAGTTCCATCTCTTTCTCCCACTGAAGTAATATTAAAATAATACTGCTTTATGTGCTTTGTGAGCAGAATTGGGAAATAAGTATTGGTTTGGAAGTTATGAGCGTCGAAACTTACCATATTTCAACACAAATTTTAACGCATCTTTGGGCGTAGGTACCAACATAAATAACTTATAGGTATAGTATGAAAATGGCAAAATAGAAACCGTACAGGGATAGATAATTTATTGAAAAGTTCAAATCATTTTATTTTGAGTAGATAGATAAATTCAGTAATTTTTCCATAATATCTATACGCCCAAAGGTCTGTTCATGAAATTTTTCGTTTTAAATCATCGTCTATTTCACTAAATAAATGGTATGCGTAACCCCAGCAAAATGTTGCGGCTTAGAGAAATGAGAGTATTACAGATAATTAGTTCATAGTTAGTTGCAATTTGTTCAAGTCTAGCAAAATTTGTTCAAGTTGTATTTTCGACGATATTCGAGAAAAACTGATTTTGCTGGGGTAACGTTACCCCAGCAAAATGTTTTTCAAAAAAGGCATTTAGCCTGGAACCAAATACATGGAAAGATAGCTTTTGATGAGTTGTAAATGTATACCAATAGCAAAATTTGTTCATCTTATAGTTTTTGAGATATTCAAGATTTTGCTTGGGTAACGTTTTGGGATTTTCAAAATCTCGAAAACAGTTCATCGCAGAAGTTTGAAAAAAATACCAGTTATAGGCCTTAATTTGTTCAAATTTGTTCAAACATAAGTATTTCGATTCATCAACAAATATCGATGTAATTAATTGTTTTTAAGAATCAGAAAAAAACGATTTACTCGTAAACTGGTACATTTACAAACAAATAAAAGGCAGTTACATATACCTATCGTATACCCTTTTAAGGTGTACAAATCTGGATTAAAAAACTTTACGCGATATGAAGATATAAAGAGATTTCATCAAATTTCAAGCGGTGTTTCTATGGCGATCGAAAATACAGCTCCCTCTGAATACAAAACGATGGACAGTGAACAAATTTGTTCATTTTGTTATAAAACATCCCTGAAAGTTTCAGCTTTAAATCTTAGATGGAATAAAAGTTATTCAAAAAACAAGAAAGTGTCAGCATTTCTCTTGTAAACCGACTTAATTACGGAGGCTACGAAAAAGCGACCGTTTCATACTTGCGGGTGTCCTACTCAAATTAGCAGCTTAATAACCGATATTGAGTACAGTCGGGCAGAATAATATTCATTTAATTTGTAATTAGTATAGGTTATTTGTTGTGAAATTATAACATTAGCAATGTTCGACCAAATTTGTTTTTAGCGATTAGGTAACCAGAAATACAAGAAACATGGTTCAAACTATCTAATAAAGATTAAGCACACGTTACGTCGTCCAACACGAGATTATATTGGCATTTCTGTCTCGCATGTAGTGACAAGCGGGACACCAACGTAGGAAGTGATGTTGGTGTCCCTTTCTAACAACGTCGCGAACCACAGGCATTTTTCAACAAAGCAAACTATTTATAAAAACTTAAAAACCACTTAAAAATCTCTAATTACATAGGTAAAGACCATACTCGTATTGTTGAGGAACATTCTTCGAAGAAACAAATTGATTTGAAATTGTACTGAAAAGCATTTAACTAATATAATTATGTATGTTTGACTAGTGATAAAAGTAGGTACACTTCAACTTGTATTATAAGTAATTATATCGCATACGATTTTATAAAACATTTATTTGATTAAAAATTAATCATGCTCATCTATTTTTTTAACCACCGGCACCGACCACAATAATCCTTTTATATGCGACTGTACCACCTAAAAATGACTATTATACCATTTTTAGGGTTCCGTAGTAAACAAGGAACCCTTATAGTTTCGTCATGTCCGTCTGTCTGTGTCTGTCCGCGGTCTAGCTCTGAGACCCTTCGTACTAGAAAGCTGTAATTTGGCATAGGTATACATATTAATTACGCCGACAAAGTGGTAAAACAAAATTATGAAAAAAAATTTTTTTTTAGGGTACCTCTCATACACGTAAAGTGGTGATGTTTTTTTTTTGTTTTTTTTACCCATGGTGAGGGATATCATTGGAAAGGTCCTTCAAAAACATTGTGAGTAAGTGATAACCATTTTTGGATTCAGGGATCCGTTTGCGAAATATTAAGCTTTAAAGTGCTAATTTTTGTTAGAGTCAAGTGTCCCCCCCCCCCCTACCGGCTTAATGGTTGGTTTTGGGTGTGTGAAAAAAATCACAACAGTAGTTTATATAACGAAATTAAAAGGAAAACTATCACAGCTAAGTAGGCTCTACAAGTTAACAAGTAATAATCTACCAACTTAACTTTGCAGTTGCAAAAACATGTTTTACCATACATTCCGTATGGGGGAACATATTTTTCACCTCAAAGTTAAGTTTGTTTTTGGGATAAATTCATCCCAACTACGGAACCCTTCATTGTGCGTGGTCCGACACGCACTTGGCCGGTTTTTTTCAGATGATTACGCTCAAGTATGAAACGATCGCTTTTTCGTAGCCTCCGTAATTAAGTCGGTTTATAAGAGAATTACAAACACTTTCTTGTTTTTTGAATAACTTTTATTCCATCTAGGATTTAAAACTGAAACTTTCAGGGATGTTTTATAACAAAATGAACAAATTTTTTCACTATAGTCCATCGTTTTGTATTCAGAGGGAGCTGAATTTTCGATCGCCATAGAAACACCGCTTGAAATTTGATGAAATCTCTTTATATCTTCATATCGCGTAAAGTTTTTTAATCCAGATTTGTACACCTTAAAAGGGTATACGATAGGTATATGTAACTGCCTTTTATTTGTTTGTAAATGTACCAGTTTACGAGTAAATCGATTTTTTCTGATTCTTAAAAACAATTAATTACATCGATATTTGTTGATGAATCGAAATACTTATGTTTGAACAAATTTGAAGAAATTAAGGCCTATAACTAGTATTTTATTCAAACTTCTGCGATGAACAGTTTTCGAGATTTTTAGATTCCCAAAACGTTACCCCAGCAAAATCTTGAATATCTCAAAAACTATAAGATGAACAAATTTTGCTATTGGTATATATACATTTACAACTCATCAAAAGCTATCTTTTCATGTACTTGGTTCCAGGCTAAATGACTTTCTTGAAAAACATTTTGCTGGGATAACGTTACCCCAGCAAAATCAGTTTTTCTCGAATATCGTCGAAAATACAACTTGAACAAATTTTTCTGTACTTGAACAAATTGCAACTAACTATGAACTAATTATCTGTAATACTCTCATTTCTCTAAGCCGCAACATTTTGCTAGGGTTACGCATGCAAATAAATGTATACTTAAATAAAAAATTGATAAATAAATACATAATAAGTAAAACTAAATAAATAGGGAATCAACTTTACTAAATAGCATAAATATTAGCTAGGTACGACACCAACGAGTTCGAGCCGTCAACTAATGGAGCCTTAACCATAGACTAATATAATAAAATGCCGTAATTTCAGAGACAAGGGCCGCATTCCGACTTACGTCAAAAGTGATTATATCGCGAATCCGACCAAAGTCCAAAGTCACAATTATTACTTGAGAGAAGGAGAATTGAAAGATTGATTTTTGAACCTGGAATTCTTATTTATTGATGCTCACAATAATATTGGGATAATGAGGCAATAATATTGAAGAATATTCAGAAATTCGAGCAAAAATGTTCCAATTACGTAAATGTCTTATATATGGAAAGAAAAAGACAATTTAGTGACAGAAACGAACCGCTGCAAAACCGACTTCACGCAGTCTTGTCTGCCCTACCCCTAGAGTGTAATTTAAGCCCGCGTAGGCGCGCCCCGCGAGCTGAGGAGCAAGGTGGCTTGAAGGCCCACCGCCGCGATAGAGGCTGGCTGGCGAAGCCAGCGTGAAAGCGCCGCTGTCATCGCCGAACTGAAAATCTATTCTTCAATCAAGCTGTCAATTCTTTTTTATATGTCATAGTGTCATTTTTATAATTTCTATTTTATTTTAGATTCTAGTGTGTGTTATTTATAAGGAAAATCGTGTAAGTAGAATTTTTTATTTATGTTAATCAATGGCGACAGTAGTGATGCCATACGAAGCGCCAGTCAACCTGCCACATCGCTGGATGCCCTAGTGAGATGCCCTCATTGTCCCCAAGCACGCTTTTTTAAGGGTGAACGAGGCCTGAAGGTACATTTGGGTAAGAAACACAAACCCCACAATGTGCCTTCATCCTGCCCGTCAATACCCACTCCCCTAACACCCGATTTACCCATTCAACCCTTTTGGAAAACCCTTGCGAAATTAAAAACTTCAACTCCAGTTTTAAAGAGAGTTCCTCGTGGCGCGAGACCATCCGTGGCTTCAAGTTTAGCGCGGTGTTTGCGTCTCGCCGCCAGAGAGAACTCTCTCAGTGCTTGGGAGCAATTACTCACCTTCCCGTTTAGAATTCTACATGTGCAAAAAAATTTTGCAAATAAAAAAACCTTAACAGCACAAATCAAAGATAATTGTAACATTTCGGCCCAAAGTTTCGACCCTAAATTAACAGCGCACCCCCCCCAAAGAGGTTTATTGCACCATGTGGAGTCTAAACTAGGCGAGGGTGATATCAGAGGTGCAGCTAGGATCATTTTTAGCAGCGATGTGGTTGCGCCGTACTCTCCAGAGACACTTACAGCTCTGGAGAGCAAACACCCGGCTCCGGCAGATGACCTCTCCTTCCCGGACCCACCCGATCCGGAATCTAACTCTCTTAAAATTACAGCTCAACAAGTATGTGCGGCCGTGTGCTCCTTTCGAAGTGGCTCCGCCGGCGGCCTCGACGGCCTGACACCTCAACATCTGAAGGATTTATTGTGTTCAGGCGCCGGGGAGGCTGGTGAGTCCCTTTTGAAGGAGCTGACGGCCCTCATCAATCTCATGCTCTCCGGAAATGTGAACGAAGCCGTCATTGATATTTTGTATGGGGCAAACCTATGCGCTCTGCGCAAGAAGGATGGCGGCATTCGTCCCATTGCCGTAGGGTCCACCTACCGCCGTCTCGCAGCCAAAATTTGCTGTGCTTTCTACAATGAAACACTGGCCAGCAAATTTCAGCCCCTACAGCTGGGCTTCGGGTCTAAAGGGGGCTGTGAGGCTGCGGTACATGCCTTATCCACTTACCTCAATAGCGATAAAGGTGAGGTCATCCTCAAGGTTGACATAAAGAATGCCTTCAATTCCGTAAACAGGGATACCTTGTTGACAGAAGTTCAAAAAGAAATACCCAAAATTTACAGTTTTCTCTACCAATGTTACAGGCATCCCTCTAAATTACTTTATAAAGACAACCTTTTGGAATCAGCCGTCGGATGTCAACAGGGTGACCCTCTTGGGCCAGTAATTTTTAGTTTGGCAATAAATCCAATTATTCGACAACTAAATTCTAAATTCAACGTATGGTATTTGGATGACGGAACCCTAGGAGGTGATGTAGACACAGTTTTAAAAGATTTAACTTTTTTAAAAGAAAAATTCAGTTCCATTGGCCTCGAACTTAATCTTTCAAAATGTGAAATTTATCTTCCCCAGACGACTGACAGACAGACTACCATAGCGAAATTTAATACTATAGCACCAAATATCAAAATTACGGAAAGAAACTCTCTTCTCCTCCTAGGGTCCCCAATTTTTGATGAATCCTTTCCAACGTTCATTGAGGAGAAAATCCAAAATTTCAACGATGTCTCGGAAAGACTTTTCAAAATTAATATCCATTCGGCCTTCACACTCATTCGATACTGCTGTTTTGGACCAAAATTTACTTATAGCCTCCGTTCCTCCCACCTATGGAAGCATCCACAACTTTTAGAAAAAGTAGACCAAATTATTAGAAACACTTTAACTTCAATCCTAAATGTGGCCCTGGACGACCGAGCGTGGCAGCAAGCTACACTCCCCATTCGCCTGGGCGGTCTCGGCGTCCGCAAAATTTCAAGTATAAGTTTACCGGCGTTCCTCTCCTTGGTCCACAGTACCAATGAATTAACTAGGAACATTTTATCTTCCTCACTGGCCGATTTTGAGGTACCGTGCCTGACCGAAGCGTTGAACGCTTGGAAAATGGCTTGTCCCAATACGGATCTGCCCGACAACCCCTCTTCCCAGAGACGATGGGACGTGCCGCTCTGCAGTATTATACGGAACACCCTGTTAAACACGTCACCTAATACTGTTGAGCGCGCCCGTCTGCTGGCTGTGGGAGAATGGGAGTCAGGCTTGTGGCTTCAGGCGCTCCCGTCATCCACCATAGGCACTATGATGGATGACTCATCGTTTCGGCTCGCTACGTGTCTCCGCTTGGGTGCACCTTGTGTTGCTCCGCATCGGTGTCATTGCGGTGAAGCTGTCGACAGTCTCGGGCACCATGGCCTGTCCTGCTGCAGGAGCGCAGGTCGCATAGCACGGCACGCCAGCATCAACGACATTATTCGTCGAGCCCTTGCAACCGCCGGCGTACCAGCGGTATTAGAACCAAACGGCTTGGTACGTGACGATGGGAAGAGACCAGACGGGATGACGTTGTTGCCTTGGAAGATGGGTAGGCCTCTGGTGTGGGATGCAACCTGTGTCGACACCCTTGCGCCATCTCATGTTCCTAGCACAGCGGGCTGTGCTGGCGCCGCTGCTGCGGCTGCTGAGACCCTCAAGCGGCGCAAATACTGTAACCTTATTGGTAACTACAGTTTTGAGCCGTTTGGGGTCGAAACGCTCGGATCATGGGGCCCGAGTGCGCGTCTCCTGTTTAAGGAAATTTCTCGCCGACTGGTCGACACTTCACGTGACCAGAGGGCTGGCTCGTTCTTTGGCCAAAGAATTAGTATTGCCATTCAACGTGGCAATGCTGCCAGTCTTCTGGGCACGTTTCCGGATGACAGCGATGCGGACGAATACTTCGACGCCTAAGTGTCGTTTTGTTTTTATTATTTTTATTTATACAGATAGTTAGTTAGTCTTTTAATTTAGTACTTAATGTAAATAGTTAGATTATTTTTTTTTATCTTTATATGTTAATTAATGTTACTTAATAACCCTTTTATTTTGTGACTATTAAATTTGGTTGGATTCGCGATATTATCACTGTTAGCGTAAGTCGGAATGCGGCCTAATTTGATATTATATTTGTGATTGTTGTTTGTTTTTCAATTTGGATTTTGACATTTGCACCTGTCAAATTAGTCTCTGGGATTAAAAATCATCATTTTTCATTTTCAAATATCTTTATTTATCATCGTTACAAACAAAAATGCACTTAACCTAAGACACATTAACTCATTAAAATTACGACACTTTATGAGGCTAGCGATGCACCTTTCAAAGCTTTTAAAGGGATATTTTTTTTTATAATTGTTAACAACGTAAACATAACACACAATAATAATGGGCAACACGATGACATTTGCGCAAATTATTTAGTTAATTATAATTTACTGATTGCATGTAGGTAGACAAGAAAAAACATTTTAAAATAAATTAGCTGATCGCACGGTGTACGGTGTACTAGCAACTGTGGGACCAGTCAATGATCAGCGGACAGAGCCTCCCTGCCGCCCGCGCTCCGGCGTAACTGCTGCCGGGACCGGGGCGGCAGTTAGCCACTCAGGGGTCAAACCGCTGGTCGCTCGACCTCGGGTGGTGGGAACAAAAAGTAGTGATGCGGGAGGCGGTAAGTGCCGTATCTATCGATATATGGTAATTTGTCTAAGGTAGATGAACATAGATTAGATATTAGTGGGTTAGTAGTATTAATTTTGTTTTTATTATAAAATCTTGATGTTATTTTAATTACGTGATTAAATAATAAAGGAAGTTTAATTTTTTTATGTAATTTCTTAATGTTTGTTTTAAATTTGGTTTTGTAAGACATTTTTAATGCTTTATTTTGGACAACTTGCAGAAGTTGATGGTTAGAAATACATGTACTACTCCAGACGGGACAGGCGTAAGTTATACACGGACGGACAAGCGTAGTATAAATTCTTAGTTTAGTACTGCTACTTAATTTGCTTTTACGATTCATTAAAGGGTTTAAAGCACCAAGGGCTTGGGCGCCCTTCAAACGCAAGTCAGCAATATGTTTGGACCAATTAAGGCGACTATCCATTTTGATCCCAAGATAGCGCACAAAGGTTTTCCATGGCACTGTATGCCCTGCTATTTTTAAAGTTCTTGAGGGGGGTTGCCTAGCACGGGAGAAGAATATTGCTTCTGTCTTATCCTCATTTATTTTGAGTTTCCATTTCTTAAAGTAGTCTAGAAGCAAATCGATAGAATATTGTAGGCGACCTATGATCAAATCGGTATCATCTGAAGAGGTATAAGAGGCAGTATCGTCAGCAAAGCAAGCCAATTTGGTTCGAGGTTGAATGGGGATATCATTTAAGAACAGGAGAAATAAATAGGGTCCAACAATCGAGCCCTGGGGAACGCCAGCTGGGACATTTTGAGGTGATGAAGTGGTGTTTCCGATGTAAACCTGGAATTTGCGATCCGCAAGGTACGACTGAACGAGTTTGATGAGAAGCATAGGCACACCTAGAGTGAGCAACTTGTGTAGCAGGCCTTCGTGCCACACGGTATCAAATGCTTTTTCGATATCCAGCAAAAACATACCTGTGGACTGTTTGAGATTTAGGTGATGGGATATGTGCTCTGACACCCTGGCTAGCTGTTGGGTAGTTGAATGAGTGGCACGAAACCCAAACTGCTCTTGGATCAGAAGCTGCCCAGTGGCACGTAAAAGTCTTGTATAAATTACAGACTCAAAAAGTTTGCCAACAGAAGGTAGCAGACTTATGGGGCGGTAACTTATGGGTAAAGTGCTATCTTTTCCAGGTTTTTTAAGAGGTATTGTTTTAGCATTTTTCCAGTTGTTTGGGAAATAGCCCAGGCCAAAACAGCCATTGAAAATTTTAGTGACGTAGACTATAGCTTTCTGTGGCAAGTTCTTTAAAAGTAAGTTATGAATTCCATCATGACTTGCAGATTTACGGGATTTAAGCCTAGTCAAGATTTTACGAATCTCAAATGGCCTCACTGGCTTTATAAAATCAGAAGTGAGGTTATAACTATTAATGACAGACATAGAGTTCGATACCTTATCCTTGAGGTCGGAGTCACAGGGCCAGTTAGTAGTAAGGCTCATGTTGTCGCAAAAGGTATTTGCCAAAACGTTACATTGTTCAGCCGTGCCAACGGTCAAGGACCCATCCGAAAGTTTAAGGGGAGGAATGTTCGCGGATCTAGGCTTGAGAGATTTTGTCACACGCCAGATATCTTGACTGGGGTTATCGACTTTTGCCAGTTTAGCATTCCAAACATTATCGAGGTAATTTCGGATATTTGTGTTTATGTATGTTTGTAAAATGTTTATATTACTACGATTGAGCCTTCTAAGGTAACCACTGGGCAATTTCTGTTCAATACGACGCAAATAGTTTTTGTAGCGGATTAAATTTTTAACATACCGAGGAAGTTTGGTAGGGGTATTGCCAAACACAGCAGCCGTTGATGGTATGGAGGAGTCTCTAGCATCGATAATAGTTTGCTGCAAATGATCAATGGCATTATCAATATCTTTTTCGGTTTTAAACGTCCTAGAACTAAGCATAATATTTTTATTGAGGTGAGAACGATATTCAGTCCAATTGGCGCATTGATTAAAAATCAAACTATAGTCGAATCAGTTGTACTCCAGGAATTCTTTGAATTTGTCGTAAACTAATATTATAAAAAAGATTCGATTTTTTGTATGTTTGTTTGCTACGCTTTCACGCGAAAATGGCTGAACGGATTTGAATGAAATTTGGCATATGGGTACACCATGACTTGGAGAAGGACATAAGATACCTTTTTCCCGATATTCCCGCGGGATCTTGACTTATGCGGGTGAAACCGCCGGACGCAGCAAGTGTCAAATAAAACGACTACAATTTGCTGAAATATTTATTTCTCCATTACAATATTCGTTACAGGCTTCGGTTCCTAATAGACATTTATTATTGTCAATCATAATATTCATTACATATCGTCCATAATTTTCAACAAACAACTATGTTCTAGAACTAATTTTTCGTCAACAATTTATCTAAATAGGGACATACTTATACTTTTCGGTTGTTACCGAAAGGGCAAAGAAGCTAGTTTTTTGAGTATGTTCGGGCGAAGTGGAGTAAAGTTTGTCCACTCTGAAATGACGCGCTCCACATCCGCATTATACGCACACGGTAACGCGGTAATGGGGCGCGTCATTTCAGAGTGGACAGCTATAATTGACGCGAGTACAATACCTAAGCGTTGTTTGGAAAAAAATCTACTAATCATGTATATTCGAGGAAAGTTCCTTTTGATTGACGTCAATCCCACGTCTCAAAATGCGCTAACCAATTAACAGCATTCATATAAATCGTTAGGTACTAGTAGAGGATATGTACGGACGCTGTTCTTTTTGATACAAGGAAGTAAATGCAAAAGATTAATTTGGCAATATTACTGTATGGAATTAAGAAATATGGCTAACTAGTGCACTAAAATATTGATTTTGAAATGCAATAATTAATATCGTAACTCCGTATATTTAGTTATAGATGTAAAAAAAGTATTTGGAAACTTTCCAAATGCCTTTTTTAAACCTAAAGCGGTTATAACATCAAATTCAGTGTTATAATTGCAATTTATTATTAAAGTTCGCTAGGTAGCCACATTTCTTATTTCCATACAGTAATGTTGCCAAATTAATCAAAACAGCTAAATATTTGACATCTATTTGCGACATTGCCCACTTTCAGTTTAAACGCTCTTAAACCTGACTATTTACCAATCTAGACATGTTTCATATTTTTTTATCACAAACAATGATAATTAGTGATTCAAAATCTAAATAATATCGTCATGGTAATTAACTCTGCATAAACAAGTGTAGGCGATAAAATAAAAGTAAAAAATAAAAATAAAAATGTTTATTCCAATTAAAACCAAATTAACAAAGGAACATTAAATAATAATATTCATAAATAATTTTGTGAAACTTAAATGAGTTGATGAGAGTTTTAGACTTTACACAATTTTTTTTACATTAGAATGGTTAAACGTATACAATAATGAAACAAGTTTATTGCTAACAACACGTTCTTTAAATGTGAATAATAAAATATACATGAATGTCTCTTCAGGCGGACAGAATTGTGATATTTAGGTACATGTTTAGTGCAAAAGATGCAAGTACATTATAGTAAGTGCTTATTTTGTGAGCATAAACAAAAATCTATTAGAAAGGTGACAATTGTTCCGACAAAAAATTGTGATAATAAACTACATTAATATGTATATGTTTGTAATGAAGTAGGAACTAAATTCATAACTCTGAAGAGACTTTAAACTTATATCATTACGTAGGAACTTCTACACATACCAAGAGACATCTCGTTTATAAAATTAATCTCATCACTGTTACATACATCACAGTTCAAACTAAAGTATATTTTACAATAACACACGTATTTTATGTATAGACATCTATACATTTAGCTAAATACCATATTAACTGCGTAAAAGATTTTAATTTGTAGAAAGCGTGTGCAAGTTGTTTTTCAATAAATGCTCTAGAACAGTGGTTCCCAAAGTATGGGTTGCGACCTACTGGTGGGTCGCGAGCGAATATTGGGTGGGCCTTGAAAATATGATTTTAAGCTTTGATTAATATTAAAACCAAATACCTAAATAATTATGACCTATTAAACTCATGGCAATTAAAAATAACTAAAATCGAAGTTGATGTTAAAGTTATAATGAAAAAAATAGGAAACAAATACATCCTTCTCATTGAAATAGCACTCCTTGTAAAGTTTTTCGATTGTAACTGAATGTTTTTTTTTTCTTATTTGCAGTCCTTCATTCATTTAGTTAGGTATGCCACTATATTTCTCTATGACAGCCAAGAAGTGAGTCCAGAATTCGGAAGTTTTTGTAAGGTTGGTCGCGGTACAATCAACTTTGGGAACCACTGCTCTAGATTTTAACCAGTGCAATTTTTTTAGTTTAACCATAATTTCAAAGAATAAGATAGTGACCTGACAGAGGAGTTTAAAAAAAAACCCGTAGAAAAAAGGAAGTTTTGTAATTCTCGATTGTATTTTTCAGAGTTTTTTTTTTCTTTCCATGTAACCGTAATTCGGACTATTAAAAGATTTAAAAAATAAAATATAGCCAAATCGTTCTTAAGTGATGCGCTTATGGATGGTGCCATCCACGAAGACGCGCCCCACTCCGCGATTACTGTACTGTGAGCTGTACTTTAGTACGGAGCGGACTTCCCGGAGTTGAACACTAAGGTCGTGTTTGCTTAACCGGGCTTTCCTGTGGCTGCCGTAAGCTTCTACACTCAAAGCCTCCAGCCAGGGACAAAAACTATGCTAATTAAAACTAGGCGAGCGCTCGCTAAGGGCACCCCTTGTGGGGTACGAACCTCGGCTTAGGGCGTCGCTGGGGGGAGGACAGCAAGATGGGACGGATCTAATTTAGATCACCATGATTATTAATCGGGGAATCTGAAGCTACAGGTTCAGCTTAATATCTTTATTGCTTTATCATAATATGTACTTAGGTGGTAATTATATAATTTAGATCATAATGGACCCTGTAGGGCACAGCAAAAAGGGTAGGAGAGAGGAAGCCCTGTTTTAGGAGATCATTTAGTTGTTTTTGTGGGAACAAGTTTTACATATAATCAAAGTCAGGAGATCGAGAATAAGATTCTAATATTTCGCTTAGCTATTATTTAAAACAGCTAAAACAACGAACTTAGACATCTGCGAGTCTCTGCCCAAATATAATAAATGTTTATTTTAATAGTTTCTCTAAATCTTATATTCTCTTCTTTTTTTTTTTTCCTTCAAAAATTCGTTTCATTTTCCAAATTTTACCTTTTATTAATATTTTAACTTTGTTAGCTTAGTTTTTAAGTTTATTGTGCATGCTGTGGTCTCCTATAAGTGAAGGAGTACACCTACTTAATACCCGATGTTGCTCTTTAATTATGTGTCATGTATTGTGTACATCTTTTGTTGGAGATCCTAAATAAATAAATTTATCAACGCTGCCAACGCAACGCAACAACAATGCTTCAACGCATCCTGGCACCTCGTTGTCGAGCAAGGGTTGGGGGCGGGGGGGGGGGGGGGGGGGGGGCAGGGGGGCACGTCTTCGTGGATGACATTATCTATACTAACGAACAGCATATAGGTATATAGATTGCAATATAATTACTTCATGTATTAACTAACTACGAAACGGAACTATTGATAAAGATAATAATTTCTGTTATTTAGACCGTTAGTTACTCTTACAAGCGTCGTACAACAATAATAATATTTGACATAGAATACTGACTACACGTCGCATACAATCTAAAACAATAACATTAAAAACAGATATAATTTAACGAACAATGCATCGAAGTTCATATGACACGAGAGATCACTATTCGTTCACATTGATTATATTAATTAAATAATTTTATAATGATATCACATGTTTTACAATATGACGATGAACATAACCCCGCGTCCTATCCAAAAGCGATCTATGTCATATTCATGTAAAAGGGTGCGATGATATCGCATACTCGCATTAGTTTCAGTTAGGACGCAGCCTTATTATTTTGCGCACAGATTAATAAAAAAAAAATAAGAGATGAAAAAATATTAGAACTGTAAAATTTGGTTTAAATTAGAGATGCCGTGAATAATCGAATACCGATTAATCGCCATTCCCTATGGCGAATAGTTAAATACTCGCTATTATTACTCGACATAAAAAAGGAATATAAAAAAAGTTGCCCGTTTGGACGAAATATTTTAATTATTAATTAAAAAGCCTAACTAATTAACTTAAACATGACTGATTTTTAGCAAACTTTTTATATTAATGATAATAATACTAAGTGTGTTTTTTTTTCTAAATATTAATGACAGTATAATTATTTTTAAGTCTATTCTTTTCCTGTTCATTAAAAGTTTTATTTAGAGACAACTATTCGCCGAATGTCGAATAATAGACACTATTCTCAAACTCAAACTCAAACTCAAATCATTTATTTCAATTAAACCATTTACAGGCACTTTTGAATTGTCAAGGAATCGGTCAGTCAGAAATAGGTATGAAGCTAGTTGCCCATTCCAAAGCGTAGTAGGTACCTATGGAGAAGAACGGGCAAGAAACTCCACGGACACTCTTTTAAATAAAAAATTGTTACAAAATATTGGTTACATCATTCATGGTGAAATTATACATGTGAGAACAATGTAGAAAGATGTGCACATGAGAAGCGTCCGTAATAAAAAGATAAAAAAGAACAATTCAAAAAAATGAAAATTAAAAATAAGCCCTGGCAGCTAAGAGATGACCAGTCCCAACTGATGGCGCCCGTTCACGAACATGACGCATGGATTAGCACCATTCAGCTCAACCATTTTGAAGGGAGCTAAATGATCCAACACACGCGCCACCATCAGCGAAACATTTGAGTGAGCATGACATACTCACAGCCGCCAGGACACATTCAAGTCAATGCAAGACATATTACCCGGTAAATGGTAACTTTAGTACATAGTGCTCACATAGTGTGCTATGCAATTATATAATACAAAAGAGATTGAGTTTATACAATGCAAAGATGGTCTTACAATCTTCAGCAGCTCCAACAGTATTTGCAAATGTTAATCAATTAGTTGTGGTTGTGGAGCAGGACCAGCATTGAGCCAAGCATTTTTATCAGTGATGTAATCCCCCAACGTATAATATGCCTGCCTGCATAGTGTGCGTTTTATACAAGATTTGAATTTCGTCTCATTCAGTTGAAGTATGTGGGGAGGAATTTTATTGTAACATTTTAAACAGCATCCCATGAAAGATGAATCTACTTTAGCCAGTCTGAAACCTGGTTGAACTAATAGGTCCCTATTTCTAGTACTATAATTATGTCTATCACCTCTTTTGCTAAAAAGATGTAAATTCTTTCTTACGTACATGATGTTTTCATAGATATATTGACAAGGTACCGTCATGATGTTAATATCCTTGAACAGTTTCCTTAGAGAATCGCGCCTGCGGAGACAATATATGGCTCTGATCGCTCTTTTCTGGAGAATAAAAATAGACTCGATGTCTGCAGCCCGTCCCCACAGTAAAATACCGTAGGACATGATACTATGAAAGTAGCTGAAATATACTAGCCTCGCGGTATCTACATCAGTAAACTGACGGATTTTTCTGACAGCATATGCTGCTGAACTTAGCCGTCCTGCAAGAGATGTTAAATGAGGACCCCATTGCAGCCTTGAGTCGAGCGTGATCCCTAGGAAAATAGTTTTATCAACGAATTCTAGTTTCTCTTGATTCAATACTATCTCACAATCACTACTTTTGACATTTGGTAAAGAAAATTTTATGCACTTAGTTTTTTTTCCATTTAATACTAAATTATTAGCAGTGAACCAATTTTGGACCTGCTGTAGGGCGTTATTTACGTCGTTAAAATTTGTAGCACGTCTATCTACCTTAAAAATTAAAGAAGTATCGTCAGCAAATAACACCATTTGTGGTTGATTTTTTAATAAATGGAGAAGATCATTAATGTATACTAAGAAGAGGAATGGACCCAATATCGAGCCTTGTGGCACACCTAATTTTACTTTTAAACCTAGTGAATTGATACCGTTTATTTGAACTTGCTGTTGTCTATCATTTAAATAAGATTTTACTAAATTGAGTGCAAGTTTTCCAAGTCCGTAATGCTCTAGTTTCAAGAGTAAGGTTTCGTGATCGACGCAATCAAATGCTTTGGAGAGGTCACAAAAGATCCCTATGGCATCTTGGGCCTCTTCCCACGCGTTAAAAATGTGTCTTAATAGGGTTACACCAGCGTCGGTTGTACAACGTCCTTTGGTGAAACCATACTGTTGATCGTGAAGGATTTTATTTGTGTTAAAATGATTGAGCATTTGATTAAGCATTACTTTTTCAAACACCTTGCTGAATACCGGCAACACGGATACGGGTCTATAATTATTGGTGTCTTTACTGTCCCCGGATTTAAAAAGTGGTATTACCTTACTGTATTTCATTAAATCCGGGAAGACTCCTTGATCCACACACAAATTAAATATTAAGGCTAAGTAAGGCGCTATGGTCTCAATTATGGAGGTACAGACTTTAATGGACATCCCCCAAAGATCTTCGGTCAATTTGATCTTGATTTGTTTAAAAGCTTTTATTACCGTTATGGGGTTAATATGCTTAAAGTTAAATTCAATCGGGCATGCTGAAACGTTGGCCCTTAATAAATCAAAAGAGAGTGAGGGCGAGGAGTTTAAGGTTTCAGTAGTTTTAAGTGGGATACTGGTAAAGAAATTTACAAATTCTTGAGCAACTTCTTTGCTATCGCAAATGAGACCACCACATGACGTCTTCAGTGTATAATCAGAATTATGCTTTTTGTTTCTATTCGTTTCATTATTAATAATTTTCCAAACCGTCTGTATTTTATTGTCTGCTGATTTAACCTTGTTGCTAATGTATAAGGCTTTAGCTGCCTTACAAGTGTTCTTAAAAGTTCTAGAGTAAGTAGCAACATACTTATTAAAAGTTTCCGTGTTAATATAAGGCTTAAGGCCATACAGCTCGAAAAGTCTATCCCTACTTTTCCTGAGTCCTGTAGTTGCCCAGTCACTAAATAAAAACTTAGGGCTGATAGTTTTAGTGTTCTTCTTAAAACAATTATTGAACTCGGATTGGACTAACGAAAAGAATTCTTTATACAAAATATTAACATTGTTCATTGTAAGGACCTGATTACTTAACTTACAAACTAAAGTGCTATTATATTTATTTAAATTAACAGCTGTTATTGGTCTGAATTTGATCTGCACTTTTTGTAATGGTATGTTAGACTCAAAAGTTACGGATTGACCACTGTGATCCGAAGGGAGATAATTAACTATGGCTTTATCTAAATAGTCGCAGCAACAAAACACATTATCAATACATGTAGCAGTAGATGTAGTTATTCGGGTCGGTTCCACAAACACATGTGACAAATTGAATGATTTGAACAAATTTAAAAATCTACCGGTATTTGAATTATTTTCTAAAATATTAATGTTAAAGTCACCACAAATAATTACTGATTTATTACAAGTTGCAAGTTTTGCCAAAACATCTTCCATTACTGACTCAAATATAGAGTAGTTTTGATAATTTGGGGGTCTGTAAACGCACACTATAACATGCTTATCTAGCTCAACACAAGACAGTTCAATGCTATGTTCAACCGACAGTTCAACTATGTCATTACGGGTTTTTGATTTAATACAACTTTTAATTAAGATTAATGAACCTCCACGCAGCATTGATTTTCGGTTAAAACAACTGGCCACACTATAATTCTCATAGTTAATTAACATTTCATAATCATTTAACCAATGCTCAGTTAAACATATAATGTCAAACATTGTTTTTTCTAAAAACAATTCAATTTCCAATTGTTTGGAAGAAAAACCTTGAATATTTTGATGTAATAATTTCAAGGATTTCTGCTTAGCCCCTTTTGTACAGTTAACTATGTTAGTGCTAGAAAATACCTTTTTGTTATTAAGTTTAATTATACTGTTATTGGTACCTTCTGTTGTCTTACAAACTAGTTTAAACTAATTGTGCTAACCACCTTAACATTAGTACTATTACTAATTATTGTGGTACTAATTCTAAAAGACTTCGACATACTAATTATGTCTGGGTTAATATTAAAAGCTAATAGCCTAGCTATTTGACGTCTAAAACTAATGGGCAGATACACAGTATCCCTAGTCGACCTGAGCTTATCAACAAAAATGTTGGTGTCAAAAAATATAAACTTGTCACTATGGTGACTAACTAAGAAATGCATGTAATTATTTAACATGTGAATGTAGTTGTTTTGTCTGTTTGACAAGTGCTCAAAATATGGAAAAGCACACAAAATTATTTTCATACAATTTAACTTCAATAGTTCGGTGACACTATCAGTAATATCATCTTTATTAACATTAAAACTATTACCTATTAATACAGTAATAATGGCATTAGGATCATATTCCTTCCTAGTTATTGAAGACATTATTTGTTTGTAGGAATTCTGAGGCCTACAATAGTTTTCAGAAGAATGACTCAGGTTGTCACTAAGTAATTTTCCTAACCCTTTTCCAAAACTATCAGAAAACATAATGGAGCGGTAACAAACTTTACCATTACAAGGGGGAGAACTAATTTCTGTCTGAACTACTTGCAATGGATCTTGTTTAACATCTGGTAAATCTTTATGTGGAATAGAGATCTGAGCACTACCTGACTGGTACGGGTCCTCCGTTGCCTCAGGTTGGAGAGTGCCAAGATTGGATTTCCTATGCAATGATGATAGAGGGCTGCTGGGAGTCAGCAGGTCCACTTTAACTACGTTAGAATTGCACATTTCCACTAACTCATTTGCAGCAAGGATGTGCTCCTGAATTTGTTTTTCAGACCTCACATACTTAGTGTAGAGTGACTGTAGTGATGCTTCTAGAACCTGAATTTCAGACTGTAACTGTTGAGTGTCAAACTCATAAATGTTCTTACTGTCTTCTAATTTAATTTTATAGTTATTTAATTTATTTATCAGAAAACCACGTTCCTTCCTTAGTTTAATATTATTGGAACTGTGTTTTTGTTGTTTTTTATATTTATTGCATTTATTAATGATTTTATTTAGCTTTGCATATTTCTTAATTTTATTTTGACTTACTTTATAACTACTATTATTATATTTCATTATCGAATCTTCAGTTAGGTCTATTGTTATTAAGGAATGCGGGTTGCAAGTAGTGTTTAATAATTCATTATACAAGTTATTATTTTCCTTAGCCTGAGTACATTCTTTTTGATTCTGTAAATGATTAATTCGTACATTTGCATGAATTAATTCTTCTTCTAGGTCCCTAACCTTACATAAAGCCTCCTCATATATGTTACTGCAGTTGTTGAAACCATTTGTGACCACCCGCAGTTTGTCCCGTTCATCAACAACAACCAGGTATTGCTGATGAAGGTCCACTAGCTCCCGTTTTAAGCCTGTGTTTTTGAAAACGACCTTCTCGACTTCCTTCTCACTTTCATCTATCTCCTGTAACAGCTGTTGACATTTACTGTTTGAAGCCTCAAGATCCTGAATGGCCGTTCTCAATTTAAGCTCCAACTCCTGAGCAACAGCCTTACGGGTCATCACAGGCATGGTTTCAGGAATTAGTACTGAAAGTAGAATGAAAGGAACGGTGAGAACTACTTAGACAGATAAACAAAAAAGGAAAGCTAGAAATGAAAGGAAAATGAGAGAAATTAGTGTTGCTTTATAGAGAAATGAGGTAAGCTGTTAAATATAATTGAACTGCAACTTGATTTCATCAAATACTAAGTTATATTGATTCTATTTTCTTATTATTTTAGGACTTTTACTTATGTGGGTAGGATGCCTAGATTAAAATAAAATTTAGTTTTTCATAAAGATGATGCAAAAACGGTAAACAACGTTCTTGTTGTTGTGTATTCTAATACTATTATGCTATTATTCGGTATTCAACGAACAATAAAAAAATAAATCGAGGAATACCGAATAATAGCCAGTATTCGCGGTATCTCTATTTTAAATCAAGTTTAGACAGAATAAAAAACAGTGCCATTTTAGTTTCTTCCTTATGTCCCTTATTTTAGAGATCAGCACGCTTAGCATGACGGGTTTTGTCGACGGAAGAATAAAAAAACGCGTGCAGATAAAGACAGCAATAATTTAAGTTTAGTTAAGTCGGTGCGCGTTATCAAGCGTCATTGAAGACCTCACACTTTTGTTCAAATGTCATATTGCAAATTAATGATACATTTAATGAAAATCTATGCGTTACCAAATAATATTTGGCATGAGATATGTATAATTAATGAAAATCCTCTCTAAAAACGTAATAACGACCAACAAGTCTAAAAAACGGAATGTGATTACACATAAAACGATTATATCAAACAGTATACTTAATGGTTATCTCAGAATAAAATTAAGATCTAAAATAGTATTCGACATTCTAATGTACGTCATAATTATATACGTAGGTTTTACACGAGTAACAATTCTTTTGTTCACTCGGCTTGGCTGCATATATTATTTTGTTATTTATAAATGAAAATGTTAATAAAAAAACTCTCAACATTTTTATATGATTTATAAAACAATCTGTTAATAGCCAACTACAATGCAGCTTAAAAATTATTGTCGTTATCAGAAATAAATAATTTAATTTGATTTGTTGTCATATTACATAATTTATGACAATACATTGATGGAACTTGATGATAGTAACATTTGTAATTAAAACTTTACTACGTTATAAATAAGATCTAGTTTTGTTAACGCTGGTATCGAACTGTCTATACAGCGACCATAATCTCGCCCTAATGTTCTAGAAACGCTATGATTTTGTTTCGATTCTTTGGCGACTGCGGAATCGAGAAGGCACAGTCCTAAAAGTAATCTAGAAGCTTTTCTGTTCAAAGATAAAACTAAGCCATTTTATTTATTTTAAAATGTTTAAGAAATCAATCGAAACTTTTAATTTTTCCCTGCAGCCGCCGAATCATCACAAAATCGGACGCGAATACATAGTGACATATCACTGTCACGAATAGTTGTGCTAATCTAAAGAACTGCTATACACAATAACCCATAGAACCATAAACAAAACCCATCAATAATACAATCACATTTTTCAACAGCTTTTTCCGTTTCTTGTCTATAGGTAATTATGTACAGTAGCGGTAATACATGGGCGCGTCAGTGTGCGGCGCGGCGTTCAGTGGTCGTAGATGACGCCGCCGGCGCCCGGCAGGGTGGACCCGCCGGACAGGTAGATGTCTACTGCCCTGGCTGCCTGTCGGCCTTCCGATATCGCCCATACTACTAGGGATTGGCCGCGGCGACAGTCTGTAGACAAAAATTTGTTGAATTAACTCATTCTTCTACCATAATTGTTCGAGGAGCTCGTGGCTAAGTACTAACAACCGCACGGGGCGATCCATCAGGTTAAGCTACGCTTGCCGGGGTTAGTCCGTGGATGGGTGACCATTTCTACATACAGAGACTCCTCCGTGCCTCGGAAAGCACGTTAAGCCGTTGGTCCCGGCCGTCATACGTGGATCTATGACAGTCGTTACGGGTCGTCAGAAGCCCGGAAGTCTGACAACCAGTCTTACCAAGGGGTATCGTATTACCTAGTTATTGGGTTGTGGAGGTCAGATAGGCAGTCGCTCCATGTAAAATACTGGTGTAAAATTCAGCTGCATCCGGTTAGACTGGAAGCCAACCCCAACATAGTTGGAAAAAGGCTAGGCAGATTACTTAGCCACGAGCTCTTGGCTAGATAAGAAATTTTTATTTAATTTGTACATACCTCCAGCAGCGAAGACATTGCTGACGGGAGTTTTGTAAATGTCCTTCTTCTCGGTCTCCACGTTGCTTCGAGCGTCCAAGGGGAGATCTGATAACAAAACAACAGTTATAACATCGTGTCTGGCAGTTAAACTAGTTATAGATAGCTTCGAAGTTTGGATAAATTCGGAAGGAGTTTATAATCTTTAGGCGAAATT
The DNA here is from genome assembly GCA_963680765.1 of Agrochola lychnidis. Taxonomy (NCBI): domain Eukaryota; kingdom Metazoa; phylum Arthropoda; class Insecta; order Lepidoptera; family Noctuidae; genus Agrochola; species Agrochola lychnidis. The sequence continues at coordinate 4,403,324 of OY796852.1, forward strand.
GTTTATGGTCAAAGAAAGAAACATTGTGATCGTCTCTGTGGTCTAGTGGTTAAACCACCTGTCTCAGACCCAGAGGTCCCGGGTTCGATTCCCAGTAGGAGCTAAATTTTCTGGTCGGCTTGTTCAAAGCCTGCCTGGTTAGCTACCACCATCTTATCTAAGTCTGTCGCCATAACAACAATGCAAACAGCATTGTTGTGTTTCAGCTGTTAGAGGTAAGATAGCCAGTTCCTCTGTGGTTGAGGATTCCGAGTGAAACTCGCTTCCACCTTCGGCCTGATTCTCACTTACCAGGTGAGATGCAAGCCAAGAGCTTCCCAGACGTGTTTTTTTTTGTATGTGTCACTTACCCAGCTGGTTAGCTACATATCTCTCGGGCCCTAAGAAGCCCATAGCCAGCAGCACGAGCTCCGCCTTGAACACAGTTTCAGTCCCGGGCAGCTCCTTCATCTCCCAGCGCCCGCCCGCGCCGCGCGTCCACTCCACTTCTACGGCTGACACGCCGCACACGTTGCCTTCACCTGTGACATACACGATGGTTCTAGCTAGAGTATTATAACGTATTCATTTTGATATCTCATAACTTTAGGGTATTAATGAGACCATGTCAAAGAATAAAAGAAACTGGCAAATGAATTAATTTCCAATAAAAAAAAAACAGTGGCACTCCGGGATTGTCGACAGAAGTGAAAATTTGAACAAGATCGCCTTGGAGGAAGAAAAATACTCGTATAGAACATTAGTCCGTGAACTTATCAAAATAAAGAGCACAATCGCGTTTACAAAAAAAAAAACCTTTAAAGTAAAAATACTTGCATAGAACATTGATTCGTAACAAAACATAAATAAAAAGCACAAAAATGTATCGCGCGTTGATGTCTTTATAATGGTCAAAAGCTAGTGTTGGTAACGGTGTCGCGAGTTCAATTGTTTTTTTCCATCTAAAAAATGCCCAACGCGCCTAAAGTTTTCACTTCAAAAGTCAGATAATTTATGGAAAACACCCTCACATGAAATATATATATATTTTTTTAACTTTTAATATTCTTGTTCTTAAAAAAAAAAAACATATCAACGTCGCATTTTCTTAGCTTTAAATATGAATGATTGGTTTGTGAGTGAAAGTGATTTACTCGTACTTATCAATGAAATAGAGATACACACATCGAGAGTCTAGCATTATGTTATCTTCGAAACTATGTATTTTTGGAACGCTTGTTCTAGGACTTTTTGTATTATTTTAAGAGTTATGGCAAATAGGTAAAACTGTAATTAATACGGAAGTAAAAAAAACATCGTATACGCATCAGTATAAAGGTTAGTTTCAATTTGTATTATTCCGAATCATAGACATGATTCGGAATTGACTTACCATCATCTAAGAATTCCTTGGTAAGTGTGGAGAACTTCCTCGGGTCGCTTCCGAATTTAACTTTCACCTCTTCGTGTCCATAATCCACCCTGTGAAAAGTATAACATTATTTAATATTTTTGCTGATTAAAAAAAAAAAGATAAAGTTCTGTGGTCAGTTCTCTATTCATTAAAATGTATGAATAATATATAATATAATGTAAAATGTAATGCAATATTGAGTATGTAAATGTTTTATTTTATTTTTTAAATTAAATTTTAAAACCATTAAATTGCAATGCCTTAACAGGCAACTAAGTTCTAAGAACCTACCTATTGTTAACATTTTCTAAATTTTGTACACTTAGTTCGCAATAAAACTTTGAATTTGAATTCTTTGAAGGTTTGTAAGGGCGTAGTTATCTTTTCACCTGTTCATATACTTAACATAGTACTTTGCTACTAACCTGAATACTCTAGGCCACTGCGGCCAGGGGTTGTCCTGTCCCCTGGTAGGCTTGGGTTGGGGCAGGATCTCGAATGTCGTGATACTCTTAGCGCCTTGACGCAGCGATGTGGCTATGCAGTCACAACTGGAGACAAAACAGTTGTTTATTCACATGTTTGGAATCGTGAGAAAGGTAAGAAATGGGACTTTGCTGAATGGTAATGGAGAATGTTGCAATTTTGTGTTGACATTTGAACTCAATTTACATAATGCTTTCCAAGTTTGCCTATAACCTAGTAGTTACCAAAATTGCATCAATTTTGCGCAACTTTTGTTTGCCAGTTTGCCACAAATTCAAGGCTTCACATTCAGAATTAAGCTATAGGTTAAATGACATTTAAAAAGTGTTTTAGCTATGTACCTACTTCAATGGATTTATTAAATTAATTGATACGTACCCAGTATCACCTCCTCCAATAACCAGCACATTCTTGTCCTTAGCCATCAGCTCAGGATTATCTTTAGTCTGGTGATGGTGCGTGGCTCTCGAGTCTCCCATCTGCTTCTTCTGCCAGTTCTCTAGGAACTCCATGGCGTAGTGGATGCCGTTCAGCTGACGACCCTTCAGGGGTAAGTCACGAGGCCAGGTCGCGCCCATGCAGAGGACTAGAGCGTTGTATCTGAGGATGGAAGATGATTATGAGAATTGGCAGATTATCAGAGTACTTTATCCTTTAAAATAAAGAATTATGAATAAAAGCTAAGCGAGATTTACAGGAATGCTATTTACCTAGAATATACTTGAGACACTATAAATCAATGTGACAGATTTAAAGGTACACACAAATGGCTGGTGGACCGCTAAACTTGTTATTTCGTCAGCTAAAATATTTTTGAAGTGAAAACTTTTTTAGGCGCGTTGGGTATTTTTGAGATGGGAAAAAACAATTGAACTCGTGACAACGTTACCGACACCTCATGTTTGTAAATGCGATTGTGCTCTTTATTTATATTACGTTACGGATCAATGTTCTATGTAAGTATTTTTACTATAAAGGTTTTGTAAACGCGATTGTGCTCTTTATTTAGATAAGGTTATGGACCAATGTTCTATACAAGTATTTTTCTTCCACCAAGGCGATCTTGTTCAAGTTTTCACTTCTGTCGGCACTGCCAAAGTGCCACCACTTTTGTTGCTAAAGAGAGATAGTTTCACTGCCTTCTAGGCTCTGCATTTATTTCACGCAGCATGCTTACTAATTAGCTGAGGAGAATGATATATTTGTTGATTATTCTACTCACGCGCATATTTTGAATTTCAGTCCAAAACCAGCCGCATATATCCGTAAATAAACTTACTCATTAGCCAGATCACTGGCAGATATGTCTCGGCCGACGTCCACGTTGCACTTGAAGGAGATGCCCTCAGCAGTCATCAGCTTGACGCGTCGTGCGACCACTTCTTTGCTGAGCTTCATTGTGGGAATGCCGTACTGTAGGAGGCCGCCTGGACGGTCATTGCGCTCGAATACTGTTACTGTGTAGCCGGCCTGAAAGTATGGAAAGGATTTTTAAAAATTACAGTTTTTGATATTTAACATTTTCCTCTCGCTTTCGTTAAATGGGACGAAAGTGTGTAACAGGAAGCCGGGGAAGCTCGCTCTATTTGATTTGACCAATGAGCGCGCGCAGTGTTAGAGTTGGCCGTCAGAAACGACCTTGACGAGGCCCCGCCACTTTAATGTTGCTTATTACCACGGTGAGATGTCAAATGTTACACATTATATTATTATGCGACTACTGTAGGCACGCTCGTTTTTTTAGTGTTTATTGTATGTTTTGTAGTGTTCATTTTTTTTTTCTATGTATTTTTTGTTGTACAATAAAGTATAATAAATAAATAAAGTCTCTTAGCAATTAATAAGTTGCTACAACTATAGCTTCCTTATAAATAAAACTAAATGATGTTATCATGTTGTGTACCTTATTTAACTGATGTGCGCACGCTAAGCCTGCTGGTCCGGATCCGACAATTGCCACTGTCTTTCCGTTCCTGTGTGAAGGAATCTATAAACAAACAAATAAATAATATTAAATTACCCCTTGCACTTCAGCAGTATTTTGATAGATTCCACATGACAGTATAAAAGCCTTAGAGAAGTACTAATGTTCGTCATATCTATAAAAGCTGTTAGGAGCTGAGGTGATTGAGGGAAACGACCAGTTCAAGTCACTAAACGGTAATGGTTTTATTTCAGAAAAACTTAGCTACTAATAGAAATTCTTTATCATATAAAAATCATTTGCGGGCAACTTAAAAAACATATAATTTGGAATGAACCAATCACTGCACAGCACGTATTGTCTGTAGTTCACGACACTCACGACGGGGGCGCCACCATCGCGGTGGCGGTAGCAGAGCGCTAGGGCTCTGCGGTCGGCCACTCAGTCGGCGCGTCTTTAGGAATGGTGATGCAGCTACGAAGCCAATGACCAAAAATGGTGCAATTTTTTGATGAAACTTTATTAGATGCAGAATAATATAACAAACATAAGTTAACATGCGGTAAGCATAACTTAAAATCAGTCTAAACAGAGTTATATACAACGTGTAACGTTAAATGCGCAAAACCTCAGACATCCCAGCAGATTTTTAATTTAATTGACCTACTTCAGAGAGAAAAAAATCATTAAAAAAATTGTAATGATTTTATGTGCTGTTTTAGTTCGTAAGATTCGCGAAACCGAACACGGCGTGTTGTCACACTGACCGCTGAAGGCAGACCGTGAGCGCTGAGCGTGTCTGCGGTCAGCGCTCGGTGTGGCAACTTGGTGCGACAAGTCGATCGTCATCCTGAGGATGCCTCGTTGAGAGGTGAAACATGTGCCGATTTCTTTCAGGGTTTTTTATGGCTCTTTAGAAATAGCTAAGCGGAACAGGTTACTAAATATATCCACGTTTATTGTATTTTATAATGGATTTCCGCAAGGTCACACCTGAATCAATTAATTATCACCGATGATGATAATATGACTGGCGAACTGGCGAAATGTGTGTGTATACTACAGGTACTTTTTCTAACCCTTCGGGAGAACCAGTCGTGGAGTTTTGATGTTATAATATGATTGTTTACGTACGTCAGGTGTAATCCACCCGCTCTCAAACGCGTGGTCGATGATAGCGCACTCGATGTTCTTGATAGTTACAGGTGGCTCTGAGATACCCAACACGCACGCGCCCTCGCACGGAGCGGGACACACGCGCCCAGTGAACTCTGTAATATACAAAGAATAATGATTGAAAGGTGGGGTGTTAACATTAGAGATGTAACGGATATCCGCAACTGCGGAGCATCCGCATAAATTTTGATATCCGCAAAACTCCGCTTCCTTAACTTTTGATTTTAAAAGCTCCGCATCCTCATAATTTATATGGGGATGTGACCCCCCGTTGTTCGCTCAAATAATGAATTTTGTTAAACTCGCTCCGAGCCAAATGTGCGGGCCGGAGTGTGAGTGACGCGTTCCTATTGCCTGAATTCGCAGTGTCCCTGTCCTATAACAGATGATCAGCCGCACGCGGCAGTGGTGGCATGATTGTGGTGTCAGGGGTCAAAAACAAAAACTCTAAGAGAACAGACAGACTAGGAAGTGGTGAAAGGTGGGCGTTTTGGGGGACTGTCTTATGTAATTTTGACGTTCGAAAAGTGCTGATTCTCAGCCTAGTTTGAATTAATGACTTTTGAATTTTGAATTTCAAGGTCTATTTTTCATACGACATCTGCATTCGTACCCTAATCCGCATCCTCAATAAGGAATTTTCCAATATCCGTATCCTCATCCGTTATACGACATCTGTTACAACTTTGGTTAACATGCAATAAAAGAAACAACAAGGTTCAAAACTTCTAAAAAACTAATTCACCAACTCTAGGTTTCTGAAACTAGAGTTGAATTAGATGAATAAATGTATGTGGAAAATTATCGATAACAGTACGGCAGAGGTGTACTTCACTGGTTTTGTGATTAGTGACTTTTTATCCAAAAAAGTGTATCGTTCCAAAATAGATCGTTCCGTAATGATCTGTTAAAGTTGGGGAGTGGGGGCTCGCTACGTCACAGTGCAGTATTAAATCTAGCAACGCGAGACGTCATGCCACATTTCAGGGTTGTAACGGATGTCATATAACGGATGAGGATGCGGATGAGGATATCGAGATAATCGGGTTTGAGGATGCGGATGAGGATACGGATATTGGAAAATTCCTTATTGAGGATGCGGATGAGGATGCGGATGTCGTACAAAAATAGCCCTTGTTTTTTATAGTATTTATATTTGTATAGGCTACAACCTATACAGTAATCATTAGGTAGGTAAAAAAATTGAATATTAAAGTTGTGAACTGAAATTTCAAATTGTGGAGTCAATTGCACAACTTTAAAATTCAAAATTAAAAAAAACATATATTTAAAAATTGTAATATAAATTTAAATCAGATCAAAATGCGTAAAGGTAAATTATATTTGATAAAAAGCAATTTGCAGTCCTTTTCGCCTTCTAAGCGGTTTCTAAGTTCATCATAGATAAGGGCCTGCTCCATTAAATAATTGTTCGCTAGGGATACTTGCCAGTGGCGGTGATAAAAAAAACAACGAATGATTTTATACCGAGTAAGCCGACGTTCACACGGACGTAATAAAATCGCGGCGGGATTTTATCGCGCACTGGATTTTCAACTCTCGGTGTTAAGCCGAGCGTTGAGAATCAAACGCGCTGGGACGCACTCTCGTCCCAGCGCGTTGAAAAAACGCTGTTGGATTTACAACTCTGCGCTAAGCAGAGCGTGGAAAATACAGTGCACGAAATAAAATCGCCGGGATTTTATAACGTCCGTGAACGTCGACTAACTTAAATTGTGACTTGTGACACCACAGTCGTGCCACCACTGCCACGTGCGGCCGATCGTTTGTCATAGGACAAGGACATTGCGAATTCAGCCAACAGGAACGCGTAACTCACTTATCGGCGCGCCCATTTAGCTCGGCGCGAGTTTTTAAAAATCCACTATTTGTGCGAACAAGGTAGAGTCACATCCACATAGAAATTATGAGGATGCGGATGAGGATGCGGAGCTTTTAAAATCAAAAGTTGAGGATGCGGATGTTTTGCGGATATCAAAATTTATGCGGATGCTCCGCAGTTGCGGATGCGGATACGGATATCCGTTACATCCCTGCCACATTTTAACTCAATGTATCGCCGTGATCTTTTGATTACGTCAAAAAATAAAAAATACGAGTTCAATATTTTTTAATAGTCTATAAAAAGGACAAATAATAATAAAGGACAGATAATGTTGGTCACACGCCTATTGTTATAATACCTGGGAAGTTATTAGTCTGCAGCAGCTGATTGAGCGCCTGGTGCCAGTCGCCCTTGAAGATGAGGTCGTTCCACTTGGGGATGATGTTCCCGAGCGGGCAGCCGTGCGCCGACTGGCAGAACGGCACGCCGCACTCCATGCAGCGCGCCGCCTGCACGCGCAGCCCGCGCCGCACGTGCCCCGAGTTGTAGATCTCGTCCCAGTCGCGCAGCCGCTTCTCGGCCGGACGGTACAGGGTCGTTTCGCGAGGGTATTTTATGAAGCCCCTGGCAAAGAAAGTCAATGTAATGTAAACTTTAATAGTCAAGCTTTATGGTCGTTGTTCATTTAACGCCTCAGTAAAATATCAACACTGACTCGCCTCATAATAATTATAAAAAATTGGACTTTTGAAGAATATGAGGAGATAAATACAAATAATTCACTTTGCATTTTAGGTATGAAGCCACCACGTACTTGCGTACGCGGCGGGCTCAAATTGTTAGATCAACTCAGGAAGTGTAACGCAGTCAGAAGATATAAGACTACGCAATAGAAAGAGAGGCAACTTCTATATGAATGTAACTGTAGATAATTAGCGCTGTGCGACCTGAATTGCACTTTATTGTGTCGTAGCAAGAGTAACTTTTTATTTAAATGGAATGAACCATCTGTATTAATCTGAGGCGGTAGATGAGTTACAGTACTTACAGCCAATAAGTAGTCCTTCATGGAAGCTCATTTGTACCTTCCATAGATTTAAAAATTATATTAATTGGACAAACACTGAACAGGTAGATGGGTTGGTGTGAAAACTGAGTATCAGTAATCTGAGTTTTGCATAACTATCATGTAAATTGTAAATGATAATTTCATCAATCGTCTTCAATCTATTAGTTCTATTTTTTTAACGAAGTTCTTTAACGCAGCTTGAGGTAGGAGTAAACTGGTAGAAACCGTCAAATAACGAAAAAGCGTTTTGCGATAAAAGTGAATTTGGCCATAATGAAAATCCAAGATAGCTTTTAACATAACTTTCTCTGTAAATTTTCAAATTTTTCATCATGAGTATCATTTTCATGGTTTTTGAGGGTGCTAAAGCCGATAGTAAAGTCAAAATGTAAATCCAAGATGGCGGCTGCGAAAACGTTGTTTTTTTTTGTTACGTTCAGGTGCTTTTTAAAATCGACCGGCAGTATACACGACAACTTACCTAGTCTTATCCAAAATCTTCTCCAAATTCTTAGTTTCCAACTCCACATCTCGTACAGTCTCCTCAATATCCAGAACTCCGTTCTCAGCCTTTCCATTGGTTTCCAACTTTGGCTGACTCGGCTGTTTCACTGCCATGGATTTCAGAGCGCGTTGGTATTCGAACGGGAACACTTTGATGAACTTCTTAGCGGGCTCAGGCCAGGTCTTCAGGAGTTCTTCGGCGATTAATGAGCTGTAAGGAAACAAATACTTTAAATGGAAAAGGTCTATGATGGTGAAATATGACGACGGTTAGTAAAATATAAGATACGATAAGAAGGGCAATTTGTAAATTAGACAAACTTGTTTGAATTGATAAGTAGACTATTCCCCTTGCCCCCGGACCGCCAACTGGTGTAAACGTGTGCACAATCTACATTTCTTTGTTTTAATAATTATTTAAACCAAAATTCGAGTCAGTTAATTCACACATAAAAATAGGAGCGCATAAACCGAAGGACGTTCACTATTGAGAAACGCGCCTAAGCTGTGCAACACAGTCGACCTCTTCGGTGCTCCTGGTATCCTGGTACGTGCAAGCAAATCGGCCACTGACAAGGTACAACTGTTTACTATACCTGCCCACGCGCAACGCCACACCCTTGAAGAGTCCGAAACCCCGCCCATTCTCATGTCATTGGGCCGTTCAAGGACAACCTGCCGCAAGGACAGTTGCTGTGTGCGTAAATAACTTTCACTCCACACTACTACAATATCACTGCGCGCTCAGCCCGTTTCAACACCTGCTTGCCCTTATACTCTCCTGGTACTCGGATTTACTTAAGTTTACCTGAAGAAAGTTCAACTTCGATCGCTATGATAGTGGAATAAATCCGACACGAACCGGTTGATATTATTGTGACTCACGTCTGTTTACGGCAGAATATTAACGTTTACTCGTTAAACGACAGCAAAATGGAACGATGCAACTTAGATAAATCATTGTCGGAAACGGATTTGGGCCGGGTTGGGCTGCAGAACCCGGAACATATTACACCCCCCAACTTTGTATCATCCCGACAAAAAAGAAGAAGACAAGAGGAAGATTTTGTTGAGGAATTCGCTAAACTTAAAGAAGAGATGCAGTCTATGTTCTCTACGATGATGAAAGCCCAAGAGCAAGAATTTAATAAAAATTCCACAATACTGCAAGGAATTCAACAATCAACTTGTAACATCGAAAGTTCAGTGGCCTTCCTAATGGCTCAAAACGAAGAATTTAAGGAAAAAATTGAATCTTTAGAGGACAAAATAAAAGAGGATAAAAAGTATATTATTATTCTGGAAGATAAAATGGAAAGTATGCAGCAGGACAGCAGAAAGGCTAATTTCGAAATAAAAAACGCACCGAAGAAGTCAAACGAAACCAAAGACGACCTAATTCATATGGTTACAAGCCTTTCGAATTCAGTGGGTTGTCCGATCGACAAGACGGTTATTCGCGATATATACAGAGTTCGTTCAAAGAAAGATACAAGTAACACACCAATTGTAGTGGAAACAAACTCCACAATGATAAAGAATAACATACTAAAATCTTGCAAGGCATTCAACATTAAACAAAAATCTAAACTTTGTGCCAAACACCTGGACATGCGCACAAACGAGGATACACCTATTTTTATTTCTGAGCAACTTACTGCAAAGGCTGCTCGCCTACATTTCCTTGCACGTGACCTCGTGAAGTCAAAAACTTATAAATACTGCTGGACTGCATACGGACGGGTATATCTCAAAAGAGAAGATGATTCTCCATCCATTATAATTAAAAGCGAAGCACAAATTCAACAGCTGATAATCCATCAATGACTAAATTATCATAACGAACTTCACTACTTTTCTCACCGCTTTTTTATTTTATTTTTTCTGTGCTTATTAAACTGGGTATGTAAAGTCTGTTACACCTACTCGACATTCACAAACAATACAATATTTCTTATTCCTCCAAATACGTCAACAAACACACACACACATTACCATTTTCACACATATTATAGACTTAAAAGCTTATTTACTCTAAAGTCAATTTTAACTCATTACAGGATTTACCGGAAACTAAACAGTACAATATATAGGTTTAAAATAATATTAATAAAAAAGTACACATTGATCAATATTCACAAAAAAATAAAATTACTACAAAATAATTATTATACATCCACAAAACCCTCATTATTATACATTTTGCATGTATTCTTACAGCTTCTAACATTACATATAAATATTACCCTGATTTTAAAATGTACCGTGTATTTAATCAAACATAATAATGGGTGATCTACTACAAACTTTAAATGACATCGATAATTTGAGTATTGCAAGATCGATGGAATGCGATTGTAGTGAACTCGCTCACAACTATAACATAAATAAAAGTGACCTTACCATAATTTCCCAAAATATTAGGAGCATATATTGCAATTTCGATGACTTTGTACTAAATATGTCCTGCCTCAACTTTGAAACAGACGTTATAATTCTGACTGAATGCCGACTTGATCCAAACAAACCTATACCGACATTATCCAAGTATCGCTCCTACGCCACAACTCGTCAACTAAATCAAAATGACGGCGTTGTAGTATATATCAAAGACACCTTAAAAGCCTGTGTCACAGAATTAAGCATAAACCACGCATCATGCCTACAATTAAATATATTGAATAATGTCATTTTAGGTATTTATCGTTCACCATCAAACACTAACGCGGAACCCTTTGTAAATTCTTTGGCACTCCATTTAGATAACTTACACTCTCAAAAACGAAATATTATAGTTGCTGGTGACATCAATATCAACATAAGACCTAAACACACTGAACAAACATATGAACTTAAAAATAGAACATTATACCTGGATATGTTATCGGGTTATGGTATTCTCTCTGGTCACACCTTAGTTACAAGGGAAACCAATTGTCTTGATCACTTTATGTTAAAAATAAACAGGAAACGGCATTCTGCATTTATTGCCATTCTACGCACTACTGTTACAGACCACCGTACCACCTTCTTAGCGTTATCTAAAACAAAACATTACCAACCTACACCAGCAATTATTACCAAAATTGACTTTGAAAGTGCCTTGCAATATTTAAAAGAAAAAAATCTATCGACTTTACTTTTTTGTGATAACCCTAATTACATAACAGAATGTTTAACACAATATCTTATTGACTCACTAAAAATAAATACTACTACTCACAAGATCCCTAAAAGAAAGCGAATAATTAAGCCCTGGATCACTGAAGGCATACTGAGATGTATAAAAAATCGTAATAAGCTCCAAAAACAATCCCAAGAAGATCCCCATAACGAAATAAATAAAATCACATATGCTCGTTACAGAAATCATTGCAACAACCTTATAAAAAAACTAAAAAGAAAATATGAAAGAAACCTTATTAATAAATCTTTAAGCAACAACAAACTTCTCTGGAAAAACCTAAAATCTATCACATATACAAATAAATCTACTAGAACTAATACTGAATTAACTAATCTAAAAGCATCCCCTAAAGAATCAGCAAACTTCATTAATAAATATTTCGCAAATATTGGTAACCAACTGGCAAATGACATCCAACAAACCATAACCCAGAATGAACTAAATCAATACCTACGTTCCTTACCTAGTCTCTCTAAATCTTTCGTTCTGCTTGATACAGATATCAACGAAGTAAATAGTATAATAAACACTCTAAAATCAGATAGTGCCCCAGGATGGGATAATATCTCCACTAGTTACCTTAAACATGTAAAACATGAAATAACTCCAATTATAACTCATTTAGCTAACATTTGTTTTAAACAAGGCACCTTTCCTAACTTTTTAAAGAAATCAATAATAACCCCCATACACAAAGGTGGGCAGGAGGACGACGTTAATAACTATAGGCCAATTTCTGTTATTCCTGTTATAGCTAAAATATTAGAAAAACTTCTAAATTCCAGATTATTAAGCTATCTTCAAACCAACAACATCTTATCTCCATCTCAATTTGGCTTTAGACGCGGTATTTCTACGGAAGACGCTATCACGTCTTTAACGACAGTACTAACAAAAGAACTCGATAAAGGAACTAGGTGTTTATCAGTTTTTATAGACCTAAAAAAGGCCTTCGACACGGTCTCTATTCCCATCCTGGTCCAAAAATTAGAAAAAATTGGTATTAGAGGTGCACAACTATCTATATTCACCGATTACTTGACAAATAGAAAACAGAAGGTTAAGCTCGATAATTTTGTCAGCGAGGACGTTGATGTAACATGCGGTGTACCCCAGGGAAGCGTTCTGGGGCCTACCTTATTTCTAATATATATAAACGACCTATGTAATATGTCAATCAATAATGCAAAATTATTTTCGTATGCTGACGACACTGCAATCGTCTTCACTGGCTCAACCTGGGCCGAAACAAAAACCAACACCGAAATAGGTATGTTACAAGTGGCTTCATGGCTAAAAACAAATCTCCTTACGTTAAACACAAGCAAAACAAATTTTATTTGCTTTTCAATTTATAAAAATGTCCAACCAGAACCTAATTTCAACATTAAAATACATGAGTGTGGGCAACCAGTTCATTATGACTGCAATTGTCCAACCATCAGTAAAGTTAACCACGTCAAGTACTTAGGTATAATGTTGGACCAAAGCTTGTCCTGGTATCCTCAAATCGAACAAATTACTGCGAGAATACGAAAATTTATTTGGATTTTTAAAACATTGAGACACATAGTCCCCAAGAGTGGCTTGGCAAAAAATCTTCTAAATGAAGTGTATATCTCACTAGTTCAATCAGTAATAATATATTGTATTTCCATTTGGGGGGGCGCGCGTAAAACACGTTTTCTTGATGTTGAAAGAGCGCAACGGACATTAATAAAAGTAATGTACTTCAAAAAAAGAACATTTCACACCCATGAGCTATATCAAATAAGTAATCTATTATCAGTACAAAAATTATATATTATACACATAGTATTAAAAAAACATAAAAACCTACCCTTAGATCCTAATATATTAGCTAGAAGAAGGAAACATAACATTGCTTCCAGCCCTTTTGTAAGAACAGAATTTGCAAATATTCAGTACGACAAACGCTCGTCTTTCATATACAATAAAATAAATAAACAAATAGATATACATACTAAACCATATAAAGAATGCAAATCGTTGCTGATTAAGTGGATAAACAAGTTAAGCTACGATGAAGTAGAGAATATTCTACTAAATATCAGGTAAAACCCTTTCCGTAAAAAACAACCACACACACACACTTACATACACATATACACATACACTTAAACTCATACACATAAACACATACACATAATCACACACGCACCCACACATATACACACACACTAACAGACTAAATAAAAATAATAAATTCATTAACTTGTAACTTTTATTTAATAACTTTTTTTTTTAACTTTTGCTTAATAACTTTTGTTTTAATAACATGTTACACTAATAACAAGATATAAAGGAGCGGCGCCTCCTGGCACAGGCATCTATATGCTTAAAAGGGGACGCCACCAACTGTATAACGTATGTACAACGTGTAATATTGAAATAAACATTTTTGTATTTTTTGTATTGTATTTGTACTATATAGATCACCTGCTTTCAAGTTGCATTTGAATAAGTTTCTATTTGGAAACATAGGTATAGGTAGGTACAGCATTTCAATTTTCTTAATGCCCTCGGGTATCATGGAATTTCCATGTCCATCAATTATTAGATTTATCGTGAATAATTTTAATTAAGAACTAAGTACTTTATTGTTGTTTTGTTTTGATTTCCGTGTGAACTATATAGAGCTGTAAAACTATTTTCCTATCTGTCGTGCCTGCAACTTTAGCAACTTTCCTCCCATTTTTTTAATGAGTTACATTAAGTTTAAAGAGTATTAACAACTCTGTATACTTCCAAATCGATTGAGAGCGTCCGGTCTGCACCAAGTGCAAAGGGCAACTGATAGAAATCCGATAACTGACGAAACACGAGGTTTGCCGAGGGACATTAAGAACATAGAACTATAGTATGTATGTTTTAATGTTTTTACAAGTCTCTCTTCAGGATTAGTGTTCTAAAAACATAAGCACTTTGCACATTAAAATGAGTTTTTTATAAACATTTGTTATCACGCCCAAATAACCAACCAAAAATAGTGTCTGTGGAGTTTCTTGCCCGTTCTTCTCCATAGGAACCTATTATGCTTTGGAATGAACAACTAGTTTCATCTTTCTGGACATGGGACAAGGGTAGGCAGATGATGACGCGCAATATGAGGAGCGTAGATCCTGCAATCAGCTGTTTAGTTCAATTTTTTTTATTTTACGAAAACTTTTTTTTTAAGTGAAAACATCTTTTGGCGCGTTGGGCATTTTTGAGATGGGACTAATTTCGCGACACTGTGACGAAACCTCATTTTTGTAAACGCGATTGTGCTCTTTATTTATATTACGTTACGGATCAATGTTCTATGCAAGTATTTTTACTTTAAAGGTTTCGGAAGTATTTTTTTTTAAACGCGATTGTGCTTATTTAGATAAGGTTACGGACCAATGTTCTATTAAAGTATTTTTCTTCCACCAAGGCAATCTTATTCAAGTTTTCACTTCTGTCGGCACTCCCGGAGTGCCACCACTTTTTTTTGTTTTAATAACTAATATCAGTATCGTTACCCATTACGACTGTGAAGTTTCTCGGCAACTAATCTAAATGAAATTTTCACAACTAACCCAGTGTACTGGTAGAACTCTTCCAGCAGCTGCTGCACATAGTCCAGGTCTTCTTGTAGTTCTAGAGGCAACAGTTCCACCATCTCATGGTTGCACTTGCCGGAGAACGAGCCGTCGATATCGTACACGTATGCGATACCACCTGCGAATAGCAATGATTGAGACACTTGTATCTGACACTCGAGACACATTCATGTCTGACTGGGACTGAGACATATTAAAGCTTAAAGAATAGGGATGATAACTAAACATTTTTTTTGTCCGTCAACTAGATTATTAAAACATATTGGACACGTATATTTTCTTTTTAGGGTTCCGTACCCAAAGGGTAAAACGGGACCCTATTACTAAGACTGCGCTGTCCGTCCGTCTGTCACCAGGCTGTATCTTATGAACCGTGATAGCTAGACTGTCGAAATTCAGATGATGTATTTCTGTTGCTGCTATAACAACAAATACAAAAAAACTGAATAAAATAAATATTTAAGGGGGCTCCCATACAATAAACACGATTTTTTGTCGTTTTTATAGTTAATGGTACGGAACCCATCGTGCGCGAGTCCGACTCGCACTTGGCCGGTTTTTCTTTGGACCATTCAAATATAACTGGAGTTTTTTGTCAACTGCCGACAATGATCTTTATTTTCGTTATAAATAAGGTTGTTGTTGGTTTACTACCACTGCGAAGTCTGTCAAAATCACAGTAATTTTTATTCTCGTTACTATAAGGTTGCTGTTGGGTTGCTTGCGTCCGAGGTAAAATAAGTGTATGTAATAAACAGGTCCGCACCGCCCGCACCGTCCGTGGTCGCCCACGCCCTCCACGCACGCCACGCAGCCGCTGTTGTATATAATATATAGGTCCGTACCGCTCATGCCGGCCGCGAAGTTCCTGCCGGTGAGCCCCAGTATGAGCGCGGTGCCGGCCGTCATGTACTCGCAGCCGTGGTCGCCCACGCCCTCCACGCACGCCACGCAGCCGCTGTTGCGCACGCAGAAGCGCTCCGACGCGATGCCTCTGTGGAGGATTTATAACTATTACACATTCTAAACGAAAGACGTGCTCCTAATCCTGCCGAGGTCACGGGAAAGTCCGACAGGGAGATCGTGGCCCCCGGCAACAGGGCAACTGAAGGAACACGGGTGGGTTTTAGTCAGTAAGAGTCTGACACGCCCTCACGCTCCGAGCAGAGCGGGAGAAGTTATTTGATAATTTCCCACCCAAAGGCGTGCTCCTAATCGTCTTTTGTTTTAAACACTTTTGAGTTCTACGTTCGTCTCAACAGAAATGATAATTTTTATTTGCTAAATTTAGATAATGGGGCTTCTTACAAATCTCATGCAAGCACTGGAAGGATGAGCTAGCCATCACATTTCAGGTGATTGCAATAGATTGTGTTTCTTATACATTTATAATAGTTTTCAGCCTGCATCATTTCATAAACTCATCCTAGTTATTTCATTTTAATAGAATTTCAAACTCCAAGACGTATACAAACTTAAATCGTACCTGAAATAAGCGCGTCCAGATGTGGCTCCGTATAAGCACACATTTCCTACAATGACGTTGAGGTGTGACTCGAATGGTGACGCCTTTGGTGGGTAGATGATGACCTTGCCACCAGATAAGCCCTTCCCTGAAATAAAACAAACATTTCATCTTAATCAAATCAATCTGCCCAGCCTTTTCCCAACTATGTTGGGGTCGGTTTCCAGTCTAACCGAATGCAGCTGAATACCAGTATTTTACATGGAGCGACTGCCTATCTAACCTCCACAACCCAGTAACTGGGTAATACGATACCCCTTGGTAAGACTGGTATCTGACTTTCGGGCTTCGGACGACTCGTATCGACTGTCATAGATCCACGAATGACAGCCGGGACCAACGGCTTAACGTGCTTTCCGAGGCACGAAGGAGTCTCGGTATGTAAAGAAGGTCACCCATCCAAGGACCAACCCCGGCAAGCGTAGCTTAACCTGGTGGATCGACTCGGACGGCTGTCATTACTTAGCCACGAGCTCCTCATTTTAATAACTAAACCCATAATATTATTATTTTGATAGAAGTAATCTGCATGTCGGATCCGGTCATTAGTAGGGACACGAGACGAATCGCAAGCGCACCACTGGCGACATCAAGAGTGATCTACCTACACCAAAAAAGGCGCGCTTCTACAAAGTCGTGATGTTTTAAGGCCACGGCGAGGAGGGCATTCCGCCTCTGGTCGCATTAGAGTCAAGACGTCGCGGAACTGTTCTCTATTCGTGGTGCTCAGTTATTGTGTTAGTTGTAATTTATGATCATTGTGTTAATTGGTGATTTTAATAAACGCCGTCACACCCAGTGTGTGTATAATTTAGCTAGTGTGATTAATTTGATAGTAAATTATAATGTGATCTGAACTGCAAACTGTTTTTCTATTGCGCATTAATCAACACTACCCACACTACACTCACAGTAGTTAAAATATGCCTGAAAATAACGAAATATTTTTTTATATTTTTCGCCATCTACTATATTTTTACAGGCAATGTCTTCGAAAATACTATATTTGATATAAAAAAATTGGCAACCCTATATGTGACATCTACCGACCCGCACCATCTATCTACCACGCGGGCCCACCGCGTGGTAGATTACAGCCCACTCCCTCTCGAAGAGATGAGGCCTGTGTCTTATCAGTGGGAACATTAAACGCTGATTATGATGGAGTAGTATGGGAGAGTTTCGTCCCACTAATGGCTACTATAAAATCCCTCAGTTATTATGTTAGCCTTAGAGAAAAACCTTAGGAATCTCAATAGCCGAAGGAGCCCAGTGACTAGATTTCAAATCTAGTCAAATCCGCCATTCACGGAATTCAGGTGTTGTTAGATTTATTTCTAGTTTACTTACCAACATAATCGTTAGCATCTCCCTCCAACGTGACAGTGATGCCCTTCGACAGGAACGCACAGAAGCTCTGTCCGGCTGATCCGGTGAGTGAAATATTCACGGTCTTGCCGTCCGGGAGGCCATCGTCGCCGTATTTCCTGTTTGTATGCAATCAAGTAAATGAAATGGTTTATTCTGTAAATAGGATATTGGATTCACTTTTACACGTCGTATAAAAAAAAAAAACTGACTTCCCCTTAGAAGAAAGGCCGAAACAAACTCAGGGGTCGCAGTCTCTTTTAAAGTCCAGACATAATCTTGGTCTTGGCCATATGAGGATCACGTAGATTAGTCTCTGAAATGGTTTTTTGAGGAAAGAACCACACGGATTTGACTGGACCTTAATCATTTGTCAGTAATCAATGAGTAAAACGTAAACACACATTCTTTATTTTTAGGTTTTAGCTGCTGCACGGCAAAGTAAGTTATCATCTGGTCACTTCAGGTCCAGTTGAAAACTAGCGTCAGGCACTAGTTGTCTGGCATTTTTGCTGAACTGGGCCTATTTGGCGCAGCCGCGAGGCACACTTTCCTGTTAAATTCTTATTTTACACTTCTTTTTAATTATTTTTTACTTGCATTATAATTATGTTGTATAGAGTGCCTTTTTGCCTGTGCTAAAAAAAAAAAATATCTTCTTTCTTTATCTGATTTAAGTTTTTTGAATGATAAGTTTAATTAAATTGGAAGAAGTAGTTTAATTAATTTGACATAAGGTAAACAACAACCCATGACCTAGCGCTGTAAAGATTCTTAAAGTGTAAAAGTTAACATCATTTATTTCAACATTAAAATTACAATAAGGAAATAGCGTTGGTCCCAAACTAGGCACAGCCTGTATCTTAGGCATCATTAAATAAAACATTTAGATCCATCGGGGTAACGCATATCTAACCAATTTGAAAACAAAATCCCGTGCACACGACCCTTTGTTTTCGTAGGTAAGCGTTAATATAGCGGTCGAGCGCTGGAAGCAAGAACAGTCCTTACGGTGTTCAGATATGCGTTTCCTAGGAGGTTCACGTGCAGCAGTAGCCCGTATATTTTACTTACATAGCAATATGATAAGATAGCGTGGATGTGAAGGCTCTGTCCTCGTTGGTGATCCTCATACTGATATCCACATGTTGTTCAGATCCGTCCCAGATGCTGCTGCATTGAGCGATCAACTGGTTGTCCAGACGCTTCTCTAGTTGGAAGTCCTGAAATAAATGTTTGTGTCTTTACATAGTTATAGTAGTTTATGTGGCGCCCATTAGATGTTGGTTGAGTACTGAACAAGAATATTGTGAGATCTTAGTTCACCTGTCAGCATAACGTTAGCGAGAAGAATTAAATATGACACCATATAATCGATGCACTGTACTATATTTCTTTTTTCTTAATGTCCCGTTCGTTTGTATTCGGAAATGCGATGATTCTCGATCATCGCATTTCCGAATACAAACGAACGCTAATATCCATGTCCACAATCATTAGATTTATCTTGTACAATAGTTTGAATTCAGAACTAAGTACTAGTACTTCATTGTTGTTTTGTTTTGATTTTCCTGTGAACTGTATAGAGCTGTAAAACTATTTTCCTATCTGTCGTGCCTGCGACTTTAGCAGCTTTCCTACCATTTTTAAAATAAATTACATTAAGTTAAGCTATAAACGAAATAAGAATTGAGACTTACGACATTTAGTTCCGTGCTCAAACCCGACCAAAGATCGCACGCGATGTTCAACTTTATTACTGACGTGTTAGCGCTTAGTGGACTGGTGGGTGCAAGGGGGTTTGCGTGGAAATTGTGTTCGGAGTGCCTGGTTTTAAGTTCTGTAGCATATCTTACCTGTGACTTGGAGCCTCCAATGATATTGACGCCGGGTCTCATATGCAGCGCGTTCTTGAGGATGAGGCTGAGGTTCAACATCCTCGCCTTGGGGTTCTCGTTGTTCTCTCGCACTTTCAGTAAGTCTGTGCGACCGATCAGGTCTTGGAAGCGACGGACACCGACCTCGGCCATGTGTGTGCGGACCTAGGAAGGAGAGGTGGCTTGTAAATAAATACAGAAGGGGGCAGACGTGTGCTTTTATTATTCAGTCACACCATTATAATGAATTAATGGTGTCGATTCCCTTGTTCACAAACTAAACTAAATTTAAGTTCAGTGCATCTTTTTCCTTCTATTTCATTAAGAAAAGGACAGAAGATAAATTTTAGTTTAGTCCTGTCAAATTAATCAGCGCTTGACGTAAATTTAGTCGGCAAGTTTTTAATCACGTCTAAACTTGTATGGAGAGTGACAGGCGCTGATTAATTTGACAGGACTAAACTAAAATTTATCCTCTGTCCTTTTCTTAAAGAAATAGAAAGAAAAAGATGCACTGAACTTAAATTTAGTTTAGTTTGTGAACAAAGGAATCGGCACCAATGCTTCTTGATGTTATAAAGGACCCAGCTGAATTAAAGTATTGTACAAGATGTTTTTTTAAACTTTTACAAAATAAAAAAAACTCAAAGCATTTATTTCAAATAAACCAATTACAGGCACTTTTGAACTGTCAAGGGGTCGGTCAGTCAGAAAGATGAAGCTAGTTGCCCATTCCAAAGCGTAGTAGGTACCTATAGAGAAGAACGAGCAAGAAACTCCACGGACACTCTTTTAAATCAAAATATTGGTTACATTATATTATTCATGTTGAAGTTATACATGTGAGAACGATGTAGAACGTTAAAAGCGTCCGTAATAAAAAATAAAACAATTAAAAAATTAAATTAAAATAAGCCGTGGCAGCGAAGAGATGACCAGTCCCTACTGATAGCGCCAGTTCACGAACATGACGATACTGTCTTCAAAACAACTTCTTATAGTCCAAGCCCAAATCTTCGAGCCAGTTATTGTATTTTGAACTTTATTCCCAACAAGTTAAAGTTCTTAACACAAAATTGCCAATTTAGACTCGGGTTTAACGTCAATTTTTGTAATTAGAACTTTAGTTTGGTTGGAATAAAGTTCAAAATTCAAAAGAAGCTCGATGGGGTCAGCTGGATCAGCACGTTAATGTTTGAGAGATAGAATGCTTCCTATATATTGTATTGCATTACACCAGTGCATTGTTTTGACGGCATTTGCTCTTTTGTGACTAATAGCGCTGCAGCAGCAGTTATCAAGTGATTCTGAAAAACCTATACCTAAAGTTTTTATCTGTAGTTTATTGTAATCATTACTTTGAGCCAATGTGTTGCAGTTTCTGTACTGTTACCTTGGTGATACCACTACTTACAAGGTAAATACAAGTGAATACCTAACAATAAAGAGGATTTTCATGAAAATTCCCGTCCCCCGTTGGCGGCACTTTGACAAGAGGTCTTCCAATTCGACAATGAATATAAAATATACGATGACGTTCATCATTCAGTCTCGATTATAGAAAAAATAAGAGCTTTGATACTTTTGACAGGAGCCCTGACGTCTCAGTGCTGCCACCTACTGAACGTCATTTCAGAAAACTCTCTTTGAAATTAAAAATCAGTGGCACTCTGAGAGTGCCAACAGAAGTAATAATTTGAACAATTTAAAAAAATACTTCCAAAACCTTTAAAGTAAAAATACTTGCATAGAACATTGATTCGTAATAGAATATATATAAAGAGCACAATCGCGTTTACAAAAATGAGGTGTCGGTAACGGTGTCGCGAGTTCAATTGTTTTTTCCCATCTGAAAAATGCCCAACGCGCTTAAAGTGAAAACTCTTTTAAAAAAAAACACTCACCTCCTCAGCCAACATGAACAGGTAGTTGATGACATGTTCTGGTTTGCCGGCGAACTTCTTACGTAGTACGGGGTCCTGCGTAGCAATGCCGACTGGACATGTGTTCAAGTGGCATTTCCTCATCATTGTGCAACCTAAGGAAGAAATAAGCATGTGATGTAGTTGATGATATCATAAGTTTAGAAATAAACTAGCTGACCCCGGCAAACGTTCTTTTGCCAATTATTTGTTTGGGGTGGACAACCCTTATCACTTAGGGGTATGAAAAATAGATAGTAGCCGATTCTCAGACCTACTGAATATGCATATAAAATTTGGTAAAAATCAGTAAAGCCTTTTCGGAGGAGTAAGGTAACTAACATTGTGACACGAGCATTTTATATATAAGATTATTGCCATCACTAAATCTGATTTGGAACAGTATAAGAGGAGAAGATTAGGTATGCACAAAATTTCATCATTTAGTGATAAGCAATCAAAAGCATTCCAAGTTCCAACTTTGTCTTTATAAACTTACCAAGAGCAATAAGCGGTGCTGTACTGAATCCGAACTCGTCAGCACCAAGTAGGGCAGCTACCATCACGTCGAAACCGGTCCTGATCTGACCGTCAGCTTGTACTACCACTCTAAAAAGTAAATATCAGACATTACGATTGACCTAAACTTCCTACAGGAGGCCTATGTTCAGCAGTGGACGTCTTTCGGCTGAAATGATGAAAATGAAACTTCCTACATAGTAAATATCTGCAGAAAAATCTTTGTATAAGGGCCTACTACGTATTCTTTGTACATACATAATAATCTGTGTTGCCGCTGCAACAAAGTTACACCGTGCGGACACTTTCTCATACGCCATTTCAAAGACAGTTGTCAAGACGTAACTGTCAACCAGTAATGATAAATGATATTTATTATTGTAAATTGGTTCAGAAAAATAACTGATTACTCTTGAGAAGGAACGAAACAAACTCAGAGTAGATAAAGAGCGGCCGCCGCGAAGTGCGCACACAATCTAGAATTTTATTTTGGTTTTATTAAATTATTGTAAAAGTAAAGTATACATATGGTTTCATTGGAAAAGGTCTATGAAAGAGTGAACAATCTGTGAAGCCCATACCTAGACCGCAGGTCGTTGAGCACGAGCACCTGGTGCGTCTCGGCCACGCCCAGCTCCCACGGCAGGCCGGCGCTCTTGATGCCGGTCCACGAGCTGGCGCCCGTGCCGCCGTCGTGGCCCGAGATCACGATGTGCTCGGCCTTGCCCTGCCCGCGACAAACACTATTACACTTTTGTTTCCACAAAATCAAGTTCCCAAAAACAGTCAAGCTCAAGTGGGACTGCGCGGACACGTTTGCCGCATGTCGGATGCATTTTTGTGAGTTAAAACCACCACAAAATGGGTTCCTAAAATCATCCAACGATTTCGTGGAAGATCCAGGCTTAGATGGCGGGACGAACTTGATAATATAGGAGATTGGTCCATATTGGCTCAGGATCGAGTTGAGTTGAAAATGGGGTGTGGCTGTGTCGTGAACACGGCCGTATGTTTTACGTGAATACGTGTAATATTTTCTTTGAGATGAATTCTTTGATCCTTTAGCTATTGAGTGGTGTAATTAAATTTTGAAATATGTAGCTGCAGCATCAAACTATATCCCCCAATTTTGTTGTTTTAGTTTTTTAAATTACCTTTCATATTAGGTATGAAAGCTAATTAAAAAACATATTCACGTCAAAAGGAAAGGGAGGCCTTTGCCATGCAGAGAAACAATACAGGCTAATTATTATTAAAATTGGAAATATTTCAGAAATTCGGGATGCTTTGGCGATGCATAAATTAAGTTACGAATGTCATTGTCAGTACATCAAATTTATACAAAGATTGAATTTAATTACTTGATTAGCGAAATAATTAAGCACCCAAGATCCTTATAAGAAATTATCAGTAGGTCATCAGAAAAAGTAATGTTATATAATAACTCATTTATGTTGTTTTATGTCCATTCAAACATTCCTAAAACGGCGTACCACTCCATACACATCTACTGACATTTTTATAAACGTACCTTAGCCACACCGGAAGCGACAACTCCAACTCCAACTTCCGACACAAGTTTGACAGAGATCCTGGCTTTAGGATTAGCTGCCTTCAAGTCATAGATGAGCTCAGCCAAGTCTTCAATGGAGTAGATGTCGTGATGAGGAGGCGGCGAGATCAAGCCCACGCCGGCCACGGAACAACGCGTCTTGGCTATGTCTTCTGTTACTTTGTAACCTGTAATAGACACAAGCATTAGAACTGACGTTACTTGTAACTTTTCCGTTTGAGTCTACAAGATTTTTTGTTTGGGAGAAATGTAAACCTAAGCCTTTCTTTACCTGGCACAAGAAAGGTGGCTGGTTCATTTTCAAAGTTTGTAATTTCCTAACAAACAGACCTAAAAACATCGCGCCAAAGCATAACAGAATCAGTTTGGTGATGGGACTCTGTAATACCAATGTTCTATACAAGTATTTTTCTTCCACCAAGGCGATCTTGTTCAAGTTTTCACTTCTGTCGGCACTCCCGGAGTGCCACCACTTTTTTTTTCACCTATCAATAAAGTTCAAATGAATAATTTTGCTAAAGAGATAAAAAGGAATCTGCCAATTATTACGATAACATACCAGGCAATTCCCCGCCCTCTCCCGGCTTGGCCCCCTGCGCCATCTTGATTTGCAGATCATCTGCGTGCGCGAGGTACGACGCCGTGACTCCGAAGCGACCCGACGCCACTTGTTTGATAGCTGAGCGACGGTTGAACTCGGGGTCCTGTAGGAATATAACAACGTCAAATCATACTTGAAGTGATACTTTGACAGTAACAAAGGTTTACTCAAAAATGCATGTAATGTGGTCATTATTTTGACAACCTCGTTTGAGCAAAGTCGACCTTGCCGTTCTGTTTCAAGGAGCGGCCGACAAAGTTTTGCTGGTCGCTCTAACAGGCCGGCAAAATATTGCCGGCCGCTATTTTGACGTTTCAACGTTTTAAAAAATCAAATGCAAAAAGATTTTATTTAAAACACAGCTGTTTGTATTTATAGAGATAGGTACAAAAAGATTTTATTCCATATTTGGCTGTATAGTTCCAACTACCATAGTTAAAAAAAAAAAAAACAAAGAAGTAACAAAAGCGCCGTTCAGCGAAAATTTTATTTTTATTTAGTGACTTTTTCGCTAAAAATGATCTCTCAAAGCGAAAATTATTCCGATTCAATGTGTACACCGCCAGACATTAAAGATGAAGCTAAATTAGTGGTTGAAAATTTAATACCGCGGAACTCAAAGGAAAAATATAAGCTTGCATCTGAAAAATTTGTGCAGTGGAAAATCAGTAGGAAATCTAAATCTTTACTTGCTGGTTTTATTTAGATTAGGTACTTGCATTTTTGAGTAAAGCACTATACAAGCCTTGGCCCATTATGACTGCTTCGCTGGTCACGCTATGATTGCCTCGAGCTAGCCTAGCTACGCTCTAGGCCTTCCAGCTTGGCCATCATTGCCTCGGCCTTTATCTCATCTCGTCCATCAAGTGCTGCACGCTGACCGCGCTGTGTCGGCCTGGAGCTGCGCTACGCTGCGCTGTCGGCCATCATCAGCGCGACCAGCAAAGTAGTCATTATAGACCGCGGCAGTAATGTACTATTGTCTCCATTTCGTCATTTGAATAATCTTTTTCCCAAAAAAGGAATTAAGCTTTATAATATCATGCTTGAATGCAAAAACTAATAAGCAGAAATTGAACGAGCATACTTTAAGACCCAGAAAAAAAAACCTTTTTTTTTTTTAATTATCGCTTTTACCCGCGGTTTCGCCCGCGCGAATGTCGAAAATATCCCACAGGAACGTACTACCGGCATTAAAGTGTTCTATGTGTTAATCCAGGTTCTAAACTATCTGTGTTAATTCCATGCCAATTTTATCCTCATCCGTTCAGCCGTTTTTGCACCAATTCGAAACATACATCCAGACAAACGGACAAAAATTCTACGTTGCTATTTTATTATAGATAGTTTGAATCTTCAAAAACCGTTATTATATAAATGTATAAAGGGCATTAATCAGTCACCTGGTTTAGATATCTGTCGGCATTTTCTCCGCCCTCTCCAGTATTGGACTTGCCGCCGATGCGGTTCATCGCGATAGCAAGTGTTGTGTGAGCTTCCAGAGATATTGAACCGAACGACATTGCACCTGAAACAAAATACACGGGATAAAGTAAAACTAGCCTCCATCTATTGTTAAAACTGTGTCTTAGCAAAGCTGCTAAAACACAGTTTTACCAAGAGTTGGACGAGAGGTGGTGGTTTACACACAATTTGAGGCGGTTTATGTCCAGTAAAAACGGAAGATGGGCTAGAGAAGTAACAGAATAGTATTTCAGAGAAGGAACTTTCCTTCTCTGGGATACTATTCTGTTACTTCTTTACCCGCCTCTTCGTTCTTTAATCGTCTTCCCAAATTTGAAATGGCCTCTTCTCCACTTGGAGAAGAGGCCATTTCAAAGATGGGAAGACGATTTGAGAACTCCTGTGGGGACATGAAGGAGAAACACTCACGACCGTAAACTATCTCATCATCTGTTACGATGCCTCATTAAGGTGGATAACAATTAAAATTCTATTGTGTCTCGTTAATGACAGTTGAAAGGCTATGGAAAAGCCTGGAGGAGGCCTATGCTTAAGAGCAAAGTAGTCGAAGAAATCTGATGTCTAAAATTTTATTTAAATAAATTATAAAACATGTTTTAATATTACTAATAAAGGCTATTTGAAATTGAAAGGACGATAAGAAAAATAATACAAGAATTCATAAAATTGTTAATTGATTCAGGCGTGACCTTGCGGAAATCCATTATAAAATACAACAACACGCCGTGTTCGGGTTCGCGACAAGTCAATCGTCATCCTGAAGATGCCTCGTTGAAAGGTGAAACACGTGTCGATTTCTTTCAGGGTTTTTTATGGCTCTTTAAAAATAGCTAAGCGGAACAGGTTACTAAATATATCCACGTCAATTGTTTTTTTTTTTTTAATTTATAAAATTTTGTAGTGACATAGTTTCATGAATTCTTGTATTTTTTTCACCTTATAGATATTATAACAGCAGGTACACACGGCTACACATCAACCTATACATTTCCAGTTTATGCTGATCTCGCATTGTATAGGATTTCTCTACAATACGAGGTCAGCTTATACTGGAAATGTATGGCTTGATGTGTAGCCGTGTGTACCATGGCAGTGGATGCCTAGCACTTATGCGACAGATATGATTAGTTGATAAATTAAACACATACCTGTAGCGAATCGCTTGACGATTTCAGCAGCAGACTCTACTTCAGTCAGAGGGATAGGTTCGTCCAGTTTGACGAGCTCCAGCTGACCACGCAGGGTGCACGCCCTGATTGACTCCAAAGAACTCTCCCTGTTCAATAAATGCAAATTTATTATCAGCGTAAGTTAGGTATACGGTCTGACAGCTCTATACTATACTTCGAGATAAACTCAAGAATTTATTTCAATTGAACTATTTACAAGCACTTTTGAACTGTCAAGGAGTCGGTCAGTTCCTAAACGTAGATCTCTATGGAGAGGAACAGACAAGAAACTCCATGGACACTATTTAAATCAAGATATTACAAAATTTTGGACATACTGCAATTTATGAGTTAGGTATGTAAGACAAACTATTAAAAACCGGCCAAGTGCGAGTCGGACTCGCACACGAAGGGTTCCGTATCACCGTACAATATTTAGAAAAAAACACGTTTCTTGAATGGGGACTCCCTTTAATTTTTACCTTTATTTTATTATTTGTTGTTATAGCGACAATAGAAATACACAATCTGTGAAAATTTCAACTGTCTACTTATTCAAGAGATACAGCCCACTGACAGACAGACGGACGGACAGCGCAGGCTAAGTAATAGGGTTCCGTCTGGTACTCTTCAGGTACGGAACCCGAAAAAGTGATAATTACCTGTATTTATCGTAAGCAGATGAGTTCTTATTGAGCGTAGCTTCTTGCAGGTTGGCGATGGACATCGGATCGTTGATGTGCTTCTCACCGCCCGCGCGCCAGTGGTAGTTACCGGGGTTCCTACACAAATTATATGGCTCATAAGTATACTATTTATTACCACATAACATAACATCACGCCTGTGTTCTACGAAGGGTTAGGCAGAGGTGTACCTATACCAAGTACACACATATTTCGCCCGTTATGTTTAAGTCTCATGTAATAGGGGGCGAGCTTATTGCCATCAGCCGGGCACAAATCCAGACTCCGGGCTGTTACTGAGAAATTCCTGATGGAAAGACATAATAACACTTTGCCCGACCTGGCAATCGAACCCAGGACCTCATGCTCAGCAGCAGCACTTACTACCAAAACTAATTTTGATTATTTATTACTAATCATTGTAGAATAGCCTACCAGTAGTGGACGTCTTTCAGCTAAAATAGGTCAAATTAATTTCTGTTTGTTTAATTATATTAATTCAAATTATTTTATTTCACATAAACCACATGGGAACTTATAAAACGTCAGGACGTTTACTTGTAGGTTACTGTTTTAAAAATAATTGGCTTTTACAATGTTTTCAAATTACACTGCTAATAGGTATGGGAGGACAGTATACTCTTGTCTCTTGTTTACAAGTCAAAATAAAGAAGGATCAACCAATTTACCTCAAAACCAACGCGTCCTTGACATCACCATAAGTTAAGGCATGTCTGTCAAATATTTCCTTTGACAGAATCTCGAAGTTTACACCGCCTGAAAAGAAAAACAAAATATCAATAGGACATTATTTAAAAAGCAAAAAGGTAAAAAAAATATATATATTTATATATACTTTATTGTACACCACAAAAATACATAAGAAAAAATAAATCAAACTACAAAATATACAATGGGCGGCCTTATCGCTAATGATGCCTATGAATTAATTAAAGATTCACGAATAGTTAATAGCAAACTTAACCTTATTTCAATGCTCATAAGAGACACGGCGTAAACTTTTGCTTATTCAAATAACGTATTGCTTGCGGAGTTTGCCTGTAAGTGATTGTTGCACTGTTGCATATATACATTTTTAGATATTACCATTGGCATAAAACCAGTGAATAAACAAAAAATCAACAAAACAAATAAATTAATTAATTGTGCAGTTTAAAAGAAGTCCAATGTAAACTTACCAATCCTAGACTGTGTGCCTCTAAAGCACTTATCGATAACTTCTTCACATAAGCCAACTGCCTCGAAGATCTGCGCACTCTTGTAAGACTGCAGGGTGCTGATGCCCATCTTAGCCATGACCTTCGCCAGACCAGTTTCGATAGCTCCCTGGTACGCTTGGTAGATGTCTTCGTCAGTTAAGTTGGGGTCGAGAATGTTGTCTGTGCGCAGGGAGAAGGCGAGCTCGAAGGCTAGGTAGGGGCAGATAGCGTCGGCGCCGTAACCTGCGGAAGAAGTATACGATTTATAATTTCTAACACATAACATCACGCGTTGTTTCTCTAAAGGGCTGGGCACAGGTGTATCTATAGTACACCCACATTTCGCTAGTTACCCTTAAATCCCATGTATAGGTGGTTTTACACCAGCAAGGCGAGGCGTGGATGGGATGGGCGAGAATTTACATTTGTATGGCAGAATTTCTATCTATCCACGCCCTGCCCATCTTTGGTGTAAAAGGTCTAGATGCGCGAGAATTGAAATATGTTAGTGCAATATTGAACGTTATTGCTGTAAGAATAGAGTATTTATTTACTTTGTAAAACGGATATACAAATCTCGCACCAGCCATCGAGGACCCACACGATCTCTCTCCGTCAAGCGCTGACTCGCGATGTATCGCGCTGGCACGTGCCGGCTCGCTCCAGCCATCGAGAGACATCGCTGCATACTATACTCTCCAGCTCCCAGTGCTAAGCGAGCTGGAGCTAGGTAGCGATGGCCGGCGCGGTATAGCGATGGACATCTTTCAGAGTGAAAGGGTAAGCGTGATTACAATTCACGCCCATCCAATCCACACCTCGCCTTGCCAGTGTAAAACCCTTTCTTAATAGGGAACGAGCCTATTGCCATCAACCGGGTACAAATCTAGGAGAGACTCCTGCTACTAAGAAGTAACAAATAAAAAATCCAATGACACTTTGTCCAACCTGGAAATCTAGCGCTTACGACCACTAGATCTTCTCCATCTATATCTTATTTTGCTTAAAAATCTGAAAATCAAATTTTTTTCTTACCTAACAGAACGCACATGTGGTGAACTTCTCTCGCTTCAGCGGTCTCCAGAATGAGGCCGACCTTCATGCGCTGACGGGTCTCGATCAAGTGATGGTGGACGGCTCCTGTAAGTCATAATAATGTTCGTTAGTATCACATAACTTAAACAGCCTGGGACGGTTCCACTGCTGGAATACATGCCTCCTCTCTGAGTGTTAATTAGTTTAATTTATTTTAAAACAAAGTCTTTGAATTGTAAAACAGGCTTAGGAGTCAAGTGTGAAAACTTCAGCTTTGAAAATTAACTAAATTAGTGCTATTTTGTAAAATGTTCTTGGTTAAAAAAGATTCTAGTGTTCGGAGATTTTTTTTTTTTTGAACAAAATTGTAGGTATTTTGAAATTATGTATCCATCAATGTGAACATTTTGCTTCTCAGTTGAATACCATACTTCTTCAAGTACTTATCGATAAACGTTTATCTAATTTAAAAAAAAAATCGGCGATGTGTAAGTCGGACTCGCACGCGAAGAGTTTCGTACCACCGCACAATAACTAGCAAAAAAAATAAACGCCGAAAAAAAAATACAAGTTTCTTGTAGGGCGACCCTTGTAACTTTTTTATTTTTATTGTTATAGCGGCAATAAAAATACACAATCTGTGAATCTTTCAACAGTCTACGATATTACGGTTCATGAGCTCGCTGACAGACATACGGACGGACGAACAGCGAAGGTTTAGTAATAGGGTTCCGTTTGCCACTCTTCGAATACGGAACCCTAAAAACTAGCTTACCTAGTGCAAGCAGTGTGCTAACGGGCACCCTGTTAGGGCCGGACGCCCGGTCACTCAGCACGATGAGCTGGTA
This sequence comes from Agrochola lychnidis, assembly GCA_963680765.1. NCBI lineage: Eukaryota > Metazoa > Arthropoda > Insecta > Lepidoptera > Noctuidae > Agrochola > Agrochola lychnidis. Next base: position 4,434,343 of record OY796852.1, read on the forward strand.
CCCGCTGGAGGCGGCCGCGTGAGCTTCTGCCGAGATGCGCCCTAGTGCTGGCTCCATGCCCGACGGTCCTTCGAGGTAGTCGAATGAGCAGTCGATCACCTTTGTCTATGGAGAAAAGGTAAATATTGGTATGCTTATTATTTGGTGGACTTCACCCGCGTGTACCCTAATTATTTATTTTTCTAAAATAAAAGTAGCCTACGTTACTTCTTATAACATCATCTGTATTCCGTCATAACTGGTCCAGCCGTTTCGGAAATTAACCAGAAAAAACAGACAGACAAAAATGTTAATTAAAATTGTTTTTTTGTTATAACTTATAAGTACCGTATATATTGTTATTTTGACATTGCAATTACACTTCAAGTTTGTTTTATTCGTATATACAGTATGTTAACTAATAGAGGACGTTCCCGTTAACTCGTAATAGTATATAGCGTCCATACATGCAAAAAACCAAATATAAATATCGAAAAAAAAAGATGTTAAATTTTATTTTTTATTTATAAAATATTCACAAAAAATATTAAAAGAAACACTCTGTACATGCGCACTTGTATTTCCACGTTGAAAGGCAAATGCGCGTGTACAGAGTGTTTCTTTTTACGTATCAATTTAATATTATTTCGAATAAAAAAAATAATTGTTATCTGTGTAATTTGTCTGTATCACCAATGCCCTCTGATTTTGATAAAATTAACCCTCATTTTTGGTGATAAAACATCGGTAAGGAGTTTCAAGAATTATATACATTATTTCATTCGGAATGTTCAGAATCATGTACTGAATCCATGGTTTCAGTTTTCGCGTCGATGTCCCCCCTGCCATCCCGTATTGCGTCTAATATAAGTTCACCTTCCACCCCCGATGCGTGGTGTGCTTCAGAGCGTGCAGGTCGGGCAGAGACAGGATGGGCTGCGGCAGGAACAGGCGGTGCACGAACTCCGCGCTGGGCTGCAGGATGTTGTGTCTAATATAAATTCACCTTCCACCCCCGATGCGTGGTGTGCTTCAGAGCGTGCAGGTCGGGCAGAGACAGGATGGGCTGCGGCAGGAACAGGCGGTGCACGAACTCCGCGCTGGGCTGCAGGATGTTGTGTCTAATATAAGTTCACCTTCCACCCCCGATGCGTGGTGTGCTTCAGAGCGTGCAGGTCGGGCAGAGACAGGATGGGCTGCGGCAGGAACAGGCGGTGCACGAACTCCGCGCTGGGCTGCAGGATGTTGTGTCTAATATAAGTTCACCTTCCACCCCCGATGCGTGGTGTGCTTCAGAGCGTGCAGGTCGGGCAGAGACAGGATGGGCTGCGGCAGGAACAGGCGGTGCACGAACTCCGCGCTGGGCTGCAGGATGTTGTGTCTAATATAAGTTCACCTTCCACCCCCGATGCGTGGTGTGCTTCAGAGCGTGCAGGTCGGGCAGAGACAGGATGGGCTGCGGCAGGAACAGGCGGTGCACGAACTCCGCGCTGGGCTGCAGGATGTTGTGTCTAATATAAGTTCACCTTCCACCCCCGATGCGTGGTGTGCTTCAGAGCGTGCAGGTCGGGCAGAGACAGGATGGGCTGCGGCAGGAACAGGCGGTGCACGAACTCCGCGCTGGGCTGCAGGATGTTGTGTCTAATATAAGTTCACCTTCCACCCCCGATGCGTGGTGTGCTTCAGAGCGTGCAGGTCGGGCAGAGACAGGATGGGCTGCGGCAGGAACAGGCGGTGCACGAACTCCGCGCTGGGCTGCAGGATGTTGTGTCTAATATAAGTTCACCTTCCACCCCCGATGCGTGGTGTGCTTCAGAGCGTGCAGGTCGGGCAGAGACAGGATGGGCTGCGGCAGGAACAGGCGGTGCACGAACTCCGCGCTGGGCTGCAGGATGTTGTGTCTAATATAAGTTCACCTTCCACCCCCGATGCGTGGTGTGCTTCAGAGCGTGCAGGTCGGGCAGAGACAGGATGGGCTGCGGCAGGAACAGGCGGTGCACGAACTCCGCGCTGGGCTGCAGGATGTTGTGTCTAATATAAGTTCACCTTCCACCCCCGATGCGTGGTGTGCTTCAGAGCGTGCAGGTCGGGCAGAGACAGGATGGGCTGCGGCAGGAACAGGCGGTGCACGAACTCCGCGCTGGGCTGCAGGATGTTGTGTCTAATATAAGTTCACCTTCCACCCCCGATGCGTGGTGTGCTTCAGAGCGTGCAGGTCGGGCAGAGACAGGATGGGCTGCGGCAGGAACAGGCGGTGCACGAACTCCGCGCTGGGCTGCAGGATGTTGTGTCTAATATAAGTTCACCTTCCACCCCCGATGCGTGGTGTGCTTCAGAGCGTGCAGGTCGGGCAGAGACAGGATGGGCTGCGGCAGGAACAGGCGGTGCACGAACTCCGCGCTGGGCTGCAGGATGTTGTGTCTAATATAAGTTCACCTTCCACCCCCGATGCGTGGTGTGCTTCAGAGCGTGCAGGTCGGGCAGAGACAGGATGGGCTGCGGCAGGAACAGGCGGTGCACGAACTCCGCGCTGGGCTGCAGGATGTTGTGTCTAATATAAGTTCACCTTCCACCCCCGATGCGTGGTGTGCTTCAGAGCGTGCAGGTCGGGCAGAGACAGGATGGGCTGCGGCAGGAACAGGCGGTGCACGAACTCCGCGCTGGGCTGCAGGATGTTGTGTCTAATATAAGTTCACCTTCCACCCCCGATGCGTGGTGTGCTTCAGAGCGTGCAGGTCGGGCAGAGACAGGATGGGCTGCGGCAGGAACAGGCGGTGCACGAACTCCGCGCTGGGCTGCAGGATGTTGTGTCTAATATAAGTTCACCTTCCACCCCCGATGCGTGGTGTGCTTCAGAGCGTGCAGGTCGGGCAGAGACAGGATGGGCTGCGGCAGGAACAGGCGGTGCACGAACTCCGCGCTGGGCTGCAGGATGTTGTGTCTAATATAAGTTCACCTTCCACCCCCGATGCGTGGTGTGCTTCAGAGCGTGCAGGTCGGGCAGAGACAGGATGGGCTGCGGCAGGAACAGGCGGTGCACGAACTCCGCGCTGGGCTGCAGGATGTTGTGTCTAATATAAGTTCACCTTCCACCCCCGATGCGTGGTGTGCTTCAGAGCGTGCAGGTCGGGCAGAGACAGGATGGGCTGCGGCAGGAACAGGCGGTGCACGAACTCCGCGCTGGGCTGCAGGATGTTGTGTCTAATATAAGTTCACCTTCCACCCCCGATGCGTGGTGTGCTTCAGAGCGTGCAGGTCGGGCAGAGACAGGATGGGCTGCGGCAGGAACAGGCGGTGCACGAACTCCGCGCTGGGCTGCAGGATGTTGTGTCTAATATAAGTTCACCTTCCACCCCCGATGCGTGGTGTGCTTCAGAGCGTGCAGGTCGGGCAGAGACAGGATGGGCTGCGGCAGGAACAGGCGGTGCACGAACTCCGCGCTGGGCTGCAGGATGTTGTGTCTAATATAAGTTCACCTTCCACCCCCGATGCGTGGTGTGCTTCAGAGCGTGCAGGTCGGGCAGAGACAGGATGGGCTGCGGCAGGAACAGGCGGTGCACGAACTCCGCGCTGGGCTGCAGGATGTTGTGTCTAATATAAGTTCACCTTCCACCCCCGATGCGTGGTGTGCTTCAGAGCGTGCAGGTCGGGCAGAGACAGGATGGGCTGCGGCAGGAACAGGCGGTGCACGAACTCCGCGCTGGGCTGCAGGATGTTGTGTCTAATATAAGTTCACCTTCCACCCCCGATGCGTGGTGTGCTTCAGAGCGTGCAGGTCGGGCAGAGACAGGATGGGCTGCGGCAGGAACAGGCGGTGCACGAACTCCGCGCTGGGCTGCAGGATGTTGTGTCTAATATAAGTTCACCTTCCACCCCCGATGCGTGGTGTGCTTCAGAGCGTGCAGGTCGGGCAGAGACAGGATGGGCTGCGGCAGGAACAGGCGGTGCACGAACTCCGCGCTGGGCTGCAGGATGTTGTGTCTAATATAAGTTCACCTTCCACCCCCGATGCGTGGTGTGCTTCAGAGCGTGCAGGTCGGGCAGAGACAGGATGGGCTGCGGCAGGAACAGGCGGTGCACGAACTCCGCGCTGGGCTGCAGGATGTTGTGTCTAATATAAGTTCACCTTCCACCCCCGATGCGTGGTGTGCTTCAGAGCGTGCAGGTCGGGCAGAGACAGGATGGGCTGCGGCAGGAACAGGCGGTGCACGAACTCCGCGCTGGGCTGCAGGATGTTGTGTCTAATATAAGTTCACCTTCCACCCCCGATGCGTGGTGTGCTTCAGAGCGTGCAGGTCGGGCAGAGACAGGATGGGCTGCGGCAGGAACAGGCGGTGCACGAACTCCGCGCTGGGCTGCAGGATGTTGTGTCTAATATAAGTTCACCTTCCACCCCCGATGCGTGGTGTGCTTCAGAGCGTGCAGGTCGGGCAGAGACAGGATGGGCTGCGGCAGGAACAGGCGGTGCACGAACTCCGCGCTGGGCTGCAGGATGTTGTGTCTAATATAAGTTCACCTTCCACCCCCGATGCGTGGTGTGCTTCAGAGCGTGCAGGTCGGGCAGAGACAGGATGGGCTGCGGCAGGAACAGGCGGTGCACGAACTCCGCGCTGGGCTGCAGGATGTTGTGTCTAATATAAGTTCACCTTCCACCCCCGATGCGTGGTGTGCTTCAGAGCGTGCAGGTCGGGCAGAGACAGGATGGGCTGCGGCAGGAACAGGCGGTGCACGAACTCCGCGCTGGGCTGCAGGATGTTGTGTCTAATATAAGTTCACCTTCCACCCCCGATGCGTGGTGTGCTTCAGAGCGTGCAGGTCGGGCAGAGACAGGATGGGCTGCGGCAGGAACAGGCGGTGCACGAACTCCGCGCTGGGCTGCAGGATGTTGTGTCTAATATAAGTTCACCTTCCACCCCCGATGCGTGGTGTGCTTCAGAGCGTGCAGGTCGGGCAGAGACAGGATGGGCTGCGGCAGGAACAGGCGGTGCACGAACTCCGCGCTGGGCTGCAGGATGTTGGGCGCGGGACCTATCGGGCACAGCAGCGACATCACGATCTTCTCCCTGAAATTAAATATTTCATTATTTATTAGATATCTTTATAAATTATAGCATAACTTACTCAGTGATAATATAGCATTCTAGTGATGAAAGAATTTTTAAAATCGGTCTAGTCGTTTTTGAGTTTATTCATTACAAACAAACATGCAAAAAATCTAATCTTTTCTCTTCATTACATTATTATTATTATTACTAAGTTCTGCTCGCAATTTCGTCCGCAAGCCTATAAACTTCCTCAAGAATTGAGCTATCTATATCCAATGCAAAAAGAATTTTGCAAAAACGACTGATAGTTAGAAATATGTATACAAACAAACAAATACCTCTTTATAATATGTATAGTTTATATCGACGGTTGAAAGGCTAATTGATCTAAGCGACATTTTGTAAAACTTTAAAAAAAAAAACTTAAAAAAACAACTATTTGATAGACTTTTATTTACTTAAATCAATCATAATAAGATCTTATTATGATTAAAAAATCAATCAATCATAATAAGATCTTAATATGATTTAAAAAAAAACAACCAATCCATCCTCCTGCAAGTTTTACAAAATGTTGCTTAGATCAATTAGCCTTTCAACCGTCGATATTACATTATACTTTAGATATAGAAATCTCGAATATCGGAAACATTGAATGAATTTATTATCCAGAGGCCATCTGGCTCGATATCTTGGCTACTACTACACATTCAATCGTTATTATCAACAATATATTGTGCAACGGTTTCCCCAAATACTTCCAAATCTTTCTCTCTCTAATCTAATTCAAAAGTAACTGAGAAATTTGTTTAAATCCTCTCCAGTTTATTGATATTGCAACAAAAATCTGAAGAATTGGTTTGGTACGTTTTTTAAACGAATTTTAATGATAGACATCCGCCGTTGCTAATATAGCAGCGACTGACGATTTGTAAGTCGTAGGTTCGAACCTTGACGCTTTACTTTGTGTAAATTATTTCATCACCACTGCTCTCAAAACGGTGAAGGAAAACATCGTGAGGAAACCGGCATGCTCTAGAACCAAAAATTCGAAGACATGTGACATCTACCGACCCGCACTGGGCTCGCGTGGTGGATTACAGCCCAGCTCTCTCGAAGAGAGGAGACCTGTGTCCCAGCAGTGGGAACATTAAAAAACAAAGATCTGACGAAGATTTTACCTGAATGGATCAATAGGTGGGTTGGTGACTTGCGCGAACAGTTGTTTGAAGTATTCGTAGGGCATCGGTTGGAACTGCGAGAGGCACGCTAATGGCGCGTCGTTACCCATGCTGCCCAAAGCTTCTTTTCTGTAATCAAAATAAAACATTTAGTTAGTGTTGGATAACTTTTGAGAGGCTTGTGGCTAAGTAACAACAGCCGCACGGGTCGATCGATCAGGTTAAGCTACGCTTGCCGCGGTTGGTCCGTGGATGGGTGACCATCTTTACACACCAAGACCCCTCCGTGCCTCGGAAAGCACGCTAAGCCGTTGGTCCCGGCTGTCATTTGTAGATCTTAGACAGTCGTTACGGGTAGTTAGAAGCCCAAGTCTGACAACCAGTCTTACCAAGGGGTATCGTGTTACCTAGTAACTAGGTTGTGGAGGTCAGATAGGCAGGTGCTCCATGTAAAATACTGGTATTCAGCTGCATCCGGTTGGATTGGAAGCTGACCCCAACATAGTTGGGAAAAGGCTAGGCAGATTGATTATCTAATAACTTACTTATTCTGAATCATAGGCAGCAGAAGCATGTGGATAGATTCGATAGTGTATCCGAACAACGGCAACCTCCTGTCCGCGAGTCCAGTGATAATGTTGCCGTTGGTGCCGTTAGTGCCGTTCGACACTACGGCAGGCGTGCCGTTCGCTGTAGCCACCGACTTGTGGATGTCTTCCATTGTTATCTAGATTTGTTAATTAAAATATTGAGTTAGACAGTGTGGAAGTTAACCAGTTTATAATACCAACAGCAGACTATGAAACCTTTTTTTATTTGCAAAAGTATTTACAAAACTTTTATTTTATTTACTGAATATTTTATTTATTTTATTATTGAAAAAAAAAGTACAAAAGCCGCCGTTAAATAATAATTCCACAGAACCTGTTTTTTTAGGTATGTATATGCAAATTACAAAGGGCAAAACAGATTGTTAATTGATTCAGGCCTTGGCCAGGACCTTGCGGAAATCCATTATAAAATACAATAGACGTGGATATATTTAGTAACCTGTTCCGCTTAGCTATTTCTAAAGAGCCATAAAAACTGAAAGAAATCGACACGTGTTTCACCTCTCAACGAGGCACACCGAGTGGTGAACGTGGACTCTGCGTTCAGCACTCGGTGTGGCAACACGCCGTGTTCGGGTTCGCGACAAGTCAATCGTCATCCTGAGGATGCCTCGTTGAGAGGTGAAATACGTGTTCTTTCAGGAGTTTTTTATGGCTCTTTAGAAATAGCTAAGCGGAACAGGTTACTAAATATATCCACGTCTATTGTATTTTATAATGGATTTCCGCAAGGTCCTGGCCAAGGCCTGAATCAATTAACTATGTGTTTTACCACGTCTATTGTATTTTTTAAGGGCAAAACAGTTCAGTACACCTGAGCTGTTATTGACATTATGTCCGTAATATTGGTGCCCAAGAAATACCTAGAAGAGTTATTCAAATGTAGAGGTTATTTTGCCTACACACACATTTCTTTTACATTCTGTACATACGGCTACACATCAAGCTATAAATTTCCAGTATAAGCTGACCTCGCATTGTACGGAAATCTTATACAATGCGAGATCAACATAAACTGGAAATGTATAGATTGATGTGTAGCCGTGTGTACAAGTTGTCTACAGTTTTCATAGTCTGCGTTGGAAGTTTACAACAACAACTAATAATACCTAAAAAGCTTAATCAATTATTTTTCTGAAAACGTCTAAAGCCGTAAACACGACGTCGTATTGGTCCTCTGAGTCGTGGAGATTAACGCTTTATATTGCTTTACAAAAATACGAAAAACAGTAACTCGGTATGTTAGAAGAAGCGGTTCTTTGAGGAGTTAAGAACATGCAATGTCACACTTATCGCAAATGGAATTATGGACGTGATTTGCTCGCACACCACGATACAGACAAATATTGGTTTTCCGAAAGGGATAACCAATATTTGTCTGTATCGTAGAGTTCTTAGATATTCTGATGCGTAACGAGCGAGCTACTGACTGTCGATGAATATTCAGAATATTTAAATACAAAAGGTTGATTTAAAAATCAAACTTCACATATATTTTTGAAGTGAAAACTACTTTAGGCGCGTTGGGCATTTTTGAGATGGGAAAAACAATTGAACTCGCGACACCGTTACCGACACCTCATTTTTGTAAACGCGATTGTACTCTTTATTTATATTTCGTTACGGACCAATGTTCTATGCAAGTATTTTTCTTCCACTAAGGCGATCTTGTTCAAGTTTTCACTTCTGTCGGCACTCCCCGAGTGCCAGTTTTTTTTTTTTACAAAATTAAGCAATTGATAGTACTTTAATAATACCTAACAAAGCTAGTTTTCGATCAAGATTGATTGATTGATTGATTGCTTGCTAGTTTTCAATCATTTATAAAACATTGAGCACGTTGAAAACGCTATTGAAGAACATACTACACACATCAGATTAAGGGATCTCGCACACTAGACGGCCACGGCCACGGCCACGACCACGACCAGTGGTCGCAGCGACCAAGTAATCGATAGAAACCGATACGAATCGCGCACTTGGTCGCAAGTAAGGTTACCATCCGTCCGGATTTGTCCGGAGTTTTAGACTTTTATCCGGCTCTTCAATTTGTCCGGATTTTTTGGCTAAGATGGAATACGAGTAATAAAACTTATTTAAGTAAATACCAAATAAATATTTAATGTTTATTAACTTCTTATTCATCTAAAAACAAAATATAAATCTTTAACAATCAACCTGTCGATATCCAACAATAATTGGATTTTGTGTCTAAAATGTCCGGACTTCTATTGAAATGTCAGGACTTTTCATATTTCTAAATGGTAACCCAAGTCGCAAGTATCAACGGCCAACTACCCGCAGACCGGGTCACGGACCATGACTACCCAGAATCGTGGCCGTCTATTACGCGACATCCCTTAAAATCGTGCGAACAAATCAACGTCTATCCATCCTGTGCGGTTTGTGCAGCGAAAATAAAGACAGGGCGCGCCACCCCTCCTCCTGTACAGTTCTCAACAGCAATTTAGAAATTCGTCACTCCCCATGCGGCTAACCAAACTCACCATCTGATAAAATGTATAAATGTATTCCCCACGTACGGAAATGCATAGAAAAGAGAAACAAATGTTAAGAATGTGGAATGTTGAATGTATTTTATACGGTACATAAACATATGAAACATACATAATAGGAAATATGAAGCAGGGATGTTACGGAGCTTCGGTTCCGGTTCCGAAAGGTCGGAATTTCCGATTTCGTTTCCGATAATTTTGAATTGGAGTTATACCGAAGTTCGAAACGCAGCAATGCTCGTAACTAGAGTTTTAACTCGTCGCCAGTGTAATTTTAGTTTATTTTATACACGCTCGTACTCGAAGTCTCAGTTTATTGTTTTGTTTGTGGATGTTATCGCTAATATTTGACTGATTAAAGAGACTGAATTATATTTAAATTGTTTCATTAAGCCTTCCCATTACACATCTTTCTTCTTTCTACTACCACTTTAGACTCCGGTTCCGGTTCTGATTCCGATCAATTAAATTTAAAACCTCCGATTCCGGTTCCGGTAAAACGACTTCGGTAACATCCCTGGTATGAAGTAACCTTTAGTAAACAATTTTGGGATATGAAAGAATGGAATAGATATTTTATTTAAAAAACTTTTAAAGCTAGTTCCTACCTTATCTTGCAGCCACTCGGAGTGGGGTCGGCTGCGAGCAATATTAATCTTGAGTTCAGCATCCTGAACCATTTTCTTTTCCAGAGTATCGACCAACAACATACGACCGGGTTTTAGACGACTCTGAAACATTGAAAAAGGTATTAGTTTACCTTGTTAACACAAGGCATTATAAGAATCTAGTGTTCTGCAGCTATAATTTCATCACAAAGAAAGAAAAATATTTTATTTGGGACACGCACGGGAAATACAAACAGTAAAAGCCGGCCAAGTGCAAGTCGGGACTCGCGCACGAAGGGTTCCGTACCATTATCTATAAAAAACGGCAAAAAAACATGTCTGTTGTATGGGAGCCCCTTTAAATATCTATTTTATTCTTTTTAGTATTTGTTGTTATAGCGGCAACAGAAATACATTATCTGTGAAAATTTCAACTGTTCAACTATCACGGTTCATGAGATACAGCCTGGTGATAGACAGACGGACAGCGGAGTCTTAGTAATAGGGTCCCGTTTTAAACTTTGGGTACGGAACCCTAAAAAGACTTGTGCGAGACCATAAAGGCTTTATCTCAGCCTCAGCATAACGCTGCGATATTTAAAAAATAAATACCACAGCGCTGGTATTCTGATAGGGCCCAATTACTACGACTAGCACTAGCATTAAGTCTAATTTATACTTAACTAGCGACCCGCCCCGGCTTCGCACGGGTATAAGCCGGGTTATTATACATATAAACCTTCCTCTTCAATCACTCTATCTATTAAAACAAACCGCATCAAAATCCGTTGCGTAGTTTTAAAGATTTAAGCATACATAGGGATATAGGGACAGAGAAAGCGACTTTGTTTTATACTATGTAGTGATTAATTTTTTGCTAAAGTAAGATACCTAGGAGTCACGAATTCGAGTGACCCAAGATGACTTAAGCATTATCCCGACCCAGTGTAGCCCTTTCAACCGTTGCAGAATTAAATCGAAAGACAAGTGCAGAAAGTATTTTATCTCACCTTGAGTATGACCTTGTCGGGGTCCACATCGTAGACACCGACCTCAGAAGCCATTACAAGTATGTTCTCACTTGTCACGTAGAAGCGAGAGGGTCGCAGACCGTTTCTGTCCAAAATGGCACCTGAAAACATAAATTTTTGGAACGTGAGAAAGAAATATGATATACTAGAAAAATGTTAGTTAATAAAAATACAAAAATATTTATTTCAACTAAAACATTGTCTCATACATAAATTGAGGCAGCCCCAGTAAGTTACAATAGTACTTGTGTTAGAGCTGTCTCACTCTTCCCTTAAGTGGTAGCTTTACAATGATGAGGTTAAAAATTGAGTTTATAGAAAAATAAAAATAAAGTAAAATAAAAAATAAAGTAAAATTAAACATTAATTTAGCAGCTCTCGGTGTATGTGTGTGTGTGTATATGACTGTGTGGAGGTGCCTGTATGTGGGAGGGTGTGTGTGTGTTTGGGTATGTGATCCGATAAAATAACTCATAAGCTTTTAGAAATAATAAACAAAATCCAAATCGACCCAATAATATCGAAGATATGGCAAACGCTACTCAAAACATAAAAAAATTGAATAACATGAAAATATTAAAGATAGAACCCCAAATCAGAAGAAGATAAAGTTATTATTCGATAATTTTTCAAGAATACTCAGAAAAAAATATATAATAATAATATGGGCGACATTCTATAGGCATGATGACGTCATTCTACCACGCTTCCGGCACTAGTCATCACGGCTTCAGGATATGAAAATGTTCTAGAAAATTCTATATCACTTACCAATGTATCGTCCATCAGTAAAGGAGACCAAAGCAGGTCCGTCCCAAGGCTCCATGCATGAAGAAGCCCACTGGTAGTAGTCTCTCTTCTCTTTAGGCATGGTGACGTCATTCTGCCACGCTTCGGGCACCATAGTCATTACTGCTTCGGGCAAGGAACGCTGGCCAGCGTGTACTAGGAACTCTAGCACGCAATCGGCTGAACCTGAGTCGGAGAGGTTCGGTTCCACGACTGGGTAGAGTTTCTTTAGATCTGGAGACAAGGGTTTGGTTATAGAAGGATTGTCAGAACATCAAATGAAGGATGGAAAGATCAGATTCGGATGTTTTTATCCATTGAGTCAATTTTTTGAAGCCATATTCAAAGTTTCCAAGATTTTTTTACCAAAGGGGATCCTGCTGCAGCTACGTCATAAAAAGGTTTAAGAGAATAATGTTTTACCTTCTCCGAAAAGTTCACTCTTCATGACACCTTCACGAGCCTTCATCAAGTTCACATTACCTCGCAGCGTATTGATCTCGCCATTGTGAGCGAGGACCCTGCAAAACAATACCAAACAGCATATTAATAAGTTTATCCTTTAGTTCCGCTATAAGGTCCTGGTCTAAATTGGAAAAAGGGGTGATTCTAGTCAAAGTATTTCATAGTCAAAGTCAAAAAGTCAAAGTCAAATCATTTATTTCAAATAGGCCCATGTATGGCACTTATTGAACGTCAAAAATTACAAAATAATAAAATTGATTCTAGTCGCCCCTTCCAAAAGGTAGTTTTCGTATGAAGAAGAATGGGCAAGAAACTCCACCGTTACTCTTTTAAAATGTTTTACAATTGTTTGTATATGTACGTACATTTGTTAAATAATTATTATATGTGAAGACGATGCACCTAGAATAAAATTACTGTATAGTAATTTTATTCTAGGTTTCACAATAGGTAAACAGAATTAAAAATGAAGCAACGATAGATAATTTAATATGTGATAGATACATGGTGCTCACATATTTACAAACATTGTAAAAGTAGACGATTTTCCTAAAATTTTACAATTAATAAGTCAGTGTGTGAGGAAGTAATCACAGAATGTAAAATCAATGTCATAAAACACAAAGTAATAAATTTTACAATTAAATTAGCAACCAGTTTGATTTTGTCTTGATTCTAAATTGTCCTATGGAGCAGGACCAGCATGTTTCCAAGCACTCTTATCTTGGATATAATCCTCTAATTTGTAATATGCTTGTTTACAAAGTGTACTTTTTATATGAGTTTTAAATTTTCTTTCATTTAATTGCAATATCTCACAAGGTATTTTGTTGTAACATTTAACACAGTACCCCATAAAAGATGTATGTACTTTAGATAACCTGAAAAATGGTTGATCATACTCCGTTTGAAATAAGATTAGACATTTAAACAAACCTTTTTTACAGTCCGTTCAACTGATTTTGACTTCTATTGCGTAGGCATAAGGATGGCATTAAAAGCAAAAAAGTGGTTACAAACCAACTGTTTACTGCAGCTGCCATTTGTCATGCCACCAACGCAATAGAAGTCAAATTGGTTGAACGGACTGTAAAAAATGTTTAGTTAAATGTCTAATCTTATTTCAAATGGAGTATAGTTTATCTTTATTTCTAGTATTAGAAGGTCTTCCTGCGTTTCTTAGGGGAGGCCTATGTGTGTCTTTCGGCTGAAATGGTGCTTCTGCTATCATCAATATACAAACCTCAGAGGATGTGCCCTTTCCCAGCTGGGGAAAGTGTTGGTAGAGAATCTGGTGTGTACCAGCGCCAAATACGTGGTGAAGGCTGGGTTGGTCAGATCCTTGAAGTACTCCTGCATAAAACATAATAATACGATTAGCTTATAAGCTCATTACCATCGAAACTAAAGCATTGTTAGGGCCTTATGATACTAGCAGATTGCGAGCGTCCTCAAAGCGGAGAGGGCGCGCAACGAACACGCGGCGCATGCGAATAGCAGCGTGAAAACGGATCTTCCCAAATTCGTTGATGCTTTCGTTTTCGTCTCCGAAGTCTTTGAAGTAACAAAGCCAACAGCAGTGTCTCCTCGTCGGAATCCACTTTGTTACTGAGTGTATTGTACGTCGTTAACTTGCTACAAACACGCGACGAAAACGTTGCGAATTCGCAACGCGTCCGCGACGTCTTCGCTGTGCAGCCGCAGCGTGTTCGCGATGCATTCGCTGCGCTCCCGCCCCGCCCCGCAGCCGCTCGCAAACCGCTAGTGTGATAAGGGCCCTTATTGTTAGGCTTTTCGTAGTATCTTCATTAACGCTACTCCCATAAGGGAGAGATCCATGCCGTACCCTCTTCCTCATCCACGGTGTGCTGCAACCAGTGTTACCAGGTGAAACAAATTAACTACCGTGTTAATGGATAAAAAATACCGTGTTTAAGACTCAAAATACCGTAGACATATTTGAAAAATACCGTGTAAATTATAGTGTAAAAATACCATGAATATGCAATATTTGTATTCATAAATAATTAACCACCTCTTAATCATCTAAACCACCTCTTAACCACCTGTTTATCACCGACAGGTGCTGATTTTTTCAACATGATGTCAATGGGCTGAACATTTGAACGCAAGGTTTTTTGCTTACGCTATGCTTACGTTTTTGTCCAGTTTTAACAATCTTGGAAGATGACGCTTCTTCATCAGTTTCGTAAATATCACTCGCAACTCAAATAACCAAACACTGTAACACAGATTGAATGAACTGTCTGAAATTCGCAGCGGTTCTGCGATAGAAGCATTCATTATTAAAAACGACCAATTTTGATTATGGTTAGACAAGCAGACAAAGTACTAACAGAAACACGTTTGAATTTAGTCCTATTATGATTACTTGTTACGAACTAGGTATATTTTTTGGGAAATCCGCCGCGCGTCGTAGTATTGACAAGTGAAAAAAATTAATAATGCGTTTACGTTTCACGTATAATTTTCGTCCTAAATTTTTTATCGGCATTAATTAGTTTATTAAATTACACGGTAGTAATATTTAAAATTATCGTAGAAAATTACACGGTAGTGAATCACTACCGTAGACCGTGTATTGCTCAAAAATACCGTGCATCTACGGTAATTACCGTGTACCTGGTAACACTGGCTGCAACCTAGAAGAGATTTTTCTTACGAGTTTCAACTCGGTGCTCTCCTATTACTGATTCAACATCTGTTTTAACTGGCTCGCAAGCTATAAAAATACAAATGAGGATAAAAAGCTGCTAGTTTCCACTCACCCATAGCTGCTGAGAAGTCAACAATCCCTTGTAGACGACAGTTTTCAATGCAAGACTGCAGATGTAGAACCTAGCGCCAGGCACCACCAGCTCATGCGATGCGCGCTTGCGCAGCACGAATATCTGAAAACACGCGTACACACTCCAGATACGGAAAATACAGCACACGGTGGGATGCCTGTATGGAAAAGATGGTTCAGATTTGTACACTAGCAACTGTTGTTATTTTTATTAAATAAACGTATGGATGTTGACGTGTGAATAAGTTTCAAAGACAAACATGTCGTGATGTGATAATTAGCATACAAATTGATACGTATGACATTATTATTTCAGGATATTTTACGTGTACGACCAACTTTTAAATACAAGCATCCCGTAGGGATTATGAAAGGGTATGTAAAATTTACGTTTGGCACGAAGTGGTCGCGTCCGGCAGGCCAGTGTGCACGCAACGATCTGAAAAAACACCTATAAGAGTTCCTTACGTCCTAATACCGCGCTTACTACCTCTTATTTCAAGAGGATGAATTCGCAACGGGTAATGTTGCAAGTTCATACTCCCCATACCCTCTCTCACTCTTGTGCGTAGCTCCGTCTCGTTCTTACCTGTCTGGCTAGTTGTTCGTCGTCGGTATCTCCGGTAACAAACACTTGACGCATAAATGGCTCCGAATTACGAGCCACCTGACCTGAAAGCGAGCCAAAACAGCCCATTACTAACTTCACCAAGGGAATGTGTCAATTTTATACTAGCAGATAATATCCTATTTTATAAGCTAAATTTTTAGAACACTTTAATGGCAGAGAAATTGAATGGTTTCTAGAAATGTCATAAATGCTTTAATGCAATTGGTACGAGTACTATATGTAATTTTAACTGAACAGATGGATGCATTTATGACAAACTTGAATGATGGTAGACATGAAATTACTAGTGATGCAACGAATACGAATACGAATATTCGTATTCGCCGAATAGTAGACATTTACCGAATATTCGTATTCGGCGAATACTAATACGAATACTAATACGAATATTTAAAAATTAATATGTTTGTACGCAAATCTAATTACTGGCAGACTTGGAAAACGCGCGTCGTCGGCACGTAAAAATACGACGTGTGCAAGGGCCTTAACCACAACGACGACGCGACGGGGGACTCCCCGGCCATAGTTTAAACAGTGCCGAGGCCCGGGAGTTTTCCTATCATTACGAACCATGGACTGATTGATTCATTCATTCCTTTCATTTCATTTGTCAGTCGAAAGCACAAGTCAAGCAAGAGAGTATTGTTTTATTTATTTTCTGAGGTTGCTGCGAAGTGAAAGGAATTGAAGTTGAATAGAAAATGTCTTCTCGTAAACGAGATCAAAGTGACATATGGAAACACTTCGATAAATTACCAAATAAGTAGTTATATGGTCTGTATTTCTTTTGTATGAACAAAAGGTAGGATAGTAAGTCCTAAGTAACTTAGACGAACGTTAGTAATAGCTGCGTCTATGTAGTACTAGACTATTAGTCTTTTATTACCATGGCGAGATATTCGTATTCGTATTCGCCGAATAGTAGATTTGATATTCGTATTCGTAAAAGTAGTATTCGTTGCATCACTAGAAATTACCATTTAAGCGTTATTTAATGACGATGGCTGCATTTGTTTAGACTGATTTTAACTCAAGATTCAACATAAAGTGAATGATGCAAGCTATAATTTAAACAAAGAACACATATCTAAGAATAATGTTTTTCTAATGAATCTTAAGTTAAAAGTTAGAAATAATTATATTCGTTTATTTTTATCAAAATCTTTTTGGTTTTAACAAGTGTGTAGTACGGTCAAAGCATCAAAATCATATTATTATTTTAACTTTTCATAACAAATTCTATGTTTTATTTACTTTATATGCATCGATGCTTGTGACAGTACGACGTACTATAATTATTTGCAATAATTTTCCAAGCGTATCCACATATTTGCAATGCAAATCATAATATTTTATCCATGCAAAATTATAGCCTTTGTAATTATTGAAAACATTCTAAAAGCGAATGTAGTGGATACGTTATGGAAAACTGTATAAAAACCTACTATGCGTAATGGAATCATTCAAAACATATAAAAAGTAGTCAAAACAATGCTGTAACACAAATTGTCTGTGCCTTGAGCAATTTGTACTACTGCTTTTAGTGATTCCAAAACGCATAGTACCGAATCTGATGTCAAATCGCACAAACCGTTTGGTCAAGCATCGCATGACCGCGTTCAGCCGCGTTTTAACGACCCGACATTACTACGACCTGCAATGATAGTCGCAAACAAAAATCGCAACGTCGAAACTGGCCTTATATCGAGCGACAAACATCGGTGGACAAGTCGTCAGTGAGTGACAGACAGGACAATATAAATGATAATGTCTTTTGAGCCTATGACAGCTTTACTGAGGATCTGAGAGCCCTTTTATCATTTTCCAATTATGACGTGAAGCAAGGGCGTCTTTTAAATTGAATGTTCATATTTATGATAATATATACATAGCTAGATTTGATAGACATGGCGAAATGTGTGTGTACCAGTGATGTGCCGGATATTCGTATCCGTATCCGCGGATATCCGAGGGAGAAGAAAGATCTGTATCCGTATCCGTCACTTTTTGGCGGATCTTGAATGGATCTTTTATATTAGCAATAAAATACTGTTAACTTTAACCCAAACTAGTCTTAATTTTTTTTTTATAATTAAAGTAGAGTACCTACTAGTAAAGAAGTTATAAGGTAGTAATTAAACTATCTTTGTATTGAGATCAAACCTCTAATCTTTGTGCTATGCTAATTGAAATAATTATCAAGGTGTTAACATCAATTAAAACACTGTTATTTTCAAGTACTTAAAAAGAGTAACTTGGCAGCTTTGTCCCCCAAAACTCTGTTACGATGATTATCATAAATAATTCCTACTGAACATAAAGACAGTTGAGATCCGTATCCGCGGATCAAATTTTTTAACGATTCGGCACATCACTGGTGTGTATCTAGTATAATAGGTACACCTCTGCCCTAACCCTCTGGACCCTCAGCCCTTACACACAAAATAAATGTGCTATAGTTTCAGAATACATATCCCATCTAGTAAATATCCAGGTCATAACAAAATCAATACGAGCCGCTGCGTCATCGGGCAGCCAATCGGTCCAATATGTTTTAAATTAAAACATTGATTCAACTCAACTAGTCAACCACTCCCATTGGCTGTGATTACTGCGGCGCCATATTTGTTTACAGGACAGTACCTGACTTTGTCTACTATAGGAAAAACGTTTTGATGTCATGTTATGGGTAAGCTATTCAAAAAAGGCTCTCAGTTCTTCTTTCAAAATTTTACGGTTCCCTGTTCTGAGATCTAATTTGTAATTATTTTAGTATACAGAAGACACAGTGCATTATACACTTAAATTATCGATTAAGTCCCATTTAACAAATGTTTCTCAGTAATGATGTTAACTGAATTGAAGGTATGGAACACGTCAATTAAATTAATTATAAAATTGGAACAGTTATAAAGTTACTGATTTGCTTGCCTTACTTTTATAACAAGTCAAGGCAGTTAAAAGTTGAGTTGGAAGCTACTCTGTCCGAGTCTGATTAATTAAAACTTCGAAATAAAACTTTAGCACACGTAAAGTAATACTTTGCTTTTAGCGTTGACATGGTTAAATGAGGACTTACAAAAAAAAATCTATGGTTTTTTTACAACTTTTTTTTCTTATCTATACTTCTATAGATTCAAATTTTTACCTTTTGGACACTCATGAAAATAACTAAGTAAATTATGATACTTGACAATCATGGTAACAGATTGTCAAGTACCTATCTGCTGTTGTTAAAAAAAATTGGACATCAAATTTTAATAGCAATATAATAAGCATGCAGAATGGCAGAGTCGGAATGTCATAGAATCCTTCAGTCAATGATTTGAACCTTTCCAAACCCATGCATAAATTATCCCCTTTTGATTATGAAAAATGGTTTCTATGAATGTTAAAACATAGAACATACAACTAACGATGAACTGTCTGATTTGAAATGCTTTCCTTTCAAAATCCTAACATAAAGAATATGAGTCCTACCAAATTATACATTTGTAGCTTTCTGGTGTCTTACCGATGGTGGAATTATTGGTAGGTACGGTGCGCCAGCACAGGACAGTCAGTCCGAGGCTCACAGCAAGTTCTCCGAACTTCTTCTCGATTTCCTGGTGGTGATGCTTGTCGAGGAAGAAGATGCCGGTGGCATATCTGCCGAACGGAGGCAAGTCGATCTGGTGCGAATCTCTGGAGATAACAGAAAAGGAACGTTATTGTAGGTGTCTCCAGTCGTACATTACTTATAGGTAACCTATATCTATACATATTATAAATCAGGGATGTAACGAATATCCGTCCGTATCCGCATCCGTATAAATTTTGATATCCGCAAAACATCTTCCTCAACTTTTGATTTAAAAAACTCCGCATCCTCATAATTTCTATGGGGATGTCACCCCACGTTGTTCGCTCAAATAGTGAATTTTGTTAAACTCGCTCCGAGCCAATGTGCGGGCCGGAGTGTGAGTGACACGTTCCTATTTCTTGAATTCGCACGATCCGCCGCACGTAGCAGTGGCGGCATGATTTTGGTGTCATGTGTCAAAAACAAGGGCTATTTTTCATACGACATCTGCATCCGCATCCTCAAACCCGATATCTCGATAACCTCATCCGTTACAACCCTGTTATAAATGAGAGTGGCTTATCATGTCTGTTAGTGTGACCGCATTCGTTTTGTCAAGTCGTTAAATTCGTGAGAAGCAGGAGCAGCTCGCTAGTATTAAGTTCTTTAAAACAACATAGATACTCAGGATGGCAACGGCTATAAGTTCAACAAAATTCGCCTTCCCGACTATAGATAGATAGTGCCATCCACGAAGACGCACCCACTCTGTTCCGCTCCGTAATAAAGTACAGCTTAAAACAGTACACTAATCGCGGAGTGGGGCGCGTCTTCGTGGATGGAATTATCTATATAAGATCAATGCAACAACGCAAATAGTTATCCAGTATGGTGCAAGATTTGTTTTAAAGGTATTTTTTTGTTTTTCTAAAAACTGCCCCACACTAGGAATTTCTCCTGTATTGTGGGTGCGTTTACAAACATTTAAACTCACATACACAACAGCCAGACCCGGAACAACATTGTTTAGTACTTTAGTGGTATGAGGAACAGGGTGTAAAGTTCACTCATCCACCATAGAAAAGTGAGGATCCTCCGATCAGACGGGTGTTGTGTCTGGCAGGTAACTGCCCAACGGTTGATGTCGGATAATGATGGATGATTATCTTATATATGTCGTTCACGCGGTAAACTCTAATTGCGCGATGCAGGATTTGTGTGACGTCATGTCTTTTTGACGCGTAGTTCGTACGTTGCGGTGTAACCGCTACAGTACTAATATCAGCATATTTTATTTAACATTCCGATAACTTATGGTGTGGTTAAAGTAAACACGTTACATCAGGGGTTAAAGTTTATATTTTATCATAAAACCATAACATAATAACCATAAATATCCGATAATAACGCATGACATTTTTATGTCAAAATGCGTCCTTAAAATTATCGTGCGGTGACGCCGATAGTGCGCATATTATTCTGTAAACTATTGTGATATTGTATTTTGTCAAGTCTTTCATGAAGTAATAATTCCTGCGAAAAGCTATGTAAAGTAGTATCTTATGGTCTAATCTTGTTATTAGAACTGGTAAATTGTTAAAGCCTTTTAAGTGCCACTTTGAGATTGTAAATTGTTTAGTACCTATAGGTACCTACTAATGATTTTCACAGCTTCCAGAAACTATAAGGATTCCTGAAGAAATGATTAATTACTTCTATAATACTCCTCCAGACTGTCAGACAACAAGATAGTCGATGAAATTAGACAAAACACGGTCTACATTTTCATTAACCACAAAAAACAAACTACTTCATCAGAATTTCGGCACTGTAATATGGCCTAACATCTACCTCCTAGATAACTCATGATAAGCCCGAAATTACCTATGATTAGACTACCATTGAAGCTGCTACCACATGCGGCAACATCCGTTATCAAGTGAAGGTCACAGGGACGACTGCGCGCGCATCTACGTCACGTTCAGACCGCATATTGACCAACAAGCCGACTGCGCGGTATGATACAGAAATTGCATCTAAGAGGCATCTGCGTCATATTTTGTGCACTAATTGTTTATCGATAGTTTTGGGGTGTCATGTCAGCTGAGTATTCATTGCTAACGTAGTTTCATAATTTTTTATATTACGGTGCAGATTTAAGTTTAAAGACTTTAAAATCGACTGATTTCGTATACATGGGGCACTCAGAAAGTTTTGCGATACTAAAAAAAATATACTACAGGTTATAATTTTTTTGTTATTATTTTTCAAAGAACTCTCCATTTGCGTCTATATACAGTTTCATACGTCTAAACCAATTTTCATAACACATTTTCCAGTCCGCATCAGACACCTCTTCAATCTCCTTCTCAAATTAAAGCCAGTGCATATTCCGGTGATGAAAACTGTTTTCCCTTGAGTTGATTTTATAATTTGGGGAACAAAAATGATAAATCCATCCGTAATTATATTTTAAACGCGTCGAGACGAGCCTGTTTCAGATTTTGTTATCATGTCTTGGCACCATTTTAGCCGAACCACCTTCTGAGCCTGCGTTAGGTTTTGCGGTACCACCGTGAAACTTTCTTCCTTACTCAAAGATGCCCGTGTAGAATTTCATGCACACTTCCCGATCCAATCTGCAGTATATGCTGAACCTCTTCATATGTAGGCCTATTCTTTTGAATTAAATTTTTCTTAGCCAGCACGTTTTCTTATGTAACAGCCGTCATAGGGCGGCCACTTCTTTCTTCGTCCACCAAAGTTACTCAACCACGCATAAATTTGTTGAACCAACGGAAAACAGTCGCTTTAGAAGGACTTTTGTCTATTGACACCATTCGAAGTCTTCCAAACGATTCTTCTGGTTTTAGTCGACATTTGAAATCGTACAAAATCATCGCGCAAAAACGTTCTCGTTGTAAATCCATTTTTCAGTGATACAGAGCATTTGGATTGTAAGAAAATGTGGAGGGAATTTCGAATTTGGAATGTTGTTTTTTGTAATAAATTGTCATAGTTTTAATTGACATCAAAACCAGCCAGTGTCCCATGGACAAAAACTGTTAGACGTAAGGGCCTATGCACATCACGTTTTTTAAACGCGCCGTCGACGCGCGTTTATAGCGATACAGACGCGATACGCACGCAAGTCAGACGCGGCCTGTAGACCTTTGCACACCTGTATAAATTCAAACACGCGTTTGAATCGATACAGACGCGCGTGTGTAGCGATACAGACGCAATGCAAACGCGCGTGTGTAGCGATACAGACGCGATGCAAACGCGCGTGTGTAGCGATACAGACGCGATGCAAACGCGCGTGTGTATCGATACAAACGCGCTGGCACCTCATCAACAGTAGCAAGATGGCGTCGGTCGAGACAGCATTGCATGCGCTTTGTTATTAATTTTTTTAAAAAGGAAGAAGAAAAATTACCGACGTTTTTGGGTACACCCATTTACGCGCGTGTATCGATTCAGACGCGCCGGTGCAGCGCGTTTGAATCGATACAAACGCGATGCTAACGCGCATGTGTATCGATACAAACGCGCAGCGTGTTTGTATCGATACACACGCGCGTTAGCATCGCGTTTGTATCGATACAAACGATAACAAACTGCTCTGTAGGATAAAAGCGCGTTTAAAAAACGTGGTGTGCACAGGGCCTAAAACTTTCTGAGTGACCGGTGTATGTAGTGGCCTATCTTTATTGGTTTTGTTACGTAGCAAGCAGTAAGTATTGCGAGTAAAGACGAAGCAACATCATCTTGGGCGGATTATAATAATGTCTAATTCTTCACAAGAATTGATTCCTAAGAAACAATACAAGTTCTTTACAATGACTGGAAAGTCTGTTTTATAAGGACCCGGTCACTTTATAATACATTCCAATTAATGCCCTGTTATGTACGTAACAATGTATGTAATAAATAACAAAGGAAAAAAACACAATCAGACCTTATTATGTCAACTGGAAATAACGATGTTTCAATATAATGCTCGTGAATAGGTATTAATAATTTTGATTTGCAAGAAGAACTGTCATTGTTTAGACTGGATTTCCATCAAAATTGAACAGGAGAAACGAATTACGTCATGAAATCGAAAATCGTAAAGTAATTGCATTTAGACTAATTTCGAGATGATGATACATGAGTCACCTTATTATCATCATCAGGATAGCAGTGACAGCCTTGTGGTGTGACCGTCAGACTGCCAAATCATAGGTCTGGAGTTCGAACCCAAGGCACGCACCTGTGACTTTTCGGATTCATGTCAAAAATCTGCCTAGTCTTTTCCCAACTATATTGGGGTCGGCTTCCAGTGCCGAATGAAGCAGCTGAATACCAGTGTTTACATGGAGCGACTACCTATCTGACCTCCACAACCCAGTAACTGGGTAATACGATACCCCTTGGTAAGACTGGTTGTCAGACTCTCGGGCTTCTGACGACCCGTAACGACTGTCAAAGATCTACGAACGACAGCCGGAACCAACGGCTTAACGTGCTTTCCGAGGCACGGAGGAGTCTCGGTATGTAAAGATGGTCACCGATCCACAGACCAACCCCGGCAAGCGTAGCTTAACCGGAAGAATTGACCAGTGTGGCTGTTATTACTTAGCCACAAGCCCCTCCTTTACTTTTCGGATTCATGTGCGTATTGTATAATAAATCACTTGCTTCTAAAACGGTGAAGAAAAAAAAACATCGTGAGGAAATCGGCATGCCTGAGAGATATTTCTCGACGGCATGTGAAGCCAAGTCAGAGGCCCATGGGCAGCTTTAAAACTCTGACACCAGGTTAGTCACTAACCACATAAAAAGAAGAAGATTATCATCAGGACAGCATCATTAAGCGGTCAATAGACATTGCCCTACTGAGCAATTATTGAGTTTACCAGTCATTTTGATAATCAAGCTTGCCTTTCTACAACATGAACGGTTTTCATTATATCCTTAGAATCAAGAATTTGTTCGTAAGGGAGCATAAACAGCGTACCATTGTATTTAATGCGATAAACTTTCTTATTCAAAGTCCATGAATCAGTCCAATCTAAAGTCATTGATTGTAATTGATATCAATTATTGATCGCTAAAGAGTCATTAATAATAATAGAGTGCAATGGCTTATAAAGTTGTGGTAATAAAAAAAAATGTGGTCCCCAGCGACGCCCTAAGCCGAGATCCATACCCCACAGGGGCGTCCTTAGTGTGTAGTCGCTTAGTTTATAAGTGTTATATGCCCTGGAGGCCTCAATTTATTAAGGCATCCACAGGGTTGCCCTGTTAAGCAGCTGACAACCTCCTTGACCAGCAAGATGCCATAAACAAAAAAAAAAAGATGTGGTTAATTCAAGAAAAGTCGACTGTCGTGTTGAGATTTGAAGGCACTGCTAACGAGGCTATACTAATATGTTAAATTAACTTCACAAAATACATTATTCATTGAATATTGTTTAGAATTAACAATCATGAACTCGTTGAGAATCTGAGAAATGAATTTAATTGATGAATTAAGTGCATCTATTGGTTCAGCAATTAAAATGAAAGAAACTGTGTCGCAGATTTAATTGATTTCAAGGAGCGTACACAGGGCCAATCATTAATTCATTTCAGAATATTTTTTGATTGAAGCAGACTTAAAATAATTTATGGACGCGCAGTGCAGTAGCAGTAATAATTTATAAAAATCTTTCAGATCTAAAGCCGTTTTTGTGTAAAGACGCAATACATAGGTATTGCGTCGTATACTAAGGAATCTGTGAGGAGTTACAGAACTCGGAAAATACCCAAGCCCCTTAAGTCCGGAAAGTTCCAAAAATAAGCGTGACATTCGGCGAATCGAGAGTATAACCATAACACCTAGGTAAACGGTCCTATAAAACAGGCCAAGTCAATGTACTATGTGCATAATAAAAAATAGTTGATGGCAAATAAACCACAAGGGCGAAGGTCTGTATCCAAATGCGGTTTTTCTAGTACAGACGCTAGACGCCAGCACCACAAGCTACTACAATCTGTCAAAGGAGACGTTTCATTTTTGTATGGGACTCCGGCCATAACATGTACACTTTAGAAAACCTGGGAAACGAACCCCTAAATACAATAAAGACTGTTTTTTCCATAATATCTAATACATATTGGGCACAAAATAAAAACAGAAAATGTTTGACGTTTGTCAGGAGAAATACGACTATCGACAGCTAGCCATTTTCGTCCAGAAGTACCTACAAATCTACAATCCACAAAAGCAGTTTTTTTATTTTTATGATGAATCACACTTTCTAATTAATCAAAAAAGTTGTATAAGATAGCTATCTTAATATAGTACAGAAATACATGCCTTTTATATTTATTTAAATGACGTGTACGTGATATTATTATGTTAAAATGTAACATGATTTCTGGACGAAAGCAGTATGCAAGTAAAACGACGCCATGATGAATAGAATATGGCAATAATTTGTTAAACTATTACTTTTTGTGCCGAAGTAATCAAGGGAATAAACAGGAAAGAATATTTTTCCTCAATTCGTGGAATTTTTCCCTTTTTTTACATTAACGTACACTTTATGGCCGAAAATGAAACATCTCCTTTCTTTAATAGATTTTCAACTTTATCGCTAAAGTATAAGGTTTAAAGTAGATTGGGAAACTTTGACAGTTTCGGGTAGCTTGATGTGCTAGCGTCTGTACGTTCTAATACGGTAGTTACTTAGGTAAAAAAAATTAATTCTATTTAGTCCGTCTTTCAGATAATAAAAAAATATTAGACACGTATTTCTTGCTTTATCATATTTATTAAAAAATAACTTAGAAAACAGGCATTAAAGTTGGGGAGTGGGGGCTCGGTACGTCATAATGCAGTATTAAATATAGCAAGGCGTGACGTCATGCCACATTTTAACTCAATGTATCGCCGTAATTTTTTGATTACGTCAAAAAAGAAAAAATAAGTGTTCAATATTTTGTAATAATCTACAAGACGGACAAAAAATAATTTTGGACACAGGCCTATTGGAGGCTAAGCTTAGTGTAGATGGAGTGTTAAAAAATCTAGTGCAGCTGCTCGTAATAAACTGGATACAATATTGGTCTGGGTTCTATATTCAAACGACGACGATCAATCTTACTATATCAAGATTCGGTAAACGTCGACAGCCGAAGAAGTTTGAGAGATTTCTTACTCATCTTCCAAACTTTTTTGACCTTTGCTAGATCTTATAAGCCAACAGGCTCTTCTTTAGGCTGGCCCAAATTGCTCCAAATCGTCCCGTCATGGCACTCTCGAAATTATCCACTCCGCTATGGATGTTAGTTTTTGCCAATTCATCACTTATTAATCTAGACAGCCAGCAAAGGTGATCTATCTGTCTAACCATCCTAAATGCCGTAATTAAAAACTTAAGTATGTTAAGCTTCCAAAGCATAAATGCCTGAAGATCTTGATAACCTGCATTTTGACAGTTTAGGCAAATTGAAAGCCAGCTTTTATAAGTATCTCTCCGAACATTGAGTTTTTTAGCCTTATTTTTTGTATTACTAACTTTAGTTTGTTTTGTTTTAATTTATCTATTTTAATTTTATTTAATTAACTTATTAAATTCTATTTAGTGTAACTCTATAGTATTATATATCCATATTTTTTTTGTAAGTTAACAATATTTTGTGTGCATGCAGAGTTTACCTATAAGTGATTGTTACACTTTATTCTGATTTGTTGCTTCTGTTTCATTTGCTTGTACCAGTGTATACAATTGTACTTAATACTTAAAAAAAAAAACATTCATTCACTGACATACAACACAGCCTAAGCAGCTGGGTCTAGAAGCTTAAAATTTTGGACTAGAGTTACCTTTATTTTAACGAAGGTGAGCCCTGAGGAAGGATTTTTGAAAATGAATTCCCTAAACAGGGGATGAAAGTATGTATGGAAGTTATTTATTTTGTTGATAGTAAATTTCGATTTTAATATTTTTCACGTTTTGGAATTCTCAAATAAGATAATTATGCGTATTTCGTGACACAGTTGTTTGCCGGCGCTGAACACTGAGCAGTTTGTATTTACAGCTTGCTAGGAATTCCGGCCGGAGTTCGTCGAATTCTTTCGGGAGGTGCTGTATGGCGATAGGAAGCGTAATAGGTCTGGCAAAATATTTGTCTAGTACACGACCGGAATGTAGAGCATTCTGACTCCACTTAGTATTGACCCATACAGGCCATACTTTTCTTGACACATGATCGGATAAAAACAAAGTGTAGATTGCAGTGTTTTGATACTGTTTCTGAAAGACATTAAAATGCGAATGCATTTACTTTGATCTTTAGTCAATCTGCCTAGCCTTTTCCAAACTATGTTGGGGTCGGCTTCCAGTCGAACCGGATGCAGCTGAATACCAGTATTTTACATGGAGCGACTGCCTATCTGACCTCCACAAACCAGTAACTGGGTAATACGATACCCCTTCGTAAGCTGGTTGTCAGACTTTCGGGCTTCTGACGACCCGTAACGACTGTCAAAGATCCACGAATGTCAGCCGGAACCAACGGCTTAACGTGCTTTCCGAGGTACGGAGGAGTCTCGGTATGTAAAGATGGTTACCAATCCACGGACCAACCCCGGCAAGCGTAGCTTAACCTGATGGATCTTTAGTAACCTAGTAAAATTGCAGTAACAATTTTTTAATCTAGCTGCACTCTCTCAGTTACGAGAATACAAATAAATGTAATCTAATAAAGAGAAGGAGAGCATCATTATGAAGCAAGAACAGCTTATTAGTAAATAAACAATACGCTAGAAGTAACGTAAATAAAATGAGACTGCCCACTCTATTATATTTTATTTATAAAGATTACGTTGAACTAGTGAATCAGCTTATTGCACACTGATATCCCTTGTCTGTGTTAATTGTTCCGTGATTGTTTATAAAATATTATATAGACACTCTTGCCATGCATTCTAGCATGCCTAGTACCTATCTATGTCATATAATATCGGATAGAATTGCCAACAAGAATAGCGTGGGTAGAATAAGAAAACATTGTTACAGAACATTATACTTGATAGCATTTCAAGCACACTCCCCCTTAAGTGCCCTAAGGATAAGATGCCCGTCTGCCTCAAAGCTTATCTAAATGGACGCTCAAATTGCAAAGCTCGATGTAGTTGAGTTGAAGAATTTTGAGAAAGCTAGAAGAAACTAGACGAAGGTAATAGAACTTTTAGCCGCGACTTCATTTGCATTATATGCTTCAATCCCCATTAGGCTCTATTGGGGTTTCAAAAAATCCATTCTTAGTAAATCTCTACTACACTTCTTACTTCAGAATTTCAAGCATGCATGGAATCTTCAGTAGTCTGTCTGTCAGTTGGTATTGAGCCAGTTGCGGAAATATTTTACTATGTTTAGATCTCATTATCTAAATTAAAGTAATTGTAAGTTTGATAATATCGACTTTGAAACAATGTAAATGTCACAATTCTGGCACTATGTGCAGCTAGATAACCAAGGTGATGCGGTATCATGCGTACGATTCGGTGACGAACGCCAACATCCGTTTGATAATAATGCACGCGTGAATGAGAGTAGAAGACACGACATGATAAGGACGGAACAATGCTTTCTCGGTTCTATTTGAAGAATATGTTTGAGAATATGTCGCATTCTACAAAGAAAGAATTCGAATGGAGATAAGTGGGTAGCTGTAAAGTTGGCTTAATCAACATCATGATGGACGGAATCCAACCACGTGACTGCGCACATGGCGTGATCGATGTCCGCCATGGGAGACGCCGCAGGAACGGTTGGAAAACTGCCAAGATGGCGGCCAAATCGGGATATTTACAATAGTACTTTAGTGTCGCCGCGGACGCTGAACTTAATCAGTGCAGTGATTGTGTGATTAATCGCCATAATTCGCCAGTTAGTCATGATTATGTAAAGAAGCAGCTCCGGTTTTTCAAGCGTTAAAAGGTGACAAGGAAAATAGCGGCATTTTTAAGAGAAAATACCACAATTTCCTTATGGAAATATGCATGTAGGAGACTTATTGAGGAAACAATAAGCATGGCCACAAATTGTTATTATCTGAGCAGTTTGTTGGTTTGCGGTTAAGTGATTACGAAAACCAATTGAATCAGTTATCATAATGATTGTCCTTTGTCTTTTTATGGAGCGATCTTGTTGTTTTGTTTATGTAATGGAAGATCAACATTACAATACGGTAAATGCTCTCGCAAACAGGCGCGAAGCAACTCTAATAAAATAATTTCTAAGAAAACTTCATGGAAATTGTTCTACCAGAATCGCGTTGCACCGTCGCGTCGCGCCTGTCTGCAAGAGCCTTAACGTAAAATAATTCCCTAGTGAATTTATGAGAAGCATGGATGACGCTTGCTGAATAATAAAAAGTCAATCAATTTAATAGTCTGTACGAATCTACAATAGAGTCCGGGGAACAACAACAATCGTAAACGATGTTTTATTTGAACAACTGCAAGAAAGAAATAATACGTAATGAACATTGTTTGCAGTCCACCTTCAAAACAGATTGTTTCAAAATATATCGGATAATAGTAAAAACTTCAGTGATTAAAAGCGAAGAAAAAACCATAAACGACGTTGATGATTATATTGCATTGTTGCTTGTAGTAATGATTGACGATTACATTTACCGTTATAGAAAAAGGTATGCAACTCTGAATTGTCTTTCATTTCGTTTCCGTTCTCATCTTACACAGAATCAACAGTGCGTCCATCTTTCTCTTAAGGGACACTACTATTGATAAAAGCTCCAACTCCACCTGTTTATGAGATAACAACTACAGAGTGACTTTCAGTAACGTAGCTGGAGTTCATGCGAGTCAATGAAATCGATACAACATCGTGTACAGGTTATCGCAGTCCGAGAAGCGTGAACGACCGACAGCTGACCCAGATTGGACCTGTTCCATAATCAATATGAGAAAATATTTTATAATAAGCGTAATCGCATGAGAAAGGAAAAGTGAACTGCATTGAAAAATGTTGCCAAAAACTTGCAGTGTCGAAGGACGTTGAAAAAGAAAGGACTGACGAAATCCAAAAGCTGAACCTTGGGGCAATGGATGAAATCTTTTTCATAGAAAAGCAAACTCAACCAAAGAAATGGAAAGAAAACTAAAGAATAACAAACTTATGCTTTATGAAGAGAATTATTGTCTTTGTAAATGAACAAAGCCTTTCACAGCCCACTAAAGCAAACATAAAAAGTAGATGCTCATTAAAACTTGTCCAAGCGCAGAATTGCAAGCAAACACTGAAAACAACGAAGCAAATCCCAATTAATTTTGAAGAATTTAATTAAATGTCACGGGAGATAAAATAGGATCGTGTTCCAGGGCGGTAAAGGTCAAAGATGAATTGAAACGTGCCAAGTTTGTGTGTGGAAAATTTTAAGATGCAGTATTAAAATATGACGAGAGGGCTAGGTGTATTAAATTGATGAAATAAAGTATGTTTTACAGGGTATCTGGACAAAATTAAGTTACATAAAGTTGGTATCACTAGAGATACTATAGAATATGAAAACAAGAAGCAATTGTATCTGGAAGAAAGCGCAAAGAAAAATTTGAATTCAACACAATGTGTTTTCTATGTGTGGTTCACTTCACTTAATATTCAATATAACCCCATTATGACATATTGATGGGTTGGGGAAAACAGATAAAGATTCAAGGATTGACAAACACGACGTTGAAATTCCGCTGAAAACGTGACACTGCCTATGCAGTTAGCTGAGACAACTCTAAATTGAACATGCCGTCTAATAATAGATGAAACTGACTGCACAGATTTGCCACCTACGTGCTAACGAAAAATAGATTCCGCATTTTCTACCATTTATAAAAAGCTTCACAGAGAATAAACTAAACATAAATGATGATTACCTTATAAATGTACTAGAAAGAAACGAATGAGAAAAATAATAATCTCAAAAAATCATCGCTTGTAGGTGATGATTGTGATGAATCTAGGAGCGTTATAAATCATCCTAATTGTAAGTAGACGGACGAACATCAATTTTTACATGCCACAAGTAAGAGAAGTTCGCTAGGTATATAATAATACCAATAATAAATCTCTTTATTTTATGGCCCATAGACAAACGCCAATAGTAACATTTATTACAGTATTCATGATTTCGCTTTTATGATGAGTAGATTTTGTTCTACATTAATGTCGACTGATTCGATATTGAAGCAAATTATTTTTCATTTGAAGTCAGGCCAAAATTTTGATGCATAAACAATTCCTATGTAGTTTCGAACAAGTCGAAAATCATCATCATCATCGTTTCTATTAGTCGTCATCTCAGTGGTAACTCCTTTCTAGTCATAATATCATCTTTCAAGTTCATCCATCGTAAAAATTGCTTGGAATTTAAAACTTCAACTAAAGTGTTAAAGAAAAATTATATTTCAACAACGATGCTTCTTGAACGAAGTAGTAGTGCCATTATTATGTTTTTAATTTTATACTGCTTTAACTTTCAAGACTGAAATTGCTTTACTGACAAGCGTCTTAGACAATGTTTGAAGTCTTTTTATAGAGCGTGGAAGAATTTAATAAAAGCGTCATTTCTAAGTGCTTCAGACTTCGCTGGTTTTGTTAGGTAGTGTTCTCGGGATCAAAGTCCTAACATGTAATTTGCACAGCATACCGTCAGCAATCTATCAATTTGTGCGGGCGTTTTTTTCTAGCGTCTCGAACTTGAACGAACTGTCATCATCTTTTATGAACAAACAATCGTAGGTTTTGCCAACTACTAGTCTGATATTCGTTAAGTTGACATACTGTCATGGACGAGTTATTTGCAGAGGATCTTACAGATGATAACTTTATTCATCATCATCAGCCTATAATGTTCCCACTGCTGGGACACAGACCTCCTCTCTGTGAGAGGGAGTGGGCCGTAATCCACCACGCTGGCCCAGTACGTGTTGGTAGATGTCACATGTCTTCGAATTTTCGGTTCTAGGACATGCCGGTTTCCTCACGATGTTTTCCTTCACCGTTTTGAGAGCAGCAGTGGTGGCCCAGTGGTAACGGCCGCGACTTACGAGTTGTAGGTCGTAGGTTCGATCCCAGACAGGCGCTTTACTTTGTGTAAATTATTTCATCACCACTGCTCTCAAAACGGTGATAACTTTATTAACAGTTTTAAAATGCTTTCTGGAAAGCTTCCAAAAACACTGACATTATCAGTTAACCGAATAGAATTTATAAAAGTATTAAACAACGTTACAGACATTCATGTAATTTGTCATTGTAGCTACTGCATTTCTTAAACACAAACATATCGTGCAACAACTAACGTCAAGATGGATGAAGGTAAATATATTGCAGTGAATTTTTTGTATACGAGATTTATCATCTCATGCAAATTCTTTCATTTCATTCAAGTATTTAGTGTCATTCAGCCACCAGAATTCTTGAATGAAGACACGAAACTATTGTTTTCCTAACACTAGTGACGGCTGCCAATAAAACCTCGCGTTACTCAAGAGCTGTCATCCAATACAGTTGCATTACGGTAACATTCATTGAATATCTTTTCGTTTCCTCTTTCTCATATGACAACTTGATTTTATTCCGTTCATATGAACGGAATAAAATCAAGTTATCTATTGCAACCATTTTTCAGATTATCTAAAGTACATACATCTTTTATGGGGTACTGTGTTAAATGTTACAACAAAACACCTTGTGATATAATTTACAATTAACTAAAAGGAAATTGAAAACTTATATTAAAAGTACTCTTTATAAACAAGCATATTACAAATTACAGGATTATATCCAAGATAAGAATGCTTGGAAACATGCTGGTCTAGCTCCATAGGACAATTTAGAGTCTAGACAAAATCAAACTGGTTGCTAATTTAATTGTATAATTATATATTTAATGTGTACAAAATATTGAAAAAAATTTTAAAAGAGTAACGGTGGAGTTTCTTGACCATTCTTCTCCATACGAAAACTACATTCTGGAAGGGGCGACTAGAATCAATTTTATTTTTTGTAAAATTTGACATTCAAAAGTGCCTTTTATGTGCCTAATTGAAATAAATTATTTTACTTTGCACAATAATTCAAATATATTTAACTGTAATTTATCTTTTTCTTTCTGATAATGTTTCTATTTTTGGACTTCATCTACTTGGGTTTATCAGATTATTATTAATTACATTCTTTATCTCGTATTTCGTCTACGTATTCTTGTCTTGTGTCTTCTCTTGACTTCTTGAGTCTGTGTTTTTAGTAAAAGGATGATATCAGCCTGTGCAATTATAGCAATAATATGAAGAAGTTATTGCGTTCTGAATTTTTATCAACGGATCATTATTTTTAGTCGTGTTCTTCTTAGTAACAACAAAACTAGAATCAGTTATTTCGTTGGTGTTATTTTTGTCTACAATATACCCATCAGAAACATAAAATGTACAAAAATGCAAGCCTCGCAACGCAGATCTAAAAGTTGTGAGATCTAATGTAAAAACAAGTCACTGACGAATAGATACCTATCTATGGGAGCACCTATCCAACAAATTTGTCCGAAAGTGTTATCTAATTAATTAAGTAATAACATTTTATCCCGACCGTATTAATATTAAACATCTTTATTTCTTAATGACTTGGCCATCGCAAGGCAACATAATCAGTATCACATACGAATAATCTACTATTTCAAATAGTCCTAATTGAACATTACGCTATCGGGCCTGTATGCATGCACGAACATAAATAAAGCGCTCAGAGTGTTGTATAGATTCTATTGCCGTGTGCGATTGCCAATTCATTGTATTTATTAAAGACTATTTAGTATTTACCTACCTATATATCTATTTAGGAAGTGTACGTGACGAAAAATTTTATGAACTGCAAAAGTAACTTTGTAATCGCATATCTATTTGTATAGTTTTTTGTACAACTGTTGTACAACAAGGGGTATTAAAACACGAACGTGGATTTATCACACGAGGCGAAGCCTCGTGTGATAATAGTATCAGATGAGTGTTTTAATACCTAATTATGTACAGTTGCATACAAGACTTTATCTACACCCATGATATGAATCCTCTATAAAAGGTTCTGAAACCATTGGGTGTTTGTACCTAATTCAAGATCAAGAATTTAGAAATCACACGAAATTCAGTATAACTGCACGTATGAGTGTCGCCTGCAGCAGCACATCACCGCGCATGCGCTACAGTGGGTGCTGCTGTCCCCCGCTTGAATGTTGAAAGGAGTTACATAATGAAATTTAGTACAACATTATAACACTCATTTGGATGATATTATGGTTACTATGACACTGGTTGTTTTAATGTTGGTAATAAGCTGTTTCAGAAACTTTTATAGAGGATTTATAGCATGGGTGTAGATAAAGTTATTTATACAACTGGCTACTGGTTTACTGGGACTATTCCATTAAGCGTTTCGTAGCCTTATACTAAAACATTCAATGATCTCAGTACTATTCTGACAGCAAATTTTTTTGCCAGCGACATCACAGCGCAATATCGATTACCTACTCGATTGTTTTGAATGGCAATCACTCGTAACATCCACGACCCAGTGATCATCGAAACGATAACGATACGTTATCTAATCGCAGAGTATGTTTGTTTCCTACACTACTACTTGTAATTCCATCATAATGCAATATACAATATTGATAATCGCGATAATCCGACAATCGAGATTCTAATCATTTAATTAAGTAGATATGTTTATTTTCTCTCTGAGCACGAAGGTACGAAGTAACAGTCAGTCATCAGGAGTGGTCAGTAATGCGTAGCTATCCCTTAGCGCCTAAGGGATAGCTTCATATAGGGTGTTTTAGCGTAGTAAATCCTAACATTATTATAAAACAAAGTCCCCCGCCACATCTGTCTGTCTGTCTGAACACGATAAACGCAAAAGCTACCGAACGGATTTTCAAACGGTTTTCACCAATGGACGGAGTGATTCATGCGGAAGGTTTTAGTGTATAATTTACTAAGGTATTGTGTAAATTGGCTGAAATTTGACGATTATTGTTGAAGATGTCGGAAAAAATTATGCCGACTGGGAACTTTATTGGCGGGCGCCGCGGAAATCGTAAAAGTTACATAAAATTTATGTTCTACTGTATTGTTCATCTTAAAAAGTTCAACAAAAAAGTCCGGGATGGCATATGTCTATCTTCTAAGGATGACCCACAATAACCATTTATTTCTTTCAGAATTTGATAAAAATTTCATTGTTATTTCCGAAGCTATTTTGACCGATATTATATTAATCCTTATCAAATAAACTACGTTAAAATGAGCATTTAATTTAGATTCAAATATGCCTTGACTTTATTTCATTTGAATGAATGGTTTAAAAGATATCACAGATTCAAATGACGCGTAACAAATGACGGCAACGCGGGCGCAGCGGTAGGAATCAAAATTCAAAAGTCATTTATTCAAACTAGGCTGAGAATCAGCACTTTTCGAACGTCAAAATTAGATAAGACAGTCCCCCAAAACGCCCACCCTTCACCACTTCCTAGTGCCTTTAGCTGGGAAGAAGAAGTGGCGCAACAAACTCCCCAGCAGCACAGCTGTCTGTTCAAGTTAGAAAAAATGATTCTATACAATAGTATGCAAAATGCATAATGTCAGTTAATTATGCAACACAAAACATAATTTAAATGATAAATTATTCGCCATATGTCAGCTAGCACACGCCAATATACCAACCAAAAACATCGAGAACTATACTCAAGCAGAAATAAAAAAATAAAAACTAAACGTAAACAGAACTAAATACTCGTATCTAAATAAAAGCCTCCAGGCATAAAGGGCGTGCCCGCTTACATAAAGCTATTTAAAGATATAATTGGAAGTTATTATAAATGATAAACTAGGACCATCGAGGTAAAATAAATAAACAGTTACTAGTTAGCTCGTTTTTGAAGCACAAATATATTTTGAATATCAGCAGCTTTGCCCTACAGTAGAATACCGTAAGACATAACGCTATGAAAATAACTAAAATAGACTAACCGAGTTGTATCAACGTCAGTGTATTGTCTTACTTTCCTGACAGCGTAGGCGGCCGAACTGAGCCTTCCCGCTAGGCTCGATATATGTGGGCCCCACTGAAGTTTGGCATCTACTGTTATGCCCAGAAAAACTGCCGAGTTCACAGTTTCAAGCATCTCTTTATCTAAGACGATGTTGGGTCCTAGATTTCTAACATTTGGTAGAGCGAACTTTACACATTTCGTTTTCTTGGCATTGAGAACAAGGTTATTTGTCATAAACCAATCCGTAACTATTGAGAGTGCACTGTTTACATCGTCAAAATCTTGTCTGTTCCGGTCTACTTTAAAAATAAGAGAGGTATCATCTGCAAACAATACAACTTCACAGATACCCTTTAAATAGAATGGTAAGTCATTAATATACACTAAGAACAAGAATGGACCCAGTATTGAGCCTCGAGGTACACCTAACTGAACTGGTAGCCCGGAAGATTTTACACCATTAACATCTACACATTGGAACCTATTATGTAAATAAGAATTTATAACGTTTAGAGCTTCGTTTTGCACACCGTAATGACGTAGTTTATGCAAAAGCGTATCATGGTGCACGCAATCAAAGGCTTTGGAGAGATCACAGAAAACTCCAATAACATTTTGCGAATTCTCCCATGCATTAAATATGTGTTTCAGTAGAGCAACACCCGCATCTGTAGTCGAACGACCTTTTGTAAAGCCATATTGTTCATTATGAAGGAGGCTATTTAAATTAAAATGTCTTAGCAACTGCTTGAGTATTAACTTTTCAAATATTTTGCTAAATGCTGGTAAGATAGAAATAGGCCTGAAATTGCCAACATCATTTTTCCAATCAATTATCTTTTCCTCGGCTATTAGGTATGTAATCCCGGTATCGGTAGTACCGGGCGAAGCCGCGGGCAAAAGCTAGTTTAAAATAAAAGAAGTTAATAGAATTTATACATACCCTGGCAGACTTACGAAAGTGGTACTTTCTCTTATTAACTTCTAAGTATGATGATGTAAAGTTACTAATGTGTATTTATTTCTGATTCTTGTACATTATTGACAATCCGTTGATAATATAAAAAGTACCATTTTGAAAACCAAATGTACCGCGGTAGATACCTTTATACCTTTTAAAAAAAAAGTTATCATTGATGTTTGTTTTCAAAACGCTCCCCTGTAAAATGCGTTTTCTGCAGATTAGCAATTTTGCAAGATTGTATTTTCTATACAGACTGATACAATGTTAAATCTGACGTCCCGCGCTACGCGAAGGAGCGCGGTGCAGTGTGATACTAACCACCTAAAGCCAAAATTACATTACAAAATTAATTAGTTTCATGACATTGATTTAATTAACAATTTCATGTGTAAACTTCTAATTGCATGATGCATGCATTAATTTCATGAAATCAAAATACTTTCGTGCCAAGCGCGATTTTAGGTAAATGTAAAGTCGCGCAACTAATTTCACGGTCAAACGCGACGTGAAACTAGTGTCGCGAAAGCACATTCGTAGGATAATATTGTACATTGCAAAAAGGTTTGACGCTGAGGAGGCCATGATTACGGTCTTCTTCTTTTCGTGTGGTTAGTAACTAACCTGTACCCTAATCGCGTAATACAACACAATCTGTTTCGACTTGAAACAGATTGCTAATCCATTGCTTCATAAATTGGAAAAAAAAATATGCTCAACAACATAAATAACGCAATGAATGTTGTTGAACTGTCAAAATGAAACAAATTAGGCAAAATTGTTTACAGAAAGAAAGAAAAAATATTTTATTTGGGACACGCACAGGAAATACAGACAGAAATAAAATAAAAATAAGAAAGGAGCATTTTAAACTAACAAACTAACAAAAAACGAAAATAAGTTACGCAATTATTTATACAAATATTTTTCAGGCATGATGATTTCAGTGATACGATAAGTACTAAGTACAAATTTTAAGAAAAAAGTTGCACTGTTGTTGAAACTAGTTTCGCGTAAATGATATTACCGAGAGAAACGAATGGAACTGTACCCTAATTGCGTAATACAGCACAATCACAATCTGTTTTGATTTAAAACAGATTGCTAATCCATTAAAAAATCTGCTCAATAACTTAAATAAAGCAATTAATGTAGTTGAACTGTCAAAATGAAACAAATTAGGCAAATACAAAGATACCACACATATAACAAATAACTTAGCAATTAGGGTACTGGATAGCGATAAAACATATTTTCAACACGCGTTTTGGACAGGCTGGATCGATGAACTTTAATCAGCAACAAACAGAAACGGTAGCTAATAATAAATTTATGTACCTTATCATAGATGCAGACCACAGGCAGCCACAGATAAGTAATGGAAATAAAATACAAATAAAGATAGC
Organism: Agrochola lychnidis; assembly: GCA_963680765.1. NCBI lineage: Eukaryota > Metazoa > Arthropoda > Insecta > Lepidoptera > Noctuidae > Agrochola > Agrochola lychnidis. The sequence continues at coordinate 4,473,046 of OY796852.1, forward strand.
GGAATCCCCCACGTGATCACCACGTGGAGGCTGAGTGCAAACATAGTTTATCTATTTATTACAATCAATTGTTTTATAGATTACTATAAACCAACTGTTATTATGACCATACAACTGTTATTTATTATCAGCTGTAAATACGCGGAAAAAAATATAGGTAGAACAAGCGTTCCAATACCTACAAAGTGCAAGTTTTGGGAAGACTTGCCCTTGGATTTATTACTAAAATGTAGACTCCTCTTCATATTCCTTTTCCCAACTATGTGTGTATCAATAGGTAATTATGAATCACGGTGCTACTCCTGAAGAACTTATACATATTTGATTACTTGCTCTAAATCGGAAAGAGCCAAATTATGGTTATGAATGTTGGTTTTCCTTCGAGGTATTTTCAGGCCAAAATGATGCTATTAAATGCAGATATAGAAATAAATTATAATACAAAATGTAAATACCTATATCTAGAACTATAAATTGAAAAGAAAACCAGAACAATAAAGTTTAATCCGATCCAGCCTGGTGCAGACTGGCGCGACACGACACCAGGAATGATTCTACCTAGAAATTGTTTTGTTAGAGTCGCGTCGCGCCAGTCTGCACGAGGCTTTAAGCCGAGGTCCGTACCCCACAGGCGTAGCCCCACATAAGCACAAGTCACGAAGCGGGTGTTATCAAAAACTTTCCTGTGACTAATACGAAGCCATTAATTCTACCATGTTTAAGGTCAGTGACTTTTTACTTAATCGCCTAGTTCTACAATTTAGACTTAATCTAAGTCTAATTGTATGTGCTAATTAGGTACGTAAGGCCACGCAGGTAATGCGTGATCCGAGGCACCGTCGCGCCGTGCGGTGGTAATCTTTTATCAAGGTTTTAGTAATATAATTTTATACGCACTAAGATCTTTAAAGAGCATGAAAATAAATAAATAATTCCTAACATGTGTAAGGCTCTTTGATGTGGAAATCAAAGGTAAATAGGATGCATCTTGCACGAGGAAAACCTTAGCTAGCAATTTTTTTTTAAAGATAACTGCTAAATAAAGGGGGTGCCTTTTGCAAATACAGGCAGCTAATGCACATTTTGAGTAGAGGAAATAAAAAAAAGGTTAATATGCGCATGTTCAATTCATTCGCAAAAGCAAAATACCAACAAACATCCCAAGTACTTAAATTAATTTTCGAGTGTTCAACTCATGCATTTGAACATCTGAATTGAGCTCCAATGTCGTATCCACTGCCGAACAAATTCGACACGGCACTCCTTGTATCGATCTCACAAGGGAACGCTAATAGGTCCTTCGATCATGTCATGTCTGAGTCTGAACAGAGAGTAATGACGGAGCAGCGTGTCGACTGACGTAACGCCAGACGAAATCCCACACAGTGACGTAAGGAGTTTTTAGGAGTATTCGAATAACTCAGAAAAACTGTAAGGGGAGAAAACTTAGGCTCAATTTACATTGGAATGGAATGGAAGAGAATATTTGGAATGAAATTGTGCAAAGCATAATGAACTTTATGTCAATTGTGTAACGGAGCTGCTAGCTGCGAGAATGCGTGAGAATTCTCTGGAAGACACGCGACCTTTTTTTGGCTCGTACCTACCTAGTTTGTAATTTACACTATTGACATAAAGTTCATAATGCTTTACACAATTTCGTTACCAAAATTCTGTTCCATTCCATTCCGTGGCAATGTAAATTGAGTTTGAGCCTTTGAAGGCTGCCGATAAATTGTAACAAAAATACATGGGTCCGTGAAAGTCTTTGAAAAGCCGTTGTTTGGATTAAATATTATGTTTGAACAAATCTAATAGATAGTTACCACTTAACCTTCAAGTACAAATCATGATGTTATTCCAACCAAGCAGAGATTCATCGGACAATGGCTCGTACAGCTCCTTTAAAGCGAGCATGTTACCGATAAATTCATGGTAACATAGTTACTGACAGCACCGATTAGTCTGACAGTCACGATATCTAATAGATGAATGATAACTACTGTAGTGATGTAATGATTGAGAAAAATATTGTTTCTGTCAACTGCATAATCGGTTTACTACCACGCCGCATCAATCACATCATGTCCAATTTAGGTTTAGTTTAGGAATGACAAAATTCTGAAATTTAACTACGTATATATTTGATAGAGGCAGCCTAATAAAAGTAATAATAAAATCATCGATACAGCAGAAAGGTTTGAAGATTAAGAACATTTCATCAACATTGAACATTCGTCACAGGCATTGAAGAAAATTTGGAAGAAGCTTACCCGTACCCTAATTGCGTAATGCACGATCAATCACAATTTGTTTCGATTTTAAACAGATTGCCAATCCATTGGTTCATAAGTTGGAAAAAAAATCTGCTCAACAACGTAAATAACGCAATGAATGTTGTTGAACTGTCAAAATGAAACAAATTTGTCATGATCGTTTACGAAAATAAGTTACGCAATTAGGATACTTTTGCAAAGTGGAAACACTGCTGTGAAAAGTGTGTGATTAAAGGAGCACTTTGAAAGGGACAAGGACCAATATAAACTATTAAAACTAAAACAACGAAAAAAAACGTGTGGCACTCGGGGACTGCCGCGGTAAAGCTATTGCATAGCATTTGTAACCTCCATACTTCCTATTTGTCAACGCTACACTTGGGATGATGACATGGTAGGCGGAGTGGGGGGTGTTAGGTTTTTTTCGTTACGGAATTTCTGGATTAGGTCGCCGCGCTCAAAGCCCGCGATAAAAGCTATGCAATAGCTTAATAATGAAGTTCGGTTATTTTTTTTACAGGCCTCGTATATACTCCTAGAATGGAATTAGGAAATATTCCAGTGTGCAATCACATTGGATAATGTATCATGATGATCATAATGTTTATAGTCGTTACAATAAAGTTTACAAGGCTGTAGAGATTACAATTGCATGCTATTACATTCCCAATGTGTATAAACAATAAAGGTAAAAATAATCACTTGTTAAAGACCATTGTTTATTCACGAGATCATGCACTACTCTATAAACAAACTACTGATGCATTCAAAATTCAAACAGTGAAAATTGTAGTGTTAATAAAATACAAAGTAAAACATGTAAATTTTATCGCACACAATAAAAAGCAATGAACGTAAGTATATACCATGTGAAATGACATTTAGTAATATGTGGAAAGAAGAAACAATCAAAATCATATCATCTAAAAACATTAATACGATATGACTGAACACGCAAACAAGTTAATAGATAATAATATAAAGCTTACAGCATTTCATCATTTGATTACTTTGTCGCGTGTATTTTTCCAGGGATTCTTCAAGGAAGTTGTTTTATTACATAAACCGTTAACAATCTGGTTTTATAGTGGCTTGGCTACTAATGTTCACAGAATAGATAGGGTTCCGTAAACAATTGGAACGAAGTTTTTTTAACGCGGCTTGCGGTAGGAGTAAACTAGTAGAAATCGTCACGTGACGAAAAAACATTATGCCCGAAAAAGTCAGTTTCAACTGTCAAAAGTTTTTCTTTTTTATTAAAGAACCATCTAGTATAAGTTTTTAGATAATAGAAAGAGACAGAGAGACAAAGTGTGAATTTGGTCAAAACGAAAATCCAAGATGGCTGGCGGCTGAGAAAATTTTCAAATTTTGGGTATGGTTGTTGACCAAAATCCTTTCTTTCTCCTCATAGTGACTGTACAATTATTTTAGCATTGTGTGGGATCCCATGTCTTACGTAATATTAGTAAAAAACAACTTCCAATCCAATATATAAAGAAAAGGATTATAAACGTATTATTGAAATCCTTAGAACGGCCTTTCCTTTGGCCCCCCTAACCCTAACAGTATTGTCGCTGGGAGTTATCTATTGTTGACATTCTGATCCCCTGTGATGTGAACTCTGAAATACGCTTATAGAACAATGAATTCGATCGACAAACAACTTCACATCGAGCTCATTGTGTGAGGTTATTCTTCGAATTGCCGCTATATTTGCATCGTTGCAATTACAAGTAGTTTTATCATCGGAACAATTCTATATTATGTACGTTACATTATTAAGTAATGAATGATCTTCGTTATCATTATTGACACCATTTGCGTAGATTTACTACGTATTACATCGACTATATCATTAGCACATTAACTGACTATGTTTATAGTAAGTAATATCATGGTTTGATGCACTAGTGGTAGTTACAAGAACGTCTCTGTCGTCTACAATACATAAGTAATTACCTTCTACAATAACCAGTTTCCTTCAGTTTATTTTTATAAATTGTCGGTATTCTATATTTGTTTTTCAATACTCAATACTCAATACTTTATTGCATTCCACAATGTATGTGCTTAGGTGGTAAACATTTGAAAAGAAACAATCGTGGACCCTGTTGGGCACAGCAAAAGAAATATAGTAGAGATGAGGACTTACTGTTTATCTTATAATCTAATTTATTCTAAAAAAAACATTTATTGTGTTTTTTATTGTGTTTTTTTTTCTTCTATGTATAGTTCGTTTTTTTAATGCCAGAGACTAATTTGACATTTCAAGTGATTCAATTTGGAGTTTGACATTTTCACCTGTCAAATTAGTTGATTCATAGTGGAAATATCAACGTAGGTACCTATTCATGACTCAGAGTTTAATATTCTCTGTAAATTTTCTAGGGGCACTGTAGTGCCCCCGCCAAGACAAGCCAAAAAGAAAAAGCAGGGGCAGCTACCTTTTCTCAAAGAGCTTCGTCCTAATTTCAAAACCTCATAGCTTCGGCATGGATAATGCTAGAGCTCTAATTCTCAGGATAAGATGTGGTTAGCAGACTTATACAAAACACTAAGTTTCATTTGTCTAGCATTTATCCATTGAACTAGACCTGTGCGACGGCTGCGAAACGGCCAAGCCGTACATATTGACCAAGATGTAGGGTTTGTAGAGTTAGAGGCTTGGCTCAACATTAATCTGATAACTTTTTAACGGTAAAGCGTTATGTAAGTCTTGGCAACCTACTTTACATGAAATGTTTTTGGGGGTGTTCCACATATCTGCTCAAATAAAATAAAAATCTTCGTGTCCCGTAACTATTAAAATTCCGCAGAATTATATTATTCGAGAAATGATAATCAAGAGCATGCGTATTGCAGTATTTTTTCAAGTGTTTTGTTACTAACATACCATGACTAGCTAGAGCTATCTATGATAACGGCTAAATAAAAGCAGTTGTTCAAATAATTATTGGCAAAGAAACGTCTACCCTAAGTGAAGAGTTGTCAATCAAATGATAATTGCCTTCTTTAATGAATAGGTACAATTAAATCTAAGATAATGAAATGGAAGTGACATTGCAGCAGTGTGAAGTTATCTATTATGGATATATAATACAAACAAGTCCGACCTTGTCAGTACTACGCAGTAAACACTATGCAATGTACTAATACATGAACTGTTCTAATGGGCACTAATTCTTTGACTACAAGTTAATATGCGACTCACGTTACTTTCAAATGTAAATGAGAAACAAATACATGAAAGGACAACTGGTTGATTTACTGAAGAAACAGAGCCTTTTGATGGAGATGAATCAATATATAGAGCGGCTTGAGATGCAACAATAACAGTTAAAGTGATGGTAGACGAACATAGATTCAAATCGTGATTAGAGTACGAGTCTACGTTACAATTTCGTTTTACTGTCCGACAGATTTAGATAATCATCATCTGCCTAGCCTTTTCCCAATTATGTTGGGGTCGGCTTCCAGTCTAACCGGATGCAGCTGAATACCAGTATTTTACATGGAGCGACTGCCTATCTGACCTCCACAACCTAGTTACTAGGTAACACGATACCCCTTGGTAAGACTGGTTGTCAGACTTTCGGGCTTCTAACTACCCGTAACGACTGTCAAAGATCTACAAATGACAGCCGAGACCAACGGCTTAACGTGCTTTCCGAGGAGACTTAGATAATACATATATCAAAAATGTTGATAAATATGACGGACTGAATTTCGATTCAGGGATCTCGCGCTCTAGACGACCACGATCAGTGGTCACAGCGGCCAGGTAAACTATAGAAACCGATACGAATCGCGCACTTGGTCGCAACGGACAACTAGCCGGCCACCATCAATACCATTAGACGGCCACGACTGGTCGTCAGTCGGTTAGTGTCAGTCAGTTATTCAACGAATTTTTGTAGTGAAGTGACCGATTTGTCATAACTTGACGATGAATGTAACATTTATAGTGAAAAGTGGAATTTGAACAGGTAAATGTGAAATAATCGTTGTATGAAGAATGATGGGTTTTTCATTCCGTACATATACCTACGACATAATCACGTCACAATTATGTGATCTAATAAAGCAAGCAACAAATATTTAATATCCACAATTGGTAATACTTACAAACGTCACAAAAAAGAGCGTGGAAAACCTTCGAAAGCGTTAATCGATGCTGTTAACATGGATACTTGACATTATATTTGAACTAGCGCAAATATTACTAAAATACGTGTAGCCATGCTAATACCAGATCAATTTGGTTCAAGCCAAACAGAATTAGGATAGGATTGCGTAATTGTTAGACTTGTATGCTTGTTTACGCAGCTAGTCCAAATTTACTAGCGTCTAAATCGCTAGATTTTAAAGCTAGAGCTAATGTCTAACGAGCATTCATGATTTTGGTTTCTGAAAATCTATATTGGTTTTCCATTAGCGTTTGTTTGTTGTTTCTACTTTGGTCTTCAATTAAAAATTTGGGGTTGGAATCATCAACATGTCAAAAAGTATTACACAATACCAAGACCTCGGTGGTAAGTGGTAACGCGTGGAATTCGAAATAATTCTAGATATTTACATTAATTAATAGATAATACAAAATTAGGGAAATGATTGGTTTCAAAACATAAACAATTGACAACAGCACTCCACTCCACTTCAAGATAAGCTTATAGCGCCGTGTGACGAATTTCAAGATCATATTATTTCATTATCCATGTTTGCACACGAAGATATAATTTTTGTGACGTTATCCAGTTTCATCTAGAGTTGGAATGTTTTAGGGAAAATGCTATCTAAAGTAAATATTTTGGTATCAGGCGCTTGGCGCATGTTTGGAGTATTTGCTTGGATGTCAATTTTGTGGTGATAGTGAGAAATGGACGTGATCGATGGAGTTATCTCTTGCTAATTTACTATCTTTGGAATAATACGTTTTATTAATAATTGAATTGTTCGTTGTTCACGATATTCTGTGTCGTTGTTTAAATTGAACTTAAAAGACTATCGGGATTCGGAGACATGATTAGCAAGACACAAAAGAATTGATAAAATTACTCTTTTCGAATATTATGTCTCTTTGAGTTTTAAAGACCTTCACGATCTCTTTGAAATGACAGCAAATTATATTCGTTATTTTAGAAGATAAAATTTGATCACAAATTCTCGGTATACGTTCGATTGATACCGCTGATAGTTCGACGACATTATTAAGAAAAAAAATTGCGATTGAATTTAATACGACCACAGTATGAAGACTGATTAGGAGTATGTCTGTCAAGTAAATATTACACTCGCCATCTCATTCTACGAACTCGCATGTGAGAATGGAAATATGAATGGCAACATAATCATGTTCAAAAAGCGAAACATCCAACGTCATGAAATGAAATTCCTACATTTTCGCTCATAAGCGAGACTTCGTTTTCCAACTGTCGACTGAGCTATCATAAAGAGACACGAAAGTCGGTCCAACGGAAACACAGAGACAACTGTGCCACAACTTAGAACTCGGAAAGCGTCCTTGAATCTGTGATTCTATGGAGATATGAAATGAATAGCTTCATAATGTGATGGTTGAACGAACAGTCGAGTAATTTTATGGCGTATTGCTCGTTAAATTATTGCCTCTTTTACAAAAGCCAAGGTCGTGTTATAAGGGTAAGTAATGTACTCGCGTGATTATGTATCGTTGCAGAAAACAACTTAATATGCGCTACAAATTGTGCTTGACCACTGAAAATCACCGCTGTGCTGTGGGTCCCCATAGCACTGCATCATGCTGAGTGGAAGCCTTCTTGTCACAGTCATGTCGTGCAGCTGCCGCCTAAGTAATTTCTATTCTGTGCTCGTGATTTGTTATGTACTTTGTGTTGTTCTCTGATTACTCTTGTCTTTTATGTATGCACGTGTTTCTGTGACAAACCTATTTTTCTTTCTTTCTTTTTTGCGGTTCCAAGCGAGGAATTCTGTTTCGTGTTGAAAATATCATCTTTGTAGGTCAGACTTCCTTTTTGCAACTTCTTAAATAATTTTAGGGTAGATTACCCAGAAAGTTGGCAAAACAAATAGTTGGATACGAAGACTCATTTTTGCACTCATGATTTAGCAAGTGTGGATATCATTCTATGGATGACATGTTCAGACAAATTCAGGCGTGTTTATTGTCTAAAAGAAGTCGGTAAATAATGAAACATCACCAAGTAATGATACAAATTGGAAAGATATCTACGTTTGTCCCACGCCCTATCGTTATCATAAATTATTATTTAGAAAGAATTTAGGAGGAAGGAAACAAATTTAAACATAATCAAGCTCTTTCCTGAGATAACACTCAAGGTCTTGCAACAAGGCTGTCCTATAATAGAACACAAATATTGATATCTAATGGTGAGGAGAACTGTCGACTTGGAACCGAGTTATTTATTTAATAATACGATAATTTACGAGAAGTTGAATGTCAAGATTGCTACTAGCTTTAAACTGCACTTTAGCTTAGATAATAATAAACAATGATTCTTCCTGTTAGATTGCATTTTAGATACTAAATAATTCCATAATGCTCCGTAATTTATTCTGCGAAGACCAACTTAGCTACTGACTTATGGCTCCCGCGGATAGGCGCGACGCGACTTGTGGAACAATACCTTTGAAAACTTCACGGAAATTTTCTACCGGTGACGCGTCGCCCTGTCGTAAGCCTTTATGCTTACGCCAGAAGTGTTTACTACATTAGTAACTGTGTAAACATTATTTAGAAGATACCGATTACAATAACATGCATCTGAAACTACGCATCGGTACTATATGGCGCAATTTTGAGGTACAAGAAATTATCGAATGCAAACGGCGGATGAAGAAACAACTCACAACAACTTAAACACAACTCCCAAAAGATTAAAATACATAGCTCAACGATCATTGTATTCATACCAGCATGCAGTTACTGACTGGAAGTTCTAGACACTGGATTAAGGATGATATGGCAGACAATCACAACAAAACAAATATCCCACGGGCACGTTATCGATAAACTTTGCCCGGCACTACTGCATAGATAAATCAACAACTGCGCAGCTCTGCTTCAGAACGGCGGCCATTATCTATTTGTTGGCGAATAGGTGACTGGGTCAGACAAATTGACTGTTGATTACGAGCACAAGACCGGGAGGGGTCTATTATATCTCGTGCGATGACTCTTATGTAATTGACGTCTTTGAATGAACTGCAGTGCTCGAGAGGGCATTGGCAAATGGCGTACCAGATGTGTACGTTTTATATGAACTCGTTCACACACGTCCGTGTCCGGGCCCGCGACGGAGCTTTAGTGTCTGCCTTGTGTGAGGCCCTGATATGTGTGGATAGACCTTAAAAGACGAGAATTAAAGAGACTGGAAGCTTGGCTCTGATCCAGGACCCAAAGGAATGTGACGCTGTTAGTACATATCTTTGCTGCGCCATAAAAGCAGAACCGTTGCTATTGAAGGACTACTTCTATTTGCATACTGTTTTCAGGTCACATCTGTATCTCATATGTTTCTTCATATTTTTTCTTCACCCCTTTCCACTGAAATCGAGATTCATCAATTTCATCATTCACTGAAGTATAATGGTTATTTCTTGCAGTCTTGCACGATTTTATCCAAGACTGTTCGGGAGTTTTTGAGCTTCCCCGACACAAACCACAGATTTGAGGTCGGCTGTCTCATGATCATGACTCATGAATCTTGATTTTACATTATTTAAGATTCCATGTTTGACGGTAACTGGATCTTTGAATATTACAATATCGACCGATAGTCTGGTGCTCTCACAAAGGTCTGTGAGGTTGGACCTCTTTGAGCGTAAGTAATCGTGTTACTATACCGCAAACCGCAAAGGGTACTATCACATGGCTTTATCGTAGATATAACATTATAATATTCGTGTTAACTTTTCCTTCGATTATAATAAATGAAGTCCTTCGTACCTTACAATAATTATGTTCAAAGAGCCCCAATATCATATTATTTTAAGCGTTTGATTAGGACATCAAGGGTCTATTTTTTAGCGAATAGTTTGACTGTGTTATAGATGTTATACGCGAGCAATACGTATTATTAGAATTTAACAAGCTTGAATTTTTGAAGTGAAAAGTTTTTTAGGCGCGTTGGGCATTTTTGAGATAGGAAAAAACAATTGAACTCGCGACACCGTTACCGACACCTCATTCTTGTAAACGCGATTGTGTTCTTTATTTATATTACGTTACGGATTAATGTTATATGCAAGTATTTTTACGTTAAAGGTTTTGGAAGTATTTTTTTTTTGTAAACGCGATTGTGCTCTTTATTTAGATAAGGTTACGGACCAATCATCATCATCTGCCTAGCCTTTTCCCAACTATGTTGGGGTCGGCTTCCAGTCTAACCGGATGCAGCCAAATACCAGTATTTTACATGGAGCGACTGCCTATCTGACCTCCACAACCTAGTTACTAGGTAACACCATACCCCTTGGTAAGACTGGTTGTCAGACTTTTGGGCTTCTAACTACCCGTAACGATTATCAAAGATCTACAAATGACAGCCGGGACCAACGGCTAAGGCGGATAAGGTTACGGACCAATGTTCCATACAAATATTTTTCTTCCACCCAGGCGATCTTGTTGAAGTTTTCACTTCTGTCGGCACTCCCGGAGTGCCACTGTTTTTTTTTGTAGCATTGATATTTATCCTAAGTAATATCCAGCAGAACTGACTCTATATTTGACTGTGATACTCTTCGACAAACGTACAGAGGCTTAGGCAGGATCTCGTTGATTGATAACTATGTGATAATGGGTCTTTGTCACGCATAACAAGGAGGGGCAATGGACTTGCTATGATTGAATAGTTGTTCCTTTGGTATTTTCACTACTTAATCATCGGTTTTTTTTCAAAGATTTGGTATTCATATTCTAGTGTTTGCGCAGTTTCCCAGCTCTTCTCGGTCTCTTGAATTATTTTACATGTGATTTACTCCTTGTTTATCTAACAAAAGTAGGTGAAAACCGTAAAAAAAACGTATACTCAGCGTTGAGTGAGATCCATTATTCAAATTTCAAACTGCCGAATAAAAATAGCTTGTATTTTTAAAACACTTAAGAAAATGGAAATTGTGCTTACAATCTGAACTATAAATATTTACTAAGTAAATGCAGTTTCACACAATGTTTTCTTTTTACTCGTGTTTCAGTCATGTGAATGACCTTGGCCTTCAAGACCGTTTGAAATATTGAACTTGAATGTACTGAGAGCACTTAAACAGGTTCTATTCTATGCTTACATAATGTTACGGCATTATTTATCCTTACATATTAATAACCTTCCTTTTTTTTAAGTCGGTAAAAAACAAAGTCCCCCCGGCGCATTTGTCTGTCTGTCTGAACGCGATAAACTTAAAAACTACCGAACGGATTTTCAAACGGTTTTCATCAATGGACGGAGTGATTCATGAGGAAGATTTCGATGTATAATTCATTAAAGTTTTGTGTAAATTGGCTTAAATACGAAGATTATTGTTGAAGAAGTCGGAAAAAATCATGCCGACTGGGAGCTTTACTGGCGTGTGCCGCGTAAACCGCAAAAGATACATAAAATTTATGTTCTACAGTATTGTTCATCTTAAAAAGTTCAACAAAAAACTCCGCGATAACATAATATATATATTTTCTAAGGATCACCCACAGCAACCATTATTATCTTTCAGAATTTGATAAAAATTTCATTATTATTTCCGAAGTTATTTTGACCGGTTACATTAATCCTTATCCAGTAAGTATAATTTAAATTGGGCATTTAATTTAGATTAAAATATGCCTCGAAATCATATCATTTAAATTAATAGTTTAAAAGATATCACAGATTCAAAATTATGAGTAACTACATAATTATAGTTGACGGCAACGCGGGCGCAGCGGTATTAGTCAGTGACTTTTCCTCAGCTATTAGGTATGTAATAATTCCGGTAGTACGTTCCCGTGGGATATTTTTCGACATCCACGCAAGCGAAGCCGTGGGCAAAAGCTAGTTAATAATTAATACAAAGATGCATAAATTGTCAATAACAAGTTTGCACTTGTTCTAAGTGCAAACCTGTTACTAACAATTTATGTATCTTATTAGTTTTCTCATACTATTGTTAGTAAGTTAAACTAAAGACGAATTAATGAGAAGACCATCCCTAAACTACACACGAGAAATGGAAATTAGGGTCATACATAAGTCTTCTCACAAATTGCCTTATTATGGCGGAGGAAGTGTCTGCCGCCACGTCATTAGTTCGTAGAGTTATTAAAAAGATTTATACTTTGCTTACATATTGGTCTTATTGTTGCATTAGGTACTTTAATACTGGACAAAAAGATTGAGAGCAGAATTGGCGTAATTAGAAGAATGTCACGCTTTATAGGTACTTTACATACCTTCTTGATACTTTATGAAGTAGGTATGCTTTTCTGAAGCAATTTTGAACCATGATTAGCCTAGCACCTCGTTCATCACTATTGATAGGTGCTTGCAGTTTATTTTCATACTTTTTATCAGTAAGCTCCGGACCACTGCTGATTTCCTTTACAACTAAATCTTTAAAGACACTCGTAAGCGTAAAGACCCACAAGTCAACTCCTAAGATTGCGTAAACATAATCTTAAAGCGTTTTCCCAGTACATTTCCCACGCTGGAGAGCGGTTGCTCCAGTTTGTCATGTCGTATCGATTTTCCGACCAGCTGGCTAAATGCCAAGTGTAAGGCTGTAAGCACGATTATTCTGATTCTGGCTGGCAACTTGCCAAATGCCACAAAGTTAGACTTTTAATCAATTAAAACTATGCTGAAGTAGCGTGTTGTTTCGTTTACGTTTTAGGAAACATTTGTTTAGTAGTGAAGTTTATTTTTTTAGTTTTAACACGCAAGTACAGTGCGTGCCACTAAAGATGAGACTTGACACACCACGTGGTTTGACATGCACAGTAGACGATTTATAGGTCTCTTTAGCGGTATGAGGTCTGCGCCGGGGCGTCATTGAGGCGGCGGAAAAAGCGGCGGGAGGCGCGTTCAAGTCTCATCTTTCGTGGCAATACACCCCTATTCAAACTTAATGGCGGCTGGGAACATGAGGCGAGTCGCTGAGCACTAACGAATTCATGGGTCAGCGGGGGTGAGGGGAGGGGTGCTGCGCAGCTAGTAGTGCACTTCCGAGCTGCCAATCGAACTGTACCTTGTGATAATTTTTGCCCATTTTGTACACACAGATTAAGTTAGATTATTATAGATTTTAATGGGGCTATCATGAATACACTTGTATTATCTAGTAAAATTGTATGAAGGTGTAAAATTCAATGATGGCGCTTCGGTTCATGCACCAAAACATGTACCTATTTTCTTTGATCAACCACTACGTAAACGCACATGAAACAGAGAACATTACTCTGATTTCGGTTACGACCGATAATAATAATTCGTCTCAGTACTTACTAAACTAGTACATTAGTGACGCATTGTTTTTAGGCCACGTGAAGATTTAGGTCTTCACATAAAATAACGTCAAACTCTTTGGCTGGCAGCACGTTTGTGTTTTGTTTTTCGTCCAACTTATTTAAAACATCGTTCACATACCTACTTACTGCTTTGGCTACGATGTTCGTAGAGGGTTATCGAAGCGATAGACATATCATATGCGACGATACACTGTAAATTGTGAAGTACCTGGCCATGACTGCGCAATACCTCCAATATTCGCCACAGCTTGCAGTTCTACCTACGGCAATAGATACTGAATAAGTCACGAATGCATAACTACTTCTCTTACCTGAGCTGAGCGCAGTAGAACTGATGCGGGATAGCGGTTAGCACTCCCGCGCCGTCTCCGGTGTCGTTGTCGCAGGCGCACGCACCTCGGTGCTCCATGCGTTTTGCGAGAGTCTCTGCATCTCGGACGATCTGCGTAAACAGATTTTCATTTTCAGTATTTGTACCACACCACAAATCACTAAATACGTTTAGCGATAAACATCGATTAAATCATCATGTTGTCTCTTTCATCTTCAAACGATGGACAGAAACAGAACGATATTTTATTAAAAATTCGTTAACGTATGACGCAAGGACAATGTGCAAACGAGCCAATGAGTCTTCTGTGAAAAGTCCTGGGACGGCAGCTTCTGCAGTCACGTTACCTACTAGCTGACCAGCTTATTCTTTTACAAATGTCAGACCGTCAGACACGAGAAAAGAAAATTTATCAGACTAATCATCATCTGCGTAGCATTTTCCCAACTATGTTGGGGTCTGCTTCCAGTCAAACCGGATGCAGCTGAATATAAGTATTTTACATGGAGCGACTGCCTATCTGATCTCCACAACTCACTGCGTAATACGATACCCGATTTGGTAAGACTGGTTGTCAGATCCAACGCAGACTATGATGTAAAAAGAGCTCAATTTTTTAAGTTGCAGGGCGAAACGAGAATTATTTCTATCACTTGACTCACTTGAATTATGGCTACAAGAGATTTATCTAAAATAGGATGAATTTATGAGTTTAATTTATCACCGCCAAAAGAGTCAAGGTTCAAACTCATTTGTTTACTTGTTTGGTTTAACAGATGATAGGCGAATACGTCATTATGTTCAGGAATACCTAAACAATTATTACAATAATTTATTAAACCTCTGATTGAATTCGTTTTTCTCTTGGGATTTGTTGTATTAGCACATACGGCGACTTTACAAAACGCTCAAAATAAATCAGCAAACAGCAGCATTAATCTTCCAATGGGAGTCATTAGTTTCTCCAACGAGCCAAACGCATGCAAATAAAAATTGGATCGACTAGACCAGTGGTCGGCACTCTTTAGTCAATAGAGCCAAATATCAATACTATAACGACTAAGATTACTTATAAGAGCCAATCCTTTCTATCCAGATTTTCTTAATCCTTAAGACCATATCCATCATTGCACAATACTTCCTAAAATAAACTTGCTAAAGCCGGGTCCGCTGCGCCATGTTTTCGTATTTTATAAACACCAAACACGAACCAATTTTGTATGTGGTTTTTGTTAAACCACGCCCCCAAATCGGATCGTGTTCATCATCATTATCAGCTGGAATTCGCTGGATGCGGAAAGCACAGAATCGGTCGAAGTGGCGGTGCTTGGGGGAGGCCTATGTCCAGCAGTGGACATCTTTCGGCTGAAATGATGATGATGATGATGATCATTATCAGCTGCTAATAATATGATGAAGGCATCTTACATATTAACAAGTTAACTTTAGAAAACTATGAAAGGTACAGTAAAAAAAAGTAAGAAGTAAATGATAAATTTTCGATGTCATATAAATTTTTGGTAAAAATACTTCGAAAATGAATCTCTGAAATATAGTTTGAATTTTGAATAAAACTTGATATGCCCGTCCCCCGCGCGTATCTGATCTACGCTCACACTCATCGACATTTTTACATATAGAGCCGCACTCTATAGGTCAAAGAGCCACATGCGGCTCGCGAGCCGTGGTTTGCCAACCACTAGACTAGACAATTAAATTAGGCAACTGCTTTGGTAATGGCTGCTTACATTTCGATTTGGACAGTTGTAGACGAAATATAATGAGATTGCTTTAGTACGAAGCCATGAGCTAATCGAAGAAAATGAAACCATAAAATATGGTAATGGTAATTGACTACTTCATTTCATGCTCTCTAATTTGGATCTAAACGTTTTGCGTTTAGCATTTTGATTTGTGATGAAGCTCTAAATCGTTACGAATATTGTTCATTTTTATGTTCTGCAACGTGGAAGAATGACTGCCAAGAAAAACTCCACAAACACGCAGAGTTCCTTTGAAAAGTTTCCAAATAATAAGCAGTTAAAATGGCCATTAACTCTATAAAATTATGGCGTAGCATTTTGACTTGGCTTGATGCTTGCCAAATGCAATACAGAAAATATGATTATGCTTCTGAAGGAAGGAAATATAATTATGCTTCTGCTTCTTCCTGAGGTATAAACCAGAACACATTATTTCTCTTTCATTCTTTCTTTTTAGTTGTAGCTTCAATCTAGATTATCCTCATAATGCCCTGGTACTCAAAATCGATACTGCGAATAGAATATCTGCTCACTGCTCATTTTGTTTCTGGCATTTCAAGTAAGCTTGGGCATATATCCAGGGTCGCGCCTACAGCTATTGCTATGTCTTATTCGACGGTGGTGTTCACTTCACAGAATATTTCCAACAATCTATGGCTTATCTAAGCTGACCAATTTGGCATCGGGTAGCTTCAAAGGGTTTTGGTGAATATTGTTGATATATAGATTCACTGGACAATGGCGAGCGCAGACAGCTCTGATCGCAAATGAATTAACGTTCCTAGGCAACAAGAGATAGAGGTGCTCCCTAGTCACGATCAAATTTCGGCTTAAAGCCTTGCTAGGGCTTGTGAGTCTCTCTAGCTTGAGGATATAGTTAGCCATGCAAACATGGAACAATGCGAGCATTATTGAGCTCTTATACAAAGTTCAAAACTCAATAAATTCAACGTGACTCCACCAGGGATCATAAAAATTATTTCCTATAAATTAGGAATTGAAAAGGAAACCTTTCGAAATTAAGCATTGTAAACACAGGAAAGGTCAAGTTTTGTGGAAGAATGCCTGGTTACACAAGTTATTTCTAAAGAAGCATTTGAGTAGATTCGATGGTTTTGCAAGAAAATTTCTTGATAAAGAAAAGGAAAACTGTGAAGTTATCTTTAACAATGGACTGGTCGAGCAAAATATTTCTGGAGTTCAGAAGAATTTAAGGGGTTTCAATGATCTTGCAAAAATATTAGGTACTTGTTAATCAAAAGGGAAGGAAGGAGTTTCGCTTAAAAATAACTAATTGCGTAAAATATTTCTGGAGTTTAAGCATTCTAAAGCTTTCGATAGTTGTGCAAGTGGAGGCACTAGGAAGTGGTGAAGGGTGGTCGTTTTGGGGGACTGTCTTGTGTAATTTTGACGTTCGAAAAGTGCTGATTCTAAGCCTGGTTTGAATACATGACTTTTGTATTTTGATACTTACTTTATGGGTACGTTTTCCGTCGATAGCAACTACAAATCCAACTCCACAGGCCTCGTGCTCGTTCTGAGGGTCGTACAAGCCTTGCTTGGGCGGCCCTTCCCACTCCATACCTGGAACAAAGTTTTGGACATTTAGAGCTACGAAACTAGGTATTATCCACTTTGTTTATAAACGTTCTCTCTCATGAAAAAGATTTGTTTATTTCAAACTTTTAGGTATCATGCCTGTTTTTTTCGCATAGAAATGCACAACTGTAAATTACATTAGCCATAGTGCAATTCATTCACAGAACTAACTAAGTAATTAGGTATGGCGTGTATGTAAGCACGTGCAATAGTTGTGTTATTAAATGCTTCATAGTTTTCATTTATGTTTTTATTATTTAATTAATTTAATTTTGATTTAAATAGTTGGGATTAATTTTGGTATGTAAATTTTAAAATGTGCGTCATAATTGTGTAGAATAATAATTTTTCTTTCTTTTCAAACTCAAAAAAAGATTTTTTATTTCAAACTTTTAGGTAGGTATCATGCCTGTTCTTCTCGCATAGAAATGTAGAACTGTAAATTGCATTAGCCATAGTGCAATTCATTCACAGATCTAAGTAATTAAGTATGGCGCAAATATGGCCGCTATAACTTGGCAGTTCCGAACATCGCGCAGAAGGCTGCGCAATAACATTTTTTTAGGAACCAAATGGTGACATGAGGCGAGTGCGAGTGAGAGAACATGCGTGAAAGTTCGTAGTGCCTATGTTCAGACCTGCCAAATTATATTGGTCGTATTGTAAGCACGTGCAATGGTCATGTTCAAAAGTTTACAAGGCTCAAATAAAAACCATTTCGCCTTATCCTAGAAATAGCAAGTTCATTGACATTACTACTGTAAACAATATCGTTGTTACTAGCACATGATCCGTTTGAATAGCGTGTTTATGATCGTCGAGTTTTCTTTGCGATAAAAGTTTTAGATTATGGCATGTTAAAAGAAACATTTTGGAATGCCAGCTTGTGATACGAATTTTTGTTAGTAATAATAGTAATTCGGACTTTTGGTAAGCCAAGGGGCAGGTATCGTATTACCCAGTTACTGGATTGTGGAGGTCACATAGGCAGTCGCTCCATGTAAAATACTGGTAATTCAGCTGCATCCAGTTAGACTGGAAGCCGACCCCAACATATGTAGTTGGGAAAAGGCTAGGCAGAGAGAGAATAGTAAGAGCTCGTAGGGATCTTGACTATCTTCGGGGCTCTGGGATTGTTCTGAAAGCCGTAGAATACCTGTCCACTCCTTAAGCACCTGAGGACATGTTGCCCCTTGTCGCTACGTCACTATGTGCTAGCGACAGTTTTCGGGGGACCATTATTGAGTGTGCAAGTCACCCCCTGCCATTTTATCCGTGTACATATAAAACATTGATCAGGCAGGGGCCATAGTCCTACCATAGTTCCAGGTAACCAGTCCACTTTAGCCACCCAAACCCATAGTCCAATATCTTTGTTTTATCCTGCAATAGTCCCGACACCAACCGGGGGTTGTCCATGGGTGCACTTGCATAATGCATACAGGAATAATCGTCGGTTGGTGCCTCATTTCATTAAAAACGTCTAACAGGCCTGTGCGAGTTGGCTTCGGCCCCTCGTATGCCTTCCAAAGGTCCGGGACTCCAGGGTCCCGAGAAACGTCAAAGACCCTTTAAGTACTAATAATGATCATTCATGCAGTCCTGTACTGAGACAGCTTCGGGAGCTCTTCAACTCAGTTATGTTCTTTGGTAGAACTCCAGAAGCGTGGCGAGGGAGTGTGTTCGTTCTCTTCTTTAAAAGGGTGATAAGACCCTTATTAGTTATTTATGCAACTGTTGTATAATAAAGGGTATTAAAACACGAATGTGGGTATCACATGAGTGTTTTAATACCTAATTGTAACAGTTACATACAATACTTTATCTACGCCCATGATATGAATCCTCTATAAAAGTTTCTGAAACCATTGGGTGTTTGTAATTCAAGATCAAGAATAAAGAAATTCCCACGAAATTCAGTACAACTGCATGTATGGACATCGCCTGCAGCAGCACATCACACACACATGCGTGTAGCGGGTGCTGCTGTCCCCCGTTTGAACATTGAAACGAGTTGCATAATGAAATTTTGTACAACATTGTAACACTCATTGGGATGAGGTAATGGTTACTATGACACTGGCTGTTTTAATGTTGGCCATAAGCTAACTGTATCTGAAACTTTTATAGAGGTTTTATAGCATGGGTGTAGATAAAAAGAATTATAGACCAATTTCGCTCCTTAGCTACGTATAGTTGTTTTCAAGAGTCGTTACGAATCGTCTAGCGCGAAGACTCGACGAGTTTCAGCCACCAGGACAGGCCAGGTTTCGAGAAGGATACAGCACTATAGACCACATCCACACACTGCGACAAATGATACAGAAGTCCGAAGATTATAATCGGCCCCTATGTCTTGCATTTGTGGACTATGAGAAGGCTTTTGACTCCATCCGAAAACTCCTGGTCTGTTTTGGAGTTTGCAGCGATGCCAAGTCGACTGGTGAAATATCCAAGTGTTGAGATGTCTTTATAAAAACGCGACAATGACCGTCTAAACTCAGGATCAGCGAACTGAACATATCCCCCTGCGTCGAGGGGTGAGACAAGTGGACGTAATTTCCCCGAAATTGTTCTCTAACGCACTGGAGCCGAGGATATGTTTAATACGAGACGAGCCGAAACGTGGACACTCACGGTACGGCTGGTCCATCATTTCAAGATCATCGAGCTATGGAACGGGCTATGCTTGGAGTCTCTGAGGGATCATCCGTAACGAGGTGACTCGGCAGAAAAGCAAAGTTGTCGACAGCTCACAGAATAAGCAAGCTGAAGTGACAATGGACCGGTCATATTAGCTGTAGAACCGATGACCATTGGGGTACACGTGTTCTTGAGTGGAGACCGCGAATTGGCAAACGGCTAGGTAGAGCGACGATCTTCGCAGGGTGGCTGGTAGTGGCTGGATGAGAGTTGCTGAGAATTGAGCTGAATTGCGTGTAATTGGAGAGGTATTTGTCCAGCAGCAGCACAGATAAAAGGTGGACCATAGAAACAAACACGATGGAAAGGTCCACAGGGATAGAGGAATGCTGGTAGACTTATAAGACGGTGGGCTGATGGCATTATCCAAGTGTCAGGAAACGACTGGATAACTATAGGCAAGGATAGGGATTTGTGGATAAAACTGGAGGAGGCCTTTACCCAAAAAGGGGTCCATATTTCAACGAAAGAAGACTAACCGTACTAAGAGTATACAATAAGTAAATTTACTAATACCCTACTAACAGCATCTGAAATGGAACCTAGAAATATGGAATAAATGGCTTTTTTATTTTATTATGTCCAGCAGTGGACTGTTATAGGCTGATGATGATGAAATGTTCATTCTTCTTAGCGTGTCGATGGCAATCTAGCTAGAGACAGCCCAGAATTTGGCTACGAGTTTGGCACCTTTAGTAGCGTCCTAGTGGTGTGACCGTCGGACTGCCAAGTCATAGGTCTCGAATTCGAACCAAAGACACGCACCTCTGACTTTTCAGATTCATGTGCGTATTGTATAATTATCACTTGCTTCAAAAACGGTGAAGGAAAACATCGTGAGGAAACCTGTCTGAGCGACATGTGATGTGAAGTCAAGTCAGAGGCCCATGGGCGGTTTTAAAACTCTGACACCAGGTTAGTCACTAACCACACGAAAAGAAGAAGAAGCGTCCATCAGTTCCTGTAACGTACAAAGACCAGGACACGCTGGACACGATATTAAAGTGTCCCATTGTTTGTGAAACAGCAACCATATTTATACTCCAGGGCGGAGTTATCTGTGAATGTGTCTACTACCTGAGCAGGTTTGTTCGTTCAATGCGGTCGAAGCCATAGTTTTTGGTAGAGGTGAGATAGTTTGAAGTTTTAAATCATGGAGATTTATGCTTGAGCAGCTTTCTATCCTTTTCGGGCATAGAAAAAACCAGCCTGTGTCACACCCTTTTCAACGAACGTGCCTACACATAAATAATTATCTTTTTTGTGGCCAAATAATAAATTCACCAAATTTATTTCGACGAGGACACATACCATTGTTAGAAATATAGGTACCTAATATACATGGTATTGTACAATAATTCCTTGGTTTATTTATATTTTATATTGTTCGTATGACGTTGTTTTGAATTTATCTTCAACAAAACACGACTGCATTTATATCAGTCCATTTATATTTACAGAAACTGGGGAACACATTTGGAACATTTACAAATTCTATAATAAGTTGCCATACTATACCTATAGGTATGTAGTAGGTACCTACATACTTAGTTGCTTATAGGTATAGCAACCTTGTGTTCGAACGCACTTAAATGTGGCGTAGGTAAGTGTAAGGCCGCACGCACTTTGGACACGAATTTGTATCGTACGTAAACGTACACACGGCCACAGATAATATAATACTACGACACGGCTAAACATCAAACTTTACATTTCCAGTATAAGCGGACCTCGCATTGTACAGAAATCCTAAACAATGCGAGATCATCATAAACTGGAAATGTATAGCTTGATGTGTAGCCGTGGGTACGATCGTGGTCGTACGAATTGAGTGCGCACACTGAATACATTTTTCTCCGTCAAATAGCTAACAAGTTCGGATTGTTTTCGGACGTCGGAACTATACGTACGACTAAAGGCTCTTACAAACAGGTGCGACACAAAGGCACCGCTCGTCGCACGACGAACGGTGCCTTTGTGTCGCGCCTGTTTGTAAAAGCCTTAACTTGCAATCAGTCTGCACGCTGAAGGTCGGGATCGTTCATCCTTCGTGCGTGTTCGTATATGTTCGCACGAGTAAAATTCGTACGAAAACGCGTCCAAAGTGCGCACGGCCTTACTATAGCGGCCGAGCGCTACAAGCAGGAATAGTCCTTACGATAGTGAGGAATTAACTTCTGGAGGGAGGTGGGCTGGTTGGAATGACCACCAACGGCCGCCATGGCCCACGCACAATGGTCTACTTGAAGGACTAAGTGCGGAAACCAAACCTCATAACATAGAACATACGGTAGTGAGATGTATACGTTCCCGTGATAGTACATTCCCTTCAAACTTAGGTTTTTGAGACTTAAGTTAGCGCCCTTACTAGCGGAGTAAAGTAATGCCAATTTCGTATATTTTTTTTTGGTAAACCTGAAATAGGAACCTACTGGTTGTAACTTTACTCCGCGTTTATTAATTAGGGGGCAATTCATCATCATCTGCCTAGCCTTTTCCCAACTATGTTGGGGTCGGCTTCCAGTCTAACCGGATGCAGCTGAATACTAGTATTTTACATGGAGCGATTGCCTATCTGACCTCCACAATCTAGTTACTAGGTAACACGATACCCCTTGGTAAGACTGGTTGTCAAACTTTTTTGGGCTTCTGACGACTCGTAACGACTGTCAAAGATCCACGAATGACAGCCGGGACCAACGGCTTAAAGTGCTTTCCGAGGCACGGAGAAGTCTCGGTATGTAAAGATGGTCACCCAACCACGGACCAACCCCGGCAAGCATAGCTTAATCTGATGGATCGTACCGTGCGGCTGTTATTGCTTAGCCACGAGCTCCTCAATTAAGGGGCAATTGTTCGGGTTTTTAAACTAAGACAAAATAGAGAACATTCGTTCATCACACGTTATTAATAGAATAAAAACACTTAAGGAAAAATCCATAACATTCAGCAGCTCTATTACCGTATTAGGAAGATATATGTATAGGGAAAAATATGGCAATATTACTATACATAATTGCAATTGTCTACCGAATGAAAACAATTATTGCACAAATTAGGTACTTAAGACGCAGATATATGACAGTGACCTTGAATGGTTAGCTTGCGTGTTCTGTACTGAGCTCACGCAACGCGTTGTACGTCCAGCTAGTAATAGGACTCGTGTGGATCGCCCGGAGGACACGGTGGAGCATACGGTGGAGATCTGCCCGGCTTGGGCAGGGCATCGCCGTGTCCTCGTGGAAGCGATCGGCGGCGGTGACCTCTAGCGTCCGGCCCTGATTCGGGCCATGATACGGAGCGAGAGGAAATGGGAGGCCGTCACCTCCTTCTGCGAAGCAGTAATGCTCGCGAAGGAGGAGACGGAGCGCGCGAGGGAGAGGCAAATTTCGCGCCCTCGCGCCCCTAACCGCCACAGGAGGAGACGCCCTGGGCGTCGGGAATCACAAGAAGATTTCCGGCCACCGTAGGCGCGGGCTTGCGGACGGTGAGCAATGGGCAGCTTGCCGTCCGATAAGGACCAAGCCCGGGTCGACGGCGCGTTGTGGTCCACGCGCGTCTCAAAGAGATGTCAGCAGAATTGACGGGGTCCGCTAGGGCCAATGCCTGCCGGGGGTTCGAAGAAAACCGATAGGGACATCGTGGCCCCCTGGCAACATGGCAACTGAAGGAACACGGGTGGGTTTTAGCCAGTAAGAGTCTGACACGCCCTCCCGCTCCGCCCAGAGCGGGAGAAGTTATTTGATGATTGCCCACCCAAAAAAAAAAAAAAAGCCAGTAATAGGACTCGCCCATCAAGAAGCGCTGTCCCAAATTAGACGCATTATTAATTTATAGCGACCCGCCCCGGCTTCGCACGGGTATAAACCGGGTTATTATACATATAAACCTTCCTGTTCAATCACTCTATCTATTAAAAAAAACCGCATCAAAATCCGTTTCGTAGTTTTAAAGATTTAAGCATACATAGGGATATAGGGACAGAGAAAGCGACTTTGTTTTATACTATGTAGTGATTACACGTAAAACAAAAGGTATTTTAATAAAACACGTATACTAAAAGATCAGTAATTTCATTATCTTTAATATGGTGAAGTTTTCAGAAAATACGCTTGATGGATTTTGCGTCATTCTCAGTTTTTTATCCGCGTTAGACATAACTTTACAAATTAATTTCACTATGTAATATAAACATAATCACAAATATGCCTATTTTAAAATATTAAAAAAATGCTCTAATTTAACATATATTTTTTTCCAAATCACTAACACTACTCGTTCAGACGTCATCTTCAGTATAAAATCATTAAAAGTCAGCTATCGTCCCCTTAAGTAACACATTCGTCTTGTTTTTTTTTGCGTGGCTTTGCGGTCTTTTAGAAGCAGCATGGGGGCAGTTTTTACTAGTTGTATTCTGACGGAGTCATTCCGTATCGATTTAATTCGTCTCTAGCAAGCCATAGCTTAGTGGTGGCTTAGTGTAGCCCAGAAGTCACCAAATGGCGGACAGCGATCCGGATCCGGACCCAACCTAGGTATTTTGTGCGAACGGTTAACATTAACAGTAAATTGTCTATCTAAAACTTAATCTTGAAATATTTGATTTATAGCTTTACTCGAGATTTCAGATGTGGATAGTAGAAAGTAAAATAAAAAAATATTTCTTTTACATTTTAATATGAATTACTTACTTTGTTAATTTTGGTTATTGCTCAATAATAAAATATTCAAGTTTCTTTCCTACATTTTAAAAAGTGAAATCTTCATATTGGTATTAGCGCCATCTATATTCTATAGTAAAGCACTACAACGCGTCGGTGACATGAATCCTTAGTTCACCCCATAACAAAAATCGCTCAACGCGCCTAAAGAAATTTTTCACTTCAAAAAAATCTTGTTTGCTAATAAATACTAGTAATCGTCTATCAAACGGACCGCGACAGTCATATTATTTAACGAAACGGAACCTCAATGAAACTAACTGATGATCCCTGGGGGCCTACCACCAGCTCATAAAGGAATATTATTTTAATATTCTTCAGTGTGGGAAAGTGATGAAGCTCTACAGGACGTATAGCTCCATCTCTTTCTCCCACTGAAGTAATATTAAAATAATACTACTTTTGAGCTGGTGGTAGGCCCCCTGGTAGCCTATTCAATTAAGGCGAGCAGTCGACAAACAAAGTCAAGGTAGCACTCAAATCACAATGCTTACACAGACGACACTGACGGATTGAGTTATTGCTCGTATAGGTACAGTTACGAGCATAAATACCTTACTATGATTTCTTGTATGGACCCCCTTTAATTTGAATGATTATTTATTTATTAAATATGGATGACTTACAGCTAAAACAAACAATAAAAAAATTGTATGCGAGACTGACAGCCAATTATTATATATTATTTATTATTATTATATCTTTGACATTTCTCGGGACCCTAGGGTCCCGGACCTTTGGAAGGCGTACGAGGAGCCGAAGCCAACTCGCAGAGGCCCCTTAGACGTTTTTAATGAAATGAGGTGCCAACCGAAGATTATCCCTGTTCGTACTATGCAAGTGCAGCCAAGGACACCCCCCGGTTGGTGTAGGACTATTGTAATTAAGGAAACAAAGATATTGGACTATGGGTTTGGGTGGCTAAAGTGGACTGGTCACCTGAAACTATGGAAGGACTATGGCCCCTGCCTGATCAATGTTTTATATGCACACGGATAAAATGGCAGGGGGTGACTTGCACACTCATTAATGGGCCTCCGAAAACGGTCGCTAGCACAAAGTGTCGTAGCGACAAGGGGGCAACATGTTTTGAGGTGCTTGAGGAGTGGAGAGGTATTCCACGGCTTTCAGAACAATCCCAGAGCCTGGAAGATGGTCAAGATCCCTACGAGCACTTACTGAAATACTTCCTTCCTCCGAGCACGTTTGCTCTTGCGAATCTCCACTCAAGCCGGCCAATAATGGCGAGAATGAGGTGGGAGCTCTGTTCGCCATCAGTGCTCACTCCAACCAGCCAATTAAGGCAAGCCAGAGGTGAGGAACAAGATTTCTCCGGGGAGATAGGGTCCGTGGGGTCGCTACTGCCCAACAGCTCGCCACATGCTGCCCTGCGGGTTTTTGTATCTCTCTTGGTCTGGTTCCTCATCCTAGACCTGTTCCGGCAAAATAAACTACCGGCACAGACCCAGAATTCGGAGCGCGCAAGCCCCACCACGACGTCAACGTAGAGATACAGCGGTGGGGTTATTATTATTATTATTTTGTTGTTATAGTGGCAATTTTTTTTTTGGCACCCTACACTTCTGGAACCCTAAAAAGGTCTTTATCCATGGTCACAATCGTTATCTCACGAGAAAATCGCTTTAGAATTTCGCATAAGGTAGGTATTTATGCTCGTGACTGTACCTATCTAATAATAACACCATGATGGAATTTTTTTCACTTGCATTGATAACGTTTCAGTGGCAATTCCCACGGCATTATGACGTCATGAATTAAGGCGACGATAACCGACTTTTAATGATTTTATACTGAAGATGACGTCTAAACAAGTAGTGTTAATGATTTGGAAAAAAATTATGTTAAATTAGAGCATTTTCTTAATAACTTAATATAGGCAGATTTTAGATTATGGTGAAACATAGTGAAATTAATTTGTAAAGTTGTGTCTAACGCGGATAAAAAACTGAGAATCACGCAAAATTTATGAAGCATATTTTTCTGAAACCTTTACCATTTTAAAGATAATTTAATTATTGTTCTTTTAGTACACGTGTTTTATTAAAATACTTTTTGTTTTGTGAATAATAAATTAATAATGCCTCTAATTTGGGATAGCGCTCCTTGATGGGCGAGTCCATTACTGGCTGGACGTACGACGCGTTGCGTGAGCTCAGTAAAGAACACTCAAGGTCACTGTTACATATCTGCGTCTTAAAATCAAAATCAAAAGTCATTTATTCAAATTAGGCTGAGAACCAGCACTTTTCGAACGTCAAAATTACATAAGACAGTCCCCCAAAAACGCCCACCCTTCACCACTTCCTAGTGCCTTTAGCTGGGAAGAAGAAGTGGCGCAACAAAACTCCCCAGCAGCACAGCTGTCTGTTCAAGTTAGAAAAAAATAAAAATGACTCTATACAATAGTATGCAAAATTATTATGCAACACAAAACATTATTTTAATTAAGTATAAATTATTGGCCATATGTTAGCTAGCACACGCCGATATACCAACCAAAAACATCGAGAACTATACTCAAGCAGAATTAAAAAATAAAAACTAAACGTAAAAAGAACTAAATATCTAAATAAAAGCCTCCAGGCATAAAGGGCGTGCCCGCTTACATAAAGCTGTAAATTGGAAGTTATAAATGATAAACTAGGACCATCGAGGTAAAATAAATGTACAGTTAATTACTAGTAACAATAACAAAACCATGATCAGCAAGACGACCAGTCACCACAAGCAGCACCCGTTCACGAGCATAACGCAAAGATCAGCCATTACCCCCCTCGCCATATTTGAGGGAAGGAGGCAACCCGACTCCCGACGCTACCGCAAGCATTGACATCTAAGGGAGCATGACGAACTTGCTGCCGGTTGCTCAGGTAAAAAATAATATAATCAATTGTCGAGGTCACTAGCCAACCACAAATTGCAATACAAACTCATAACAAAAACATTGTAATGAGTAGATTATGTCAACAATAAAATAAAAATAAATAGACTCGTAAAAAAATAATTAAAAAATTGACTCATAAAGTCAAATAAAATAAAAAAATTATATAAACTTATATAAACTGTCAGTAGGTAAGTTAAATCTGGAGAAAGAACATAAACATTGTCTTGAGTTAATCACAGCGACCAACTATTCTTATCATTTAAGTAGTCGTTGATACAATAGTATGCCTTTGAACAAAGGTTGGATTTTACTTTATTTTTAAACGCATTAAAAGGCAAATCTAGCATAGAAGAGGGTAGCTTGTTATAAAAGGTTATACCAAGCCCAACAAATGAGTTATGAACCTTATGAAGCCGGTGAAAGGGAGCTCGTAGTTTGTCCTTATTTCTAGTGTTAACATTGTGAATATCACTGTTTTTAGTGTATAAGTGTATATTTTGCCTAATATATAAGATGTTGGCGAAAATGAATTGTGATGCCACCGTGAGAATACCAACATCTTTAAAAAAATCTCTTAGAGAAACTCTGGCACGTAGCTGGTAAATTGCTCGAACAGCTCGTTTTTGAAGAACAAATATATTTTGAATGTCAGCGGCTTTGCCCCACAGCAGAATACCATAGGACATAACGCTATGGAAATAACTAAAATAGACTAACCGAGCTGTATCAATGTCAGTGTATTGTCTTACTTTCCTGACAGCGTAGGCGGCCGAACTGAGCCTCCCCGCTAGGCTTGATATATGTGGGCCCCACTGAAGTTTGGCATCTACTGTTATGCCCAGAAAAACTGCCGAGTTCACAGTTTCAAGCACCTCTTTATCTAAGACGATGTTGGGTCCTAGATTTCTAACATTTGGTAGAGCGAACTTTACACATTTCGTTTTCTTGGCATTGAGAACTAGGTTATTTGTCGTAAACCAATCCGTAACCATTGAGAGTGCACTGTTTACGTCGTCAAAATCTTGTCTATTCCTGTCTACTTTAAAAATAAGAGAGGTATCATCTGCAAACAGTACAACGTTACAGATATCCTTTAAATAAAAAGGTAAGTCATTTATATACACTAAGAATAAGAATGGACCCAGTATTGAGCCTTGAGGTACACCTAACTGAACTGGTAGCCCGGAAGATTTCACACCATTAACATCTACACATTGGACCCTATTATGCAAATAAGAATTTATTACTTTAAGAGCTTCGTTTTGGACACCGTAATGACGTAGTTTACGCAAAAGTGTGTCATGGTGCACGCAATCAAAGGCTTTGGAGAGATCACAGAAAACTCCAATAGCATTTTGCGAGTTCTCCCATGCGTTAAATATGTGTTTCATCAGAGCAACACCTGCATCTGTAGTCGAACGACCTTTTGTGAAACCATATTGTTCATCATGAAGAAGTCTGTTTAAATTAAAATGTCTTAGCAACTGCTTGAGTATTAACTTTTCAAATATTTTACTGAATGCAGGTAAGATAGAAATAGGCCTGAAATTGCCAACGTCATTTTTGTTACCCGATTTAAATAATGGTATGACTTTACTACTCTTCATGAGGTCAGGAAAAGTTCCTAAATCAACACATTTATTAAAAGTTACAGCTAAATATGGAGCTACTATGTCTATTATATTACTTAATAGTTTAATGGAGATACCCCAGTAATCACCAGTGTTTTTAGACTTAAGTGAGTTAAAAACATTAACTACATCACGAGGTGTTACATGCTCGAAGCTAAATAAGCTATTACATTTAGGCACACTGCTATGCAAAAGGTTTTCAGCTTTAGACGGGGACGAATTTAAGGAGCGAGTCGTAGTTATAGGTATGTTGGCAAAAAATTCATTAAATGCCTCAGCTACGTCGGCTGCTATATTAACTAATTTATTGTCGACCATAATCTCGAGTTGTTTTTCTTGTTTAACCGACTTACCCGTTTCATTGTTAATAATTTTCCAAGTGGTTTTTACTTTATTATTTGAATTTTTAATTGTATCGCCTAAAAATTTTGATTTTGCAAAAACACAAATATTTTTAAATAATTTTGAATAATTTTTGACATACTCTAAGAAAGGAGTATCAAACCTATATTTTTTCAAACCATATAACTCGTATAGTGTCGCTCTACTTTTATAAATACCTGGAGTAGCCCATTGGTTAAAGCCAACAGAGGTGCTATTAATGTTAATAGTTTTGGTCTTGAAAGTAGATTGGTACTCTTTTTGCACAACATCAAAAAGGGCTCCATAGATTTCATTGGGATTTTCGTGTTCTACTATAGATGGTGTAATTCTATGAGCTATATTATTTTTAAACTTGCTGCAACGACTAGCTGTATAAGGCCTGCATTCTATTTTATGTGGTTTTTTTTGTAATTGCATAGGGAAGCTAGCTAGTAAACCACAGTGGTCAGATGTTAAGTCACTTAAAACTAATTTATTTTTGGCATCACAATCACTAAATATATTATCGAGACAAGTCGACGTAGATGCCGTGGTCCTAGTAGGTTCAAAAAACAAGTTAATTAAATTATAAGATTTGAACAAATTGAGAAGTCTAATACTTAATGGAGTATCATCTAAAATATTAATATTGAAATCTCCACATAAAATTATACTTTTATTACTAGATTTTAACCTATTGAGTGAATCCTCCATTACCGATTCGAAACGAATAAAATCCCCAGAGGGGGGTCGATAAACACAAATTATAACATATCGCTCTAGTTCAACACAAGACAACTCAATAGTGCGCTCAATGGAAAGATTAACTAAATCTAAACGTTGTTTACATTTCAACTTGTTTGAAACAAGAACTAAAGACCCACCGCGGATAGCACTTTTTCTTACAAATGCGCTTTGTACAGTAAAAAAATCATCATTGATAAAAACTACTTCATGTTCTTTCAACCAGTGTTCAGTCAAACATAACACCTGAACATCATAGTTCTCCATAAATAAACTTAACTCTAGCTCTTTGCCAGACAGACCCTGCATATTTTGATGTACAACATTCAACATATGCGGCTTATCTGTTGTCGCTCCTAATAGTTTAAACTACAAGGGGTATCAAAAGTAGTGTTAGTACCACTACTAACAGTAATCAAAGGTACACTACAAGTACCAGTGTCGCTGTGTATATTGTATGCTAAAAGATTAGCAATATGTCTCCTACAACTAGGTGGCAAATACATTGTATTATTTGTCAGTTTGTAATCAGTAATAAATTGATTACAATCAAAATATAAAATAGCGTCACTGTGACGACATGTCCTATTATAAATTAACATATTTAAATTATAAATGTGCCTATTTTGCTCATCAGACAAATATTTTGAATAAGGCAAGGCACAGAAAATAAATTTACAACTATTGGTCTCATTGAGATGCAACATCAAATGGACACATTCCATTATGTCCTTTTTTCTTACAGTTAAACTATCCCCATATAATAATATAACAGT
Organism: Agrochola lychnidis; assembly: GCA_963680765.1. Taxonomy (NCBI): domain Eukaryota; kingdom Metazoa; phylum Arthropoda; class Insecta; order Lepidoptera; family Noctuidae; genus Agrochola; species Agrochola lychnidis. Next base: position 4,504,376 of record OY796852.1, read on the forward strand.
AGAACTGGGGTTTATTTTTGTCAATTTAATATAATTAATTAATTGGCTAATACTGGCACCGGGTAAACAATTATTAATTACATATTGTTGCGAACACTGATTAAATAGACTACCAAAACCTTGACCAAATTTGTCAGAAAATACATAAGTTGTGTTAGTAAAATTATTCATTTTATTGACATCCATACAGCTACCTACTGGCTGAACCACTGAGGGTATAGGTGTAACCAGTTGAGGCTGGGGCTTATGGGTACAAGCACAGCTAAAAGAGAGGTTATTTGTCAATGACTCATACCTCTCTGCATTGTACTTGACCAGGTCAGCCAACTCATTGGCTTCCTGCAAGCGCTTACTCAGATCTTGTTGAGAAGCCTCATATTTACTAAAGATATCCTTTAGAGCATATTCCTTAACAAACAATTCATCCTGTAGGTGCTGAGTGTCGTTATCATACATAGTATTACACAATTGTAATTCATTATTACACTTCTTTAATTTTTGAATTAAATTTACATTTTTTTGCCTAAGTTTTGTATTTAATTTGTTAACTTTTTGGCGCTGTAGTGATTTTTGAATTTTTCTAATTAATTTATTAATTTTAATGTATTTTTTTAACTTATTATGGCTAGTAAATAACTTGCATTTAGTGATAGTTTCATCAGTTAAGTCTATTGTTACAACTGGCTCAACACATGTGGGTCCAGACTCGCTACCAACCAACTCATCATAAAGACTGCAGGTGAACGCAGACTCTTCACAGGCTTTGAGAGATTCCAAACGGGTTATTGTGTTGTGGGCCCTACTTAATTCCAGTTCCAATTCAGATATCCGTCTCAAAGCCAGATCGTGGGTGTCACTACATTGCTGGAAATTTGACACAAGTTGACGGAGGTGTTGATGCTGGTCAATTATGTCCATATGCTGAATATGTAATTCGGCCAACTGGTTCTTCAGCTCAGTGTTCTTGTTATTAATATATTGTACTTCTACCTCGCTGTCATCCCTTTCCTGTAGCAGCTGATCGCACTGGTTTTTACTAAATTCCAACTCTTTCAATGTGGCCTTCAGTTTTTCCTCTAAGGATGCAGCCCTACGAGTCAACATATTGACAAGCCAACCCTAGAGGCACCCTGGAATGAAAACCCTTAAAGAAGACATGGTGGTGACTGATGGTTGAATTAAATGAATATCCTTTTGCCTTTATCTTAACCGCGCCTGTTCTCTGCGATACCCTATCGGATAGACAGAGTTAGATAGTACACTGATTTATCTTCAGTTTTGTTTTTAAAGTCAAATTTAAATAATTTATTTTCTTGTTTGTGAAGAGAAAAGAATAATTTTTTTGAATTTAAAAGTTTTATGCAATAGGCGGCAAGTTTATATTACCATCAACCATCATCAGCTATTGTAAGTTTTAAAAGCTTTTATAAGATACTAGCGGACGTTACAGGGTTTCACCCGCGTAGTTCCCGTTCCCGTGGGAGTACGGAGATAAAATATAGCCTATGTTACTCGCTGATAATGTAGCTATCCATTGCTGAAAGAATTTTTCAAATCGGTCCAGGAGTTTTTAAGTTTATTTGTTACATACAAAAATACAAATCTTTCCGCTTTATAATATTAGTATAGATATAGATTACAGTTAATTATAAAGCACGTTAAGCCGTTGGTTCTGGCTGCCATTCGTGGATCTTTGACAGTTGTTACGGGTCATTAGAAGCCCGAAAGTCTGACAACCAGTCTTACTGAAGGGTATCGTATTACCTAATAATTGGGTTGTGGAGGTCAGATGGGCAGTCGCTCCATGTAAAATACTGGTATTCAGCTGCATCTCATTTTCAACTATGTTGGTGTCGCGACTTCCAGTCTTACCAGATGCAGCTGAATACCAGTATTTTACATGGAGCCACTACCTATCTGACCTTGACAACCCAGTTACTTGGTGATACAAACACACAGTTAAAGAACCTTTTTATTATTATGATTTATATTGTTTAATTATATGTAGTTATATATCCTTTGTTGGAGTTCCCAAATAAATAAATAAATGATACCCAAAATTACAATAGCTAATAAAATCACTTTCCATGATATTTGATAACCGCTTAATTTCAAAAGACTATCATAAAATGTGTGTGAGACCATAGATTGTTCTTTTAAAATCTCAAATAAAAATATTATATTTGTCCACTTATCAAACATTGACATGTTATCATAATCTTTCCTAACTTATAAAAATTTACACAATTAAATAAACAGTAATTTTATAATTATTGCCCAATTTGATGTGCAAATGAAAGCCAGACAAATAGTCAGACAATGTTGAGTACTTAGAAATTAAATAAAGATTAAATTAAGATGAGGTGTCTGGATAATTGAGATTTAATGACGTTAGATGACTTTGTCTGGTCTTTATCTTAATTACTGGAATTGTGTCATAAAAACGTAGCTTATTTGCAAGACTTTGGTAGAGGTTGATTATTTCTTTTGTAATTTTCTTTGAGGTTTATTTTTTTATTCATACCTTACAAAATAACTTAAGAAATTTTTTCTATTCAAACATGATTTATCTTTGGAAAATTATGAAGGTAGGTTATTAAAAAAGATGTGCAATTACTACCCATTATTACCCATAGTTTCAGTTAGCATTGGTATCACACACAAATGCATTATGAAGACAGCAGAAATTATAATTATTGCATTCCCTTTGCATAACATGATAAATTGTATGACTTAATAATATGCTTGACCCTAGTCATTGAAGCAGGAAAAAACACTGGTAAGGGCAAATGGTTACTAAGATAATTACAAATTATTATATCATGAACATGATACAACAAACATTATACAAGTACTTAGGGTAATGTAAATGAGTAAGAATACATAATACAAGAATTTAAAAAAAATCGAGTTCTAATCAATCTTGCCAGCACCAACAATTTATGCGAGATTTTTGTATTTAAATTAGGAATTAGCTACAGCAGTTGACAGATCAATGACCGCCAAATCTCAGGTCATTGGTGGCGCTACAAAGACCGGTTGCTAAATAAAAATAAAAAGCTTTTAAAGAGGTTCGGTTTGAATCAATTGAAAATTGAACATAGCGGGATAATGATTACCGCAGAATCTCAGACCCTTCAGACAGATGCTCACATGTTATTATTTATTGCGTGTCTCGGCCAGTTTGTAATAATGGATAGATCGATGATTGAGGGCTATTTACGTTGGTACCGAGAATTAATTATACTATTTTTATCAGTAAACGCTGCAGATTTATCTTACATACGTTATATAGGAACTACATAATGTGTAGCCGGCTAACAGGAAAATAGAAATATGAATTAGATTCAGAAAACGCAAGTGTTAAAAAAATATGAAGAATAGATTGGCGTGGATAAAACGCTGATTGAGCTGTGATTTTAAACTGGTAGCACAGATTTTTCACCACGTATGCATCGTATTACACGTGGAGCACCAAGTGCTTGCGAAAGACGTGCCAGAGATAGTCTGTGAAAGAATTTAAAGAAATTTACAAAAAAATCCCTTACCTCAAAGTACTTTCGGTAAATTGAATGAACTTTCGCCTCCAACACAACTTTAAGTTCTCACTTTCACACACAAATGTTATCAAATAACAACAGATGTGCTGGATGGAGAATTTGATCAATTAGGACACTGAAAGATACCGGTAAGCGAGTAGTGACCGCTCTACAGACGACTACAATAACCGGCAGAACGCGAACAACTGAATGAGCAGCGATCAGAGCGATGAGCGATTGATGAACGTGAACTATTTCTGGCACTCGATTTGGATTGGCTGGCGCTCGAGATTGAACGAACATCATAAAATGAAGAAACATCTTGATTGGTCAATGGGTAAAATCAGTGTTGCTATAGAAATGTCTGCTTTTCGTACAATACAAAATTACAAATTGTTGTATAAAATATTAGGTACAGACGCCAGCACATCAAGCTACTACAATCTGTCGAATTTAGAATAGATTTTCAATTTTATCGCTGATGTCTAAGGTTCAAAGTTAATTGGGAAAATTTCACAGTTTCGGGTAGCTTGATGTGCTGGCGTCTGTACGTTTTTGTTATGACATGAAGTGAATCGTGCTAATGTATTCTTACATGGTTTAATTTATTGACAAAACAAAGACAAATATATTTATTCGTAGGATATGGTACAAGGTTGGTAGGTAAAGATAAGTTCAGGAGAGGACATATCCGCCGCCATAAGCGGCATAAGAATATTTACATTAATATCACACATAGGTATATAACCTAACTTACACTTTAATAACCAATACAAAACACAACAACATTAGACTTAAAGATACATGTACACTTTATTCAATATTCATAAAATAAAAACGATGATTTATTTTTCCCCTTGTTATTTTACATTAAGTGTATCAGTGCATTACTTAAATCGATAATTACATGTTTTTGTTGCATAGTAACGTCACCTTTGCAAATGAAATCACTTGAATCAATTAGAATTTATTACAAAAATATTGCATACCCATTCATTGATATTAGTTTTCGGTAGTAAAAAAATATTGTGTTAGGTTTTAATATACACTATGGTATCACTGATCTGTCAAAATGTACGATCGGTCGATCGATCTCTTGCTCCTAATGTGGCCGTATCGTAGTAGCTGTACACGGCACGGTTGATAGTGGGCCTTACCCAAGTCTTACCCTATGTATTTTTGTAGTCTGTGGTGGGCCTGAGAAGGTCTAACTGTGCGTTTGCACTGGCGAAACTTTCACATAAAAAACCGGTCAAGAGCGTGTCGAACCACGCACAATGAAGGGTTCCGTAGTTGGAATGAATTCATCCCAAGAACATTGTAGGTAGTTGAAAAACATGTTCTCCCATATTATATTATTTATTACATTCCTTCCAACTGCAAATGTTACTTTGTACGCACAATATTGGGAGATTTACCATGTTATTTTAAGACCATCTAGAGTTCTTATAGGTTTACCTGTAATCTATAAGTATAGAACAATTTTCTGTATTTTTTTTCATAAATTTTGCCTCAATAGTTTTTGGAGTTAAGGCTCCTGGCCGTGACTTCACTCGACAGAGTTTAGGTAAATTCTTGCGATGCTATGTTTGTGTGCACCGTTCACGCACACACGCCTAAACATCGAGCGTAGTGATCGCTTAAACAGTTTTGATCCTATAGACGGTATTTTGTTAAGTTACGTAGGTACGCTTATGAAATAAGTCTGGAATGTTTAGTATTGTAATTCGTTTAGTATATTTATAACAATTCTGTTTTATATGGAATTTTATACTTTTTGTATGGAAAACATGAAAAATTATTACCTACATGTTGAGTTTTATGGGTTTATGGGTTTCATAAAGGGGGTCGAAATTTTCATTATTTTTGCGATAAGACACAATTTTCGAGATATAAGCAAAAGAACAGAAAAAAGATAAAGTACAGTTTTTGCAACTGAATGAGTTATTAATTTAGTGAAAATGAAAAATTCGCTATTGGTGCCGATTCTCTTGTATACCGAACTAAACTTACTAAACTATCACTAAAATTCCTTATTTTTGACTATGAGAATCTCAAAGCTATTCTGCAAAATAAATTCTCTAAATTTAAAAATAATTTTGACACATCTAAATCGAATTTGACAACCGCGACTCCACACGTGATACCTAACCACGTGAATCTTTTTAGAGCCGGAGGCGCGCAGGGGGGGCAGCCTCGACGTGTTTTATATGGATTTTTCACTTTTTGTGTGGAAAATAAGAAAAAATATTACCTACATGTAGAGTGTTAGAGGTTTAAGGGTTCTTTAAAGGGTGTCGAAATTTTCATTATTTTTGCGATTGGACACACCGTTTTCGAGATATAAGCAAAAGAAAAAAAAAATATTCGGTACTGTTTTTTCATCTGAAGTCGAGGTGTTTGTGTGAATTTTAGTTCATGACAACCAATTTTATTCCACATGTTTTTAGTCACGATAAAAAAATAGTCATATTTAGTTAGAAAATCTAAATTTTAGGTTAAAAACGTCAAATTCAGAATAGCAAAATTGCCATTTTCACTAAACTAATATCTCAGTGCCATCTTAGTGCTGTCAAACTAAAATATAGTTAAGTTGTGTCACTTTAGTCTATTTCAGAATGGGAAATCGTCGTTTGACAGGAATAAACTAAATTTTGGTGATTTTTAGTTTAGTTTAGAGGCATTTGTGACAAGAGAATCGGCACCAATCTGAATTTGACTTTTCTCACCTAAAATTTTGATTAGTGCCGATTCTCTTATACACCGAACTAAACTAACTAAACTATCACTAAAATTTCTTACTTTTGACTATGAGAATCTCAAAGCTATTGGTGCCGATTCCCTTGTTCACAAACCAAACTAAATTTAAGTTCAGTGCATCTTTTTCTTACAATTTCATTAAGAAAAGGACAGAAGATAAATTTTAGTTTAGTCCTGTCAAAATAATCACCACCCATACAAGTTTAGATGTGATTAAAAACTTGCCGACTAAAATTATGTCAATTAACGTCAAGCGCTGATTAATTTGACAGGACTAAACTAAAATTTATCTTCTGTCCTTTTCTTAATGAAATAGAAAGAAAAAGATGCACTTAAATTTAGTTTAGTTTGTGAACAAGGGAATCGGCACAATTATGCAAAATAAATTCTCTAAATTTAAGAAAATTTTTGACACATCTAAATCAAATTTGACAATCGCGACTCCACACGTGATACCTAACCATGTGAATCTTTTTAGAGCCGGAGGCGCGCACGCTCGACGTGTTTTATATGGAACTTTTCACTTTTTGTATGGAAAATAAGAAAAAATATTACCTACATGTAGAGTATAAGGGGTTTAAGGGTTTTATAAAGGGAGTCGAAATTTTCATTATTTTTTGCGATTGGACACTCCGTTTTCGAGATATAAGCAAAAGAAAAAAAAAAGATTCAGTACTGTTTTTGCATGTGAAATCGAGGTGTTGGTGTGAATTTAAAGTTTATGACAATCAATTTTATTCCACACGTTTTTAATCGCGAAAAATAGTCAGATTCGGTTAGAAAATCTAAATTTTAAGTGAAAAACGTCAAATTCAGAATAGTAAAGTTGCTTTTTTCACTAAACTAATATCTCAGTGCCATCTTAGTGGTGTCAAACTAAAATATAGTTAAGTTGTGTCACTTTAATCTATTTCAGAATGGGCAATGGATTGCCCATTCTGAAATATTAGTTTAGTGAAAATCGCAATTTTGCTATTCTGAATTTGACGTTTTTAACCCAAAAATTTAGATTTTCTAACTAAATATGACTATTTTTAATCGCGACTAAAAACGTGTGGAATAAAATTGGTTGTCATGAACTAAAATTCACACCAACACCTCGACTTCAGATGAAAAAACAGTACTGATTTTTTTTTTTCTTTTGCTTATATCTCGAAAACGGTGTGTCCAATCGCAAAAATAATGAAAATTTTGACACCCTTTATAAAACCCTTAAACCCCTAACACTCTACAAGTAGGTAATATTTTTTCTTATTTTCCACACAAAAAGTGAAAAATCCATATAAAACACGTCGAGGCTGCCCCCCCTGCGCGCCTCCGTCTCTAAAAAGATTCACGTGGTTAGGTATCACGTGTGGAGTCGCGGTTGTCAAATTCGATTTAGATGTGTCAAAATTATTTTTAAATTTAGAGAATTTATTTTGCAGAATAGCTTTGAGATTCTCATAGTCAAAAATAAGGAATTTTAGTGATAGTTTAGTTAGTTTAGTTCGGTGTACAAGAGAATCGGCACCCATGTCTAACTAAATATGACTTTTTTTAATCGCGATTAAAAAGGTGCGGAATAAAATTAGTTATCTTGAACTAAAATTCACACCAACACCTCGCTTCAGGTGCAAAAAACAGTACTGTATCTTTTTTTTCTTTTGCATATATCTCGAAAACGGTGTGTCCAATCGCAAAAATAATGAGAATTTCGATCCCCTTTATAAAACCCTTAAACCCCTGACACTCTACATGTAGGTAATATTTTTTCTTATTTTCCTTACAAAAAGTAAAAATTCTATATAAAACGTCAAGGCTGCCCCCTGTGCGCCTCCAGCTCTAAAAAAAATTCACGGGGTAGGGCAAATAAGTACCACGTGGACTCGCGATTGTCAAATATAATTTTAGTGTGTCAAAATATATTTAAATTTAATTTAGAAAATTTTTGTTGCAGAATAGCTTCAAGATTTTCATAGCCAAAAGTAAGGAATTTTAGTGATAGTTTAGTAAGTTTAGTTCGGTATACAAGAGAATCGGCACCATATTGCCATCTTAGTGCTGTCAAAATAAAATATATTCTAAAATTATTTCACGATAGGAAATCATCGTTTGACAGGAATGAACGAAACTTTGGTGATTTTTAGTCTAGTTTTGAGGCATTAATTTGTGACAAGAGAATTGGCACCAGTATCCATAAAGGGATCTGAGACACTTGCGCGAAAGACATTTTCGCGAAAGACACTTGCGCGAACCCACTTGCGCGAAAAAGTTGCGGAAATGAGATTTCTTCATAACATCACGCCATCAATTTCAAAGGGCCCAACACTTTGAAATTGATAGCGTGATGTTATGAAGAAATGTGAAAATTTTCGCAGCCGCCATCTTAGATTTACGTTTTGACTTCAAAATCTGCTTTAGAATCCTCAAAAACTATGAAAAAGACACCTATGACGAAAAATCTGAATATTGTCACAGCCGCCATCTTGGATTTATATTTTGACCTCACTATCAGCTTTAGCATCCTCGAAAACTATGAAAACGATACCCATGACTAAATATTTTTAAATGTTCGCAGCCGTCATCTTGAATCTTTATTTTGACTTAAAGTAGTCTTCAGTAGCGTTAAAGAACTTCGTTCCAAAAATACTTCACTTATTGCTACAACAGCATATCGGCGCGGGCATATCGGTGACGCGAACCCATAACTTTTTCCCCTACCAAAAATCATTCAAAACTATGAAATCTAAAGTCAAAATATAACTAGTGAACCCAGCAGGCAGATGTTGTCCTGCGACAACAGCGCCACGCGAGTCCAACTATAGTTATGAACCATCCAAGTTACACAAAAAGAATTAAAAAAAAAAACATCTAAATCGGTCAAGCCGTTTAGGATAAGAAGAATTACGAACACACGTACACCGGTATTTTATTTATTGCCAGGCATGCAAAATTTTAATGTTCTTCAAAAACAAGCAAAGTACTTTAAAATAAAATGCGGATCAAAATGTGGTAGTCGACGTACAATTTCTGGAATATGTTAACATCGGACACGTACGTGCGTGTGTGCGTGCTGCGACGCAAAGTGATACGTCCTCACGCTGGGAAGGCCCGTTCGCTACTGACGGAATAGATTTTCCGCGATCGTTTATATAGTTCACTTTGCCATTTATTTACGTAATGAAGTAATTGTTTATTTATAAAATAAAATTTAGATTCTATTAAACAATTAACTTAAAATTAATATATAATTTTTAAAATTTCTTAAAAGTGTTTCTAAGTATTAGAAAAAAATATTTATTTGGCTTGAAGTTTTGAGAAAGTTACGTTATTTCAACATTTTTTTTCTGCTATATTTTGTATGAAAGTTGAAAAAAGTGGTTCCCCTATGTACAAGTAGACCATATAATGATGTTGATGATATTTTTTAATTTTCAACATCAAAAGCAGTTTCTTCTAACGAAACGATCAAACGTCAGTCTCGCGTCATTTTTTGGAAAACTTGTTGCGAATTTTAGTGATTTCCCACGAATCCTTAATTTATTTCAAAAATCCCTTTCCCCTATGTACAAGACGAAGAATTGGACTTTTCAAATCACAAATAATTTTGTTTAAATTCTCGTCCCCTTTCTCACAACAAATAAACAAAATTGATCAAAATCAGTGATTTCGTGCGGTGCGGCGGCACGGAGCCTTAAGGGGGAATGGTAAATTTTCATCTAAGTATTTATATATATCTCTAAAAGTATTTATTTTAAAATTATAAAAAAAAAAATACATTTGTGATCCTCAAAACAAGCCCATCTTCATTTGGTTATTTTCACCCCGAAAAGTGACCCTATACTTATTCAAAATTCATTTATTTACGTTACACGTTCGTGTTTGGGTCACAGAAATTGATATGTAAACCAAATTCCAACTTAATGAGGTCCATTAGATTCGGAGAAAATTGGTTGTGACAGACGGACAGACAGACACCCGAGTGATCCTATAAGGGTTCCGTTTTTTCCTTTTGAGGTACGGAACCTTAAAAACATGTTGAAATTTCTATATTCTGTCAATGTCCGATACAATATTTGCAGTAAACAAGATGAATAAAAAAGGGGGCTAGCTAGCAACAAATATTTTACTACAGACAGTTATGCTTGTGGTGTTTCTCTTCAAACGGAAGAGCCGGCTCCAATTTATTTTTCCATAATAGCTCAGGACTTCAGGTTCACGAACAGACTGGAGGTAATAAAGTGAGTACTATCTACATGTTTCATCTGTTCCAAAATACCTAGTGTGTAAGTCGTGAGGTTCCCGCATGACTGATTGAAATTTCAATTTACAGCAATTGATTGAACGCCTACATTAAGAAAATAGCAACGTTGTAAATGAATCTCATTTACAACATTGCTATTTTCTTAATCCTTACTCTTATTTTTCTGTGATTAGGTAGAAATTGACACGATTTTCTTCCAAGGGTAGGTACTAGGTACCTATATCAGTGGTTTTTGATATCTCAGATATTTTCTGAATACCTAACCCCACGATAGCTTGTCCTCGCAGCAAGCCCTGGGACATTGAGATGTACGATACAAGCACAAGACTAAAAAAGGAACTCAGGAAGACTCGTTTTTTATTCTTGTGATACAAGGCACAGTTACCTCTGCACTTGGTAAAGGTAGGTAAACTGTAAGGCACCGCCCGGACGGGGTTCTAAGGCCCGTATTACAGAACGTTACTCAATACTCAAGCATTACTTAAAACTAGATTCAAGCCATTTGATTGGTTGAAACTAGTTTTAAGTAATGCTTGAGTATTGAGTGACGTTCTGTAATACGGGCCTAAGAGAGCCAAAGTTTTATTTTATATTTGTAAGTTTATTTAAAACAAGTTTTGCAATGAATAATTAATTTCGCAGTGTAAGATAGGATTTTTAACAGTAATTGAGTCATTGTTACATTGTATAATATGTTTTGTTTTTTCAATCTTGCTTGAAAAACATCATGGGTACCTACTGTCGTTTGATTAACAATAAAATTATCTTGCTTGTTTTTCTAGGCTTTATTATCCTACTAGAATATTCCGTCGATAGTACAATTTGAAGTTTTTTCATTCGAGTTATCATCACTGTCTAATTCTTGTAGTTTGTAGGGAGTATCTAGCAAAATGACAGAACTTATCTACCTGGTTAATTGAAAAGAATATGCTGTATTTTCTAAATGATTCTATGTCTGTATCATTCAGAAAATGCAACTCAATGAGAATTATGAGTTGAGAAAACATCATTCGTCAATCCCCGATTAGCGAATCCGACGCCAGTTCATAGACTTCATTCACCATTCGGTCAGTCAACCGATCACGCGCGAAAGTTGTGCACGTTCGTAATTCGTTGTTTATAATTTACGAAATAAAATCTATTTTGTGCAACACTTGCATAAAAGTTGAATTTAGCTACAAAGTTTTACTCGAAGGTTTCTTATTGAATTTATAGGCTTAACTATACGTTTTAATGCATAAATTCTCTGCAAATAACGTGATTTTGTGCTAGTGTAGTGTTTGTTGTCCAAATAATTACTTTGGCGCTTTCGAAATTCGAATTGCGTAGTCTTTGATATTCTTGGGTCGGTGCAGTTTGCAGTTCGTTAGGAAAATGAGTTTGAGCCGATTGTGTCGTGTCGTGAAGTGTGATTTAGTGAAAGTTCAGTCATCTAGTGCGTTGGTTTCGAAACTTTGGGGACCTTGTACTTCTAGGGAAGTGAACACATGCAGCACGCAACGAGCAAGTGTTGCACAACACAACTCGAAGCCAGACTGGAATCGAGCAGTGAGTGAGGCGGAGAAGATTGTGGGATATCCGACATCCTTCCTGAGTCTCCGATGGGTATTGAGCGACGAGATTGCGAACGTAGCGCTCCACCTACGCAAGTTGGTCGGGAGCAACCATCCCTTGCTGAAAACTGCTAAGTACGTGGCTCACATCATTATTATTCCAACCTTAATAAATATTCAAATGAACCATAAATAAATCAATAACCTAACCAAATGGCATACTAACTGCTAATTACGTAAAGTTTTTGCTATTCCACACTATTATTTTTCATCCGTAGGTATTGTGCGTGGTTACCAATATAAATCTCTATTATTTACACGCACTACGCGGTAATCAAAACCGCGAGCTGAAACACGGAAACGGTTAACCACCATGCCATAGAGCACATTTCAAGATGGACAAAATATCTTTTATTTCGATGTTTTATTGTTTCGAAGTAGCACTTACCTTCTACAATAACATTTGCATAGCAGTAGGGGAGACTGGGGACACTTGATCCCCCCTTTTGTTTTTGGTCCGTACTATCCTCGTTTATTATCGTATTTTTAATGTGTTTGTATTAACAGACGCGAAATTTTATTTGAAATAATTGCTATATATACCATTAACCTCCACTTATAAATAATATGAACATCCTACCAAAACTAAAAGAAGTCAATGGTATCAAGTGTCCCTTATCTATGGGCGACTTGATCGTCCCCTATGGATGACTCGATCCGGGGGGGATCAAATCTCCCATAAGTAAGGGACACAAGGTACTATTGCTCCGTTTTCAGGACTATGTATTTTTTGTTGAAATAAAAAGATACTGATATTACTACTTAAATCACTTTTATTGTCATCTTAACAAAAAATAAACTTCTAACTCAGTCATATACTTATTATATCAAAACACAACGAGCATTTGTGGGTAGTATCTACCATATCTAATATTGCAATATCAATAGGTACCCTATCTAATAAACAATCAACAAACAATATTTTCTTTAATCTTAAAGGTAATCAAGTCTTTTCATTTCAACTGAGATTCATTTGCGTAATCTTAGGTAATAATAAATCTTAAAGGGAATCAAGTCTTTTCATTTCAACTGAGATTCATTTGCGTAATCGTATCGACTTAATTGATATTAAACTTTCTCAGGGATTTTGGGAACTCGATGCTGATAACTCTTCTTGACGATGATTTCTGCTTTGGATTCGGTAGCTTCTTCACTATTTGATATTTTGCAACTGCACCAATATCATCTTTAACGGGCCACTTGAAACACTTGTCGTTTATCTTCTTAGCGAATTTTATGTCATACCCTGCTTGTGATTTTTTAATGATCTGTCCAACATATCTATGGACAAGATTCTTTTCAGACACTAAATTCACAATAACCCAGTCAAAACAGTTGACTATTGTATTGGTGACGTCTGTATTTTCCGATTCGCTCGAAGAAACATCACTTTCACTAAAAGGGCTCAAGTCTGATTCTGGCGATGGTGGTACTTGCTCATCTTCTGACGTTGTGAGTTCTTCATCTTGTGAATTTAAGTTACGTTTTACTTTCAAGGCTTTGATTTTGCGAATCTTCTTCTGTTTCTTTTGTTGTCTAGCTACCCACTCATTTTCGATAGCCAGTTTTTCGGGTGTGTCAGTCAAAATCTTGGTACTGCCTCTCTTTCTTCCTTTTCCGGAGCCTTTTCTCGGTCCTGCTTTCGGATGAGGTCTAATAACTTCAGGACTTACAAATCCTGACGTAGAAGGAACCAGCAAAGACTTTAAAGGTTGGTTTAATGGATTTTTAAGGGTTGGTGTTTGAAGTGTAGCAGACGATGTTGGTCTATTATCGGGAGAAGATTCAAGATTAGCTGTAGCAGCAGTAATATTTGTCAAAATAAAACAAGAAGCGGTATTATTTACGGGTTGAGATATGGTTGTATCATTGAATATTTCACCATCCGAAATATCAGGTGTCACATCATCATTTGTTACTGGGGCCGTGGCCGATATAGCATTTGAAGCGGTAACAGAATTCGTTGCAAGCTGCCACTCAGCAGTTGAAATACTCGTAGATTTTTCATTATTTGCTGCTGGTATTGTTGTGGCAGACAAAGAGGCTTCAGCATTCACTGTAGGCAGAGACTCAGTGGCAATGACGAATTCTTCATAATTAGTTGGAAGCACAAGCACAGCAGCATCAGAAGAGGGACCGGAAAGCAAAGATGGCGAAGCATCTCGTGGGATTATTTCTTCGTCTTCATCCTGCATTGATGGTTCAACAATCAATGCAGACGAAATAATTCCTATGTCCTGATTCTCTCCGTCTGGCCTATCTGTTACGTACGAACTTAAAAATTCATCTTCTGTGAATATATCAGGATTGAAGGGGGAAATTCCAGTAATCGAAAAACTTTTCTGTATGTTTCTGGGGGTCATCGCATTTGGATAGGCATTGCCTAGGCATCCAGCCAAGTCGTATATTGTTAATGGTCGCCCAGGGTGACTGACCATCCAGTTATCACACGCAGTATTATAGTACGATTTCATCGTCCCAAATAATATCCGGTCCAGTGGTTGCAGTTTTTGGGATGTGTGGGGAGGTATTGTTAATAGGTGAATTCCATTTTCTTTGCTGAAAGTTATAGACTCCACCGTTAAGTGAGACTCGTGGTTGTCAAATATAATAAGACATGGACTATCCTTTGAACATCTCACGTGCTTCAGAAAGAATTTCAAGTACAGCAAAAAGTTTGGTCCAGTCATCCATCCACTAGGATGTGGAGCTCCTTCCGTTCCTGGTGGTCCCCCATCTATCATTCTTTGTTGCCAGTTTTTACGAGGGAATATCATAAACGGGGGCAGATGATTTCCTAGAGCGTTTATAGCTGCACATACAGTAACAAGCTGGCCACGCTCCCCTGACGTTACTTTGGATACTTGCTTAAGACCTCTGCATGCAACAATTTTTTTCGGTTTGTGGACAGTGGTAATGCCCGTTTCGTCAATATTCCATATTTGATCTGGACGAAAATTATATCTGTTGTACAAACTTCTTAAATTTTCGAAAAACTGGCCAACATTGTGTTTATTGAATGCAGTGGCGCGAGACAAACTCGTAGCTTCAGGAACTCGCAGGGATAGTTCCTTATGGCGATTCATAAACCCATAGAACCAATCATATGTCGCTGATTCATGTTCTGCCCACTTTGGTGAATACTTTTTTTTGTTCTTACAAGCATATTGGTAGGCAAGTTGACGAACAGTCTTTGGTGTCAACCCGTGATATAGTTTGCTAGCCATCATTAGATACTCCACTAACTGATTTTCCTCCACGTTTGTAAACACCTGTGATTGTCGATAATTTGGAGCATATTCAATTTGTTCATCCTCTGCAACATTTCTTGTTTTCCGAACATACCTTTTTAATGTCATGACTGCTATTCCGTGAGCTTTTGCAGTTCCACGAATACTTCGGCCTCCCAAAACTTCTTGGACAGCGGACTCCAAGGTTTCTTTATTGAGAGGTATTCTCTTTCGAGCACCTTCTCTAGTTTTGTACTTCCTCGGCATAATGAAATCTGAAAGAAAAAGAATAGCTTAAACTGAGGGACACTTGATCCAGGAGGATCAACTCTCCCTTAGGAATGTGTACCAAGTGTCCCCTAACCAGTACACGTTAAGAAATGATTGTACACAAAAAATCTATTTAGTCTTCGCTGTTTTTCTGTGTTTAGATGACGACGACATCGACAATCACTCGTGTTAAAACACTTAACCACTTCGAACAACTTTCACAAACAATTGAATAAACAAAATTAAAACTTACGAAAAGTAGTACAGGACCGTTCCAAACACCAAACAATCTGCCATTTGAAAAGCTGTCAAGTTTGACGGATGACACTGCTTTAGAAAGTTTTTGGGTATCATAAACAACAAGTGTTGCCAGTCGAAGATTATTCAATGCTTTTAGAAATTATGAAAATATCGTGTACCTTATCTCCCGAATGGATCAAGTGTCCTCAGTCTCCCCTACCTACTACTGTACTATTACTTTGTAAAGTATTTTTATTCAACTATGCAAATTGATAGTTAGACGTTTTATGACTGCATTGCCAAAACATATGGAAGAAAACAACAAATAAGATGCAATTCCATTTAAGGTTTGAGTTTGTCACCCACACAAAAAGCAAGTAAAAGTCACCTAAAGGGCAATGGAGAGGCTATGCTTGGAGTTTCCCTACGTGATCGAATCAGAAATGAAGAGATCCGCAGGAGAACCAAGGTAACCGACATAGCCCGAAGAATTGCCAAACTTAAGTGGCAATAGGCAGGACACATTGCTCGCAGAACAGATGGCCGATGGGGCCGAAAGATTCTAGAGTGGCGACCGCGTTACAGCACGCGTAGCATGACCACCGTAGAAACGAGTTTTGTCGACGGAAGAATAGACAAAATGAAAGATTGTGATTGTTTATCTGTCATTTTGTCTATTCTTCCGTCGACAAAACTCGTTTCTACGGTGGTCATGCTACGCGTGCAGGAAGACGTAGCGTTGGAAGGCCTCCCACAAGGATGACCGATAACCTTGTGAAAGCCGCAGGAATCAGCTAGATGCGGAAAGCACAGAACCGGTCGAAGTGGCGGTGCTTGGGGGAGGCCTATGTCCAGCAGTGGACGTCTTTCGGCTGAAATGATGATGATGATGGCAAAAAGCAAAATGAAGTGAGTGCGAGTCAGAATCGCGACCTAAGGATTCAGACTTAGAAAACGTTGGAAAATAAACATTTCAGGCTTCTTATTGTCATCATAAAAGCGAATATATTACTTCCTATTATGGTTAAAAAGATAGGTAAAGCTCTGTGACGTACATTCATACAGACAAACGGCGCGGCGTAGGCTTAGCCACGGGTCCCGTTCCCGAGTTAGAAAAAAAAACAGTGGCACTCCGGTAGTGCCGACAGAAGTGAAAACTTGAAAAAAAGTCATCGGTAATCAACGCGTTGATGTCTTTTACTCCACGGTGTTGGTAAACTCGGTAACAGTGTTGCGAAATCAATGGTTTAGTCCCATCTCAAAAATGCCCAACGCGCCTAAAGAAGTTTTCACTTCTAAAAAACAATCACAGATTCAAAGAAGAATTAATTACAAAGCTACGATATTAAAACACTAAAAACAAATGGCTATCATAAAATTTATTACAGTCATTTGTTTTTAGTGAACAGCCCGACTTTCAACTTAACTGAAGCTAAATAGAAAGTTAGTAGGTACCTATATACCGAAATCTATTATTTACTCAAACATTTGTGTACATATGCACGCATGTCTATCTAACACATCCTCAGTCATTAACGTCTTGTGTAACCTCACACTTCAATACTTGATACACATGAAAATGTTAAAGGCATGTAATAACTAATTTATAAAAATCTTAAATTCATTTATTCATTGATTCATTGACAAATAATGCACAGCCTAAACAACTCTGGGTCGAAGCATGAAATATTGTACTAGGGTTTCTTTTGTAACGATATTTTAACAAGATTTACTCTAATGCTCACCGCATTAGAGTAAATCTTGTTAAAATATACAAAGGATTTTATTTTCACAGTTTATAATGCTGAATTCGCTAAGAAAAACCTACATTTAAATCTGCGAGCCTCCCGGCATCCCATATGCGACTTGAGTGGACCCTCCAGGTTCCCGGCACTAAACGTGTTAAATAGGAAAATCTGACGATGAAACCTGACGACATTGAAAATTTATTTGGACAATTTTTAAAAGGATATCAAAAGTAATTTAGGAAGAACTTTTGTAAATTCATACCCTAAATCCCCTAAAGGGGTTAAATAGGGTATATGAAATTTTATACGGAAGTTCGACATTTTGTCATAATTACTTAATTCAAGATTTTATAAAACTGAGGTGGTTTTGACTCTGTCATACATACATAAACTAACGCCTTCTTCCCATGTCGGTAGGAAGAAGCTACAGAACGCCACCTGCTACGATCCTTACATACTTCCTGTCATCTGCGCCTTTAACTGAATGATGTAACCAATATTTTGTAACAATATTTGATTTAAAAGAGTGTCCGTGGAGTTTCTTGCCTGTTCTTCTCCATAGGTACCGACTACGCTTTGGAATGGGCAACTAGCTTCATTTTTCTGACTGACCGACCCCTTGACAATTCAAAAGTACCTGTAATTGGTTTATTTGAAATAAATGCTTTGAGTTTGAGTTTAACGACCCTTCCATCTTTTAAACTACGATTCTGCGACAACACCCAGTCCATCGCCTCTATCGTTATATTCCCATCCCATGTTTCGTATCCAGTAAAATTAACCTCTTCAATATAATTACTTACATATCTGACGGTGTTTCCTGTGAAATCATAATCAAAACTCATTTATCCAAATTAGGCTGAGAATAAGCGCTTTTTGAACGTCAAAATAACATAAGACAGTCCCCCAAAACGCCCGTCCATTCCGCTGGAAAGTAGAAGTGGCGCAACAAACTCCCAAGCATGTGATGAACGTGATTACTTAGTCTCCAAGCTATCATCATCCTTCTGCTCTTAATCCAATTTATTTAGCGCATCTTCTTTTTCTATACTTCTGAATCAGCCATCTATATCATCTTTCACAAAATCAATTAATCATTTCTGGGGTCTCACTCCACTTCTCTCAAGCTGCTTTGTAAATTCGTTATTCTGGATACATTATTCTGCTCGATAAGTCTCTGCCGTCTTATCTGTTTACAAAAACAAAGGCTTTCATATTCATAATCTCCTTCCGGCATCAGGTTTCCATATGACGTACATTACTTGTATTGAAATACGCGGCCAGACTTTTTGTCCTTAATACATATACCATATTTAAGTAGAGACTGGTTTACGAAACTTGCATGTAATTTGTAAATGTTAACGATCTTAATGTGCATTTACAGATCAGAATGCCGCTAATGTAAATTGCATTGTTCTCTTCAATAAGAATATTTACATGTACTTAATTTACCTAAGTTTTGTTTGTGAGTTCTAGTCCAAGTTTTGTTATAGTAATTATATCTAAGCTATTTCAGAAATTCACATTTAATTCGAAAATCTACTTCTTAACCAAAAACTTTAATTTGGGAAACTGCAGCAATGCTAGGCTATGGCAACATCCAGATCTAAAGTAGTGAACTTAGGTCCTCTAAGGTTGTCGTCAAATATGCTTTGACAAGGGCATGTACCTAATTTATCTTAAACTCAGATCTCCACATCTTCACCAGAATCTTTCGTTGCCACGCGTTATGTTCGTGAACGGGTGCCGTCGGTTGAGACTGGTCTGGTCATCTCTTATCTGCCAGGGCTTATTTTTAATCTTATATTTTGAATTGCTTTTTTTATATTGTTTTCACATATTTATAGAAGTAACAAGAATAAAATACCCAGGATTTTGTAATAAAGAGTGTCCTTGCAATTTCTTGCCCGTTCTTCTCCTTATAGATCTAAGTTTTGGAATGGGCAACTAGCTTCAACTTTCTGACAATTCAAAAGTGCCTGTAAATGGTTTAATTGAAATAAATACTTTGAGTTTTTTTTGAGGTATTCTGTACTTTAATAGAATATCAGCTGTTAACATAATTATGTAGTCTTAACTTACTTATTCGATGCTCGTTATACTGTAGTATATGGAAATAACGAGTTACCTTTGTCTATCGTACGTAACACATCGCGTGCAGAGGTTACTACCGATCGGCGATCAATGCACATTCCTCATTGCAACACTGCACATCATCGCTCATTTAATCGCTTATGATACTTTGGTATTAATATTCCTTCATCATCCTTTCCTGTAACATCACGCACTGGTTGCAAGTTTAGTTTACTTCATAGGCTCTTTTAGTTACCTACATCGTATAGGTATCTTCTGAAGAAAGTTGCCCCTTACTTCTTTATCTTCTCTTGCCTTTCCAACTAGTCCATCAAACGCCGTTTCTGATGAACTTAAGTTTTATAATTTTTGGCAACACAGTTGTGGTTTTAATCTTTTGCAAAGCGTTGCAAAATCTTTCTTACGAAACGTTAAAATGACCGTGCGAGAATCTGTCAATACGCGCACAATCTTTAAATTCGACCTAGATTTACTTAAGAGAACTTCTTTGTGTCGTAACTATACTTGTGAACCGTAGCTTATAACATAACATCACGCCTTGTTTCCTCGAAGGGTTGGGCAGAGGTGTACCTGTAGTAGGTACACCCACATTTCGCCGTACCGTGCACCGTAGTTTATATCGTAAGGAATTATTTTAAGAAGGGCTGCAGCATGAATGGGGTCCTTAAGTACTACCTAATATCATTCTGAGAATGCTTGAAACTATATAAATATCTCCTATGATAATGGAGGTGAGAGATTGATTAAAACAATACCCAATTGGAGTTTCTTGCCGGCTCTTCTCCATAGGAAACGACCAATTGGAACCGTGCACCTAGCTTCTGACGTTTCATAAGTGCCCATGTAGGTTTATGTGAAATAAAATATTTTGATTTTGATTTTGAATTCCTGAAGCATAAGTTTCACGGGTCACTACTGGCTTCTGGTAACAGCAGACGCTCTCAAAACACCAAGAACTTACGTGGACATGCGGTTGACCAAGAGAAGCAGGAGCAGAAGTAAGAAGATGCTCCTGACAAGTAAAATTATCTAAATAAAAAATCTTTGTCTAGGAACCTGATCTACAATGGCAAGAACAACATGCAAGCATGGGGGCTCATCGTGCTGCTTGTATCGAAAGCTGCTGGCCACAGCCCCGAGATACCTGATATGGAACAGGATAAGGCTGCTGGAGTTCTACACAGGTGAGCAAAACATCCAATGAATACTAACAATGATTTTAAGACTTACTCGGATAGGATTACATATACGTAAGCACATATTTCTAAATAATAAGCCCTATGAGTGACCATACGGGTCCATTCTAAGCATTTACAAATCAGCCTCTGCGGGCAATTCTTTTGCTACGACACGACAGGAGACAAGATTCTAATCAGTTCAATTTGAACTAGACAATTTGTTTACGTCATATTTGGGGTTGGCAACTTGGCATTGGCAAACTTGGCACGTTCAGCTTGTAAGAGCGAGTGGGAAGGTCAGCTCCAAGCTCAATACCACTTACTATTTGTTTAACATTGTTAACAGAATTTTAATGTGATTTAATTTTAATACAGAATCTTTAATAAATTATTACGTCAATTGTTCTAAATCAGTTTCATCACCAGCAGATCTCATCACTTTCGAAATATAACCTAGAACGTGGTTAATTATCCATTCAATATTTTTATCAATCTTTCCATTATATGATATTAAACGACCTCTATATTTTATAAGGCAGACAGTAAGCGTGCAATTTGCTGCACAGTGCACCAAAAAAGTATCGAAAGGGCATCGGCCGGTCGAAGGTCCGAAAGTGAATATTCAACTTCCTTGTTTATCACTTAACACAACTATCCATAAAACTTCCTGACGATACTACGTACATGAGTGGTGTATTCAGTGATTAATAAATTGAAAGTGATATTAATGCTTATGATGCTGATGTATGTGGCTATGTCAGATTATCATCGTGTGTGGCCAACAGTGAGGAAAAGTAGTTGAAAAGTTTCGAGTTCTGACTATGATAGTAATATTTCGCAATCCTCGTTTCTCATCTTAGCTCTACAATCAAATGAGTAGACTAAAGTTTATAAAAGAGTATAAATTATTAATATATTCACTGGGTAAACTAAATTAAAATTATAATACGAATATGGCGTCAAAAAATTCCTCCGCATCGCTGTCGATTGGTAATGTACCCAAGAGACTGGCGGCATTGTCACGTTGTATGGCAATGCTTAGCCTCTGGCCAAGGTAAAAGCCAGCCCTTGGGTTACGGTTAGTGTCAATGTTAACAACATCAAGCTGTTTGGAGATTTCATTGAACAAACCATGAGCACTCGGACCCCACGGCCCGTAGGTTTCAATCCCAAACGGCTTGAAAATATAATTACTATCAAATAGAATAGAAAGAGAAAACGTATCATAATAACATATCTGGAAAATATATCGACACCAAAAAGCAATTGAATGAAGACTGCGATTATGTTACGCTTAAGCCTACGTGCCTCATCAGCATATGCGTAAAGTCGCGGGTTAGCGCTTTTTGGTCAGTTAAGCATTCGATTCGTATAAATTGTTTATCTATGCACATTTGGACATGGAATCGGGACACGCATGCCGTTAACTTAACTTTCTATGTAACTAGCAACGCACTACGCACTTCGTAAAAAAAAAACGCGGTAAGGCGAAAGTGATAGAATTTACTATCCCAAGCTATGCGCCTGCTTAGAGCTAATATTTCAACGTTATGCTGTTTTGGACAGGTGATAGAAAGATATATTCAGCATTTAACACCCACAGACAAAGTAGACACCAAAGCCATATTATAGAAGTAAGCATAGATGCATCTTTGTTTACTTTAGCAACGGTTCTTCTGAATTGCTTTCCATTTTCATCCCGCCACATCTTCTTAGAAGGCTGCCTCGACCACATCTTACTGACTAAGCTAGAGAACTATAATTTCTGTACCACGACCTTCACTCATAACGATCTTTTGTCCAGAAGTATCTTCTAAAGCAACATAATCCTCTCTAACTTTTATCACTACGACAAGCCATGTGCCTGATAGGAGACTTCTCATCGGCAAAAATGAGGAGATTCCATACAAACTTACATCCCCTATGTAATCTCTTTAGAGGATATTTTTTTGAAACTTCTTCCTCATAACAACAAAAGAATAAAAGTGACCACCTTCTGTTAAAAGGGAACCCTTGTGAAAAATTTCACGTTTCTAGATTCAACTTAGACTGTGCGTTGTATGATAGTAAAAAAAAAAACAGTGGCACTCCGGGAGTGCCGACAGAAGTGAAAAATTGAAAAAAAATCGGCACCGCGGTTATCAACGCGTTGATGTCTTTCACTCCACGATGTCGGTAAATTGAGTTATAGTGTCGCGAAATCAATGGTTTAGTCCCATCCCAAAAATGCCCAACGCGCCTAAAGAAGCTTTCACTTCAAAAAAATTCAAAAGTCATTTATTAAAACTAGCCTGAGAATCAACACTTTTCGAACGTCTAAATTACATAAGACAGTCCCTCAAAAACGCCCACCCTTCATTACTTCCTAGTGCTTTAGCTGGGAAGAAGAAGTGGCATAACAAACTCCCAAGCAGCACAGCTGGGCGTTCAGTCAGAAAAACTTGATTCTAATGAATTAATGAATTTAAGATTTTTAGTAGATTTCCTTAACTCACCTTCATATTTTCCTTCCACCAGTCAGCGCGCTCTCGCCGAAGTGACAGAAATGATCCGGACCTCCCACTTGGTGCACAAAGGCCTGGTCAACATGAACTCCCGGCAGCCCATAGCTGCTGAGCCAGATGACATGATGTTTGGCAACAAGATAGCTCTGCTGAGTGGAGACTATTTGTTGGCTAACTCTTGTTCGGAGCTGGCTAATTTAAGGTGAGTGAGCTGATTGTTGTTGGTAATGGAGTTTATTTATAAACTATGCTATTCGCGACCTGAATGTCATCCTTCTGACTTTATCTATTTCAAGTTGGCGTTGTAGGCACGGCTTTTTCTTCCATAGATCTACAACTAGTACCTACTAATAGCTATCATGTCAGTCCTTTCTAGCCCTAACATCATACGACCAGTTTGTGGTAGGTGAATGTTGGCTTTCGTGACTGCGACAAGTACGAGTACGAATGAGAAAAAAATGCATAGTATGTTAACAGTGCATTTGCGGACTGACCTGTGACCTTACTTAAGTAGCATCTTGCAAGATAGTCGAGAGTAAGAAATAAATAAAATAAAATCATTTTATTTCGGATAACACAAAAAGATCCATAAAAGGAAATGCCCAATTGATAAGGAGGTTTTGGCCAAGTGACGCCCATGAAAGAAACAAGTTATAGGTATTAGGGTTAACATTATAGATAAAGAAACAAACACTATTTTTTACATAGAACTCGGTGGGTCTTTTATAAATTAAAGGTTAATAAAAAATATATTAATCGTTTTGGTATGATCCATTCTGCAATTATAGTTCTTATTTGTATGTCTCTTGTGCCTGTTTTGCATTGGTATAGATGATGAAAGTGCTTTCTTAATACAGATTGACCACAGTTTACACAATCATATTTGTCGATGCCCAACATTTCGTTCTTGTGGTGCAGAAGGCTGTTGTGCATTCCTTGCCAATATCCAACATTGGTCACACATCAGACTATTATCTGAAACATAATTGCATACTGTCATAAAAATAATTTATACCTATTAGCATGCTGTAGCATCAAAAGGTCTTTATGTACATTGAATGACATCGGTCTTTGATACTATTTTTGATGATCATACAATTCATTACTTATGTCACATAAAATATGTGGCAATGGTTTGAGACAAAACAAAGTTCAAATATTTATTCCTATGGTTTCCGTGACACTAACCAACCGAATTATTCAATTCAAACCTAACGTAAAGTAGCTATGCAGTAAAAGTTGCTGAGTATGTACCTTGTATGTTCATAAAGTAACTTGTTGTAGAGCAATCCATTGTTGAAATCGATTTTCAAAAAATCTATTTTTGGTAACCGGTTTTGAGTGTTTCGATTTTTTTCAGTAAAAGTTGCCATCCCTACTTTGACAGGATTGACCAACAATCGGAAGTGTTAGATAAGGAAATAAACGATTGAGTGTCTTGATTAAATCGGCTTTTAATTCCGGAGGTTTTGTTACAAAAAAGTAATAGCAATATTTTAGTTACTAAATGGGTATTTTTTTTTATTTCCCACATTGCTGGGCAAACCATGGCCAAGAATGGGCGTTTCCCTTTGATATAATAGTAACATGTTTGCACTTAAATCACTATTGTTTGTGAGAAGACCACCCAACATCTAGACATTCTAGACACAACGAGAAATGGTAATGGTCTAACTATGGTTTAAGTCTTCGCACAAATTGCCTTATTATGGCGGAGGAAGTATCTGCTGCCACAGCCTACAGGATACTATTGTGATTGCCTCTTATTCTGCTCAGGAGTGAAGCCGTTTTCTTGCGGATGATGGCATGAAATCCATCGGTATGGGTTACCGCGAACATTTCTGATGCACTGTAAAAACGAGGCAGTCGCAATAGAATCCTAAAACATTATTGTACTGGACGCGTAGAACATCCAGCGACCTTTTCGAGTAGTTGACCCAAAGAGAGAGAGAAAATGGGAACAGCTTTGTTTATTTACGAGTAAAGAAAAACTTAACTGATACATTTTTTTGTTTGTGTAAAATTAAACCTGCGTCTAAACGTGGTATTAACACGTAAGTAGTTATGTAAATGAGGCAGATTATCTAGGTGAGAGCACAGATTAGTGAGAGGTCGCATAAATCTTTATTTCCAAAGATTACGAGGGGAGCTAGTCGTGTTGAAAATGTATGATAATTGAGTAGAGGACAGAGGGGCGACGACACCACAACTCGAACAAAGATATAATCGGAGGTGTAGAAGTAAACAGCAATATCTGAGACTCAATATAAAAGTAGAATATCATAATACTGTTTGCCTTGAAGTTGAAGGAATACGTCACATATGAACTTTAATTGATTTTTGCAGTAGTCATAACAACATTATATATAGTTTGTCTCTTTTGAAGCTGTGTAAACAAAATAATGAATTAGGTACGTATGATGGAGTAAATATAAATAGAATAAATAAAACTATAGGACAACCTAAGTTATTCTTCGTTGTTTTATTTTCACCGAGATGCAAGTTTGACGCTGTCCGAGATACATTTTCTCAATCTTCATAAGTTTAATAAGCATTATTCGAGAATTTACCATTCTCAAAGATGATTTCGGCCCCATTAAAATAATTGCCGTTTCTCTAAAATCTACTGGCCATAGGCCTATTTCCCTCACGATTGTAACACATGCACAGATTTCTTAAGATATGGAGAGAAAACTTAGAAAGTTTCTCTCGAAAGGTTACTTTGTAAATGGAAATGATTGGATTGTCCCATTGTGATGTGAAAGACATAACATGAATGATATGATGAGAAAGTGTTGGAAAAGTATGCTTTGCTTCAATATCGTGCAGTACTTATTGAATACTGCATGGAGATTTCACTTCTTAATAAAACCTTTCATGATGCGGAGAGACTTCATGCAGTAGACTAATTCAACATCATTATCACAAATAGTTTCTTGCTCTTGTTTCACGTTTATTATTTTATGTATATGTCAATCAATCTGCCAAGCCTTTTCCCAACTAAGTTGGGGTCGGCTTCCAGTCTAACATGCAGCTGAATACCAGTATTTTACATGGAGCGACTGCCTATCTGACCTCCACAACCCAGTAACTGGGTAATACGATACCCCTTAGTAAGACTGCTTTTCAGACTGTCAAAGAATCACGAATGATAGCCGGGACAACCGCTTAACGTGCTTTCTGAGGCACGGAGGAGTCCCGGTATGTAAAGATGGTCACCCATCCACGGACCAACTACGGCAAGCGTAGTGTAACCAGATGGATTGATCCGGACGGCTGTTATTTCTTAGCCACAAACTTCTCCATGTATATAATATATATTTATATAGAAAAGTATGTGCTTTATGTATCTTTGTATTTATTGTATATTTATGTAAATGGTACACTACTGCCTCTGACTACCTGCAGTATTGTATCTCGATTTTCCCTTTAATCACAGTCAATTTCTAAAATTGTGTCTTTAATTTTTATGGTGTATTAATAAAGAGTATTCTATCTATCTATCTAATTATGCGATAATTTAAATTCTGCAAGCTTTCCTACGTACGCAATCCAGCCAGAGACATAACGTAATATTTTACGATTCAACTTCAACGTTATGTAACGTAAGGCGATGATGAGTACCTTTGACTGCTATAAGCAGTGAAAGTTAACACGATGTGTGTATTAGTATCCATGTGCTATATACTTTTAATGGGACAGTGACTTGCAGGTTTATGTTAAACTAGCTTTTGCCCGCGGCTTCGTTCGCGTGGAAGTCATAAGATACACAATATACTTAAGAGAGAGGCTCCCTAAATTGTATGTTAATTTGCATTAATATTCTGAAAAAGCCACGCATACAATCAAAATGGAACTTTAGTATATGATTTTGATTATAGTTATTTTAGTTACGTAATTGGAAAATTTTCGCTCGATTCATTTTATATTCGAAAATCATGTCTTTTTTAAAGATTATTTGAAACCATAACAAGATTTTTGACAATTTGTACTTATCATAATCAACACTACAGCCCCGGATCTAAAATTTTTTTGAGGTGGGGCAAAAACTACTGTCTGGCGCCCCCCGCCAATCTTTTATGCGCTAAGTTAGCTCCCGAAAAATTTAAATTTTCTTAAAATTAAAATTTTGGCAGCATCATATTAATCAAATTATATCGATCGATAATGCGCCAATTCAACAGGGGCGCCAAAACTGTTGTAAAAAAGAAAAAATAGAAAGATTATAATGTGCTGCCCGTCTCATTTATTGCAAAGTTGTTGTGTGCTGGGTGGTGCCTTGTCTGCTACGTTTGAATTTGTCGCCCCCTGGCTCGCCCACGGGCCCCGGCTTGCCCCCTCCTAGATCCGGGGCTGCAACACTAATGTTAAGATATAAAAGTTGAGGAAAAATCTGCAGTGTGACAAACAAGAAATAAAAACCTGTTTGTAATACTGGTGTGACTATGAGTCGGGAGTGGTTTTTTACAAATAACATAAGTAACTTGACCTAACAAAATCATCAATTATGCAAACTGAATAAAATAATATTCATTGAATGCATTTATAACTAACTGTTACTATAATAACTATTTATTATTTTAAATTCACTTAGACACGTCGACTTACGAGTAGTATTTAATTTAATTTGATGAATAATATTCATGATATTACAAAAGTTTTATGTAGGTATAATTTTAACATTTGACTTGGTACCATACAGTTTAAAAGTAATACATAGTGTAAACAAATGACATCCTTATTTTTTACTTACATAAAATGTATTTTTTTAAAGAATGCATTATGTACATTGTTATATATTATAAAGTAGGTCACCTTTATGTAATCTTGTTCATAAACATTAACCACATGTTACAGTAATAATATGTACATTGTAATATACAACTTATTTTCTCAAAAAGTCTATATTTGTGCTCATATCGTCCTTCTTTAGGAGGGTGCTAATGCTAACTAATTGCGTAACTCATTTGTTTCATTTTGACAGTTCAACAACATTCATTGCGTTATATAATTGTTGAGCAGTTTTTTTTTTTCAAACTTATGGTTGTGTATTACGCAATTAGGGTTTTGGACAGCAGAATCTTTGAACTGTATGCCGGCCCCCTTAATGGCATAATCATAATGATTTATTTGCTTAGAAAGTAGGCACATAAATGTAGGTGTTTACAAAATTTTGAGAGTGAGATGAAAATTTTGAGAGAGCATGGTAGTCTTCCCCTTGAGGCTGATGATGGTTACATTTCTCGATTATAAACTAGCGTCTTTTTAATATCCTTAACTGACAATGTGACATATATCTATGTGTCACTCCATATGAAATAATATATGTAATAATATGAAATAATAAATAAATAAACTTATATTGCCTCGTTGGTCTAGTGGTCGCAAGCGCTACTGCTGAGCATGAGGTCCTGGGTTCGATTCCCGGGTCGGGCAAAGTGTTATTGGGTTTTTCTATCTGAAATTTCTCAGTAGCAGCTCGGAGTCTGGATTTGTGTCCGGTTGATGGCAATAGGCTCGCCCCCTATTACATGGGACTTAAACATAACTGGCGAAATGTGGGTGTACCTGCTACAGGGACAACTCTGCCCAACCCTTCGGGGAAACAAGGCGTGATGTTATGTGTGTGTGTATAAACTTATAAAATTTTCAGATTGTTGGATTATCGCCTGTCGGTTTTATTAAATAAGCCTCAGGAGATTACGGAAACATTTAATTTAAATAAAAACTAGCTGTTGTCCGCGACTTGGTCTGCCATCCTGGATAAAAAGTAGCCTATATCCTTCTCCAGGGTCATGGTCTACCCATGTGCCAAATTCCATAAAAATCTGTTCAGCCGTTTTAGCAAACAACAAACAATCAAACTCACTTTCGCATTTATAATATTATTATACTAGCTGCGTTTCACCCGCATAAGTCTCGATCCCGTGGGAATACCGGGATAAAAAGTATTTTATGTCCTAACCCAGGTAATGATCTATCCATGTCCCAAATTTCAACCAAATCAGTTCAGCCGTTTTAGCGTGAAAGGGTAACAAAGCAACAAATAAATAAAGAAACTCACTTTCGCATTTATAATATTAGTTAGGATAGTTAGGATGCCGCTGAATAATTTATGATTAAAACTCCAACATACTAATCTGCAAACAAACTCATTTTCTTTCTAAAATCAAGTTTATTATTCATAATATGTTAATAACTATTGCGAAATAATTGTCTATGACTTTATAATACGACCTCGGTTTATACCGAGGTCGTATTATGGCAGATGACCATAGGTTACGGTGACCCAATGACCCAGCTAAGCTACGCAACATCTCTTCACTCGAGAGAACATGTCAACCCGCCCATTGTTAGATGTTGATGGTGTTAACACGCAATGGGTTGGTTCTCTTTGGACTTGTAATGGCGATAATTTTGCATTTGAAGAGCGTGATGAGATTCATTTCATCATTTTAACTGTCGCTAAATTACTTGAAGGTCGTATTTTGAAGATTTAATTGCATGGGCTCGTCTTGGTATACAGAGACAGTTACGAAGACCACTTTGCCGAGATTTGGAATTTATCTGACAGTCAAAAACGATATAGGTACAATTCAGAATAGTTCCTTAGCTCACAATATGATACGGGGATTGATCTGCATAAAATAATAATGTAACATAATTCTTTTAATAACATAATTATGAAATTTTAGACAAACTCAGTCCACTCCTAGTATCTTAATGTCGAAGCCATAGGCTATTATAAGTTTACAAAACCCTATTAACTAAGATGATGAATTTCTTCAACCTACAGAAATCAAGAGCTAGTGGAACTGATGTCGTCAGCTGTTCGTGATCTCGCTGAAGCTGAGTTCCTAGGTGAAAGGGATGAGCAGAATAACCCCCTGCCTTCACGACCCCTGCCCAAGGAGCAGATACAGTCTGCATCAGGTAAATTCAACTTCTGGTAGAATATCTAGAATTGCCTAATAAAATAATTGCTAAGTGCCTACGTAAGGGAATTTGAAAGTTATTAGAAGAGTGTATTACTATCGAATAGATTGTAGAATGTCGTTTAAGTTTTTTACGTTTCTTACAATTAGAATTCATCATCATCTGCCTAGCCTTTTCCCAACTATGTTGGGGTCGGCTTCCAGTCTAACCGGATGCAGCTGAATACCAGTATTTTACATGGAGCGACTGCCTATCTGACCTCCACAACCTAGTGACTAGGTAACACGATACCCCTTGGTAAGACTGGTTGTCAGACTTTTTGGGCTTCTAACTACCCGTAACGACTGTCAAAGATCTACAAATGACAGCCGGGACCAACGGCTTAACGTGCTTTCCGAGGCACGGAGGGGACTTGGTATGTAAAGATGGTCACCCATCCACGGAACAACCGCGGCAAGCGTAGCCTAACCTGATCGATCGACCCGTGCAGCTGTTATTACTTAGCCACAAGCCCCTCTCTTACAATTAGAATTATTCAATCAATAAATACATCTCCATTTCAACGATTGTAAGTACATTGGTAATGAGTATGAGTAGAACTCGTTTTTGCTTCGAGGATGTATGTGGGTTAACTAATTACCTCTACTTCAAATTTACTTAAGCGAGAACAAATTTAGGCGTAGCAACATTATTTGCATGCATGCTAACTATGTAAATGATCACATTGTAGGTTGAGGCAGCGTGTTTAAAGAATCGTGAAGTTATAAATTTTTAGGTTTGAACTTATGCTTAATTATATGGATATTATCAATAGATCATCGTGATCGAAGTTGATTCATCTCTTTGATTTTGTTGTTGCAACCCATTAAAGGATTATAAGCCTTTGTTACCCTCGACAGCGTTCTACTAACGTAATCATTCTTCATACTCTTCAAACAAAACATAGTCTAATAATATGACCCCACAAACAAAATCAGGCTCACAGTACATTGGAAATCAACGCATTCCGATCTACAAGTGGAACATTATAGTAGTACATGTAAGGTACATTAGTATTCTCGGCGCGGCGTACCGCAAGGAACTATGCTGCGCCCTCCATTGGTACGTGACAGAGTCAAACAATGGGAACGAATGTGGCTCTTTGACCAATTTGTGTTTGTATAGTTCTAGTGCGACTTTCAGTTTTCTTGGGTTTGTTCCGTGTAGGCGTTGACGTCATTTTATAGGTTGGGAAGACTGGGTCTTTTTATTTATTTGCGTGAACGAATGGCGCGATGTAAATGTTGAAATGCCGCGAGCGGTTGAAAGCTCTTATTGTTCTTTTACGGTTTTTATGTGGATGAAAAATGATTAACTTTTAAAAATTGAGTGTCGTGTTGTATTTAATGCCACCTATATTTGTATTTAAGAGAAACATGAACACATTGGATTCTTATAACTTGCAATGGCATATATTGGTAATTTGTAAAATGCACATTGCTACACTGTATCGCGATCAAGTAAGGAATCGGTTTCGCTGGACGTTTTCTCTGTCTCAAATGTCGCACTGGTTCCGGTTACCTTGAAGGAAAGGTTAGGTTTCCGTGCAGCACTGAACTTTCATTTTTAGAACATTGCCAATGTTGTGGTAATAACTTTTCCATATCGTGCCTGCGCGCTTTTGTGGCATCAAGAATATGCCTTTGACCTTTGTCTTCCACAAGAATAAATAGTTGTATTCGTTTAGAGACACGACCTTCAAAGATAAGAAAGACCGTCTGTAAGTTGTCTTTGTTTTTGTGTCGCGTTCGTAAAGGTTAAGAACATCCTGCATTCTTGCTTTACTTTTTGTCTCAAAAAAATATATAGGGTGACTAATAATAATTAATTAGTGAGCGATACTTAACACGTGACTTTTCTCATCATTATGAACAACTTTTACAATCGGAACAAACCCGAATGACGATAAAAAATACCAGCTGTTCAGTATATTTTGCTTTGTACGTATTTTTCTGCTCCTTTCTTCTCGTCTGTTTATACTGGGTGGTAGGGGCATCGACGCGAAAACTGAAACCATGAATTCAGTACATGATTCTAAACCCCACTGCGTTGAAAGGAGACGTTTCATTTTCGGCCATAAAGTGTACGTTAATGAAAAAAAAGGAAAAAATTCCACGAATTGAGGAAAAATATTCTTTCCTATTTATTCCTCTGATTACTTCGGCACAAAAAATAATAGTTTAACAAATTATTGCCATATTTTATTCATCATGGCGTCGTTTTACTTGCATACTGCTTTCGTCCAGAAATCATGTTACATTTTAACAAAATAATATCATGTAGACGTTATTCAAATAAATATGAAAGGCTTGTATTTCTGTACTACAATAAGATAGCTATCTTATACAACTTTTTTGATTAATTAGAAAGTATGATTCATCATAAAAATAAAAAACTGCTTTTGTGGATTGTAGATTTGTAGGTACTTCTGGACGAAAATGGCTAGCTGTCGATAATCGTATTTCTCCTGACAAACGTCAAACGTTTTCGGTTTTTATTTTGTGCCCAAAAAGTATTAGTTATTATGGAAAAAAACAGTCTTCATTGTATTTAGGAGTTCGTTTCCCAGGTTTTCTGAAGTGTACATGTTATGGCCGGAGTCCCATACAAAAATGAAACGTCTCCTTTTTCGTCGGTCATTTTTTTTTTAAATCAGCTGTTCCATACATTTTGACCGCGTAGGTATTGCACTTTTGAACTTTTGTTTTTCAAAACAGCAGCTTTTTTTTAAATAACCGACGAACATTTTCAACGCAGGGGGGTTCAGAATCATGTACTGAATCAATGGTTTCAGTTTTCGCGTCGATGTCCCCCCTGCCATCCTGTATGTGTGTGCATAAATGGTTAAATAAATAAAAAACAAATAAATACTTGAAAATATTTTTTTTACGAGTTATGTGAACATAAATGTAGGAAACACCTGATTTTTTTTCGCGATTTCATGTTTGGTCCCTTAATAAAAGTTGTTCATTATGATGAGTAAAGACACTTGATTATTTATCGGTCACTAATTAGTCACCCTATATTGTAAGTAAATAGTTGCGCCCTGCTATTTCACCTGCATAGAGATTTCCTCGGGAACCGGCATTTTTTTGTCAGAAAAAATTACCATAGGTTACTCTGAAAAAGCGTTTCATAAACAGAATTTTCGTAGCCGGATAATACTTCCAGAGATAACCCTTTCCAAACATTGAATGTTACTCATCATCATCTTCCTGCCCTTGTCCCATGTTACGTGGGGTTGGCGCACACGTTTTCTTTTTCCACTCTCCCCTGTCAATCGTCACGCTATCATTCACTCCCGTCTCTTTTATATCATTCTCACACAATCCATCCATCTTTTCTTTGGTTTTCCTCTCCCGCTCCATCCAACAACATTTATATTCATCACTCATTTAGTCACATGCGTTTACTCTCTCCTCATACCAAGCCAAACGATTTCCTTTCAACTTTTCTGTCACTGACTCCACTTTTAAACTTACCCATATATACTTATTTCTTACTTTGTCCGTACTAACAAAAATTATATTATCAATCTGACGACTTAAAGGGGTTTTTTGCAAGTTAGTAAGTAAAATCTTATCTCGTAACTTAAATATATGTTTCTTCTTCTACTCCGTTTCAGAGTGGGAGATCCTCACGGACCCTCTGCCAATGGGTGGTGTGATCGGATGCGCGGGTCGAGAGTGGTCAGCCCGCCATGTGTTGGCTGCCGGAGCGCTGTTAGGCAAGAGCTGTTCAGCTGCCCTGAAGCTGGCAGGACATAAACCGCAGCTGCAGTCACAGGTGACTCATTGTTTTATTACTGAGCTTGTAGATTTGTGATAGAAATTGCATAAGCGTAATCAGCCTATAATGTTCCCACTGATGGGAAACAGGCCTCCTCTCTTCGAGAGGGAGTGGACTGTAATCCACCATGCGGGCCCAGTGCGGGTTGGTAGATGTCACATGTTTTCGAATAATTGGTTCTAGGACATGCCGCTTTCCTTACGATGTTTTCCTTTACCGTTTTGAGAGTAGTGGTGATGAAATAATTTACACATAGTAAAGCGCCTGCCTGGGTTCGAACCCAACTCGTAAGTCGGGGTCGTTACCACTGGGCCATCACTGCTCACTGGATGGAAAAAAGCCTGTTCTAAAATCTTTTTGTGATGCTAGCAAGAAGGAGGTCCTATGCTTAGGTACCTTATCGACAAGCAATGGGTATCAAGGTGAGAAAACATTCAAATAGGCTTCTTTCGATCGGATCTCACGATGCGATTCCACTTTGTGGGATTCGTTAGGAATGTGGATAAAATTAATACTTTGTTCCGATCCTCAAATGAACTCAATTATCAAAGATACAGCGAAGTAAAAAACAAAATAATGGGGACTGTTCGGATCACATAAGACAATATTAAATATTAAAGAAAAACAGTGGCACTCCGGGAATGCCGACAGAAGTGAAAACTTGAACAATTTTACTGTGCAGGATCGCCTTGGTAGAAGAAAAATACTTGAATAGAACATTGGTCCTTAATCTTATCTAAATAAAGAGCACAATCGCGTTTACAAAACCTTTAAAGTAAAAATACTTGTATAGAACATTGATCCGTAACGTAATATGAATATAGAGCACAATTGAGTTTACAAAAATGAGGTGTCGGTAACGGTGTCGCGAGTTCGATTGTTTTTTCTCATTTCAAAAATGCCTAACGCGCCTAAAGAAGTTTTCACTTCAATAATAAAAAGTATGTGTAGTACCGGCATGTCCTAGAACCGAAAATTCGAAGACATGTGACATCTACCAACCCGCACTGGGCCCGCGTGGTAGATTACGGTCCACTCCCTCTCACAGAGAGGAGGCCTGTGTCCCAGCAGTGGGAACATTTATAGGCTGATGATGATGATGATGAATAAAAAGTTCGCCTTAACTTTATCGGACAAAAGATACACTAGAACCACGGTGATCTGGCTTGCACCATTAAATGAACAGAGGTATTGAAAAATTTAAGCTTTAATATATCTTTTAAATTTCCAGGGATACCTCTTCGGCTGTCACCTGGCCCTAGCCTGGCAAGCGTTCCTGGACCTGGAAACCTTCACAGGTCCCGAACCTGCGAGCTTCTCCCTGGTGGGGGCGCCACTGGCCTTCACGTTAGAAGCTCGTCCTGAACTGTATGAGTATATCGAGGCTGGCAAGAAGAGTGTGCAGGATGTTGATTATCATGCTGTAAGTATGCCTCGTAACGAAATGAAAAATAAGCTAGATGAGTTCGGCGTTTCTTATCTGACTACTCTGAGAAGAAAGGTCGAAACAAACTCAGAGGTCGCAGTCTCTTTTAAAGTCCAGACATAATCTTGGTCAGGCCATATGAGGACCATGTAGATTAGTGTCTGAATCGGTCTTTTGAGGAAAGCACCACACATATTTGAGAGGACCTGTCCAGTCAGTGCAAGCATTTGTCAGTAATCGTGGAGCACAACTCAGAACTTAAGAGCTTTTATTCTAATAGTTGGCAACGTCGCAAATAGAAATCAAATATTTCGCTGTTTCGATGGAATATTACTGTATGGAAATTTGAAATGTGGCTAACTAACGAACTAGAATATTAATAATGAATCGCAATTATTTATTTATTTATTAGGGACAAAAAACAGTTACATGCTACAAATTACAGAGAAATAAACTAAGATTTAACAAACATGTAACCCACACCATTGTCCACGTTTTAACAAAAGGTTAAAAGAAGTGCTGAAGACAAGTGATAAAAAAATAAAAATAAAACAAAAGTCGCTGCCACAATATTGTTGTGTTAGCTTAGCTCACTTTAACTTAAATTACTCGCTTGATAACACTGTTGTAATCGTTTTAGGTGTAAAAAAGTAATTTGGAAAGTTTCCAAATCCTTATTTTACATTTAAAACGAAATATTCGATGTTACGATATTAATTATTGCATTTCATAATCAATATTTTTGTTCACTAGTTAGCCACATTTCACAAAATTCGAGGAAGACCTTCTTTCTTCAGTCTTTCTTTCGGATGACACCATCTGCATTTTAACAGAAATAACATGGCGCATTTAGGTGGACGTTCTCGGTCTGTCGTACTGATGGACGTGAAGAAAGTATTAGGGAAATTCCCTTAAGCTTTCTTCACAATATTCCCAAGGGAATATCATACTTGAAGAGGTTGTCGGTTATTGCCATCAATTATTAGGTATCTGAGCTGTAGTTGTCACTCGTTAAAAAACACCAGTGGAATTTATACACGACGT
Source organism: Agrochola lychnidis (assembly GCA_963680765.1). Taxonomy (NCBI): domain Eukaryota; kingdom Metazoa; phylum Arthropoda; class Insecta; order Lepidoptera; family Noctuidae; genus Agrochola; species Agrochola lychnidis. The sequence continues at coordinate 4,541,032 of OY796852.1, forward strand.
CATGTACGAAGGGCCGCTACTCGTAGTTGTGAAGGAGCAAGTCGGCAAATCTGTGACCAAACACTAATTTTAAAACTCCTAAAACCAGTGTTCTAAACCGCAAACTGAGATTCATTTTTTGCAAGTTGTGTTGGTGACAAACGAAATAAGTGAACTTTGGACTCGTTAGTTAAGCACCACCCACCGGAAGACACATAGTGCTGTACAATACACCTAGCTTTTTAACATCATTATTTAAGGTGTAGTTGGTTCGGAGGTCGAAGCGCTCTAGTAATAAGAGTAGCGCATTGACAGAGTCGGTTCGAGCCCAAGTCGCGACATACACTTTTTGCATTTTTTTATTTATTTTTCTTTTTGGTTTTTATATTCTCGGCCAAATATGCCCAAAGTCGTACGTACTCCACCAAACCCTAGTACTCCAAAAACTGCTGTTATAGAACCAAAATTAGATATGGTTGAAACCCCGCTGTCCTGTGACCAAGTTACGGAGAAAATTAATTCTTCAAGGTCCAAACGTCCGCGCCCAACTGACTCACCCGAGGAACAGCAACCCAATGAGCAATTCGAAGGCACTGAAAGCTCTTTTACTGCGGAAATTATTGATACTATCCGTGTCGAGATACACAAAGTCTTAACTGACCAGATAGCCACTACCATCAAAAACTGCGTTACCACCGAACTTTCCAAAATTAATGAACATCTATCATCACTGCCCGGGCTGGCAAAATCAGTTCAATTTATGAGTGACGAGTTTGACCGTATTAGCGCTGAGTTTACTGTCAACAAAGATAGAGTTAAGGTTTTGGAAAAGGAAAATGATACCCTGCGGAAATCTGTTCAGGAATTATCGTCTAGATTAAATGCACTGGAGCAATTTACCCGACAGGAGAATGTTGAGATTAACGGTGTTCCCGAAAATAATAATGAAAACTTAACAAAAACAGTCGTACAACTATCTAATGCCGTTTGTAATACCATCCAAGAACAGGATGTGCTTTCTGCACACAGAGTTAGGAAAATGGATACGAAAAATAATCGGCCTAGATCAATTATTGTTCGGTTTAAGAATACAGGCATCCGTGACAATCTCTTGGCTTCAGTTACGAATTTCAACAAAGCTCACAGTGATAGCAAGCTGAATTCTCATCACCTTGGTTATGGAGGTGAAAAATGTCCAGTATTTGTTTCGGAGCACCTATCTCCATCAAATAAGGAAATTCATGCTGCTGTTCGGAAGGTCGCCAAAGAAAAGGCGTACAAATTTGTTTGGATTCGTGATGGGCGTATCCTGGTCCGAAAAGAAGAAAAAATGCCGGCAAAGCATATAAAGTGCCTCGATGATGTCGCGCTTCTATAATACTGTCTTGATTGTGACCTGATATTTAGTTGTTTTTAAAAAACTTACTCTTAAACTCATGTTGTTAATTGTTGTAAACAAATATTTCCGTTTCCATACACATCTACACACAATGCTTTTCTTAGATATTTTATCCACTATGTTGTCCAGTAAGTCAACTTCCATAATTACCAGAACACACATTTTTAAATTAATTCATTTCTACCCCCTAACTTTGTTCCCTCCAATGACGTTGACATTAATAAAGTGCCTTACCTTTCGTTCACCTCCCCCTCTCACCCTTAGAGCAGTCTACCAGAAAACCATAATTTGTATTCGATAATGTAGACGAAATTAACTCCATTTTGGATGCGGTTTCAGTTGCAAAATCTCATCTATGTGACGTTGAAGATATCTCTTCCCATATACCTAAACCAAAACAGTATCTCTCATTCATTCACCAAAACATTAGAAGCATTAGACGTAACCTTCCCGCATTCCAGACATTGCTCAGCAGGAGTAACATAAATTGGGATTTCATTATCTTGACAGAATGTTGGCTGCCATGCACTCAGGTCATTCCTTCTCTTATGAACTATACGTCACACTCTACGTCCACTAACACTACCCAAAATGAAGGCGTGGTAATTTATCATCATTGTAGCATGAAATTATCTGTTGAAGAACCTTTACTGCAATCAATCAATCAATCAATCAAATCAATCAAAATATTTTATTTCACATAAACCTACATGGGCACTTATGAAACGTCAGAAGCTAGGTGCACGGTTCCAATTGGTCGTTTCCTATGGAGAAGAGCCGGCAAGAAACTCCACGGTTACTCTTTTAAAAATAATTGGCTTTTACAATACTTTCATATAACAGTGTTTCTAGGTATGGGAGGACAGTGTAGGTCTTTCAATAAGTACCAAGTACTTAACAAAATAGAAAATAGTCAACAGGTCTACAATCCACTAAGCCTACAGCGTTCTCACATTCACAAAATATGTAGAAAAGAATCTATACAAAAAATAAATAGATTAATAAAAGTAAAAAACCTATTTTAATAAAACGCAATTATTTGATTGCTGTTACAACTGTAATCAATCTGAGTAATTATCATGTCCACAAGTCACAAAAAAAAAAAAAGTTCAAATTAAATCGTAGGTATATAATGTCAAATAATAGAATAATAAATATGTCAAGGACGAATGTAAAACAAAAAAAAAAAAAAATTAAGATTTAAATAAACATGGTAATTTGGGAGCAGTTAATAGACTCTTACTTATTTATGCCATTTAATGAGGTACCAGGGAAGCCACATGTGCAGAAGGAATTATTGCCAAACTTCCTTATCTTCAACATAGTCTTTAATTTTATAATATGCTTTCTTGATAAGGACACGTTTGATGTGGGTTTTGAACTTCCCATCGCTAAGTTCTGTCACAGACTTTGGCAACTTGTTATAAAAGCGGATACTGTTTATAAGAAATGACTTGCTTGTTTTAGTTAATCTAAATTTGGGTATCACAATTTCATGTCGACTACGTGTATTTATATTATGGAAATCGCTTCTTATTTTGAAAAGTCTTAAAATTTTGCGAACATACATAATACTTTCTAAGATATAAAGTGAAGGCAAAGTCAGTATATCAATTTCTTTAAATTTGTCTCTAAGGGACTCGCGAGGGCCCATTTTATAGATCGCGCGGATTGCCCTCTTTTGTAAAATGAAAATTGAATCTACGTCAGCTGCCGATCCCCACAGCAAGACGCCATAAGACATAATACTGTGGAAATAAGCAAAGTATACTAACCTAGCTGTGGCTATATCAGTCAACTGCCTTATTTTTCTTACTGCATATGCAGCTGAACTTAATCTACCTGAAAGAGTTCTAATATGGGCGCCCCATTGTAATTTTGAATCTAAAGTAATTCCTAAGAATATAGTTTCCGTTATTGCATCTAGGTTTTTGCCATCAAGTTTTAGATTTAGACCTACTTGAGGTACATTTGGTAATGAGAACCTAATACATTTCGTTTTGTTCGCATTAAGTAAAAGATTATTAGCTGCGAACCATTTTGAAAGTACAGCCAGACTATCGTTAACATGTAATACATCTGTATCTTTCCTGTCTATTTTAAAAATAAGAGAAGTGTCGTCAGCAAATAGAATTATATCTGATAAGTTAGTCATCATGTAAGGAAGATCATTTATATAAACTAGAAATAAGAAAGGGCCGAGAATTGAGCCTTGAGGCACGCCCATTTTAACTAGAGACCCCGAAGACGTCGCCCCATTAACATTTACTTTTTGCTGCCTGTTTGATAGATAGGAAAGAACAAGATCAGCAGCTTGTCCACGAATTCCGTAGTGGTGTAATTTACAGATCAGTGTATTGTGGTCAACGCAGTCAAACGCTTTTGAGAGGTCACAGAAAATGCCAATTGCATCCTGGGACTTTTCCCAGGATTCCAAAATGTGACTGATGAGTTTTACTCCTGCGTCAGTCGTCGACCTACCTTTCGTGAAACCAAACTGGTGACTATGTAAAATCCCATTAGAATTAAAATGTGACAACATCTGGTCTAGCATGATTTTTTCATATATTTTACTCAATGCTGGTAGCACAGATATTGGTCTATAATTAGAGGGATCACTCTTACTACCCGATTTGAAAATTGGTACTACTTTACTATGTTTCATTAAATCAGGAAACGTACCGCTATCTAAACATTGATTAAATATGCCTGTTAGTACAGGGGCAATTGTGTCAATGATATCTTCAAGAACCTTAACGGAAATCCCCCATAAGTCTTCAGTGTTTTTTATGTTAAGACTTTTAAATGCTTTTTTAATTGTGTCAATAGAAATGGGCTTGAATTCAAAACTTGGAATGTCTCTACTGAAGTGTTCTTTTAAAAGAGATTCAGCTAGTATAGATGATGAGGGGAGAGATTTCGTAACCTCTATTGGGATGTTGGTAAAGAAGTTTTCTAGTGTCTCAGCAACTTTTAACTTATCTGAAATGGTTACATTATCAATGTTTAATGACAATTCATTCTGATCTCGCTGTTTTGTGTTTCCAGTTTATTTGTTAATTACCTGCCACACAGCTTTTATTTTATTGTTAGAATTATTAATTTTGTTACTTATTAATTTAGATTTAGCTTGGGCGCAGACTCTTTTAAATATCTTAGAATATTTTCTTACATAATTATGAATTACTTGATCAGAAGTCAATGATTTTTCGTTATATAAATTATATAAAATATCTCTGCTTTTTCTAATACCAGGAGTGGCCCATTCATTAAATTTTGGTTTGGTATTGATTGTTACTGTTTTTACAGGACATGCTTTATGGAATTCTTGGCATACTGTAGAAAATACTGCTTGATGCAAACTGTCTATTAATAAAAATAAATATAGACACTATTATAATAGCTATTTACCGTCCCCCTGCGCAGAAAAATATCTCTGGGTTCTTGAACTCCTTGAACGAACTCCTCTTAAAATACTCATCTACAAAAAATATTGTATTGGTAGGTGACATCAATATTGATACTACAGAAAAAAATTCTGACTCTCGATCTCATAGCTACCTTAATTTGATGGCGTCTCACGGTCTGCTACCAGCCCATAACTTTCCCACACATGGTCGTACCTGCCTTGATCATGTTATCCTAAAAACCAAAAGGAACGCGCATTGTTTCGTAATGCACTCCTCAGTGACTGACCATGACAGTACCTCCCTTTTTCTGAATTTGTCAACTCGACCTATGCACCCAAAGAAATTCATAAAAGTAATTGACTACAGTGGCTTGGATGATGCTTTGAAAGTATTGGACTTTTCCCCATTGTACGCCATGAGCGACGCTAATTTAGCAGCTACTTATCTGATAGATATTTTAACTAATGTAATTTCTCTTCACACTAAGGTTGTCCCTGTCAGTAACCGTCGCCGTATTATTAAGCCTTGGATCACTCCTGGACTTCTGAGATACTCAATAAATAGAGACTGCCTTCACAAAAAGCTTAAAAAGTATCCGAATGATGAGTCATTACAAATCACGTACAAAAGGTACCGCAACTTTTGTAACGACTTATTGAAAAAAATTAGACAGGAATACGAGAAAGAGGAGATTCGTAGCGCGAAGCATAATAGCAAAAAGCTTTGGAAAGTTATTAGAAAAATTACCGACACAGACAAACCTAAGCCGCCCGCCCAGGAACTTATACAAGTTGAAAACCCACTTAAGTCAGTCAATGAGATAAACTACTTCTTTTCCAGTATTGGTAAATCCCTCGCTGAGAAGATATTAAATCAACATGTACCTGCCGCTACCAGCTTTTCAGTCGCTCATCCGCATTCAATGGCTTTTCTTCCCACAGATGAAAGGGAGGTAGACTCCCTCATTTGTAACCTTAAAAACACCTGCTCTGAAAGTGTTGACCCCATTTCTGCTCAGTTCCTTAAGCATTACAAGAACTATTTGGTTCCCCCACTCACCCACTTATTTAATCTAGCATTTGACACAGGCACCTTTCCATTACCTTTAAAAAAATCACTCGTCCATCCTATCCACAAGGCTGGGGACAGAGGCTGTGTCAACAATTATAGACCGATCTCCATTCTACCTACTCTTTCTAAATTATTAGAACGCCTCATGAACAGCAGACTTACCGAATACCTTGAAAGCAATAACCTCATTTCGGAGGGTCAATTTGGATTCAGGGCTGGAAAATCCTGTGCCGACGCTGTTCATGAGCTGACAGACCATCTTGTTCACGGTCTTGATAGCAAAAAGAAGGTACTTGTCATATTCCTTGACCTGGCCAAAGCGTTTGACACAGTCTCTGTACCCAACCTACTAAACAAGCTGGAAAACATGGGAATCAGGGGTCTACCATTAACACTCTTCCGGGATTACTTATCTGATCGGTTCCAGAGGGTTAAAATAGGAAACTATGTTAGTGATGATCTACCGGTCACTTTCGGTGTACCTCAGGGAAGTGTGATTGGGCCCTCCCTCTTCCTTGCCTATATTAATGATCTCTGTAAGCTACAACTATGCAATGGTAAAATCATATCTTTTGCCGATGATACGGCACTACTTTTCACAGCAGACTCATGGGGGGATGTCTACCATTACGCACAGAAAGGTTTTGATACGGTCCTAGACTGGTTAAAAAATAATGTCCTTACCCTTAACGTTGAAAAGACCAAGTATATAGCTTTCTCTCTCACTAATAGAGGCAATGAATTGTTATCCGATTTCCACATTAAAGCGCACTCTTGCATTGACCTTAATTCTGACGCCTGCTTCTGTCCTGGTCTCCAAAGGACTACTTCCATTAAGTATCTTGGAATCATAATTGATAATAATTTAAGCTTCCAACCACATATAGACAGCCTCACCTCAAGAATTCGCAAATTAATCTTTCTTTTCAAAAATCTTCGCCACGTAGCTGACGTAGAGGTTATTAGGTGGGTATATTATGCAATGTGTCAATCTCTTCTGACGTACTGCATAACATCATGGGGTGGTGCTCCCAAATCGAACATTTTAACATTGGAAAGAGCCCAACGGGTGGTACTAAAGGTGGCCTGTTTTCTACCATACTTGTATCCTACAGTAGATCTATACAAACACTTTAAAGTATTGTCAGTGAGGCAACTTTTTGTTATGTACACTGTTCTAAAGAAGCATTCCTCCACAATATTTGATCCCCTCTCTATATCAGGAAAACGCAGAAAATATTCAGTCTGCAAAACTGCTAAAGGCCTCAGAACGAGCTTCTCTCAAAGATTTTATACTTTTTTAGGTTCCCATTTATATAATAAAATAAATCGTATTACCACGATCTATCACCTAACAAAAAAGGCCTGTAAGGATGCTCTGGTTGAATGGCTTCTTAGTTTGGATTATAATGCAACTGAGGAATTACTAACTCATCCAAAATAGTCCATCCCTCTAACTTCCCGACACTTAATAGTTCAAGCATTTTTATTTATTTTTTTTGCATTTAATTCTTATTTTTATTTTATTTTTCTTTGTTTGTTTTATATTGTTTAAATCTCTGAGTCTATATGTTATGTTATGCCCTATCCCTTCACATTTACTAACTAATTGATTATGTTTACATACCGTGTGGTGGGACCCTGGTGATCTGCGATACAGGTATTCCTAGTGCAGACACCAGTCTCTCACAAACTACTGTCACAGTTTTTCAAGTCTGTCTAAATTATAAGACGCCATTGTTTGTGAAGAGAAAATAAATTATTTGAATTTGAATTTGGAAAGTTTCCAAATCCTTATTTTACATTTAAAACGAAATATTCGATGTTACGATATTAATTATTGCATTTCATAATCAATATTTTTGTTCACTAGTTAGCCACATTTCACAAAATTCGAGGAAGACCTTCTTTCTTCAGTCTTTCTTTCGGATGACACCATCTGCATTTTAACAGAAATAACATGGCTCATTTAGGTGGACGTTCTCGGTCTGTCGTACTGATGGACGTGAAGAAAGTATTAGGGAAATTCCCTTAAGCTTTCTTCACAATATTCCCAAGGGAATATCATACTTGAAGAGGTTGTCGGTTATTGCCATCAATTATTAGGTATCTGAGCTGTAGTTGTCACTCGTTAAAAAACACCAGTGGAATTTATACACGACGTCATGTACGAAGGGCCGCTACTCGTAGTTGTGAAGGAGCAAGTCGACACACCTTTGAGAAAAATCAACAGAAGGATCTACTTGGGTTGGGCAGCGTTTGGGAATCTTCGTCAAGTCTTCTCGGCACCTATCCCTCATTATTTGAAGACTGAAGTCTTCAACGAGTGCGTCCTGCTCGTTTTGACATACGGTGCCGAAACGTGGACACTGACAATCGGGCTGGTCCACAAATTCAAGGTCAGCTCAGGGCGATAAGGAGCGGGTTATGCTCTGAGTTTCTTTGAAGGATAAAATCAGAAATGAAACTATCCGGAAAAGAACCGGAGTTAGCATGCAGAGTAAGCAAACTGAAGTGGCAGTGGGCTGGCCATGTTTGTCGAAGGACCGATGGCCGGTGGAGTAGACGAGTTCTGGAGTAGAGACTGCGTATCGGCAAGCGTAGTGTGTGACGCCCCCAACTAGACAGACTGACGACCTTAGGAAGGTGGCTAGGATAAACAGGATGTGGAAGGCGGAGGACAGGGTGTTGTGGCGCAGCCTGGGAGAGGCCTATGTCCAGCAGTGGACTGCGATAGGCTGAATGGATTGAACACGAGGTTTCCTAAAAGTGCTTGCCCTTGTCCCAAGTCATTAGGAGTCGGCGAAACATCTTTTCCTCTTCCATTCCTGTCAGCTGTCACAATAGGAATGACGCCTTGGTAAAAAAAAAAAAACTATTTAGTCATCAGTCAGATAATAAAAAAATATTAGACACGTATTTTTTGCTTTATCATATTAATAAAAAATTACTTAGATAAAACGTATTAAAGTTGGGGAGTGGGGGTCGCTACGTCACAAGGAAGTATAAAATCTACATACTCGTGACGTCATGGCACATTTTAACTCAATGTATCGCCGTAATCTTATAATTACGTACAAAAAGAAAAAATACGTGTTCAATATTTTTTAATAATCTATAAGACGGATAAAAAAATGTCGTCTTCCCTATTATGAAGAGGATTATTAAAAATATGCCTTTGCAGTTCATTGTTGACATCTAAGCCCTGCGAACAGTCCGTAATAAACACTTTAGCTTGCACTAATAAAGTGACAATTTCTTTTCAGCTTTACAAAGCAGTGGTAGAAGGCGACGGCATAGAGCAGACGAAGCGTCTCCAGCGCTCGCACATCGCGCGCGCTGTCGACGTGCTGGACAGCTTCCCCAACTGCGACGCGCGCACCGCACTCGCCAACATCATTGTAGCCATGCACCATGAACATCTCTGAACACGTAAACTAGCATAGGTAACTGTGTATCCATGTAATTATGTACATATTTGTGACCACATTATTCATCGTCATTTTCATTGGCAGCCTTGTTTCACACATTGTTAAATATAGGCTTCTCTTTTGTTTCATACTTACAAAAAAATCTAAATCATTTTGGAGGTTTCCTAATCCATTGCTTCATATGTTCGAAAAATTTGTCTGCTCAACAACGTAAATAACGCAATTAATGTTGTTGAACTGTCAAAAAATTGACGTGAGACTGACGTTTGATGGTTTCGTTAGAAGAAACTACTTTTGATTTTGAAAATTAAAAAATTTCATCAACATCATAATATGGTCTACTTTTACATAGGAACCACTTTTTTCAACAAATAGCAGAAAAAAAATATTAAAATAACCTTTTTTTTTAAATCTTGTCAGTAATGTATTTTTTCCTATTATTTAGCAAACCATATCAAGAAATTTAAAAATTACACCTTCAACCACAAGTCATCAGCTATCCTTGAAATAAAATCAAAATGTTATTTTATGTTGTTTTACTATATCTTTATTAAGTAAATCAAAGGCGAAATAAACCATATTTTCGAGAGCGCAAAAGTGATGCAACTATTAACAGGTGCGGTGACTGACACGAATGGTTTAGCACCACGAAAACTGTACTTTTATACTTACAGACTTAATGTTTCAAGCCTTAACGCAAAAATCACCGTCGAAATCAGTCGAAATGTAATAGGCATTTTAACCATAATCTCAATAGTCGTCTTCCCCAACTATTGGAGCATCTTTGATTGTGTTTAGTTGGAGATAATTGCTTTTTAGCCTCACCATAATATTTGCATGCCAAAATATGGCGAAATCTGTCATCGCACAAGAATACTTAATTAACACCTTTGTAACCTAACCGCATTGCTTTGCAACCGCATTTAGCAAATAAATGACTTTGACCATCTATGGACCATCTAGTAAGTTTGAGACCATGTATTATTATTATTGTATCATAATAAAATATTTGTGACCATCATGTACCTACAATATAGATATGTGGATATAACAGCAAAATTTATAGTATTTTGTCGATTTTAAGGGTGTTGAAAAACTTTACCATTTCATACGAATTAGTCCACTTAGTTGAATGTACCTGATTTTTGCGTCAATGAATTTTAAATAAATTACATTCCTGAAAGTACTTTTTGTAATGGATTTTGGGAAGTACTGCCCTGCTAAGCCCAAAGGCGGTATCTCAACCGGAGTAAGTATTAAGAAAATTGACTTTTTGTAAATTGTAATTTTAAGGAAAAATGGAGGTATAAAATTTCTTAGTTGTTTTTAAGTTGGATAGCGCTATTTCGCCTATACCATTAGATGCGAAATTGTTATTGAATGGTTTAAAAAAACTAAAAGGACGTATCTCAGAGATACCGCCTTTGGGCTTAGCAGGGCAGAGTAGAACAGTTGACATATACATTTAGCCAGAAAATTTTGGGAAGTCTTATTTAGTAATTGTCAATTTTTTACTATAATTTTAAATATACGTTTTACTGTCCCTACTTTTTCTAATTATACTTAGGTATACTCCATAGGTTTAGGTAGTTAAATAAATGTAAACAAAAAAAAACCACGTGATGCCAGCTGTCAAGTAACCGACTATTACGAAAGAGTAGAGTATTACGTAAGCAGATTTATTACATTTATTTATCCCCACCACCCCCTTGTCAACAAAAGTAAGCAAAGCTCTTACCCATGCTAACGTAAAAAAAGAAAAAGAAAGAAAAATTGTTTATTCTGCACAAAACAAACGCACATTACACAAACATTGGTATATGCATTTTTCTTTTAATGTAAGTATTTTGTTTTCTTTATTGATTTATGAGCAGCAGTTATAATTCTAAAAAGTGTAAATTTAGACAAGTGAATAGCACGCGGTGATTCCCCTACTCGGTTCTAAGCGAGTACCTAAACGTATTCATTATTTGTGGGAATCCCCGAATATGAGTTTCGTTTTCAAGCATAGATAATGTGTGGGTTGCCATATGTGTAAAAAAGTTAATAATTACTGTTGACGTAATCACCATCTTGACCCCCCACCCCCATGTCATCAAAAGTAAGCAAAGCATAGACCCCCCCGCCCCCCTATAGTGCTTACGTAATACTTGAACGGTCCCTTATCATGCTAATTGCTACGTCACAGTTGTACGCTTTAGTTTAGGAACTTTATAATTCGTTGACGTTTAGAGTTTGGGCTCTTTACACAATATTATAGACAGATTACAAAATATTATGTACCTATATTATTATTATAAAACTATCTAAAAAAATGTGCTCAAGCAGTTATATCTACGAAGAGTAGTTTATGAATAAATGATAAAGTTTAAGAGAGTTTAAGAGGATGCAATTGTAAAAATCTATAAGTAATAGTTTGGTATTATCGTATTTAAAAAAAGAAAGTCTCATCTAAGTATAAAAACCCTTTTTACGATTTGTTTACCTTTATTTAACTACCTAAACCTATGGAGTATAGGTACTATCGAAGAAACGCATATCTAAGCAATTTGAAATCAAAATCCCGTGCACACGACCCTTTTTTTTCGTAGGTAACCGTTACTGTAGTGGCTGAGCCCTGCAAGCAGAAATAGTCCTTACGGTGTATTATAGATATGCGTTTCTTCGATGGTACTCGAATGTTGACGCTAATTAATGTGAATTATACAGAGTTACCATTTTATAAATTCGACAACTCAAAGTACTAAAGAAAATACAATTTAAATAATTAGAAAATAAGTAAGTAGTTTTAAGAAAAATATTATGACATGTACTTAATGCTCAAATGTAAATATTATGTATTATTTAGTGGATAAGTAAGTAAGTACTTAAGTTTGAATTTTTATATTACGTAGGTATATTATAATTATATTTTGAATACTCTGATTAAAATTAATATTTTGATGTGTGTAAGTTCGAATTTTTATGGTGAAATAATGAAATAGTTATACTTTTTCATTATGATATTATATTTAGACGACTTGAAAAACTATATTGTTCATTAAGAACCAGATTGTAATTTTTTTTTCTATTTATGTCGCTGGTTTTTTTTACCACAAATAAATATACAATTTCACAAATGAATTGACTTATGACTTATTTTAAAAATAAAAATCTATGAAGAGTTCTTAGGCTGGTTTAACAGCTGTCCGGGAGACCCGGACGGACTCCCGGAACGGAAACACACGTGAGGCGCTAGAACATTGTTTCACAGTGACACGGATTGGTCCGTACGCGACCCGCTCCGGGTAGAGCCCGTACAATGCCACTCATAGACGTTTTTTTTTCTACTCTCCCTCGTTTCAAAGCACTGCGGGCGCTACCCGTACGGTTCTCCTGTGTACAGACGGCCCGTACGGGTCTCCCGGACAGCTGTGAAACCAGCCAATTTGAATTTCGCGGGCTACTTTAGCGCGTTCCAGGCTGCGTGAATAACTATACTCCATTTGAAATATGCTTAAACATTTAATTAAACCATTTTTACAGACCGTTCAACCTATTTTGATTTCTATTGTGTTGGTGGCATGACATGGCTGCAGTAAACAGTTGGTATTGTAACCACTTTTTTTGCTTTTAATGACATTAGATATAGAAGTCAGAATCGGTTAAACGGACTGTAAAAAAGGTATGTTTAAATGAATAATCTTATTTCAAATGGAGTTTCAAGTAATGTGGCGAACGCACCGCCATCTATGATATTTGTAAGGAGACTTGACAGTGGGGCTCGCCGCGTTATTGTAGTCTTTAGCCAAGAGATGGCGCTGGCGATCATGATTTTGAATTTAGATCTAGTCTGTTTGACCGATGTAATCTGTGTTGTGTGGTGTGAATCTGTGGAACGATTTTTCAGTACCTACCCGCACACACGCAACTATTTATGTCGCTGGTTTTTTTCTATAAGATAAGTAAGTAAGTAATAATAATATGTAGTAATCCCGCAAATGCGAACTAATAAAATATACTTAGCCTAGATACATTCAGTGTATCGTGTGATACAATAAGTAAGACCGGAGAAAATCCCGAAGACCAGGGAAAAGCAGTCGAAGCAGACATTACTCGAACTATGCGTTACATTCTATTTTGGTAGCCGCTAGATGGCGGGATGTAGCGTGTTTCTGAGTTGAGGTCATATTTTATTTTGTGTGGATAGTCCTCAGACCAAATAAGAAAACCAAGACAGAGCGCTGCGAACAATACGATGAAGCATACCAAAAAAAAAAAACAACCGACTTCCAAAAAACACTACAAAGTGAAAAATAACTTTAATTTCGGAAGTCGGTGTCTTTGGTTTTGTATTATCGATATTTGTCACCGACTTCCGAAATTAAAGTTATTTTTCACTTGTAGTGTTTTTTGGAAGTCGGTTGTTTTTTTTTTTGTAAAAAGTTTTTATTTTTCACTTTTTAGTTGTGGTACCTACCCCACACAAATTCGAAAACCACTACCTGCTATGTAAATAACAGTGACAGGAACTTATCATATCATCCACATACTAAGTGGGAAAAAGTACGTATTATTGAAGCTAACTCAAAAACTATCGAAGCAAAGTTAATAAAATTTATATGGGATCACCTCGAGAGCATACCCTTTCAAACAAAAAAAGAATTTTCAAAATCGGTCCACAATTGATGGAGAAATCGGTGGACATACATAAAAAAAAAAACACTCGACGAACATATAACCTCCTTTTTGGAAGGTTTTGGTTGCGGGGAAGGCATTCCTACTGAAAAGGTAAAAGTGGTGCAACAAATAAAACATAAAAACTTTTTTAAATTAATTGTATTAATAAATAATGGTAGTTCTATTTACATGACACATTCGATTACTCTTTTGTTTTGGCAGAAGACAATAAAAATATTGTTACACAATAAGTTCGCCTAACTCAAACGTGGCGGGCGCGAGGCCCACGACTTAACATCCTTATAACCACATTGGTAATAAACCCATTCCCACATTATAAGAATAACATTAAAAAAACACATTTTTGGTTACAATCTGACAATACTGGTCGTTTTTGGTTTTGAAAAGTATTCACGTTTCGCGGTTTCGCTACAACTTTGCTCAAACTTCATGTCAATCACACTGACGAAAGACATACATACAATACAGCATCCACTCGAGAGTTAATGTATATCACAGGTTTCTAATGTGACCTAAATGATACAATTTACTAACAAATGAGGTTGCATCCACAATTTACAATTTAACGTATTTGGTTTCAAAAGTTCGCCACTGTAATGTATAAATTTTTACAAATATCCCAACTGTGCTGTTTTATTTTATATGTGTATATTATGATTTAAAAATACTGTGATTGCTTTTGATATGTCTTGTCACACAATGCATTGAAATTTGAAGAGTTTCTGCGATTGGCAACTATTAAATGGCAAGAATTACAGGGCATTTACCAATGCTATACACAAATAATATCCGAATACAATTTTAGGCATATTTCGGTATGTTACCAAACGTCAACCGTGACCATAAGACCGTCGACAATATCGCACCATTCGTTAATTTTAATATTTTTCACTCCTACGTTACAATGTACATAGACCCCGATGTCTATTATTGCTTAGTTTTTATAAGTTTTGTTATATCCAAAACTTGTTACCTATAAATATTTTTCACGTTCGTCCCAATAAATTTACCATTCAATAAATACGTACACGTAAAAAATATAAACTATATCAATAGTTTAATCTTTAAAACAAACTTTCCTTACTCTAATTATATATTAATAGCTATTCATCAGTATGGTTTCATTCATTTTCAATAATATGCCTACTTTATAATCTTTCCAAGCGCCTGAAAATTGATTTTTTAACCTTGCATATTCTATCTTATATAAATGTAATTTATTATTCATCTTTTTATTGTATGGTATCTAATTTTATAAAAAATTATCGTCACTAAGTTAGAAGAATGTTCGTAATGCAATCGCAGTTCTTAAACAATAAAGTCACAATTCATAATATACTCGATAAATCAGATTCATTATAATATCAATCATATTTATAGCCAAACACACAGGCACTCGATTTGACAAATAAAGAAGGCGATCATGAAACATGCATAAAACAACCTGTAATAATTTAATGATCGAGCCGTAAAGCAAATATATTAAATATTAATGTCTACAGTAACACTAAAATTATTACAAAGAAAATGATACGATAATGGTTCACGTAATACAATATAAATAAGTTAAATATTCTAAAAAGTTAAAAATACACACGTCTTAACCTAATAGAAAAGCACTCGTATCTTTGTGGTGAAATAGTAGCGGCGGGCCGCTTGATTTAATTCATTAAATCGATTTAAATTATACGCCAAAACAAATGTGCAGAATGACAGGAATGGTAAACATTACAAATTAAATAAAACAACTAATTGACAGACAAAGGTACAAAATAATGAATAACGCGACCGCCGATGTGTCCGCCGCGCGCGTCTACAACCGCTCTCAATGTAGTGTTTTGTACTTTTGTTCTAATAAACGTTACATAAATGTAGGGTTAGTAGTTTATGAGATCAATGTGTCGCACAAAACTTTCGATTATGCGCTTAATTAGAAAAAAACATCGACAAAATATGCAGACAAAACATACATTTACCACACTATTTTTATACAGCAATAGTCTGTTAAATTATACTAACCGCTCAGTGGCCGGCTCAACGATCGTTAACTTAAAATAAGACAAGAATATACAAAAAACTCTACACGATTACGGTCACTTTGACAAAATACACAATCGATACTAACGTAACGTAAGACTAGCTGAAATGCGATAAACACTATTTAAAATTAAAACTTAACTTACATCTTTGATTAAAACTCACTCGGTATACGTTTTAAAAAATATTTCAGTTACAAACGGTACTCAATTCCAATATTTAAATGCATAAAAGGAATCGCTGGATTTTCAACATGGCAGCACACCGGACCGGTGCCGCGCCTCACTAAACACTTATCATAAGTCGAGGAACTACAAAATATATCGGAAAGCACAACGGCTCTAATCGACGATTAGAAATGTTCTAAAATCGAAAGGCAACACAGAGCTTACATAGCTAGGGAAGGGACGTCTGAGCGTCGGGCCGGGTTCGCGCGGGAGGGCGCGAGCTTGCGTCAGGTGCTGGACTCCTGGTAGGGGCCCGTGACCGTGCACGGGTGCATCGGGAACAGCGTGGTCCACGACATGGTGGTGGCCGTGTCGGCGCGCAGCCGCACCTGCGCCGCGCGCCGCGCCGCCGCCGTGGCCGCCACCAGCGCCGGCAGCGACGCGAACCCGCCCGGGGCCGGCGCCGGACCCGCTGCCGGCTCCGGCGCGGCCGCGGGCGCCGGCGACGCAGAGTTGGAGCTCGGGCCCGGCGTTCCAGGCGTCGGTGGATTCAGTCCCAGTTTCTTTAACCTCATCTTCTCCTCCCATTCTTCAAGACCATGTTTGGGACGATTCAAATTCCTGTGTTGGTAAAATACAAGAGATATTCTCGTTGGATTGACTCTGTTCGGGCTTTTGACTGCAGTTGTGGAGTGCATTTCATGCTTCGCGCATTCGAAGAGAACACTTCCGTGTCCAAGTGCAATGGCGACGCCACCCATCTGACCATCTTTGAAACAATCCAGGTTTTCAGTAAATTCTGTGACTTCGCCAATAGGCTCAGCTTTGGGTGGTTCAGGCGGGTAGGGAATAGAAAATGGTGGTGGGTATATACACCAGTTTGGTGAAGACTGACACCAGTTGGGACTTGGATTTTGGTAGAAGTTAGGAGCAAAGTTTGGATTGTATTGGTATCCATAGGAATTATAACAATGTGGATTTCTAAGCAGCTCTTCCCTTTTGTATTTCTCAGCGTTGTAATATGCCAGGCTGTTGTAATCGTTGTAGGTGTTCTCGTAGGGATTGAAGTGGCCGTAAGGGTTAGGCGGGAAGGAGTAGGCATTTGCGACTTGTGAGTAGTTGCCGTAGCTTTGTATCTGTGCCTGATTCCCATAAGTATTCTGGTTGACCGGATGGAAGTTGTTCCCAGCAAATTCAGAAACTGGCTTATTAGCCGCCGCCTGCATAGTCTGCTCATCGTGGTTGATCGTGAAGTTGTTTTGAGGAGTTGGAGTTTGCTGAGGCGTAGTATTGTTCAGTCTACTGTCGTAAGGACTCCTGTGCTCGTAACCCTGGCTTAAATGAGGCCTGTCTGAAGGTGGGTACGGTTTTAGGAACGTGGAATTTTCAACGGCTTCAGGTGGATTCGTATGCTGCGACCGTGATGGTGGCCTCGCTTTCGGGACTCTAAACAACGAGTTTTCATTTTCAGGTGTCGACTGTTCTTTGAGTTTTGGGTCCCAGTTCTTTGATTCAGGCGACTTCCATACACTTTGTCGGGCATCCGATTTCATCATTTCATTGTTTGGTGACTTTAGTTCTGGGATCTGTGAAGGTGCAGGAGATGCAGGTGTGCTCTGAGAGTTTTGTGATATCTCAGTCAATCGCGGTGAGCTAGGCATGTCAAATTCAGGAATTTTGTTTGTGATGTCGGCGATTAAATTCTGTTTCTCAGGCTCTGGTGTTACTTTTGGTAGCAGTGGATCTGAATTTGTTTCACTCCTGCTGGAATCTGGACTGTAGTTATTCGGAGGGACGTTCAAATGTGCTGTTGTGGAGTCTGGATCCTCTTTGACGACATTGTTAAACAGTTCCGTGTTAGCGAAATCCGGCCATTGGTTCTGAGGAGCCATTTGATTCGAAAACTGTTGCTCTCTCTTCTGCAACCCAGCCGCAAAACTTGGCAGTTGATTTGGGTTCGGATTCGGATTCTGATTAGGATGGTTCTGTATTTGAGTCCCTTCTACTATCGGCGACACATGGTTTTGATTGTAAAGCGCATTCTGATGATGCAAATTATAACTCTGGTCGTAAGGGTTGTACGGAGAGTCTAAAACGGTGCTGGATATCTGATTGCTTTGTAACTGAGCATCCGTGAAGTTATCTATCATGGTCGCCATGTCTAATAGTGCAGGGTTGCCTAGGTTAGGGTTGATAAGTCCTGGATTCTGGTGTTGCATATTAGGGTTTACGAAGGCTGAGTTATAGTGGGCGTTATTGGTGAATGCTGAAGGATTTGATTGGTTAAGAGCTGGAGTGATAGCTCTGGGTGACGCACTACTTTGGCTGCGAGGACTGGCGTTATTCCTTGCATCTGCAGGCTGAGGAGTTCTTGGTGCTGGCGACTGTTGAGCCTTCTTCTGGTTATTGCCAGGACTCTGTGAGTTATTGCTGTTCGCTGAAGTGTTTGATTCTGAATTCTCGTCGTCTTTTCGCTTCTTTCCGTGACGACGGCAAGGCTGGAGTGGGACTGATCTGACGCGCACCTCCATTGGGTATCTGGAAACAATATATGATAATCAGTATTTTTCAAGATTAAATAATTTTGTTTCTAATATGAAGTTGTGACCAGCAATTATTAGAACTAATTGACTTGCCAAAGTTATGCCAAAATGAAGAGATTTCCTAAAACTTACATTTTTCAATAGTACTTTGAATATAGTGAGATACTATATTCATTGATCAACTCAATCATTAATTTTTAATTACTATTTATTTGACAATAATAAAACTTGTACATCACCACTCACTTATCGAGTATCTCAAGCGCTCCGCTCTTGACCTTCTCATCCTGTCCATCCTTGGAGCCGAACTCATCAGTAGTATCCAAAACATACAGCGGCAGTACATGAAGCTGCTCATCAGGAGGTCTGGTTAGAGACCTGTGCTTGGCCAGGGTTACTACGGCCGTGCAGCCGTTGTTCATGTTGTGGAGATCGCGATGTGCGTGTGCGCAGAAGTCTATGCATGCTGTTACACCTGGAATTATTAAATATATGATATTGTGTTGGGTAATCGAAGGTGTGTTAAATTATAGAAAGAATTTATTGTGTTGTAGTCTACTACTACAAATATTGAAATGGAAAAGTTAGGTAAACAAAGTCGTAATGATTTAATTATTAAACACTTTAATGGGGATCTTGGATTAGAACTAGATGCTGCATCCATCGCTTGTTTTTTTTTTTTGTTTTTTTTTATCAGTTGCTGTGCCCTAACAAGATCCGTAGTCAGTACCTAGCTTATAAGCCTTTTTTAAAATCTTTTATACAATATAGAACGTAATAGGTAAATGAAGGTGAATATGAATATGGACATATAGAAGGAATCTGAAATTTTATACTTGAGAAGTCCACATTAAGAAATCGACACCTGCAAGATTATGAACGAAATCTCATCAATTTTAAGCAAATACTAACCTGAAAACGGTCGTCCCGGCTTAAACCCGAGTCTGCAATCCGACGCCTCCTTCTCAAACTGGATCTGGTTCTCAAAGGCTTTCGGAGCCAGGTTCATGTACAACGGGCTGAGCAGCGTTGCCAGCACATGGATGCGTTCTTCTATCTCGCTCTCCTCCGTCTTAACTGACAGGCGGAACTTGCGAACTGTTTTTGAACGGGCGTATTTGCATCCATTGTAGTACATCGACCATGAGCAACCGAAGCTGTAGGAGGCACCACAGGTCTCAGGGTCTAAGCCTGGAAAAGGAAGTTTTATTAAGATTCTTTAACCAATACGACGTAAACTAATGTTTATTACCGAGTGTATTTTGGTGCACATTCTATCTACAGTCAAATATCAAATGTAAGGAGTTTTTAATGTGATTAATGCATTAATCTGAAATTCTAAATAATTTAAAAAATTTGATAAATATATTCAACAATTCGAAGCTCATGTTTAGACATGGTTAACATGGCAACAGCAAAATTCAACTCCTTAAATTTGTAATATGAATAGTTAAGTATATGTGACGAAAATACTTACCTTGACAAGCGCAGGTTCTGTTCTCATTGGTCGCACACCTCCTCGTGGTGGGAAGGCCGTATCTATTGAGTTTGTGTGATAACAGTGTATAGTCTAGGTCTGCTTCAGACTGCGGGATTCCTTCCCAGGCGACCAAACACACGACGATCCAGGACGTCGCACACTTGTGTCCATTGCGGAACTTTACTACTACTAGCACCTTTTCTGTGTAGTTTGCGCGTCTTATTACCTGGAATGAAAGAATTGAGGATTCAGTAAATTGTTCTATTGGTAACTAGTTGACTGTATTAAAATATTAGTTCGTTTCAGTATCGAAAGTGTGGTTTACTTTACCAATATTAAGATATGTTTTCTGAAGTTCGGTGTTAAATTCTTGGTAGGAGCTTTAATTGGTGGTGCGTTAGTAATAAGGAGTCTTGGGATCCATACACTCACCCACTTAGCCATCGGACAGCCCTGTGCCGACTTCCCTTCCTTCCCCGTATAACAGATCTTCTCTATCCTCAACTCCTTCCCAGACAAACCAGTTCGAGCTTCCAATTCCTTTCTTAATTCTGCTAAAGTTGATGCTGCTCCTGAATGAAACAAAATAAAAATATTATATTGATGATTCTCAGCTTCATAGGTAAGAAAAACATTGAGAGATTCTAACTTACCTAAATGTGTGTAATAACTGCCAGGTTCTGGAGGATTCTTGTCAGCTGGAAAACAATTGCAATCAGGAACTTCTGTTCTAGAATTATTTCTTAACCTCTCCAAATTATCGAGATACTCTTTGGAGTAATTAAATTGATTCTCTTTAGGTTTTGCTAAGTCTGGAACTGGAGTGCTAGGCTTAGATTGAGCTTTGGAGTCGCCTTTTTCAGCTGTTTCAGGATCATCCTCTAATACTTCGTCTTTGGTCTGAAGGCCAGGGCATGCACCGTCTCTTAAATGCTCTGGTGGAGGTTTCTTAGTGGAACCTTGGCGACAGCACGAGTATCCAACCTCGTTTCGTATAACAGCCGGACCGCCATCGCCCGGGAAAAGATATGGATCATTTCGCGGAGGTTGGTGGTAAGGCATGTTTTTATAAATCTTGTGCCCCGGTGGAGAATGCTCGGACTTAATCTGTTCTATATAATAAGGCGGTTTTGGATCGACCGGCGTAATCCTATCAATAACCTTTTCTGGTTCTTTTTGCTTGGCATCGGTGAAGTTCCGGTGGTATTTCTGGAAGCCCATGTTCTCCTGCACTCGTGGTATTTGTGCGTAGGTCTCAGCCGGCTCTGGTCGCCTCATGGGCTCCCCGTAAGGAAAATTTTGGAAATTTTGATAAGGCTGTGGTTTTTGTCCAAAATTCTCCTGCTTTATAGTCGATATCGGTGGTAGAACAGTGTTTTGGTGCGGTCTTACTGCACCGTTTGGAAACTCTCTGAATGCGTTATTGACAGGCATTTCAGTTGGTTTAAGATATGAAGTCTGATTCATTAGCCTCTGCGGCTCAGTTTTCAATAACCTATCGTCTTTGTGATATTGGTAGGTATCAGGCATCTCTAATTTAGGAATTAAAGGTGCTGATGGATGTCTAAATTTCGCGTCATAAGCTTCCCTACTCTCATAAGCTCTTCTTTGTGCGTTCGTGTCTCTAGATGGGTTACAATTTGGTTGGTTCATCTCCGATACTGGTCCAATGAGCATTTTTGATTGAAAATCCTTACTATCTTGTTGAGTATAACTTAAACTATCATTACTATAAACTTCTGCATACTTTTGCGCTTCATAAGGTACGTTCGAGTATGTACCATATTGTCCTCTCATGTCCGCGTAAGACGGCAACTTTTGAGGAGGTTTAGTTACGTTCTTGGTCGAAGCGTTTTTATCAAAAGTTCTCGGGACCTCTGTCCCCCCCTCCCATACGTGGTGGCCACCACCTCCGAACTCGCCCGGGCCATAAGCTTGGGCGTTTTGTGAATAATTACCAGCGACAGGGTACGCCTGTTCGCCTAAGCGGTAATTATCTCGGAGATGGTGGCTATACGATAAAAAATGACCGGTAGTATTTCTATCGTCACTGACGTTGGCAGCTCCGGTCTTCCTATCGTCGATCACCCGAGGCGGCCCCTCTCCTGGGTCCCCTTTGTCTGGTGGCGTGTTGGTGCCATCCCGTGTGTGGTTTTGCTTGTTTAATATCATCGTTTTCAGTCTCGAGTTCAAGTTAACCCTGTCTGATTGCGAGAACATCTGATTTTGTTCTTCCTCCTGCCTCTGCATTTGTTGATTTTGCATTTGCTGGTTTTGTTGCAGTTGATTCTGTAACTGCTGATTCTGCATTTGCTGCTGTTGATTTTGCATTTGCTGATTCTGTATCTGTTGTTGCTGATTTTGTATTTGCTGCTGTTGGGTTTGCATCTGTTGGTTCTGTAATCTTTGGTTGTGTTGCCACTGATGTTGTTGCCATTCGTTCTGGTTTTGTGGCTGGCCATTCTCCCTATACTGTCCGCTGTTATAGCCGCCCGAATACCCGCTACAATCGAGTGAAGCTCGCGGACCGTTGCTCCCCTGCAGGTATCCAGGCTCGGCGTTTCCCGAATGTTGTCCAGTAGACGTATTTTGTTCTTGTCTCTCGCCTTCGTTGCTGGTGTCTCCCGACCCATTTTCAGGGTTGGAATATTCCTCCTGATGGTCTTGAGAGTATTCTGTGCGATCATAAGATTGTTGGCTGACATTATAGCCACCTGCCGCTGTTGTTGGTACGGTGTTTTGATATGATGCCGCCGAAGCTGGTCGGGAATCATTGCCTGATGTCGCACCGGGCGTTGCCGCCTGCGCGTATTGTTGTTGATACTCTGTGGCGTAATGAGGCGCTCTGGGCGATGGTACCGAGGTGTAAGCTCCGCGATTGGAAGGCGGCCGCTGAGCCGGTACAGACTGGATACCAGCCTGATAGTAAGTGTTGTTACTGGCGTCAAATGCGGTGGCAACGTTCTGGACGGTGTACGTGGTGTTGGCTTGGTAGTGCGGTGACGTAGCGTACGCTGTGTGGTTGCCCTGGTAGTCCAGCGTGGTCTGTCCAGTCTGTGTGGGAAGCTGTTGGATGAACTGGTTCTGCCAACCTGGAACGACAAATAATTGCTTTTAGTACATCCCTCTCAACTACATATCCTGGATTGTTATCAAGAATATGTGGTTGAAACTCTTTGCGGTTAAAAAACGGTACCCGCGAAAGTGCCAAACTTCAAAAACTTAATACATCGTGCCGTATAAATTCAGAGCTATTATTAATCGCAGTATCACCACCTGATGAATTAGCTACTTTGTCAGACATTGCAGACCATGTTTCGATTTGTTTGTTATATTTATTTTATTCATCGTAGAGTGGTCTTCCTTTCTTTCTTCATTCGTTTTTCTTAAGTTTTGTTAATAGGATTGAAGAGTACCTTGAGATGGATCAGTCTGCCACGCCGTCGGGAAGCGGTTCGGATCTCCGGCGTAGAACGGCATTGGTGCCTGCAACAATACAAAACACTGTTGAAATTATTATTCAAAACCAGTACAACTATAATAACATAACCTTTCTCACGTAATTTAAACAAATGGAAAAGTAAATATGGACGATTTGAACAGCGCTTGGACCTTGCAAATGCTGAATTAGTGAATGGTGACACAATTTCGTTGGGCATGCTGAGTGTAATGGAATTACTATTAGTTTATATTTTAATTATAATAGTATTTTTCCTTTTTATGTCTTTCATTGTATTCATGTATTGTCTTACACCGAATTATAATCCTATTCTATTCAGTGTCCTCGTAATTTTTTCTACAATAGTCGTACCGTTTTAGATAATTAGCAGCTACGTCATTTAATATTGTGTTATGTGTGTCGAGGCTGGCTCGGACACTGTTTACTACATTATGTATCGTGTGAACTGCCCCAACGTAATCATACGATGTCCGAGGCCGCCATGATTCTGTTTATACAAGCGTCATGCTGAATTACAAGCGTTTGGCAGTCATTTTTGATGGATTTATTGCTTAAGTGATGAGCGAAATAGTGTCTTAATGTGTCTTTAAATTTTGCCTTGGATGGTCTTCGGGTTAACTGGTGACTAAGTAATAACATCAAGTTTAGCTACGCTTACCGGGGTTGGTCCGTGGATGGGTGACCATATTTACATACCGAGACTCCTCCGTGCCTCGAAAAGCACGTTAAGCCGTTGGCTGTCATTCGTGGATCTTTGACAGTCGTTACGGGTCGTCAGAAGCCCGAAAGTCTGACAACCAGTCTTACCAAGTGGTATCGTATTACCCTGTAGCGGTTAACTACGCATCAAAAAGAATTGACGTCACACAAATTCTTAATTACGCAATTAGAGTTTACCGCGCGAACGACATCAACCGTCGGGCAGTTGCCCACTAGACACAACACCCGTCTGGTCGGAGGATCCTCTCTTTTCTATAGAGGATGAGAGAACTTTACACCCTGTTCCTCATGCCTCTAAATTAGTGACCCCGAATATGAACATCAAAGCAGCCTTCGTGCAACGACAGCGGGACGTCATCATCATCATCACTCCCGCAAGGTTTCGTGAGGCGAGTCATACAGCGAGCCAGCACCCACGGCTTCAACGAGTATCCTGACAACAGCATGCAGTGAAAGTGCATTTCTGGTCATCACCCTCTGCCTCATCTTCCCGACTCGCTGGGGAGTCACCGCAATCACCTCAATCACCGCAATCATCGCAATCGTCTTTACTAAGATTGCGTGCCTCTAATAATATTAAAATTAATATTGTTAAGTTTTTTCAAAGCATGTCTGCCTGAAATTTAGTCTGTTACGAACTACTTTGTTCTAAATTAATAAAGAAACAGCCTGACGCGTAATTTAAATTAAAGTTTCAAAGCCCATTATTGTTCGTTTTTCTAATAATGCCCGTACGTAACTGAAGGAAAATTATGAAATTACAAAACTTAAGCATGTTAAGCGTTGGCAGGCCAAAGTAAATATGTTACGTAACAAATTATAATGTAATGCTCCTTCGAAACTCGTTCAAGTTTCTAAGATTTTAATTTCTGCGCGAAGGGGATGCCTTTTACCAAGTTAGGTAATATTTTATTAACATGCCGACGTACGTACGTCGTTCGTAATTAAAACTTTGTTATGTCGTCGTAATGAGATTCCATAACGAGATTATTCTTGTTTATTACTAGACGCGTGATGTTTACTCGCTTTCTGACTAATTACTAATACCCTTCCTTTGGTAACTTTAGATGAAAGACATTGTAGTTAAGTAAAGTGTTTTTCTTCTTTACAAATTGATTGATAGACTTTTTCCGCAACGATAAAAACACGTAGAAAAACGTAATGGAATTTTAACAATTCGACTTTCGACTCGGCTGGGCAGCGTTCGGAAAAGTACGCAGTATCTTCTTGTCTCACATACCATAGTGTCTCAAGACGAAAGTCTTTGACCAGTGCGTTTTGCCTGTACTGAAACGTGGTCGCTCACAATGGGCCTTATCAGAAGGCACCCAAAGAATGGAGAGGGCTATGCTTGGAGTTTCCCTAGGTGATCGAATCAGAAATTAAGAGATTCGCAGGAGAACCAAGGTAACCGACATAGCCCGAAGAATGGCTAAACTTAAGTGGCAATGGGCAGGGCACATTGCTCGCAGAACGGATGGCCGATGGGGCCGAAGTTCTGGAATGGCGACCGCGTCCCGGAAGACGTAGCGTTGGAAGGCCTCCTATAAGATGGACCGATGACCTTATGAAGGCCGCAGGAATCCACTGGATGCGGCAAGCACAGAACCGGTCGAAGTGGCGGTGCTTGGGGGAGGCGGTGCCTATGTCCAGCAGTGGATGTCTTTCGGCTGAAATGATGATGATAAATTTCAAATTGTCATGGAATGCTCAACATTGAAAGAAGTTATTGCCAGTAACAAATACTCGCAAAAGATACAATGATGTTCGGTTTTTTTTTTTGTTGTTTTTTTATTATTACAGTCAAATTGGTCATCTAGGAAAGCCATGTATCGCCCAGTTACATTGTAATCGAGAAGAGGTGACACAGTACAGTGTACACCTCTATTTATTACCCAATTACATTGTAACCGTTAATTACAATTGTATGCGTAATTGCGTTCAGAACATAATTGAACACAATTATGGGCCATCCCTCCCCATAAGATGGGGAATTTATGAGCAAAAAGATAGGACGTGAAATTAATGAAATATGAGACGAGAATTATAAATTATCATTTGGGATTTTTTAAATTATTTCTGAGTTTTAAAAGCACCTACGAAAAGAAAACTATTCACTTCTATCTTTTACTTAATAAAGTTATGAAAAGCTCCACCACGTCCTTTTATTCCACGTGGCAAATCTAAAAATAACTTTTTCTGTTTCACTTCATTTTTATTCCAAATTCTATTTTATTAAACCCATAAAAGATAAATACTCCAGAAATAAATTATTGTCACACAATAACAACGACAGTAACAAACAATTTATCGAGTTTGTTGTTATTAATTAATTATAACTGCGAACAATGCCAGTGTGATAACTATGGCGATTATTGCCAATTTCTACTGTGAATGCCATTCCGATTCATTGTTACAAACAAATTGAATTTATTTATAGCATATCTAGTTGTTATGAGTATTTAGGTACAGACATATTTTTAATTATCCTGTTTTGTGTAGGAAATAGAACAACAACAAATGATAACAGTCGAAAGGAGTCGTGGGACACCCATACCCTAATTGCGTAATGCAACACAATCAGAATCTCTTTCGATTTGAAACAGATTGCTAATCCATTGCTTCATAAATTGGAAAAAAAAGTCTGCTCAACAACGTAAATAGCGCAATGAATGTTGTTGAACTGTCAAAATGAAACAAATTAGGCAAAATAGTTTACGAAAATAAGTTACGCAATTAGGGTGTTGGTTAAAACGAAATTCCTTTCGCTTTTGCACACTTGCTAAACAAAAAGTGTAACATTTTGAACGTTTTGTTACGTAAAGTGTCGTGACAAAACGTCCAAAACTATTTAGAAAATTAAAGTCATGTTCCTCTTTAGGTGTTTTTCTCATAAAGCTAATCGGTATTCGCGATTATGTAAGAAAAATAACAGAGAAGGAGGGCAAAAGTAAGAAAGATTCAACTTTACCACAGGTATGAATTAAAGTTAAACAATATTGAGTTTAAGTTAAGAAAATCTTGCCGTAAGGAAGTTAAAACCTACTTCTTGCAAATACTTTAAAAAAGGTGTCGGAATTTAAATTGTTTCTTTTAAAATTAACAAACTTTTTGTTCATTACGTAAAGTCGACAGTCTTATTGCCACATAGCTGGCCAGTTTAAAATAAAATAGAAAAGCTTGGTACGGACATAAATTCGGGCGCACTGCACTGAAATTGCCAAAGTTTGGGGCCGCGGGCGCAAATTAAAAATTTCCTACTTTGACATCTTGTTAGGGAAAACTAGTTATTTGAACTAGACGTAGTGTTGTTAGAGTTCAGTTGGAACTTGAACTTCAATATGAAAATCTTGAAAATATCTGAAGGCGTGAAATAACAACTGTTGTAGAGTTATGCGGAAGTGTTTTTTAAGAATTTGTGGTTAGCTGTTTTAGATTTGAACCTTACGAATTTAAGTAAAAGTTACGTAAACGTATTCTACTTTTTACTTTACTTAATAATATTATAAATGTGAAAGTTTGTATGTTTAGATGTTTGTGACTCAATCACAGAAAAACCGGCCAAGTGCGTGTCGGACCACGCACAATGAAGGGTTCCGTAGTTGGGATGAAAATATCCCAAAAAAAATATGTTCTCCCATACGGAATGTATGGGAAAACATGTTTTTGCAACTGCAAAGTTAAGTTGGTCGATTATTACTCGATAACCTGTAGAGCCTACTTAGCTGTAATAGTTTTCCTTTTAATTTCGTTATATCAGCTACTCTTGTGATTTTTTTCATACACCCAAAACAAACCATTTAGCCGGCAGGGGGGGGAGACACTTGACTCTAACAAAAATTAGCACTTTAAACCTTAATATTTCGCAAACGAATCCCTGAATCCAAAAATGGTTTCCACAAACTCACAATATTTTTGAAGGACCTTTCCAATGATACCCCTCACCATGGGGTAAAAAAAAATAAAAAATAAACATTACCACTTTACGTGTATGAGAGGTACCCTAAAAAAAATGTTTTTCATAATTTTGTTTTACCACTTTGTCGGCGTAATTAATATGTATACCTATGCCAAATTACAACTTTCTATTACTAAGGGTCTCGGAGCTAGACCGCGGACAGACAGACAGACAGACGGACATGACGAAACTATAAGGGTTCCTTGTTTACTACGGAACCCTAAAAACGGCTGAATAGATTTGGATGAAATTGGGCACACAAATAGTTTATAACCTGGATAAACTCATATGATACTTTTTATCCCGGTAGTACGTTCCTGTGAGATAATTTCCGCGGACAAAAGCTAGTTTCTAATATTATTGAGAACAATAACGAAAAATCGAATAACATAATTGTATTGCGAGTTCAAACTTAACCCAGCAAATCTTAAACGGAAACTTTAGGTATTATTGCGCCCATTTTTAACCCTTCCATTTCAAAAAGCAATTGTGAAAAACAAACTCAATTATAATTTTATCAAAACAGTCACAAAGACGTTTTTGTCAAATGCAAACGAAAGAGGAATAAACAAATTTAATAAGTTTGTCGAGCGCAGTTACCTAAGAAAATTTTATAATTCAATTTGCTTTTTGAGACTTTTTCTGTCATATTTTTTTGGGACTACAGACAGACACGGATATTCTCTGTTACTTTTTTGGGACAGCCGCGTTTTTTGTCTTTGAAGATTAGGTCTTTAGTCCTGTTTAATTGCGGCTTAGAGCCAGTTTCTCGAACGACAATAATCGCAAAATTTATTTGACAACAGCCAATCCAAACACACCACTTGCGTTTAATTTTGACGCGTCGATAACTTTCGTTGCAGAAACTGGGCGTTAGTATTATAATTAAAATCAACTAAACAATTGCCTGAATTATATAATAGCTCAGTTATCCACAAAACATTGGGAATTGCCTTAATTTACTAAGCCAAGTGTTGCGGAAGAGATAGCGGTGCTAGAAATTATAGTTACAAAACCGAATAATTGAGTTGACTATAACCTAAATTAAAATATCTATAACTATAGTCAAATTAAAAATAGGTCTACCCAATTAAAAAGTTTTGTTTGACAGAGAGCGTAAATTTACTTTTGCATTTATTTTTTTGCTTTGAATCAGGTCAATGAAGAATTAAAAAAAGCAAAAAAAGCCTAATAAGCTTGAAAAGCATAAAATACTAATATTAACCGTCGTTGGTGTTCCTACCATCGTTAATAATAAACCAGGCATACGTTTATAAACACAATTACCATGTCAGAACCCCATAATTACTTATAAAGCAATCATGCAGCTTGTTAAAACCGACCATTAAATGACAACGATTATGGTAATGGCTCGTTATGATACACTTATGCAAATCCCTCACTTTACTGTTATAAAACCATAATCATGTGTTATTCCGCTTGTAATAATGCTGCCTCTGTTCCACGGTCCCATTTCGCGGCCGATTTTATTTCCCAAAATGTTAATTTCGTGGATAAAGGCGAGCGAATGTGTCATTTATTTTAACGTCGACAAGTCAACTGGCCAGTAAACATTCCTATTATCTTAATTATTATGTACTGCTGCGACATTGTAGTACCTATTAATTATAACTTTTGGACTGAATAACTCAATGATGTTGGTCATTCACAATAATTGCAGTTGTATTCAAACAAACTACGAAAACAGATAAATTTTTATGACGCTGTTCGAGTTGTTAACAATGTTTTACGAGTGTAGCAAGGTTGTAATGCAAATAAAAATACCGATAAACATAGTAAACATTAAAGTTAATCTAAAGCTATTGGGTTAATTGAAGTAATGTCATAAAAATAAAAATTACTACTAAGAGAACTCTTCGAGAGTCTTTATAGCGATTGAAGAGAAAACTTGCTGTGTATTTTAAATTGCATAATTACGTTTGAGTGCAATAGAAACCACTAACGCATATTCTAGGTCTTAATTCAAATGCAGAACCTAATCAAGTCCTAGATGAAGATTGACTCGGATACGCTAAATTGGTTCTATCATTTCCTTTAAGTAAAATGGATGGGAGAATTGCAATGAATCTGCATAACATTAGTTAGAACGAAGAAGGTTCTATTCATTTATGCGCCATTATTGGATTAGGAGGCTTTTACTGTATCGTTCAGCTTTTCCAAGCAGCAAATTGGTTTAAGCTTCGGTAGGCGATCAATC
This sequence comes from Agrochola lychnidis, assembly GCA_963680765.1. Classification (NCBI taxonomy): domain Eukaryota; kingdom Metazoa; phylum Arthropoda; class Insecta; order Lepidoptera; family Noctuidae; genus Agrochola; species Agrochola lychnidis. The sequence goes on from OY796852.1 coordinate 4,571,585, forward strand.
GATAAAGAAGATCTTTGTTTTTTTTTTCACAGTATATTAATATTATGATCTTTCATCATCTTTTACTTAGCAAGTTCAATTCATGAGTCTCATCGTATCTTTTACTGGATTTAGGAGTGTATGGTTTACTCAGTTTATTTCATCAGAGGGCTCTCCATTTGTTTGAATGATAATGATAGATGATTTTATTTCTGTAAGTAGGTTTGTACAGACACTTAAACCCGTCAATCATATTTTTAAAACTAGATGAGATTTTGCGCCGTAAGCGGTGATTAGAGGGTTATGTCTTGGGCATAGGGACTACTAATTCGTTCGCTAAGCGTAGGTGACGTGACGGTGACGAACTGTACATGACCATGAATGATGACGAGGACAAAATTTTGGGAACATTCGCGGAAGAAAAACTAAATGGATCCTTACCATGGGCTGGCTGGGATGTTCCTGCTTCATAGCTGGCGTGGTGGCGGGGGCCGGGCTCGGCGCTGCCGGTGCTTGTGGAGCGGGACTGGGCGACGCTGCGGCTGCCACGCCGGGCACTCCTGCGCCAGCCACTCCCGCTGTGCCACCGAGGGGCTTGCGACCGCGGTAGCTCTGCAAAGAGACGAGAAATGAGCAAGGGAGAAAAGAGATTTGGGAGAGCAGGATGAGTGAAAGAGAAAGAGAGTTTTAGGAGGAAAGTAAGCAAGATGAGACTTGGGGACTATGTTGTCTGAGGGAACAGCAAAGATTGGACATGAAAATACTACAGACCTGTTTCAAGGGAGACTTTTTATTGAAGAACAGTGTTCGAAATGATACGTTTTATGATGATGCAAGAGAAAAACAATCAAAAGTAGCTTGAGTTGTAAGGGAGTACTTGAAGAAGTGACATGAAGATGTTACTGGATATGCAGAAGGTAAAAAGGGAAGAAGATCTACGTCTGTTGAAGTATTTTTGCTAAAAAAGAAAATAATTTGACATTGGTGACTAATGATTTGTACACGAACGATTAGTATTAGATAATAAATATCTCAACTGTTTTTGAAGACAGCAGTATTAAAATAAAGAGCGCTTCTAGAATTAGTGTTCCTTGCAAAAGTAAAATAACTAAGTTCTATTTTCCAGTTTTCTGGTTCGCCTGGAATAAGATGGCAACTAAAAGGTACTTATATGAAATTGAATGAAATTGGATTTCCTACATCACTCGACATTATTTTCCAGTAAAAGAAAACTTAGGATTACAATCTCTAGCTCTTGTTAAGAGGTTGTTTTGTCGTTTCTTAGTCGGTTAACCTCGTGTTTTGTAGAAACTACCAAAGTACCAACTTTATAGTAAGTGGATCCTATTGAACAAGTAATAAAAAGATAAAATTTCAAAATGCCTAGAATAGTATAATGGAAGATAAGAAAAATAATAGAAAACGTTATTGTAACAAACGAGTAGGTGTTTCAATAGCCACCTTCACACAAACTAAAGCCATAACCAATATTATTCCTTATAAAGGTTTCTTTAATAAACCAGCGCAAACCGGCCAGTAATAACCGACGAACATTAACGGTAATGCGGCCCATCTATCTCAACAGCATCTTCCTTTTTCAAACCCAGCGCTACGATTGGTCAATTCAAACCGACGTTAACCGAACTGTACCCGATTGCGCTTCGTAATTTTAAGATTGGAAATAGAAAATTCAAAATTATACGTTAGGTGCTGTTATTAGTTATTACATGGGGTAATAAGGCCTATTTACAGTGATTCGATGTGTTTGTAATATAAATAGCGGTTTACCGGTTGAATTGCGCCGTTAATTCGTGCTCTACAACGTTGCACAGATATACTTTGCTTGCTACGATTGAGTAAGATTGTTTTTGTAGCTGGCAATAACTACGAATTGAAATGTTACCATGTAATAATAGTTAATATTGTGTACCTATGCAAATGATTGGACAATTTGGTTTGACTCGTACAAAGACTTTAACCCGTCAAACATATTTTAAAAACTAGATGAGGCTTTCCGTCGTAAGCGACGATTAAGGGGTTATGTCTTGGGCATGGACTAACATCTCACATCAGTGGATACCACCAATTCGTTCGCTTAGCGAAGGTGACGTGACGGTGACGAAGCGTAGATGACCATGAATGATGACGAGAACAATGACAACAGTGAGGACAATAAAATGATTGAACAATTTGGTTTGAGTTGAAGTTGAGAGAAAAGGAATGACAAAGAAAGAAGCAAATCTAATCCAGCTTTTAACAACGATAGCACAAAAAACTTAAGCAATTAGAAGAAGAAAAACATCACTATAGAACTAACGAAACGTGAAACTGTGTTATAAATAGGAATGTATGACTGAAATGATGCGAAGATGTATAGTTCCGTAGTCACAGCGGCGTGCGATCGGCGGCAACACACGCTCGGATGCACCCTGTATATCGCACACAATATCGCATAACATAACCTACTTTTACTATAAATGAATTGTGAAGTTATCTGAATATTTTGCTTTGTCTACAAAAATGTGACGTTGGAGTTATATATAACTTGGAGGAGATCGTGGCTAAGTAATAAACAGCCGCTCGAGTCGATGCTACGCTTGCAGGGGTTGGTCTATGGATGGGTGACCATCTTTACATACCAAGACTCCTTCGTGCCTCGGAAAGCACGTTAAGCCATTGGTCCCGGCTGTCATTTGTGGATCTTCGTCGTTACGGGTCGTCAGAAGCCCGAAAGTCTGACAATTTAGACTTACCAAGGGGTATCGTATTACCTAGTTACTGGGTTGTGGAGGTCAGATAGGCAGTCGCTCCAAGTAAAATACTGGTATTCAGCTGCATCCGGTTAGACTGGAAGCTGATCCCAACATAGTTGGGAAAAGGCTAGGTAGATGACGATTAATTTTTAGCCTATGTTGTCCTAGGGCAGGGCCTCGTAGGAGTAACAAGATTTTTGAAGTGAAAACTTCTGTAGGCGCGTTGGGCATTTTTGAAATGGGAAAACACAATTGAACTCGCGACACCGTTACCGACATCTTATTTTTGTAAAAGCGATTGTGCTCTTTATTTAGATAAGGTTACGGACCAATGTTCTATACAAGTATTTTTCTTCCACCAAGGCGATCTTGTTCAAATTTTCACTTCTGTTGGTACTCCCGGAGTGCCACTGTATTTTTTTTCAAAATATGCTTATTTCGATCGACGTTGGATTCGATAATAGAAAAATTATATCTACGAGTGTAATTAGCCACCCATGCCTCATAGGTACTTGTTTCTTAAAGAACTTAGTTGGTCTAATAGTTGAAAAATACATTTTAAAAAGGTGATGGACTAACAAAATGCACGGATCGTCTTATAATGTACACAAGAATAGCAATCAATCAAAGCAAGGCAAGATTGTACATTATCGTAACATAATGGATTAGCTACTTTTGAGGTTTAAGATTAATTACTTTTTACATTTCAACACATTGAATGCCCTGCTACGGCAGATTTATAATACCGGGTATAGCACCCTAATTTACGCAATTATATAATCACAACCACAATCCGAGTTTTGAAGGATATTGCTAGTCCATTGCTTCATAGGTTTGAAAAATTCGTCTGTTCAACAACGTAAATAACGCAATGGATGTAGAACTGACCAAAATGAAACCCATTAATCGCAATTATCCCGCAGATTGGTGAATGAAATGTAACATGAAATGTTCCACAGATTGAAAAAATCGCTTAGTTGTTGTGTTTCGTGCTGCATTGCATACATTTGGACGGCTCATTTGTGTAACGTTTCATGTTACATTTCCCACATCCTTGGATAGCAGGCTAACCAGGCGTTTATTAAGCCTGGACAGGAACGGCCTGCGTCTGGTGACGGGGACCATCACGGGACACTGCTCGCTAAACAAACACTTCCACACAATAGGCATAACAGACAGTCCTCTGTACAGGGCGTGCATGGAGGCTGAGGAAACCGTCGCGCACGTGCTCTTCGAATGCACAGGTGTTAACTTCTGGATTCTTAATTAACTTCTGGAGGGAGGCGGGCTGGTTGGAATAACCACCAAACGGTCGCCATGCCCTACGCACAATGGTCCACCTGACGGACTAAGTGCGGAAACCAAACCCCATAACATAGAGATCATACATTTCATCAATCTGTACCCGGCATAATAAGCAATCTTTCATCACAGATATCAGATAGACCTTAATCAGCAAATTGCCTGATGGATTTTAGGTAAAACTAGCTGCGGCCCGCGGCTTCGCCCGCGTGGACCCTATTCTTCTTCTAAAATAAAAGTAGCTTAAGTAACTCCTTATAACATCAGCTATCGGTCAGTGAAAGTCCGGTCAAAATCGGTTCAGCCGTTTCGGAGATTAGCCGGAACAAACAGACCGAGAGCCAAACAAAAAATTAAAAAGTTATCTATAAGTATTGTTGTTATTATCAATACCATTTAATATACTCTCATATGCATTTAGTAAAAAGTTGTTATTTTAACATAACAAACAGCCACTTCAATTTTATATTTATTTGTATGTATGTATAGATGTATAGATTTATGAAATGGTTGCACGGTCTGCGTTTAAGATGTTTTTTCTGACACTATATCTTCATCACAAGATTCACCTTTTTCTCTCTCTTGTGAGTTGAGCAACTTGCACATCCATCCATAACAATTTGTCTTACAAATTGGATGATAATGTAATGCTCTCTTTTTCGAAATCTATTATTAGAAAATATAATATTCTTCGCTTCGGTAAACTTATTTGGGAGGCAGCTGGGGTTTCAAAATGCATTTCTTATGGGTCTATGAGTTTTAAAAATATGAAATATAATATTTTTGCTGCTTAAAAATGGTTGTAATTGAATTCTATTATTATGTTGTTATACGCAATCTTTATTTGTTAAGGAGCTTTTTAATGGGATTAGAATTATTGATCTGTTCATAGAATTTGACGTATGGGAGTAGGTAGCAAGATTTTTTTTATAAGAAGGAATTACGTCTGAGGTAGAATAATATTTGTTTTTTTCATTATGACACGGTGCTCTTAAACTCTCTCATATAAACAATCTTAGCAGTATCGACAAAATTAAAATTCCACCATAATGATTTTGACTTCATTCTGGGCTAAAAACTGGCCTACCAAAATTTATTTTCTTAACAAAGTGTTCAAGCAGTTGTACGCGTTGCAAGTGTCAATTTATATCAACTTATAAAATGGTCAAGTAGGAGTTAAGTGCTATTCAAAATATTGACTGATTAAAAGGACAATGGGAAGAAAATACTGCTATATTAAGGGATTTTCGCTCTGAAACTTTATTTAGATATTTAGTTCTTTTTACGTTTAGTTTTTTTTTTTTTTAAGTATTGCTTGAGTATAGTTCTCGATGTTTTTGGTTGGTATATTGGCGTGTGCTAGCTGACATATAGCCAACAATTTATCATTTGAATTATGTTTTGTGTTGCATAATGTAAGTTATTTTGCATACTATTGTATAGAATCATTTTTCTAACTTGAACAGACAGCTGTGCTGCTGGGGAGTTTGTTGCGCCAGTTCTTCTTCCCAGCTAAAGGCACTAGGAAGTGATGAAGGGTGGGCGTTTTTGGGGGACTGTCTTATGTAATTTTGACGTTCGAAAAGTGCTGATTCTCAGCCTAGTTTGAATAAATGACTTTTGAATTTTGAAAACTTACAGTAATGCTTGAAATTATGGGAATTTTAATATCACAAAAAAAAAAAAAACGACTTTGACCCGCAACAACACGATTTGCCTCATCGATTTTCCGACACTTTTTTCTTTTTTCTTCAGGCGTCTCTCATTAGCATATCGAGAGCGACATCGGAATGTGAAAATTTGAGCCGTATACATACCGTGTTGTTGCTCCGCGACAATAAGTCAAAATTTAGCCGCAGTGACAAAGCACGTCGTACATTAGCTGCAAACAAAAGACCTTTGTCCCGGCCGCAAGTTGCCCGGCCCGGGAACACCGCTTTTGTTCAACTTTGTGTAACTGGCTTTAGGCTTTATTTAATTGTCTTTGGGATCTAACACGGAGTGGGATCATAATCCTTTCGTAAGGTCCTAATGTCGGCGGCTACTTAAGTGGTATTTATTGTCTGCAATTGTTTAAATAACTAACAAAGATATACTAATAAGATTTCCTTACAATATTCCGGATTTTCAGACAAGTGACCATAATTTTGACAGCATAGTGTAGTAACTTTTATCTAATCTGTGGCATAGTTTTTTTTTTGACGCAGTGACTGAGATAGTGGCTGATGTGCTACGTCAAGTTCAATTCCCGCAGCGAACAAATATTTGGTGGGCTTCTGCCGTGGGGTGGGCTACAAATAGTTGTTCTGGTTCAGGGTTCGCATACATTCGTGAGATTTGGATCCGTAAACTCACCCGCATACAGGTGAAATTCCTAGATGTAACATTTTTATAGCTCATAAAAATATGACGTCTCCAATATCCGTAATATAATATACAGGGTGCACAGTATCGCGTCTGTTTACCAGCGCATGCGTTCTTCAAGGTCGCCCCTTTGATCTTTTTGGCAAAACATCAAAATCCGTAACATATTTCTTGTGACTGCCATTAATATCGTACTGTATTTACATTTTCTACAATTCATTGTTTGTTTTCCGAGCAATGATTTACGTCGGTTGTAATTCTTGCGATACTATTTTACGTTGTTTAATTTCAAAATAAAGATGGCGGCTGTTATAGGTGAATAAATTTTATTTACGACATGTCCGTCACTAGATGTTTGAAATAAATATCGGGATTTGTATAATTTTGAATTTATATACTGACGGATAAATTATATGACTATGACAATGGGGGCTCGCTCGTCGGCAAATAATAATAGCGGCACAGTTCGATCTTTAAGGTTAAGCGATGCTTGCCGAGGTCGATCCGTGGATGGGTGACCATCCATTTCATACCGAGACCCTTCCGTGCTTCGGAAAGCACGTTAAGCCGCTGTCATTTGTAGATCTTTGACAGTCGTTACGGGTAGTCAGAAGCCCGAAAGTCGATATTGGTATTCATTTGCATCCGGTTAGACTGGAAGCTCACCCCAACATAATTGGAAAAAACGCAGATTATACTGCCGCGAAAAGTAGCGAAATAGTTTATTATCTTTGTAGCTCTATATTTCTTTAGAACTCTGTAAGATGCGAACAAAATAAAATAACATTGACCTTTCTGCCATATTGTAGCATTTAGCTGTCAAACTAACTTCAGTTACTCGCGTTGGATATTGTTTATCTATATCAAGAAATACACTGAATTTCTGTATTTGAATCCGCAACCCTTCGAACTACTAAGAAAGGTGTATAATAATAATTTACATTTCCTCTAAAAATAGACTCTTTAAAGGTCAATGTAGTCAAGAATAAAATATCCAATAGTTCATAAATCTCTCATCTATCTAATTTTGCAGTCTGTTATGAAGTAAGTTTATTTATTACGTGTTCAGAGAGAATTCGCAGGTGTGCACCATGTTTTATGTTCTGTGTGACGTCAGCAGTGAATTGACGTTTATGACGAGTTGTTGTTTTTAAAAATGGAACGAGAAAAAATAAAAGAAATTTCTTTTTCCTGAAATTGTCTGCAGATTTTAGTTTGTTTTGCAGCTTTCCTTACTAATATTAAAAATGCGAAAGTAATTTTGTTTGTTACGCTAAAAAGGCTGAACGAATCTGGATTAAATTTGGACCTGGATTTGGATATAGGATATTTTTTATCCCGATATTCTCACGGGATCGAGACTTATGCGGGTGAAACCGCGGGGCGCAGCTAGTTTTCTAATAACTTACTTTCATTGTTGTACGTAAAAGAAAATAAAGGAACAGGATGCATTAAGAAAATTCATAATAATGAAAACATAATTGTCATTTTCACTATTTCAGACTAATAGACAATAATAAACTTCATAGACAGACTACTTAAGGGGACGATAACCGACTTTTAATGATTTCATACTGAAGATGACGTCTAAACGGGAAAAAATATATGTTAAATTAGAGCATTTTTCTAATATTTTAATATAAGCATATTTTTGATTATGTTTATATTACATAGTGAAATTAATTTGTAAAGTTATGTCTAACGCGGATAAAAAACTGAGAATGACGCAAAATCCATCGACCGTATTTTTCTGAAACCTTCACCATTTTAAAGATAATTAAATTATTAATCTTTTAGTATACTTGTTTTATTAAAATACTTTTTGTTTTACGTGTAATAATTTAATAATGCGTCTAATTTGGGACAGCGCTCCTTGATGGGCGAGTCCTATTACTGGCTGGACGTACGACGCGCTGCTTGAGCTCAGTACAGAACACGCAAGCTAACCATCAAGGTCACTGTCATATATCTGCGTCTTAATAGACTTTAAGATTGAAACAAGTCCCCTTTCCCTTTGTCAGATTTAAATTATTTTATTTCAAAATAAAGAATCATTAAAACCATAAATTAAAACATCCAAGCGGAAGTGAACATTTCCAACCAAAGATATCATTATCAAAATAGGTTGTTTACCATGATCGATCAAACGGATTTCGGGTTGCCAGTTACGGCGTAACCGCGACCTAAATAGATAACGTTATCACGCGGACAACAGTTCCACGTAATTAATGGTGCTAGGCTACCTTAACTATAATAACTCATTATGTTCGTATTACTGTGGAAGGGTATTTAGAGCTGTATTTGTAAAGGACGGTAGAAGGAGCATTGGTAGAACAACAGCTAGGTACTGCACGACCTACAGAAGATCGCGAGGAAGGCTCGCACAGACCAGGGAGGCATGGCCCAAAAGGGCGGAGGCCTAGACCAGGGATGTTATGGATATGAAATTTCGGATCTGGATACGGATATAGAAATGATATTATACCAGTTTCGGATACGGTCACGGATATGAGATTATTTCGGATTATTCGTTAGTTTCGGACAGTTTCGGTTACGGATTATTACATTTTTAAGAAATTGTAATGTTATTATCCCGCAATGACCGACTAGTAATGACTAAGCAATAGCAATAATAAACAACAAGTGACGCGCGCGGCTAGTGTATCGCCTCGGCTGGTCAGAAAAACCTGTCATAATGTGTCACATTTAGACACCGCCCCAATCCAAAATTATCCGAAACGTTTGTAACGGATTCGGTTACGGTTACGGATAGATTTTCATTTCGGATATCCGATAGTTTCGGTTACGGTTACGGAGCTCCTTAACATCCTAGACTGGCCTAGACTCAGAAGTGGGTGGAACAAGACTACCAATGATGAGGATGAAGATGATTTATAAGATAACTTTAGAAAAAATGGAAATGTTTACGTCATTAACATTTATATTGAAACAATAATACATTGTTAGGTCAAGTTTTCATGGCCTCACGTTTATTTATTTTTTCTTTATTTAGGTATATTTCAGTGGCGATAGGTAAGAGTTTTCGTTATTGAAGCCGTTGAAGGTTTTAGTGTGTACCATTGCGGACACTGGCGGTGAACAACTTTTCAACCTTATTACTAAGAGCATAAGGGTGAATAGTGGTAAATCGCAAATGTCCGCGGTTGTACAATAAATGGGAAACTGCGATGTTAGGAAAGGATAAACAAAAGAATCAAGTTATTTTAATAGAGACCCCTCGATATTGCTAAATTGAATTCGAAGCAAATGTAAATAACAAAAATATTGAGTAAAAAAGTACCAGTTGCATAAAAGCTATGCTAATTTTTATTGAATTCAAACAACAGAACTTAGCATCTACAATTATCAAAAATTCACATTATTCCAACTCATCATCACTGCCTAGCCTTTTCCCAACTATGTTGGGGTCTAACTGGATGCAGCTGAATACCGTATTTTAGATGGAGCGACCGCCTATCTGACCTCCACAATCCAGTAACTGGGTAATACGATACCCCTTGGTAAGACTGGTTGTCAGACTTTCGGGCTTCTGACGACCCGTAACGACTGTCAAAGATACACGAATGACAGCCGGGACCAACGGCTTAACTTGCTTTCCGAGGCACGGAGGAGTCTCGGTATGTTAAGATGATCTGATGGATTGAACCGTGCGGCTGTTATTACTTAGCCACGAGCTCCTCCACTCTAACCTGTACTCTAATTGCGTAACTTATTTTTAACAATTTTGCCTAATTTGTTTCAGTTTGACAGTTCAACAACATTCATTGCGTTATTTACGTTGTTGAGCAGATTTTTTTCCAACTTATGAAGCAATGGATTAGCAATCTGTTTCAAGTCGAAACAAATTGTTTTTTTTGTATAATGCAATTAGGGTACAGATGCAGTTGAATATTATTAACATTATTCCAACCATATTCAACTTTTTCCACCCAAGTTTCCCTATTCTCCAACATACAAAAAACTGACACCAGCCCCATATCCATACCACAATAATAATCCTTAGCCCCATAAATATGCGACGAAGGTAAATGAATCACTGGCACTAGCAGCGACAGAACGGTATTCTGCAGATACTAATCGTTTTACATAGAAAATTTTGTACTACGCTGGTAAACTTAATAAATTATATTTGCAAGGCTTGCAACCCCCGACAGTGTTCCGTGCCAAAGATTTGTGAATTTCTGTACACATTAATATTAGTTAGTGTTTAATTTATTGTGTTTAGTTCTGGTATGTTTTTGTTTTTAGAAATGGGGTCATTAATTGCTTGTATTTCTATTGTTATGTTAGTCTTTATTGATTTAGATTTACAATTTTATAGAACGAATGAAGAAAGACTTACTGTTGGTAAGTGGAAAAGAGAATAGCTATATTTTGGCTTTTAGAAACTTTGGCTAAAGTGACAATCATTGGTCACGATATACATACTTAACATGTAGGTATTAATAAAATTCAAGTGGTGTAACTCTAAAAGAATTTCGAGAAGAGATAAATAATCTACAGACAGAAATATGCACTATTTCCCGGTTCATACTTGACCGATTATCCAGAAATATATATAGTGAAGACGTCAAATATTCAGACAATAATAATTGTAGAAAAACTCATTTATTATCGCTCAAGACATTTGCTATTTTAACTATTTTACTTGGCAAACGCATTATATATTTATTTATTGAAACTGAATTTTATTAGCCAATGCAAAATTTTATTTTAATGCTCACAAATTTTCAGACTTATTATTTTCAGAAAGATAATGCAGTTCTTTAAAGATTCAAAAGGGCTTTATGTAAGAATTATTTTTCTGTTGCTTGTACTTGAAAACACATTCAACGTAAAGAAGATTAAGGAACTAATAAATACAAAAAAAGTTTATTTAAAAGATTTTGCTTTAAATTTACAAGTTGTGTTCATCTTCCTTCTGTACTAATTCAATTCCTTCTCATTCTTCTTCTAACCATCATCAATCAATTTTATCTAAACTCAAATTAGCTGCGTTACTCTTCGACATAAGTTATTTCTATTACATTCATATCACATCGTATCATTCATATCGTTTTCTATTACATTCATATCATTTACTACTTACTATTCAACGTAAATCTAGTATGGAACACATTCAATATTCCACTACTAATCTATTACTACCAATGTCATTGAAGCTCAGATACGGTGGTTCTATTATTTCCTCTCTCAAATTAGAACGATAGATCGAAGATTATTATTATATTAGTATCTGGTCGACCTAGCTCTACTCGGGTGAAAATAGATAAACATATCGTCCAGATATACTAACGTTGTATCACATTCCCGAGACTGAAAATAGAGAAAACGAATTTTCCCAGATATGAGACCTAGCTAGATCAATTTTTCGCCCCAGTAAAGCCCTATATTGCAACTTTCATCGAAATCATTAGAGGCGATTTCAAGAACGTGATTACAAATATATATTTATGTAAATACAAATATTGCTCATAGTCTTTATTTTCTTTAACTTTCATTTTTACATTTAAAAACATTTGACATTCTCAATTTTATTACTTAGGATCCCGTTTGGGCATGGGCCTCCTCCAACTTTCATACCTTAGAACTAGTCATTGAAAAATTCCAAGAATTCCAACAACCCTTACATTTAGCCTTTATCGACTACGCTAAGGCCTTTGACTCCATATATGTCACGATAGCCTATGGCAAGCACTAAACGCTCAAGGTGTTCAGGTCGAAGATACCTGATACTATGTGTGCTGGGTTGTTTTTGATATAGTGGTTGGTTGTATTATGAAGAAGATATTTTAGGGCAGAACTGTGTGGGTTGCCGGTAAGAAATAGGACGTTCTCTCTTCTTCTGTGGATGTTGTAAGAAATATATGAATTATTTGGAGAGTAAGGTGGAATCTTTTCATTGCAGGAGAACCATTGACACTGTTCTTCTATATCTAGAAACAGATCAAGAGATTTTTAACTTGAATTTCTCTGAGTTGAATTCCTAAGAGTGATATAGCCGGTGTAAAACTTGAACCTTACCAAATCTGATTTGAAGATCATAAGTAAGTATAGTTAATTAATTAAAAGTACGAAGTCAAGGCTTATGAAAATAATAATGGAAGACATATGGGGTATGCAACGTAACTCCTTCAAAGCCAGAAAAAGGTTAAAGAAAATGTCAGCCTAAAAATCGATAAAGGTTCAAGACAAAAAGGTGTGAGCTGCAGTTTCTCTCCATAGACATTTGTCATATTTTATTCCCTAAGTGAACACATAAAGTCAAAAAAAGGTTAAAGAAAATGCCGGGTAGGTTAGAATCGATGAAAGTCTAAGACCAAAAGTTGCTAAGTGCAAGTTATCTTCTATTGTCATAAGCCACATTAATTCCCAGGTCAAGTGAACACATGTAGCTGTAGTAGACATGGATAACACAAGTGGCAGTCATTGTGGAACACGTGTACCACCACGTTGGCCGTCGGCTATTCTTGAGCGAGCCGGGTGTGAGGGCGAGCGCGGTGCAAGGGATGAGGGACGCGGGGGTGAGCTTGCAGTTCAGGGGCATACCTATGTCACGGAATTTGTAGAATATGATTTTTATTGGTGATGTTCTTCAGAAAGGTCAGGTGCGCCGTAATACTCGCAACCAGCTTACGTGTATGGCCAGATGTATGAACGTAAACGAAGCAAAAGGAGTAGGTATGTAAGGAACGATTCTTATATAGGTACTCCTTTTTGCTTAGTTTATGTTAGAAACTAGAAAATACAGAACCGCCAGATTCTGCCTACCCCTATGGGAAAATGCTTGAGTTTATGTGCATATAATGTACAATATGTTCGATTTTGTACGGCCGTATGATGATGAGATGATGGAAATAAGAGCTGTAGCTAAATGTGTGAGTTTTGGTTAATGAGAAGCATGAGAAATAAATTCCAGCATAGCGTTGGTAATTGTGGTGGATTGAATATAAAAGCTAGTCTAAACTGAGAATAATTGAAAACATGAGATGTTAATTGTGCAACATTCAATGGTTCCATTGCATGGGTCAGACTCCAACATAAGAAAAGACCAGAAATGTAAATATGCGATAGAGATACCAAATATTGAGTTTAGATAGAAAACGATATTACTTTTTTTAGTCATACTAAAACAGTAAAAAACACTCTTGCATAAATCTGAAATGGTTTCGAACAAAAGCACGGTACAGCAAAATTAAATTAGGAAAACGCTACCGCCTTTATTTCACACCAAACTTAACCTAACAACTATATTTCAGTGGTGTTGTTCGTGAATGGCATATGTTTTCTCAGCATATTGCACAACATATTAATTTGTTTCCTTTCCTTATTGCAAAGCATATGTTTGACACCTTATTGTTTCAAGTGTAAAGCATTAATTATTACAATTGCGTAGTAATTATAATATTTGTGTGCTGTTACTATTTACTTTTTAATAATTTAAACGCCATCTGCAAGTTGTTTGTTGTTCTAATTAACACATATCTTATGTGTTAATTAATGTTAATAGGGAAGAACATTATTTCATCATACTCGTCGATTTGATTGTTTCGTCTTCTAGTTTACTATCCTAATGACGTCGCCATTCAACCATTTTTGATGCAAAAGCATTGCGACAAAAAAAAAATTGCGGCTTGCCAAGCATGGTCACCTTTTTGATAGAGCATGTTCCCAAGAGAACACTCTTGTCGTCAGAGAAGACATAATATAGGACGTGAATTTCTAACTAGTTTTGGAAATGGGACTATTGAAAATCTACAGCTTTCGAAGAATTGCAACGGGCTTTAAAAACAATTGCAGCAGATACCCAGTACTCAATTGCCGATTGCCGGGAATTAACAGGTCCATTTTCCATCGTTATTTTCAACTAAACCGCCTATAGGTGGTCGTAGAATGGTCGTTTGATATGGCTTTGGATCGTCTAGCCACAGCCATTGCGAACGACCAACAACGCCGCCGCAGTTCGATGTAAACTGTGTTCAAGGTTTTGCGCATTTGCTCAGCAGCGGTTTGGTGGTCGGCCGCCTAAATGCGCGGCTTACCGCTGCCCGCAACTATTCTACCTCCAATAAAGAGCGAAATAGTTACAGTTTGGTTTTTGTATGTAAGCTATTTAGCACCATGTTCTTCTCTTCATATTTCTGTTGGTGCTTCTGTAGTAAGATCACCATTATCATTATTAGAGCCATTTTTCAAAAGGCCTAGTTTGGAGTTGACATTGAGTATGGGCTGCCGAATTTTCGGTGTTAATTAATTCAATATTTCTGTACTACTTAATATTCTGTGACCTTTAAAGAAAATTCTATTAGGCAATATGAATTTTAATTTAGCTACAAATTATTCATTTTATTGCGCAAACATTATCTGCACGTGTAGTGTTATTTTAAGACTTTAACATAAGGAAACAGGAAAAAAATTCAAGGCGATCAAGTCAAAAAAGTTTTTGGCCTGTCTGGACCGGTTTAGATTGTTTTTTTTTATTAAATGTGAATTTAGAATTGAGATTAGGCGTTTTTTTGGGTACCTGTTCATATGATCACATCCTTTATAAATTTTTGCAAAACTTTTGAGGCAATTTCTACTCGATGGTTGTAAGATTTTGGTTTAAAAAAATGGTGAATGGCAAGCCCTGTAAAAAAGCCTTCAGTTTCAGTGAATTATTCGCACTTAATCCTCAAAAGACAATGTACAAATAAAGAATTACTTAAAATATTAAAGAAGACACTTCCATTTCATACAACGCACTAAGTCCGTGATCATTTTAACTGAACCCGAAGGTTAGCAGCATTGTACTCCGATTGATCCTTAACCTTCCTACATTGAGTCTATTGTAGCTGGAATTGATTGCTTCCGGTGTTGCGCGATGTCTTTTTATTGTGTTTGTAACTAAGCTATTTGCTGGCCGACAAGTGGCAAAGCCCCAGGGTCGGGAATGTGCGGGAATATATGAAAGGATTTACTAGTGAAATTGAATTGATTTTGTATTTAGGTCGTGGAACATTTAAGCTTTCCTTATCAGAAAGTGATGAAAGAAAATAATGTAATGTTCACATGTAATTTCAAAATGTAGAAAAAAATTTAGATAAGCTGTTAAAATAATGATTAAATTAAAATGACTAACACGACTTGAACGATACTCCAACAGGAAAAATACAATAAAACAATATCGAAGGGTTTAAAACACGTTTCCTTATTGGGAACGACTCGTTAAGAGAAATCCAAGAATCATTGGAGACAAAACAGAGAAACAAAAACAAAACACAATCTACACCAGCCGATTGAAAAAAACGGAGTATGTATTTGAAAGTATAAACAGGTAGAGCAGTCACAAAAATCATGCAATTTGACCAAGGTAACCGTGACGACAAACCCAAGGTTAAGTCCACAGCACATAGCATTGATGTGACTAATTGAATCCTCCTTGAAGATGCAATAGAGATGACACCGTTCCATTAAGTAGATTAAGGGCCAATTTGTCCAACACTCCAAGTGGCCAAGGAATTTCTGTATGAAAAAGTCGTTTGTCATAACTGTGACAAGTTGACGGAAAAGTTTAGACTTGAAGTTAGCTTTGTAGATAATTCTTATGAGATTTGAGATAGGTTCAGAGAAGCCTTAAGGAATGGTTAGGTGTGATTTTGGAAGCAGCGAACGAAATTCTTTAAGACGCCTAAAATATTAGAGCTATGGAACCAAACTCTATTGCTCTATTCAAAGATTTTAAGGCACTAAGTTACTATTTAGGTCTCAGTATAGCTCCTATCGTGATTCCAATTCAAATTCCAATCAAATTACGATTTGTAAATTCGACCCATCAATTTTATGTTCCAATATTGTCTAAAACGTGCTCGAATACCCAATATTATTACGGTATCATGATGTTTGGATATCACGGGCGGATGTTATGAAAATAACGAGGCAAATTATTAGCAATTGTTGCCGTGATCATTTGTTATTTAATAAACATCACAGCTATTGTTATCACACAATAACATAACAATAGAATGTGGTAGAAAGTACTGTTATACAATACCATTTTGTCTAGCCGCTATAGCATAATCAATTACATTTATTTAAGGTCTGCATATCTTGACTATGACGACTTCTGCCTTCACTATGGCTTTTATCTTGTCCGCTTTTAGATTTGGTTTCCTTTTCTATTTCTTTTTAGAAAGATTCTTTGGCAATATGTCCACATTTAAAGGCTTTCAAAATTTCAAGAGTGATTGATCTTACGTATTGTCTGATGACATTTTGAGAGTCTGTTAACTTTGAACTAAATTGTCAGTGATACTGTCTTCTTCTTTCAATTCAAAATACTCCAAAGCTATGTCACTGTCAAAAACAGTTCAAAGAACTCTCCAAAGGTAAAAACGAGGCTAAAAATACCACACAAGGAAAAATTATTTTAGTACTTCTTACCAGGAATGTTCCTAGTCAAAGCAATGTGTCACAATAACGTAACATTCATATACTCTACTGACATCATCAAAACACTAGATGTAGATGTACGTAACATTAATTATGAAAATAAAGGGAAAAACGTAGCGAATGCAAATTCCAGTCTTTAATTTATGTTTAGTCGTCACAGCCTCATTCAAGAAATATACTAGACATTGTGTTTTGACGCATAGAGCCTACTCGACTCGCTGAGATTTTATGCAAATAATTCTAACTGTAAAGCTACTTTTCAGTATTTCTGTTTTTTACATAAAAGGTGCAATTTTTTCTGGTTTTAGCTTAGTCTGGCCATTTTCTTTGTGACTGTTTACTAATTTATTCAATTCATTCCATTTTGTCTTATCTATTGTTTAGATTTTCCAATACCTTAAGGTATTTGTATTTACACAGAACTTGCACAAGTTCTAAACGGAATACGGTCTGTTTAGAAAGAGAAACCAAGACAAGGACAGCGTTACTCCAGCTCGTGACGTCACCGGCGCAAGCGCACAGCAGGACGGCAACGTCGCGCACGCCGAATGTTTTGTAAATAGAATATTGGATAGCGATTGTTGTGTGAGCGAGAGAGTATCATTGGAGTGAAAGAGATGGGGGATCTGTCAAAATCTGTATGAAATAGGACTTTATGTGGTGGAATTATGGATTCTACAATACATTTTATGTGCGGTTGTGAATTTGTCCGATATACCGAGCAGGCAGTACATTTCTGTAATGGGTGCATGTACCTACTGTGTGCCGTATACAGCAGTTATCGAGAAGGATAATAGGTATTTCGGTTGGGCCTGATAACGGTTATCAATGACCTGATTAATTAATTAACAGTTTTGAACAACCGTGAAATCATGGAGTTATATGAGCATACGACGTAATTCAATTTCTTGAAAATCTAATTTAGTTTTACAAATAACCTTCTACTCATTAGTAGGTAGGTAACGAACAGTACCGTGGAGTTTCCAGAGTTTGTCATTTCGTTCGTCGGGTTCAAAAGTGTATTAGCGTATATAGACGATATCATCAACTAAAATATTTAAAAAGAGGGTAGAAAACCAATCGACCTCCATGTAACAAAGGAAAATAAAGAACGTCTGCACTTTATTTTTCTATTACCTCATTTTGGTACCTATAAGATGAAAATTAAATTCCCTCCCTTATTAAACACTCGCTGTAGAACAATGTAGGTAAATTTTAATAAATAAATAAGTGGAAAGAGGAAGGGTGGCATCGAAATCCTCCCGAGGTCGTTGACCCATCGACCGCCCCCCCCACGCCCCCTCCGCGCAACCCCTCCCTCACGACGTATCGAACCTTCGCGGATGTAATGTGTCTTAGTACCTATGTATTTTAAAATATTTTCGTACATAGGCATCAAATTTTTGATAGCAGAAAGGAGACACATGAAGATATGCAGACATTTGAAGTTGAATATGATTTTCATTTTGTGAAATGGAAAGGCATGGCAAAGGACACTAGATTTTTCTTCCAATATCAAAATGTGAAAGGACACATTAATGGTTAATAGAAAAGAAAATTCATTTACGATGGATGGCTTCAAGCACATGCATTGACGAGACTTACTCTTCGAGTTATTAAACTAATAATAAGCATAGAGAGTATCTAACTAAACAAGATCCGAACTGCATATTCTACATATGCACTTTCACAACAACTAATGAACCAATGGTAAATGATAATGTAAACAAGACTACAACAACAAGATTAGCTAATGATGATAATGAAAAAACAATTACGAACTACAAAATTAGTAAAAAGAAAAAAGAAGCGTTATTAGAAAGATAAAAACAAAAGACAGACGTGCAAATAGAAATCACAACTAATGAGACGAGCTAAAGGTGCGAGCGAGACAGAATGCGGTAGACAAGGATAAAATATATTTACCTTGATGTCTTGTAAGACCTGTAAACAACAAACATACATTAGTGTTATTAAACATGATTACATAACAATATGTAAGGCTTTAAACAATAATTATGACTGTTGTTGTTACAATGTGTAAAACGTATTTGTATTTAAAAATAAACAACTATTCTTAGTTATTTAAAAGAAAACAACGCATATACTGAATTCTCTACCTGCAAACTCAAGTCGGTAATTTTGCAACATCACGCTTACTTGCTTATTTAAACCTTATCACATTTAAAGTTTACATATTTATTAAAAACTCTTTTCATGATAACAATTTATTTTTATGGCAACAACTTTAAATAGAAAAATAACGCTCCAATTTCAAAATTCGTTTGCCAACTTGCAGAAATGAAACGAAATTCTAAAGTCAGCCATATTGAATTTAATAATGAAGTTTACACTTTACAGAAAGCTCGTGCTATCATACTTAATTTGTAGTTACTCGTAAGTTTAAATAAACAAAGTCCTGATTGATAAACTTTGACCGTATGCGGGCGGGTTATCGACCGGACATGTCTGTAAACCTGGGTAACTGATAAAAACCGGATGAACACTGTCTACGTTGTGCAAGGAGTTTTTATAACGTTGGTATCACGGTGTTTGTAGCTATCGTTATTATCATAAATGTCGAAGTTATTAGACAAAAATGAGCTTTTTTGTAGTAAAAAAAAAACGATTTGGAAGTTAATTTAAAGGCCGTTTTCATCTAAATGTTCCGAATGGGATTTTCTGTTGGAATATTTCTCAATCATTGATTGTTTATGGATTCAAGCATACTTACATCTAGAAGTAGACTATGGTATTGGTTTTGGTCTCCCATGCTTGGGAGTCCTAAGTGAATAGCGACTTTGTGACCATACTTTTAAAGTTTAAAGTAACTCAAGAAAAAATACGTTACGTCACTGATTAGGAATTAAGGATAACCTTCTTGTTTAAGTGACGCATACAAAATTATTCAATAGTGAAAAGCATTCTTTTGACTCATCGTAGACAATAGAGCGCGATAACTTTAAGCAGACTATGCAATGATTCAATGTTGTACTACGGTTTTACATTTCGAAAGCATGATTCACTATTTAGTATTGGTTTCTTGACTTTCTCCTCTCATAATGTTGTCATTTTTCAGATTAACATCAAATATTGTAAAACACTACAGATTTATAATTTTCATAACCTCTCTACCTGTCGAGGTTTGATCGAAAAGTCCTATCGCTGTCTCATCTGCCATCTCTATTTATAACCGAAGGTCTGCCAACTCAAGGTAGGCATAATAAACTGAAGGTTTTCAACCTCAAGGTGTGTCTGAAATGTCGCAATTTTGGTGCCGTCCGTAACCGTACCAACACTGTTTAAAAAAACTGCTAAATTCTACTAAATTGTTCTAATTTCAATATTCAAATGTTTTCTTTTTCAGCCTCTTGGCTTTTAGCTCCAATACTTTCGAAATAAACGTTATTTACAGCCAGAAAAATACTAAGATTTTTCGAAATACTTTGCAACTTTAAAACACTTTAATAAATTTTCCTCAAGTATCTTTAATTATAAGGTCGATATCCGGAGGCGGTCCGGGGTTATCGACCGGACGAAGTGACCCGGCTGAGACGGATTTGAACCGGGTAACCGTTTGTTGTTACCCTAGGTCCGGGACGTTTATTGTCTGTATTTGAAACGGATAGAAATCTAAAAAGGATTTCAGTAACATATCTTGAAATCCTGGAGAAATTTTGTCCGAAAACGTAAGATTGGTCTTGAAAATTCCATCGATTCCATCCAGAGTATTCCAGAGGCGTTGTCCTACTTAGTTTCATTTTAATATCTACCTCCTTAGGAAAGGAATAAACAATGAACTGCTCAGTTATTTACTACAACCGACATCTAAACATCAAGTTGAAGAAGCAGCCATCTTGAACATTCTCACCATCCTAAAATGCCAAACGTGTTTTACAAGTCATGTCTCAGAATTCATATTTATTGCTAGTGCTTGTCCTATCTTTATGTCCAAAGCCCTGCAACCATAACATCGATGTTAGACCAAATATCATAAAACCCCTTGTCACACAAATACACGCGACACTAACACATAACTCTTGTTTTGTTGCATCCTAGCAGGATAAACACTACACTCTCGATTTATTATATATATATACAGTCAAACCTGGGTAAGTGACAACTGGATAAGCGAGAAATCTTTATAAATGAGAGTAATTGCCAGGTCCCGTCATTTTAACCCTCTAATACCTCTATAAGTGAGAAACAGAAACCTCTATAAGAGAAAGTAGTTTTACACTTGTGGACCTCTATAATTGAAACTGCTACTTGACTGTACCTCTATAAGTGACAGTCGAGTGTAATTTAACATCTGCTATTTATGATTAATTCTTAAATTTCGTGGAAATAATATTGTTTTTTTACTCTCTACCTTTCCTAACCAGCCGCAACCTCTATAAGTGAGAGAGGCCACTCCTGTACCTCTATAAGTGATAGTCGAGTGTAATTTGACATCTGCTATTTATGACTCATTCTTAAATTTCGTGGAAATAATACTGTTTTTTTTACTCTCTACCTTTCCTAACCAGCCTCAACCTCTACAAGTGAGAAAGGCCACTCCTGTACCTCTATAAGCGACAGTCGAGTGTAATTTAACATCTGCTATTTATTACTCATTCTTAAATTTCGTGGAAATAACATTGTTTTTTCTTCTCCACCTTTCCCAACCAGCCTCAACCTCTATAAGTTAGAAAGGCAGTTCCTTTACCTCTATAAGCTAGAAACTCGATTTAACGAGAAACCTCCATAAGCGAAAAGGATATTGCGGTCCCTTGAACTTTCGCTTATCCAGGTTTGACTATGGTCCTCATATGGCCTGACCAAGATTATGTCTGGAGTTTAAAAGAGACTGCGACCTCTGAGTTTGTTTCGGCCTTTCTTCTCAGAGTAGTCAGATAGTAAACGCCGAACTCATCCAGCTTATTTTTAATATTTTTTTTATATGACGTGTAAAAGTGATTCCGGTATCCTGTTTACAGAATAAACAATTTAATTTAATTTAATTTAATTTCATTTGACCTTAACTGTCTGAAGTTGTCAAAATTGGAATAAGGACAAATAATGTTCTGAACGATTTGCTGCTTTGGTTTATGTTGGACAGTTAGAAAATTCTGTTTGGACTGATTCGGTTTCTGCTAAAGAATGTTTTCTCGGTCCCTAAAATCGTTACGGGTAATCAGAAGTCCAAAAGTCTGACAACCAGTCTCATCAAGGGGTATCGGGTTACCCAGTAACTTGATTGTAGAGGTCAGATAGGCAGTCGCTTCATGTAATATACTGCGATTCAGATGCCTCTGGTTAGACAGAAGGCTGACCCCAGCATAGTTAGGAAAAGGGTAAGCAGATGACTAGATCCTACAGTGCTCGCTTTACTCAAGAGTAATTATGCGTATGTGCAGAAGTATCTAAAAAGCCAGATTAAAAAAAAAAAAAATTGATAGGTCGAAGAAGCTGCTTACTGAAAGTGGGCAACGTCGCAAATAGATTAATTTGGCAATATTACTGTATGGAAATAAGAAATGTGGCTAACTAGTTCCCTAGAATATTAATAATGAATTGCAATTATAACACTGAATTTGATGTAACAATAGGTGTAAAAAAGGCTTTTGGAAAGTTTCCAAATACTTTTTTTACATCTAAAACTAAATATTCGGTATTACGATATTAATTATTGCATTTCATTATCAATATTTTAGTTCCTTAGTTAGTCACAGTTCTTAATTCCATACAGTAATATTGCTAAATTAATCAAAACAGGTAAATATTTGACAGCTATTTACGACGTTGCCAACTTTTAGCATAAACCCTCTTTAATCAGTTTCACGCTGCAGCTGTTGATGAAGGAATTGACAGATCTACTTCACAAAAACACAGTCACCATCATGATTTTCAACTTACAACAAGAAACAAATTAACTATTTTCGGACTTTTTCCTTTACTTGTGCTGTGAAACCTTGCTTTCTGCCAAATTTCATGATTCTAAGTCAACGGGAAGTATTCTGTAGGTTTTGATTTATCTGCAAATATCAAAATATGTCACATAAATGGCCGTACTTTTTTATTGCGTTGACTTAGAAGCTTGATTTTTTTAGAGCTCCAAGGAACCATAGACCTACGTACTTGGTATTAATTTCAACTTGATACCTCCACGCATTCTTGAGAAAAAGGGTCTTGATAGATGGACGGACAACGAAGTGATCTTATAAGGGTTTCGTGTTTTCCTTTTGAGGTACGGAACTTTAAAAACTGCCAAAATAAAGTTAAAATTCAATTTCTCCACAAATTCACGGTTTTAACACGAAAAGGACGTGAAATACAAACAAAGAAAAGATAAGGGTAGTCAATAGAACATTCTGTGGCAGCAGAGGTCATCGATAAGGTAACGAGAACCTAACAGACTGTTAGGGGTCCGGGTCTCGAACCGCGTCCGGTCATTTGTCACCGTGGTGTAAGAGAACACCCGGCTGGTAAGGACGATAATCTAGAAATAGGTGACGGGAATTCTTGCTAGTGGTTTTACTTTTCATTTACCAAGTATTTTGTAGACGCCATCCATCCTCCTGTCATATCCTATCTTTTTTGAGGTAGGTGTAGTCTTCTTTTCCATACAAATGTATTAGCCGTCATTTCAGAAGTTTAAAGAAGGAATAATGGATTGTTCAAGCCATATTATATTTTACACATTCCATTCATCCATCGCTTGGTTGGTCTTTCTCTTCTTTCATAACCCTCCATCTTCGAAAGTAGGGTCGAAAGGTTCTGGAGTGGCGATCACGTACCGGAAGACGTAGCGTTGGAAGGCCTCCCACAAGATGGACCGATGACCTTGTGAAGGCCGCAGGAATCCGCTGGATGCCGAAAGCATAGAATCGGTCGAAGTGGCGGTGCTTGGGGGAGGCCTATGTCCAACAGTGGACGTCTTTCGGCTGAAATGATGATGATGATGATAACACTCCATCTTGAGTTGTGGTCAATTGCAGGAACTGTTTTATACTGACTAAGGTCTAAGCTATGTCGAAATATGTTTTTCAGTAGTCCTCTACAAATCAGTAGGTAATTTGCATAACAATAGCGAATATTTGTCCTCACATTAAAAATACAAAGGAATTGAATTAGTCCGCCATAACGACCAGCATTACGGTGTCATTCAGAACTCATTGAAATAAACCTAATGTGAATACTAATACATCATTCTGACGTAGAGCCGCAGAGCTCCGCACATTAGTCTCCTCGTTTCGAAGATGGATTCTCGCGGGGAGTGAACTTGTAGCGGCATGTGACGGCTGGCTCACGCATAGTTTCACGCACATCCGACCGCTCTATTGCCGGGTAAGCCGACGGGTAGAGTTCAAGGGCCGTCTGCCGCGCGTCTACGCGTATTCCCCGGCGACCGGATATATTTCACCCGGACTTGGCACCCGGCTTTACCAGTTCTTTGCACGAACACCCGAGGTGTAAACACGCCAGCGAAAGTTTCACACGTTCGTGGTTTAACGACGGTTTTATTGCCACTAGACTGCAGCTAGACTATTGCTAGTTTAATTTTATATTTTTACTTCGCGGAATTGGCCATTCAAAAGGTTGTACACAATTTTCTCCGCCGCGTTATGGGCGCACGTTATTGTGAATGTTAGGGCGCTTATGTTCAACGTTTCCGTCGGCAACGCTAAGCTTATCTTATCTTAGAAGTTAGTGTGGAAATATTTCCAAGCATTTTTAAACATTTTTTCCGTGAACAAAAATAGAGTGGAAATATAAAATCTCTATTTGTATAAAAACCAAAGAGGTAAACGTCCCTATTGTCGGCGCGTGACGACTTCAAGTTCAAGGGCGGGATCCGCAGGAGTGCGGGATATCTTACGCTTGTCTACCCGATCCGATCCCGGGGGCTTGCTCGGGAAATATGAGGAGGGCGCCCCGGGAGCCCGGGACTGTGAATGAAGTCATTT
Organism: Agrochola lychnidis; assembly: GCA_963680765.1. NCBI lineage: Eukaryota > Metazoa > Arthropoda > Insecta > Lepidoptera > Noctuidae > Agrochola > Agrochola lychnidis. The sequence continues at coordinate 4,596,384 of OY796852.1, forward strand.
GGGTTCTGTTTGTAAACAACGTTCAGGATTGCTCTTTGATTGTTTGTAATGATAAACTTTGAGTTGCGCTAGTAGGCGGCTGAAGAAAATTTCGAAACAACTTTCGCTCGATATAAAGGTTAATTGGATTTTAAATGTCATTTATCCGGTCTATTAGTCTTCTGTAATATTGTTTTAAGGGGCGATTAATCTTATTACTCTAACATTATCATCCTTGTCACTTATCACGTTGTCACAGATTGATTACGCTTCTAGATAGGCCCAAGGCCTTTACAAATCCTAGTGATAAAAGTGCAACATGATAGCAAGCCCCGTGTATACATACATAAACAAGTGTTAGTTTTCTCGTCCACGTGGGCAGCATGAATGGAATAATGTGGATGTCACACGTAGCATGCGTGACTGGCCGCCACGCGGTCTGAGTGTTGCCACTTACTTGCGATTACGTTGAATATAAAAACAACTTGTTACTATCGATTGGTTTTTGTTGTTGTTGATAGTGAATCAGCTGGTTGTTGAGCAAGTTCTGACTCAGTTATTTAATAAGTAATGGGGGAGCTATGAAGTGACGAGCTACTGTAATTTGTGAGCTTTAAAAGACGTTATTTTTAAATAAAAGGCTGCCCAGACATTTGTTCTGGCTTCCTTTGCCAGCATAAAAAAACAGTGCTACTCCGGGAGTGCCGATAAAAGTGAAAACTTGAAAAATTTTATTGTGCAGGAAGAAAAATACTTGTATTGAACATTGGTCCGTAATCTTATCTAAATAAAGAGCACAATCGCGTTTATAAAAAAAAAACCTTTAAAGTAAAAATACTTGCATAGAACATTGCATGGAATCCAGTGTACGCTGTACATTCGCAGCGTCTCAAGAATATCCAGCGTGCGTTTACAAGGCATATTGCTTACGTGTCCTCAGGAATTTCCCACAGATGTCCATATGAACAACGATTGACTTTCTTTCGCATTGAGTCGCTGCGGAACCGTCGTACTGTCCGTGACTTGGTCTTTCTTTTTAAAATTGTCAATGGTCAAATAGAATGTGAGCAATTGCTTGAACGTGTCATGTTGTCAGTCCCTTATAATCTTCCTAGACGACCGATATCCAGACTTTTCGAACCGCCCACCTGTAGAAATAACATTGGGAGACATTCGCCAATATCTAGAATGTGTATTAAATTCAACGAACTCAACACAAAACTACCTGATTTAGATGTATTCTTTGGTTCCCTGCCGCGATTCAAAACCCTCTTGCGCAGTCATTTAAACAATACTTAGTTAAGCTTATTTTATTTTCGTTAGTTATTTTATATTAAATGATATTTGTGTAGTTTTTTGTTCTGTTTTAGATTTAAGTCAAAGCTGTTTTTTTTTTAATGATTTTATTTTGTTTTCCATTTTAATTTTAATGAATATTTTAATTTTATGTAATGTAATTTGAGAAGGTTGCTTTGTTTTATGTGAATGTCGTGTACACCTGTAATTGGTATATATATAAGAGCCCGTACCTGTTAACTTTAATATTTAATGTACAATATATATGCTGTTGGCGTACCTATTTTAAATAAATAAATAAACATTAATTGATCCGTAACGTAGGTAATATAAAGAGCATAATCGCGTTTACAAAAATGAGGTGTCGGTAACGGTGTCGCGAGTTCAATTGTTTTTCTCATCTCAATAATTCCCAACGCGCCTAGTTTTCACTTCAAAAAAACCAATGTCCTGAGTTTTCAGATCGAACAAATACAATACCTATATAACGTCCTGCAACATTATAATACCTGGCCAAGGCATTCTATTTATTAAAGAAATAAAGATGTCTAATATTGATACGGTCAGTGGTCACTATAAAATGTTGTAAGTTGACTAATATCGTTCTCTTTGCACCAGTAACCTTTACCGCCTTTCAATCTCCTAATGCCTTGCTCGATACTGATCAATTTTTGAAGCCTTGTCTATGTATTAAACTGTTTCCAGTCTTGCAGTCAGGTTATAAAGAATATTTTAAATAGAATCGTCAGCAAAGATGTAAAAGCAGTGAAACTGAAGCGTTGACGAAAATTAAAAGCCCATTAAGGTAGCCGGAACAGTTATGCGACCCAAGTTATCACGGTTTTCACAAAAATAATGCAAATATCACCTCATTTCTTTGTAGGTAAAAGTTCATGGTGAAAGTATTTGAATTTGAAGTACATAGGAACTGTATGTATTACCCTTAGTACTGTTCCCGCAGTTTAATACCATTCAAATGATCGTAAAATCTATAAAAGGTGAACTTCGCATTCGTTTTATGGGCACAGTATGATATATTGAGACAAGAAGTAGTAAGACATATTCTTAAAGAATTTTACTACTAAATATTTCGAGATATTGAATAAAAATGTCATATGTCTCTTATAGTTTGGACGAAAACACCTTTTTTGTTACAAATTAAGCCTCAGTGAAGCATCTTTTGTCAAAGTTTTAAATAATGCCACCTTTAGTGAAGCTCCCGACATCACACCGGCTTCATAATCTTCTTTTGTGTTAAAAGAGCCCGAGTTTTTGAGAAAACACTTCTTGTTTATAAAATTAAATCTCGCTGGGCGTTGTCGAACTGATCTTGCCAGGTTACAAAACATTTTGTCTCAAAAATAGATAGAACTTTCTTCCATTAAGTGTTTTGATCAAGGAGCAGTAATAACACAAGTACATACATCACTTCTAGCATCTCAGTTAATATATCAAAAGCTAAATAAACACATTAAAAGGTGGCAGGAGCCGCGTGACCGGCTAATTGCAGTTGATATGACTCGTAAAGTCAATTATGGCGCTCGTGAAAACGTCCAGAATTAAAATTTACGTTTACGGTTAAAAGCTATGTACACATAAACTGTTCTTTATATTATTTTATGGGTTTATTCAATGCTTAATGTCATATAGGTGAGACCACACGCAGGTAGAAGTTAAAAATAAACAGTCTAAAGGAGGAACGGGTTTTGTCTTTTTTTTTCTGAAATGTAAGCACGAGGTGGATCTAGAGTTGTACCGATATCGACACAGAAATGTAATTATTAATGCTGTGGCATCACTGGATCAACCGCATATAGGTATATTACAAGTTTTAAAAGTAGGAACTAATAAAATACAATTCCCAGCAAAATCCACGTCAGTAAAATTTTGTTTTAATTTATTATCCTTAATGCAACACGGAAAGGTTCTGCGTGGACAAAAGTGAAAATTTATAGCTTTCAACGTGCAGAGAATTTTCCAATTATCCAGACTCCTGGCCGTCGCGCTGCCGACATTATTGATTTTCACTTTTTATGCGACCGCTTGTCCGCAGACAGCTTTTATGGTTTGTTTTAAAAATACACCGGCTTATTAAAATAATGCTTCGTTCGTTAAATACGAACACGATCACTCATTCTGATAGCTTTTAAACAAAACCTTCAACAAAGTATACAAAGTAGAGACAACGTTTTTTTTACTTTTTAACCAAACCTTTTTAGTTTTTATGGATATTTATGGCTACAATTTTCATTACTGATTCTTTCTACCTCAACGAATGCATGAATATTAAAGCGTTTACTTAAGAAGTCACGGTTCGGAAATGTATTAACAAATATTAAATGTGTAGCGCAACATTTTGTTAATTAAAACGCGCCAACCATGATACCGCCGTCAATGAATGTTAATTCTATTTAGCGCTGTGAATGGGGAAATAATATATTGTGGTTTCAGCGTAGTCCGAACGATTTGTATTTCCTAGTAGCGTGTAGAGGTTATCTGTGCGCGGCCAGATGCGTGGGCCACGTGTTTTTATTTACAACACTATCAAACATCGACCCGGCATAACGCACGATCGGCACGAGCTCAATGAATCGAGGCCAGCCAACGCGAGAGTGACCTAAATTTTTATTCGCCACGCATAACACCAACCGTGTCGTCACATGGCAACATTGGTCAGTAACACTAACAGGGCCGCATGCCCCACGCGAGATTTCTGTTTCTGAATTTAGAACGCAATCAGCGGACATGTTTTTTTTCTTTTTTAACCATGCCTCGTTTACAACGGTCAGAGGTCACATGAAGAGCATCGTAATAATATTCTATAAAAAATGGGCGAATCAGAAACCGGGACATGAGATAAGCCGTATCTAGAATACACACACACAATCTAAATCGACTATGTTGTGTAAACTTTACATCACGATAAGAGATATAGGAGAACTATGAATCAGGCGACGTATTTGACAAGAACGAAATATTCTCAGTCTAAACGATATTTTTTTATCTTATCTCTATGCTGGAGTAACCAACTTAGCTTATTTCTGTGCTTTGGACATTTTGTAATTGTTTTTGCTGATTCATTTTCTAGTTAGCCGCGGAAAAGTAAACAGGCATTATATTTTAGAACGGAAATGCCTTGAACAAAGCTTCGAAGCGTTTTCAAATATGATGGAGTGCGTACGTGACGAATGGCAGGAGAAGTATGGACGGAAATACGTTAAATTGTACAGATAAGGATGAATATTATTCTAAAATATCTCTCTGTGAGTCTGAATCATGTAGTTTTGAGAGTAGTGGGTTATGTCAAATCTTTTCACTTATAACCTATCGAATCTTAGTAGTTGTTAGTCTTTTTTTCAGTCTGACTATCTCAAGAATCTTTCAGCGTGAACGAACCACATTTTATGAATATTTTACAAAAGCCGTCGCCCTTTATTTAATCTTCTTCTTTTCTTGTAGTTAGTGACTAACCAGCACGCGTAGCATGACCACCGTAGAAACGAGTTTTGTCGACGGAAGAATAGACAAAATTAGAGATTGTGATTGTTTATCTGTCATTTTGTCTATTCTTCCGTCGACAAAACTCGTTTCTACTGTGGTCATGCTACGCGTGCTGGAGTCAGAGTTTTAAAGCCGCCCATGAGCCTCTGACTTGACTTCACATGCCGTCGAGAAATATCTCTCATGATGTTTTCCTTCACCGTTTTTGAAGCAAGTGGTCCGAAAAGTCAGAGGTTCTTGGGTTCGAATTCGAGACCTATGACTTGGCAGTCCGACGGTCATACCACTAGGCTATCACTGCTTTTTGCTTTATTTAATTATGTATGACGTAAAATTTTAGATCTTTAGTTTATCAATGTTTTCTCCAAACACTTGTAGAACTGTCAAGCTAACCTAACCCTAGACGTGCCTCAATCTTAAACAATCTACAGTTAATTAAGACCGTTTTTTTTATCAAAAACAATAGGAAGCTGTGGAGGTCTTCTAAAAATACATTTTTATTGCTCTGATACGCATTATTTGATTAATTTATAACGAACATAAATTCCCGCGACCTTCCTCAACATTTTAATGAAGCATTTTATTGGCTGTAAATCAAAAAAAGCGTTTATATAAGAATTCAAGACACGTTTCGTTGAAAATGAAAAATAAATGAGTAGAATCGTAAAAAATTTACATAAATGAAATAAGTTAAGTACGTATAGGTACCTAGTTTTTGTAGTATTTTTCGCATGCTATCTAAAATTCGATGTATATTCATTGAATTTTAGATAACGTGCGAAAACCAACTTTTGTATAACTACTCTTTGAAGGATTTTTCGCATGTTATCTAAAATTAAATGAAGATGCATTGAATTTTAGATATCATGCGAAAAATCCTTCAAAGAGTAAGTACGTATTTAATTGATAAACGACGATCTTAATACGAATTGCAAAGTAATTATGAGCGTTTATCGAAAAACTTCTTATTTGACAGGATTGCATTTCAAACTGGAAAAAAATGGCTTTTTTGGCTTTTCTTTGGAGTTTTTCTGCTGACATTGTCAAGTTACAACCAAGTTTAAAAATACTTAAAGGTTTTGTTAAAAAGCTTTTTGACACAATTTACGGCAAAAATACAATCTTTATAATTTGTAGAAGAAAATATGTAATACCTTAACTTTTTACCCACAATTAAAACTACATTATCTACATAATTTAGGTCTCGTAAAAAAATACGGAGGCTTGGTCATCTTTCGGTGTATTCACCCTACATTAAATATATTTTGGTCTATCGAATAATTAAGTACCAAATTAAAACACGTGAATAATTAAATACCTAATTAATTATTTTTTATTCTTCTTTAGTTAAATTAAGCTACCGATCTATTCTAAAAAAAACTTTATCACTAAACAACATGTCGAACGTTAATTATATTAGTTATTTACTTCCATAGCTGCAATTAGACGTAATTGCTTAAATAACCTTATCTTATTAAGACTAATTAAAACTTAACAAAAGTACCTACATACAGAGTGAGTCAGTAACTCAATACCTAAAATTAAATGTAAATTCTGTCTATTGAAGGAACAAAATGATAAGAGTAATAGAATGGACATTCTAAATATTTTTAAAGTGTTGCGTCTTGTGTGTGATCGGTGCACGTCTGTCCGTCCGTCCGTCATGCTGTGATCGACTCCAGCCTTCCACGCTGAGCACGGTGAACCATCGCTCCACATTCATCGCTGCGTCTTGCTCGCGTGCCACCGGGTGTATTGACCTTTTAACTAAAGCGATTTAGCGCAATCGAACCGGTTCCATTTTCCCATCATAGATTTATTCATTACTTACAAAACTAACCATAAAACAATACAGCAAACTTGAACCCACCTCGAAACTCTTCCGAGAGCGAAGCTCGACGGAAAAATCCAAGGCCTCGTCACAAAAATAAAAAAAATAAAAACACAACACACGCGACGCTGACGTAAAAATCCAAAATCAAATTTGCGCGGGAAACCGAGTTATAGTGATGTGCATCGGCCGATCGGCGATCGATAGCTGCAGCGGGAATCGATATGTTACGTAAAGCGCGTTGAGAGCCGGCGTCGTCGCACGTGACTGCTGCCCGTGTGACGGAACGAGCGGCAAGCGAGCCGCGCCCCCCGCGCCCCGCACTCGCCCCCCGACGCACACACACCTATACGTATACCAGACGTTTGATAAACAAATTACAAATTTTAGATATACGCCGAGATGAGCTGAGCTTTAATAGCTTGTTTTACAAGTCTTTTATAAAAAACTGTGGAAAAGTGGCGCTTATGAAATTCTGTAACATCGTTATTAAACTTGTAATGAAGTTTTATAAGAAAAGTAAAAGTTTGGTAATAGTATTTTATGGCTAAAGATTATGCGGCTACCAAACAGATTGAATTGAATAATTTGGTTATCATCAGACTAAGTAATGTGTTTACTTACTTATGAATCATTTCGACCGCGATAATGGTTCTACTCTGCATTGACTATTTCTTTTCCTCAATCTATAACCCACTTTTCGATAGATCCATCCTTGTCTAGCATACGAGTAGTAAGCAGTAATAACTGCTTACTTTCGATATCTTCGGATATCTTTTGTAAGAAAGGCGTAACTTTAAGCTCAGTAAGCTCGCTAGTGAAAACTCAGTGAATACTAAAATTATCGCGCGATTGTGGCGGTTGGATGCATTTTAAACTCATATATTATAAAATTGCGAAAATATGGACATTAATATCAGTTAGAGTTGGTTTAGCGCACTATAAACATCTTACAGTGGCTAAGTAAAGTAACATTTTGTACTTACTATATCTTACTTCTTTTTACTACATGCTGAATTATTTTTGAAGTAAAATGTACAAAAACCAGTGTCTGGCTATGACCTACAATTTCGGGACAGGGTTCTCAAAGTGTCGTTGTAATAATAAACCTGCTCTACAAATTACTTGAACCGCAAAAACATTACGAAACCAAAACAGACGAATAAAAGCATGAAGACTCATACCTATCTTGCATAATAGTTAAAATTGAGGAGTATAAAAATTTGTAATGCGCGGAGAATTTACCTTATCTTCACAATATAACATCGGACACACATGTAATTATTACTATTCAATCGTCAAATATAAATCAGACCTACCAAAAAAATCAGCACTATCAGAGTGACAACCATATCGCTTAGAAATCTTTTAATTGAATCAGCGTACCGAATTTCATCAACACGACGCTGTTCTAATTTTCATTAAAATCGTAAATCCTGAACGAATTTTCCGAAATTGTCGCGTCACGTTGCCGTATCGGTGTACGTCGGATCTTTAATGCAGCATAGGTACATAGTATTACGGTGATTAATGAAGGAACCTATGTATACTCCTATATTGATGTCGATACGCACTGCGGCCTCGATAATATTCCAGCGGTGTACTTACGTACGGACGGAGTGCGAATATTGGTGGGTCAAGGTGAAATTTTAAAGTATATTTTTAGGAATACCTTAGGGTTGAAAGAACAGCTTGAAAGGAGAAAGAATATTTAGTGGTTTGGTAAATAAATTGAAGCTTTGCCAAATTCTGCCTGTAGCTACGACGCAAGTTTGATTTTCTCCAAAATAAACGCTAAATTGAATCCGTAATAACAAATTGTTACAACATTAACTTAAATTGGAGTAAAATTTATTGTGTTTCAAAATTATATTTTACATTTATACGACAAATTTGTTTTCATAAGCGTCACAGTTAATGAGCAATTAGATCGCTACGGGTTCCGGCGTAGCGGCGGCGTAGCACATCGTAGAATCGTTTCACTCGAGTTTCGTGGCGGTGCTTATGCAAAAGAGGCCAATATTTCATCGCTCTTCCGTCTATTGCAGCCAGCATTATCATAACAATCGCTTACACTATGTACAAGTGTTTGTCATAATATAACAATAATGCTCACATTTACTTACTGCTACGCCGTAGCAATTAATTCCATTCTATTAATTTTCTACAGCCGATTGTGTCAACATCGGGTTGGAATTGATGTGAAAAATGATATCATCGATTATTTGTCTAATTTAGATGTTATCGATACAGTCGAAGCGAGATACCGCAAAACGATCACCATCACTAACATTGCACGCTCGGAAAAATTCCTTTTTTGAAAAAATCTTCCTTTAAAATGGCGTCCGGTAATAGCCAATGTTTGTTTTTATTTCAAGGTTGTATACAAAGGTGGTTGAAAACTAGTGACTCAGCCTTATTAATTTGTGTAAAATAGCATTATCTATAATAGTAAAGTTGAGAACTTTGACGTAGACGTCGGGTACATCTATGTGGTCGTCAGAATTATTCAGCTGAATATGCAATTAAACGAGGGCAGTTTGAGCGGTGCAAGGAGAGCGAGCGAGACGGCGCACCCCCACTCGATATTATATTGAACAAGTTTATAACTACGTGTATTAGACGAACGAGTTCCTACAACGTTTTCTCATTTCCCGGGACGAAACTTTTCTAATATTATAGTTTCATTCATATTGTCGGTAGTTTCGCGGAGTTTTCTTTCGTGGAAAATGAAAGACTATTTCCATAACTATTATTTCGCTTTTATAGCTTTGTTAGTTTCTTTCGCTTCAAATAGATTTGTTAAAGTTTTCTACTTTATCGCTCGGAAATAATGTTTGTTCTTCGGAAGTGTTAACCTATAGTATGTCTTGTAGGCTGGAAGGAATATTGATCGATATCCTTCTTACAATATTTGTGATACATTTATTTTGGTATATTCAGGGTGGCTGGGAGATCGACGCACAATCCGTTCCTTGGATTCAGTCCACGATTCTGGACCCCCTACGTTGAAATTATTCGTCGGTATTAAAACAAACCTCCTCCTTTTTTGAAATCGGTTAAAATAACATGTGTTTTCATTAAAAGTACAACTACCTACGCGGTCAAAATGTGTGGAGCAGCAATTTTTTTTTAATAACCGACGAAAAATTTGAACGCTCGGGTGTCTAGAATCCATGGTAACAGGTTGCGCGTCGATGTCATGTCCCTGCCACCCTATATACACTTTTCAGGTAAAAATATGTGATATTGGTTCGTATTTGACCTGTTTATCTAATTCAGAGCCGAATGTATAATGCAATGCACTTTTCTATTCATGATAAATATGTATTAGTAAAGTTTCAAGGGTCTGTCTCTGATGTGCCTCAAAGACTCAGATCGACTAAACAAAATATTAAGTTGGTACACAAACAAAACCTGATTTTAATATGAAGGTATACCTAAAATAACATACAAGTAACTCCCGGTTTGTAAACAAAAAGGTTTGCAATGTTTGAATCGGCAGACGGAGATGAAATTCCATAAAGACTGTCGTCCTTTTTAGGGTTCCGTAGTAAACAAGGAACCCTTATAGTTTCGTCATGTCCGTCTATCTGTCTGTTTGTCTGTCCGCGGTCTAGCTCCGAGACCCTTAGTACTAGAAAGCTGTAATTTGGCATAGGTATACATATTAATTACGCCGACAAAGTGGTAAAACAACATTATGAAAAACATTTTTTTATCCCATGATGTGGGGTATCATTGAAAAGGTCCTTCAAAAACATTGTGAGTTTAGGTAAACCATTTTTGGATTCAGGAATCCGTTTGCGAAATATTAAGCTTTAAAGTGCTAATTTTTGTTAGAGTCAAGTGTCTCCCCCCATGCCAGCTAAATGGTTGGTTTTGGATGTGTGAAAAAAATCACAGTAGTAGTTTATATAACGAAATTAAAAGGAAAACTATCACAGCTAAGTAGGCTCTACAAGTTAACGAGTAATAATCGACCAACTTAACTTTGTAGTTGCAAAAACACGTTTTCCCATACATTTTGTATTGGAGAACATGTTTATCAACTACAAAGTTTGTTTTTGGGATAAATTCATCCCAACTATGGAACCCTTCATTGTGCGTGGTCCGACACGCACTTGGTCGGTTTTTTAAATCTCTTTGTTTTGATAAACAAACTAATATTGTGGTTGCATCTTATATTGAGCGGTGAATTTATTATTGATGCTTAATTATTAAGTTTTATTTGTTATTATTCATTTGTCTTTGACATTCTATGGTCCCAGTCTTTTGGAAGGCGTACGAGGGGCCTAATTTTTATATTATTAATTACATTTGTTATTATTAATTATAAAGTACGTGCATCACGCCCTGGGCACATTCAGCATATGAGCTGTTCATCTTATTATTTAATTTATATATTAAATAACTTTAATTTTGGAAGTCGGTGTCAAAAAACTAAAATACTGATCCAAAGACACCGACTTCCGAAATTAAAGTTATTTTTCACTTTGTAGTTTGGAAGTCGGTTGTATTTTTTTGGAAAAAAGTTTTTTTTTTAAATTTTTTAGTGGGTTGGTTTGTAATTTATCTAAGTTACAATAGCATTATGTCAACTGCTCATTAAAAATATCCAAATCGTTATAGATGAATCTATAATATTTGAAGAGTTCCCTCAATTTCTCCAAGATCCCATCATCAGATCGTGACCAAATGACAATGGAACTAACTTGAAAGTATACCCTTTAAAACAAAAAAATAATGTTTCAAATCGGTCCAGCCGTCTTCGAGTAATCGGGGAAAATACATTTAAAAAAAACCGACGAACTGAGAACCTCCTCCTTTATTTGGAGCCGGTTAAAAATAAGATTTCTTGAAGCAACAACAATAACAGAAGCAACAGCTCAGAAGAAACGCCCGTTTCAGAAGCAACTATTGGTTAATGTAACCGCTCTACATAAGCTGGCGGTTCCTAGACAACAAAATTTAACAGATACAAAACTCGTATTTGGCTTGAATCAAAATTAAGAATAAAGAAGAAATATTAATATTTTATTAAACTGAAAATGTTAAAAGTAGACTGTTTTCACATCTTTTACACATTACAATTTTTCTAAATTGACCATGCATTGGTTATCCACTAAATACTACCACAAAACATATTTTTTAACCGACTTCCAAAAAGGAGGAGGTTATATTATATATTTTATTCAAAAGACTAATTTTGGTCCACAGTAGGTGTTAGTAGTACTTAATACTGTGTTAGTCCTTAAGAGCGGCCAACCCGTCATACTTTTCATACAAACGCTCATATGTGATTATGGCGTCGAAAAACAACTTTCTTTGAAATTTTTAAACTAATAGGTATCTTGTGCACTATTTCTAGGTTTCTATGAAACCAAAAAATTAATATTTCGAGAAATAAATTCAGTACAAGCCTCCGAAAATCTGCATTTTTGCACAATTTTTACCTGAACTTTGGCCGTTCATAATGTACTCATAAATTGTAAAAGTAAAGAAAAAATCTGCATAGAAACCTTGCACATGTAATGAAGATTCTAAATGACAAACATTTATTTCACAAACTATTAAAGTTCACTCAAAAACACGTATTTCCTGAAACAAGTTTTATGAAATTTCCGCACACCATTTTTCGCACAATGTTTACGCGTTCTCACTTGCTTGCTAGTAGTTCTCACATGCGCTAGATGAAACAACATGCTTTTCGACCATGCTTGCGTTAACGATAGACGGATCGGGAAGGGCCCTCTTAAGGCGCAACTAGCCGATACTTCTCCCATACACATTTCGGGGGGGTTTTACTCCACTGTTACATATTGTACATCCAAAGTAAAACATAAATCGTTTTGTCTTATTATTAATTTTGTCTGTACAGAAGCAGAATAGTAAAAAAAAAGCCATTAAAAAGTTATGAGCCAACAAAGATTCGTTTTTCCTGCTAATTTTAACGCAACTTTGGGAATAAATAAGTAATAAAAGAAGTATAAAATCTCCAAAACAAAGGTCGTTCCGACAAAGCTCAATTGTCGAAGATTATAATAAACTTTATTCGTAATTGATTTATGCAGTAGTTTTTTCATAAAACTCCACCTTCCAAAGGATTTTTCGTATATTTTTACGCGCTCGTTTTACTAAAATCGTTCTGAACGGTATTTGTGTGCTTGCGAACTAGAGTTTGTGCATGTAGACCAGCGTCTAACTGCTCATCACTGATACTATCTCTGTCGGACACGATGCCAGGTGAGATAGCGTGCTTTTTGACCAAGCCCACCAATGAGTTCGAGCCCGCGACTAGTTCAACCTTAAGTAAATATATGTATATTTATTTATAGTGAAAAAGACATTGTGTCTATGTGAATTCACTCTATTAACAAAGTAACAAACAATCTTGTATTCAACTTTAATTATAATTGATTTACAATTCAGATGCATATACATAACGTAGGATCGTTATGTATATGATAATAACACCATGATAAATTTTTAGTTACTACACATCTACAATTAACATATAGAATAAATTGTAGGAAATTTTCATCCCATTATTGGCAAAATCGCTCATTTCTGCTTACGTCATTACTTCAATTACAACCATTAAATAAATTGCCGATATCGGCTCTCTAGTTTACAAAAAGCATTTTATACTCATTATTGGGTTCTTGCTCCAACGTTAACTATACTTTTACTTTACTTGTAAGAATTAAGTTGTTTTCCTTTATTTCTTGTAAGTCTTTCCAAGTCTTGCAACATTAGATTCTTGTTTAATTTTGTTTTAATAGTAACTAGAAAATTTAATATCGTCCATGTATTCGCGATTTAATAATTAAATTTCAATTTACTCTTATCTCAATTTTATATTTATAATATTTATTGTAAAAAAAAATTATGATTAAAATATTACGATTATCAACAAAATTAGACACAACCTTCATTACTTTTAATTCGATTCTTCATTTAAATTTAATAACACCCAAATTAGAATATATTATTTACGTCAAAATCATTTATGAAGAGCAAACAGTGATGTAAGAAAATAACATGGCGTCGTAACGTAATGTAGACGAAGCAACGAAGATCGAATTGAATGTAAATGTTGATTTTTAATTATGTGGAGCTCTACAATTTATGCACGGCCGTGTCTCAGTTTTCTGTGTAAACAGACGAACAAGCTCAATTTATGTTCGGAAATGTGCAGCTAACGAACCAAATTCAGAGGTCCAATATTTTACCAGAACTTACGTAATGTGATAACAGTTTTGTGTTTTTTCTTTTAAGATCTTAAGTTATGAATTTGTGTATAAAAATGGAGGTTGTGAAAATGGAAAATAGTTTTTTGGAAAACAAACTGAAAGGGGGTGATTGGAGCGATGACGCTGTGAGCGTTTTTTAAATCTTATGATTAACATGTAAGAAAAATAAAATAAAGAAGAGAAAAAAAATCAGGAAAATGAAAACTGTCAGTAGGTACCTAAGCAGAAACTGCACAGAAAAGAATAACGTAAAACGAAAGATCCAGGAGATCACGAAGATATCTTCAAAAAACTATGCAAGTAGAAAGTGCATCATTAGGATTAGAATAATAGAAGAAGGGAAAAAAGGCAAGGCCTGATTTCTTGTTCTGAGAACAGAACAGAACAGGAAATAATGACATAAATTCAAATTCAAAATATTTTATTTCACATAAACCTACACGGGCATTTATGAAACGTCAGAAGCTAGGTGCACGGTTCCAATTGGTCGTTTCCTATGGAGAAGAGCCGGCAAGAAACTCCACGGTTACCCTTTTAAAAATAATTGGCTTTTATAATACTTTCAAATGACAGTGTTACTAAGTATGGGAGGACAGTGTAGGCCTTTCAATCAGTACCAGCTATCTACTTAACAAAATAGAAAATGGTCGACAGATCTACAATCAATAAAACAGAAGAGGACCACTGAATATGTGGAGAAAGATGTAGCCAATGAAGGAAATTAAGGTCAAAATAAGAAAAAACTCGGTGACTGCACCTCATTAAGAAACAAAAAGCCCATCCACCTAGATTTCTATTTAAACAAAAACTAACTAGACCAACAAGTACCTCAGTAATAACGACACCGCCGGCCAAAGTTTCATTAGAAAAAGTTCTTTTGTCGTCGACTTAAACTTAGTTCACAATGGTCGTAATTAAAAGTTGGCGGGAATGCGCTGGTGACAGCGGCAATCCGCCATAATCCCGCCACCAGAGGGCGCGCAAAAAGGGCGCCAAACTCGCACAGATAAACAAGTTCCCGCGTTTTGTTGCATTCACTTTGATGTGGTCTAATGCAGCGGCTTGTTTTAATGGAGTTTGTTGAATGCTGATATGTTGGCATTGTCTTTTGGTGAGCTTCTCGCTGGCTCACTTTTAAGGCTTCGCGTTCTTTTTGTGTTATTTATACTATTTATACGGGTTAGCTGTATTGGTACATTTTGTTTTCTTGTTAGAAAAATCTTATTCACGTTTTACCATTCCAATTTCAAGTTTCCTAATACGAGTCCAAAAGCAAATTCTAATTACTACATGAACTAAACACGAGTACACATAAATTACCGATACATATACATGAACCAAATATCACTTTACAAATTAATGACCATACGATACGGAAATTAAGCGCCGTACAGGCGGGCGTGTGGGGTTTGTCTGCCCCCTCCCCCAGACGTAGAGGGGGGTTAGAATAGCAATCTAGGGAGCCTGAATAGTCTGGGCGGTTGAATGAAATATCTAGCGCTGCGGACTGGCCATCAGGCCTACGAAAATGCATTAGGCTGGGTAGATGAGCCTTGCGTTAAACGCACGCCGAAATAGACCGTGCGGTGGGTAGTATTGATCGCCGAATAACCGTCGTTAGGAAATATTATGTATATCCTGACATCTCTTTGTGATGTCTAGCCAGGATCATATCTTGCGTGGGTAGGTGAATGATTGATTGGTTCTTGTGCTCACTAATCTTATATTCCTGGCGAATAATCTATTCTACCGACTATCTACATGATTATTGTTACAAAAATTCCTTTCCTTCTCTTTTTGAAATTAATTGTTTTTTTTTATTTAGGCAAATATGAGGGCATACATATAGCAACCTTATTGGTGATGTTCTTCAAAAAGGTCAGGTGCGTAGTACTCGCAACCGGCGTGCGTGTATGACCAGTACCCTAATTGCGTAATATATTTTTGAAAACAATGATGTCTAATTTGTTTCATTTTGATAGTTTAACAACATTCATTGCGTTATTTACGTTGCTGAGCAGATTTTTTTTTTCCAACTTATGAAGCAATGAAGCAATCTGTTTCAAATGGAAACAGATTGTGATTGTTTTGTATTACGCAATTAAGGTACCTGATTTGTGAACGTAAACGAGGCACTGAGTATGTAAGGACCGCACCAGGTGGCGTTCTGTAGGAAGGAAGAAGGCGTGAGCTTATGTATGTATGTATAAACTACAGTAGAACCCGCTTAACACGATCACGCTTAAAACGATTTCTCGTATAATACGTCATTTTATGTCAGTCTCTACAACTTGAGACATGTTCTCATACATTTCTTAACGCTTAATACGATTCGTCATCCCGTTTAATACGCCTACATGCGCACGCGTGTTGTCTCTCGCGGCAGCGGCGGGCGTCTGTCTTAGCGGTGTTGATCATTTGTTTGACACAAAATGTCTACAATTGGGCGAAAAGCAAGAAAAAATTAACATATTGAAAGTTTTTGATGAAAAATCACCAACCAAAAATCAAACACAGTTAACCTTTCAACTGTCATTAACGAGACACAATAGAATTTTAATTGTTATCCACCTTAATGAGGCGTCGTAACAGATGATGGGATAATATACGAAATTAGATCACACTATGTATGTGTATTACGTTTTATTTTTCACTATCCCCTCACCCCCTATCCCGTATAAGACGCTTTCTCACTTAAGACGCGTTTTTAGTTGGGTCCCTGTGAAATCGTCTTAAACGGGTTCTACTGTAGTTTGTTTTTTAACGTATTTTGAAACCAGCTTCTATCTCTACATTTTCACTCTTTGCAGATAAAACTTTGTAAAATGTATGAAATTTTAACTTTATAATTAATAACTAAGCTTCATTGTTCCAAGATAATAATGTAACATTCTTACTTACATATCTCCCGCGAATCTAATAAGAATTCAAATGGATTGTAGAACAAACATTATTCCATTATTAGCGGACGACGTGATATATTATCAAGTTAAAATTAAATTAATTTCATCCCCTCTCCTTCTCTAGATTGACGCAGGGCTGCCAACTCTCGAAAATACTGGCTCTTACATTTTATACGCTGTTGATTGTACTGGTAAACATCTGTATTTGAATGTCAGTAGCAACTACTATTTGAGAGCTGCAACTCAATTATAGTCCGGCTTTGGAGGGAATGCGTTTTTGACACCTGTCAGTTTCATACGAACGAATATGTGTTTTGCGAATTTGATTCTATTACTAATAGAAATTGTCCAACTGACAGGTGTCAGGAATGAATTCTTTCGATGGCCGGACTATAGAGAAAAATATATAAGAACGCATATAAGAATGCTTATAAGAACAATACCTCTGTCACAAGACAGAGGTTGTTCTTATAAGAGTCTAAATATTAAAATTATATCAATAATAGTCAAAATTATAATTATGTATACAGATACCTACATAATTATAATTTTGACTATCCTACCAAGCCACCATACTCAAATTATTGTGGTTTTCCTAACACTCCTAATATTTCCACTTTTCTCTGAAAAACGCTTTTTTCGCTTACATTTATTTCATACTAGTTTCTACTCGCGACTTCGTCTGTTTAACATGAAATATATCCTATGGTAATATATCTCAATACTGTACCTTTTTTTTTTTTTTTTGGGTGGGAAATTATCAAATAACTTCTCCCGCTCTGGGCGGAGCGGGAGGGCGTGTCAGACTCTTACTGACTAAAACCCACCCGTGTTCCTTCGGTTGCCCTGTTGCCGGGGGCCACGATTTCCCTATCGGTTTTCTTCGAACCCCCGGCAGGCATTGGCCCTAGCGGACCCCGTCAATTCTGCTGACATCTCTTTGAGGCGCGCGTGGAACACAACGCGCCGTCGACCCGGGCTTGGTCCTTATCGGACGGCGAGCTACCCATTGCTCACCGTCCGCAAGCCCGCGCCTACGGTGGCCGGAAATCGGCTAGCGATTCCCGACACCAACCAAGCCACCATACTCAAATTATTGTGGTTTTCCTAACACTCCTAATATTTCCACTTTTCTCTGAAAATCGCTTTTTTCGCTTAAATTTATTTCATACTAGTTTCTACCCGCGACTTCGTCTATTTAACATAAAATATATCCTATGGTAATATATGTCAATACTGTACCTTCCCATTCCAATTTCCAATTTCTGTTTTATGCTCGTGATTTATTATGTACTTTGTGTTGTTCTCTGATTACTCTTGTATTTTATGTATGCACGTGTTTCTGTGACAAATAAACCTATTTTGCTTTCTTTCTTTTATTAGTGAAAGAATTTTCGGAATCGAATCACTAGTTCCGAAGATTACCGCCGACATACAAACTCACAAATTTTACCTCTTAATAATGTTAGTGTAGTTATAGACTACTTTCTAATAGTATCGATCAATTCCACAATAATATCATTCGATTACTTATAAGGAAAACGAGCGAGTATCTTATACAGTGAAGGTTTGACCAAATCCTGTTTCCCGCGAACCGTTGACAGTTGTTGTTAGCAACCCTACTCGGCCGCTATCTCCCTGATATATTGAGGATGTTTAATTAAAATATCTTTAAGTGATTTACGACAGTATCGATAATGTTAGGTTCAAGGCTGATTTATCGGAGCTAAGATTTATATATTTGTCCGAGGAGATAGTCCTTATGATTCATTTGTTTATGGCACTTTGTTTAACAAAGTTTGTTGTCTTTGGTCCCTGGCGCTGACATTATGCAATGGACAAAATTGTCAAACTTCGAACTTTTATTGATTGAATACGAGGCTACTGGATACGTGTTTTTTTTTTGTTATGTGTGTGTTTCTTTATTGCACGTAATAGCGATAGTGATATTAGTTTAGTACAAGAACTTTTGAAAAGTAAATGGTAGTTATAGTTACGCGCCGCCATTTTTTTTTTGTATAGGGTACTTTGACATAGCGCCATGTGAGCATATTTGGAACTGGATGATCATCGAGATCAATTTTACTTAACCTTCAAGTTCTGTTACCATTTTTTTAAATATCTTAGATATGAGTGAATGACGAATATTACACAATATAACATCACGCCTTGTTTCCCCGAAGAGTTGGGCAGAGGTGAACCTATAGTACCTACACCCACATTTCGCCAGTTATGTTTTAAGTCCTTTGAAAAAATAACAATCACACTTTATTTTTTATTTGTTGTTATTGTAATAAAAATATGTGTGTTTAGGTTAAGGTATTTATCTATGGGCCTGCGTCGCCTGAATTAAATGGATTATTATTTTTCTAAAGACATTTTTCTTTGACATATCTCGGGACCTAGGGGTCCCCGACCTTTAGAAGGCGTACGAGGGGCCGAAGCCAACTCGCAGAGGCCCCATGGACCATTTTAAATGACGAGGAGGCAACAACCGACGATTATCCCTGTTTGCACTATGCAAGTGCACCCAAGGACAACCCCCGGTTGGTGCATGACTATTGCAGAATATGGAAACAAAACATATTGGGCTATGGGTTTGGGTGGCTTTAGTGGATTGGGTACCTAGAACTGTGGAAGAACTATAAGCCCCTGCCTGACCAGTGTTATAAAACATATATGGATAAAATAATGGGCTCCCGGAAACATTCGCTAGCACCTAGTGACGTAGCGACAAGGGGGCAACATGTCCTGAGGTGCTTGAGGAGTGGAGAGGTATTCCACGGCAATCAGGACAATCCCGGAAGTACGGTCAAGATCCCTACCAGCATCTTACGGGAATACTTCCTTCCTCCGAGCACGTTTGCTCTTGCGAATCTCCACTCAAGCCAGCCAATAAAGGCAAGAATGAGATGGGAGCTCCGTTTCTCGTCAGTGTTCACTCCAGCCGGTCAATAAAGGCAAGCCAGAGGTGAGGAACAAGACTTCTCCTGGGAGATAGAATCCGTGGAGTCGCTACTCAGCTCGCCACATGCTGCCCTGCGGGTGAATTATTATTATTTTATTATTTGCCTGACATGGCGATCAAACCCAGGATCTCATGTTCAGCAGTATCGTTTGCGACTACTTGAACAACGCGGCAGTATACTTCTCAAATAATTTAAATTTTGTGTTACAAAAACTGGCTATCGAAATACTCGATGCTGTCTTTTTAACCGACTTAAAAAAAAGGAGGTTAAAAAGGAATATTGGAACTGCAATATATTCACATAATATGATAATCTATTTGGGCTTCCAAACAAATATACCCTACAATTTTTTTATGTTTTATTTTGAGGGTCACGAAGTACATATTACGCTAGCCACTATCAAAAGTGTTCAAATGTCTGGGAAAAATCTTGTGGCTCATTCCCATATCTCTTTGGTAGATTGTAAACAGTTTGAAGTAAACTTACTGCGTTTTGCCAACATCTTTGTTTGCAGTTTTTCAGATTGTTATGCCACAGACACAGTCGGTCACGTTACTGTTGTTTGGTAATTTCTGGACTAATAAGAAAGCAAAGATTGATTTCAACTCTGTATTTTGCTAAAGAGGCATATTTAAAAGAGATGGAAAGAAAAAAGAGTCCGTTGGTACATTTTTTCAAACATCTCATTAAATAGTAAATTGTTTGCCTAGGGAGCAAACAACTATTAGAAAGGCGAGAGTGTTTCTTTGAATCCAGAGCGGAGCTAAGGATTCTAGAGTAGAATCCCGAGCGTGGCGACGGATTCTGAAGTAGAATCCAGAGCCCAGCGAAGGATTCAAAGTACGTCACTCGAGCTTAAAATAGTGTTGCTCTCGAGGTGCACACTCTACTTTTTATCACCTTCTATCAGAAAATAAGTAAGTGCAACTTATGAATAAAAATAATACCTACGTTTATTTATTTCATTTTCACTACTTGAGGAAGACACACTTATCTAAATCTAAACTAATAATAATATTATTAAATCATTTTTGTTGTCAAAGCAACATAGGTCGTTACGAGTATTTATTGCTTTTTAAATATTTATATTCAAGTAGCTGACCCGATAGACGTTGTCCTGTCAAAATTTCAATATGTTCTTGAGTTCACATAGAAATCACATAGAAAAAAGCGCTTTCGATTTTTCCAGATTTTTTCAATTTTCCGGGCAAATTTTTTTTTTTTTTTAAATCTTTATTTGGACTATAGGGAACATTCTAAAACAAAAAATAGGCAGTCATGGGCCTACCGACAGAAGTGAAAACTTAAAACTGGTATTAGCACTATCTACGAGTATATTCTATAGTACAGCACTACGGGGCGCGAGCATGTCGGTGACGCGAATTCATAAGTTTACCCCTACAAAAAATCGCTCAACGCGCCTATAGAAGTTTTCAACTCGGTCAAATCGGTCCAGCCGTTCTCAAGTAATGCGTTTACCAACGAACAGCATTTCATTTTTATAATAAGATAGATTGTAAAACAGCATAGTACCATCAAACAAAATAACTTTTCCCAACATCAATTAAATTCCTAACTTCTAAATCAAAACGAAACGCCAAAACAAAAGTCGCAAACGATATTTTTCATATAATATCACAGACTCATCATTTTTATTAGCCGCTACCAACAATGGGTATTTATAAGAGTTTTATCGGGAAAATTCGATTCATTGCAGTACCGCCGTGCCCCGGGATACCAATTTCCCGAGAAAATTAAATTTTCCGTTCACCCGGAAAAAGTTAAGGCCCTGAACGGTGGCTTGTAGGTACGTTTTTATGTTTCTGTTTATCCGTTGTACCGGGTTTACAACTATCGTAATGTAATATAAAATATTCTATTTGAAGATACATTTCTTTCACCGTTTTGAGCACCGTAATAAAAATTGACAGGTTCGAATTTTGAATTTTGGCCTCGAGATTATTGTCTATTGTTTTGACATTTTTATTTTTAATGCCTCTTGTACACTTATTAGTTGACCACATTGTAGCTGTCATTGCTTTTTAACTACTATATTTTTGACAAATTTCCTGTAAAATTATATGTAAAAGGGCGAAGAGTGTTCATTTAAAGATGATTTAAAGCCACTTTATTCTCATATTCACACGAATTATTTGATACTTCGACGTTTATACCCCACAACCTTCAATTCAAAAATAATTTTACGATCGCAGACACGTAGGAAAAGTTATGTCCTGAAATCCAAAGGATTACCAAAATAACCCAGGACAATTTGATAACATAAATATTGAAAACGGCAGTAAAATGCACGGTCGGGTTTTACGCTATACGAAAATATAATCCGGTAATAAAACAGATTTTGGAGCGTACCCGGGTAATCCACGATATATTAAAAGTCGTCTGTTAAGCCTCTTACGATACACGTGCCTATGTGCTGGAGAATAAATATCGAGTAACAATTTGTCTATGAATTAGTAATAGGGATGTAGCTTATATAGAGAAAATAATAGAAAACATCCTTTATGGTTAAGACAATTAATTGGTAACTGTTCTTTTTATTGTTTTGGGCATTCGTTTTTTAAATAATTAGAAGTATTTCAATATTGTAAGGTCTACCACCAAAAATCATTAAAATTACAACATTTTACTGAAATATTTTCAACAAAGTGTGGGCTTTTCAACTTTTTCATTTTTATGTTGTGTACTCGTCTTATCAGATGCTACTGTGTAAAGTACGTTGCAATATCGTAACTAACGTCAGTAGACAAAGTTTTTTCTGTCGCGGTAAATATTTAACTTAAACATAACTTTTTTTTTCACTCAGACCATAGATAACATGTAAATGTCGTAGAACTTTCTGGATATCGACATGTGTCATGAATTATTCACACACATACATTATGTATATTTTATTATGTAGAACAAAGGCCGATTTAACTATGTTATAATACGCTTTAATGATGTGTAAATGTGTTTTTTATTAAAATCTTCAAAGCTGTTCGTTTTTATTTAAACACTGCTATAATAAATGTGTACATTTTCAGTCACCCAGTTATATTTATGTTTAGAAAGAGAATTTTGATTTAAAAAAACTTTAAAATATGTTTTTAACCATGGAAAACTCAATGTTCTGTTTTCAAGTTTTTTTGCACAACAAAATGTTTGCAGTATACTTATAGAAATATAGACTTCAGTATGAAACAAACTTTACTCTAAACGTTGTCACAGTATAAATAAGTAACAGTATTATAATTATCGTCATAGAAAACGGCCGAAACGACGCGCTTCGAAATCTTAGTGTATATCAGTACGCAACAGTATCGAGTACGCAGCAGTTATGTGCGGACGCGGAAGGTTTATCTACCGAGCGGCCGTAGGTATTTATTTCAAGGTCACTGCCGAGATGTAATACTTTATTGTATTGTGACGTTGTTCTCTAAACTGATCACGTACATTTCTGATTTGCCTTTTTTTTGGTCTGAACGAAGGTATATTATGAAAAGTATCATTTGATAGATCCGCAAGTTTATGTATGCTGATAGAGAGAATCTGAACTCTATATATACTTATTGAACTGTACAGATGATAGACGATAGATCGTATAGCATAAGTATTACCTAGCTGTTGAATACGCCTCTCATATGTTCAGAATTCTAACCCCATGAAAAGAATGAATGGGCCTTGAAAGTAAATAAAAACACATTTCCTGATCACCATAATTTTCCCAATTCAAAGCCTAATAATTCCATAACGATGAAATTATTCCCTAAGCATTCACTCTGCGAATACAATTTTGATGGGCGAAATCGATTTGCATTAGAATACATTCCCGCGTACGTGACACGGGGCACATCACTAGCACAACGTCATCGAATATGTCGTCCAATTTATGGTTCCACTTGTTGCTTAGATTCTTTCACGACAAATCGTACGTTGCGGTTTGGATGTCACACGTTGCACGAATGCAGTGTGAAGATAGCTTTTCATTTTTTCTGCATTGCTCGATCAAGGCGCGTAAATCTTGTAAGGACGCAGGAATGCTTAGGTGATCTTTGTCAAATCTTTTGTGGACTTTTGGTGTGATGAGAATGACTTCGTTGCAGCCAGCTTGGCTTGTGCGTCAACAGGCATTGTCTAAACGGTGATTATCAATTTTAGAAGGTTAGCATGAATTAGCAACTTTTATCTTCGTGAAGTATCACTGTAACGTTGTTCAACACGGCCCCAACTTTGAAGCTACATTTTAAAGTTCGACTGATATCTCTCTCAAGCCACGAACAAGCCACAATTCACTTCCAATGCCACACGGTTCATTTGGCGCGTTCTTTAACCGTCAGCCGCAGCCCTAATCGCCTCCCGAGGGTTGTCACCCGTGTCTTATTAGCAGCGGGCTCAAAAGTCACATCGATTCACTTGTTGCACACCTCTAGTGCTAACGTTTCACGGTGGCTTGCGTCCCGGGACGTGACAACCCGCGGGATTCCCGGGATCCCGGGGTAAGTGGTTGCGGGATTGTACTGTGGTAAGCACTATTTCAATACGGTTGGCGCGAAATACTGTTTTATTTCGAGTTTACATGGGTATTTTGTTTGTTCACAACTGTTGTTTGGAGGTAAATTTTTCAACAAACTTGGACAATCGCAGTTCTCTACTAGGTAAAAGGATATCGCAAACACTCCATCCAGACGACCCAGATTTCAGCCAGCATTCCCATTTCTATGAAAATTTGTTCGAAACTATTTAAGAAAATATTAATTTAAATAATTGTTAAGTAACTTACGAATTTAACAGCAATACAGTCTAGACCCAAGCAAAATATTATTAAAAGCTCTTCCATTCCAATACACTCATAATATAATCAAAACGAATAACTATTCACATTAAAATTCAAATTATTTTATGAATTTTGCTTAATTTATGCCTATAGCTGGGGAGAACGAGGCCTTTATTAAATTAAATTAACGTAGAGAGTGAAATTTCCATATTTCTCAAAGACTAGGCATATGTTGGAGTAATTTGACTGATTTTATTTGCGAACGAGGTTATTCGATTACGTAACGCAGAACGCAAACGGAACGATCTCGGAAAAAGAGAATTAAATAAATCGAGTTCATTAAAATTTTACTTTTGATACACATTACAACAAGGTTATCTTGTCTTTGTTTACAATTCTATTTGACATGAACTTCATAGTGTTGTTACACAACCTATTGTTGTAGCGGGAAAACTAACCGGAAAGATATTACTTTTACGAAAAATCCATAAAATGTCAAGGCAGCCCATGACTACATCATTAAAGATGCAAAAGAAAACAAACTGACGTGGGAACAACGCACTGGTATTAAAATGTGAGCCAAAAATAGCAGAAAAAATGTACAAAAAAAGTGTTATTTGGGAGATATAATGAGCAACGTTAAAATTATGGACGTGTGCCAATATTCTTTCAATACATACCACGGTTGGCGCTGAAAGCTATCGCATGATGGCTGACAAGTGCCGCCATGAAGTGAGCATTCTTTATTAATTATTTTAATTGGGACTGAAATATATCGGGTTTTCCTGTTTGTTGTCAGCTGTATTTTTTTCCTATGAGGATAAAGACGATGTATTTAATCACTGAAATAAATGAGGATAATCTATCCTTATTTTTTTTTTTAAATTTGTTAACAATATATTGGAATCATGTGTAGGTACGCTAAGTCTGGTGAGTCGATAACACCATTTCTGAGGTAAATTTTAGAAAATAATAAGTACATCAAATGATAGAAAGGGTTTTTGAAGTGAAAACTTCTTCAGGCGCGTTGGGCATTTTTGAGATGGGAAAAAACAATTGAATTCGCGACACCGTTACCGACACCTCATTTTTGTAAACGCGATTGTGCTCTTTGTTTATATTACGTTACAGATCAATGCTCTATGCAAGTATTTTTACTTTTAAGGGTCTGGAAGCATTTTTTTTGTAAACGCGATTGTGCTCTTTATTTAGTTAAGGTTACGGACCAATGTTCTATACAAGTATTTTTCTTACACCAAGGCAATCTTGTTCAAGTTTTCACTTCTGTCGGCTCTTCCGGAGTGCTACTGTTTTTTTTTTTTTGGGAAAATGAATACGTAGGAAAATGTCGGTTTATTTTCTTTTATTGAAATCACGGTGTAACTTACTTAAAATCTTCGAATAACTTAGGAGCTCGTTGCTAAGTAATAATAGTCGCACGGGTCGATCCATCAGGTTAAGCTGCGCTTGCCGGTGTTTTCCGTGGATGGGTGACCATCATAACATACCAAGACAACTCCGTGCTTCTGAAAGCACGTTAAGCTGTTGGTCCCGGCTGTCATTCGTCGATCTTTGTCAGTCTGACAACCAGTCTTACCAAAGAGGTACCTATCTTATTACCCAGTTACGGGGTTATGGAGGTCAGATAGGCAGTCGCTCCATGTAAAATACTGGTATGCTGCATCCGTTTTGACTGGAAGCCGACCCCAACATAGTTGGGAAAAGGCTAGGCAGATTGATTGATGTCAATGGTAAGATTTATAAAAACCCTCACAGCGTCATCGCTACGATCACCCCTTTCAGTTAGTTTCCCGAACAAAAACGACTCCATTTTCTCAACCATCATATTTATACAAATATCCATAATATATATAAAGAAGGCAGATTGATTGTTCAACGTATAGCTTAGTCAAGTTTCCATACCCGATACTAAGTACCGACAGAACACAACTCACATATTAATTGAAGAAAAGCCTTTCCATTCGAATAACATCCAAAAATTGCCCGATTCAACGGAAGCAGATTGCGGGGCGAAATACCTTTTCTTGAAA
Source organism: Agrochola lychnidis (assembly GCA_963680765.1). Classification (NCBI taxonomy): domain Eukaryota; kingdom Metazoa; phylum Arthropoda; class Insecta; order Lepidoptera; family Noctuidae; genus Agrochola; species Agrochola lychnidis. The sequence continues at coordinate 4,622,944 of OY796852.1, forward strand.
ACGGCGCAATAAAAATGTAATAGCGTGTTCTATCGGATTTTTCCAATTCAAAGGCACTTTAAAAGATATCCTACGCTAGCCTTTGACCGTGGCAACGTTTTGTTGGGCAAAGGCCAGTAGTGTTAGTCCTTTTATTGAAATAAACTTTTCACTTTTCCTTTATTGCAACGGGAAAATTTACACTATCAAATAAAACCTAAATTCCTATACTATTAAACGAGCAATATTTGTATATATATATTTGTAATCATGTTCTCGAAAACGGCTCAAACGATTTTGATGAAAGTTGAAATATAGGGGTCTCATATCTGGGAAAATTCGTTTTCTCCGTATTTTCACCCGAGCATGCAGAGCTCGGTCGCCCAAAGTTTAGAACAAGATGGCTACCTTATAATAATGACATGGCAGCATGGAATTAGAAAGTACCTACTATCATGGCAGCATGGAATTAGTATGTACTAAAAATGGAATTAGTATGAACTATCCTATATGATTAAATGAGCAATTTTTTTTCCCGAGCAGAGCTCAGCCGACCAGGTACTTATTACATTATTGACCCAACCGACACCCACTGCGAAAACAGTGCTTTTGACCAAACCATGTCCCATATGTTGGAGTGTCCAAAGTATCCACACACCTGCAATACTTAAAACCTAAAAAGCGCCACTGATGCCGCGATTGGCGTGGCCACTTACTGGGCCCTCTAACATAATAAAATACGTTTAATTTTGCCATCAACTCGAAAAGAAGAATACCTAAAATTAAGCTCTAATCTTCAAGAAAATTAATTTACTCTACAACTTAATACAAATTCTCAGTTTCACATTTGTTTCTAAAGATAGTTTGAAAGGCTGTCTGCAGACGAAAGCATCAGCATATTGGCTCGTTAGTTAGACAGACGAGAATGCGCGCCATCCAGCCAGTAGCATAGCTCAAGCTTTTGTGATCGTTTCGTACGTGTATCCGTGTGTGAGTGCAGACACAGCGTTACAATAGACCATTGTTGGCTGCTGTAGTTTTTTTTAGCTCCCGTAAGTTGGCAGCCTTGACTTAATTGACGGCGGAAAATTGGTAGACAGGAGCGGTAGTTTTTCGTAAGTTTTAAGTGAAATAATAATAAAGCTTGATTATGCGCCTAAAGCACATCTTATACAGGGTAACAGGGACATCGACACGAATACTGTTACCCTGGATTCAGTACATGATTCTGAACGCCCCTGAGTTGAAATTTTTAACAGATTTTTTTTTTTAAACCAGCTTTTCCATACATTTTGACCGCGTAGGTATTGCACTTTTCTATGAAATAGCATTTTTTTTTTAAATAACCGACTAAAAATTTCAATCCATGGGGGTTCAGAATCATGTACTGAATTCATGGTAACCATTTTCGTGTCGATGTCCCTGCCACCCTGTATGAAGTAATTACTGAAAATAATATTTTTTACAGTGTTGTGAATGTTTTGCTATAATTTAGGAATTAAATGTAAACACGCACATAATTAAAAGGTAGTGTGTTTTTGACACGTAATTGTCACGTAGTTTAATTTTCATTACATTACAGGAAACTATAAAGTCCAAGGTTTTCGTTATAAAATTTAAAAATCGACTCAATCTCCTTGGAAAATCTCATCTCTGTAACAGAATTGAAAAAGTTTTTCATTGAAAAGAAAAACAAGCTGTTGTTAATGTATGGTGATTTGATGCTGTTTATTATTAAATTCTTTCAAGTAATTGCGTGTGCGTAACACAGATGACGCAGTCGACGTCACATAAGTAGCTGACATTGTAAATATACTTACGAAATCAATTGTAAAGGTACTCGCTGTATCCCGGGGGTTGTAATCAAAAGGAGCAATTTCGCAACAACTGCGGCCCAAATAAAATATTTAACGACTCTTTACAACATTGAAACGGCATGAAAAGTTATGAAATTTTCAAATATCTACCGGATATTACGCGCGTATACGCTAAATGTTATATAAGTGCGTAACACATTTCACGTCCAAATTACAACGAGAAAACATTTATTTTACAGGTCTTTTAAATCCTCCTTTATTCGTGATTTATCCATATTTTTCGGGAATGATTACATCGTTAATTATTCCATAAATTGCATTTTAAAACACCGCCCATATTCATATTTTCAACATTTAAAATAAAAACTCTTTATGCTAACGTATCTGTAACATAAAATTACGAATTCCGCAAAGCAATAGAATACCGAATATTGCATAAACGAGGTAATAGAATGCATTAATGAAAGTTTCAGGCAATAGTTTAGAGTAACTATCCAATAGGAGCGGGCGGTCCCACCCCTAGCCACCTCCCCGTCTTGCCGACACAATTCATAATAAAAAATATATTTCCAACCATTTCCAACGAAACTCTTAAATTAGGAAATTGTATTTTCAAAAATGTAACCTCACTTTTGGCGTTTTGGCGCGCAAACTGTTATTGTATTAAGAAAAAACAATAATAAAGTCTTGGCGTATTGATCGCCTTATGGCGCATGCGCTCAGTTAGGAAATTTGCAATTACAAAGTGCTCTGTGCAAATTTCGCCCGAGTTTATAATTCGAAGGCGGACTCTAGCGTCGATATTCGTGCTCGCGGACTCTCCGACGGAAAAAGAAGGAGATAGTTCGAAATAAATTTAAGTTGGGAACGGAATTTTTTAAATTTGGAACAATGGTTTTGTTAAAAATAAAAAAAGAAGTTTGGTTGTCAATCGAGAGGCTGGAGTTAAAACGTCAAAATGAATTTTAAATGTTCTTTTTTATCTGAAGACATAAAAATACATTGCGTAATTTAGTTACTCTAAAGTTTGGTGCAAAGAAAACCTAACCTAATTTTACGGGTTATTTAGCTTTTATTGTTTCAATTTATTTTTCCAGACGTTTTATGTTTACAGCGCTCTTGGTCACGGGCAGACACGGCGCTCGCAACTTGCCGTAACTATAAGTTTTATTACAGACTTGAAATATCGGAAAACGTGGTTATAAACTTTGATTTGCGAACTTTATGTAATTATTAATTGTTTATGGTTTTAATAGTATAAGCTTTGCCAAAAGATAGTGAAGGTTTCGAGGCTTTTGCTTGCGTTTGCATATCTGAATTTTCCGACGTAGGATTTCTCGTTCGTTGATTTTTACGACTAGCCATATAACCAGCTGGTGTCATACTTGAAGCTTTTCTCCTATATATAAATGAAAAAGGAAAGTTAAGCGTTTCCTATCTAGATTACTTATTTATTTTTTGGTCTCATTCGTCTTTGCACTGTTTCTCATTTTATTTATTTAGATTTTAAAATAAAGTTACCCTATACCAATATCATGTGGTCATGTGACCAAAATATTTTGGTCACATAGCAAAGGAATTTAAAAAAAAACTAATTTTCCTTACAGTTTACAATTACAAAGGCCATTGCCAGTTTTTTTTAGGAAAAAGGCGTTTTTTTTTTAAAAAAAATCAGCCAAGTGCGTGTCGGACCATACACAATGAAGGGAAATTTGAATTTGAATTTGAGGGTTCCGTAGTTGGGATGAATTTATTCCAAGAACAAACAAAACATGTTCCCCCATACTTTCCAACTGCAAATGTTGTTTTAAGACCATAGACTTCTTCTAGGTTTTCCTGTAATCTATAAGCATAGAACAATGCTCTGCATTTTTTTTTCAAAATGTTAGGGTCAGTAGTTTCGGAGATAAGGTGATAGAGTGTAAGAATGGGCATTTTTTATCACTTTTCTTAAATATCTTTAAAAGTATTTATTCTAAAATAATAAAATAAAAAAAAATGAGATCTTTGCAACAAGCCCTTTCAGTTGATATGTCACACGGTGCAGTTAGTATTTTTTTTTTTAATTATCTTGTTTGCCCTCCAAAAGTGATCCCCATATTCAAAATTCATTTATTTACGTCACACTTCCGCATTTGGGTCACAGAAATACATATGTGTACGCAACTTAATCGGTCCATTAGATTCGGAGCAAATTGGCTGTGACAGACGGACAGACAGAGGCACGAGTGATCCTATAAGGGTACCGTTTTTTTTTAGAGGTACGGAACCCTAAAAATCTTAAGCAAATTTCCCAGCAGCATTTCCTAGACACTACACCTTTTATCGTTTGTATTGACGCCAACATTTTAGGGCTCACAGACGCACTATCACCGCCTACTCCTCTACCTATAGTTGTAGTAGTAGGGTTGCTAATAGTAAACATCGAACGCATCGAGACATTCGACCACCATCCTTCCGTTTTGTCTGGCTTTTCAATCATGGCTGAATTATTTGCCAGATAGATTGAAATCGAATGTTAGAATACCTGTATTTTGTACCTAGGTTGTGTCTAGGATAAACGATAGATTTGTTAATCATTTTCTATTTTGTTAACTATCTGGTACTTGTTAAAAGACCTGCACTGTCCTCTCATACCTATTAACACTGTTATTTGAAAGTATTGTAAAAGCCAATTATTTTTAAAAGAGTAACCGTGGAGTTTCTTGCCGGCTCTTCTCTATAGGAAACGACCAATTGGGACCGTGCACCTAGCTTCTGACGTTTCATAAGTGCCCTTGTAGGTTTATGTGTTTTTTTTAAAGTGGAAACTTCTTTTAGGCACGTTGGGCATTTTCGAGAAGGGAAAAAAACAATTGAACTCGCGACACCGTTACCGACACCTCATCGTAAACGCGATTGTGCTCTTTATTTACATAAGGTTACGGACCAATGTTCTATACAAATACGGACCAATTTTGTTCAAGTTTTCACTTCTGTCAGCACTCCCGCAGTGCCACACCTTTTTTTTAAATATTCATAGTCATTGGTTTCAAATTAAAAGGCGAAACAAAATATGTATGGATCAAAGGCTTCGTAGCAAATAGCTCTATAGTTTCTGCTCCCATGGGAAAAGGGCGAGAGGTTCTCTTGCAGAAAATATTTTGATTTGAGCAGGATATAATATTCCCCAGGTTTTTTTGTCCCGGAATGGTGAATGATGTTGTTGTTTGCAATGAAAGAACGCAGTCTGTGTGTCTTCGGTTCAGTTAGACTGATTTATACCTACGACTTTGATGGACTGCTCTAGGAAATGACCCTATATGGATGGAAGCTGAACATAGAAAGAAAGAAAAATATTTTGTTTGGGAGACGCACAGGAAATACAAACAGTAAAAAATAAATAAGAAAGGAGCATTTTAAACTAACAAACAAAAATAATAACGACCTGTCCGAGGCCAAAAAGACTCTTATCCACAAAGCTGCGATATAAAAAAAAAAACCGCAGCGCTGGTATTCTGATAGGACCCGCTGTGATGTCACGGACACACGCGAGAACACTAGGGGATTACAAAATAAATAAAACAATGAAAATAATAATATAAAACAAATAATAAAATCTAAACATAGGTATTCATCTTCTGCCTCGCCTTTTCCCAAATAACCGGATGCAGCTGAACATAGGTATAGTCTGGTGTATCTCGATTTTTTTAACTGTGCGCTTGGAGCTGTCAAAATCGTAGGTTGTTAAGTATTGAATTCCCCTGCCCGGTTACCTCCTCAGTGCCCCGATGCCCTTAATACGGTCAACACAACTTGTGTCGTCTCCACACGGCGTGTTGCCACACCACCGATCGCGCGCTTACTCTGCGTTTATCGCTCGATGTGGCAACACGCCATGTTCGGGTTCGCGACGAGTCAATCGTCATCCTGAGGATGCTTCGTTGAGAGGTGAAACACGTGTCGATTTCTTTCAGTTTTTTATGGCTCTTTAGAAATAGCTAAGCGGAACAGGTTACTAAATATATCTACGTCTATTGTATTTTTTTTGTTATTGTTTAAACCACATACACTGTAATATTTTCACGTTGACAGGCGCACAGTTATAAAAATCGGGTTATAAATACGGTATCTGTCAAGTAGAATATTAGTATCTAGTTAGAAAGCCATTGGAAAATTCCAAATAATGAGCCTGAATTTTCCAATAGTCTGCTTAAGAAAACGCCCAGGTCGGGCGGGAATTGCCACAGACTTCTTTGAAATTTAGAACTAAATGAAAATGTTGGCGAAGGAACCGCTTCTAGAAATGCTGTTTGTTGACTTTCCTTGCATTATTTTGAGGGCTTTTTCATAGGACTTTTCCGTAGCCGTTGACTTGATAATAAAATAATTAAAAATATAATTGAAACTAGCTGACCCGGCAAACGTTGTTTTGCCATATAAATGTTTGGGGTGGACCACCCTTATCACTTAGGGGTATGAAAAATAGATTACGACCGATTCTCAGACCTACCGAATATACATATAAAATTTGATAAAATCGATCAAACCGTTTCGGAGGAGTATGGCAACTAACACTGTGACACGAGAATTTTATATATATAGATAGATAGGTCTATTTATAGTAACGGTTTTCATGGTATTTTACTCTGTCTGATAATTACCTTCCTAGATGTTTTACGGGAATACTTATTTTGGTAGATGGAAAAACAAATTGATTTAAAAAAATCCTTTGATCTTTAAAATCGAAAAATGCTTAAAACAAAGTGTTTTCGAACTTACATCGACTGATATAACTTGCGCGGGAAAACATGCAGGTGTCAGTGATATTCTTTTCTTCTAAATGTCGCGCAAGTAAATAAACAATGTATCACAATGGCGGATTATTTTAAGATAATAAAGTCGATATAATGTTGTTTATCCGATACACAATAAGTATGGAATGTGGAAAAGAAAATAATCTTAAATATTTTTCAAATTTTATTCAGATTAAGTGTAATTAAATAAGTTGACTAGTACTTATCACCATGCCATGCCATATTCCGTAACAGACCAGCTTCAAAAAAAAAAACTGTGGCACTCCAGGAGTGTCGTCAGAAGTGAAAACTTGAACAAGATCGCTTTGGTGGAAGAAAAATACTTGTATAGAACATTGGTCTGTAACCTTATCTAAGTTAAGAGCAAAACCGCGTTTACAAAAAAAAAAATACTTCTAAAACCTTTAAAGTAAAAATACTTGCATAGAACATTGATCCGTAACTTAATATAAATAAAGAGCACAATCGCGTTTACAAAAATGAGGTGGTGGTTACGGTGCTGCGAGTTCAATTGTTTTTCCCATCTCAAAAATGCCCAACGCGCCTAAAGAAGTTTCACTTAAAAAAACTTAATACGTTTAATTTTGTGATTTTTCCAAGTGCAATGCATTCGTTGATCCGATTTAAGATGAATCAAGTACCAAAACCACTATCCATATCTCCAAAATTGAATCCCTTATCCCCCACTAAACAATAGCCACGCAGAAACATCTAAAACGTCTATTCACCAAACTATAGACCATAGACTATAACAACTAACTCCTACACATAGCCTAGTCTAGCCTTTAGGAAGTGCAACGCAAGTGCAGGGGGAGGAGGGGGGCGAAGGGGGCACCAGTCTCGTTGCCATGGCAACGCCAAGATGGCGGCCGCGAAATTAGTCCGTCTGCAGCCTTTATGCGCCCGTCTTCATTATGTAGGATTTCAATTTATTTCCGAAATGAACGGCAGGATTAGATTTTGTGTTTGGTAGTGTCGGTAGTTTTGTGGGAGTTTCATTATGATTGATTTGATGAGGTAGGTTTTAGTAAAGTTATCCGTTTCGGAAAATATAGGTAGGACTAACGTAATAACGGCTGATTACTTTTCTATCAGTTTAGTAGCAGTGGTGGTTGTAGGTCGTTGGTTCGAACCCTGACAGGCGCTTTACTTTGTGTAAATTATTTCATCACCACTGCTCTCAAAACGGTGAAGGAAAACATCGTGAGGAAACCGGCATGTCCTAGAACCAAAAATTCGAAGTCATGTGACATCTACCAACCCGCACTGGGCCTGCGTGGTTAGATTACGGCTCACTCCCTCTCGAAGATAGGAGGCCTCTGTCCCAGCAGTGGGAACATTATAGGCTGATTATACCTTTCTACCGTTAGGTGATATTTCTTTTGCTTTGTCTATCGAGTCTGCGAAGCGCGCTGTTAAAGAATGGAATTCCTATCTTGTATGTCCGAGCCACTACAACTACGGGGTATTCAAATCGAGTGTGAAAAGAATTCCAGTTTTTTACGAAATGTTACCTCTAAAAGGTGACAAACGTGGTGTTGAAGCTTTGATCTGAATGCAACCGTGGGCTAGACTTTGGTATTGTGCATAACCTGTTGTTTTTAGGGTTCCGTTCCCGAAGGGTGCTAAACGGAACCCTATTACTAAGCCTCCGCTGTCTGTCTGTCCATCTGTTTATCAGCAGGCTGTATCTCATGAACCGTAACAGGTAGACAGTGGAAATTTTCACAGATTGTGTAGAATATAACGTAAAAAATTATACATACAAGAAACGTGTTTTTTTTTTTGCGTTTTTTGCTAATGAATATTGTACGGTGCTACGGAACCCTTCGACTGCGAGTGTAACTTGTTGTTTTTATTATAGTTTTCCATATCCATACTATCTATACATATAATAAATGCAAAAGTAACTCTGTTACATTTTTACGTTTAAACCACTGAACCGATAGTTCGAGTCGAGGTCTTGGAGAAGGACATAGGCTACTTTTAATTCTAGATCGGAGACGAAATCGCGGGCAACAGCTAGTTTCCTTTAATAAAAGAATAACATAAGACCAATATCTACACTAATATTATAAAAAGTGTATGTCTGATAGATGCCTGCTGGGGTCGCGAGAAAGTCCGAAAGGGTTACCGTGGCCTCTGGCAACATACAGGCAACTGAAGGAACTCGGGTGGGTTTTAGTCAGTAAGAGTCTGACACGCCCAGAGCGGGAGAAGTTAATTGATAATTTCCAACACAAAAAAAAAGTTGGTTTTACAACCTAACAAAACCTGACCATCAGTTAAATGGTAAAACTTCTTACCTAATTAGATTTTCAATTTAAAAAAACGACGCCAAACATTTTGCTGAAAGTTTCAACTCGAATCGCTCGCTTTGAGGAAGTTCGCGCGGGTGAAGACAGGAGCGGCAGGATATTGAGATTAGTTCGATCAAGGTTTAGAATTTTATTGTTGGTAGAGTTTTAAGGTTACGGTAAGTAAGTTAGGTTGATAAGTTGATATACAACATGTAAAAAAAAACCGCCCAAGTGCGCGTCGGACTACGCACAATGAAGGGTTCCGTAGTTGGGATGAATTTATCCCAAATACAAACTTAACATTGTAGTTGAAATACATGTTCTCCCATACATTCGAACTGCAAATGTACTGCTAATGTGTTTGTACGCACAATATTGAGAGATTTACCATGTTATTTTAAGACCATAGACTTCTTATAGGTTTTCCTGTAATCTATGAGTAAAGAACCATTCTCTGTAATTTTTTCAAAATTTTAGGTTCAGTAGTTTCGGAGATAAGGAGGGCGAATGGTCAATTTTCATCGAGTTTCTTAAATATCTTTAAAAGTGTTTATTTTAAAATTATATAAAAAATATGTTTAAGATCCTCGCAACAAGCCTTTTTGTTTGATATGTCACACGGTACTGTTAGCAAAACTTTTTTTTTTCTTGTTTGCCCCCAATAGTGACCTCTATATTCAAAATAAATTTATTTACGTTACACGTTCGTGTTTGGGTTACAGAAATACATATGTGTACCAAATTTCAACTTAATCGGTCCATTAGATTCGGAGAAAATTGGCTGTGACAGACGGACAGACAGACACGTGAGTGATCTTATAAGGGTTCCGTTTTTTCCTTTTGAGGTACGGAACCCTAAAAACGTTGTCAGATCCTTGTTAAGTATCGTACTGAGAGTCTATTTATGTGGCAATTTTCATGAAAATGGGAAAAAATATATATTCACCACATTTTTTTTATCAACGGGGTATTTTACCGGGTTATTACATAGGGTGCGGGCGGCCGTCGTATCGCGTCTACAAGTCATAAATTATGATTCCTGTTGAAAATTTGCAAATTTTTAATGGATTTGGGTTAATTTTGGTATTAAAAATGTGAATTTTAAATAGCAATAACTTAAAAAAAAAAAAAAAAATGAAATTTTTTATTACTTTTTGGTAATGTTATGCAGTACCTATGTGCCCTTTCAGATCGGACAGGGTCTTTTATTACATTATTGTGTATTTTCGAGCATCTATCTATATTACAGTTTGTCCTGCGATACCAAAATTCTATTGATTAAAATCATTGTTTTTCTCTTTTTAGTTATGTTTTTACAGTCGGGGTTTTTTAGTTTATTTAATACCTTTTTAGGGTTCCGTAGTAAACAAGGAACCTTTATAGTTTCGTCCTGTCTTTCTGTCTGTCTGTCTGTTTGTCCGCGGTCTAGCTCCGAGACCCTTAGTACTAGAAAGCTGTAATTTGGCATAGGTATACATATTAATTACACCGACAAAGTGGTAAAACAAAATTATGAAAAACACAACGTAAAGTGGTGATGTTTTTTTTTTTTTATCTCATAATGTGGGGTATCATTGGAAAAGTCCTTCAAAAATATTGTAAGTTTATGAAAACCATTTTTGGATTCAGGGATCCGTTTGTTTTTCAACTACAAAGTTAAGTTTGTTCTTGGGATAAATTCATCCCAACTACGGAACCCTACATTGTGTGTGGTTCGACATGCACTTGGCCGGTTTTTTTAATTTACAGCTTTTTAGTTTCATAATATGAAACTAAAAAGCTGTAAATAAAAAAAACTTTATTAGTTAATTTGGAATGAGAAATTATATTATAATTTCTCATTCCAAATTAACTAATATACATTTTTGTAATCACTATTTAAAACCCTTCATTTTGATATTCCACTTTGCTTTGGATTTTTTATACATAAATTTTGGCTCCGAAAATTCGCCATTTTGTTTTTTTTTATAATCTTAATATCTAGTCTATCTAGTGACAATCGCGCAATTAAGACGAATCTAACGACATATCATTCATCAAAATCAATTACATACGTTACTTAAAGGTCAAACAAATAACTCTCCTGTTTTGGCTTAGACGCAGTCGGGTAAAAATAAAATAAACGCTTTTCGTAACCGCTTATTTCTTTTAACTACATAATAAATTTTGATGTGGTTTTCAGCATCATTTGGAGAAATTATTCTGGAATGTTTATGTGTATTATACGAGAATATTGAACTTGGATATAGCACAGATATCTCGATGTTTTGACATGTAGTCATTGCATCTGTGCGAGGCAGGGTTAGATGGCTTGTTTTATATTTAATTTTAACTAATATTATAAATGTGAAAGTGAGTTTATTTGTTTGTTACGCTTTCACGCTAAAACAGCTAAACAGATTTGAATGAAATTTGGCACATGGGTAGACCATGATCTTAGTTAACACACAGGATACTATATACTACTTTTTATTCCGATATTCCCACGGGATCGCGACTTATGCAGGTGAAACCGTGGGCTGCAGCTAGTAAATGATAAAAAATGACTTGTTAATATGTTATACGCAAGTAGGTATTAACGGGAAAAAGAGGAATGACTACGTTTTTTCAATGTTGCCTGTGTTTTATACATATTTCTTGCGGGAATCCAACGCGCGAACTGCAGTGCAGACATCAATCATTTGAGTACGACGCTCTTGATGCAAGACGACATTTTGAGGTATTCCATGAAGCACACCCAAACGAAGCACACCCAGACGAAGCACACCTAAAGTATTCCACTTAGCACACCCGTAGGTGGGCTTCAAATTAAAATTTAAAATAATTAATTTCCTATTCCACGAAGCACACCTACGAATATCACTCGCATAGTGAGACTTAAGAAATAAAAATGTCGATAGGAGAAAATATTTATTATTTAAAAGACTAACTTAAATATCTAACATCTTTCAGTTTCATTATAATAATGTGGAATAGGAAATTAATTATTTTAAATTTTTATTTGAAGCCCACCTACGGGTGTGCTAAGTGGAATACTTTAGGTGTGCTTCGTCTGGGTGTGCTTCGTTTGGGTGTGCTTCATGGAATACCTCACATTTTAGATCTCAGTTCAGAAATAAGAATCTAGACCGGATCGAACTCACATGGAACTTATATTATTTGTCTTTTCTCTCCAAACATTTACCATTTACCATTCTCCTACTAATAGTATAAAATAATACACATAAATATAAATAATGACTCTATTACCGTTACACCACAACTCACCCCCCTGACTGACCACTCACCCCCCAAATGCCTGGCATTGTTTAGACGGCGGTAGCGGATTAATAGATGACTTCAAATTGACGGGAACTGACGTCAGAGCGACGTCAGGGCGACGTCCAGCTTATGATTAATTAGGGGTGACCATTACAATGATATTAGCTTTTTATATTGTTGCGTTAGTTTTTGTCCGTGTGGAGTTCAGGATGTTTAGGGAAACTAGGGAGAATTTTGATTCTTGTACTTTTAACTGCAGTTTGTGGGTATATTTGCTACGATGTAGCAGCTACATAATATCTACTTACATTTAGATATGAAAACTAATATGTTAACTTTAGTATTGTTTAATGACATAGCCTTATTATTTGTTTTCAGTCTGTGTTGTCATGCACTGTATTGACATTTGTATTTTTATTTTGACATTGATTTCTATTGCTATTTATTATTAATTAATTTGTATTATGAAATGTGTGGTTTTTTATAATTGCTTTTTTATTGTTCAGACTTATTTGATTCAATAATTACTCAATTACAAACATTTGTACGCCCTCTGGTATAACATAGCGAACACTTTACCTTTAAATACCATTACTATTGTACACCTATGTTAAACAAATGAATAAATGACTTATGACTTAAAACCTTAAAAAAAATTGTTTCAGGTACAAAAGGTCAGTAAAAGAAAATGAAAACTAAACGTCAGTGTCGGAGTACTCGCTGTACTCGCGACCGTTGGTTTTGGATCAAAAGATGGAAGAAGCCATAGGATTTGTAAGGATCGTAGTACGCGACAGACTGTAGTTTTCATGTTTTGTTATATAGGAGGAAAGCGGTACTTTAGAAGTAGGTTTCATAAATATCTTACAATAAGTAAAGATTACCTAACTATAATTATACTAATAATTCATTTAATTCTTAATGGACCTATTGTAAATCACAAATCTTAAAATTAATATTGTACTTAGTTTAAGATTGACAATTGAACATTTGTGCACTATGTACTTTGTGGTAGAATGCATAGAACTAACAAAAAAAATAACACTATACTATGTAAAACTACATTCTTACAAATAAATAAATTCTGATTCTGAATTCTGATAATAATACTACCTATTAGATTATGAAGAAGTAAGAAAACTACGGGTGAGTATTTCGTCTATATTGAAGGTATGAAAGCCAGAAAAGATACTTCTGCAAAAAATGTTGACGCCCAACCAGTGTTATTAAAAAACAATGAACACAATTATTACAGACCTCTTCTTTATTTCATGACGTCCTTTGTTTACCTCTGAACGTAGAACATTTATAGGAATTACTTTTTAAAACTAGGAAACATTCGTTTGTAGGTAGGTCTTCTTATTTTTCGTGTGATTAGTGACTAACCTGGTGTCAGAGTTTTTATGCCGCCCATGGGCCTCTGACTTGGCTTCACGTGCCGTCGAGAAATATCTCTTAAGCATGTCGGAAAAGGTAATGCAGGAAAACATCGTGAGATTTCCTCTCGATCGATGTTTGCATTGCCTTCATCATCATCATCAGCCCATAATGTTCCCAATGCTGGGACACAGGCCTCCTCTCTGTCAGAAGGAGTGGGCCGTAATCCACCACGCGGGCCCAGTGCGGGTTGGTAGATGTCACATGTTTTCGAATTTTCGGTTCTAGGACATGCCGGTTTCCTCACGATGTTTTCCTTCACCGTTTTTGAAGCAAGTGAATTATTACTAAACTACAATATCCACATATAGGTAGGTTATACGGTATTATCTTGACCATACAATTCAATTGTACTGTTAAATCTCTGCAAAATCTTAAATACAAAAGCGACTGACTTTAAACTCCTTTCCGTACAAGACTCAAACGGACGGTAAACAGAGAGATCTTAGTAAAAAGATAAGTACGTACTGGATTCGTGAAGTTCTTTGTAGTTTCTTAAAGAGTGCATTAGCTAATCAAATGTAGTGCTGTTTGCTTTAAAATGCACTTTAATAATATAATGACGTCAGTCACGGTCAGTATATTAGAGAATGAGATGACATTAGTGCTTTGTTGGTCTAGTGGTCGCAAGCTTTACGTCTCAGCATGAGGTCCTGGGTTCGATTCCCGGGTCGGACAAAGTGTTATTGAATTTTTTAATCTGAAATTTCTCAGTAGCAGCTCGGAGTCTGGATTTGTGTCCTGTTGATGGCAATAGACTCGCCCCTGTTACATGGGACTTAAACGTAACTGGCGAAATGTGGGTGTACTATAGGTACACCTCTGCATAACCCTTTAAAGAATACAGGCGTGATGTTATATTATGTTAGTTTTTTTTTTTGTAATTTCGATGCCGCTTTACAATTCTATGTAATAAATAATGAATGAGAATGACTTAATTCATAATGATTTTGAAGGCAATGCTGTCAGTAATTTCAGGCATGAAAGGTATATTTATGGTGGTCACATAATCACGAGTTATCTTGCTGAGCTAATGATAAGGTAGGTTCCTTTTTCTGCGTAGCGTTTTTCGTAGCACCGGCGTAGCGGGTCTACGAAAAAACTATTTCTAGTACTTAGTTTAAAATATTAAGTTATAAAAACATTCAGACAATTTGGGCATACGAATAAGGTTAAGATAGAAGCCATCATCATCATTTCAGCCGAAAGACGTCCACTGCTGGACATAGGCTTTCCCCAAGCACCGCCACTTCAACTGATTCTGTGCTTTCCGCATCCAGCGGATTCCTGCGGCCTTCACAAGGTCATCGGTCCATCTTGTGGGAGGCCTTTGAACGCTACGTCTTCCGGTACACAGTCGCCACTCCAGAACCTTTCGGCTCCATCGGCCATCCGTTCTGCGAGCAATGTGCCCTGCCCATTGCCACTTAAATTTGGCAATTCTTCGGGCTATGTCGGTTACCTTGGCCATCATAGCAGTTCATAAACATCCATTAGGTATTAGCCTTCGTCCAATTATCCTAAACAAAGTAGGTACGGTCAAAAGCTCTGCCTATCCCTTCACAGATACAGTCGTAAAGTTTACGCCGAAGCGTTCGTGTTTCACAGCAAAAGGCCAATGGCAAAGCTCACACCTACAATAAATAAAAGTATAGTATCGCATGAAACAATGTCACACAACAAACAAACAAATAAATAAAATAGGTGAACGACACCAAAGGACCTCGTCGAATAATCTTTCAATTAATTTACAATTCGCAGCCCACTCGATTCGTTGAATGAACAGGTGGTGGCCGCGGGCATGCGGAAAAATATCCTACAAAACCCAACACTATAACACTATAAAATCTCTGAGAAAGCAATACATTACTCGCTGGACTTGAGCAGCAAAGTTAGTTACCCATACAAAACGGGTAATGTATTCCAAACAGTAACAAAATTCTCGTGTTTCGTCCGTGTTAATCTCCCTGAATGGGGTTTGTTTACGAATGCTGAGTGGCCATGAACCGGCAGGGTTACACTTTATTCCTCTATATTCGGATATTTCGCTTCGAAAGCGAGAGTGGCCTGGTTTTTGTTTCATGTTTGATTTATTGTCGTTGTGTAAGCGTGGCGCGGTCACGCTGGCATTGACGGGTCGAGGGCTCGTGTCAATGATCGACCTTTTGTCGCACGGGGATGTTGTTCGTGGATTGTCGGAAAATTGCAAATGCTTTGCTTTTACATATACTTACTGTAAACAGTGAGTTCGGATTTCCTGTTCGCTAGCCGCTGTTTTTCTATGATGTTAACTTTGATGTAAATCGACGATTTAGCTAATTCAAAAGGTGTAAAACTACACAAAAATGTAGGTATTTAATAAGTTCTTAGCCTATAACATTTTATTCTTTGAGATTTTCCCACGACCCGACGACGGTTTCTTTAGTATCAATATTTTGATTATATCGAATTTTAATTGAACTGAGTATTAATTTATGGAAATTACTTAAGACTTCTTTATAAAAGAAGGACGCTTTTAAATAAAATTGTTAATCATGATATTGTTAATCATTAGTCACCAAAGTAAAGGTTATACACATGACATGAAAGAATAAGAAAATTAAATTAAAAAACATAAAAAGAAAAGGAAAGAAAATTAGTTTATGGTACTCACTGGTGTTGTACTCGAGCGCCCTCTGCCGCGTCCTCTCCGAGACTCGCTCTTCACCGTCTGCAAGGTCCCGTCCGGAGCCAAAATAAGCTATAACAACACAGACACACCACGGACTTAACATAAAACAAAAATAAAGTAAGTAAAAACAAAGGAGAAACGTTAACACAAAAAAGGGAAAAATGAATAGACAAACATGCAATGGAGGTAAGGTTAGATGGCGACAGATTAGTGTTTTAGTATGAAAACTTTTTTAATGTTGGTTTTGAAGTACTGATAGCAATAGTAAAATATTGTTTTATTTTTAATTTATGTAACTGTACTCTTTTTGAGACCTCCTAACATAATTTTCCTAAATATTATTTCAAAACAATGTCTGAACTAACCGAGTAAGCGCCATCTGTCTTCAGATGTTGGAAACAACATCATTGCAGAGCGTCGCGTTACTTGTGTTTGAACTAGTTCTGCCACTCCCCGCTAGATGGCACGTTCTTAACTAGCACAACGGGTGAGTTTTGATGGAACTGAATATTGGTAAAGTAAAATAAATAATTTATAATATTTGATAATTTATTATATACATAAAAAAAAATATGTTGTATTTTTATAATTAACTTCGTTATTATTTTATTAAATTTGCCTACCCGGGTTTTTTTCGTCTACCTCTGCCTACGCATAATTTAATTGTGAGATGAAGATATTAAATATTCATAATTCATTATTTTGTTTTTCTATAATAATTTACACATCATAGGAGTTTTTCTTTTTGAAGAACTACTTTCATCTAGCCCTAAAAGTTGTAAAAGTTTGCTGTGTAAGGCAAGCGGCTTTTCTACGGGAATCTCAAGTTTTAATATCGGAAAAAATCCGCAGTAAGTCTTCTGAAAATTATTGATGACACGCTCAACTGTCAAGCTAATGACAGCCATCATTGTCAAACCTAACGAGCTTTTTCGTTTTCTAGCCGCACACTAATTAAATAGGTTACTTCAACTGAGGCCACGAATAAATAAATAGTTTCTGTTACTGAGCACATGGCATCGCCTCACACCTGGCGTTTTAGTTCGTTACTCCTGTTTTTGTGTTAGACGCGAACGACATTTGTTCTATTGCCGTCTCTCTCTGATTGTCTATCTCTTTCTAGCGCTATCTATTCTTATTCAAATCGCGGGATTTGTAATTATCCTTGTGAACAGGTCCGGGACTCATTTTTCGTTCGCTAGAGAGATTTTAATAAGATGAATAAACATTAGGAAGGTCTTTATGGGAAACAGCTGCATTATTGCCTTTAGTACGTTTGTCACGGGTTTGACATTGTAGAATAGTATGTGACCGTTTTTATTCGTATTTCTAGTTAACCTGGAATTTGATATCTTGATTTAATTGTCAATCCTACTAATTTATATTTTAATAATTTAATCATTTCAATCATGAGTCTTCGTAGGCGAGGCATTTAACATCCTCAAAGTGATTTGTTCTAGACTAGAGCAATATCTGGTAAACCATCATTTAGAAAAAATACAAATATTCAAAAAATTCTCTACTAATTTAATCTACACATTAGAATATAAAAACAAGGACTTCCTTCAATTTATGACTCGCAACATTATGACATACTTTCAGAAATTTTAGGGGAATATTACAAACATGACTACCGTTATTTAAATATTAATTATCAGGAAGCATCATCGTCATACATTGAATTAATAAACCGGTTTGTAAATTAGAATTAGTACACCTTTGTACCACCATCTGTCTATACTTATTAAATTATTAATGCTTCTAATTAATATTTTCATATTTTAGTAACACCTTTGAAAGCTTATTAATTATTGCGTGTGATTGTTCTTGTTTTTAAACGTGGTGTTTCATAACTTTATGTGGTTAAACTCTGAGTTTCGATTAAATTATTCAGTCGATTATGTATGAATATATTTTTATGTTCAAATTGTATCACATTATCATGTATAACTTTTTTGAGAGTGTTCAAGTTTTCTGTATGATTTGAATTATCATTTTCCTGAAGTTTAGGTTAGAAACTAAGAAGTTTACTGTTAGATTCGTTAAACCTAATAACGTGTACCATTTTAATTTACCTACAAGTTACAAAGCCTAAACGAACCGTTACCCGGTAAACCGCAGTAAAACTTGGTCCTTCGTTCCGCGACACGCCTCCGCCTCAACCCGCGTGTATTCGTAAACAAATTACTTACTCTCGGGAGATCATACAGTAGTAATACTTGTAATACGGCTCGTATTCTCGTATCGTGGGTGCGTGTTGCGTGGGTTTGTTGAGGTAGGTCGTGTCCGTCACGCGAAGCACTTGATTACCTCATTGACGAGTGCTGAGACATGTTGATGTTTCGGACCTTTATTTTGAAGGTATGTGACGCGGCTGTTATTGGCTGAAGTTGTTTTGTGGTCAAACAATTGGTCCTTTTGAGGAAGTTATATAATCTTTGAGTTGGTTCGATTGTTTTGTGAAAAGACTGGCTATATTATGTACAAAGATTTAGGAGCGTAGTTAAGGTTGACTACTTGACTTTTTAGTATTTTTCTGATTTTGTTACCATATTGACTATGGGGCGGGCTACACGTAAACCGATAATGAAGTTGTCATGAATGACATGAGTTAAGATTATGAACGCGTGAACTTATTAAGAATGAAAGTGTATAATATTTAAGTCTTGCACTTCATAATAGTTTGTATTACAGAATCATGGGTTGAGTGAATTTTAAACCGTAGCCGTTAAGGTTCAAAGTGGAATAGCCCACTTGCTTTCGTAAAGTGCAATAGAAATAAGTGCTTCGGTAAAAGTTACCATTGTTTTAAATGAATAGATCCATGAAAATAACTTATTTCATTAGTCGTGCAGACGACTTTAATAGTTTTACTTAAAATGTTAGGTTCCACAAAATCGTTTCTTTCTATCGCCTATAATTCTATTTAAGTGGGACAGTTGCCATAAAAGTAAAGTAACATGTAACCTAATTATATTTAATGTTAAGTATAATTCATCAAGACAACCGTCCATTGAAATTGTACCGCCATGATGGATTGAAATGGCAGTTATTTAAAATCGGTTAAAAAGGCAGGTGCAACGCATCGCCGAAGATAATAAAGGCAGAAGATAATCTCGAACGTTAATCTGTACAGTAAAAATAACGAGGTTAATTGGAATATGTTTTGTTTTGTTTTGGTATGTCCGTTTTTGCAGACCGTTAGTAAATTACAATCGGTCCGTGTTTAGTGCCGCTACTGGACGACAGATGGCATGCAAACTAATTTGCGGAACTGCGCTCCCATAAATTTTGTTTCGACAATTTATTTAAAGACTATGATGTATTATATAGTATGTTTGTTTACAATAAACGTAAAGAACAAGGTAGTTAATACTCGAAATATTTTGTAAATTCAACAAAATTGCGTGTTTATATATATTGAATGCCGAAGCTAAAACACTTTATACTAAACTGAAAACTCAAATATTCAAGGTAATATAAAGCAAGTCGACGGCAAACGAGCCTAAGTGAATCTCAAATTGGCGATATTCGTCCCAAAGTGTCGATTCAACGTGTCTGTTGCGATTCAGCGGTTTTATTTGAATGAAAATGCGATTCGCGCGACAATATCGAGTGCGTACAGTTGGTAGTCGCTGTCTTGCTGGCAAATAGTTTCAGAATACAGATTGTTTTTGAATTGGCTTTTAAGATTTTATATTGGAAAACGATTACATTACTTGCGGTGATGGCCGATTTTTAGGATTATATGACGCGTGAAACCAGAATTTGTTGGGTCTTTAGGATCAATCGTTTATTTGTTGTGTATATGTATTGTTTTATTAACGGTAAGGCAAAGATTGAGTTTGAGCTTTGTATTTTAGTATCGTAGAATAGAAAGTAACACAAAACCAAATCTAATCTATTTATCGCACGATTTGAAACACTCCAAGAATATAACTTGCTACCAGTAGGACACAAATAGTAGCATCTATCTACAATATACCCTTTCCTTTCAAAACTTCAACAAACTTAAATTACAAACACAAATCACAAAGTTTATTAGCATTAAATTCTAAAACTATTATCTCGAGACTGGCAACTTTAGCTTTTCCTTTCAGCGTATTCTTTCGAGAATGTACTTGAACAATAGAAGAAGTTTATCTCACAAACAATTACATTGTATAAGAAAGTTCACCTATAAATTATTGTGTGAATGTCGGGACGTCTACGGACTAATTTTACACCCGAGTACGTTTAATCAACTTGAATATGAAAACTAGAAGTATTCTAGAAATGTTGGGCCAGTGTTGGTGCCTAAAAGGATAATTAATTAGGACTAGTACGAGGATATTTTTTGTAGAGAGATATTGTGACATTTATAAGTCTAAGAAATTTTTGTAGATGGATAACGTGTGTTACTACACCACAAGACAACCCGCATTTTTACCTCAATGCAACGTATAAGTAGCATATTATGTAAATAGCTAACCATTTTACAAATTATAACAAAATCTGTATCTGTATTTATAGATAGTATAAAACAAAGTCGCTTTTCGTGTTTGTTTGTCTGTCTGTGTGACCGT
This sequence comes from Agrochola lychnidis, assembly GCA_963680765.1. Classification (NCBI taxonomy): domain Eukaryota; kingdom Metazoa; phylum Arthropoda; class Insecta; order Lepidoptera; family Noctuidae; genus Agrochola; species Agrochola lychnidis. The sequence continues at coordinate 4,643,770 of OY796852.1, forward strand.
TTAGTTCTTCTAAATTACATAATGAATTGTAATAGGGGCAGGTCGTTAGTATACTATAAGATTATCATAGATTGAAAAAATAAAATGACGTTCTAAAGTCCATAATCAAAATTGGGCAGTCAATCCACACATTAAGTACATCCTTTTCACTCTCTCTGTCTTCATTTTCGTCGCGACGGTAAATTGTGCCTACAATCAATCTCAAAATGAGAACTAACAGGTTTTAGTCACATATACTTGGGGTCACCAGTAGGTTGGTCGCTAGAGGCGTTGGCTGGGGTTGGTCGGGGTCGGATAGGGTCGCAAATTGGTCAGAAACACCCTCCCCCAGTGTTTAAACAGATATCTGCACATCAATGCGCGTTAGCCACTAAATGTATTAGGAGATTATTGTGCCTTCATACGGTTTAAAGCGCGCGAGTGTGTATTAGGTTTAAAAGGATTAGGAAAAATGTACTGGACAAGGCTTTACTAATTTGAGTAATTGAAAATGGTGTCTTCTTTATATAAACTTGCATTGATAGGTTCGTAAGTCCAAGTACTATCTTGTGCCTGATTCTAGGACCAAATAATAAATCTTTTTAAATTTGTGTGACACTGATAATTTTTATATCGCCAAACTGGACTTTTATTTAAATTAAAGGTATTAATTCGTATGCAAGACACTTTTTGCAAAGCTACATTATTTATTTACAAAAAAAAAAAAAAAAAAATACGGACGATTAACATACTCAAGTGTATAGGTACGCCAATGAAAAATAACCCAGTAATCAATCAGTGACGATTATGGTAAAAAAATGCTCTTTTTATCTCAAAAGTTTGCTACACAAATCGACTATCATGGAGTTATCGAGCGACCGTGGTGAGTCGACAAAGGCAGCAGTCCGACAATTCAATCAGACTCCAATCAAATTGACTCGACTGCCGCGACAAGACACCGCGTCGTAAGCAGCTTCACACACTGAAAGTGGAGCGATTTGCCAGACAAATGACGTTGAACTTGATTTTTTTGGTCTAACTAAGGTTGAAAAACCTTGAAAATTCTGACTAGGTAGAAGAATAATGTCTGTTGTCTACATTAAATACCTAGAATTACCGTTTTTCAAGAGTAGGTGTAAAGATATACAGGGTGTAAGGGACGTTGAGGCGCAAACATGAATTCAGTACATGATTCGAAACTTTTCGTCAGTTATTAATAACCAATAAATATTTCTACGCTGGGAGTCTAGAATCATATTGTGCTGAATTCATGGTAACAGTTGTCTATGTTTCACCGTGTTTCTGTGTATATCTAAAGCCGGGTCTCCTGCGCGTGTTTTTCGAAACATTACACAAAAAACCTTACACATAAACATTTATTTTCATACAAAACGTCGTGTTTGTGTGTTTGGCCACGCCTCTTTGTTGCGATGTTTTTGTCTGACAACAGGCAAACGGTAAAAGTAGACAAAATAATTGTGTGAGGTCACCTCTGTTGAGACGCGGTTGGCAGCCGTGTAGCAAGCCCTTTAATTTTGAACATATGTCTCAGAACTTGGTTGTTACTAAAACAGGTTTTGAAAAAAAAAAAAAAAACTAAATAAAAATTAACAGTAAACTAACCTTTTACCTTTAGTTCAAATCCAAAACATCTGTATTAAATATCAATATACGTTGGTATTTTAATTAATAACAAAGAATATCTTATTTGAATGCAGAACTTGGTTGTTTTTTACTCAACTCATTTTTGAATAAATCGATAATTGCTTCATATTATGCAATAAATTACAAGCGGTGTGTCATCGCGCTTCTCTTTCTTTTCTATGCAGTCCGACAGTGACCGCGGTTTAGCTGTTGTCAGCGTCTGAGAGAACGCTAGACAGCAGACACTATTAAAAAACGTCAAACAGTCTTCCTGAGGACCAATTAAATCGTACACAAAAAGACTTTTAAGTGCACATGCAACAACGGTCAGCCAGACGGCTCGAAATTCGATCGATGCAACCAAATCACTTTAATATTTAAGCTGGTCGCGTCTTGTCGCACGACGCAACAAAGTGTTAGGAAAAATGGTCTACGGTTGCAATATGTATTTGTAAATATGTGAGCACCATGTGTGTGCCATTTATCTTTCATTGCTTATTTTAAATACTTTGTACCTATTGTAGTACAGGTACAAATATATTAATATATATTATATATATGTGTATCAAAATATTGTAAAATATTTTAAGCTAACTGGAGTACCTATGGAGTTTCTTGCCCATTCTTCTCCATTCGAAATTTCCTTTCGGAAGGGGCAACTAGAACCAATTCTATTTTCTTGTAAATTTCAACGTTCAAAAGTGCCTTTTATGGCTTACTTGAAATAAATGATTTGACTCTGAACACTCAGTGTGTGCACCTCCTAAAGCTCCACACAACGCGATTGGCTATTGTTTAATGTCGCCGAGGACACGGCCGGGTTTTTTTATCCTGTCGACGACGGAAGCTCAATTCAGTGCAATCACGGCGCGGTGACGCGGGACGCGATATCGTTGCGCTCGTAGAGATGGTGGCGCTGTTGGCGGCGAGTAGCGGAACTAAAATAACTAAACGCAATTTTTGTCTATTTCTTGTAATGTTTTGTTTTTAAAGCTACCGTGCTGTATTCTGAATGACCTGTTCTATTAAACAAATATTAGAATGCAATTCAACAGAATAAATTGCTATTTTTGTTTATAAATACTTCTTTAATAATAATTATCTAAGTGGGGTAATTTATAGAGCGTGTGAAGCAAACCACGAAAATTCCCGTCCTATATCGGGCGAGTGAATCTGTGCATAGCGTGGAGTTTAATTTAACAAATTGAACCGCCATCCGGCGGCCAAGTGGCGGATATGTCATGATGCCGCTCTCATGACGCACGTCAACGGCAAACGTGTTGAAACACAGAAATTACCCAAAGATTTATTTGGATGATTTTTCTCTAATATTAAGTTATAACTAGGAAATAAACAGTGGCACTCCGGGAGTGCCGACAGAAGTGAAAACTTGAACAATTAAAAAAAATACTTCCAAAACCTTTAAAGTAAAAATACTTGCATAGAACATTGATCCGTAACGTCATATAAATAAAGAGCACAATCGCGTTTACAAAAATGAGGTGTCGGTAACGGCGTCGCAAGTTCAATTGTTTTTTCCCATTTCAAAAATGCACAACGCGCCTATAGAAGTTTTCACTTCAATAAAATTTTACTATACCTACTTCGCTTTTTTACCCGACTACGCCGAAGAAAAAAGGAGGGTTATGATTTTAATAATAATAATAGACCATTTATTTTAGGCGACACAGGCCCATAGAAAATTACCTTAACCTAAACATACATATTCTAATATAAATAAAGCTTGTGTTAATAAATAAGGCACACGTAATCTGTTCGAGTTGTGCCCTAGTCAGCCCTAGGACGTGAGACTCCGGATTTTTTATTTGTTTGTCTGTGATGTCTTGTTTATACCTTTTTGTCGTAGTTGAGTTTTAGTTTTTTGTTGAAAATTATCATCACGAGTTTCTCTACAAAACGAGAAGTTTATTAATTTTCACGGAACGTAGGTATATAAACCTATAGCTTTCAAATAAGCGGATTTGATTTTTGGATTTTGACGAGGTCAGTAGAATTTTATTATTGTTATCTATTATTTTATTTGTACCTAAGTATGTGAAGGTCATGAGCAAGGATAAGCTTCCTTAATAAGACAAAAAATTCTCTTACACTTGCAAAATCAGAGTTTGTGTTTATCAATAAAACAATAAATCCCGGCATTATTTTGCAAAAACATCACAAGACGAACACAAAGAACGCGGGAACACATTCGAATGATTTAAATTTGGAATTGGTGTAAAGCTCGCATTGATTGGCGGGTGAGTCAGTATGATGCATTGTCCCATGCTTATGCTGACTCACTGCTCACAATGTAATAATTTTGCCTCAACGTTTGAACAATAAAATTATCGACATTATGCTAATTTATGAAAACAAAAACTAAAAGGCAAGGGTAAAAGGTTATTGTGATACCTACCTAGATAGTAGTACTATATTAGTCTGATTCAGTGATCACTAAGTATGAAGTTAGGTTTAAAGCGATATCGATCTTTTAAATTTAGAAGCTTAGTGGAATTTCAATAGATCGTCAAGTTCAACTCAGCCTATCGCCGCTGAATACAGCTGAATTTAAGCCATTTCTATATCCAGTTTCTATTGGGATAAACTGTGTGTGGGTAACCTTTTAAGGCTTGGCTTAGAATAGATCTAAAAGGGCAACTAGTTTTGACATGCAAGTGAGTCAAATAACGAAATGGGATCAAATTAAAAAAATATATATATACATTCAAACGTGGAACACAAACGCTGCCAGCCAGCCACGCCACGCAGTACAAAAAGAGGTTACAAATAAAAATAATCTCACCAGTTTTCTCTTTCAATGAAAATCCTTTTTCCACGTAATACTAAAATGGTATGTTTGTAAACAAACCATATCTGTTTCTGTGAAGTTCAAGGCCCCAGGTCCGACCTCGGTCAGGGGTATACCCGGGTACTTTGTGACCGTTACACCCGGGACGAGGGTCCAAAGGTTTTCCTTGTACGACCTCTTTATTTTACGATAGGACTGGCTTTAAATATATTGTCTATGGTTGTTGTTGTTTTCGAATTGGGAATATCGTTTGTAAACGTTTTTTACCTAGAGGTGATTGAAGATTATTTCTGAATGTCTGTTTGTGGAATCGTAACTTCGAAACGGATGATGTTGCTTTTTGTTTGAAAGCGGGTTTAATTTCATGCGTATAAGAATTATTTTTTAAATAACCTATCGCTTTCTAAATACATCACAATGAAATAATGACATTGAGGTAAAAGTAGTTTCCTCATTAATTTGGAAATTAATAAAACAACTAGGTATTATTTCAGACTTTGTAAGAGTTCGGTGTGCGTAGGAGGTTTTTTTATTATTTCTAGTTCAGGGCTATTGCTAAGGAAGTTAAGTTACTTTCAAGAGTAGGAAGTAAGCAGCTTTTGTATTAACTTTTTATTTAAATACGTTTACTAACACTTTTTCCGGTTTCGCGGTCACGCGTTTGAAAACTCTCGAAACGTGAGTTTGAGCAATTCGCCAAAGAGTTACTTAACAATGCTGTTTTTTTAAAAGAAGGAAATGTTAAAATTTTGTTTATATTTCATTGAAATTAATTGCGTAAGTGTAAGAAACCATTGCGAAATTCCCATTCTTAGGGAAAATTATGTGTTATGAAGTTATGACAAAAATATTAGTTACGTCGAACTAAAAATTTAAAATATCATCATGTCATTGTTTCCCCGAAGGATTAGGTAAAGGTGTACCCATAGTACATCCACATTTCGCCAGTTATGTTTAAGTACCATGTAATAGGGGGCGAGTCTATTGCCATCAACCGGGCACAAATCCAGACTCTGGGCTGCTACTAAGAAATTCCTAATGTAAAAATTCTATAACACTGCCCGACCCGGGAATCGAACCCAGGACCCCGGAAAGGGCAATGGAAAGGGCTATGCTTGGAGTTTCCCTACGTGATCGAATCAGAAATGAAGATATCCGCAGGCGAACCAAGGTAACCGACATAGCCCGAAGAATTGGCAAACTTAAGTGACAGTGGGCAGGGCACATTGCTCGCAGAACAGATGGCCGATGGGGCCGAAAGGTTCTGGAGTGGCGACCGCGTACCGGAAGACGTAGCGTTGGAAGGCCTCCCACAAAACGGACCGATGATTTTATGAAGGCCGCAGGAATCCGCTGGATGCGGAAAGCACAGAATCGGTCGAATTGGCGGTGCTTGGGGGAGGCCTATGTCCAGCAGTGGACGTCTTTCGGCTGAAATGATGATGATGAAGTTTGGATCTTTAAAGATTTTTAGAACAATGGGTAAATTTTTCCTTAGTTCTATTAGTTTTATCTTTTCACGAGTACGTAGGGTTTCAGCTTGATAGCAGCAGTGCAGTGAGCAGTGATGATAGCCTAGTGGTGTGGCCGTCAGACTGCCAAATCATAGATCTCGAGTTCGAATCCAAAGCACGCACCTCTGAATTTTCGGATTCATGTGCGTATTGTATAATTATCATTTGCTTCAAAAACGGTGAAGGAAAACATCGTGAGGAAACCGGCATGCCTGAGAGATATTTCTCGACGGCATGTGAAGCCAAGATAAGCCCATGCGCGGCTTTAAAACTCTGACACCAGACTAGTCACTAACCACACGAAGAGAAGAAGTAGTTCGATAAATACTACTTTTGTTTGCATAACAAAACATCACGCCTGTAATCCCCGAAGGGTTAGGCAGAAGTGTACCTATAGTACACCCACATTTCGCCAGTTATGTAATAGGCACATAAAAGTTACTTTTGAACGTCAATATTTACATGAAAAACTTTTTACAAAAAAAAACAACCGACCTCCAAAAAAAAACACTACAAAGTGAAAAATAACTTTAATTTCGGAAGTCGGTGGCAAAAAACGAAAATACAAAACCCAAGACACCGACTTCCGAAATTAAAGTTATTTTTCACTTTGTAGTGTTTTTATTTTTCGCTTTTTAGTTGTGGTACCTACCCCACACACATTTGAATACCACTACCTGCT